>CAWUFW010000672.1:1392500-2785000 GCA_963921515.1 Calotriton arnoldi | reverse complement strand
GTTGTTTTTATTTGCTGTTGTCCTGTTTAGCCCCGCTGTACCGTTGTTTTAATTGCTGTTGTCCTGTTTAGCCCCCTGTGCCCTTTTTGCCTTCTGTGCCCCGTCTTTGCCTTGCCTTGTGCCCCCTGCCTTTTTGCTTTCTGTGCCCCGCTCCTCACCCGTTTTTCCCGCCGCTGCGTCCCCTGCGGCCCCGCCCCCCTGCTCGCCCAGTCGCCACGCTCCCGCCTCCCAGCTGCTCCTCCCTCCCACCTCCCCTTCTTATGGCGGCCGCTGTGCGGTGAGGAGAGCGACCCTTGACCCTGTTCACAGGCAGGTCGCTCCCCCTCGCCGCACAGCACCACCTGTGTACCCTTGTCCCTGTGCTCACTGCCACCGCCGCTGCCGTAAGTTCGAGGCCCCTCTGCCTCGGTTGTGTTGCCTTTTAAATTGCTGTTGTATCGTTGTTTTTATTTGCTGTTGTCCTGTTTAGCCCAGCTGTACCGTTGTTTTAATTGCTGTTGTCCTGTTTAGCCCCCTGTGCCCTTTTTGCCTTCTGTGCCACGTCTTTGCCTTGCCTTGTGGCCCCTGCCTTTCTGCTTTCTGTGCCCCGCTCCTCGCCCGTTTTTCCCACAGCTGCGTCCCCTGCGGCCCCGCCCCCCTGCTCGCCCATTCGCCCAGTTGCCACGCTCCCGCCTCCCAGCTGCTCCTCCCTCCCACCTCCCCTTCTTATGGCGGCCGCTGCGCGGTGAGGAGAGCGACCCTTGACCCTGTTCACAGGCAGGACGCTCCCCCTCGCCGCACAGCACCACCTGTATACCCTTGTCCCTGTGCTCGCTGCCACCGCCGCTGCCATAAGTTCGAGGCCCCTCTGCCTCAGTTGTGTTGCCTTTTAAATTGCTGTTGTATCGTTGTTTTTATTTGCTGTTGTCCTGTTTAGCCCAGCTGTACCGTTGTTTTAATTGCTGTTGTCCTGTTTAGCCCCCTGTGCCCTTTTTGCCTTCTGTGCCCCGTCTTTGCCTTGCCTTGTGGCCCCTGCCTTTTTGCTTTCTGTGCCCCGCTCCTCGCCCGTTTTTGCCACCGCTGCGTCCCCTGCGGCCCGCCCCCCTGCTCGCCCATTCACCCAGTTGCCACGCTCCCGCCTCCCAGCTGCTCCTCCCTCCCACCTCCCCTTCTTATGGCGGCCGCTGCACGGTGAGGAGAGCGACCCTTGACCCTGTTCACAGGCAGGACGCTCCCCCTCGCCGCACAGCACCACCTGTATACCCTTGTCCCTGTGCTCGCTGCCACCGCCGCTGCCATAAGTTCGAGGCCCCTCTGCCTCAGTTGTGTTGCCTTTTAAATTGCTGTTGTACTGTTGTTTTTATTTGCTGTTGTCCTGTTTAGCCCCGCTGTACCGTTGTTTTAATTGCTGTTGTCCTGTTTAGCCCCCTGTGCCCTTTTTGCCTTCTGTGCCCCGTCTTTGCCTTGCCTTGTGCCCCCTGCCTTTTTGCTTTCTGTGCCCCGCTCCTCGCCCGTTTTTCCCGCCGCTGCGTCCCCTGCGGCCCCGCCCCCCTGCTCGCCCAGTCGCCACGCTCCCGCCTCCCAGCTGCTCCTCCCTCCCACCTCCCCTTCTTATGGCGGCCGCTGTGTGGCCGCGCCGCTGGCGCCCCGAAGGCGCGCCTAAGGCAAGCCCGTCTGCGCCTGTATGCGCCTGGACCGCGCCCAGCGCCAGACCCCCTGGTCCCTGCTACCGCCATGATGACCACCGCCGTTATGGCACCAGCACCCTCCACGCACTCAACACCGGACGACTACACACCTGCTTCCAGGGCACCCCGAAGCGCACCCAAGGACCCTTCTCCTGCCGGAACTGCAGCTTCACCAGCCTCCGAGCCGCCAAACCGCCCACCGAGACAGGACGCAACCACCTCAGATGCATCCTACTCAACACCCGCTCCGCTCGCAAACACGCCGTCGAACTCTGGGACCTGCTCGACTCATCCTCCCCGGACGTCGCCTTCCTGACAGAGACCTGGTTGAACGCCTCCTCAGCACCCGACATCGCCATAGCCATCCCGGACGGCTACAAGATCACCCGCAGGGACCGCACCAACGGAGTAGGAGGAGGAATCGCCATTGTCCACAAGAACACCCTCAAGGTCATGACCGATGACACCCTCAGCACTGCCGAACACCTGCACTTCCAGATCCACACTGACCCCAACACCACCCTCAGAGGAACTCTCGTCTACAGACCCCCGGACCCCGGCCTCAGTTCAGCGACTCCATCGCCGACTCCATCAGCACGCACGCCCTCGCCTCCACAGACTACATCCTCCTTGGAGACCTGAACTTCCACCTCGAAAACAGCAACGACAGCAACTTCACCACCCTGATCGACAACCTCGCCAACCTCGGACTCAGATAGCTCGTCACGACACCCACCCACTCCGCCGGACAGACGCTCGACCCCATCTTCTCTGCAAGCTCCCACGTCACCGTCAGCCACACCACCGAACTCCACTGGACCGACCATCGCTGCATCCACTTCACCTTCCAGAAACCCGCCACGCACCACCGCACTCAACCGATCCCCCGCCACAACTGGAGCAAAGTCACCGAAGACCAGCTTAACACAACCCTCACCCGAAGCCCACCCGCCGACCCCACCGACCCCGACACTGCCGCCGGGAACCTCAGGCAATGGATCGACGACTGTGCCAACACTCTCGCCCCGATCAAGAAACCCTCCAACGGACGCCCTGACAAGAAAGCCAGCTGGTTCACCGCGGACCTCCAGGCCTCCAAGCAAAACTGCCGAAAACTCGAGAAGAAATGGCACCACGAACAGACACCGGACAGCCATGCAGCCCACAAGAACGCCATCCGCAGACACCATCACCTCATCCAATCCGCCAAAAGGGCTTCCTTCAAAGATCGCCTCGACAACAACGCACACAACAGCAAAGAGCTCTTCAACATCGTGAAAGAACTCTCCAACCCCAGCTCCAACACCAACGACATCCCACCATCGCAAGACCTGTGCGACTCCCTAGCCACCTTCTTCCATCGCAAGATCGCAGACATCCACGACAGCTTCAACAACGAGACCGCCCCGACAGCCACCAACACCTCAGAACCTCCGGCCAACATCCACATCGACCCCCTGCTCACCTGGACCATCGTGAACGACGACGACACCATCAAAATCATGAGCACCATCCACTCAGGCTCCCCGTCAGACCCTTGCCCGCACCACATCTTCAACAAAGCCAGCGCCACCATTGCATCCCATCTCTGCAAAGTCATCAACATCTCCTTCGAGACCGCAACCTTCCCGGAGAGCTGGAAGCACGCCGAGATCAACGCCTTACTCAAGAAACCGAAGGCGGATCCGAGAGACCTCAAGAACTTCCGACCCATCTCCCTGCTCCCGTTCCCGGCGAAGGTAATCGAGAAGATCATCAATGGACAACTGACCCGCCACCTCGAGGAGAACAACATCCTGGACCCTTCCCAGTCCGGGTTCCGCAGCAACCACAGTACCGAGACCGCCCTCATCGCCGCCACCGACGACATCAGGACCATACTGGACAACGGTGAAACCGCGGCCCTCATCCTTCTAGACCTCTCAGCCGCCTTCGACACAGTCTGCCACCGCACCCTACGCACCCGCCTCCACAACGCAGGGATCCGAAACAAGGCTCTGGAATGGACCACCTCCTTCCTCTCTGGCAGAACACAGAGGATCCGCCTCCCGCCCTTCCGATCTGAAGCCTCCGAGATCATCTGTGGCGTACCCCAAGGATCATCCCTCAGCCCGACACTGTTCAACATCTACATGGCACCTCTCGCCCACGTAGCCCGACTGCCAACCTCAACATCATCTCCTACGCTGACGACACCCCGCTGATCCTCTCCCTCACCAAGGACCCCGCCACCGCCAAAACCAACCTCCACGAAGGAATGAAAGCCGCCGCCGAGTGGATGAAGAACAGCCGACTGAAGCTGAACTCAGACAAGACGGAGGTCCTCATCCTCGGCTCTACCCCCTCAGCCTGGAACGACTCCTGGTGGCCGACCTCACTAGGAGCTGCACCGACGCCCACCGACCATGCACGCAACCTGGGTTTCATCCTCGACTCAACACTCTCCATGACCAAGCAAGTCAACGCCGTCTCATCCTCCTGTTTCAACACCCTCCGCATGCTCCGCAAGATCTACAGATGGATCCCCATCGAAACAAGAAGAACGGTGACCCAGGCCCTCGTCAGCAGCAGACTGGACTACGGAAACGCCCTCTACGCAGGAGCCTCAGCCAAACTCCTGAAACGACTACAACGCATACAGAACGCCTCTGCACGCCTGATCCTCGACATCCCTCGCCACAGCCACATCACACCCCACCTAAGAAACCTGCACTGGCTCCCCGTCAACAAGAGGATCACCTTCAAGCTCCTCACCCACGCACACAAGGCACTCCACAACACCGGACCAACATACCTCAACAGACGACTCACCTTCTACACCCCGAACCGCCAACTCCGCTCTGCCGACCTCGCACTCGCAACCATCCCCCGCATCCGAAGAGCAAACACCAGCAGCAGATCATTCTCCCACCTCGCCGCGAAGACTTGGAACACCCTCCCCACCCACCTGCGGCAGACCCAGGACCTACTTACCTTCAGGAGGCTACTCAAGACCTGGCTGTTCGAGCAGTAGCAGCACCCTAAACCCCCCCCCCCAGCGCCTTGAGACCCTCACGGGTATGTAGTGTGCTTTATAAATGCTCTTATTGATTGATTGATTGATTGTGTCAAGCATCACAGTATTACTACAAACATCTTTTCCTCACGGGTGACTCAAACATCTGGTCCAACTTCCACAACCCTGCCAATTCCTCACAACAAATCTAGATACTTTCAATCTACATCAACGTGCCTCTAGACTGTCAGAGACATCTAGACACAATGTTTGCTTCCCCCGACTCATCACAATAAAAGACCTCCTCATAATCTGCAGCAACCACCACAGAATCTCCTACTTGGTGAATCACCCCATGAAAACAACTATTGCAGAAATGACCTTCTGGATTATGGACAATAGAACTATCTCAACTTTGCCGCATTTGACTCCCATCGATCCACCATGTCTCCATATAACCAATAACAGAAGTGGAACAAATCTAAAACTGGCTTTCGAAGGCTTCACCAAGCAGATACCTCTCTAGGTGTCTACATGCCCTGCCCACAGAAAGAAAATCTCTTGGTTCAACAAAAATATAAACACATTTAAGGCAGAAGTTAGTGCTTTACAACACAAACTGAAGTAATCAGACCACCAAAGTTACAAAACATACCCCACCACCATAATAGGATCAACAAATAATTCATCAAGAATGCAAAAAGGATGGGGGCGTGGCCAGGGACACATGGCATCGGCTATATGATAGCCGAGCTCCCGCACTCCATGACGGACCATATCTTGAGGACCAAGAGGCCCCTACACAAGCTGTTGCTGTCCCTGTTGGCGGTCAATAAACGAAATTGGGAAACCCTGTAATCCCAAGGAACTATGGTAAGAAAGTCATTATCATAAAGAGTGTTCCGAAGGCAATCAATTATAGAAAAATAACAACCAGGTAGAAAAGAGAATTTCCACTCACACAAAATGTGACAGGAAACGAAATGTAAAGGAAATTCAGATTTAATGGTCGAATTAATCATGTTAAAAAACTCCTCATATGACAATCTCAATAAATAATGTAGGTGCTACACGTGATGGCGCAGTGCAGAGGTGACCAAGTGAGATAATGTAGAAAAATAGGGCGGCCGTCAGCGCCAGACAGAGGCAGGACATGGCCACCCCCCTTGGATTCAACTTGGCAGAAACCTGGAACTGTAAGTACTATACAATATGACCCCTGGTCCTAATTTGGAATACTTTTGTCCTCTTTTAATCCCTATCTCCCTCTAAGTGGCTATCACAATGGACAAAAGGAAAGCATCTGATAAAAGCATGGGCCCAGGTAGCATACGGAAAATTCTGCGCCACGCTGCAGAAAATTGCACCCTAACAGAAATTGACGAACTAATAGAGGAGGTTGAGGTTCTCTTGGCCCCTCAATCAAGACCGTTAGGCTCAAAGAACAAGAGGAAGGAAAAATGCTCCATGGAGAACCAACCTACTAACTATAAAAGCATAGCCTCGTATTTTGGGACCCCTCCTGTCTCAACCGTAGCCGATACCCCCTCTAGTCAAAATCCACCTACTGTGCCTCAACAATATTCCACCCTCAGCACGGTGGTTCCAGTGAACAATAGCGAAGACCACTTTGTTATTAAGGTTGACTGTGCAAATAAATATTCGCCCCTGGGCAATCCTGAGATCGCAGGAAACAACTTTATACATCCATCTAGCGAGAAGGTTGCAACAGCGGCATCGCCACCCCTGACTACTTTGGGCCTGGTTGACCAATTTAACACTATCAGGGAGGAAGTTAAATCCCTAAAGATGATCATTGAAAGGATGGCTAACTTGTTAGCTGAAAAATTGGACCCATTCATTGACACTGTATTAGCCTGGGGACTATCAAATCCACGAGGGAACATCGACCCTAAGAGACCTTTACAAAACGAGCCTCATAAGAGGTTTTCAAAGGGGACACATAACCCGCATGTTGAGCACCATAAAAATTTACCCACTCATATCCAAAGCCAAAGTAGAAACAACATCGCGTACTCTGATAACCTGCCCAAACATGACCCTGCCCCGTAAGGGACACAATGCTCACCTAATCTCCTATCATGCCCAAAGCTGTTTTGAATAATAAACCTTACATTTCGCCCTTAGGGAAAACATATAGAGGAGGTACCAACAAGGGTATTTCTAATACCCAAAGTTTTGATCTCTACATGATCAATGTCCCAAAGCCCCAGAGGCCCCATATTGAAACGCACGAGGCCCTAGTGAATAAGGTAATTCACTGGATTCGCCACAAAAGGGGATGCCGATCAATCATAAGGGAGGACATAACAAATGTTAGAAGATTTTCAGTAGGAAATCTTGAGAGGGATTACATAGGTGCGCCCTTTAGAGATGTGGCATTAGCAGAGGGTCTGATTGCATTGGAATTGCGTTTTAGACCAGACACCGATCTTCAAATAACCTTAAAATTAAAACCCCTCTGTCACACACTAGATACATCAGCTAAAAGCCCAAAAAATAGGTCTCCCAGCACATCGAAGTCCAATCCCAGGGAACCTGTTAGCCCCTCATATACCTCTGATATCGATTGACTTACAATCGATCCCCCTTAATCTTGCACTATAACTCAATCCCCTTGCTCAATAGTGGCCAAAGGACCCGCACTAGACACCCAAGGGACAGCAGGGCACAAGGGACTAGTCATAGGCTATGATAAAGGGGACTATATAGTACCACAGGGAGAATCTACTAAGCCCACCATGAGATCTATAGGGACGACAGAGAGGGATTACTTAAAATTACTATCTTGGAATGTTGCGGGCATGAAGTCGAAACTCTCCGACCCGAGTGGGGAACGTTTATTGACTCCCATCATATTGTCTTGCTTCAAGAAACCTGGGCTATTGAACCAGTACCCCGCCAAAGATTTGTCGCCTTTAGTGAAAGAGCAGTTCCATCACCGGCAGGGCGACCATCAGGTGGCTTCTTAATATGGCTTAGACTGGACTTGTTTCCAGTGATCAAAATGCTTTCAACTGAATCTAAAGATCTACTTGCCCTGCAAATTACCATTAATACTCGGTCAGGTTCTAGATACATAACCCTAGTGAACATGTATATTAGACCAGAACCTCCAAATATGCAATCCACGATTGTAAGCAAGTTGGATGATCTTCTGGGACAGTCTGCCCAAAAAACTTTAAAAATTGTAGCGGGAGATACTAACACCTGCATCCCTATATTAGCAGTGAGCAGATACCAAGATACATCGCCTTCCCGTGAATACAAGAATACAACAAAAATAACAAAGGTAGGCACCCATGGCCTAAGATTAGTTAATGGCAACACTTAATCTGACTGTCCCCCCTGTTTTACATTCAATAGAGGCCTTAGTAAATCAAGAATCGACCACATACTAGTGGATAACGACCTTTGGTCAGATTTATCTGATATGCAAGTCATCCCCAGACCAGACAGTGACCACCAGGCACTAAGTGCATCCTTTTTTATGACCAAATTTAGAGACACAAAACTGGAGGTAGACGCACCAACTGCGTTAATTACAACCTCAAATAATATGAGAAACGTCTAGTGGGTAGAAATGGTGGCAGATGAAAACAAACTGACATTTATTTATAATATGTTTGTGTCTAAACTCTCCCAGATCATCCCAACCAATATCCATGACACCAATTTTATTCTCCTACACTGCAAACTCATGGACACATTGAGACCGTGTTTCATGGGGGAACAGAGGAGAGGAGCACCCATATAGAAAACACAAAACTGGTACAACAAGGCCTGTCAGACAGGAAAGACTCACTTGCTGTGCGCAATCAAAAAGGGCTCGAGGTCAGAAATTATAAAGATCATGCGTGAGTATAAAAACCTCCTAGGTAAAGCCAAAAGAGAATGGGATGAGGACCAGTGGCTAGCCGAGGCTTTGGATAAGGGTGACCAAAAAAGGTTTTGGAAACTAGTAGCAGTGAACCCCTCCAACCCTAATCCTTTAGATCCAGTGATCACACTCGATATCTTGGTAACCCATTTTAGCAGCCTATATGACTGCCCGCAGGAAAATAATGTTGCAGAGAGCTTCCCCCTGGAAGAGGTTAGTGGCGCCCAAATACCCAATGTGACCACACCATCTTCCACTCCAGCAGCTCATTCCTCTCTTATATTTACTCTATTTGAAACTTATAAGGCAATATCACAGACGGAAAAGGGCAAGGCCCCAGGAATGGATGGTATTCCGGGTGATCTTTATCTCTCTGAACCTGACATCTGTGCCCCCTATCTGAATGCTTTATCAAATAGTATAACAAAAGATAATATGATCCCCCCGTCATGGCACGGTGCTGTGATCATACCAATTTACAAAAAAGGTGAGAGAACCATCCCCTCAAATTACAGACCTATAAGTTTACTCGATAACTCGCAGAAAACTTTCTGCAGACAGGTTCTACATAGATTACATGAATGGATGCATCAAAATAACATCTTGGAATAGTCTCAAGCAGGCTTTCGTTCGAAAGTCAGCACACTGGACCAGGTCCTCCGCTTCAAGGTGATAACCTGGAAATATATCACCCTGTTGCGTGACCATCTATACGTTGCTTTTATTGATTTAAGAGCGGCGTTTGACCTGGTCCTAAGAAACACACTGTGGGAGGTGTTAGATGGGTATGGCATTCCCCCAGACCTCTTAAGAATACTTAGGCTCCTTCACGAAAACACATATGCAAGGGTGAGATGGAACACCACAGGGGACATGACAGAAAAAATAGAGATCTTGAAAGGGGTTAGACAGGGGTGCGTTCTTGCCCCAACACTATTTAGCCTATTTATCAATGGCGCAGTGATGAGTTTGAAGGCATGCAAACATGATGCCCCTAGAGTAGCAGGAATACCACCTCCAATACTAATGTTTGCAGACGACACCCTACTAATCTCCCAAACCCCTATGGGCCTCCAATCCGAACTGAACGCCTTTGTTACTTTCTGTGGGGAAAGAGGGCTAGAACTAAACTCGTCCAAATCCAAAGTTATGATGATCAATCCCCACAAAAGGTGCAGAGGTATAGTGACTGTAGAGGGTCTTCCCCTAGAGGTAGTCCATCACTTTGACTATCTGGGGGTGAGGCTAAGCAACACCCAGGCATGGGGCCCTCAGATGGAAAAAAGTAAATCCATTCTCCATCAGAAAGCCTCAGCTATAGTGAGGCGTTACAGGGCAGCATCTGGAGGACCCGTTTCCCCGGTCCTAACCATATACAAAGCCTCAGCCGTAGCATCAGCACTATATGGAGCCGAGATCTTGGGGTTATGCCAATGGAGAAAGGCTAACAAAAGTAGAAAATAGGTTTATTAAATCACTCTTCAAACTTCCCCCAAGTTCCCCTCCCACCCCAGTACGACTAGATTTGGCTGTCAACCCTATTCATTTAACAGCTGTCTTAAAACCTCTGCTATATTGGGTTAGACTATGGTCCACGGATGAATTGATAGCCTACAGGGAGTGTGTGAAAGATCTTCTGGCTCTGGATAGAAATTTGATTACACCATGGCTGAAACATATCCAAGAAACAACACATAGAATAGGCATGAACGAGTTGTGGTCAGCCCCTGATTCAATAGTAAAAGGTGATGCCATAAGAGTAAAACAGTCTTATTGGGAGGCAGTCTTAGCTCAAACGTGGGAAGTGCATCAAATTAACACCCTTACAGGCACGTTCTTGAACCACAAGTGCATACCAGGGTTCGAACCATATATGAATAGGATGCACCCGTATCAATCAAAATGCTTGTATGTTCAATATAGGTGCGGGGTTCTGCCCCTGAGATCACATACCGTCAAATGGACTAACGTATCTCCCAAGACCAATTCCTGCCCAAACTGCCCAAATGTAGAAGAAACGGAGTCCCATTTTATGTTATTCTGCCCCCTTTATAGGAAGGCCCGTAAAAAATGGCTGTTGGCCGACTGCAATCTCATGGGTGTGAGACATTACTGGGAAGCGGAGAGATTATTTCAGAGTGACACTAGAGAACTTTTAGCTCTTGCGGTCTCACGGTACTTGCATATTTCCTGGGCATTAAGAATGAAGGCCATTGTTAATCTCGAAGCTTGACAGAGACTTGATAAGTATGTGTCTGGGCAGGACACCCTGTCCCTCTATTGGTATTGCTCCATACTCTTTTTTTTCTTTTTTTTTCTGATTGTTTCTACTTTTCCATCTATTTAAACATATGACAATGAAATGCAGAACATATTTATATATATATATATCGTATCTCCTTATTTTTACTTCTTCTCTGTCTAGCTCTCAATGATTGCCATTTTGCACACTTCTCTTGTTATATGTATATGAATTCTTTCTGAATAGTGCTGATAGTAGTTAACAAATTGTACATTTTGTTGCCTTCCTAGACTCTTAATCTATTTGCCCAGATGATGTCCTTTCTTCCCTTTTTACTGTCGATATATTGATTTTTAATCTGTTTTTATAGTACGATAATTGTACCATGATGTTTTTATCTTTTTATATTGCACAATCTCACAATGCACTTAAGAGCAGTTACGTTGTACCGATTTAATGTGTTTTATGGGCTGTGCCCAAAATAAACGGTTAATAATAATGTAGAAAAATATGTACAGTGTAAACACTCAAAGAAATATATACAAGGTCCAAAATTAATCAACCGGCAGGACATAGGTACAGGTATTGTGTGTACGCGAATGTAAAAATAACTAATTTCACAATATCGATGATCCTTCCAATAAGTGAACAAGTGGTTGATATCAAGCCAAGGTTTCAACCCTAAGGCAAAGACTTTGAAAGGGTCTTCATCAGGACAAATTTAGCTACCCAGAAAAGAAAGGAACTGTCAGAGAGAAATGAGATGCAAAGGGGAGAAAAAACATACATATAACAGAGAGGCAGCCGACAGCTCACCTGGTCTTACTTGAGGTTATAGCTCTCCACAGAGAAGATATGAGTAGAGTAGTAGGACTGTCTGTTTCAGAGGAAAACAGAAAGGTTAAATAGTGTTAAAAAAATGAAAGGCACTCATGGATGGGCATAAAGGGTAACCATACAAGAAGCTAGCAAAGCATCTTTAGGAAGTGAGACATGCAGCTCTCTAGCAATGCCCTACAAGGAAGTAAGACTAAGAACTTGCCAAGAACGCATAACCGGCGATCCAGTGTTGTCTGTTTTGGTGCAGTACAAGCAGGTGTCTCATGCTGAATACAAAAATTCAAAGAGGCATTCAACTAAAACGAAAAAACCGAGTGCAGAAGGTCATGCTTGTGAGAGTTGGCATGCAATATCAAGCAACAAACCACACTGGATAAAACAAGTAAATCATGATAATGCCTAAGAACACTGACTGACAACGGGGTAGAAAATATTAAAGTCCCAAACAAATATATCAGAAAGGTGATAGCATGGTCACAGTGTGCAAAGTGCCAAGCCACAGTGCCTCATGGTCCCAACTCCATGAAGGTCTAACAGACATCAACTCATAAAGCCACTGAAAGGGTGTTTGAGTAAGTGAAAATATATCTACCAGGATCAGTCAATACAGCAATCCTAACTAATCCGATTGCCAGTAAAAGCGGAAAACAATGCAGCTTATCTAAAATGTAGCAGACATTAATTATTTAAATATGGTGAGAAAACTGACCTTCAAAAATGGACAGCACAGTAAAATCAAGGCTGCTAGGGAAAAGACATACCTTCGTGTGCCTGTGTACCACCATGAATGCGAGGAAAGTTCTGGGTCACATGATCTATGCCCTTTGGACTGGAGTGTACTTATAGAAAGTAGACTCAGACGCGATCCCAGTAAGGGGAGCAGGGTGCCATCTTGAAATTTGAGTCTGAATACCAGAGCTTTCAGGGACATAGAAATAAAAACAAAGAAAGCCCGACAGCGTGTGGAGAAGAGTTGAAAAACACAGATGCAATATTGAGATGTGCAAATCGTGTTTGGGAGCAGTAAGGAACTAACAAATAGACATATTTAACGAGACACGTGACAGTAGAAAATGAACCACCTCAAGCGATTAAATGCAAAGTCAAATAGACATATGATAAAAAGAAACATGACTGAACACAGTATGATATCACAAACAATCTTTTGGGCACGCTCCAGTCTCGACCTCCCGGCGAAGCGGTCTCTTTAATAGGGGGAGTGAGCAGCCTTTAAGACTGCGTGCTGAACCACGGACAACTGCTCGTTGTTCCAGAATCCTGTTTTTTTACCTGTCAATGGCGTTGCAGCGTCCATTGCGTCTGTATCCTGCTTCTCCAACTCTTCAGCGTTCTTCACTGTTGGAGTGTTGGGTTCATCCTAGAGCATCGGGGTCCGCCGTTTTTCGAACATTTTCAAGCATTCTCCGGAAGCCTGCTGCTGCACCTGGAAAATAGAGAAGAGAAAGTTATTTGAAAGCAGAAAACTCTCCAATAGGGGTAACGCGCTTATGCGCCCTAAAAAAGTATTAGTTAGAAACTCATCTAAAAAACAGTTTGTAGACTTGTTGAATGAAATTTATTTTGATGTTACGTCACTGTGCAACAAATTGAAAATCCTACAAAGAGAAAGAAGACGAGCATTAGTATTTTGATAGTTGTTGGCATCTGATTTCAAATTAATCTGCACATTTGAAAATATATTAAGTTTGTTTGAACCTTCAGTTAGAAGTGCTGCTAAAGATTATGGTATTTGATTTAATTGTGCTAGTCCAGAGTTCCCTATGTTTTCAGAAGTTCCCTTATGTTTTCAGAAGAAGAGCTTATTACGAGTAAAATGAGCATCTTGTAAAACGAGTTACGCAATAATTCATGAGAGAGTATATATATGTATGAGTCAGAAACACTGGATTAACACTTGTATCACATAGAACAGAGAGATATTACATACTTAGGACTTACATTGTAGTTCCTTTATTGAAGATGCAGCAAGTGCACTCCTGGGAACATTGGTATACCTGACCAAGGAGGAAGGGACATTATGTAATTAGAACAGGTCTAATTTTAAATAGTCAGTTTACATTTGTACTAATTAAATGCTAAAACATTGTTATTTGTTTTTTTAGAAGCAAGAAGGTCAAGACAACACAGAAGCCTTGAAGTGATATTCTGGTCCCTACCAGTTCTCATCCCTTTGTCCCCTTGGATCAGGTAGGGTCCGTACGTCTGATCTGCTTGACCTAGAGGGAAGTTGGGAATTATCAGCATGACCATTTCACTCCTGCTAATAAAATCTGGTAAGAGCCTGACAGAAAGCTGAGCCCATGTTTAATATTCTCCTGAGTGAAATGGAGATATGCGATATTACCCTGGCTGATTTGGTTCATATGATCAGCAATTTACAAACGGAAACTCAGGCCTTAGCACAAAGAGTGGATGCCTTACAAAGTGCAACTAACATGAATCCAGGTGTCTCAAGTTTAGGTCAAGGAGGAAAACCTTCAAAGGAAGCCTTCGCTCAGTTTGCAGCCCCAGGTCCTAGCCAGGGTACAGGAGCTCTGTAATCCAAGTTACTTTTCCACCTACTATTCCTCTAACCCCTCCTAAGCATTTTTCTGGAAACCCTACAAAATTTCCAACTTTTAGAAATCAATGACAATTACATTTTATGTGTAAGCCTGCTTGCTTCCCTAATGAGCAATCAAAAGTGGCTTTTATCATGTCATATTTAGGGGGCACAGCTGCAACTTGGTGCATAATTATTGTACTTTTAAAGCAGAATTAAAAAGATTATTTGATCGTCATACCTTCATTCAATCAGTGGACACTGAGTTACTTAATTTACAAGAAGAGAACAAGGATCTATTAACATATATAACTACAGAATCAGGTTGGCCTGAAAGTAAAAGGAGGTCTTTATTCTTTGAGATGAATTAAAAGACCTTTTGGCCCAAGTAGTGGATCCTCCAGAAAAATGTAGTAAACTAATAGATTTGGTAGTGAAATATGATCATCGTCTGGCAGAGCGCCTTCGTGATAAAGGACGATCAGATACTAAAGTAGTAGTATATAAAGAAAAGAAAACCGACTTTGACAAGACCAAAGACCCTGAGCCTATGCAGATAGGGAGCCTTAAGGGGCCAATAAGTGAAGAAGAACAACAACGACGTAGGGTGCCAAAACTTTGTTTGTATTGTGGCAATAAGGGGCATTTCTTACGAGACTGTCCAGTGAAACCTAAGAAGAAAGGTGAGTCGGGAAACTAGATCACTCGAGACCTAGGGAAGCAAGTGTTTAAGGTTTACAACATAAAATAGCCTGAAAAACTTTAGCTCAAACATCTTGTATATAACACTATCAACACTTTTTTCTGACTGCCCAATTATCATGGGGTGGCGGTTCGGTTTATTTACAAATGTTAGTAGATTCAGGAGCTGCAGGAAATTTTATGGATAAATCTTTAGTTTTAGTGTCATTATATGGTATTCCTGTTGAGTGCAAAGATCAAATTGAAGAGGTTAAAACAATTGACGGTAGTGCCTTGAAGTCAGGTCCTATCACTCAGCCTACTACCAAATTGTGGTTATAAATGCATGGAAATCATAGAGAGAGAATTAAGTTTGAACTGATTCAAACCCCACAGTGTCAGGCCATTCTGGGAATTCCATGGTTAGAAACACATTATCCGGATATTAACTGGAAGGATCGTACATTATCTTTTTGTTCCTCATTTTGTTAGGAACATTGTTTATATGAGTCTTCTAACATGGATCATGAAAAGATTGTAGAAATGTTAGCAGACAAAAACGGTCCATCTCTTCCTAGGTGCTATCAAGACTTAGCAGAAGTCTTTGATAAACAAAAGGCGACTATTCTCCCAACGCACCAGCTGAACAATTGTCAAATTGATTTAGTCCCTGGAGCCCACATTTCCTGTAGTAGAATGTATGCATTAACTGAGAAGGAAAAGATCCATTTGAGGGAATATCTTGATGATATGCTTTGCATAGGATTTATCAGACCCTCACGCTCATCTGCCTCATCTCCTCTGTTTTTTGTACCAAAGAAAGGGGCGAGTTTCGCATGTGTATTGATTATAGGGCCCTTAATAATGTAACTGTTAAAAATCGTTATCCTTTACCTCTTATTTATAGTTAATTAGATCAGGTAAAAAATGCTCAAGTATTTACGAAAATAGACTTGTGAGGTGCCTATCATCTGGTGTGAGTTAGAGAGGAAGATGAGTGGAAGATGGCCTTTCGTACAAAATTTGGGTTGTACGAATATGCAGTGATGCCCTTTGATTTATATAATGCACCTGTGGCATTCCAATATTTTACTAACGAAGTCCTGAGGGAGTTTTTGGATGTGTGTGCGAGTGTTTACCTTGATGATATTCTGATATACTCATCGTCAATGGTAGAACATAAGAAACATGTAAGAGCCATTTTACAGTGAATAAGAGACAATAAGCTGTACGTTAAGTTAGAAAAATGTGAATTCCATGTTTCTAGAGTCTCCTTTCTGGGCTATATACTGTCACCAAAGGGAGTTTGTATGGATCCACAGAAAGTTACCGCTATCTTACAATGGAAATCCCCAAAGTCAGTGAAAGAAATCCAATTTTTGGGGGGGATTCGCTAATTTTTATCGGCAATTTATAAATCATTTTTCCACTGTGGTGGCTCCAATAACACAGCTATTAAAGAAAGGAGTGGTTTTTCATTGGTCCTCAGCAGCTGAACAGGCTTTTCATCAATTGAAAAAGGTTTTTGTTAGTGCGCCTATTCTGCAACATCCGGACACATTGCATCCATTTATAGTAGAGGCAGATGCGTCTCAGGTAGCGGTAGGTGGGGTTTTCTCCCAAAGAAATAAGGAAACGGGTCAGCTTCACCCTGTAGCTCACTTTTCACACAGGTTCACTCCAGCGGAAGAAAACTACTTTATAGGAGATAAGAAATTGTTAGCCATTAAGAAGGCATTTGAGGAATGGCGGCATTATCTGAAGGGAACATTACATACTGTTACAGTGATTACAAACCATAGAAACTTAAAATTCCTTAAATCGGCTAAGGCCTTATCCATGAGACAATTGTGTTGGGCCCAATTCTTTAAAGATTATGAATACATAATTCACTTTCAAGCAGGCAGACAGCATGGGAAGGCTGATGCATTATCTCGCCTACGACATGAGGTTAGAGAACGTGAAACTGAATATCTTTCTATAATACTCCTAGAGCGTTTTGTAGGAGCAATTATTTCTGAAAACACCGTTTTAACTGAGGTAGCTGCCACACAAAAAACTAAAGAAGCAGAAGAAGTCTTATAGAGTCACAATAGTAAGCAAATAAATTATGTATATTACATACAAGAAGGAATATTTGTGCCTACGGCTGCTTTACAGCAAAAAGCACTGCATTGGTGTCATACACAAATATTAGCTGGTCATCCTGGGGGAAAGAAAACCTTAGAGCTAGTCCAATGATATTTTTAGTGGCCTGCATTAGTATCTGACACTAAACAGTTTGTACAAAGGTGTACTGTGTGCGCACAAAGTAAAGACATACATCAAGCACCTGCAGGGTTACTACATCCATTACCTACTCCTCCATGTCCATGGCATACCGTCTCTATGGACTTCTTAACTGATTTACCTAAGACAGCACAAGGTCATACAACAGTCCTGGTTACGGTAAATATGTTTACGAAGATGGCTCATTTTACTCCCTTGTTAGGTTTGCCTAATACTAGGGAACTCACAGACAATTTCCCACAATCCATTGTACGCTTACATGGTTTGCTGTCAATAATCGTATCTGATCGAGGCCCTCAATTTGTCTCAAAGTTTTGAAAGGCCTTGTGCAGAATTCTACAAATAGAGATTCATCCTCAGACAGATGACCAGACAGAGATAGTGAATCAATGTTTAGAACCATATATAAGGTGTTGATTCTTATATACTGTTGAAGATTGGGATAAGTTCTTATGGGCAGCAGAAATTGCTTATAACAATATGCAACATAGTTCAATCAAAATTACTCCTTTTCAATGTAATTATGGTTTTAACCCTTGTTTTTTGCTATTGTAACCAATATCTGATACAGAGGTTCCAGCGGTTCAGAATTATTTGGACCAGATAAAGGATTACCAACTACAGGCACAAAGCAATCTGGAGCAAGCTAAACTTACATACAAGCGATACGCTGATAAACATCGCAGACCAGGTCCCGTATATTAGGTCGGTGATCAGGTTTGGCTATCTGCAAGGCATATTATTTTAAAGGGGCCTCGAAAGTTCCAGCCACAGTTTATATACCCTTATCTAATTGTTAAGAAGATTAATGATGTTGCCATGAAATTAGACTTGCCTCCACAAATCCGAGTACATCCCGTATTCCATGTGTTGTTGCTAAAACCTGTGGTTCCAGGAATTGTGCTTATCTCGAAACCTCGAGCCGTAGTTGTAGCTGATGAACCTGAGTTTGAAGCGGAAGCAATACTGGACTCTAAACGAATTTGTCATAGACTATCCTTTCTGATTCTTTGGAAAGGATATGGTCCAGAGGATCGTACTTGGGAACCTGCATGTCATGTGCATGCTCCTCGTCTTCTATGCCTATTTAATCGCCGTTATACTGATAAACCCAAGCCAGTTGGGAAGACCATAGGGGGGATGTACTGTTGGGCACGCTCCAGTCGCAGCCTTCCGGCGAAACGGTCTCTTTAATAGGTGGAGCGCGCAGCCTTTAAGACGACTGCTCGTTGCTCCAGAATCCTGTTTCTTTACCTGTCAATGGCATCCGGGGTTGCAGCATTCATTGCGTCTGTATCCTGCTTCTCTGACTTTTCAGCGTTCTCGTTCATCACTGTTGGAGCGTCGGATTCGTCCTAGAGTGCTGGGTATGCCGTTTTTCAAACTTTTTCAAGTGTTCTCCGGAAGCCTGCTACTGCACCTGGAAAATAGAGAAGAGAAAGTTATTTGAAAGCAGAAAACTTTTCATTCGGGATAACGCACTTATGCACTCTAGAAAACTATTAGTGAGAAACCCATCGGAAAAATTGTTGGTAGACTTGTTGAATGAAACTTATTTTATGTTACATCAATGTGCAACAAATTGAAAATCCTAAAAAGAGAAAGAAGACGAGCATTAGTACTTTGAAAGTTGTTGGCATCTGATTTCAAATTAATCTGCACATTTGAAAACATATTAGGTTTGTTTGAACCTTCAGTTAGAAATGCTGCCAAAGATTATGGTATTTGATTTAATTGTGCTTGTCCAGAGTTCCCTATGTTTTCAGAATTTCTCTTATGTTTTCAGAAGAAGAGCTTATTATGAGTGAAATGAGCATCTTGTAAAACGGGTTAAGTAAAAATTCATGAGAGAGAATATAGTCAGAGACACTAGATTAACGCTTTAATCATGTAGAATAGAGAGATATTACATACTTAGGACCTACATTGTAGTTCCTTTATTGTAGATGCAGCAAATGCACGGCTGAGAACATTGGTATACCTGACCAAGGAGGAAGGGACATTATGTAATTAGAACAGGTCTAATTCTAAATAGCCAGTTTACATTTGTACTAATTAAATGCTAAAGCATTGTTATTTGTTTTATTAGAAGCGAGAAGGTCAAGACAACACAGAAGCCTTGAAGTGATATTCTGGTGCTCACCAGTTCTCATCCCTTCGTCCCGTTGAGTCAGATAGGGTCCGTAGATCTGATCCGCTTGACCCATAGGGAAGTTGGGAATTCTCGGCACGATCATTTCACTCCTGTAAATAAAGTCTGGTAAGAGCCTGACAGAATCCTATAAGTACAAAACGTTGGGTAGTTAAAAGCCAGAAGTCCTTAGGCTTCAAAGCAACATGATTAAGGTTCCTAGTAAATCAAACAATTAAGAAAGAAAAATTGTACAATATGTAAGCACAGTCACAGGGTGCAGTGGGTCTCGAAAACATCCTGTTTCATGTGTACAGTATAGTGATTTGACACCATTCCTCAAGTGTGTTGAGCCCTTGGTAAATTGATTTAAGTCTCTCAATCCATTTGTATATCTGTGACTGCAATTTAGCTTGAAGAGTCCCTCCTCGTGGGTCACGTGTAAGAACCTGGATCACTTGCCACTTTAAATCATTATGCAAATGTCCAGGTTGGCTGTAGTGATCCACCAGAGGGGCTCCCATTGTCCCTCAGTGTACCCTGCTGCGATGCTGAAATATTCTCATTTTAACCTTTTGAGAAGTTTGGCCAGCATAAATCAAATGACATGGACACCAAATAGCATATATAATGCCACTGGCGTTACAACTGGAAAAACAATTGAAGGCAGCATCCACATTCTTAAGTACAGACGTTTTGGACTCAATGCAAAAACGGCAGGCTAAACATTTTCTGCATTCATAGTTTCCTGTCAGAGACGAAAGTCCCCACTGAGAATGTAAGGTGGGGGCTTGGGGCTTGGGAAGGACTGCTTTGACTAATTAATCTCTGATGTTCTTACCTGTCTTAAAATAACACTTTGGAGGTTCTGAGCTGCCCAGAATGTGTTTGACTAGATACCAATGTTTAGTATTGTCTTCCAGATGTCATTACTGTCCGTGTTGAATGTGCTGACAAAAATGAGGCCTTCTTGGCTGGTGGATCTAATCCTGGGAACTAGCAGAGCCTCCCTGATAGTATACCAGACAATCTTGCGTGCTTGTTGCAATAGTCTAGAAGGATAGCCTCAATCTAGAAGATGTGAGAACAAAAGTTGGGACTCCTAAAAGAAGTCATCCTTTCTGGTGCAATTCCTGCGTAACCTTAAAAATTGTCCGTATGGCAAATTGCCCCTGAGGTCCATTGGGCGATGGCTGGAGTACATCAGTAATGTATTTTTCTCAGTGGGTTTTTCTATAAAGAGTAGTAAAGAGAGAATTATTGTCAACCCTGATTCTCAGGTCCAGGAAAGCTATATTGAAGTTGTCACTTTGCATAGCAAACTATGGGGCATATTCACAAGGAGCTATCGCCGAATTAACTGCACTTTATCGCAGCCAAAGTCGTGATAAATTTACCTCCCCATTCACAAGCCGGTGTTAACAGCCCACAGCACCAGTTTACCCGCGATAGCAGCCGCAAAAAACATCGCCACAGAGGACTCCCGCAAATATCGCTAATGAGATGCAGAGTAGGCGTTCCCGTGACAAAAGCCGAGACAACAGCACACCTCAACATTCACAACAACCAGCCACATCCGCGATAAAAACACAAACCAGGCGATAAGGCGCATTAGCACCAGGAAATTTACACCTGCTCTGACCTGGTGTAAAGTCGGACAGCAGCCAGCACCACAAAAGGGAGCACAGCCCAGGGCCACATCCGAAGGGCTACAGATGCCATGGAGCCACTCATCATGCGGCCCGGACACCCAAGAGGGCCACAACACCCACCGACACCACACCCAGGCCCGCAACACCCCCCCCCCGGGACCACTCCCAACCCCGGACTAAGAAATTGCACACCAACACCTCAAATCCCAAAACAAACATTTTGCCTGATGTCGCACAAGCAGGAAAATAAACATACATGCGTGGCCAGAAAATGGAGAATCAGTCATACAGCAATGCAATCACCAACACAAAACACCATACAAACAAAAGCAGAAACAACCCTTAGGATGAGTCCTAGCTGCTCCTCACTGGACAATCCGTAGCACATAGCCTGGAAGACCAAATCCAAGAGAAGAAGGTGTGCCATGCGCCCAACAAAGGAAAGAGAGGGAGAGAGCGAGGGAGAGAGACAGAGTGAGATAGCACAAGCAGCGCAAGGCCGCTCGAGCACCTGGCTCCACATGCCAACATGTGTGTGTGCATCGCCGTCCGTACACCATGAGCCCAAGGCTGTGTCCCAATCTCAGCGCCAAACCCACATCACATTCCGAAAACGAAAGTAGTAGTCAGACAAACATCAGGGATGAAAGCACCATTGTCCCAATGGAGAATGCGGGAGGACACCTGCACCTCTGACCTTGGTCCAGAACGTGCCTGGAACACCCTGATAGAGATGCAATGGCAGATGGGGATGACTCCCACACCACGCATTCCGCAAATGAACCATTCGACTCATCCACAGCCCACACACAGAAGCCCCTGCCTGTGGTACCCGCTCATGGGATGCCCTTGACACTCACGGAAACAGCAACCCATAACCCACAACGTTGCACACACATTCGATTCATTGCTCAGAGCTGTGGCATATCCTCCACACAACTGCCGCAGTCCAGAAGAGTGCCTGTTCACTAGACGCACCAACGGAATGGCAGGCCATTCCGGGCACATGCACAGCCCCCGTCACGTGGAACAGTACCGTGCACGTATGCTGCATTTACTGGGTGCACTGCCACTGGCAGTGCTGCGGATCAGTTACAGGCTCAGCTTCCGCATTGCCCACGTCACCTGCGTCCAGCCCTGGTTCCACTGCCGAACATGCACATTCGAGTGTCCCATGGATGTCTGCCTATCCAACACAACTGTTGATGAATTGGACTATGACTTGTGTCTGTGCCCCCTGTTGGATCACGAACAGGAGTGTAACCGAGACAGCTGTGCATGGGATGCCTTGACATACTGCGTATGTGTTGGTAGTTGTGCATGGGAGATTGCACAATTTCTCGTGTGCAGTGACCACATCGAGGCGCTCCCCTATTGGGCTGTGTTGCGGATCGGTGAGACGGCGTGGGCTGAGCACACCTGCCCGGACCACCTAATGGATTGGCTCACCCTGGTGTTCCTTGAACACGACAACGACGTACTATTGGAACACATTGCACATGAAGCTGCACGGCCATTCATGGACGAGTAACTACGTTCCTGTAGCCACATCCGATTGCCACCCACAACACATGGCCCAACAACTTGTTGCATCGTGGGGATTGCTCACATATCCCACCACAACAGAGGACACGTCTGCCAACGTTCGGACTCTGGATGCATGTGGGTGGAATAACGCGTGTGTACACACACCTGTGTAAGGCGATGCAGGTCCATGGTCGGAGCAACACAGCGTCGTCTGGCAACGTAGCCAATTCGGACACACTGCTGGGTGAGAGCACACACATGGCAATGTAGCACGACATGTGAACCTGTCGGACCCTCACACCTGATCACTGTCGGCAGAGCAGACAATCGGCGCACCCCGGAGGCAGAGCACCATGCAGACCCCACGTGCAGTGAGTCGTGCCCCCTCACACGGGGCAATGTGCAGACGCCAAACAACACATGACTCATCCAGCAAGGCAAGGTGGGCTGTGAGCGTTGCCATCCGTGATGAATGTTGTCCATTTCAGCCCCACTATCATCTGAACCTCGACATGTACCCATGCTGCGTGTAAGTGTCTTAAGCATGTCCCTGCCTATTGTGGCTGTTGCCTCGTCCGTACTGGCACGCACATGCCAATAAAGCCTATGCCACTCCACTGGTGTCTAACTGTGAGGTGTGTTGTAAAGATTGTCCACTCGTGTGCCACAATGAGCCTCGTCCCAACACAGGGAAGAACTGACTGACGCATGTGCAATGGGCGTGTGTCCCTTTGGCAAGCTCCGCCTCTGTGAGCCAGACATTGTTTTTGGATAGGTGCTGGATGACATGTGCACTTACATGACTCCAGCTATGTGTGTATGGTGTCCAACCTCTGACCATGTGGAGCAATGTCATACATCACAACAGAATGTGCCACACAGATGTGTGTAAGTCGGTATGCGACGTGAAGTTCTGCTGTCACACATGGTGTGGGATACCACTCCTGGCCTGCCACCGTTTTGGTCACTCCTACACAAGGCCCTATTCAACACATGGACGAGTGCCTACGTTGGGGTGTTGTGAGATTGCTGTTGATGTGCAATGGGGACACAGCTAGTACTCACTTTCACAGTCATCCAATTGGCCATGTGTCTCAGGGATAGACATGCGCATAGATGTCAGTTACCAGGGTGTACCTTCATGTGCAATCATCGTCCCCACATCCAGCCATACTTCCATAGGTGAGTGAACATAGTGATGACACATCTGTGTGATTTAGAATGTTTTATTCACATTCAGGTGATTGACGGAGCTGGAGCTGTACCTGGCCATCCAAGCCACATCACATGGAATCCCAGTGGTGGGCCAACCAGAGTCCTTTGGGGATTGCACAGTGATTGGGAAGAGGGAGAGTGCAGTCCGCAGCAGGATTGCTGTGTGATTGGCCAGCGGGGAAGAAATGGCAGTCCGTGTCGGGGTCCGGGTGAATGTTGCAGGGTGTTCCGGAGGTCAGTAGGAGGTATTTCCCAGGGCATGATGCATAGGTCATGACCAGGCAGGGACAGGCCATATGGCGGTGATGGATGCTACTGCCTCCTTCCTCACACAGTAGTTCCCATCCCCTTCTCACTCCCCTGATACGGGTTCTGTGTCCGGTGTGTCCGGTGTGTGTGGCGGGGTGATGGCTGCATCGCTGTGTGCCCCTGACACATCAGACTGCGTAGGTGATGGGGCAGCATCACAGTGTGCCACGGACACATCAGGGGTCGGAGCTGTGTGTGTCGATGTTCCCACTGCAGTCATCTGGGAACGGCTCAGTGGCAGCAGTGGCAAGTTGGAGTACTGCAGGGCGTTGCTTTTCCCAGCCACTGCTGTCTGGTGTGCAGCCGTGGCAGACATACTTCCAGCCTGCATCTGCTCCATGGTGTCCATATCCCCCTCCGCATCTGTGACAACTCTGTGCTGTCATGGCTGGTGCCTGTCTGACCAGACAGTTCTTGTATTAGACACATGGCACCAGCGAGGTTAGCCAAGGTCTGTGCGTACAGGGGGTGTCCGATAGGGACTGTACGTGGTCCCTGATAGGACTCAGACACCCACGTATGGCATCGAGTTTGGCTGCCACAAGCTCGAAACCCAGCCGCAGCCGATGAGCCAACTCCACCTGGCAACCCAACACACGCCATTGGAATTCCATGTATTGGTCGGGGGTCCTGGGAGACAGCTGTGGTGGTGTGTGTTTCTTGCTGTGTGGTCTGTGCAGGTGGTGGGGTCACCTCGAGGCAGCTGGCCTGGCCTGCTTCTGGGGGTGGGGTGCAGAGGCTGTCCAGCATCCGTTGGAGGGTGTCTTGACATATGTGCAGGTTGTCCTCTTCATCATCAATGGTGGGATGTGTGGTGTGCTCTGCAGGGGGTGTATTTTGTCCCTCTGCAATGTAAAGGGGAGATGCAGGTTAACAGAGTTTCACATGTAGGGTGAAGATTTGCAGATGTATACATTCAGACTGCATGCCAATGTACATTGTAACTGTTTGGGGGGTGCTGGCTATTTGATGGCAGTCAGTGTGTTTTTCGACTACATGACGGATGTGTGGTAGTACCCGTACATTATCATCACACAGTGTCAGGCAATGCCAGATGTGGGTGGACAGTTACTACGCACGAGCGGAACCTGTTGTGAGCTCTGTCCTGTGGTGCTGGTGTTGCACTTTGTACCACATTGCCTTCATTGCTGATGTTCTGTGATTGCTATGTGTGTGTGCTGCATTGTGGGGAGTTGCCCCTGCAGCTCTGATTTCATGTAGCCTTCTCCCTTTGAGGCAGGGTGCCTTTGAATTGTGTGCTTTTCGGGGCCTGATTTGCTTTTGACTTGGGTCATGTGTGCTCGCGGACTGTTTTTGTGGCCTGGTGCATTGTTCATCTGTTGCGTGTATTGTAAGGGATGGGTTGTGGGTGCACGTGGACACGTCGGAGTGTGACCTGCTCCTTTACGGAAGTGATCCGCACTTGGCTACCTCCATGTAGATTCGTGGGCCATGTCATTTTTTTGGGGCAGCTGCCATGCTATCGGACATGCAGTGTTACTTGCATAGTCAGTGTGGGTCACGGAGCAGCTGCTTTGCTGGATTCAGCACATGTGCACGGGTGGGTTGTGATATTGGTGATAGGGGGGGCCCCTCTGTGCACATTGTGGATGGGGGCCTACTTGGCGTTTCTATGTGTGCTGCAGTGTGCCAAGACATTCAGGGACATGTTCCACGGTCATTGTGGGTGTGCTGTGTGCTGCGCATAATTGTGCATGTGTGCCATTGTGCCCATCTCCCCCGTCCCTAGTCGTTACTCACCCTGTTGCTGTTGG
This sequence comes from Calotriton arnoldi, assembly GCA_963921515.1. Classification (NCBI taxonomy): domain Eukaryota; kingdom Metazoa; phylum Chordata; class Amphibia; order Caudata; family Salamandridae; genus Calotriton; species Calotriton arnoldi. The sequence goes on along the minus strand of CAWUFW010000672.1, from coordinate 2,759,213 downwards.
GTCAGGTCATATCGTGCAGTGTCCAGGCCCCCCAATCCTGCCACCATCTCCTCACTGCTGACTGTGGCCACCATTTGCTCCAGCTCATCCAGCTCCTCCTGTGTCACAGGACTCCCACCTCCAGTCGCGGTTGCTGCCTCCCTATTGGCGGTGAGCTTATGTTTGGTCTGCCTTTTCAGATCATGCCAGCACCTCTTGACCTCCTCCAGTGACCTCCTGGACACTCCGACTGCATTGACGTTGGTGACGATGGCCTGCCATATTTCAGTTTGGGTTGCCAGTGCCGCAGTGGAGGTGCCGAACAGTTGTTGATGGTGTTCGGTCACCCCCGTGACGATGATCTGGTCTTCCTGCGGACTGTACCCGGTCTTCCTCTTGTCCTTGCCCTTCCCCTAAAGCGGGGTTCCTGGATGGTCCTCCGTAGGGCTTGTGGTGTTCGGCTTGTCCTCTGCACTCGGTCCGGGTGCATCCATGTTGCTACGCAGTTTAAATTGTTTTTGGGCTTTTTTTTCTTTCTTTTATGGTGCTTTTTCCCGCCGGCCGCGTGGGATTTACAGGCCTGTGGCTGGTGTTCGCTGATTTCTGTACCGCGATTGGCCTCATTGCATGATTTCTCGTGTTCGCGTTTCGCATTTTTTCGGCGTGGCGTTGACTTTCACGCGGACATTTGACGCGTTATCTGGTGGCTATCGCATGGTACCGCCTTGTTGTGAATTCCACGTTGACACGTGGATATTTTCCCGCGATAGGCTGCGATATTGAAAGTTGCGTTACGCTACTCTTGCGGTAGTTATCACACGTTCTTGTGAATATACCCCTGAATGTCTAGTGACCTACTATTGAGCTATGCAACAAATTGATTCAGTGAAGTCAGATTTCCTTCCCAGATCATAAATACATCGTCGATGTAATGGCGCCACCTGAGTATCTTTTGTATGAAACGATTTAGATCTTTAAAGAGATAGATTTGTTCCTAGTTGTACATATATAGATATTCTAAGTCTGGAGAAAATCCTGCCCCCAAGGCTACACCTTTTTTCTGGAAATAAAAGTTACCAAAAATTGAGAGATATTATAAGATAGTGCAATTCTAGTGAGTTCAACTAGAAATTGAGTTGGGACTGCATGTGTGTGCTTCATAGCGTCAAGTATGGCTGAGATGACCTACGGTGGCTCCTGTTGTGGGATATTGACATAGAGAGCCTGAATGTCAAGGGTAACCAGAAGTGAATGGGTGTTATCAAATGGTAAGCCTTCAATCTGCTGCCTATGTTGCATACTGTCATGTGTATATGAGTGGGTGAGTGGAACAAATTTTTTTTTTTAAATGTCAATGTATTGACACAAAGGTTCCAAGAAGGAACCACAGCCAGAGACAATGGGACGTCCTGGTGGATGGGTCAAATCTTTGTGGATTTTAGGTAGCGTACATATGACCAGGGTCCTAGGATGTTTTGTATTGAGGAAAGAATGTTCTTTTTTGCTTGAGCCTTCCTCAAGCCCCTTGTCAGTGATAGTTCTGATTTGATTTTGTCTAATATCACAATACCGTTGCCTTTATCAGCCGTTTTAATCACAAGCTGAGGATTCTGTGAAAGAGTTCTGAGTGCAAGATGCTCTTCCTTAGAAATGGTATATATACCTGTGTATGTTCAGGATTCTGTCAGTATCTCTCTTTTTGTTTTAACTCTATTGAATTTTTTGTGCAACATGAAAACATGTAAAGAAATAAACACATTGCCTACAGGTATGATGATAATGGATTTGATGCATGGCATATCGTTATGAGAAAAATAAAATTCAGGTAGAGAACAACATAGCAAGATGACATGGCCTATAAGGGTGCCGCAGTCTTGTAGCATGGTAAGGGGAAGGTATAAACTATGATAGAAGTTTCAAAGTAACATGTCTGAGGTGATGCATGGAACATTAAAAGTGTAATGCTCAATCTGAGTCGTCTGATTCCAAGGTGAGTAGATAGTCACGCTGAGGCTTCCAAATATCTTCAGGCTTAGATGAGGGGTTTGCAGCTGTGCATAGTCCTCACTCACCCGTCGCATTGCGTCATGCTCCTGAGCCATACGGAGTCAGTGGAGACACGTCCTTTGCCCCAATGTAACACCAGCTCTCGTTTAGCGAGTAAGAGCGCTATGGAAGTGAATCTGCGAACAGACTTAGGGACATCTTTGGTGTACCCCAGCAGTGCCATAAGGGGGTCAGGTGTAACTGTGGTGTCTATCATAGTGGAGAATAGGGAAAACATGGTAATCCAATATCGTCCTATTTGTGGACACATCCAGGTTAAGTGTGCAAAAGTAACATCAAGAGCATGACAGATGGTCCCCTTCTACTCTGCATTGTATAGGTTTCAATTGGCAGGACATAAGTCCAGTGCAGAGGCAATGGCAAAAGAGGTTGAGCAAGTGGCAGCACCAATGACCATCCGGAGGATGTTCCAGGAGTGTCGGGATAATCCAAAAGAGGTTTATGTGGATCAAAACCCATTGATGTATCGGTATAGGAAGATGCGCCAATGGGCAGAGCTCAGCAGGATGGCAATAAAGTATCTAGCTTGTACTATTTCCAGTGTGTCTGCTGAGCGTGTGTTCAGTGCAGCTGGTGCAGTTGTTGCAGTGAGAAGGACCAGTCTCTCGCCTCAAAATGTGGAGAGATTTACTAAGAACAAAATTAACCAACATTTCATACCACACAATTCTCCCTTTCCTGAAACAGCACAGAAGGAGGTAGAGGATTGGTCAGAATCAAGTCAGTTAGCTGACCAACTTCTGGGTGAACGACCTAAGTTTGAGGATGAATGGAACTTCTCGGACTGAGTATGCCAGTGCCACCTTAGAACTTTTTAATTATTTCTCATTGAACTTCTTTCTTTGCAAAAAACAATAATTAGCTAGTGGAGCATTATGTTTGTGCTAGATTTATGCTGCCCCTCCATTTTTAATCACATATATTGCTGGATTGCAGTTGGATCAGTGTGCAGTGAAGAAGCCTCCACAATTCCTTCATGACATTGGAGACAACGCCTGCCTCCCTCGCATGCCTATCCTTTTTTGCATCACTTAGCAGGGTTGTACCAGAAGATCGTTGATTTACAAGAGTGCCAATACCAAATTCCAATGTGTTGCCTGTGTCAAAGATACAATTGTGTACCTACTACCTAGCCTGCTAGTGATTGGATTGGAAGAGGTAACTACAACTATTGCAACAGGGAGTGAGTGATTGTGAGTGATGATTGATGATTCATGTGGTGGCAGACAGTGAGAGAGGGTGTTCAACTGAAATTTGAGAACTTGATTGAGATGATTTGCAATGTTTGGAGCCTGAATGATGGGTGATTAATTTTTCTTAGAGGTTACTGACCTTTACAAACTTACTTTGCGAAAATAACCTGTACGGTCCACTCCTGTGATCCTTCTGTTTTTCATCACCTAGGAGGGCTGCCCCAGAAGATCATTTGATTTACAAGACTGCCAAATTCCGATCTGTTGCTTGCATCAAAGAGGAGATACAATAGTATACCTACCACCATGCTTGGATTGGAACAGGTAACCATTGCACCAACGAGTAATATATTATTGAGGGATTGTGAGTGGTGATTGATGATTCATGTGGTGGCAGCCAGTGAGAGAGGATGTTTAACTGTAATTTGGGAACTTGATTGAGATGATTTGCAATGTTTGGGGCTTGAATGATGGGTAATATTTTTTTTTCCTGGAGGTGATTGGCCCTTTCACACTTAGCCAAATTTATTTGCAGGGTCCACTCCTTTTTTCTGGTTCTTCAGAGACCAGAACAGTCACTTTAGTTAACAAACAAAAACCTATACAAAATACTGCAATTCTATTTCTCTACTTATTCTTCAACAGCAGGGCACTACACGTCTATCTTGCTCGGGTCGTGACTGGGACGGAGTTACTTGGAGTCAGGAGGAGGATGGAAGAATTCAGGGCGGGACTACTTCAACAACAGCTAGAAGAAGGAAGATATCGACTACAAAGGGAAACCATGACTCTGAGGCCTAGTACTCACCTATGTGGAATGGAGAGAGGTGCGCTGATTTGTGAAATGCTGCTGAGTGTGTATTTTGCACTGCGGGCAAAAGTGAAACATTGAGTCCTTACTCTGCCTCTGAGTCTTGTTGGTACGCTCCTCATGAAGCTTACCTTCCTTCTGTCCTTCTCCTTGACTCTAAAATACAGTTTCTGTTTTACAATCCACAGGCCTTCCTGTCTCCTACACGAACGAAAGGCGAAAGCTGAGCTCATCACTCCTGCTTACCTACCGGACCAGTCCAGACAAGCATCCAAGAGTGATGGACATTCCCGAGGAGAATGCAGATGCACCACCTAATTTTGCAATACAGTATCATTTTTCTTTTAACAATCTTATTTTTAGAACTGGATAGGTTTACTCCTCCATAATTTGATTTTTTCAAACCTAGAAGATAGAATATTTAGATATCTGATAACATGGGTCTCTGGGGCAGAAGGACTGTTTGCATTTGTTTTAAATGTACAGTAGCAACACAAAAAGATGATGGACAGAATGCTGAACATTGTCAAACATTCACCTCCAGTGCAGAGAACTGAGACTAAATCCATCGTTTTTTTGCTCACCATGCCATTCCAGTTTGGTCCCAGCCATATGCAAATCAGTCTTGACCCTGCTCCCCATGGGAACAGTCCAGCCCAAGCTGCCAGGTCAGGTCCTCCCTGGACCAGAAGCAAGCTTACTTGGACTGTTCCCATGAGGAGCAGGGTCAACACTGATTTGCATATGGCTGGTTCTAAATTGGGGAGGCATGGTGAGTAAAAGAACAATGTATTTAACCCAGATCTCTTGACTAGGGTTGAATGTTTGATTTATTCAGCATCTTGTCCATCATTTGTTTGTGTAGCATTTAACTGTTGTGTGTCATACTCATTCCTTCATTTCCTTCCACAACAGATTGATGACGAAGTTGTGCTGCTCATCGCCCAGATGAATATTGTCCTTGTGTAGTGTTTGTCTTTGTCACACCTTTCCCCAAATCCTTTTTCTCATCCATTCATCAAACCCCAAACCCTCTTCCCCAGCTGTGTGATTTATTGAGGTGTGACTTAATTTCTCCCGTAAATGGATCACACACTTGGTGGGGCGGATGTGGTGAAAGCGAAACCAACTCACTGCAGGATCTTCTATTATCTAAACAATAGCCCACACTGGCTCCATTTACCCACCCGCACATAAAAGTGATCCATAATTCAATATTTTAGATATAGAAGAACATCAGTCATCAGCATCATCATCATCATCATTCAGGCCTTGTGTTATGTAAACGCTTAACCATGTCCACTTCAGACTTTGAGTCCACTTTTCATGACTCAAGGGTTTTGTAACTTTAGTTTTAATTAAATACTAGCTCCCCATTGCTAAGAAGAAGTTATTCTTGTTATTTTTTGTTATTCTATCACTATCAGTTATTCTTTGTTGTGTCATGTAGTAGTCTGGTCTAAATTCTATGTAAAGCTATGATATCATTTATAACCCACTAACTCAGTGTTTTTATTTCCATGTAATTGCCTGCAATGGATAATCCTTCCGATTAATCCTACAGTTGGAGCTCATCTGGGTCGAAGTGGGACCTTGCTTGTGAAGTTGTGATGTCTTCTCTGTTATTGCTTCTTCTATATTCAGGTAAGAGAGCTATGGAGTGAAGTGAACTAGTTAAGTTAGTAAGTAAGCAAGTAACTGCTACTGCATCAGAAATTGTTTATCTAGATTATTGTACACAATATAGGTCATGGCAGCATCCCCCATAATGGTCAAACTATAACTAACCGGTATACACTTTTATAAGCAGATTAGAAAAAACAGTCTTCGTAAGAAGGCAGAAATGCATAGTAAAAGTAAAACACAATTAAACTACTTCAGGCATAACTCTTTTATTTTTTTGCAAAAAACCCCACCCTCTCCGCCCACAACAGGACCACCCTCTCCCCAAACAAATGTCCCCATCCTCAACCAATGTCCAAAGAAAGCTGTCAAAGTCCAAACTTCTGGTCCCAACTCACTTCCCAATTCCCACCCTCTCCACCCACAACAAAAGCCCCTCCGACCAAAACAAAAAATAAAAAAAAGGCTAAAGAGGGAGTCATCTATGCAGGTCCGAAGACGATCAAGGCTCTGCTCCATTCGGGCCATCCTGGCTTCAAATTGGCCCATACGTTGCAGGAGGTGGTGCTGGAATTGCCGGTCTGAGTGGGAGGGGGAAGCAGTGGCAGTTTGGACCCCTGACAGCTGGCGGTGGTGATGTATTGGCTGGGAGGCGGGATATTGCGGCTGGTTGTGTGAACTAATGATGCCTGCTCCGCCTCCTCCTCCTCCTTCTGGGCCACCACCCAGTGATATTCTGCCTCTATAGTGTCCAGCCACAGCCGCCACTGCCGGAATAGCTATATCGAGAAAAAAAGAAAAAGAAAAATTGTAAACAATGCTCTGTTCAAGCACTTGTTTAAAATTAAATAGTGGCACAGTAGCAGCACATTGCTGGTACCCTAGAGTCATTGGAATTTGATGTGATTAGGATAGTCACAGGGCCATTTCTACCCACACATGCCTCGCATAAAAAGCACTGACTCTCTGGCTGAAAAGAATTAAGGCAGAATAACACCAGATTAAAAAAACAGAGTGATTTTATTTTTTTCTTTTAGAGCTGTCCTAGTAAAAAGCTAAACAGACACTTTGGGGCCGATTCCGATTCCGGCCGGAAATCTCTCCGACCGAGCCGGACCCGGAGAGAATTCCGACCGAATCGGACCCTAGCAGTCCGACCGGACGAGTACGATGCATTCGCATGCTATCGGACTCGAGTCGGTCGGACTCCCATTGAAGTCAATGGGAGCCGGTCGTTCAACGCGTACGCGGGCTCCCATTGACTCAATGGGTGCGAGGCGGACAAGGGCGCCCCTACAGCGTGTACGCGTCCATGCGCATCGCAGCGTACATGCACAGGTAGGGGGACCCATGGGTCCCCCTGTGTGCGACTCGCGCGCCTACGCGTACAGGGGGTCCGACGCGGACCCCCAAAGTCCGGCTCCGACAGCTTTTTCGAGCCGGACGGCGCGAGTCGGTCGGACTGCTCGCGGCGCGCATCGTACTTACCCAGCCGGGAAACGTCTTCATAGCGCGGTGCGAGTCGTGTCCATGCGAGTCGGTCGGAGCGTGTTGAAGCCGCGTTCGAGTCGGTCGGCGATTTCGCGGGTGCTTGCATCGTACTCGCTCGGCCGGACCCGCGTACGATTCGGTCGGGAAACAAGGCTCCGAATCGGATCCGGTGAATCCGAATCCGATTCGGAGCACTACCGGCCGAGATCGGAATCGGCCCCTTTGTGTGGAAAAATAAAAACAAATTACCTCTCAATAATGAGTAAGGCATTATGTACTATGGAGTACTAGTTGTAATTGTAATTGCATTTATATAGCACTTACTACCCCTGATGAGGCGTCAAAGCGCTTTTTCGGTGAGTAGCACGCTACTCCGGAACCCAAAAGGATTAGTGGTGAATTAGTATAGAGAAATATGAAATTAATTTGAGCGGTGGACATGTTAGTGTGTTATTTGGATTGAAAAGGAATAGTGGAGGGATAGTAGAGGGAAGGGTCTAGAAAGTTTTCTTTTTTTTGGAGTTTATAGCAGTAGGAGAAGGTTTGGGATGAGTAAAGGGAAGGTGGAGGGGGAAGAGTCAGAGGGAAGGGTTTAGAAAGACTTATTTGGGAGATCTCAATAGTAAAAGAGGTATGAGATGATGCAAGGAGGTGTAGAGGAGGGAAAAGTGTAGAAAGGGTTATATTGGGGATCATAGTAGTACAATGGGTTTTGGGATGAGTGAGAGAATGGAGGTAGAGGATATATTGAGAAAGGTATAGGGTGAGAAATAGGGTAGTGCATTGGTAAGAGTAGTAGAATGAGGTTTGAGATGAGTCAAAGAGTTGAGGTAGAGGATATATTGAGAGAGGTATATGGTGTGAAATAGGCTTGTGCATTGGAGAGCATAGTAGAATGAGCTTTCAGATGAGTCAGAGGGGAGTATAGGATGAGATATAGGGTAGTACATTGGAGAGGCTGAATTAGAAGCAAAGTAATAAATATAAAGATACATAAGTATATGGAAGATATATATGTATAAGGAAGGTAGTATATGTACCCAGACCCCAAATATGATAACATGGTAATTATAAATGTATATATGTAGGGGGGGAGACCAGAAAACTATAGATTAGGAATGGGGTGTTTTAAGGAAGACCTGGATTATTTGTGTGAAAAATATGATAAAGATATGTTTATTTTAATGGGAGACTTCAATCACAAAATTAACTCAAAAATGATCGACCCTTGGTTCAAAAAGATGCTGGGAACATACAACATAAATGCAGCGAGGTTCTCTGAAACTAAAATGTCAGCACGGGTCATTGCACTAGGGAAGTACTTGGCCAGGAACAACCTGTTCTACCTGAATGGCAGGATGGAGCCCGATCGCCCGGCGAAGCAAACATTCAAGGTTGGCCTGCAAATCTGCCCAATTCACTAAATCTTTATGTATACCTGGAATTTCAGAAGCATTAAGAGTTTTTCAGTAACACAAGGAGAGGGAAGAGACCATGACCCTTTAAAATTGGAATTACTCAGGGGGGGAAAAAGCCCTATGAGAAAAGATAATCCCTCTACAATTGGATTACCCAAGGCGCCTCACCACTAGAATGACAGATCAATGTATGGAAAAACGGGTTAATTTGCAGCAGAACTTATTAGTGTATAATATAAGGGTAATAAATCTAGAGAGGTACGAAAATATATGCAACCAAGTGGTTCAGTGCCTTAAGGTTAAGACAAAAGCAACTGCAATTAACGCCGAAAGAAATATGGATAACTATGAAAAGAGAAAAGATAGGTTCAGCGAGGAATATCGGAAATTAAAGAGGTCAATAAGGAAATGGGAGAGAAGTCTTAAAGTAAAGCATGACTTTGAAAGCTGTAGTAACCTGGTAAAACTAAGGAAAATGTATAAAACTCTTATCCGGAATCAGAAATGGAATTTCAAAGAGAAATGCTGGAGCAACTTACTTGAAACAATAGAAACAAAAAATTTAAGAAAGTTCTGGAAGTTAAAACAGGAAGGCTCCAGCAAAATCCAGGGTGCAATGAACTGCATGGTGGAATAAGCTGCTTGGGAGGAGTACTTGGGGGAAATCTACGGTAAAAGGCAAGAGCCAGCAAAAAGAAGTAGAACCCACTGGGTAGGGGTGGAGGATGACATTAGAGCATGCTTTACTGTAGAGAATATAAAACAAACTATAGTAAATTTAAATCTGAGCCATGCAGCCGGCCCAGATAATCTCCCAGCCATAATAATAAAGGCTCGGCTGCGGTGGTGGGCAGATCTTTTGCTTTGGCTGTTCTCTTTTATACTGGACACAGGACAATTCCCAGATAGTTGGAGATACGCTATAATAAGACCCATCCATAAGAGAGGAGATATAAGGTCTCCTAAAAACTATAGGCTGATTAACCTTTTAAATGTGGGTGAAAAAGTCTTTACAAAACTCATATTTGAAATACTAAAGGAATGAGCTGAATCGAAATCGATAGTCCCTTGGGAACAAGGTGGCTTCAAGGAGGGCCACTCCACAATTGATCACTGCTTCGCCCTCTGGTCCATTGCACGGAACTCGATCGAGCAAAGAGAGAGGTTGTTCTACTGCTTTGTAGACTTCTGTGCTGCTTTTGATTTGGTGGACCGGGACTGTCTATGGGAAACCATGACAAATTATGATATCCCAAAGGGAATTTTGGGCATAATACAGGAGCTATATAAACACAATTGGGTCCACGTTATTATAGATACAGAGGGGTCATTGGGGCAGAAAATTGAAATTAACAATGGATTAAGACAGGGATGCGTGCTGGCCCCACTGCTATTCTCCATATTCGTCGCAGATCTCCCTAAGACACTGGCAGGGGCAAAAGGCGCTACCCCCAGGATGGATGGGAAACACATATCATGTCTTTTGTTATGCAGACGACCTTGTAATTTTAGATCAGACAGAAATGGGTCTACAGAGAAAGTTGGATGCATTTGGGGAGTACTGTAGCCACAAACAATTACATTTAAATATGGATAAAACTAAAGTGGTGTGTTTTGGTAAAAAAGTTGATAAGTTTTGGTGGCATTTGGGAACCACTAAACTGGAAACAGTTGACGATTATAAATATCTAGGAATTTGGTTTGAAAGGTATCTGAAATGGCACACCCAAGTGGAGGCCATAAAAGTGAAGGCCCTCGCCATGATGAGTGGCTTGAGTAAATTCAACCGGGACTATGGGGATATGCCACACAGACCAGTTCTGAAAGCCTTCGTGGCCATGATACCGCCACAACTACAATATGGAGCTGAAATACTTTGCATCAGTGGTAAAAATGAGTGGGATGCAGTGGAAGGGAAATGTACTAAGACCTTAATGTCTCTGCCAAGTTCCTCCATGGTACAGGCCATTAGACTTTAGGCGGGTCTGACCTCATGGAACATATTGGCCCAAGTAGCTTTATTAAGATTCTGGAAAAGTTTGGACCAGGGAAAGGAACAGAAAGTCTCCCATTGGTACAAAAACGAGATCCAGCATAGCAAACTAAAATGAGTCAAAAGGGTCAGAATATTTTTTATATCTGTTTGTAGGAATATGAAAGTGAGCCTATGTCATGATACCCTGCAAGTTGATGCCTCCAGGGGGAAGCTGAGGTCTATAGGAAAAGAACTATCATGGGAAAAAGACCAGCAGTATTTGGAAGGGAAAAAAATCAGTCGAATTCATGCAAAAGTCTTGAGAGGAGGGAAACTGGTTTCCCTACCTGGATACTTTATCAAACCGCTGGCTTAGGTGCGAAATATTAAGAATTAGAATAGGCATCAACCATTACCATGCAAATGGGAAAATAAAAACAGAAAGGATCCAACATGATGGAAATTTCACATGTGGGCTACATACAAAATGTGATATTTTGCACATGTTAGTGGATTGCATAAAGGTGCTGCCCTTCTGGAAATTGTTTTTACGTCCACTATTTTTAAAATATAGAATAATGAATTGAGCACAGGCAATCAAGTTTATTACTGATATGCAAAACTTGGACACTGCAATTGCTATTTGCAGGTTTATGACTGCAGTTAAAAAGTAATGCTTGGATAAATAAAACAAATTAGAATAAAATACTACAGCAGTTATAATAAGATATTAAATTGTTTAATTACAAACTGGAAGTTTAAAGACCATTGTTTTACCTTGGATTTTAAACGCGAAATATTTGAGATGTTAACCCAACATAATAAAATGAAAATGCATTTATTAAATTAATAATAGGTGAGCCAAACTTTAAATTAGGCACTTTGCCAATCTTGTAGAAATGTTCTAATGATATGAGTACGAAGGGTACTATAAATATAATAGCCCTTTATCTGTTTTAAAGTATGATGGGTGGAATATGAATTGTGATGTTTAAGTCTTTAACCTTATACTATTTATTACTTAAATTGTTAAATGTTTTAGATAATGTGATTATATGTGCTATTGTGTTGTTTAAAGACCAGTGGTCTAAATAAACATTCTTTTTGACTGACTGGACTTTAAGTTAATTTATTTATTTTTATTTATTTATTTTTTATTTTTTTGGTTAAGTTATAAGAGTGAAGCAGGGTCTTGGAATATGAGGTATCCAGTCTCTTAGACTATGCGGCTTCCATTACTCACGATGTGTCTCATTCAACAGGATGGGAGCAGGGCTGTATCTTTGTACAAGTGAGAGTATTTTGTAATCGTATTATGAGTTATGAGGGCAGCTGTCTCTTGGTATAGGAGTGGACATGTCTTGTATTGATGACATACAAGGAAAGTTGTCTCTCTGAGAATGTCGTGCTCAATAAGTAGGCCTGTATCTGCGAATGGGAGTGAGGGTGCCTTGTAATAATAGGACATGTTATGAGCAGTGTTGCCTCGGGAGGGGAGAGGGAGTGTCTTCTAGCAAGGGTATGGGTTACTAACAAGGAAGTCTCAAGATAGCAGTGAAGGGGTCTCGCAGTGACGGTATGCGTGTTACAACAAGGGCTGTCCCTTTCTGTAGGAATGGAGATGCCTTATAGTGATGATATGTGATCTATGAGTAGGGACGGATGCTTTGTGTTAATTTCACAGAGGGTCAAGCAGTGCGGTCCCAGGGTGCAGGAGTGGAGGGGTCTTGGAGTGCTGGTATCAGTTATGAGCAGGCCATCTCTGGGTGCAGGAGTGGCTATCTTGCAGTTATGGTATACAGGCGATGCTCCTCGTGGTACAGAGAAGGCAATGCTGCCTTGCTGCAGTGCCATTTACTAGGGACTTACAGGGGGCTGAAGTGTACCAATTGTGGACTATTTTTTCAGGAAGGAGCACTGGCACAGGGGGGCATGGTTGACGGGGACCCTGTGGAGTACAATCAAAACCACATCAATTTCCAGGCAAAAGTGGGGGGCTAACCATGTCAAAAGAGGCACTTTTTACAACCCCCCTCCAAACGAAAAAGGATGAGACTAACCTTCCCCTGGAGAGTCTTCATCTTCTAAGTGGAGGAACCTGGAAAGGCCATCTGCATTAACTTGGCCAGTCCTAGGTCTGTGTTCCACTGTAAAGTCCATTCCCTGTAGGGATATGGACCACCTTAGCAGTTTGGGGTTTTCACCTTACATCTGTTGTAGCCATCTGAGAGGTCTGTGGTCTGTCTGAACTAGGAAGTGAGTGGCAAACAGGTTTGGCCTCAACTTCCCAGACCACAGCAAAGGCTTCCCTCTGTATGGCACTCCAACGCTGCTCTCTGGGGAGTAGTCTCCCGCTTATGAAAGCAACACGTTGGTCATGTCCTTCATCATTTTTTGGCTAGGACTGCACCTATCCCATGCTCAGCGGCATCTGTCTACACAATTAACTGCTTGGAGTAGTCTGGAGCCTTCAGGACTAGGGCAGAGCACATTGCATCCTTCAGTGTCAAAAGGCCTTCGACAGCGAACTGTCCAGTTTACTTTCTTGAGTATCTTCTTGGAGGTAGGTTCTGTGAGTGGGGTCACCATGGACCCATAATCCTCCACAAAGCCAAGGAATGCCCTGACTTGGGTCTGGGTTTTTGGAGCTTCCCAGTCCAGCAATATCTGGACCTTGGGTTGGAGTGGTTGAACTTGGCCTCCAGCTACCAGGGGACCCAAGTATGCTACCCTTCCCTGCCTTATCTGGCACTTACTTGCCTTGATAGTGAGGCATGCACATCTAAGCCTCAAGGCCCTTTCCAAGGTGGCTCAGGTAATCCTGCCAGGTGGAGCTGTAGACAACAATATCATCTAGATAAGCTGCACTAAAGGATTCCAACCCAGCAAGGACTTTGTTCACAACCCCTGGAAGATGGCAGTGGTGTTCTTTAATCCAAAGGGCATCACAGTAAACTGGAAGTGACCATTTGGAGTACAGAATGCAGATTTTTCTTTTACTCCAGGGGTCAGACCTATCTGCCAGTAACCTGATGTGCGATCAAAGGTACTCAGATGCTTGGCTGCCCCTAACCTGTCAATTAATTTGTCTGCTGTAGGAATTGGGTGTCCATCAGTCTTTGTCACAGCGTTGAGATCCCTGTAGCCAACACAAAACCTCATTTCAAGTTGTTGTGCTAAATTAATAAATTAATACGAGCCAGCACGTCGGGCACTTTGCTACTCTGTGCAGTCTGCAGCTGGGGCAGCTGTAATGTACAATTATCTTACTTTAATTCCAATGGCCCTGTTCTTCTTCTTCTCCAAATGCCTTTCAGATTCTACCCTGACTCCACACAGCCAACACTGCAGCCACGATGCTGCACTTAGGTCATGGTGGCAAAATGCAATCGGCAGGTAGGGAGGTGATGAATGATGATGGATAGGATACATATTTGCATCGCTTAACAAATACAGTGGGTCAAGGAAGTAGACTAAAAATTAAAATACACCCCAATTTGAGCCAAAGCTTTGATAAAAACAAGTAACAGAAGTAGGTGAGCATGGCCCTCTCCAGAAGAGCTCCATTGTTTCTTCATCCAAGCAATTATTCATTCATCCTTTCATTCTTCTATATTCACCCATTGATAGCCACCATGATTTAAGCTTTACTTTCTCTCAATCAGTCTTCCACCAACATTTCTACTCCATATATCCATCCATTCAGTATCCACCCTTTCAACCATCCTTTCACCCATCCATCCAATAGGCAAGCAATGTGACTTACCACCTCCCGTCCCTGCTGCTGCTGTGTCTCCCCCTCTAACCACCTCTGCAGCAGAACTGGCCCCGGCACTGGTGGTCTGTGCGGCTGGAAAAAAATATTACACATTTTTTAGATGCCAGAAACGCCTCCCCTTATTTTTTTAATCAAAAAATGCTACTGCAATACATCACTACAGTTCGGTTAGCAGTATCTTCTATCAAAAATATCACTTTGGGCTTTTGGTTGGTTGACAATGTTAGAAAAGCGAGGTAGTCAAGCCAACCAAAAGCTTTTCGTAATGGAGGGGCAGAGCTATAGCCTATGATGATGACTCTGAGTCATTGAAGATCAATAAAGGGGTGGGATAATGGTCAATGAAGGACATATGGTGTTGTTTGGCAAATGCAATGGGGCCTCATACTCTCCAGCCATACTGCACTGTGATGGAAACTGGTGGTATAAATTAAATTACAGCACAACATTGGGGGGGGGGGGTCCATGGCCACTCTCTCCTTAACTGTTAGAGCATGAGCAAGAAAAAGAAAACCTTCTCAACAAACATACATGGTGAATACTATTTATAATACTAGCTTACTTGGGCCTGCAACCTTCACAGAAGACAGTAGAGTACCAAAAATCTGTTCTTAGTCTTGCAGTACCACAAGATATATAAGTAAGATTACTAACAAAGCAGAAGAAAACTATAAACTAGTACAGACAGGAGAAAGTCAGCTACAAAAAAATCATGAAATATGGAAAAAAAGAATAATGCAGGGACAACAAGAATTAAACAAAAATTGGATAGGGGAATTGGAAAAAAAGGAGACAGTATAAAAAAATAAACAAGGCAAAATTTCAAAGTAGCATAGTGGGCAGGGGGGAAAGAGTCAATCCATTGTGCTTTGCATGCCTGGGTTCGTATCCCGTCCTCGTCACCATATGAAAGGAAGACAGCAGGTAAGGGTGTCAGAGCAACTTTATTTCTCGCCAGCAACACAAGGCTCCAGGCAGCTACTCCCGTCCTGGAAGCCAGCAACAACAATCCAATACCCCAAGGTTCTACCCTAACCCCCACAACAATCATAAAACCCAACATTAGGGAAATTATAATAATAAATAATAGGACTTACGGGGGTTAGCAGAGCCCTTGGCAGCAGCGCTGGTGGTCGGCGACTCCTAGCCAGCTTCTCCCAGAAACCCGCCTCTGCAACATCCCTCTTCTTGCCCATGGGTGCTGATGAAAGAAATACAGAAGATTCAAAAAATAGATTAGTGGTAGCGTTAATCTCCACAAAAGTATTATGACAGGCAAACACAGTCACATTGTACTTATCTAAAATCGACTGTCGTTGAGTTGGCCATACTAATCCAAAAATCCCTATTCCAAAGCTCCTTAACAAAGCCTACATTTGGAACTTATGCATTGGCATGAATGATCTTTGATTCTATTCTCATTTCTCAATTCCCTTGATGGACCAACTCAGTCTCACTTGTCTGCAATTCATAGTTGTATACTACACATAACTGTGAAATAGCTTGGGACTGAATGAGCTACATAAGAAAAGTCACAGAGAACGCTAACCTACTGATATCACTGATTCACTATGGTGACAGGAGGTGAGAACAGCCAGGAATGGCTTCTTAATTAATCAGTCAAAGCGAGCGCCAATGAGCATGATTAGGTGGTGCCGAGCACTTGCTTAGCTGAAACTGGATCACATAAATATTCTACTGTAAACTAAACGTAACTTACCTCTGAGTGTGACCAGCACGCTATTTGGAAAAAAAAAGTTAGCATGGTAGAACACAAACGCAACAAATAATTAATACTCACCGGGCCCGGGAATCACAACACCTAGCAGGTCGTGCAGGTCCTGTTCCCAGTCTACAATACCACCCAGCGGTGCATCAGCTGCTGGGTGCTGCTCTGGACTTGGCTGGTGTGCCCCACACACCTGCTCACCTTGCCCCAACACAGCCTGAAGCCTGCTGCAAGCATGGAGGGGAGATGGCGCTGCACAAACAAAACAGTTTTGCCACCTCCATCTCGCAAAAGATTGCCCAGGGCTGCATCTCTTGGGGGCGCAAGGTGGGTGGCTGCTGCTGGCTGTTCGTGGGGGGGCCTGGCACCATCGCTCCCCTGGTCGCCCTAATTCCATGGCACTGGGTGGGGTAAAGAAAAGAAATAAAAATGAGGGGTATATTAATTACGAGGGCGGATGATTAATAAGATTAAGAAGAGATTGAAAAACAGGCCCAGCACCATAAACAGAGTAAGAAAACAAGATGGCCACGCCCACAGGAACCGTGTGATGCTGTTTGCGTGCAATTTTGAACGCAAGGATGGACTCCACGTTGCTTTTAACGTATAATGCAACACGAACAGGCGTGCTGGGAAACTCCACCCGCCCGCAGAATTCTGCGTTGCACAGTGGAGTTTTTTATCCACTTGGCAGAGTTCTGCATAGCGCGACTCCACGAACTCTGCCCAGGCTTACACAGGAGCTGATACAAACACAAAGGAGGTGTTTCCTAGATAGAAAGCAGCAACAGGCTTCTGTATATGGAGCACAAAGATGTAAGGGAGCAAAATAAATTAAGTAGGCACTACAATAACAGAAAACAAGGGGTAGAGAAAAGGAGTTCAGAGAATAAACAGCAGCAGGGAACAGAAAACAGTAAAAAAAATAACCAACAGTGAGGAATCACAAATGAGGATTGACAAATTGATGAAAGTGAAGTAAGCTGAAGCAATTGGAAGATGTTACAAGGTGCTGAGCCAGTATCTGCACTTTCTGTTTTTTATTCACTGACTCATAAGGGCCCATAAGTCCCACCCACAACCTGGAAGTGAGTACTAGCCTAGCTTCCATGTTCCCATCCCACATACTCCTCAAGCCTGACCTCTTCTCAAATTACAGCAGGCCTTACTCCCTGCACTCCTGGGTAAAAGTACTGTGCTAGAATATTCTTTCCTGACAACAAATATTCAGAGTCAGTTATACTCTCTGTCAGTTAGTTTATGTAATTAAAAAGTTCACCATATTTACCTGAGCCAGCCTTGAAGGAATGTATGCTTTGAGCTACCATTCTTGGCTAGTTAAGTATTCTTCTTGCCAGCTAGCAGTTCAAAGCTCCTCAAGAACCATAAACCTATCTTAGGAGAATAGCCTTCTACTGGGATGGAAAGGACAGGCGTGAAATCTTGATAAGCAAATTAGCTGCCTTTCCTGACAAGCACTGGTGGTGTGCCCCCACATAGATCAAAAGGAAGACAAATGCTGAGTCATCTTGGTCACTTTTAGTTCATTAAAGTATTCTCTATTTTTTTTTAATTGGAGTGGGATTATTTTATTGTGTGGTGTTTTCAACTTTTTAACTGTTTTGATACTTGGAAATGCTTTATTTATGTTCTTAAGTTAAGCCAGTCTGCTCTGTGCCATAGCTACCAGGGGTTAAGCTCAGGTTTAAATGACTGAAGCCTTTACTGGACCTAACAAGAATAGTGATATTATTATTTGTGATGAATTATCATCTCATAATACTCATCAACAAATTTCTTTTCATTTCACATGAGCACTGATCTGTGGGGAAAAATAATTTGGCTTGTTTCGTTATTAGTGATTTCAGTTTCAGCGGGGAACGATCTTGATGCCAAACGGTACTAAGCTGCATAGTTGAAATTGCTGAGGCGCAGTACCATTTCCAGGGGTTGTCTTCCCTATTAAGTGTGAGAAATTGGATTATTAGTTGGGTTGATGATAGTCCACCACAAGTGATAATTTCACTAGTGTCCTCTTAAGACAGTTTCAAGTAGCTCCTCAGCATGGAAGCTGCTAAAACTGTTAGTGAATATAGCATTATGTATCTTCATGTTGCCAAGGGTGAATCTTCATAAGCACCAGTTGAACCTCCATCCGCAGAAGCACACTGGTCTCCAGCATCCCTGAATTTGTGAGATTAAGTGAAACAGTCCTTAAAATGGTGGTTGTAAAGAAACAATTTAAATAAGGCGTTTCCACTGCACCCAAGGGGTGCTTGCATAGCAACAACAGATGCACATTCCTTTGGATGGGAGGCTGTATTGGGAGACCAGCCCATCTAGCAGAGATTGTCTCTTCCAAACAGTCTCCAGTCCACCTATTGGAGGGAACTGACAGCTGTTTACAGTGCTCCAATGAAAATCAGGAATTCCATTCAAGGGAAAAATGTGCTGCTAAGATCAGACAATATGGTTGTGGTCTCCTATGCAAATCATCAATGAGATGACCACACCAGTGCCCTGGGTTCAATAGCCTTGCAGATAATTTCATGGGCAGAAAATAACTTATTGTCTCTCAAGGCTATGTACATAAAGGGAATAGACAACAAAGAGGCATATCACCTAAACAGATTATCCCCTGTCTCAGGAGATATATCTATCACTACTGATACTTCGAAAGATATGCAGGAGGTTTGGGACACCGTTTCTAGATCTTCTCCCCACTTCTGAACTACTGTTGAAGGTTCCTGGAAATGGAAACTTGGGAGTGGATGTATTATCAATAGTTTGGCTTCAAAAAGCTTCTATATGCATTCCCTCATTTCCTCTAAATGCCTGTCTATAGCAGAAGATCAGGGAGTGTATTCAGGAGATCTTTGTAGTGGTACCCTTCTGGCCAAGGATGTCAAAGTTTCCCCTGCTCCAGTCCCTAGCATTGGAACCTCCGTGACGTCTTCCATTAAACCCGCCTCCGCTATAGAACAGTGGTTTCACTTTCTCTTCAGAAACATTTGGTGCTTTCTGTTTGGAAATTGAAAGGGTACAAATACAAAAGAAAGCTATTCTACTACATTTTGTGAAAGTAATTCAAAATTCCCCAAAAATTAGATATTAAAATCTTAATCAAGGGTTTGGCCTAGCTTCCACAGTTGATGTGATGAAAAAACCCTTTCTCCATTAAATTGTAATTCTTCCGAGATATTAGAGTTTTGGTATGAAGGTTTTATGAGAAATCTATCTTTAACTCTCAGCTCTCAATATTCAACAATAAGGACCTTCAGAGAGACATGGGAAAATTTAGCTGTAAATGAAAGCTTGGCTTCACACCCCTTTAAGAGTTTTTCTTTGCCTTGTCCTCATGTCAAACCTTTCACTCCTCCATGGGAAATTAGTTTAGTTCTGAGAGCACTATAGGACGAACCTTATAAACTTATTAATTCAGTTGACATAAAACCAAATATGACATTTACATTTTTGGTGGCCATTACAACCCTTCTAAGAACAGAAGTAATAGGTACCTTGATGTTCAGATCTCCCTTCTTATAAATCTGAAAGACAGAGTGATCTTAAAATTTGATCCAGCTTTCCTTCCCAAAGTGTCAACTCCTTTAGTGAGATATCAAGAGGTAGGTTCACCAGTCTTCTTCCATCTCCTTCTACTCCAGGAGAAATTGTTGCATCTGTTACATGTAGAAAGGACTATGTTCATCAGCCACCAAAGATCTCAAGAATTTAGAAAACGTGAACATCTTTCTTTGACCTTTGGATCCACTGGTCAAGGGCAGGAAGCTGCTGCAATTATCATTAGCAGTTGGCTCCATTCAACAATTGATTTGACCTACTTGATAATGAATGATCAACTTCCTGAGGGAATTTAGGGAAGGTCAACCAGAGGACTAGCAACCTCAATGGGCTTAAGTTAAGGGTGTTCATTTTGTGGAAATATGCAGAGCTGCTACACAGACTCATCTGATAAATTTCTCCAGCATTAAAGATTGCAGGGCATTAATGAATAGAGGAAAAAGTCTGGTGTTGGGGTATGCACTCAATTCATCACTAAGTCAAAAAGTATAACTTTATTAAATCACTGGAACAGCAGTATTTTAGTGTTTGGTAATATTTAATAATGAAGCCATCTTGGGTTTTTCTCATATGTAGTGACTAGTAAGAGGACGAAAAATGTAGAGATAATGTCCCATAATACTTACCATTAATCTTTATTATTCTTAGTCCAAAAGTCCTTTTATCAGTCATTACAATTCGCCCATCCTTCCCTTATCTGTACATCTTTGTTATAGTAGCATGGGCAGGAGAGGCCCGTGCAGGTAAGAGCGGTGGGGCGGGGGGACTCGACAGATGACAAGGGACAATTAATTATTTATTTAATTTTTCCTCCTCCTCTTCTGTTGAGTTCTGCTCCACCGCTCTTACCTGCACAGGCCGCTCCTGAGCATGGGTAAGACAGGCGGATGCTGAATGAAGCTAAGTCCTTAAAGGCATCCAGGGGAGGAATAGGCAGGACTTGCTTACAGCATCCCTTTTTTTTCTTTTTTCTGTCATTGAGGTGGATTACCTCATATATAATGACTGGTGCAAGGACTTCAGGGCTAAGAGAAATGCAGATTACTGGTAAATAATATGAGACACAATGTTTTATGGCAATAAGATCTGTCTGCTCTTTGTACTAGTTTCTCCACAGCATAGATTTCAAGGAAAGAGGCTTTATGGGACACAGTTAATGTTGCAGTGCTTGCACCAAATCTCAATAACCCACAACCCAAAGCAAAAAGGGCATTGCAAACCCATTAAAGGGGTGTTATCTCTCTGCAAAGGAAAACTCCACAAATTCTCTAACCAGTGGGATTTCAGGAGTGTTCGGTCCCTAGCGCATGAGTTTTATTAAGGGGAGCTTTCCAGACCTATAGAGATTATAAACAGGTCAGTGCACATAGTGGCAGCAGATTAGAAAATGGCACATTATGGTTGGCACTCACTGGTATCACAACATTTAAGGATTTGTTTCCCTGTAACGATTGGTCACAATTCACAATGGGTGGGGATACCTACAGGAAAGGGGCATCCGCTAATAACAAAGAGTTCCACTTAACCTTCAAGTCACACTAATTTTGGATCCATAAGTCATAGGAGCATGAAATATGTTCTATTTTCAAATTACAGATGCTTGACAGAGCTCATTGAACTGTCAATTTTCATTAATCACCCAGGTTTATGTTTTTAGTTCCTTAATCTCATACAACCTAGCACACATGAACTAAAACTGGCAATAAAAATATTTAGATTTGTATTATATTTATTAAAAAAATTAAATCTAAATTATGTTTTAATATTGTCTTGTCAACTTTAAAACAGTAAAGATTGTCTAGGAGTAACAACCAAAATTCTTAACACTGCAGTCTGTGCTTTCTCAACGAAGACAGAGAAGGTTGACAGCTTTTACTATTGTGTTGTAACTTGCTTAAATGATCATAGCTGAAACTGACATATCAAAAGAGCCCAGAAACCCAACTGAGCAAACAAAGAACCCAGAAAACCAAGCCAGTAAAGGAAGATCCCAGAAAACCCAGCACAGCAAATAAAAGACCCAGAAATCCAGGCAGGTAAATGAAGAGGCCAGAAACTCAGCCCAGCAAATATGGGGCAACTGATACAGTGTACAATATGGAACCCAAAGACCTACTGTCTTAAAGTTTAAAGGGCAAAATAAATATTATTCTACTATATGGATGTGAATTCTGGTGAGGCAGGGGCAGAAGGAACTTTGGATAGTGTACTTAACCACTTTCTGTGAATCCCAAACTGTGGACCAGTGGTGGCATTGAAACTGGAAGAATGAAGGAGCCTTGAAATTCAGACATAAGTGGAACCTGCTAAAAACCTAATCAAGTGCATTCTGGGTAATAAATATAATGCGAGTACTCAAAACGAGTTGAGTGAACAGGAAGATTCCCTGGCTAAAGCTAAACATTGGTGAGGCAAAATGGCAGATAAGGAACCTGTATTGGATGGGCATAAAATAGTTGAAGTGCTGCTTTGTGCAAATATACTAACACTCTTCTTGGCAGAAATGAGCCATTGTCAATGTATATCTGATTGAACTGATGATAGGAAGTTGCTTTGAATAAGGTTTATGTTGAGTTGAAGATCTCAAGTGCCCCAAACTCTTCCTGTACAGTGTAGTCTCCTCATAAGCTAGACAACATTTTACTAAAGTATGCCCCAATCTAACCTACTTATATTGCAAGAAAATAATGTAATATGGGTAAGCCATGTGGAAGGAGAGAGTTAGAAGTTGTGCTGGCTACAAGGTGGCAGAGCAGGATTTGTCCTATTTGTTTTAAGAGGGGTTCTTGATATGGAATGGAAAGCAATACCTTAGCTCCCCCTCTAGCTGAAGTATGACAGTAGAACTTGTGATTTTCTTTGTTTATAATCCTAATATATCACCTTAAACTCTAATGATTTTGCTTTCACAAAGTGCTTTTAGGAGAATAATCTCATTTGTTCGTCGGATTCTTATTCAGAAATGCGGGCTTGGCTTGACCGCCGAAGATGGCGGCTGCAATGCTTTGAGCTCCCCCACCTGCCCCACCTGGAATCCATCAGAATCTAACAGCAGATTGACTTCTAGCTGAAATATCCACCAGCTTGAGTTGGGACATAGGTGGTGCCATCTATAGGTGCATGTTTTGACTGATGAGCCATTCCTGGTTCGGAAATCCGAAGCACGGCCTGGGCAGTAGGAATGATGAAGACGGAGCAGGAGCAGTAGTGACGCAGCAAATGGCTTCTGCATCGGCAGGCCTTGGATGAGAGGACGCGGCAGCCCCATGCCCTGCTGGTGAGCTCCCGGGCCAGCTGCCGGTCATGCACTACACCCCAGTGCCAGAGCTGAAACGCTAAGGGGAGACGAGAGCCTCGAAACCGGGACACCCGCAGCAAGATACTAAAGAGCAGACCCCACCCTGGAGACAGAATGCAGCAGCAGTCATGGTCCACAGATCGACCACTTGCCGGATCATCCCCCTTGACGTGCCAATCCCCCTCCCCGGGAGAGCACGGCCTGTGTACTGGCAACAGGTCCCCCACTGTTGGCAAAGAAGGTACAGCAAGCAGAGGAGACAAAGGTGGTGACCCACGCTTCCCGGTGCTACACAAATGGGCTGTAGGAAACTCCCCCCTGTGATGGTGACCCCCTTTTAGCTACTCCAATAGTCCGAGACCTACCATACGGGGACTATCCAAACACAGAGGCCTAGCCTCATCGTGACCCGGAGGAATCAATGACATCATCCACAGGGCCCAGGCTGGGGCAAAATCTGTCTGCATGGCGGGAAAACCCAGGACCAGAGAACACCTCCAGGACCCCACAGTGAGTACCCTCTTACAAGGGCCAAGCCGGACCCCTGTGTTGCTAGCCATACATGCTTCACTACTCTCTGTGAAAAACCAGGTGGGGAAGAGAAACCCAGCGTGGTCCTTGGGGCCATGCCAGCCTTATCCAAGGAGAGACAATCCCGGGGGCAGGGCCCTAGAAGCACAACTGCCCCAGCCTTTACTGAGAACCCCCCGCCCCTGCGCGGATTGAGGGACCCTGAGGGAAAGGGACAGCCACCATCTGCCTCTCCCACATCTGCTGAGGGGTCACTAACAGCCTCCCCCACCTTTACCATGGGGAAAGGCAAGTAGCCGCCACAGGGAGGCCAGGGCAGCATTGATAAATTTCTGAAACCCACCTGAGGCCCAGAAGGAGAAGCCCCCACCCCCCAGCCACATATCCCAGAGAAACCATCCTTGAATGCCACGAAGACCATCCTCCTGGTAATTCAAGAATCCTGGACATCTCTAGAGGGTTGATCGGAGAATTAAGTGTCAATCTCTCCCTCTTATGAGAAGACCTCCATAATGTGATTAATAGAGCTACACAAGCAGAAGGGCCCATCTCTGAGGCAGAAGACACTATAAAGGGATTCCAAGGCCATGTCACAGAGCTGCGGAAAATGGTCCGCACACTAGAGAACTGGGCAGAAGACGTTAAAGGCAGCACCCCCCGCAACAACTGCTGTGCTTTCTGTTTGAGCAGGCAGACAGATCCCTGGCCTCTCAGCCACGACCGGGCGCATCTCCGAGGCCCATTATGTCTTGCAATTTCAACTTCACAGACCGGAAGGCTATCCTGCGGGCCTCACACAAATGGGAGACCCTCCTTCACAACTCTTCAATTATGATATTCCCAGATTACACATTACAAGTGCAACAGCAACGTTGATCCTTCCTCATTATTAAACAAAAACTGGGAGCCATGTAACTCCTATACATGTTGCTCTTCCTGGCTCATTACAAAGTCCTATATGCAGAGAAAACGTAAATTTTTGACACCCAAGAGAGAGCGTGGCACTAGATCGAGGAGCGGCCACTGTGGCGGAAACAGAAGATAGATGGAGACCAACAACCCACCTATGGTGAACCCTCTGGATCTTGTTTGCATTCTCTCCACAAAAGTCAAAGGAAGAAGTGTAGATACCACTCAGTGGGGGCAATGTCGGGGGGCCCTGGGCACAGATGGTCATCGCCCAGCCCTGACAATCAAACATCGGTAGCAGTTCCAGTCCCAATAACATGTCTATTATGGTTCTTTTGTTCCGTCCCTGGCCTGGTGGAACCGACACACTTCAATTTCTGCATTCGTTTTTTCATGGGTTGTTTTTAGGAACTATTGAATGGGGAGTTGGAGGGTGGGGATGAGTTGTTGTTTCAATTGCCTGGCTGGCAGTTGTCCCTCCCATCATCCACGATGGATCAGCTCAAGGGTCCACTACAGAGGTGGATGAAAGTGGGGTCATTGAGAAGGGGATTTCTGCTTCATTCTCCACCGTAGACTGTCAAAACATTGGATGCCAGCCCTTTCAGCTGGTGTGTAACAATGCAGAGCAAAGAGTTTCAGGTGAGATGATCTGCAAAGGACAGAATAAGAACTAGAAGGAGTTATCTGCAATTTTTCAAGCATTGTTACATTTCAGGAGTGACAACCTAAATCCGTATGTGATGATCAGGACAGACAACACAACAGCATTGTTGTATGTGAACAGATAAGAGGGAACAAAGTCTGACTTTGAATCTGGCTGTCTTGAGGATTGGAGTGCGGGTTGAGAAACATTTTCTTTCCCTGAGGGCAACTCACGTCAGGGGAGAGGGCAATACAGAAGGAGGCAGACTAAGCAGGGTCTTCTCCTTGGCTCAAATCCTGCCTCTCTCTCCTCTAGCATTTTCGCAAATATGTCAGAGGTTCAGGGAGCCATTTTCAGACTAGTTTGCTTCCAGAGAAGACACTCAATTTCCGAGGTTCTACTCTAGGTGTTGGGATCCAGTAGTATGCTATCTTCTCCTTGGCCTCCTCAGCTGCTATATGTATTCCCACATCCTTCTATCAAGGATTCAGATAGAGAAGGTGGAAATTGTGGTGGTAGTCCAGTTTTGGGTAAGATGCTCTTAGTTTCCTTCTCTATAGAGCCTGGAGGCTCTTTCTCCGAGGAGAATCCCATTGTCTCCCTTCCCTCTCAGATCAGATCAGTGGGGTGCCTTCCTCTTCAGAAACTGGCTCTGTCGGGCTGGAGATTGAGAGGATTGGGCTTCAGAGAAGAGGGGTGCCTCAGTATTTAGCTGAGTTGATTCTTGGTTCTAGCCGCTTCTCTACTCTAAAGTCCTACTGCAAGCTTTGGAAACATTTTGAAGTATGGTGTGTTTCTTGATCCCTTTCATCTGTTCAGCGTGAGATTTCCTCAGTTTTGCAATTTTTGCTTGGTGGTTTTCAAAAACATCAGGCTGTAACTACGCTAAGAGCCTAGTGAGAGGCATAAGGGCTTTTAGGCAACCCTGGTCCACTTCCAGCAAAGATTGTAACTCTTAAAGAGTTTTTCTATTTATAGACCTGTGTCTAGACCCTCGGTTCCTCCCTGGGATTTGCCTTTAGCCCTGAAAGCACTCTAGGGTGTGTTGTTTGAGCCAGTGATTTCTGCTGATTTGAAGTACTTATCTTTAAAGGTGGCATTCCTAGTAGCTACTACCTCTGCTACAAGGATTGAGGAGCTGGGGGAATTGTTATGCAAGCCTCCTTTTTAAAGATTCTAGAGGATGGCGTCTTGTTTAAGCACAATCATATTTTCTTCGTAGGGTTGCATCCAAGATCCATAGGGAAGAAAAAGTATTGCTACCTGTGCTCTTTCCTTCTCCATGTTCCAAAGAGGAGGAACTTTTCATTTGTTGGGTGTTAAAAGAGCTGTTGAATTTACCTTCAGAGGTCTGATAGGTGTAGAAAGTCTGAATGTTTCTTTTTAACTTTTGGTGGTGGAAATCAAGGTCACAACATTTCTAACGTTACTTTTAGAGAATGGATTAGATCTACTAATGTTTTAGTGTACTCTTTGGCTAATGTATCTCTGTCTGAAGGGATACAAGGGAGATCCACTAGAGGAGTGGCAGCCTCTTTGGCTAAAGCACAGTCAGGAGAGTTGTAGAGGGGCTGCTTGGGCTTCAGCTCAAACTTTTGTAAAACACTATTGGATTGAGAGTGTTAATGAGGGTAAATGATTTGGGGAATGATTTGATTTCTTTTTTTGTTACACTGATTAAAATTTGAGGAAGATGATTAGTGTTATATGTTTTCAGTTTTTCTCCTAGAATGACGGTTGATCTTGAAGGCTAGCTTTGGTTGGTTAAGCCTCAAAAGTAATGCCTGGGACAAGGACATGGTGTTAAGAAGAATGAACACTTTAAAGTTAAAAGTATTTATTACTACAGGAACAATCTGTTTCTGAGTACATCTAAAACAACTACTCAGAATATTATAAAAGCAGCAACTACACACATTATAATTAACAAGAATAGAATGAACATTTCTAACACTGTTAAAATGTCATTTAAGTTTCCTCTAGAACCGAACACCCTAATGCCTACTTCTATGCGCTATACTATAGGAGCATAAAAAGGCAGAGCAAATTGCAGTCTAGAGTTTCTTAGGGAGAAGAGACACACTGCATACCTTGTTGACAGCAAAAGCTGTCTTTATCAGCAGAGGCTTGAAGATAGTGTTCCCCATGAAGGCCAAGCACCCACTGTGGTAGCAGTCAGTCAGTCTTCCTCCGTGAATTGGCTTCATCCGCTTTGGTCTTCTGGCGACATGTATCATCCGTGAAGTGCGAAGTGCGTTGGCAGCAGGTGTGGGCGTCTCTGACAGAATCACTGGCGATAATCTGGGTGAAGGACCTCTCCTGACAAGTGGTCAAGTGACAGCCCTTATATGGGCTACATGGTCACACTATCACCTTTCCCACAAACAACTTGAACCCTTGATGCGTAGTTCTTTCATATAAGAGAGAGCATGTTTGCAAACATGAAAATAAAAATAGAATTATAGAATCTCTAGTGCAAAATTAAACACCTAAAAATCTGTCAGATCATTGTTTCAAAAATATATTAGAATCAGTTTAATACAAATCATTAAAAAAAACACAAAGTAGAAACATACAGAAAGATTCTAACTTTTCTATAACTACCTTAGGAGTTTAAAAACAAATGATGCCATAAATCTCCCTTTTCAGATTGTCATTGTACAACTAGAACGAATCACTGACAGAATATCGAGGAGCTAAATATCGACCTACAAAAATATCGGTGACAAAATATCGACTACCAGAATATCGAATTCCTATCTACAAACAGGTAAGTACAAAAATATCGAATCCTAAATATTGTTGTAAATAATATAGTTTGTTAAAATATCGAATTTTTTAAATGTCTTAAAATTAATGTAAAATTAATGAAATAATAAATATAATTAAGTAAAACATACTTAAAAATACTTAAATAACCTTAAAATTAATAAATTATTAATGTAAGTTAAAAAATAAATAAACATGCATTTTTATTTTTTAATACATATATATTAACTTAATAATATTAAAAAATAATCAATATTTTTAGTGTTGGATAGCGGGAGGGTAAAATTTACTATTCCCACTCCAGTGAGTGCAACAGTAGGGAAAGCATTGGATAGCGGGAGGGTAAAATTACTTTCCCACTCTAGTGAGTGCAACAGTAGGGAAAGCGTTGGATAGCGGGAGGGTAAAAATTACTATTCCCACTCCAGTGAGTGCAACAGTAGGGAAAGCGTTGGATAGCGGGAGGGTAAAAATTACTATTCCCACTCCAATGAGTGCAACAGTAGGGAAGCGTTGGATAGCGGGTGGGTAAAAATTACTATTCCCACTCCAGTGAGTGCAACAGTAGGGAAAACGTTGGATAGCGGGAGGGTAAAAATTACTATTCCCACTCCAGTGAGTGCAACAGTAGGGAAAGCGTTGGATAGCGGGAGGGTAAAAATTACTATTCCCACTCCAGTGAGTGCAACAGTAGGGAAAGCATTGGATAGCGGGAGGGTAAAATTACTTTCCCACTCTAGTGAGTGCAACAGTAGGGAAAGCGTTGGATAGCGGGAGGGTAAAAATTACTATTCCCACTCCAGTGAGTGCAACAGTAGGGAAAGCGTTGGATAGCGGGAGGGTAAAAATTACTATTCCCACTCCAATGAGTGCAACAGTAGGGAAAGCGTTGGATAGCGGGTGGGTAAAAATTACTATTCCCACTCCAGTGAGTGCAACAGTAGGGAAAACGTTGGATAGCGGGAGGGTAAAAATTACTATTCCCACTCCAGTGAGTGCAACAGTAGGGAAAGCGTTGGATAGCGGGAGGGTAAAAATTACTATTCCCACTCCAGTGAGTGCAACAGTAAGGAAAGTGTTGGATAGCGTAGGGAATTATTTAATATACCCACTCCTGCAATATAATTAACATTAATTAACAATTAATTTTTTGAAAAAATTAATTTACCTCCCAACATTTTCCCCTATAAACATCACCTACAATATTGTAACATATTAATAAATTAACATAATTAATTAACAATTAATTAATTAACTAATTACAATTAACAATATAATTAATTAACATATTTACAAAATAATTGTTAATAATTAATATCTAATTAATTACTAATTAATAAAAAAATACACAATTAACATAATTACAAATTAATTATTAATTGTTATTAATCAATTAATAATTAATTAATAATAGATTAATTAACTTAATTAACAATTTAAATTATTAAATATTAATTTATTAAGTAATAAAATAATTAATTAATTAATTTCAATTCAATTACTTCCCACCCTATTCCCCTATAAACCCACAACCCGCTACAGAATTAAATTACGCAAAAAGAATTACCATATAATTAATTAATTCTAAATAATGCTAAAAATATATATTATAATTAAATTACTTCCCACCCTATTCCCCTATAAACCCACAACCCGCTACAGAATTAAATTACAAAAAAATTAATTAACATAAAATTCATTACTTTTACAAAATTCAAACATATATTACAAAAATAATACATACTTTTAACACCTATACTAACACTTAAAACACTAAAAAAAAATCGATATTACTAACTTCGATATTGTGGAACTCGATATTTCTTACCTGCATTTCGATATTCTGCACCACTATATTTTTGAAATTCGATATTCTGTCCATTCGATATCAAAAACTCGATATTCTGTCCAGTCGATATATTTTTTTCGATATTGTGACTAGTTACCAACTAGAACAAAAGAGCAGAAGAAAGAAAAGCAACGTTTCCTAAAACAGCTGCTCCGACCTGACCTGCCTTTCACCTCAGCTGCTGGTTCTGGCAGCAGGCATTGTGACGTCAGAACTCAACTGTAAGATATTACAGTTGACTTCTGACATGATTTCCTTATAATCGGAGACTGAGCGTGTCACAAGTCGCTGATTATATTTGAGGTAAATTACCCCTTGCTATACATTATAAGGATAATGCAAATCACTGAGGAGTTCCATAATCATATAGAAGAATGAGGCCGAAGGCTGAGTTCCTTTATAAGGTTATGGAACTCTGAAGTGACTTACAATATCCTTATCATGTACACCCGGGGGTATTTTATTCCATACAATACATGGTCAAACCATCGCCTTTCCCACAAACCACTTAAAATCTTGGTGCGCAACTCTTTCATATGAAAGAAGGAGCGTATTTGCATACATGAAGAATAAAAGTAAAACCTCTAGTGCAAAATTAAACACATCAAAAACTTGTTAGATATTTGTTGCAAACGGATATTAATATTCAATACATGTCCATTTTTCTTTCGAAAGAAAAAGCTGCAGTAGCTTGGAATGTATAGAAACACGCCGAATGATTCTAGCTTTTCTCTAACTCTCTAAGGAGTGCAAAAATAACATATTCTCTCTCCGTGTCATTGTAAGTTATTGAAATCGAGCAGAAGGATGAAAAGCAATGTTCCTTGTTTCATTGCTTTAAATAGCCGCTTCAATTATGCACTGTGACCTGACCTACCGTTTGACCCAGCTCCTGGCTCTGGCGGGTGACATTGTGACATTGTCAGAACTCAACTGTAATAACTTATAATAGTCAAGTTCTGATGTCTTTTCTTTATAATCGGCGACTGGGTGCGTCACAAGTTGCTGATTATATATAGGATAATGTCCCCCCTGACATACATTAAAAGGATATTGCAAGTCACTGTAGAGTTCCATGACCATATAGAGGAACAAGGCCGAAGGCCACGTTCCTTTATAAGGTTAGGGAACTCCAAGGTGACGTACAATAGCCAAATAATATATTGCACGGTGTACTTTATTACTTATAATACATGGTCAAACATCACCTTTCCCACCAACCACTTAAATCCTTGATGTGCATCTCTTTCATATAAGAGAGGGCATGTTTGCAAACATGAAGAATAAAAATAGAATCATAAAATCTCTAGTGCAAAATTGACCACATAAACAATTGTTAGATAATTGTTGCAAAAAGATATTAGAATCAGTTTAATAGAAGTCATCTAAAAAACAGAAAGTAGAAACATACAGAAAGATTGTAACTTTTTATAACTACTTTAGGAATGTAAAAATAAACATGTTGCTATAAATCTCCACTTTCAGATTGTCATTGTATAAGAAGAAAAACAGAGTAGAAGAAAGAAAAGCAACGTTTCTTTTAACAGCTGCTCCGACCTGACCTGCCTTTCCCCTCGGCTGCTGGCTCTGGCAGCAGGCATTGTGACGTCAGAACTCAACTGTGATAAGTTATTACAGTTTACTTCTGACGTGATTTCTTTATTATCAGAGACTAAGGGGTCGATTCCGATTCGGGCCGGAAAACGTACCGACCGACTCGGAGCCGGAATTTATTCCGACCGACACGTACCGGTGCAGCCCGACCCGCAAAGTACAATGAGAAGCGTGCAAAACCCGACCGACTCGTACGGAACACAAGCCGAACGACCGAGCCGCGCGGAAAACAGCAATCCGGCCGGAAAAACACGCGAATCGAACCGACCGACACGCACCCGGAACAATCCCGAGCGAAGCGTACCCGCGAACTCCTACCCGCCAAGTACGATGCAACGCGTGGAAAACACGACCGAGTCGCACGGAGGACAAGCCGTACGACCGACACGCATACAAAACTGCGAGCCGAAGCAACCCAAAACACCGCGACCGACGCGTACGCAGCATAGAAAACAGCACAAGCACAGCGTGAACGAATCGGAGAAGCTCGTGCAGAGACAACTGCAGGGTCCGACTCGGTCACAAGAACGTCTCCTACATGCACAAAAAGTACAAAGGGAAAATACACAAAAAAAGGCCAAACAAGCAATTACAAAGCCAATAAATACTGGGGGGGGGGGGGGCAGGGAACAAAGACACACCCACAACTCCACCCATATAAAGGACACAAATCCCTACCATGATCCTTTGCAAATTCAAATTACCTGCCAGCACTCAACAGACAGCAACCACACACCCACAGCTCATCCATCACACAAGCCACACACCATCAGCACCTCAACAAATAGCAACCTCACATACAACCAGCAAAACACACATTCACACACCTTCACCTGCACACCAACACACACATCACTCACCATCACCACCCATCACCATGCCCCCAAAGAAGAATCATAAGTTCCTAGATAGTGAATTGGAAGTCCTGGTAGATGAGATCCTCAGGGTAGAGCCACAGCTGTTTGGTACACTGGTCCAACAGACACCCATGTCGCAGAAAACAAAGATGTGGGAGAGGATCGTCGACAGGGTGAACGCACAATCACCATGTTTGCGCACAAAGATAGACATCCAGAACAGGTGGTATGACGTGCGCAGGAGGGTCAGTGAGCTGTTGAAGAAGGACTACCTCTTGAGCCAACACACCGGCAGTGGCCCTCCTGCCAAGCCAGTATACCTCAGGCCCTGGGAGGAGAAGGTGCGGGCCATCCTACCACCAGTGAGCGTATATGGACTAGAAAACATCCCAGAGCCTGGTGAGTACACAACAAATGTACACAATATTGTGCGACAAAACACACACATCACTGTCAAGGGGAGAGTCAAACCATGCACCCTTAGCAAATACACAGCAACCAGAACAGAATCATCCCAAAATGTGTATGTCAGTCAGATAAACACAACACATGCCATCTCATAGTGACATGTAACTGTCTCATCACATGTACAAACACAACTACAACTACAGCTAGGCAGTGGCACAAATATAACTAACAAACACATCCAGACATGTAGCCACCACTACAACACCACCACACAGTGAAGCCCACTGAAAGGAAGGAATTCTGTGTATGCTGGGCAAGTCAGTGTAGCCAATAGCATCATGGGAGTCGTAGTCACAGATTTTGCCCACCCTCACAATGCGCACATCAACACCACCATGAACCATGCTCACATCACAGGGAGTGAAAACAACTGACAAGATGGCTGACACTGGCTACTGCTGTGGGGAGCACAGGGTCCTGCTGGGAACTGTGCACCAACCAACAGCAGGACACCACTGACTGACATCTTGCCATTGCTCTCACACTCACACACAGTGAAGTCCACCCAAAAGCAAGTAAGTATGGGCATGCTGGGAAGTGGGGTGGAGGCAATAGCATGATGGGAGAGGTAGTCACAGATATTGGTCACCCCCACAACTGTCCCATCAACACCACCCTGAACCATGCACACATCACAGGGAGTGGAAAACAACTGACAAGATGGCTGACACTGGCTACTGCTGTGGGGAGCACAAGGCCCTGCTGGCAACTGTGCACCAACCAACAACAGGACACCACTGTCTGACATCCTGAAAGACAACTTGCACTCCCTGCAATGGAAGCACGTTCCATGGTGGGATATCTGGCTGGGTGGGAAGGAGGACTCACAGCCCTGACCATAGTTACCAGCAGCGTTTCTCACACACACCCCTAACAAAAACTCCACAAAACTCACCTGGGAGAATGCATTGCCTCACACTCCAATCAAATATCCCACAAAGAACCACAACCCTGGGTCATGCTGAGTGAAGCAGGGACACACATGGGACTTGTAGCAAAACTAACCCCAGGATAACACTGTCAGCCATCTTGTCAGCACAGGCACACAACCCCACAGGGAAGCAGAGTCAAAGGGAAGGAAGCATGGGCATGCTGGGGAAGGGGGGTGGAGGCAATAGCATGATGGGAGTGGTAGTCACAGCTCAACATCCCCCACCCACATGGCCCAGCAAGCTCACACTCAAGCATGCACACCCCACAGAGAGTGGAAAGCCCCATCAAAGATGTCTGACACTGGTGCTCTGTTGTGGGGAGCACAAGGCCATGCTGGGAACTGGCCACCAACCATCAGCAGGACACCACTGTCAGCCATCTTGCCATTGCTCTCACACTCACACACAGTGAAGTCCACCCAAAAGCAAGTAAGTATGGGCATGCTGGGAAGTGGGGTGGAGGCAATAGCATGATGGGAGTGGTAGTCACAGCTCAACATCCCCCAACAACATGGCCCAGCAAGCTCACACTCAAGCATGCACACCCCACAGAGAGTGGAAAACCCCATCAAAGATGTCTGACACTGGTGCTCTGTTGTGGGGAGCACAAGGCCATGCTGGGAACTGGCCACCAACTAACAGCAGGACACTACTGCCAGCCATCTTGCCATTGCTCTCACACTCACACACAGTGAAGTCCACCCAAAAGCAAGTAAGTATGGGCATGCTGGGAAGTGGGGTGGAGGCAATAGCATGATGGGAGTGGTAGTCACAGCTCAACATCCCCCACCCACATGGCCCATCAAGCTCACACTCAAGCATGCACACCCCACAGAGAGTGGAAAGCCCCATCAAAGATGTCTGACACTGGTGCTCTGTTGTGGGGAGCACAAGGCCATGCTGGGAACTGGCCACCAACCAACAGCAGGACACCACTGTCAGCCATCTTGCCATTGCTCTCACACTCACACACAGTGAAGTCCACCCAAAAGCAAGTAAGTATGGGCATGCTGGGAAGTGGGATGGAGGCAATAGCATGATGGGAGTGGTAGTCACAGCTCAACATCCCCCACCCACATGGCCCAGCAAGCTCACACTCAAGCATGCACACCCCACAGAGAGCGGAAAGCCCCATCAAAGATGTCTGACACTGGTGCTCTGTTGTGGGGAGCACAAGGCCATGCTGGGAACTGGCCACCAACTAACAGCAGGACACCACTGCCAGCCATCTTGCCATTGCTCTCACACTCACACACAGTGAAGTCCACCCAAAAGCAAGTAAGTATGGGCATGCTGGGAAGTGGGGTGGAGGCAATAGCATGATGGGAGTGGTAGTCACAGATATTGGTCACCCCCACAACTGTCCCATCAACACCACCCTGAACCAAGCGCACATCACAGGGAGTGGAAAACAACTGACAAGATGGCTGACACTGGCTACTGCTGTGGGGAGCACAAGGCCCTGCTGGCAACTGTGCACCAACCAACAGCAGGACACCACTGACTGACATCCTGAAAGACAACTTGCACTCCCTGCAAAGGAAGCACGTTCCATGGTGGGATATCTGGCTGGGTGGGAAGGAGGACTCACAGCCCTGACCATAGTTACCAGCAGCGTTTCTCACACACACCCCTAACACAAACTCCACAAAACTCACCTGGGAGAATGCATTGCCTCACACTCCAATCAAATATCCCACAAAGAACCACAACCCTGGGTCATGCTGAGTGAAGCACAGGGACACACATGGGACTTGTAGCAAAACTAACCCCAGGATAACACTGTCAGCCATCTTGTCAGCACAGGCACACAACCCCACAGGGAAGCAGAGTCAAAGGGAAGGAAGCATGGGCATGCTGGGAAGGGGGTGGAGGCAATAGCATGATGGGAGTGGTAGTCACAGATATTGGTCACCCCCACAACTGTCCCATCAACACCACCCTGAACCATGCACACATCACAGGGAGTGGAAAACAACTTACAAGATGGCTGACACTGGCTCCTGCTGTGGGGAGCACAAGGCCCTGCTGGCAACTGTGCACCAACCAACAGCAGGACACCACTGACTAACATCCTGAAAGACAACTTGCACTCCCTGCAATGGAAGCACGTTCCATGGTGGAATATCTGGCTGGGTGGGAAGGAGGGCCGGATGTCAACCAAATACAACCAATGCAGACCATGTACACACCCCAACATTCACATAGAAATGCCCAAATAATGCAGGACAATGTGCTACACCAATATCAACCCCTGACTGTGACAACTTAGGACAATGCAATGTACAGGCCCGCATCCAGAGGCACAGTCACAACTGTCAGGTGTGTCAACCATTGATGCCTGCAGAAACATAACATACATTGTGTGTGTCTCCCAAAAACAGGTGATGATGGGGACACAGCAGCAGCAGACGCTGAGGAGTCCCCGTCCCAGGCTCAAGAGGATACGGAGCTCACTGGTGTGGAACAGCCTCTGCCCTCCTCGGATGAAGAAGACCCACCTGGCACCTCCGGAGCAAGTCATCATGCAGCACCAGCAGGACCACCAGCTGCACCCCCTGCACCCACCCCTCCAACGACTGTCAACACACATACCACCCCTGCCGACATGGACAGACCAAGGAGCACCACCACCACCAGCACAGGGACCCTGGACCAACATGGGGCCATGGACACCAACACCACCAACAACCTCCAAGGGGGCCCAGGGTCACCTGTGCGTGCCACCTCAGGTACTGCACGTGTCGCATGGGGTGGTGGGAGGGGTGGGAGACATAGGTGGCTGCTCGCAGAGGGGTCTGGACTGCATGATGACCCACAACTGGCACGCATAGCCGATGCGTACCAGTCCAGCACCGGAGAGCTCAGCCAGGTAGTGGGGCTCCTCAGGGACATTAAACAGCAGCAGGCTGCACATCATGCCCGCTTGGACTCACACATGTCCCGCGTGGAGTCCAAGTGGGACACACTGCAAGAGATGACGGCGGTGCATAGGGACATATTACAATGCCTCCGCCAGATGAGCAGCAACCAGTCAACACCTCCCTATGTGCCCACAACATCTGGTGCTGAAACAACTGCAACTGCCACAGGGAGGGAGGATGACTCTGGCGGAGAGTCCCCTGCACCGCAGCAGCCTGCACTTGAGGGTCCCACCCCAAAGAAGAGGGGTCGTCCGAGGAAGGACAACTGAGAGGCTGATGGCCATGCACAACCCCCAGGAAGCCAACACCTGTACTGGATAATCACCTTTGTGCGCAAACTGTTCACCCTGTTGACTGCAACACAACTCCCCCACATGACATGGGGAGTACAAGTTGGACCAATGTCTCAGATGACTGTGGACTTGATACAGGACATTTCTGCTACCAGGACTTCCAATTCATCTAGGAACTTTGGATTGCAATCAAAATGTACAGCACTCACCATCCTGTGCACTATTCACACACATGTATGACAATAAACATACTAATACACCATACCTGCCTCTGTCGTGATTCCAACGTGGTTTCTGTCATGGAGATGATAACCAGCGAAATTACACTGTGCATGCTAACTGCTACAGCAAGTACAACACAGGCATGTGAGTCATGGCAACGTGACACATATGAGGGAGACACACCACCAGGGCTACACAACAAATACACACCTAGGCCATCTGACTCATTGCCTACACTGATGTTGCCAGGAAATACGGTGCAATGCACAGACACAACACCTATTCACAGTCTTAGTCAACTAGCCCACTGGTGCAGTAAGCAAATGTCAGTCAAATGTGTGACCACAGACAACGCACATCACAAAGTGAAGCACAGGTTTATTACACATTTGCAACATGTTGTAACCACTACAGATGCAAGGTAATCCCACCTGGCAGCGGGCACACAGTCAACAAGTGTAGAAGGAAGGAAGTCCATGGGTGTGGCGCACATCACCTGTAGGGACACGACAGCTACCACCCTGGAAGTCGAATCACGGTGTCGGGGATCACAGTTGACCAAACGACTCTGAAAGTACCCTGTGAAGTACAGAAATGACACACAGTCAAAAGCACTGAAGAACAGGACAGAACTGCAATACTCATGCCCAATACATGTCACAAGATACCCACCCAGAACCAAGTTAGCATGTCAACACTGTTGGGGAGTACAGACTACCTGTAAGGACACATCGCTACACGCGTAGAGTCATGTAGCCCATGGACACACTCAAACAGCACCAGAGCACCACCAACACATATCATGCAAACTCACATCACTGACATGACATCTCTGGATACTCACATTCAGCTGAAGAAGTTGGTGATGAGCTGTGTGCGGACATCACCATCACCATCATCATCATCATCCTCATCACTGGCATCGTGGTCCAGGCCAGGATCCTCCACAGGTGGCGGATGTTGGTCATCGTCATCCAGGATGAGAGGCAACTCCTTCCGCACTGCCAGGTTGTGTAGCATGCAGCATACGATGACAATTTTGCACACCTTTGCTGGTGCATATGGGAGGGCCCCTCCTGTCTTGTCCAGGCAGCGGAAGCGGCTCTTCAGGAGACCAAAGGTCCGCTCAATCACTCTCCTCGTCCGACCATGTGCCTCATTGTAGCGCATCTGGGCTGGTGTCACAGGGTTCCTGAGGGGCGTCAGCAACCACGGCATGTTGGGGTATCCGGAGTCACCTACATACAGACAATTGCACATTAGCTGAGTTTGAAAAGAGGGTGGAACACTACATTGCAGAACACACACAATGGTACAAAGTCAGTACACACCAACAAGCCAGGCAGCTCTGGTTCCGCATCTGTGACATCATCCTCGGGATGCGACTACTCCTCATCACGTAGGCATCGTGTGCAGAACCGGGGAAACGGGCACACACGTGTGAGATGCTCATATCTGCAAGACAGACCACCAGTGCATTGACCGAGTGGTAGTGTTTGCGGTTCCTGTATGCCTGCTCTTGGGCCTGTGGTGGTACCAAAGCCACATGTGTCCCATCAATGGAGCCAATGACATGCGGCATCCTCCCCGGGGCATAGAAGTCACTCTTCACGTCAGTGAGTTGTTGGAGTCTAGGGAAATAGATGTACTGGTTCAGGTATATCAACATAGCCTCCAAAACATCGCGGAGCACACGGCTGAACATGGTCTGTGACATCCCACCAGCAGTCGCCACAGTGTGTTGAAAGGTACCGGTGGCAAAGAAGTGTAGGGCTGCCATCACCTTCACCTTCACCTTGGGGGTCAGCGCTGTAGGGTACGGCCGGCCAGGTTGCAAATGTGGTGCCAAGCGCACTGCCAAATCCTCAATCAGCTGCCTGGTGAAGCGGTACCGTCGGATGCTGTCACGTTCCACCATCGTTGCCAGGTCAGGGAATGGTCTATGGACAGCTGGTGCCCTGCAGTGCATAGGTGAAGAAAGAAAGATTGTCAGTCACCCCACATATGTGGCATTGAACACACTCAATATCACATGATACATCATTATGAGGCACAAGTACATGATGTGTGCAGTTCCGTAAGGACATGTATGGCACATACATGGCCAACATCTAACATCACAGTTCAACAAGTGGCATCAATAAGTCCCAGGTTGTGCCATTGGATATCATGAGGCCGTGTCACAGTTCCCATCTCCTGCTGCCACGTTACAAACACACCCCACAGTGACATGTGAGGACAGATGTGCCCCAGGCATCACAGCTCAATGACAGGTAGATTCCCAGGGACCCTGTATTGCCACATGGACACTGGCATGACATGGTGTATCATGTATACACCACAGCAAAACAACCATGACCCCCACAGGTAGTGGTCCCTGTTGCCTCGGCAGGACAGACATGGACGTATGTGACACACACACGCACAACATCAAAGTCCATGCACAAACAACGTGGATGTGGAGACTGTCTCCCATTGTGCACATGAAATCAGAGACATTGTAAACACAACATGCACACAGACTGTGGAGGACCATCACTATTGGGTTAAACATACCGTCCCACATGGGACTCAGGGGGTATGTGACATGACATACACATACACCACCGTGAAATGTGACCATGCCACATGCTCAGATATGAACAGTTGCACATCACAGTGGTCATGTACACGAAACACCAAGGATTCTGTCCCCAAGAACACGTGCACAGCCTGGGGGTGGCTGCCCCCAAGTGACACCCACAGAACACCATGTTCACCCCCATACACGGAATAGGTAATGCAGCCTTACATGCCTTAGGATACAGTTTGGACAGGCTGTGGTGTTGTAGGTGTGCCCCTCACTCCCTGGGAAGTATATGTGGCTGGCATATGTTCACCTGTGACAGGCATGGTGACATATGCCAGTGACTTGTACAGGGACGCGTTGGACAGCAATGGACCGATCGGTGCGCACACATTGGCCATTGCATTCATTGTGTGCTGGTACGCGTTGTATTCGCAATACGCGTTGGACAGCAATGGACCGATCGGTGCGCACACATTGGCCATTGCATTCAATGTGTGCTGGTACGCGTTGTATTCGCAATACGCGTTGGACAGCAATGGACCGATCGGTGCGCACACATTGGCCATTGCATTCAATGTGTGCTGGTACGCGTTGTATTCGCAATACGCGTTGGACAGCAATGGACCGATCGGTGCGCACACATTGGCCATTGCATTCAATGTGTGCAGGTACGCGTTGTATCCTGGGTACGCGTTGAACAGCAATGGACCGATCGGTGTGCCCGGCCGGCCCATTGCATTCAATGTGTGCAGGTACGCGTTGTATCCTGGGTACGCGTTGAACAGCAATGGACCGATCGGTGTGCCCGGCCGGCCCATTGCATTCAATGTGTGCGGGTACAGCGTTGTATCCTGGGTACGCGTTGAACAGCAATGGACCGATCGGTGTGCCCGGCCGGCCCATTGCATTCAATGTGTGCGGGTATGCGTTGTATCCTGGGTACGCGTTGAACAGCAATGGACCGATCGGTGTGCCCGGCCGGCCCATTGCATTCAATATGTGCGGGTACGCGTTGTATCCTGGGTACGCGTTGAACAGCAATGGACCAATCGGTGTGCCCGGCCGGCCCATTGCATTCAATGTGTGCGGGTACGCATTGTATCCTAGGTACGCGTTGAACAGCAATGGACCGATCGGTGCGCACCCATTGGCTATGGCCTGGCCTGGCAACGGACGCGTTTTCAAATTTTGAACGAGTCTGATGCTGTAAATTCAGTTGGTCACCCACAACAATGTTGCAAATTCATGGGTGTCATGAAGTTGAACTTTTGAAGGATGCTGTGGGCATGTGTGTGTGTAAGTGGTGGTGCAATTCCATGGATTGGCCAGATTCAGAAGATGCAAACGACTTGGACCTATCACTTTGGACACATGGGACAGTATCTGCCTCTGCAGCACACATATAATGCTGGCTGTTCCCCTGAGAGCTCACTTGCCTGCACTACATGCTCCAGGACGACATCTGCCACCACCACTGCTGCTGTATCTGCACCCTCTGGACCCTGAAATGGCACGTACTGTGGAGAGAGCCCCAGCCTTCAGCACTGAGGAGAACCAGGCCCGGCTGGACAGCCTCCTTCCACAGTACAGCAAGCTGTATGGGAAAGCAGGGGAGCAGGTGAGTGTTCTGTCCACTGCCTTTCTAAATGTGCATGTTGTCTGACTAGCAAGGCTAACAGTCTGCACGCCACTGGCTAGCAGGCTCACTGAGTAGTTGTCACCCCCCATAGTGTGTAGTTACATGCACTGGGCAGGTATAGTGCAGTGACAGTGCATTTAAACAAGGTTTTACTTCCCAGGCAATGATACCATGTAGTAACTGCTGGCATACTGTCCATGGCCATCGTTGCACTGCCTGTGTACATCATGTGCCCCTGTGATTGAGACATGTATATCCAACTGTGTAATGCACGGATATGTTGCATGTGTAGTAATGGCATTCTCACTTTGTCATCCTCACAGGTTGATGCCCACCAGAAGCAGCAGATATGGCTGACCATCGTCCGCGCAGTGAGATCCGTGGGGGTCTACAAGCGCCGGATCCGCAACTGCCAGAAGAGGTGGCAGGACCTTAGGGGCTGGACCCGGAGGATCGCACGGGTCCAGCTGAAGCTGTCGCCTCCTCGCAGGAGGGGCGGACACCAGACCCTGACCCCCCACATACTCAGGATCCTGGCGGTGGTCTTCCCTGATCTGGATGGGCAGCTGAAGGCCAGAGAGCAGCAAGGAGGGGTGAGTCCATGACTGCATTGTGAACTATGTCTGCCATGCTATGTGCCCTCCTCTGGCCTGGTTAAACTTCCACAGTACATCAGTCATGTGGTCCAGGACCCATGTCCCTCTATTGTGCACTGCCCACTCCTCATCTGAAACCCAGGTGTGGCCCTTACAGTCAGGGAATTGTGTCACTTGGGTACTGTGTCCTTGCAGTTTGCTTGACTCAAGGTGGGGGACAGCATCTGTTTCCCTAACTCTGTGGTGGGCATCATGGGTGGGTCCATTGCTTACACAATGCCTGTGTTCTGACATGTAATCTGCGTGTTACTTTGATATGTGATCCAATTGCTGAGCTGATCCACCACATGTGCCTGGGGTATCTGGCACACACCCATGCTGCGGGTGGGAACAATGTTTGGGCCCCAGGAGTGTGTATATTACGTGTGTCACACATACTTAGCCAGCTGCCTACTGTCCAGGGCTCATCCCTCATTCATGTGGGGCAGGACAGTCATGCCTACTCCAGGCCATACAATACACTCTGTACTCCCACTCCCGTGTATCAGCTGACACGTTGTGCTCAGTGATTTGTCCCCTCAGGTGTCTGCCTCTGTGTCAGTGTGCTGTGGCTTCGTTGTCAGGACTGCTGGGGTGTTTCTCGGTTGGGGCTCAGCATGCCACCGGAGATGTGACCATAGGAGACGATACGTGTGTGACACATAGGTGTTTGATCACCTGACCGTGCAGACTGGGGTATGCGAATGTGAAGTTCAGGCAGCTGTTTCCCATTCACAGCAGATTGTGAGGTGCTCAGGTTCAGAGGGTTGTGTTACAGGTCTCCCATATGTCCAATCGGTATGACCTGGACAGATAAGGGTTCAGATGATGTGGTGTGTGGGGGATGTACATGTGCACTTGTTCAGCTCCAGGACTTGCATTCCCCATGACCTACTATTGTGACACAGTGCAGAGTGTTGTTGTCTGGCTGCCCTGCCCATGTGACTGGAGACAGTGATGTATGACTTAGCAGGCATGCCTGTGCCATGGCATGTGACTTCCTATTAGTGATCCTGCAGGGGAGTGACATGTGCTACATGCACACCATTGTGGCAATGGCTATCAGGACATGGGTGCATCATGGTGTCTGTCGCTGGTATGCATCACATGCATTTCCTATTTGACTCTGGGCATCCCTTTCATCCGGACACCTGTACTGACTCAGTGGCAAGAGTTGTGATGTGTGCATGTTCACATGCTTAACCGGGTTCTCTGCACTGTCCAACTACTGTGTAGGTGGTGCATGTGTCCACACTGGGGTATTGCCATCCTACAGACTCCAGACAGATGGGTGCAAGGCCAGGTGGGATGTGAGTGCCATGGTTGACCATCAGACTGACAATTGGCTTCTCCTGTTCTGTTTGGGCACTTTTAGCAATGTTCAACTAAGGATGCCAGGGCTTGCTCTGTAATGTGCTGTACTTACTGTGGTGTGTGCGTTCGGTGCAGGTGACTGATGTCTGTCTGTTTCCCTATTGATTGCAGATACATCCACGGCCACAGGAGTGGACAGCTCCACGGACCAGGAGGAGCCGCAGAGCCAGACTGGGTCAGCAGCCGAGGAGTGGTCGGAGGGACCCAGTGGCACGGAGAGCGAGGGGAGCCACACCGAGGAGTCCTCAGCACCATCCACCTCAGCTGAGGACCACAGCAGCTCGGAGGATGACTCCCTTATGGAGGTGTCAGCAGCCACCACACCCCAGCTAGTGTTGCTGTCCCCGCCACCACCACCACCACCCCCCTCCCATCGGCTCCCATTCCCGAGGTCCGTGGAGGCTCCCATGTTCGGGAGCGTGTCTCCTTCGGGCCAGGCACCGCACCCCCTGACCCTGTGTCCCCTGCTGCCCTGAGTGAGGAGTCTGTGTACCTCCTTCGCCAGCTCCATGTAGGGCAGACAGCGATGCTGAGTGTCCTCCATGCACACACCACTCTGTTGACTCAGCTGGTGTCGTTCATGGAGGGCATCTCATCGGGCATGTCTGACCTACAGAGGAGCAATAGGTCCATGGACTCCTCCCTGACGGCAGCAGTGTCCCTCCTCTGACAGTCCCTCACCCCTCCTGCCTCTGCCCCATCCACACTCCCCAGCACCTTACCTGTCCCAAGCACACACACACCGGCACAGGCACACACCAGCACAGACACGAGCAGCACACAGACACACACGCCACAAACAAGATGCACACGCACGCACAGTCAGGGGACTGAAACCACACTCACAGGGGATGGGGCCCAGGCACACACACATGCATCCACGAGCACTGCGCAGTCCTCAGTTGCCTCTCCCTCCAAAGCCCCCTCCCTTGCCTCACCTGCAACCCCAAAGACACAGCGGCTCTTCCTCAGTGACCTCGGCCTCTTCCCCTCCGATCCAGCTGATACAGCATTCAGGGGGAAGAGGAAGCCCACCCACACGGAGCGGAGTGCCCCTCGCCCCCGGACACCCTCCCCCAGGCGCAGACCGACTGACGCCCCCACCCGCAAGTCCCCCTGGACCCGGAAGAGCAAGACCCCGCCGCCACCCTGCAGCTCAGGCACCAAGTCTCCTTCCT
Source organism: Calotriton arnoldi (assembly GCA_963921515.1). Lineage (NCBI taxonomy): Eukaryota > Metazoa > Chordata > Amphibia > Caudata > Salamandridae > Calotriton > Calotriton arnoldi. The sequence continues at coordinate 2,714,860 of CAWUFW010000672.1, read as the reverse complement.
CCATCCCTCAGGCCCCCACTCCACAGGTGCCCCCACCACACCCTGCCCCAGGTTCCCCCACCCACAGATACACCATCCCCAAAAGGATCAGGCCTTCTCCCCCTGCCACTTGCTCTTCCGGCCCCACACCCCCCACTGCGCTTGTCTGTGCCACTGGTGTGGTGAGGGTGTCCTCCCCCTCTGTCCTGCCCACCTTACCTGATCCCCATTCTCCTCCCCTGGAGGTAGGCACTGCAGTGGAGTCCACTAGCACCCTGTCTGACTTGGGCACTGCAGTGGCGAACATGTCCACTCCATCTGCACGGTCCACTGCAGTCGTGCCGGCACCCACACCATCTGAGTCATGCCCCCCAGTTGTGCCGGCACACACCATGTCAGACACCTCCACTGCAGTTGTCAGTGGCTCTCCAGCACCCACCACCCCTTCCCTGCCTCCTTCTGGTGAGCCCTGATCCTGTCCCTGCGGTGCCTGGCCTGCCCACCCGTATGCCCCTCTGAGGGGATTGTCCCTGGTTTTTATCAGTGCAGGCATGCGTAGGGTGACATCTGCCACTGTCACCCTGTTTTGACTTTCATGATGGACTGGCCATTGGCCTTTGTTTATTTTTTACATGACTTCAACTTTTGAACCAACATATGCTGACTAAAGCAACTTTCTGTTCTCTAGTGCTTTTGCTTCTGATGTACATGATGTTGATGATGCTAACCATGCCCTTGCTGCAGTGATGGTGATATTTGGTCTCATGAAAATGAAGTGTTACTGTGCAGGAACCCATGTGGTCCAGGGGACTGTGTCCTATCCTGTGGTGTATCCATGTCATCCTTAGCAGCATCTGAGGGTGTCATGTTTTCAATATTTGGCAATGGGATTTCCTACTTACATTAGCAATGTCACATCTGTGGCTTCCACCCCTGCACATCTGTTGTGCTTGCCATTGTTCAATTAGTCTACTTCCCTGACCGTGTGGCCATCTCCACAGGACATGCAGGTTTGGGCATCAATGGGGAAGGACTCATCTGTGTTGTCAGTGCAACTAGCTATACATGTGTGTTGGATCTGTGCTGATGATTTCGTTGACACTCCCATGACCAGGCTGATGTGACGGGAGCCGTCATTTGGTGCTAATTGTTGACTGTGTGACCAAGTGTTCTGCTGACATGATGGAGCCCTACTGAGGCGACATATGGCACAGCTTTCCTCACACAGGAGTGGAGTCCCCTCATGGCAGTGTGTACTCCTGTGACATCGCCTGCGCCCAAGGTGTGTGTTGTATGAGCATGTCTGTGTGTTCACTTCCATTTTGCTGTGCATGCTGGGATCCCTAGTGATGTTCCTGTTTGTGATGCTTGCTGAGTTGACCTATGTTCCCCCAAAGTCTTCTCCCTGGGTTCTCTGTGATGTGGGTGTCTGGCACATTACTGGTCATCAGGGTGTCACCCATAGGTGTGTTTGCTGTCAGGGCTGAGTTTGTGGGCAGACGCTGATGGGGCACAGTCAGGATTCCCCTTGGCACTTGTTGTTTACACCTGTCATGTGATTTCCGGTTTGTGTTAGCTTTCATTGGTTGTGACACGTTGTGTGTGTGACTGCTGGCACTCCTCAGGGTCAGGGCTGCAATGTTGGTAGTTGTCTATGTGTGTTCTTTGTGGGTGACCTTGGCTTCTTCATTGGTGTGTGACTGTGGCTGGGATCCCATTGGTTGGTGTGGTATTGCTGTCATGTCCATGTACAGCGTAGTGTGCAGTGTGTCAGACATTCAGGAGTCTTGTTGAGTGGCCATGTGTGATGTGTTTCTGCACCTTGGTGCCCACCACCCCCTGGGATTGTCATGGGTGCATGTGCAATGTCACCAGTGCATGTGAGCTTCACTGCTGCACATTGTTGGAGGTCGAGGTGTGTGGTGTTGAGTGTGTGCAGATGAGAGTTGTTGCCCGGCTAGACCCCTGCCTCCATGTTGGCCTTGGCTTACTGGCCGTGCTGATTGATTTGTGCTTGTGTAGGTGTGATGGTAGTTTGTTGCTCAGGACACATGACTGTGGTTCACAGTGTGAACGACATCTAGCTTTGTCATCACAGTGGGATTGTAATGCAGCCCAGGGTCACCACATTGTGGGGGCCCTGGGGGTAGTGCTGTGGTGTCTCTGTGTCTTGCTGTGTCAGTTGCTGTTCCTACAAGCTTGTGTGACATGTGTGATTTGTGCTCCCTCTCATCTGACAATGCCTGATTGCCCACATAGGGGATTTGGATCCATGAGTTACCTTTGTGTGGCACTGTATACACATCTGTGTAATTGGTATTCAGGCCTCCTCATGTGTTGTGTGGTTGCCTGGGGACACTGGTACCCCCCCCCTCCTCACCTGTAGTGTTTGATGTGCAGTGTGGGTCTGCCTGTTTGTGTTTGTGCATCTGCACCACTGCATTGGCATATCTTTAGTGTGCCATTGGCTGTATGTTCTTTGGTGTGTTTCCCCTGCTGTCCCTGGGACTCCTAGGTCATCAGTCAGCACAATGATCATTGTTTGTGTGTCCCATTGCTGCCATGGTATGGTATCTGTTCACCTCACATCTACAGTCTCCACAGGGTATCTGCATTTGTGTGCCCATTGGTGCAAATATGTGGGTCTGCATTCTGATGGTCACTTCTGTCATTGTGTCATTGATGAATGTTGACAGTGTCAGCCCCCATGGGTGATGTTTGTCTGCACATGGCCAAAGGTATGTCTTATTTGCACTGCACTGTTTGCCTCCCCCAATCTATGTTGCTATGGGACACAAGCACTACTTTGCCACTGATGTGTTTGTTGTTCTGTGACCAGGAATCATCCATGCAGTTTGGCAGTTGCAGCTTTTTCTTTGTCAACACTTACATTTTGGTCACTGTGATGATGGGGGTTTGGACCCCATTGCCACAATGTTCAAAATGTGCTTCAGCTATGGACCCCACAGTTACATTTTGATCACTGTGATGATGGGGGTTTGGACCCCATTGCCACAATGTTCAAAATGTGCTTCAGCTATGGACCCCACACTTACATTTTGGTCACTGTGATGATGGGGGTTTGGACCCCATTGCCACAATGTTCAAAATGTGCGTCAGCTATGGACCCCACACTTACATTTTGGTCACTGTGATGATGGGGGTTTGGACCCCATTGCCACAATGTTCAAAATGTGCTTCAGCTATGGACCCCACACTTACATTTTGGTCACTGTGATGATGGGGGTTTGGACCCCATTGCCACAATGTTCAAAATGTGCTTCAGCTATGGACCCCACACTTACATTTTGGTCACTGTGATGATGGGGTTTTGGACCCCATTGCCACAATGGTCATGGCCTGCTTGCATTGTGGGGGCCACACACATTTATGTGTGGCACATGTGATAGGGGGTCACATTGTATGTTCAAAGTCATGTTCAGTGTTGTAGGCATTTGACACAGTCTACACACGCTTGTCATGGTGTTGGGGGGATGTCTTTATGTTGCATTCTTTATGTTGGTGTGTGCTTGTTGTGTCATGTATTAGCCATCCTGTGAGTGGGGGTGTTGTTGGTGGTAGGCATCCAGCCGCCCATGGGTAGGGGTGGTAGTAGTGACAGGCATCCAGCCCCCATGGGTAGAGGTGGTAGTAGTGGTAGGCATCTGGCACCCCTGGGTAAGGGTGGTAGTAGTGACAGGCATCCAGCCCCCATGGGTAGAGGTGGTAGTAGTGGTAGGCATCTGACACCCCTGGGTAGAGGTGGTAGTAGTGGTAGGCATCTGGCACCCCCTGGGTAAGGGTGGTAGTAGTGACAGGCATCCAGCCCCCATGGGTAGAGGTGGTAGTAGTGGTAGGCATCTGGCACCCCTGGGTAGAGGTGGTAGTAGTGGTAGGCATCTGGCACCCCCTGGGTAGGGGTGGTAGTAGTGGTAGGCATCTGGCACCCCCTGGGTAAGGGTGGTAGTAGTGACAGGCATCCAGCCCCCATGGGTAGAGGTGGTAGTAGTGGTAGGCATCTGACACCCCTGGGTAGAGGTGGTAGTAGTGGTAGGCATCTGGCACCCCTGGGTAAGGGTGGTAGTAATGACAGGCATCCAGCCCCCCATGGGTAGAGGTGGTAGTAGTGGTAGGCATCTGGCACCCCTGGGTAGAGGTGGTAGTAGTGGTAGGCATCTGGCACCCCCTGGGTAGGGGTGGTAGTAGTGGTAGGCATCTGGCACCCCCTGGGTAAGGGTGGTAGTAGTGACAGGCATCCAGCCCCCATGGGTAGAGGTGGTAGTAGTGGTAGGCATCTGGCACCCCTGGGTAGAGGTGGTAGTAGTGGTAGGCATCTGGCACCCCCTGGGTAAGGGTGGTAGTAGTGACAGGCATCCAGCCCCCCATGGGTAGAGGTGGTAGTAGTGGTAGGCATCTGGCACCCCATGGGTAAGGGTGGTAGTAGTGGTAGGCATCTGGCACCCCCTGGGTAAGGGTGGTAGTAGTGACAGGCATCCAGCCCCCCATGGGTAGAGGTGGTAGTAGTGGTAGGCATCTGGCACCCCCTGTGTAAGGGTGGTAGTATGGTAGGCATCTGGCATCCCCTGGGTAGAGGTGGTAGTAGTGGTAGGCATCTGGCACCCCTGGGTAGAGGTGGTAGGCATCTGACACCCCTGGGTAGAGGTGGTAGTAGTGGTAGGCATCTGGCACCCCTGGGTAAGGGTGGTAGTAGTGACAGGCATCCAGCCCCCATGGGTAGAGGTGGTAGTAGTGGTAGGCATCTGGCACCCCCTGGGTAGGGGTGGTAGTAGTGGTAGGCATCTGGCACCCCTGGGTAGAGGTGGTAGTAGTGGTAGGCATCCGGGCCCCTATGTGTATATGTGGCATTGGTGATGGCCATCCCGCCCCTATGGTGCTGCTGTTGCTGGTGTAAGTAATTTCTGCATCCCTCTGTGTGTGTGTGATATGTCGGGTACGTGTAGTTTGTTTTTGTGGTTGGTGTCTGACTTACCTTCTGCGCCGTACGTGTCCGTGCCTGTTCCGGTAGTAGATGTAGAATATTGGTAGGATCAGCACGATGGGATTCATGGTTGGTTCATCTCGTTCGTCTTTCTCGTTGCTTCGCCTCGTCCTCGACGCTGGCGTGTTCGTCTCGTAGCCATGGATCGTGTTGTGGCGCGAATCGGAGCTTATGTGCGCCTCTCCCGGATGCTTTGACGTGCCGTGCGTAGCGACGGGTTCGGCGCGTACGGGAAGCGCATCGTACCTGTCCGGCCGGACGGGGCTGCATTTTGGCTTCCGTGCGACTCGATTCTGCGTTTAGGGATCCGGCTCGGTCGGGGAACAGGACCTGGATTGGGTGAGTACGACTGGGTCGGAATCTATGCTGTTGTGTGCATCGTACTTGCTCGTTCGGAATAATGTGCGGATCGGTCGGGAAACAGGCATTCGCATGGCTTTTTTCCCGACCGAATTATGTTAGGTGCGCCTCCGACCGAGATCGGAATCGGCCCCTGAGTGTGTTACAAGTCGCCGATTATATTAGGGATAAAGTATCCCTTTCCGTACATTATAAAGATGATGCAAGTCACTGAGGAGTTCCATAACCAGCTGCTTTAATTATGCTCCGTGACCTGACCTCCTTTCACCTAGGCTGCCAGGTTTGGCAGAAGGTATTGTGAGGTCAGAACTCGACTGCAATAACTTATAATAGTCGAATTTTGACATCTTTTCTTTATATTCAGTGACTTGGTGCATCACAAGTCGCCAATTATATAGAAATAAGTGACTGCCGTTTATACAGGGATTACAGAATCCCATGAATTATAAAGAAATTAGAGATATGCTTGTTATATAGGGATTGCGGAATCCCATGTATTATAAAAAAAATTAGAGACAGGCGAATATTCAGAGATTACAGAATCCCATGTATTATATAGGGTATTGTAAGATTAAAAAACTGCACAGTCTCTGGAGGTTCTAGAGCTAGCGTAATTGTGTGTGCTGCACATATGCCCAAAAACGGAGTTCAATTAATTGCAGTTTAGTGTCTTGACATAAGTGAGACCTAGCACAGCTTCAGACTAAAATATGTTTATTTCAATGGGATTTTAAAGTGGGCAAGAAATGATGCTCCAAGTATATACAAACTGTGGTGATGACAAGTTGTGGGACAATGTGTTTTTTATCTGTTTTGTGGTATGGCTGGGCTTTTCAACTTAAACATCTCTTAGTCTGATTCAGAACGATTTCCTCTTGTGAAAATTGGGAGATTTCGATGAACATTTCAGATTCACAACACCTTTATTACACCGTATTCTCAAATACCAGCACTGACGCAAGTCTAGGAATGGCCCAAACATCCTTGAAATGCACATGTGCAAAGGGAATTCACGAAGTTTGCTCAATTGCATATTAAACATGGTCCAGGAATATCTAGATTTGCTTCAGTGCAAATACTGGTGAAAAATTATATCAAGAAATGACCTCTAAGGTCACGAGCCCTGGTTTCAGTTTACAGGAAGAGCACATAGCAAATAGTGATAATGAAATAGGATAGAACTAAAGAACTGTACAACAGTGCAGTAGTTTTAGTAATGCCCACTAGAGGGGGATATACCTTCAAAAACTGATCGTTATGTCTGAAAACTCATGAGGGCCTGATTCACAAAGTTAATCTTACACTTTTGTGTAAGTTTACGATTGTTTGCTATTCACAAATGGATTTACGAGTAGTATCTTTACCAGTGCCCAGTCTCCGCACATAAAAAGATAGGTCATGAAGATAATACTCGTACGTCCCTTTGTGAATAGCAAAGGATTGTACACTTACACAAAAGTGTAAGTTTCTCTTTGTGAATTAGGCCCTCAAACCTATCTTTTTATGAGTGGAGACTCAGCACTTGTAAAGATACTACTCATAAATCCCTTTGTGAATAGCAAACAATCGTAAACTTACACAAAAGTGTAAGTTTACCTTTGTGAATCAGGCCCTGAGTGTTGGCAGTTTTATGGCAGTCTGGCTGGAACATTTGTTGCTTATGTAAGAGAATTGTATTGCAACGTTTATATAGCACTTAATACTATTAATTGGAGGACTGAAGCTCTTGCCTACACGGGCAGCATGCTACACCATGCAGGTTGTGTGCTGGGAAAAGTGTTGTCTTTTTCTTTTTTTGATCCTATTGTTTTTTATTGCAGATTTATGTAACACGTTCTCAGCTCGAGGGCATTGGAATGCTTTACGTGAGCTTACAGTTAATGAAGTTCAGATTAATTTTCTTTCCTTTTAGGCCTATAGCGATTAAGTGATTTATCCAGAAACACAGGATTTTGAGCCAACGCCGGGAGTCGAATCTGGTTCCCCAGTTCCAAAGTCCTCTGTGGGAAGTTTTTCCATGTCATGCGTGATGACCACCAAGGTATGGTTCAAATGTTAAGGGATACAGTGCTTAGCATTGTTGTGGATGAACAAGTGTGACAGACAGACCAATGCACAGTTTATGTTTTTCAGTAGGTTGGCAGCATTGAGCAGCTCTGCAGGTCCCTTTACGTTATTTCTTACAATCATAGCCCACTTAGCTGGTTATTTTTTTTTTTTTTTTTTTGCATATTTATATAGCGCGAACTCGACCCGAAGGTATTGGATCGCTTTACATGAGCACCGTATTTACATTAGACATTTCAGGCACGGGGCGATTAAGTGATTTGCCCAGAATCACAGGATGTGGACGTGACCCCGAGGCTCGAACCCTGGTTTCCAGCACCAAAGTCGGCAGTCTAGCCGACGGACCACATCCTCTCCCACTACTGCACTGGGTTGTCCAATATGAGATTTTTTCTAACGTTTATGCTCCTGAGAGGCATGGTTGGAGGGAGAAATGGTGGGGAGATCTGCTTGAATGGACTTCATTATTATCATCCCAAATCTGATTGTCCTTGTGAGATGCAAAGAATCAGTCATAGTATTTAGTTAGTTGGGACCTACAGTGGTGGACTAGATTAGAGTCTTCCGATTGACCAGCAGTGTGTGGCAGATATTCCTCAGTTCCCAGACCTGTTCAGTTGTTGATGGCTGGTTTGTAGGCAAGTTCAGTACTCAGGGATGGACAAGACCTATAGCAGATATGTCTTATGTGAGTGTAAGAGGATTAAGCAGTATCAGGGAGTTATTATAAAGTCTATGAATTACAATTGACTGTAGACTGTTGAGTGTTCAGATATTAGTATTAGTGTGGGCCAGAAGGATTATATATTGATTGGTTTTACTATATAATGCACAGGCTAGCCATATGTGGAATTTATATTTACCTGGATATAGCAAGTAGTGGTTGGGTTGTTCCATTTATATCTGCAGGAAACTGTAGATTGTATTTGAAGGTGTGATTATCTTTCTGGGTTCTAACCCAGAGTTGTGGGATGATGTAGTTAGCTTGTAAATAGACACCTGTCTTCTGAAATGTATATGCTCCTCAGTGCTCCCAATCTTGGATGGTAGCAAGTGCTAGAACGTTGATGCTTGTATTGAGAATGCACTGCCTCTTATGAATTTCTTCTTGTGAGGGGGTATGGCGATAGAGCGCAGTGTCCTGTTTTGTTTGTACTGCTTGGATTTAACTTGCAGGTATCATGATCCTTTTCCATGGGAGGCTCTGTGAACAATGCAGAGTGCTTTGAACACTGCCCTTGTAGCTATAGGTAACCGGTGGAATTATGGCAGGACTGGAGTCATACGTTCTCGTTGGTAAAAGCGGAGGAGTCTTGTGACAGCAATTTGGATTAGTTCTATTTTATGTATGATGAAACTGGGTGTGCTAAAGATAGGCTGTTGACATAGTGAAGCTGGGAGATTTTGTGTTTGAGGATAGTTTGTAACTTTTGTTGGTGTCCGAGGTATCGGATGATGTTACCTTCATTTCTTGTTTTGCTCTTTAAAAACATAATTAAAATTGTAATAAAACCCTACAATTCTGATGCAGAATCATAATAATGCTGCCACCATTGCATTCTTTACTGAAAGCAATTAGCAGCGAAAACAAACCATGAAAAATGAGAATAATGTTTTTCTTGAAAAAATTATTTTACAAACAAATCTCACCTTACAGTTCTGTTATGTAAGCGCCATGTCCACGAGTCTAATGCATATTGTACATATTGTACAGTTTTTACCAACATCTTTGGAAATATGCCATCTAAAAAGCATCTTATCATGCAATTACCGCCTATTGTTTAATGATTCTAAGTAATGCTTCTACATAGCTTCCCCTGTTGCCAAATCTATTCCCATTCTTCTACATCCTCACTCTTCACAGAGGTACCACCAACCTGAGCCAGTCCATGTCCTATTTCCAGTTTTCTAGGTGTGTGGGGGGTACTTGATCCCCATTACTTGACTATGTTTTGCTTTGCTATCACAAGGCCTAGGCTGCAGAACATGTTAGTACAGTGGTTCGAACCTGTGGTTCGGAGACCCCTGATGGTTTGCAACGCCTACTCAGGGAGTCTGCAACTGCTTAGAAAATTAAATAATATTAACAGATTAATAAAATGCATATAAATAGAAGCTTAATGTTAGATTGAAAATTGGAGGCTAAAAATTAAGTTGGTGTCCAGATTGATTTGTGGGAGCAGCGCAAATGCATCAAACACAATATACCATTGACAATGGGTGGCCTCAGTTGAATTCAGGAAAGCTCCAGGCTTCCCATTAAAATAAAAATGTTGGACTTTTTTTTATATTTGTTTGTGAATTAAATAAAATATTTAATCAGTTGTGTATTTGTTTGATAAATGCTTGTTTTTGTATTTTTGTATATTGTTTTGGGGTTCAAATCATCAAAATTGTTTAAGCTGTGGTCCCTCGGCTTCCAGGAATTACTCAATAGGAGTCTCCGGATTCCAATAATAATTTAGTAGGGGTACATGGATTTCAGCAATGATTAAGCGGGGGTCCACAGAAGTCAAAAGGTTAAGAACCACTGATTTAGTGTATTGTGGCTCGGTGTCCACATCTCATATATTTAGTAGGATTAGGAGAACACACATTTTGAATGATATACACAGCCTGAGATGTTAAAAAAAAACACGAAATACCACTGTAATGATAAGCTTGCGACAGTGGTGATTGGGAACAAAGGTGACCATGGGAGATTATGTGTACAGAATTGTGACCGAGCTACCACAACAGAAAACATGATGAAAGATTTTTGATGCGAACAAATACTGTTCAAGCCCCATAATTACATAGGTTTTAATAAAAAAGAATTTTCACACCCACGTTTACCAGCTTAGCTGTAAAACCAAATCACTAGAGCTCAGGGACATCACACGAGCACAAAGTGATTAGGATATTGATGTTTAAGGAGTGTAAAAAGTTGGAAGAGGCAGACTGCATCAATGGGTAATTTTGTTGTCTAAGGGCTGGTATACGCCCAAAACACGTGAATTTCTTGGATGTTACTCATTGAACAGCTAATAAAGAAAAACACTGTTTGGCTAAAGGTATTTTCGGGACACACATGTTGTTAGAAAAATAAGTTGTTTAACTCGTCAGACGTCTTTAGGTTGTTTAAAGTGTAGGGCACAGCTAAGAAGAAACTGTAGGTTTCACAGTGCAAACAGTTCACACCACTTGTCATATTTATATATTTACCAATAAGCCTGTGGCACAAATAGTGGAAACATCTGTGAGTCACTTTCTTAAGCAGTTTCAATTCGTGTTGTGTTGTAAACCCCCTGGCTCAGCAACTAGCACAAAAACTAGGCAAACGTGGAGCCATTCTGGCACCTGCTTTTATGTGCTGTGGTGACTCGCTGTGGTCGCGGTTCATGAATACAAATGGCAATTAATTAATTAATTCGTTCATTCATTCATGTGTCCTTGCTCCTTGTTGAAGCTCAGGGCTAGTTAGACCACTCTGTGTAACTTTTAAATAAAAATAAAGTCTGTTATGTTAATTATTTCTTGTTTGTGTTAGTTTCCAGTATTGGATTTTGGGCATTTTGCGCTGGTAATCTTTCAGTGAACTGGACATTAACAGCACCTCTACTGGTACCGCAACTACCCTGTCTAGGCGTTGGCTCCTCGAATGGTATTTGCTGCCCAGTCGTGGTCCAGGCAGCAGCGGCTCCTCCGCTATGGTGAAAAATAAAAAAATAAAACAATTATAAAATTGGGTTATTATCGTTTTATTTTTAACACGAACGAGTCTTGGGGCCATGACCAGACGATGACAGGCTGGAGGGGGAGGGTTTCACCACTGCTGTCAGTGCCCATGTCGGTTTGGCTGGCCGTCTCAGGACGGCCACACTGACATGCTGTATAGCCTTCAAAGTCCTGAAATCTGCCTCTCCTGGTATTCTGGCCGACCTGCTCTTACCCTATGTTCCCTCCCGCCAGCTTCGTTCCATGGGACAACACCTGGTGGTGGTTCCCCGGGTTAGGAGGGCTCGAGCTGGAGGTCGTTCTTTCCGGCACAGAGCGGCCATTCTTTGGAACTCGCTGCCTGCCCACATTCGTGGCCTTAACAATTATCTAGAATTTAGGAAAGCCATCAAAACCTTTCTCTTTCCCACTTCGTAGGCCTCCCTGGGGTCCTTCCCTGTTTCGTTCACCCTCATTGCTGTCAGCGCCGGGAAGCCTCTTTGCTGGGGCAGCTGTCGCGCTTTATAAAACCCACTAACATAACATAACATAACATGCGCACTGCATGTCTCCTACCCGAGCTGCATTGCCGGGTTGGAGACATGCAGGCACAGGCTCCCAGTCTCTCTGGGAGCGCAAATCGGCGGTGCTCAGGCCAATCCTGATGCTGCTCTAATGCATTAGAGCAGCATCAGGATTGGCTGCAGGGCAGTGTGGGAGCCTGTGCAGGGTAGTAGAAGAGCACTTAGTCGACGATACGGTGAGCGCAAGGTATGTGATTTTCTGTTCTTTTTTTTCTCTCGTCGTCATCCGTCCCCCCCACTCTGCCCTGATACCAGCCGCCACTGGGTCCAGGCCTCAGTACTTTTGTTGCTGCCTTAGCACAAGTCCACACAAGCTGTGCAGAGTGTAGGCTGTACCCTTGAATGACTTCAGATTGTAGACTTTCTACAGAGACAAGGAGCTACTGTCTCGGGCGCCGCGCACGATGCGGATTAAATCGCAAGACAGAAGACTGTTCATTAGATGAAAGCTTGGGCCCACGTACTGGCATTGAGACTCCAGAATTCAAGAACACAGTAGACCCTTACACGCGCCCAGAATATAAAGGACTGCACAGGGAGGCATATGCGTTTTCAAAAACAAATGTTGGAATACCTTTATTATCATGGCTGAACTAGGTCAAGGAGAAATTTAACAGAGGAGATCTGTTGATCTCAAAAAGATCTTTCAAGGAGTTCTGAGTCCTGAGGAGAACCCTGTTAACTCACATCATTGGGTTTAAAATGCGTCGACTATTATTTAACCACACAAGTGTGCTTTAAAATAGACTACGTTGGCTCATTTTGTATAACTTTTTCAAAAATTATCAAAAGCGAAATGAAATATTGTTGTGAGCCAGAATAGTTCACTGTCAGGTTTTTGCCCTGTTTAAGGTTGCTCTTGTGTTTGTTAAAAAAGTATAAAATTTCAACCTACAGGGCTGTGCTTATTTTTCTCTTGTTCTTACGAAAGAGAAACTTGCTTACGAAACACAGAACCTGAGCTCATTTAATTTGTTTTTTGTAATGTTGAATTTGTTGTCTATGTTGTGTCTATGTCATATCCAACAATGTAGTTTGTGGCGTTGAGTATTTTGTAACTTGATTCACTTCAATGCTGTGTTCTTCTGTGAATTTTTGTATGTTGATTTTTTGATTTGGAAAACCGATGGGTATTTGAAAAAACCTATGAAAACATATTTTTACAAACAAATGAAAAATTAAAAAAAATTGTGCTCAATATCTTTATTGTTTTAAAAAGTAAGAGTTCATATAATTGTAATAAAATGCAATACAACAGAGCAACATGGTCAATAGATAAGTAAGACATTTAAGAAAATACAGACACAAAGGTAAAATTCATGTCAGAAAAATAATGAAATCACACATAGTACCGACTCAATATGTCATATAAAAAGAGTATCTTATACTGGATTGATAACAAAAAATTAGTTGTATTGCATAGATACCAAGAAAGTGCCAGGATAAGCGAAAGAAACAAGGAAAGGATAGAAAGAGAAAATAAGAAGCAGGAACAAGGAAAGAAAGAAAGAGAAAGAGGACGATAGATAGATAAATAGATAAATGGGTAGATAGATAGATAAATAGATAATACAGATGGATAAATGGATAGATGGGTAGATGGGGACACCTGCAACAGTATGAAAAATAAATTAAGCAGTAGAGACAAAGGGATATTGGGCTACCAACCCCTGAGATGACAATTTCGAAGTATGGGCCCCACGAAGAAATGATACCCAAGCCCACCAAGTATGATAGGACAGTAGATTAAAGGATTTCCACTCAGTTAAAATAATTTTGACAGCAATTGAAATAAGAAGATCTAATAGCTGCATATCAGTATCATCCAGAGGAAGAGGGGAACATGCGGCCCATGGTCCCAATAAGATCATAAGCAATGAAAGTTCCACTGGAATGCCAAAAATTAGTGATAAGTGTTTCTGAACTAAATCCCAAAAGGGTTGTAGTAACGAGCATTCAAAAAACATATGTTGGTAAGTGCCTGGGACCAAATTGCAATTCCAACAAAGATCCCTATCCCTCAGCTTCAGTTTATGTAAACGAGCAGGGGTCCAATGCAGAAGATTCATAGAAAAGAATTTAGATTGCATAAGGGAAGGAGCAATCTTATTTCGTAGTGAAACTTTCCCAATTAACTGCCATGACTCTTGTGAGATATGTTTAAAAATATCACTATCAAAATGATGTGACCATTTATCTTGTGTAATAGTAGCCTGTGAGGGAAGTGGCGCAGATAAAAATTTGTATATTTTCGAGGCAGTATGACCTGAACGAGACCACATAGATAGAAGTGAAATAGTAACCGAATCTGTACAGAGGGTCACTTTAGAGAGGGCAACCTTTAATTTTAAAAAATAATAGAAATCCATATTGTTAAGATTATATTTACTGGCCAAAGAAGAAAAGGGAAGAGGATCATGATTGGAATCATAAAGATGTTTGACCAACGTAAGACCTCTATTAGCCCAGGAAGACATCGTGGCAGGATCGATATCAGTAACAATTTTAGGATTATACCATAATGAGGACCATCTCGATTTATGAATGGGGTTGGAAACCTTTTTATCTATATGTTTCAGAGCATTAATTGTGTCTGAAATAATACGGCTTGAATGAGGTAACACAAGTTTAGAGGCAGTGAGAAAAGAGGGGGTAGAGAGAGGAGAACACAACACTTGTTCAATACAAATCCAAGTAGGAGTATGGTGTGAATTCGATAAAAACCAGAGAGCACCCTGAGACGATAAGAAAGCAATTTGATACAAATTCCAATCTGGAAGATTACAACCACCCAAGACAGATGGCTTCCTAAGATGTTTGTATGCAATTCTAGCACGTTTGTCACCCCATAGAAACTTTGAGGTAAGTAGGTCAATCTCACGGAAAAGGATGAGGACAGCCTCACAGGTAGCATTGAGGATAAGAAGTTAATAATTGGCGTTATCATCATCTTGAGAGTTTGGAGCCTTCCCCACCAAGAAATATATTTCGGAGACCAGGAGGACAAAAGATCTTTAATCTTAGCTAGAATGTGAGATTCATTATAAGAAATAGTATCTACAAGGTTATTGCAAAACCAAATTCCTAAGTATTTAATTCGAGTCGATTGCCATTTAAAGCCAGCCTCACCCATATGAGAAGGGAAGCACAACGCATTAAGAGGGAACATCTCCGTCTTGTCTCTGTTCAAAGTATACCCTGAAACGATTGAAAATTCTTTAATGGTATTAGAGATGGCAGGGATGGCAGTAGCAATGTCTTCAGAGAATATGAGAACATCGTCTGCATACGCAGCCGTTTTAAGTGTATGTGTACCAAATTGGAAACCTTTGATGTTGTCATTTGAATTGAGTAACCGAAGGAGTGGGTCTATGGTCAATAGAAAAGAAGGGGTGATAACGGGCACCCTTGTCTAGTTCCCTGACGAAGGTTGAAAAAGGAAGACGTAGCCCCATTAACTCTGATGTTGGCTTTAGGTTGGGAATACAGGGACATTACCATGTTTATAAAAGAATCTCCTAAATTATGAGATTGGAGTACTGCGTGTAAAAAGGCCAAGAAACTTTATCAAAAGCCTTTTCGGCATCAAGAGCAATCGCAGCTGATGGCAAGGCAGAAAGTTTCGCTTTCTCCAATATATGACAAAAGGTTCGGATATTATCTCTAGCAAGTCTTCCTTTTACAAAGCCAGTCTGGGAGTTATGGATAAGGCTAGGGATATGGCCCTCTAATCGCTTAGCCAGGATTTTGGCAAAAATCTTAGCCTCCATATTCAGAAGCGAGATTGGACGGAAATTTTTAGGGTCAGAATGATCTTTCCTTCTTTCGGAATCACAACAATAGTAGCCTCAGCGGCTGAACCAGAGACTTTACCAGACACTACAAAGTTATCGAGAACGTTCTTGAGATATTTTATTATTGATGATGAAAAAGTCTTGTAGAAAGCTATAGGGTAACCATCAGGCCCCGGAGCCTTCCCAGATCGAGTCGACCTAATGGCCTGAATTATCTCTTCAGAATCAATCGGTTGCCCCAGAGCATTCATCTCCGACTGTGAAATAGTATGTGTAGGAATCGAGGACAAGAATTGCTGACACACAGATAAGTCACATTGATCCTTGGGAGTGTAAAGTTTTTCGTAAAAATCGCGAAAAACTTGTAGGATTTCTTGAGTATGGAATTTCCTAGAGCCATTAGTGTCATTAATATAAGAAATCTGAGCAGTTTTGACATTATCAGTTTGGTGCTTTAAAGTGGCAGCCAACATCTTACCAGCTCTATTCTGTAAGAGTAAGCGTCTAGACTTTTGAGCATGTACACCAAGGTAAGCTCTCTTAGTAACAATGGAGTTAAAAGTGTATTTCAAATTCTTGATGTCTTGCAAGAGAGACTTATCATTAGAACCTCTATATAAAATCTCTTTACATTTGATCTCATCCCCTAAAGATTGTAATGATTTTCTGATATCACTATTCTTTTTGACATTTTTTTGATAATATGACCCCTAATAGTGCATTTAAATGCATCCCATAACACTATTGGGGAGTTAACCGAAGACTCATTATCATTGAAGAAATTGTCAATTTCCACAGATAATTCTTTAACTTCATCCTTATCATCCAAAATCTCTGTATTGAGACGCCAAGTACGAGGACCTTGTTTATCCGTCAAGTTAAGAAGAGTAAAAGAGACAGCTGCATGATCGGAAACAACTATTGGGTGAATTATAGCATCACTAGTGTGTTTTAGAAGTGCAGCATCAACTAAAAGATAGTCAATACGTGAGAAACTAGAATGTGGAGAGGAAAAAACGTGAAATCACTACCCGTCGGGTTATGTAACCTCCAAACGTCAGCAAGTTGATGAGAGGAGCACATATTGAGCATTTGTTTACGTGACCTAGGAGGGCGAAATTTAAAAGCAGAATGTCTATCTAAAATAGGATCTAAAGGCAAATTAAAATCACCTCCAACAATGGTTCTAGCATTTTGAGGGATGTCAGAGAGCTTTTGGTTATTGAACGCCAAAAGAGTTGATCATCAATGTTGGGAGCATAAATATTCATAACATATAATTCGTCTGAGCCATTGGACAAACGAGAAAGCAACCATCTGCCATCCGTATCATGTTCCGTCGTGACAATGGACAGACCAGAGTTTTTAGAAATCAAGGTTACAACCCCGTTCTTCTTACCGGAGGCTTCAGAGCAAGCAACATCAAGAACCCACTGTTTCCGTAGAAGCAAAGCTTCCTTAAAGGCTATCTTAGTCTCTTGGAGAAGAACAACATCACCAGATAGGCTTCTGCAGTAGTCTAGTATCTTGGCCCTCTTAACAGGATGATTCAATCCACGGACACTAAGAGATATTACATTTAGACCAGACATGAGGAGACATGACAGCAAACAAATAATAGTATCTGATAAAAGAGAGAGGGAACACTATACAACATATCGACAAGCACATGAATAGATGGACTACAAGAACAACATAAAAAACAGGAGTCGAAGCAGGAGTCCCCAAGGAAGAAAAGATAGAAATAGAAGAGGAAAAGGCTAGAAAGGAGAAAGGAGAGAGAAAAAATGCTCCAAAGAAAAGAGGAGGAGCATAAAAACAAGAAAAACCCCACCAGGGGATGTCTGAAACAGACAATTTGCATGGGGGAAAAACGTAGAGGAGCAACCACAGAGGCCCACACAGACAGTGTAGACCGCTCAGGAATAAAATTGATATATCATTGAGCAACAGAACATTAATGCAAAAGTAAATAATCCAGTCATAGATAACAATAATAAATATTGTGAGCACTAGACTAAGGCAATATTAAATTAAGGCATCATAAATAACCATAATAAATATTATGAATATCAAGCTAAGGCAATAATAATTAATGCATCATAAATAACAGTAATAGATATTATAAATAACAATTTAAGGCAATATTAGTTAGGGCCTCATAAATAACAATAAAAAAATAAAAAAGATTATAAATAACAGCCTAAGGCAATATTCAGTTCAATAATCAATTCAGGCCTCATAAACAACAATAAGGCATCATAAATAACTAATAAATAGTATGAATGCCAGGCTAAGGCAATATCAAATTAAGGTATCCTAAATAACAGTACTAGATATTATAGATAAGAGCCTAAGGCATGGTAAATAGTCATAAGTGATGTAATAATTAATAAATTAAGGCATCCTAAATAACAGTACTAGATATTATAGATAAGAGCCTAAGGCATGGTAAATAGTCATAAGTGATGTAATAATTAATAAAGTGAGGTGTTAGAAATATCAATAAAAAATAATTCATGAGTTAAATACATAGATAATAAGAGAATATATTCACATTATAGAAATTGTACAAACACAAAATAGATGAATATAGGAAAAAAGGGAAACAGAGGGAGATATAAATGGATAATAACCACACGAAAAAAGATTAGACACCAGCACAGTCAGAAAAAGAAGAAAAGAGAAAGTGCAAGCTAAACGGATAAAAAGCATATAAAAGATATTAAAGAGGGTGGAAAAGACAGAAAACCAATAACATGGTAATAGGAAGAAAGAAAACCCAAAGAAAAACAACTATTTAGATGTACAAATCAACAAAAATTCATCAGAACAGCAGAGGAGGATGAACGAAAATAGAAAAACATAGACAGAGTTGGAGTAGGCCAGAAATGACGAGATGAAAAAGAGATTAAGGAGAAGAAAATAGAGACATAATAACACTCATTATGTAATAGGACAGCACCTAAACACTGTCCACAAGACAGAAATAACTCTTAAGAAACCTGCCTAGAGGTATGAGCAATCTTAGGACCTGTGAAGAAAAAAGCAGATAAAATACCTGTGAAGAAAAAATCAGTCAAGAGAGAGTAACCACAATAAACTAACAACAACACTACTGAATCTTATTATATCCGCAAAGAACACAGAGGCACGATAAGGCCGTATATCATGGCAAAAGCACAGGACAAATGAATCCAGGTTATCAACATTGAGATACATTAACAATGAGACGTGCTAGGAAGCGTTTCAGAAGCCAACTGATCCATCTGTGATTCAGACTGGTTATCCAAAAAAGTGGAAAGCTCTGCAGGTTCATAAAAAATCTGAGAGCGACCTCTAAAAGTTATTTTGAAACGCGAAGGACCTGCAAAGGAAAATGGAATGCTCATATCAATCAGCCTTCTACGTAAATTCAAGAAACCTTTACGGCGAATGACAGTATCTCTAGCAAAATCCTGTGATATTGATATTCTGTGCCCCTCCCACTGTAATGATTTAATCTTCCTCATGTGAGCTAGGATTTGCTCAGAATGTTGGTGGCGCAGAGGTTTCAGAATCACTGGTCTTGGATAAGCTAACGTTTTAGGCTTAAAGGTGGGAACCCTGTGAGCACGTTCTATTTCAAAGTCTTTTACAAATGAAATGTTCAAGACCGTAGGGATCCATGTAAGCAAAAAATCCAACATTGAAGGAGCAGAATTCTCACAGTCCTCCGGTAGGCCAAAAATTCGAAGATTGCTTCTACGATTCCTATCTTCCTGCTCAGTCAGGTCTCTTCTCAATGAGGCCAAGGAACGCTCTAAACTTTGAGCATGTTTAGCTTTTTTATTCGTGAAGTCTTCCACAGAACTTATTCGTGTTTCTGCATTGGAGACACGTATTGAGAGATTCTTGAGGTCATTTCGGATAGCCGCCACCTCAACCTGAAGTAAGTCTGTATTCGTTTTGGTGCTTTGTGCTATGTCATGAACTGCATTAAGTTTAGTTAGAATAGTATCTAATGCTGAAGCAGAATCCATATTGCCTCTCGCTGAAATGTCGGGCGTGGGTGAGATCTGTTTAGACCGCTTCAGATTCCCTTTCGAATCTCTATCCTTGGGGGTCACACCCATGCCATCCGCCATTGAAGTGTCCAACAAAAAAAACCACACAGAATGACTGTATAAATGTGGAGAAGTCGTAGAACAGGCGAAAGTGCTGTGTAGTATACTGAAGAACACACCACTGTAAAGCACAGCAAGGGGAGCAAGCACAGAGGAAGACTTGAGGAGAATTAAAATTCCCACACAGACAAATGAATCGCCAACAGAAAACAAGCAACCACTGGTATCAGGAAATAGTGTGAGGTACAGACTGCTCACTCAGTCAGAGCAAATATGATCTTCAAAAGTCGCAAAATTTTAAGCTAGCAATTTGACATGTGGAGTCACCCCCATCGAGGTAAAACCAACTGAAAGCAGGTCGCAAATAAGTCAATCAGCACTCAAATAATTGCTGCCATTTTGTGAAAAAATACTGCCTCCTCAGCATAGCGTCTTTTAAAGAAAAGCAGAGCATGACATAGTGAAGCATAAAGGATATCCGAGCAATACCTCATACATGAAGGGAAAAAGATCAGAAAAAGCCGTGATGTAGTTCAATGACCTACTGAAGTGATCCGTGAAGCAGCAGGGACTTTCACTTCTGCCGCCATTTTGAAGCTTGAGCTTGAGGAGAAAGTCGCCGAAACGAAAAGAACTCCAAAAGGACTCCAAACAGCCCGAAAATGGTATGCAGGCTTCCCCAGGTGTTCCGCCACTCAAATCCGCTGCATGATGATCGAAAAATCACCGATGCAGCATGTTCCGACGAGTGGTCGCACCCGCGATCGGACGGAGCTCAGAAAGACGCGGCCATCTTGGTTGCGCGTCAAACCACGCCCCCTGAAAAATTAAAAAATTGAAAGAAAAAACAAATAAAATTATGACCTAAGGTCACATTAAGTGAAGAATAACTGACATCAGTATTGGCATGTGTGTTGTTGTGTGCTTCAGATTGTAGAGGCATGTAATAGGAGAGTCTCTACATTACACTCCCCATATTTGGGCTGCTCACAACCGCTAAGAACATTTTAATCTCTTTGGCCACGGTTGGTGGTTTCTTCTGATTCTGTCTTGTTGATGCTTTGCTCTTTTGGTAATGGTTGGCCTGTGCTTCTACCTTTCCCCTTTTGTAGTGGCCTTAAGTGAATGCCACCACTTTGATGTGGTCCCATGTAATTTTTATCATGCACCAGGTAGGACGAAGATATACAATGAATACAAGCATTGGCAAGACCAATAGTTCCTACCTATACAAGAACAATAGGCTTTGGCAATGTGTTTTTGTCATGTTGTTCACCAGTGTGGCTGCTGTTCAGCATAGATAAAAGTTAGTGACATGGAGTGTCCTAGAGTGGAGTGGGGGGAGTAGAGTATCAAAGACTGGATTTGTTGGAGTAGAGTTTTGTAGAGTGGAGTGGAGGAGTTGTGTGTCGTAGAGGGGAATTGAGTTAATTTGTTCAGTGGCAGAGAGGGTCGTAGAGTGCAGTGTCATAGAGTGGAGTGGTGTAGAGTGGAGTGGGGTGGAATGGGGTGGAGTGGCTTGGAGTGAATTGAGGTAGTGGGGTGGATTGGATTGGATTGGATTGGAGTAGATTGGGGTGGATTGGATTAGAGTAGAGTGGGTTGGATTGAGTGGAGGGGGTGGATTGAAGTGGGTGGACTGGATGGGATGGATTGGATTGTAGTGGGGTGGATTGAAATGGGCTGAAGTGGACTGGATTAGGGTAGACTGGAGTGGGGTGGATTAGATTGGTTTGGGGTAGGTTGAATTGGGGAGTGGATTGGATTTGATTGGATTACAGTAGGGTGGTTTGGAGTGGGGTGAATTAGAGTGCAGATGAAGGGGTGGATTGGACTTGACTGGAGGGGGTGGATTGGAATGTTATTGATTGGAGTGGGGTGGACTGAACTGGGGTGGGGTGAATTGGATTGAGGTAGAGTGGGGTGGATTGGATGGAGTAGAGTGGATTGGTTTGGAGTGGGATGGACTGGAGTGTGGTGGACTGGAGTGGGGTGGACTGGAATGAGGTGGACTGAAGTGAGGTGGAATGGAGTGAGGTGGAATGGAGTGGGGTGGGGTGAATTGGAGTGGGGTGGGGTGAATTGGAGTGGGGTGGGGTGGATTGGAGTGGAGTAGGTTGGAGTGGAGTAGATTGGATTGCAGTGGGGTGGATTGGAGTCAGGTGGATTGGATTGAGTGGGGTGGATTGGGATGAAGTGGATTGGGGTTGGGTGGACTGGATTGAGGTGGATTGGAGTGGGGTGGGGTGGATTAAAGTGGGATAGGGCGAATTGGCGTGGGGTAGATTGAATTTGGCTGGATTGTGGTGGGGTGGATTGGATTGGAGTGGGTCACATTGTTTTGGATTGGAGTGGGGCAGATTGGAGTAGGGCACATTGTTTTGGATTGGAGTGGAGCAGATGGGAGTGGGGCGGATTGTTTTGTATTGGAGCGGGGCAGATTGGAGTGGAGCAGATTGTTTTGGATTGGACTGGGGTGGATTGGATTGGAGTGGGGTGGGTTGGGGAGGGAGTTGGGTGGATTGGGTTGGGGTGATGTGGATTGGATTGGATTGGAGTGGGGTAGACTGGATTTGGCAGGATTGGGGTGGATTGGATTGTTGTGGGGTGGATTGGAGTGGGGTGGTTTGAAGTGGATTGTAGTGTAGTGGATTGGGATGGAGTGTGTGGATTGGGGTGAGGTGGATTGGATTGGATTGGATTGGAGTGGGGCGAATTGGAGTAGGGTGGATTGGAGAGGGGCAGATTGGAGTGGGGCGGATTGGAGTTGGGCAGATTGTTCTGGATTGAAGTGGGTCATATTGGAGTGGACAGATTCTTTTGCATTGGAGTGGCAAAGATTGGAGTGGGATGGACTGGAGTGGGACTGATTCTTTTGGATTGGGGTGGAGCAGACTGGAGTGGGAAGATTGTTTTGGATTGGAGTGGGTGGATTAGAGTGAGGCACACTTTTTTGGATTGGAGAGGGGCAGATTGGAGTGGGGCAGACTGGAGTGCTGCAGATTGGAGTGGGGCAGATTGGAGTTGGATGGATTGGAGTGGGGCAGATTGTTTTAGGTTGGAGTGGGGCAGATTGTTTTGGATTGGAGTGGGGCAGATTGAAGTTTGGCAAATTAGAGTGGGGCAGATTGTTTTGAATTGAACTGGGGTGGATTGGAGTGGGGCAGTTTGAAGTTGGGCAGATTGGAGTAGGGCAGACTGGCGTGGGGCAGATTGGAGTGGGTAAGAGTGGAGTGGGAAAGATTGTTTTGGATTGGAGTGGGGCAGATTATTTTGGATTTAGTAGGGCAGATTGTTTTGGCTTGGAGTGGGGCAGATTGCTTTGAATTGGAGTGGGGCAAATTGTTTTGGATTGGTGCAGATTGGAGTGGGGCAGATTGTTTTGGATTGAGTGAGGCAGATTGTTTGGATTGGTGTGGGGCATATAGGAGTGGGGCAGATTGTTATGGCTTGGGGTGGGTCAGATTGTAGTGGGGCAGATTGCTTTGGATTGGAGTGGGGCAGATTGGAGTGGGGCAGATTGTTTTGGATGGAGAGGGGTAGACTGGAGTGGGGCAGATAGGAGTGGGACAGATTGTTTTGGCTTGGAGTGGGGCAGATTGGAGTGGGGCAGATTGCTTCAGATTGGTGTGGGGCAGATTGGAGTTGGGCAGATTGTTTTGGCTTGGAGTGGGTCAGAATGGAGTGGGGCACATTGTTTTGGATTGTAGTGGGGCAGATTGTTTTGGGTGGAGAGGAGCAGATTGGTGTGGGTCAGATAGGAGTGGGGCAGATTGTTTTGGCTTGGAGTGGGGCAGATTGCTTTGGATTGAAGTGGGGCAGATTGGAGTTGGGCAGATTGTTTTGTATTGGAGTGGGGCAGATTGTTATGAACTGGAGTGGTGTAGTTTGGAGTGGGGAAGATTGTTATTGTTTTGGATTGGAGTGGAGTGGGGAAGATTGGAGTGGGGCAGATTGTTTTGTATTGGAGTGGGGCAGATTGTTTTGTATTGGAGTGGGGAGATTTGCATTGGGACATATTGGAGTGAGGTGGGTTGGGAGGAGTGGAGTGTGGTGGATTGGAGTGAATTTGGATTGGGGTGAGTGGTTTGGATTGGAGTGGGGTGAATTGAATTGGTCTGGGCTGGATTGGATTGAATTGGGCGGATTGGTGTGAGGTGAGGTGGGGTGGATTGGAGTGGGGTGGATTGGGGTGTACTTCACGATTATGTGTTAAAGCATATTTCAGATATTACACATAAGAAAGAAACAATGTCATTTTGCAATAAGATAATCCTCATCTTTTGAGAACAGCGCCCATGAGGAAAAGAAAACATGAGTGCAAAGTGAGAAAAGAAGACTTGGCAAAATAAAAGAAAGTTAACCATAGAAAATAAATCTTTGTGGTTTTGTTTGTCCTGCTGGGCATGTTTTTGCCAGTCACATGCCTTCTGTTTGCAGAGCACTAAAATTTAAACAGAACAAAATAGCACCTCAATCACGTTGGGAGCAGCGGACGGGAAATGATTAAGTTGAATCAATCAGTGTTTGGACCCTGCTCCACAGAGAGGAAATGATGTTAGGCCTGCCTTGACGAATTAAAAGGCTGTAAAGAAGAGTGCAGCGCAAGCCAACAATTGGTAAGCAAAAGCCAGCTCTAGGCCCTTTTTGTTAGTGTCTCGCAAGCACATGCTCTTGCCAGCCCGACCCTAATAATAAAAACAGTAGCACTAGAAACAAGAACCATGGTATAGGCCATTTTAGTACCACAACCCAAATTTGAGGATGACCAACTTTAGTGACCCACCTAGCTTTAATGGACATAAGGTGAGTGATTGTTGAATGTAACTAAAGTATCATGTGGTAGCGTACTGTCATTTTCAGAGAGCACATTTTCAATTGAAATGACCACAACATTTGTCCAGATACACAGTTTTAATGATAAAACTTGAACACAAATGATAATATGTGGAAATAGGATTTCAGGGAATAAATATCATTTGTGCATCATCAAATAAAGTTTCTTGATTTGTTTTGATCCTATTACATTTTTTGTTTCCCTCACACTTACACTTCAGAATTACAAAACATGTGCTTCATTTTTGTTTCCTAACTGCTGAATGTGTACAGTTCATTTACAGGTATTTACATTTTATTCTGTGTTACATAGAAATACATCCTACAGTCTTTCCTTTCACACTCCCTGTACACCAGCAAGATTGTCCCATAAGTCACATTACTTTTATTTCCCCTACTGCAAAGTGAGAGGAGTGTCTAAACACCAATCAACATGTTAAAAGAATAAGGAGCAATTTGTCAGAATTTAAACGTATCTTTATTTGATGCTTGGACTTTCGCGAACAACAATTAATCATATCACGACCCAGCAGTGGGTCAAGACCCACAGTTTGGGAAATACTGGTGTAGGCAATTATGTATAAAAAGTACCATTCATCATCTTCCTAGCTTAGGTAAGGGGACCCAGGAATCACCAGGGATCATTGATTGAAGAGGTACTGGAGAATGTTTCAAGATGACAGGAGATGAGAGGCTAATATACAAGAGATCACAAGTCAGACACAACAGACTGTGGAACAATACATAACCTGGAGAAAAAGCTGGAGAAACACACTAGTAATCATGATAAACAAAAATGGTGCCAGCAGAAGGAAGGACCAGATGCGAACTGTGCAAGCTATGGAATTAACCACCAACTTGCAATGTTACCAAACTAGGTCGTAAAGGGAAACTCCTGATTGAATACTAACTCTACCTTTAGTGACCAGGATCAGAAAATAAGGAAAAACTGGTTGCCATCTTGGATTGGTTATTACCCACTAAGAAACATCACTACCTTTACCATCTCTGATTGAAAACAATGGGAGAACGGCCTGACCCTGTGACAAGCCTTGCCACGTGCCATGTGTGTGACAGTCTCCAGAGCCTCTTGTTCTCCTGTCCATGCTTCTAGAACTGACAAGCTGGGCCACAGTTCTGTACGATGTACTTGCAGCCCGACCTCAACCCGTGGGAGACGCAACACCGACCAAAGAACGAACCGGCAAGGTACATCCTGATGATCATTTTGGAAGCATTAATTACTTTGAGATTTATCTTGGGTGATTAGCCAGGTGATTATGTTGCTTTTATTTTTGTTTCTTTTCCAGTAATTGAGATCATTTATTTCAGGAAATCCTATGTGAATTTCCCCCCCCCCCTCTGCCCTGCCCCCTTTACTACGGGGAAACCCCCTGTTACCACCATTTTGTTTTCTTTTCAAAAAATATTGCCATGTCCTTTTTGCATCATTTTTTTACAAATTGAGGGCCATATTATCAAGAACGGGCGATAACATTATCGCCGCTTTAGCGGCAGGAAACTGCCACTAAAGCGGCAATAAGGGGTTTGATAATATGCCCTATAGAATTCCAATAGGAGCCCAGGTTCTGGTGTGAAGGACATCATACCTGGGCTTCTATTGGAATTCTATAGGGCATATTATCAAGCCCTTTATCGCCGCTTTAGCGACAGTTTCCTGCCGCTAAAGCGGCGATAATGTTATCGCCCGTTCTTGATAATATGGCCCTGAGTCCTTTAAAACCCTCTTATCTTCATCTGTTTCTTTTAATCAGCCTGCTATACACTCAATACCTAAGTATGTAATATGCTGCCATGATTTTTACTCTACCATTTAACCCTATTTCCTGTAAACCTTACCCTTATTTATTTGCTGTAATCTTCCCAATTTTGACTTCCGAATTTTGCTTTTGTATTCTAACTAAGATTTTTGTATTGCAAAGTAATTACACTAATAGTAATATATTCCCTATTCTATATTTCGCCAGGTACCCTCTCCTGACAATGCAGCTGCACTGTAGTTCTAAACTGCTTCTCAAGCCACCTCATCTCTGCTAAAAACTATGGGACTAATTCACAAACGGCCTCCACAGTCATGGCGGGGGTCCCCCACTCGGGTGCGGGACCCCCACCGTGACTGCAAGGGCTCGGCGGCAAAAGCGGAGGCCATTTGTGAATTAGGCCCAAGGAGATTATTATCCATATTCTACTAATCATATTGGCATTAACCTTACAGTGGGACTGATAAGTCACAAACCAGGGCAGTCCAATTTGCACCACTACTGGTTTGCAAAAGGAAATGCTATTTGCATGTGACCTAAGTCAGAAAAGGACATTAATTAAGGAAATTGCAATTTGAGACGCCATGTGGTTGGCTATATATAAGCATGGAGTCCTGCAAGAGATAGCACTCCTCCACCCATGCATTTGCATATCCAAAAAGGAAACATTCTTTTTATAAAGGCCTGTGTCCATTAAAGGGGCAAGTGTTGCTTTAAAAAAATATCTCCCATTTGGGAACACATCTAAGGGAGTATTCGTTGGTACCTGAACCACAGCCTACTCCCCCCGTTGCCACTAAATTGAATTACAAAGAGCATCCAAAGGAAAAGCTGTCCCCAGGTGCTAAAACCACTGCATGTGGGATGCAACACTGTGCCAACTAATTTGCATGAGGAAGCTAGCCACCTTTCAGCTATTGATTGCCATACTTAAGCATTAAAGCGAGCAGAAGTTTACCCAGATGGAGTTTTTAGCCCTAAAATATAGAGTGAGGAAAAGTGTTTATTTGAAGCACAAAATAACAACTCTAAAGGCCACATTACAGAAGCTACCTTGTTTGCATGTATGCATGCATACAGTACTTCTATAGTGCAAATCGAGCCAAAAGGCCGCAGTCAAAGACAAGTACAAAGTCAACAAGTGATAGGAGAGGTAGCTGATTTATTGATAGTTAATGGACTGTGATATAGTGTTCTTAACAGAGATGAGTCTTCATCTCTTTCCTAAATTGCTCCAGATCATGGGTTCATAGATAGAAAAGGCCTGCTGCCTTGTTTTGTAAAAGATGCAGATGGTTTTGAAGATGGGGCGGGCTGCTAAGACCAGACAATGGAGTTCCATCAGAATGGGGGTTATCATATTTTTTTAGGCCCTGGACGAGATGTACGGTGGCATGAAGGGTGCCCATAAAAGGTGCCAGTGTGGAGTCTGGAATGCCACGGAGTAGAGCATTACCACCATCCAGATGCAAGAGTACGAGGGTTTGAACAGCACCTGCGAAGTCACTCTCTGGAAGAAATGGTTTGACTTTCTTTAGAAGAGTGTTGGTAACAGGTCATCTTTGTTTTTGTTTTGGCAGCTTGTTCCTTGAGGGTGAGGTTGGTGTCCAGGTTGAATCCAAGTAACGTGGCATTCAGTGAAAGTTCAGGATTGAAGCAGTCAAGGGTGATGTCATTGAGCCAGATTTGTACTGTTTCTTGTTTGTTCTTCATGGCATATCACAGGAAATCTGTCTTGGCTGGGTTAAGATTCAGGTTGGCGCTGGACTGCCAGTAGTAGTGTTTGAGGTGTTGGATGTCTGAAGCAGGGGAGACGTTCAAGTAGAGTTGTGGATCATCTGCAAATTGGTGAAACTTGATGCTGTAATTTGGAGTGGAGCACCAAGCAGCTCCATGTATTAATAAGTTTGTATGACCTACTGCCGATCACAAACCTCCACACCACTAGTGGATGCAAGGCAGTGATAGGCAAGCAGTTATGCTCGTGGATGGGTTGGTGGGACCTTATTTGACTAGGGTCTTTCCCATAAATAACCACCTCAACCCTCACAATGCCACCTGTGCTGCAAGGTTAAACTTCGCCCACATTTAGAAAAGATTCTTGCTTAATGTGGCCAGTGCATGTGGGGGGCGGGTCACAATGGGCTCCAGGGATACCCTTAAATTCCTCTGAGATGCAAAATTATCTCTGTGGACTCTATACATGGGCAGAGAAGGAACTACATAGGCTTACTGCCCCACGAAGTGGAAGGGAAGACTCTCTCGTTCTCTCTCTCTCTCTACTAGGCATTCACCTTAGCTTCTGGAGGTCCCATGAAGCATCAGGAGTCAATCAGTGGGCAGATGAGAAAAATGTCTGCTCAGACAATGTTTCTGCCACCCAGAGTGAAGAGGGATTTATCTGTATAATCCCTCTCTTCAAGGGTCTCAGCACAGGTGAGACAGGCATTCATTTTTAAGTCGAAGCCAAACCAGACAGTGCATCTGTCTGGGTGAGAAAAATCTTTTGTGGACATTCTGAAACTTCGCAGGAATACATCATACCCATTGCTTACCAATGACTTTGTGGGGCTTACCATTGACTTTGATGGTTTGTAACCCACTTTTTCTGGCTTTCTATGTCCTTGCTTTCTTTGTTTTAGGCTGTCCAGCTTGAGTTAGTCCCTCCCATGGAGCATACCCTTTTTACTGTATTCTTCAAGTGCTCGCTTTCTGTAAAAAGGCCTGTAAATTTTGTTCTTATCTTATCACATTTGCTGTGCTTTTGAAGACAGATGTCCAATATGGCTAAAACTCATTGGCATATCTAATTGATCTTGCATAGGTGAGACCTATTGGCTTTGACAATGCTTGTTATATAATGAGTACCTACTTTAAAGTGTATCAAAAGCAGTGGGGAAAAAAATATTTCTTCTTTGCCATAAACATGTATGCTTAGGTGCTTTACACAAACTATTTTGCTCTGGGAAATAGAAAGGCAAAATAAATAAAAGGAAATGATGGTTTTGTTAACATTACATTCCCACGCTTTCATGCAGGATAAAGTCAATTTTTGAAGAATAACATTTTGAAATGGATCTGATGAATGTGCATAGTTTTTTTCTTAAGAAATACGGCATTTTCCAGCGAAATAGCATGCGTAAAAATGTTAAAATTAGCTATGTATTTATGGCACAGAATATGATGCATTATTTGCATTTAATCATAAAATATGTTGCATAATTTGAGTTTATTTGATGTATAATTGGCCTATCCTTGGCCGCATTAAGTCAACAATGTTGCATAATTTAGTCCTCCATTGCCACATAATTCGTGCTCCGCCGTGCAAAACTGACTATTCTTCTTAGATCAGTGGACTATACAAAGCATGTGATTTTCCTTCCTTGCTCAAATGATCATTGAAAATGACAGTTATGCTTCCTAGGATGATCTTGCATATTAGTACTGTGATAATTCTTCAGAGAATAAAAAGGCAGACAGATTATTAGGCATAAAAGTCATTAGAACAAGACTGACTGCAAATAAATGATAACAGGGCTGATCTGATGAGAAGGCAAGCAACCCAAAGCAAATCTGTTCTATAGTGGTAATAGTAAAATAGCTAAGGAATATGTAACAAGTTGGAAAAGAGTTACATCAGCACTGTAAATGTTTTTTTTATTAAATATACTGTCTAACCTTGAGAATCTTGGGCTTGAGGTGTTTCTATTGTCCCAAGTAGCATCCAGAAAGTTGGTTTCAACATGCTTGTTTGCACTAGATGCTCCAAGCACCTAGAATGCTGTAAGGACAGTTCCATCCTATGAGTCTTTTAAACAGGTAGTGGTAAAACCAATAGGTCTGACTTTAATGTGCTGACACATGCACAGTCAGGAAGAAATGTGTTACAAAGTAAGTCCGAGAATGTTTATTTCAACAAACAAAGTATAATGGAAACGGGGAAACCACCACCCTGTCCAACATCCTTCTCTCTACTCCATCCATGCTCCTCAACCATCCTGGAATGCGGCACAGACATTCAACATTCCAGCCCGGCTTGAGAGGCACTGACCGAAGAGCACGAGGTGGAAAATAAGAAGAATGCTATTTTCATGTGTTAGCACATTAAAGCCAGACCTATTGGCTTTGCCAATGCTACATGTCGAGAGTGGGCAGCTCAAGCCTGCAGTACCACAAGATGTTACTAGGTGTCCTGAGATTGAGCATTTCAAGCCTGCAGTACCAGAGACTACTACTAGGTTCCTGAGATTGATCTACACAAGCCTGCAGTACCAAACGCTTTTACGGGGGTCTCCCAACAGTAAATGCCACATTGTATTACAAGTTGGAACTAGGTGTCCCAAGATTAAGCACGAGAAGAGAGCTTTTATTGATAGCAAATCTTTCATGATTCAGTCCACTGTGCTCCCCAAACTAGAAATTTAATATCCACCTTTTACACAGTATGTATTCTTTCAATGGCCTAAAAGCCATTAAGTTCATAGTGTGCACTATATGTAAAACCTTATTCTGCCCTAGACAAATATATATATATATATATATATATATATATATATATATACGCACGTATGCACGCACGCACACACACACACACACACACACACACACTCACACACACAGACACACATATGGATATTTCACAATGGCATGGGTATTGCAGAGCAACTTAACTACTTCAGATAAAGCTGCTATATCAATATGTAAGCAAATTTTGATTGCTGCCAAAAAGCTGTTGCCTGTCATGTGTTACAAATCACCAAAGGTGTAACTCTTTTGCAAAATTGAAAATAGCATGATAAAACATTGTAATATATATGTGATAAAGTACACCCTGCCGTACATTCTACGGATTTTGCAAGTCACCAACGCATTCTGTGACCATATAAAGACCGAGCACTGAGCTCATTTATAAGGTCATGGAAATCTGAAGCGAGAGCAAACACTACTGCAATTGTATACATCTCTCACGGTGTCACTTTATGTTATCCAACAGAGCCTAATGTAGCCATCCTAAACCAGCTATTGTAACAATAAATCAGTAGCAGAAACCAGCCCCTTGTACCCACACTCTACAAAGTAATTCACTTTTGAAGATGATGTAGTCAGACATGGCAACTTGTGAAGAAATTTCACTGGGGGGGGTGGGACCTTGAAGGGGTGGGGTATGGGCAGGGCGCAGCCTGGGGCACTTTGAATTCACACCCTCCAACATTAAAAAATTGGCAGCTTCTTGGGCTGGTGCTGATGTCCGGAGGAGGCGTCACGCTGCTTAATGGTCATTGGCTGTGCGGAGCCTCCTAACAATTAGCTGGAAACCTGCTCTCTGCAGGGGTTTCCAGCGAATTGTATGCACATCGTGTGATATCGGCTCCTCATCAGGTGACCGTGTGAAAGGAGCAGATATCATGTTACACACTGTAGCACCGTGTGAGTATGAAAGTCTGTGTACTGTACCACTCGAAGTGAGGGGGAACTCCTTCACGATTTTAGGGGACTTCAACTTCCATCTGGAAGCTCATCTCGATCCAGACACCACGGCTCTGGTAGAGGTGATGAATAGTGGGGAATTAAGACAACTTGTGGAGGGTCCTACGCATGTGGCAGGACACACACTAGATGGGATATTTTCAAACAATCCCCTAATAAATTATACAAAGGTGTTACCTTTGACTTGTACTGATCATGCCGCTGTGCTATTTGATCTAATATCCCCTGAACCTCACCGTAGCATTTTAGGACCAAAAAGGGAGATTGCAATAAGAGCCTGGAAGGAAATAAATAGTTAAGAGCTAGCTGCTTCGCTCCAGGCGACGGCCCGCCGTCTTCCCGTAGACGTAGAGGATGCCACAACTTCCTATACAGATTGGATAGATGGAACATGTAAAAAACTAGCCCCAGTGAAACTGTGGACCCCCAAACGCTCTCAGCCTTCAGCTCCCTGGTACTCTGAAGAACTGAGGAAACAAAACTTGTCTGTAAGGGACTAGAGCGTAAATGGAGGAGAGGCTACAATGATGTGGGCAAAGAATCCTACAAACAGAGCATCACTTCTTATAAACAGCTACTGTTTAATACCAAAAAGACCTTCTTCATGGAGCAAATTATAAAGGCAAAATCCTCCACGAAGGAACTCTTTACAACTGTAGTCAAACTGACAGCCCCACCTACTCCTAAATCCCAAAGCAGCCCAGAGCTCTGCGAGGAAATAGCCACTTTCTTTCAACAAAAGGTTGAAGCTATCTTCTCCTCATTTAGTCTTCCCTCAACCACACAGACCATGGTGCCAGCCATCCCGATGAGAACCATAATTGAGCCTCAACAAATCCTAGATAAATTCTCATCCTTGACAATACAGGACACTACCAAGCTCCTGGCCACTATCAAATCAGGATCTCCAAACGACCCATGCCCAGTTTCGGTGATCAAACTTGTTCCAGAGCTTATCAGCAAGGCATTGACTCTGCTTTTCAATGCAATGTTTGAATCAGGGCACTTTCCTAATATATGGAAAACGGCGTCCATTCTCCCATTACTCAAAAAATACAATCTCGACTATAAGGACCCCAACAACTACCGGCCAATTTCTCGTCTACCTCTGCCAGCAAAAATGATCGAAAAAGCTATGAATATCCAACTCAGCACCCATCTC
The DNA here is from genome assembly GCA_963921515.1 of Calotriton arnoldi. Taxonomy (NCBI): domain Eukaryota; kingdom Metazoa; phylum Chordata; class Amphibia; order Caudata; family Salamandridae; genus Calotriton; species Calotriton arnoldi. Next base: position 2,682,009 of record CAWUFW010000672.1, on the reverse strand, counting down.
CGAGTAAGAAACTCGCTAGATTCCACCCAATACGGGTTCAGGGCAGAGCATAGCACAGAATCAGCCTTGATAAAATCCACGGAGGAAGTGAGGGAAGCTTTGGACCAAGGAGGCAATGCAGTACTTATCCTGCTGGACCTCTCCGCGGCCTTCGATACGGTCCATCATGACACTCTGATGGACCGGTTATCAGACTGCGGGGTGGCAGGCAAGGCCTGGAACCTCCTAAAATCCTTCCTTACAGAAAGGGTTCAAACCGTGGACCTTGATAAAGCTCGCTCACAACCGTTTTCCCTGCCATGTGGAGTGCCACAGGGGTCTTCCCTTAGTCCCACACTTTTTAATGTCTATGTGACACCCTTGGCCGCGCTGATTAGATCCTTCGGATTCCAGCTGACGTCTTACGCAGATGACACGCAAATAGTGATATCACTACGTCCTGGACAAGAGGCAGAGAAAGGGAAAAAGTTCCACGACTGCATGAAAGCAGTCAGGCTATGGATGACAATGAATTGCTTGAAGTTGAACTCAAGTAAAAGAGAGGTCCTCATATTTGGTAGCAATGCCAATTTTTGGACACCTGATTGGTGGCCAGAAGAACTAGGGACGCTCCTGGAGCCAACTAGGAAAGCAAAAAACCTAGGAGTCTTGATCGACAATAAACTGACATTCGAAGACCAGGTGACTGCAGTTACCTCCACAAGTTTCCATCTTCTTAGGATGATACGGAAGATTATGTCCTTCTTGCCGGCAGACAGCCACAAGGTAGTGATAACTTCCTTGATTTTGTCAAGGGTGGACTACTGTAATAGTTTATACCTTAACATCCAAAAGAAACACCTAAACAGGCTTCAACTTGTGCAGAATGCAGCAGCAAGACTTTTGACTGGAACACCAAAATTTGTATCAATAAAAAAAGGAATAAAACTGTTGCACATGCTCCCGGTCAAACAGCGGATTCAATTTAAATCCTTGTGCACAGTTTTCAAGGCCCTCTATGGTAGAGGTCCGGAACATCTAAAACAGTGCTTTAAATGGTATGCTCTAAAGAGAGCCCTCCGATCGACAGGAGCAAGATTAGTGGTAGTACACACATTTAAAAAAGCAAAATGGGGGGGAAGAAGTTTCTCTACTTGCGCCCCTAGGGCCTGGAATGAGCTACCTTTCCACCTCAGGAACACCACAGAGCTGATGACATTCAGGAAGGGACTTAAAACCTGGCTTTTTACCTCCTAGGCTAATTCACACTCTGACAACCGGAGGGCAGCATTCAGCGCCAGGACACCTTCGGGTAACCGTCGCGCTTAAGAAGTACAATTAACATAACATAACATACCATACCAGCACTGCTGCGTCCTGTGATCCTACCAACATAAAAAGAGCTCCATAGCTATGAGACGTGCAGGACCATTGGAAAGCTCCCAGTATAAGCAGATTGTCTCAAGGAGGCTCCTGATCCAAAGAAAGCATGAAATACAACTCAAATGAAGTTTAATCATAAGCTAAAGCAAATCTGGAAGGAGGAGCCATGGGGAAGCAGTTGCACTTCACCCCTTTTGCAAAAACAATGGCTTTTTTATTGTTTTCATGGGAGCAAATCCATCAACCAAGGATTTATAAAGTGCAGAAAATCACCCGTGAGGGTCTCAAGGTGCTAGAGTTGCTAGCTGCTTTTGTTTTTTCTTTTTTAAACTGGGAGAAAGCAAGGAGAAGGCACTCAAAAACAGGGGAGAAAACAAGGAAAAAGCAATGAAAACGAGGGAAAAGCTTGGAGAAGACACTCAAGAAACAGGGGAAAAAGCAAAGAAAAAGCAGTGAAAATGAGGGAAAAGCAAGGATAAGTCACTCAAACATGGGGAAAAGGCAAGGAAAAAGTAGTGAAAACGAGGTAACAGCAGGGAGAAGGCACTCAAAAAATGGGAGATAAGCTAGGAGAAAGCAGTCAAAATGAGGGAAAAGCAAGGAGAAGGCATTCAAAACGGGGGAAAGCAAGGAAAAGACAGGAGCAACAGCAACGCAGCAGCAGTACAGGAGAGCTGGACCTGGGGCCTGCTCAATGGGGTCGCGCTGCGGCCTCCATTAAGTAGGTCCTGGAAGGAGGGAGGTGCACTAGAGGAGGTGGGTGGGGCTAGGTGGAAGCAGGACAAAGGCGGCAGGCAGGAGCAGCAATGAGGAAAAAAACAGGGAGAAAGCAATGAAAACAAGGGAAAAGCTAGGAGAAGGCACTCAAAAAACGGGAAAAAGAAGGAGAAAGCAGTCAACACGAGGGAAAAGCAAGGAGTGGGCACTCAAAAAATGGGGAAAAGCAAGGAGAAGACCGGAGCAAGAGCGATGCAGCAGCATGGGGAGAGCTGAGCCTTGGGCCTGCTCAATGGGGTCACGCTGTGGCCTCAATTAAAGTAGGTCCTGGAAGGAGGGAGGGGCAATGGAGGTGGTGTCTGGGGCTAGGTGCAGGCAGGAAAAAGGCAGCAGGCAGGAGCGGAAATGAGGATAAAACCAAGGAGAAAGCAGTGAAAATGAGGGAAAAGCAGGGAGAAGGTGCTCAAAAATGGGAGAAAAGCAAGGAGAAAGCAGTTAAAATTTGAGAAAAGCAAGGCGAGACAGTCAAAAAGCAGAGAAAAGGAAGGAGAATATAGTGAAAATGAGGGAAAAGCAAGGAGAAGGCACTCAAAAAAGCAGAGAAAAGCAAGGAGAAAGCAGTGAAAACAAGGGAAAAGCAAGGACAAGGCACTCAAAAATGGGAGAAAAGCATGGAGAAAGCAGTGAAAACAAGGGAAATGCAAGGAGAAGGCAGTAAAAAATGAGCGAAAAGCAAGGAGATGGCACTCAAAAAGTGGAGAAAAGCAAAGGGAAGACAGGAGCAAGAGCGATGCAGCAGCGCAGGGAGAGCTGGGCCTGGGGCCTGCTCAATAGGGTCGTGTTGTGGCCTCCATTGGGTAGATCCTGGGAGGATGGAGGGACGGTGGAGACGCTGGGCGGGACTAGGCGGATGCGGGAAAAAGGCGGCAGGCAGGAGAAGCAATGAGGGAAAAACAGAGAGAAAGGAATGAAAACAAGGTGAAGGCACTCAAAAAACGGGAAAAACAAGAAGGAAGCAATGAAAACAAATGGAAAGCAAGAAGAAAGCACTCAAAAAAACGAGAGGGAAAACAAGGAGAAAGCAATGAAACTGAGGGTAAAGCAAGGAGAAGACACTCAAAAAACACTGGGAAAATACGGAGAAAGCAGTGAAAACAAGGAGAAGGCACACGAAAACGGGGGGAAAAGCAAGAAGAAAGCATTGTAAATGAGGGAAAAGTAAGGAGAATGCACTAAAAAAACAGGGAAAAGCAAGGAGAAGACATTAGCAAGAGCGGTGAGGCAGCACAGGTAGAGCTGGGCCTGGGGCCCATGCAAATTCCTGGCTCAGAAGTATGGCAATGGTTTCTGTAATTTAAGCTGCACAACAGATCTCAGCCTAGAAAAAAAATGTTAATTAGGGAGACCACCTGCCATTGAGGGAAATTCAGGGAAGTGACTAAAAATTCAGGACGAAGAGTCACATTTCAAAACAAAAGTAAAATTTTACGGACACATCTACGGAGGTCAAGCAATAATATAAGAGTAAGTAAATAGACAGTCGACACAAGGTTTTTATTCTTTGGTTTGTGTAGTACATAACAGTAATGAGCAAGTATTCTCTGGCTAGGTCTATATTTTGTGTGGTGCACAAAGCTGCCAGAGAGACAATGTGGACTGGACAATTAGATCTCCATCATCCGAGAGTTCCATCAAAATAAAGGTGTTTAGACTCATCTCCATGTGACCTTGTGCCGGAACCCTCCCCAGGACCTGAACAGGTCACCATTGAACGTGAAAAATATATTCCAGGCTCTGTTGCTGTGCAATGATGATCAGTATGTGAAGTGGGGCAGGGGACATGAGAAAGCCCTTCACTCTATGCAGTGTTGCAGTGAAAGTTACTTTTTCATCCTATATTGACTGCTCTAATCAATGCTGAACTGAGGGATGTCCTCCATGTGCAGCTGCGGCTGCAGGCCAGTGAGGTTCACTCTTTACAGAACTCCAGGGAGTTGCATGCATTACTTTTTGTACACCTTAGAGGTTTTTAAAGCTGAAAATACAAGTCAACTGAAGGTATCACACGTCATGGGGCACATTGAGTCCCTTTTTTAGGTCAGATGTGGTCACTGTCACACCTCTTTAGCAATGGGGCATACTGCTGTTGATCTGAGATTGATGTTTTGCATTTCAGTGTGCAATAAGAAAAAAAAAAGTGAGCTGTGTCGTTACCTTCACTCAGTGTATGGTAGGACTGTTGGAGACAATCGCTGTTACTGTAGTACTCAATATTTAAATGTTCTTCCTGGGCCGAATCTAGGGCACTAGAATGTTGGTAGTCCGAGTATGACCACATTCCAGCACACATTAGAGACGTGGGCCTAATCTAGGGCTCTTGAATGTTGGTAGTCCGAGTATGACCACATTCCAGCACACATTAGAGACCTGGGCCTAATCTAGGGCTCTTGAATGTTGGTAGTCTGAGTATGACCACATCCCAGCTCCCATTAGAGACCATGGCCTAATCTAGGGCACTTGAATGTTGGTAGTCAGAGATTGACCACATCCCAGCTCCCATTAGAGACCATGGCCTAATCTAGGGCACTTGAATGTTGGTAGTCTGAGTATGACCACATCCCCTCACACATTAGAGACCTGGGCCTAATCTAGGGCACTAGAATGTTGGTAGTCCGAGTATGACCACATCCCAGCTCCCATTAGAGACCATGGCCTAATCTAGGGCTCTTGAATGTTGGTAGTCCGAGTATGACCACATCCCAGCTCCCATTAGAGACCATGGCCTAATCTAGGGCACTAGAATGTTGGTAGTCCGAGTATGACCACATCCCAGCTCCCATTAGAGACCATGGCCTAATCTAGGGCACTTGAATGTTGGTAGTCAGAGATTGACCACATCCCAGCTCCCATTAGAGACCTGGGCCTAATCTAGGGCTCTTGAATGTTGGTAGTCCGAGTATGACCACATCCCAGCTCCCATTAGAGACCATGGCCTAATCTAGGGCACTTGAATGTTGGTAGTCTGAGTATGACCACATCCCCTCACACATTAGAGACCTGGGCCAAATCTAGGGCACTAGAATGTTGGTAGTCCGAGTATGACCACGTCCCCTCGCACATTAGAGACCATGGCCTAATCTAGGGCACTTGAATGTTGGTAGTCCGAGTATGACCACGTCCCCTCACACATTAAATACCTGGGCCTAATCTAGGGCACTAGAATGTTGGTAGTCCGAGTATGACCACGTCCCCTCGCACATTAGAGACCATGGCCTAATCTAGGGCACTTGAATGTTGGTAGTCCGAGTATGACCACGTCCCCTCACACATTAAATACCTGGGCCTAATCTAGGGCACTAGAATGTTGGTAGTCCGAGTATGACCACGTCCCCTCACACATTAGAGACCTGGGCCTAATCTAGGGCACTAGAATGTTGGTAGTCCGAGTATGACCATGTCACCTCACACATTAGAGACCTGGGCCTAATCTAGGGCTCTTGAATGTTGGTAGAGAGTATGACCACATTCCAACACACATTAGAGATGTTGCATTTCACTTCAGGAGCTTTTCCGCATGTTCCTTTGCACGAAAGGGGGCATCTTGTAAACTGTTCTAATTCTTTGGACATAGGCACTTTTTTCTACTCATGATAAAGTGTTACTCAAAGTTGCATACGTAAGGTATCAGAATGTCACCCACGCACCCAGTGAAAATGTGGAAAAGTCACGTGTAGGCAAACTGAAAACTTGTCAGCTATGCCGAGGCTATACTTATAGTACTTACTTTGCCACTAATGCATGGCCTTTCAGGAACTCTCAGGGGCTTGGAGTGAGAGGCTCAAACCTGTGCCTTGCTGAGACCAGCTTCCATGTCTTCAGCCCTCACAGGGTTATCCAGGTGTCCAGTTAGGCCAGTCGGGCACTAGCAGCAGCGGCACAGTGGGCCCTGGGGACCACTGACATTTGCCCACCTCAGGCTGCCTGGGACCATAGCTATCAAATGCCTACTTATCTGAATCTTAAGAAGTAGGAGAAGGGTCTTTTAATACATATGACACTGCTGAAATGATGGGTGATGGGAATTCTGCTGACCCATGAGGATCTGTGCTACAAGGCAGCAGTAACCTGATGTGACACCTGAAGTGTGTCTATTATTCTGTCTAATATTTAGAACACCCCCTCTAGGCGCCTTGGCTGCAGAATTTCTACCCTAGAGTGAAGTAAAAGATAATTGTTACCGTTTTTATGTGCAATACAAACCTCTACCCTATACCAGTGACAATGGTGATAATGTGGCTTTCACCCATATTGTTTAATTATGCGCCCGAAACATATATGGAGAAGGGCAAGCCAAAGGGAAGGTGAGTCTATCTATGTGCTGCATGCAATTGTCAAGCACCTAGCAAGTATATGTGCCCTGCCCAATATGGATGCTTAAATTAGATAAGATTATGAAGCGCCAGATTAAAAAAACCTCAGTGAGTTGGCATTCATTAACAAGGGTGCTGTTCATGGAAGGCCTGTTGGATGCTCTGGTGTAAGAAGTGAAAACTACCAGAAATAAAGGGAAGTAGAGTTTTATCAAGTCTCATCAACTCAGCAAATGCAGGTGCTGAGTAATGGTAAAACATGGAATGTTCAGAAGAACTTTCTGAGAGTAGTGCAAGGTACAAACATTGACACCCTGTAGGAGGCTAAGAACACAGTGCACAATAAAATGACCGCGTATTTGCACCCCATCACTTACTGCAGGCCACATAGACAGGCCGGGCCAGCAGTGTGTGGAAGGAGTGCGCCCCGGCTTTTTTAAGTGCAGATGGACAGAGGGCCTCTGCAGAAGGACTGGACACTGCTGATCCAGAGCACATGGAGAGCGCTTGTTACTTCCTTCAACAGGCCCATCTCATTATGATATTTTCTGCAGCTCCCCCCCCACACAAGAAATGGAGGGCCCCACAGCATGGGTGGACACTCAGACTGTTATATGGTGCAATGTGGACTCTTAGGATGCCAAAAGCCCTCTTCTCTAATGGGAACTTGACGCTACCCTATGAAAATCCCTTTACTACAGAGCGTTAAAACTGAGACCGCCTTAAAGGAATTCAGTTCTGGAGTTGTGCTACATAAAAACCTCACTCATATATGGTTTAAAGCGTCCATCCAGTGGATGTTGGGACACTAAAACTGAAAATGTCAGCTGACATGATCAAAGAAAGCAATATTCCAGGATGCCTATTGTTGCTGATTGTTACAGGTGGAATACCTGGCAAGGAGAACCATTTTCCCCCATCCACACTGATTGGCCCCTTTCAAAGACTATAATGTTGGCCGCATACAATCGCAATATTGGCCATATATGTAGTGCACATGACATGACAAACTGAAATCTCTTGGTCACTCAGAGCTGTGGTGTTAGGAGATTGGGGGGGTAATAAATGTGCATATTTAAAATATATTTCTTTTGACAGATGTCAAAGATAAAAGTCAATGAATATAAAAATGTCATCTGAAAGAGTCTTTTACTGTATTTTGTTTGGCTCATGAATCATCACTTGCATGCACAATGTCTTGTTAACTTGACTTCACGAGTCCTTTGGCTCATGCAGCCAGGCTAAAGGACTTGCTTGCCTTTCACATGAATTTGCTGGCCTGCCCCTAAAAAAAAAAGGCACATCACACAGGCAGGCCAGGAGCCAGGTGCAGTTGGACAGATGGACTAATCAGTGCAACCAGAGAGCAAAAAGTGCTGCAGCTGCTGCCATCAACAAGTGATGGAGCAAGAACTCACAATGAGACTTGCTCGTAAGCAATCCTCTCACGGTATTAATTATTAATCTTTGTAATGTCTTTACTAACAAATGCACACATAAACACTATCCTAGAGAAGCTTGCCTATGTGTTTAAGCTAATAAGTAACGCTTGTGTAATCTAAAATGGCCACAAAGGCGCGGGAATCTCATTGCGCATGTGTCAACCATATCACGTGGTATGACGTCTTTCTTTGCTTGGAGGGAAATCTTTGCTTCTGCGCAGTGTGTATTAAAATGGCTGCTTAATGTTTTCACGTGCTAAAGCTTGCGCATGTATTGCAATTAAACCGTGATATTCTAACGCTATTAATGAGGGATAGATTTATAATTAAAGGGGATTAGAGTAGACATAATGGGTATACAGTGGAAACATTTATTTGTGATTTTAATATTTTCTTCTTTGACTTTTACTAGTTCGTAAATGGGCCTGGGTTGGTTGAACTGCAGCTCGAGAGACATTTGGTTCTGCGCATGCGCCCTGCAAGGCTAACCAGAGGAAGCGATGAAGTCAACTTGGACGTCGTCCAAGGCCGTGACCTGGTGGCCAACTCTATTGCACCCGCGATGTTCCTACAGAATGAAACAATTTATATAAACATTGTACTAAACTTTGTCGTGAGACGGGTGGGAAATAAAGCAAATGTATTAATTGTGAGGGGCGGTATTTTAAAACAATGGGCTTAAAGAAATTGAACTAAATTGACATGGTGTGAGGATCAACCCCCTGTCCCGTCCAATCAGAAGTAGTGGGCCCATAATTTTGCAACATTAAGGGGAGGTACATGGGCATAGAAGGGTATAATAGATATAGAATTAGCTAATTAGTTAGTTCGGGATTCATGCTTTGGTGCTCGACAAGCTGATCGATTGCAGGCTGAACCGCTGTCCAGAGAGGTCCTGAGGTGGGGGCGGCGGATTCCATTAGAAGGAAGACACGGGAGAATCGAGGAGAAGCGAAGTATCAGAGAGGGGAACGACGCTGGCGTCGTTGATAGAGAGGTCACCTGTCCTGTCCTGAACCTGGTCCGGAGGTCTTTTGTCTTCATCCTTCCTGGGACCTATCTTTCCACTCCTTGGCCAAGGGGTTTGGTTTCTCGCACCTTTAGGTAAATATAAACGCAACCTTTTAGTTGTGCTGCTGTCTCTATCTTCTTCTTTCTGGGGAACCGTCATTGATCGACCATTGATTATTATGCTTCATCCTTGATATACGATTAAGTATCATGTGGTTCTGTATTTTACTCTGCTAAAACTTTAGATAAACATTTTAAAACTTCCTGACTCAGTGATTATTTTAGAATTTATGAATTGTAATGAATGTCACTCATTTTAAACTTCCCAATTATCAAAGGGTCCATTGGTAAGTCATTACTCTTCAATCAGAAAAGTAATTGGTAGCAGGGATATTGATAAAGAGCACAACTGACCCACCAGCGGAAATTGCTAGCGTAGTATGAATGAATGGGCCCAGGTGAGAATTCTGTGTATGAATGCTTGTTGCTAGTAACCCGCTGGATCAGTTTTCTGGTTAGCAGAGGATGGTTTTGGTTGTACTTTGTTAATTGGGTAATAAGAATTTTATTTTTATAAACTAACATCCGTTTGTTCAAAGTTTTGTTTTATGTTGTCCAGAATTCCCCGGGAAAATTGAATAGCGGATGGTAAGTGGAAGCCATACTGCAGTGAGGTTATCTGCCAGGCAGAAATAGTACTGAAACGTTAAGCAGGGCTATCAGTACTTGTGAGGGACTCTATGCGTGTGAGTAATAGCAAAGGAATACGCTGATAAAAATTTGATGTTATATCACCTAGAAAGGGTAACATTGAAGAAGTAGCAGGTATTTCGGAAGCTTACGTGAAGAGTAAACGGAAGGGTTTTACTCGTAGTGTATGTTTAGTAAACGGAAAGGTTTTACTAAGTGTGAGAGAAACTATCTTTTCCAAATTTAGAGAAACTGGCACGATAGCGAATGTTTTATGTTGTTACTGAATTTTGATAAGAAGCGTAAAGAAAATAAAGTTGTGCGTACGATTTTGTAAAGGGAGTGTCAGCTGCCGGAGAGGAAGCTGACGTCACAAAACGCCGCGCTGTGATTGGTTGAAACAGCGGGTGTGGAACGACTCTTGTAAAGGAGGGGTCAGTAGTCAGGAGTAATACTGACGTCACAGGTGTCGCGCTGGGATTGGTTGAAACAGCGAGGGACAGAAAAGCGCAGATTGTAAAGGAGGGGTCGTCAGAACAGACGTCACTGAAAAACCGCGCTAGAATTGGTTCAGAGACAAATGTTAGCTGGAATTTAATTGGTTGTCAGCATAGAAGTCGAAATCCTATTGGAGAGTGGAGCTTGTATGTGGAAACGCGATCTGACTTTAACAGGAACTCGTCCGGATAGGAGATTCCTAGGTTATACAGAATATAATTTTATATGCAGAGATTTACCCAAAATGTACGGAGAAAAGAGAAAAATGTCATTTCTACAAAAGGTTAAGAATTATTTTAAGAAGGATAAACCCATCAAAACTAGAGAAGGAATTATCATTCCACCAGCAAAAACGCCCGCTTCATTCATGATGATGGAGAGAGGTTATCATACTTGCGTATGGTTAGAAAATTGGATAGAATATACCAAAAATGATGGGATATTAGCATTCCCAGAGAATGGTACTTTCAATGGGAGAATTCTTCAAAATTTGAGATTAAGGATGAATGACTTAGAACCCAGACCAAGATTAACTCAATACGAAGCCTTAGAAGAGTGGGAAACCGAGAGCATTCGAACGTGACCGATCAAGAAGTAGTAGGGGTTATCGGGGATTTTTTCCTAGATACCAAAATGAGTCAAGGGACGGTCAGATGAAACAGTGGAGAAGAGCGATGCTTACAGAGGGTTTGTATCCAGTTTGTATAGCAGAAGAGTCATTAGGAGGCAAATGCACAGAAAAGACAAAACATTTGACAGGGTTTGGAGATTCTGAAGATGAATTTATGGAAGAAATATTAAAGAACCCGCCACCATATCAGGAAGGGACAAGTGGATGCACCCCAAGCGCACCACTTTTAAAAACACCATTGGTACCGCAAGTATTGCATAATCCCCCAGTTAATAGGGTACTTCAGGATAAAGAAAAGGAAGCTATAGACAAAAACAGAGCAGAATTGATACAGAAAATAACACAGTTGAATGTACATCCTGATTCCCTGACCATACCTGTAACAATTGGTCCAATGGTTCCCTTATATGGTGACAAGGTAAATTATCCGAAACCATTAGCGATGCCCACACCTGTAGAAATCCCTAAACCTGAACCTGTAATAATTGATGATCAAATTAGTGACTGTGAATCTATGATATCCTTAATGGATTTACCTATTCGAGGATCTGTAAATAGTACTCCTAGAAGAATAACACCTGGTTGCTCCAAAGATGTAAATATAGTAACCTCATCGGGAACCAAAAGTGCCACAGTAGTAACGCCAGAAGACTTAGAAAGGTGGGCACAAGGATCAGACAGACAGAGTTCACCCCCAAAGATCATGGACATCTACAAATTAAAAGTCGAGTTAGAAGAAATGATAGCAGGAAATGTAGGGGTAGATCGTCTAAATACCTACGCTGAAGAAGAACTATTGTTCGTGTGCAGAAGTATCACAAGAAATGTAAAGATATTCCATGAGAAATTATCAGATTTGGCTTTGCAGATGGGAATTGAAATAGGAAAGTCAAAAGTGTTACAGAAACCCTATAGAGCAGACTTCTCTGACAAAGATTTAGAAAACATGAATGCCTCTGGCCGAAAACTACAAGTAAAAGAATTAATGTCAGTATTACAGAAATGGGGAGTTCTAGATAAATGGAAAGAGGCACGGTACAGTAGAACAACTTCTGAATATTTATTGAAGGAAACAGGGAAAGCAGATCAGATGTACCCAATGCGAGAAGTACCTGGAGGAGGTTATGTTCATGTCCCATGGAGTAGACAGGATATTTTGTCATTTACGAATGATTTTCCAAAGTTGAGAGAAAAGCCAATTGAATGGTACAAGCAGGTTGAGAGGTTTGTGAAAGTGTCAAAGGTATTGTTGAAGGACTTGGATGGTTTGTTCGACATAGTAGTACCTGCCGATTTGTGGACAGATTGTAAAATTACAGTTGACCGGCCGAGTGAAGAGTATCCTAGAGATGCAAAGACAGGTGCTCCATCAAGTGATGTAATGAAAAAGTATCAGCAGGTAATAACTTACCTGAAAGGGAAAATACCACCAAAAGAAACAGATTGGGTGAAAATAGACAGGACTACCCAAGAAGCCAGTGAATCGGTACATGCCTATTATGAACGTCTATTACAGGTGTTCAAACAGTATAGTGGATTTGAGGACATTGGAGATAAAAATATGAGTCAGTTTGTCTACCGATTTGTTTATGGTTTAAAGCCAGAGATTTGTCAAATGATTAAGCAGCACATGTTGTCCAGGCAAGGGAAACCCATTGATGAAATTTTGAAATATGCAAAATATCGTGGAGACGATATTGAGGATAGGCACAAGAAACTACAAGAGAAAGTGATGTGGTCTCAGGTAAAAATGGCTGAGCGACAGGGAATTAATTTGGATAATCCAAATGATAATCAGGGAAAAGATTCTGGAACGAATGGTGACACAGGAAATGGTGGTAAAGTGAGAGGACGAATGAGTAGAGAAGAGGCTAAAAAGAAATTTCCTTGTCATGGATGCGGAAAATTGGGGCATTGGAAGAACGAATGTAAAAAGATTCAAAATAATAATGGCCCAAATCATAATTTAAATCCACAGACGCAGAATGACTCACAGGAGGGTGTAAATCCTCAGAGTCAGTTACCACCTGCACCTATACAGGGCAATGTAAGCAGAGCAAAGCACGGTACAGACGTCGGATATCAAGGAGGAAGTGGTAAGAATGATTATGTAACTTCACAGTTTCTTTTACAGGATGACTTTTATCCATGTAACCAATGACGGTGCCTAAGAGAGGGGGAGAAGGAGTGCGTACTTGGCGCATCCTTGCCAGTAGACCAGTCAGGTCCATATGTTGAAGGGAAAGTAAGGGGTAATGATATCACTTTCCTTCTGGACACTGGTGCTACCAGGTCTACTGTGAGAACAGCAGACATCCCAGACCTTCCTCTCTCTGGAGAAGCTATCCAAGTTGTGGGTGTAGCTAATCGTAAAATTAAAACACCTCTTACCGAACCAAAGGAAGTAAAAATTGGAAATTTTAGAGAAATGCATCAGTTTGTAGTGTGTGATTCCAGTCCAGTAAACTTACTGGGCCGAGATTTGTTGTGCAAAATGAATTGCACAATTTTCTGCACACCGGATGGTGTTGCAGTTCAGACCCCGGATGAAGACCATGTATATAAAATTATGATTGCAAAACAAGGTACAGAAGTAGATGAGATGTTCTCTTTGATAACAAAAGACGAGTTACCTGAAGAATTAAGAACTACAGTAAATTTCAAGGTATGGGATTTCACCGGGAAAGAAGTAGGACTTATGGCCAAAATAGACCCAGTAAAAATAAAGGTAAAGGAAGGTGCAATTTTCCCAAATACCAGACAGTACAAAATGAGTGCAGAAGTAAAAGCAGGAGTTGTTGAAGAAATTAACAGAATGGTAACACAAGGCATATTAAAAGAAGTTATGAGTAGCCCTTGTAATTCACCAATCATGGGTTTGAAGAAACCTAGTGGAAAGTATAGGATTGTTCAGGATTTACGCAAAATTAATAAGATTGTGGTACTGTAGAAGCCATCTTTCTTATATGATACCAAATGCTTGAAGCTTCAGACCCTGTTAAGTTGACATACAAATCACTGCACAAAATGCTTGTACTTTTCCATTTGCTTCAGAGACACAGCTTTTGTAACGCAAGGCTTGCTCAAGAAAAATACGTGACAGGGAAGATGCTCACGTAGACACAGACATTTCAGTATAGCACATTTCGCAATATGTCTGGTCCTTTCTATTATGTTGCAATAATTAACTGGGAAGATACCAAGGCTGATAGATTACATTACAGTGGAAAGTCCCCAAAGCTGCCCACTTGGGACACGTGGTCAGCAACAGTATATTTCGGACCGTAAAGGTATAGCACAATCTAGGCCTTTGCTAATTGGTCAAATAGATAGGGCTTAATTTGTGCTATGTATGTGATGATGCTGCATCCTTTTTGGTTTTGGCCTATAAAAGCTGTCACCAACGTCACATCTTTGGGCATTCAGTATCTATGCTGTCTGTCTCCGTGCTGCACGTATTTGCATTGTTTGTTGGTCTCCAATAAATTGTGCCATCAATTGTGCTGACAAGAGACTTGTATTTGTGGTATTATTTCTTATTCTTTATTTCAGTTTCCACATTTGGTGGGAGAATGCGATTCCAGAATGCATGTCTTCTGCTGCGAAGGGCTGCTGCCTTCCCCTTCGAGCGGAGGTCTGAGGTCCGACAGCGACGCTTCCCTGCCTTCGAGGTCTCTCTCTCTTCCTCCGCTCTGGGCTGGATGCTGCGGCTGGCCGTAAGTAGTTGTCACATCTCTGGGCTTGCTTCCTGTTTCCCCATGTTCTCTCGGCACATACTGATGGCTTTGTGAGCCAGCTTTTGATGGCTGGTGTGCCTGTTGTCGTGTGTTCTTTCTCCTTCTGCCTCACTCTCCTCCTCGTGGTTGTATTTTTATTTTTTTTTGGCATGGAGTGGTCTGTGTCTTTTGGGTTTGTCGCCACGCTGTCACTGACGGCTCTGTTGGTGGCTGTGTCTCTCTCTGGTGTACACTTCTGGCGCTGGGCCAGTGTTGCACCATCTTGTTGCCTCTATCCTCTGAGGGACACAGTTGCCGTCTCCTTGCGTATTTCCCTTGCGTTGTTCCTGGCGTTGGGCCAGTTCCAAGGGGGAGGAGTGTTTGTTTTGATCTCAGTTTTGAGTTTCCTCTCATGTGTATCCTCTGATTGTGCTGTCCTCTGTTTTATTCCCTTTCTTTTTCCGCCTGCTGTTGTTGCCACTGGGTGACCGTTGGGTCACGGGCCCCATTGATTTTGCGGTCCCTTGAGCCTTGGCCATCTGCTGCTGACCTTCGCTTCCAGGCCCCCCCCTATGAAAGGGCGGGTTTCTGCCTCCAGACCCTGTTTCAGCCTGCAGTGACACTCTGAGGACGGTTCAGAGTGGGCGAAATGCTGCTCCTCCTGCCTTCGGTAACTCTCATAGCGGGGGGGGCGGATGCTCCACTCAGCACTGGCTGGTCAACTCCTTGGTAAGATTTTTCTGCTATTTTATATTTTTTCTCCGTTCACTTCACCTGCTGCCTATGTCTCCACAGTGGCTCTGTGTATTCTTTTTACTGTTCTGTGTGTGGGCATTCTTTGCCGAGCTTTCTTTTCTGGTCCACAGGGGACCTGCATCTGTTTGTTCCTGAGGGGACAGAAAAGGGAAGATTAGGGTGCCATCGCAGCTAGAGCACCCCTATTGGCTAGCCAGAGTTCTGAGGGAACTCAGTCAAGAGTGGGCTGACGAGCCCCTTTAGGACCTTGGTTGGAGGGACTGGTGGAGGGTGGGTGATTAGCATCCCCTCCAGATTTCTGTTTCTAGGCATCCAGTGGCACTCCAACCAGACTGATAGGTCCGGGGACCCTGCTCGGTGGGAGCAGGGTCAGGAGGATTCGGTGTGAATTCTCGGAAGTGGGCCCACGGGTGCGGTCGCTGTTTGAGCACTCAGCGTCGCGAGGGGTTGTAACTGCAGATACTCCCCTGGTATTCTCTCACTGTCTATGATTCGGGGTTCACCTCGCCCCTTGATGATGTGCTTTGTACTTGGATTATACTTGCTGCACTGTCACCTTCACCACTGGGGTCCGGCGAGGGCAAAAATTCGCATTTGTTCCTTGACCACGCAGTAACTCCCTGAAACTAGGCAGCCAAAGACTACTAATGTTTCAAGGAGGGTGAAATTCTGCAGTTTCCTGTCTTGCCTGCGGACACTCACTGGCTCCAGGGGTGGAAGGTGTCGGATGCTGAGAAAAGGAGGGGGTGAACGCCTTGTTTCACACAGGGAGGGATACGTAATTTATTGTTTTCCTTGGTTTGCATTAATAAGTTTCTTGAGTTCTATGATTTTTGTTGTTAATACCTGTGTTCACCAGTTATCAGATTTGACTGTACATCTACATTTTTGACTGATCTGACTTTGACACGATGACACCGATGCAATAATGTTTCTAGACTGCTCAAACAGACACTTTCACGTTGTTTTTATATTGCACATTACCCTATGTCTGTGCACTGCTACTTATGAAATGACAGATTCCAGCTCTCCTTATGATTACACTCATGCTACTTTGAGATTAAATAACACACAGGGAAAAGGTGCTCAGGTAGATTCGCACCACCAGGGATAGACCCCGGCTATTTGTGTTATATGTGTGTGCCTGTGTAAGTGCAGAGTTCACCTGTTTTTTGTCTCACCTTTAAAGTAATTCTACAAATTTCGTTCAGCCGCTCCTCTGTGGGTCAACGTGGCCCAAGGAGAAAGGAAGGGGACGAAATATCTTACCCTACCTCTGTCTCTTTTCTTCCTATCTATGAATAGTTTCGGTGAACTTGTAGCAAATGCCATTTCATGTCACGTTGTCTGATGAACGCCGCTTACTCTGCTTCATTTAACAAAGCGCAGCTGGCGGTTTGATCGCTGCATGATAAGTATCTGTTATCGATCTGTATTATCCGTTATCCATACCCCCACACCTCAGGAATGAGCAGCCAGAAATAGTCTGCTGACTACCTTCTGTGTCACTGTACCGCAGTGTGTCTGTAAGTTTGTCTACTGCAATAGGGACAGCTGACTCCTTCCCACATACACTTACAAAGAGTAATAATTGGGGTACGAGTGCCTTACAAGTAACACAACTGCATTGCTGTTTCCTATCTTTTGAAAATATGACAAAGGACTGAATATTGTGTTTTGTTTAGATTTCAATATCTTTCTTGTGACCGTGATTATTCTCCTGGAAGGAGCGGCATGGAAGATTACGGTGTGGATAGTTCGGATGTAGCCAAATTTAAGTCCACATATATTGAAGGGTTAAAGAAAAGTCTTTTTGACTGGCTTGCCACAGACTCTGGGCATTGCGCCAAGACCAAACCACACACTACAACAGTTTTCTGTGGGTATGAACAGAACTGGTTGTAAAAAAAAAAAAAATGTATGTATTCTTTGCAGCGGAGAATGGAAATGAATGCAAATACTAAGAGAAGTGTTATTTTGTGTCTATGTACTTTAATAAGTTTTGTTTCCTAACATTTTTATTTTTAGATGCAGGAACGTCGGAGAAAAGATGTTTGTTTCTCGTACGTGCCTGTTTTATGTTTTTTTTTACATGGTATGTCTGTTGTCAATCAACATTGTAAGGGCCAGAGTGATGGCCTCCACAGGCCCCCATCTCCCAGAGCAGGGCCGGCTGTAGCGCTGGTGGCGCCCTGTGCAACAATGTTTGTTGGTGCCCCCCCCAATTACCACCTCCATCATGGATTCTCTTACTAGCACCCTTTGGCAGTGACCGAGTCTCCATAGCCACTGTCTCTCAGATGCATTTGAATTAATGGCTTTGCTAGCAGAGAAAACCCTACTATCCATTGTCGACAATATCCCACTATTCCAAGGAACATTCTCACTTCTCTTTGGGTTACAGGCATTTGCATTCTCTTGATTAATTTTACTCTTTCAGAGGTTATCCTTCTTTTTCCCCTCTCAATTTGGTGTCCTAAATACTTAACTGCTGTTGTACAAAACTGCAATTTTTCAGGTGACACTTTATGCCCTTCTTCAGCCAAGTGATTGAATAATGCAATGGAGTCGAGAACACAATCCTCTCTGGTGTTGGATGCCACTAGCAGATCGTCTATATATTGCACTAAGACTGAACTTCCTGGCATCATTAGCTTCTCTAAGCACTTTTTCAATATTTGATTAAAGATGGAAGGACTTTCCGTGTACCCCTGAGGAACACGATTCCATACATAGACTTTGTTTTCAAATTTAAATGAAAAGAGATACTGGCTATCCAGGTGCAATGGTATTGAAAAGAATGCTTGGCATAAATCAATCACAGTAAACCAGTCTGTACTCCAGGGGATCTGGTATAGGATTACTGCAGGATTTGGCACTATAGGACAACATGGTACCACAATCTTATTAATTTTGCGTAAATCCTGAACAATCCTATACTTTCCACTAGGTTTCTTCAAACCCATGATTGGTGAATTACAAGGGCTACTCATAACTTCTTTTAATATGCCTTGTGTTACCATTCTGTTAATTTCTTCAACAACTCCTGCTTTTACTTCTGCACTCATTTTGTACTGTCTGGTATTTAGGAAAATTGCACCTTCCTTTACATTTATTTTTACTGGGTCTATTTTGGCCATAAGTCCTACTTCTTTCCCGGTGAAATCCCATACCTTGAAATTTACTGTAGTTCTTAATTCTTCAGGTAACTCGTCTTTTGTTATCAAAGAGAACATCTCATCTACTTCTGTACCTTGTTTTGCAATCATAATTTTATATACATGGTCTTCATCCGGGGTCTGAACTGCAACACCATCCGGTGTGCAGAAAATTGTGCAAATCATTTTGCACAACAAATCTCGGCCCAGTAAGTTTACTGGACTGGAATCACACACTACAAACTGATGCATTTCTCTAAAATTTCCAATTTTTACTTCCATTGGTTCGGTAAGAGGTGTTTTAATTTTACGATTAGCTACACCCACAACTTGAATAGCTTCTCCAGAGAGAGGAAGGTCTGGGATGTCTGCTGTTCTCACAGTAGACCTGGTAGCACCAGTGTCCAGAAGGAAAGTGATATCATTACCCCTTACTTTCCCTTCAACATATGGACCTGACTGGTCTACCGGCAAGGATGCGCCAAGTACGCACTCCTTCTCCCCCTCTCTTAGGCACCGTCATTGGTTACATGGATAAAAGTCATCCTGTAAAAGAAACTGTGAAGTTACATAATCATTCTTACCACTTCCTCCTTGATATCCGACGTCTGTACCGTGCTTTGCTCTGCTTACATTACCCTGTATAGGTGCAGGTGGTAACTGACTCTGAGGTTTTACACCCTCCTGTGAGTCATTCTGCGTCTGTGGATTTAAATTATGAATTGGGCCATTATTATTTTGAATCTTTTTACATTTGTTCTTCCAATGCCCCAATTTTCTGCATCCATGACAAGGAAATTTCTTTTTAGCCTCTTCTCTACTCATTCGTCCTCTCACTTTACCACCATTTCCTGTGTCACCATTCGTTCCAGAATCTTTTCCCTGATTATCATTTGGATTAGCGCCTAATGAGCAGTGGTATTTAGTTGGGTAAATGAAGGCGCCACTCGGGAGAGATAACACAAATATTTGATATTTACTTGCTGTATTGATCACGGTGCTGCAAGGTGAAGAGAACCACTGACCTCCTCAAAATACAAAATGGCCTTGGCCAATTGACAGATATACAAAGGAATTCCTCAGCACACGTCTGTTATGTCACAATATACATAAACATGCTTATGTATATTGGCAACACGAGGAGCGACGTCCGTGTGTGGGATCAAACTACTAAGAAATAAGATTCTGGACTTCTGGGACATACAGGGATCCCTTGGATTTAACATTGAGAAGTGAGACGTCGCGAGATATTGAATCCCAGTGTGGGTTGGAATTAACACCACTAATAAAGGTTATACACAGGAAGACAATAGCCTTGATAAAGTCGCGGGATTAATTCCCATGTAAGCGACTGAAACACGTGTCGGCTGTCTGAACATCGGAAAATAAAAAGGAAAAAAGAAATAAGAACTTACCTACTTGTATTTTACTTATGCTCACATCAAGCATGTTTATGTATATTGTGACATAACAGACGTGTGCTGAGGAATTCCTTTGTATATCATTTGGATTATCCAAATTAATTCCCTGTCGCTCAGCCATTTTTACCTGAGACCACATCACTTTCTCTTGTAGTTTCTTGTGCCTATCCTCAATATCGTCTCCACAATATTTTGCATATTTCAAAATTTCATCAATGGGTTTCCCTTGCCTGGACAACATGTGCTGCTTAATCATTTGACAAATCTCTGGCTTTAAACCATAAACAAATCGGTAGACAAACTGACTCATATTTTTATCTCCAATGTCCTCAAATCCACTATACTGTTTGAACACCTGTAATAGACGTTCATAATAGGCATGTACCGATTCACTGGCTTCTTGGGTAGTCCTGTCTATTTTCACCCAATCTGTTTCTTTTGGTGGTATTTTCCCTTTCAGGTAAGTTATTACCTGCTGATACTTTTTCATTACATCACTTGATGGAGCACCTGTCTTTGCATCTCTAGGATACTCTTCACTCGGCCGGTCAACTGTAATTTTACAATCTGTCCACAAATCGGCAGGTACTACTATGTCGAACAAACCATCCAAGTCCTTCAACAATACCTTTGACTTATGACAAATTATGGCAGCAATATCATTATAAAAGAGCTCGGAAATAGCCTTTCTGATTATGCCAGGGCTCCTTCCATAGTAGGGTTTGAATACTAACTATTCCCTTATGTTGCCAACGTTTCCGAAGATCTACATACAGGTTCTTAACTTAACTTCCACTGTTGTAAATGACTCTGGGACAGGGCCGGCTCTAGGACGGTGCGACCGGTGCCACCGCACTGGGTGCATGTTTCCTGGGAGTGTTGAGTTTGCATGTTTATTATGTTTTTAAAGCACCTGCTGTTCCTTTCCTCCGGCAATTACCAGGCCTCACAAAAATGTCAAGATAACTCCTGTAATTAATTATCTTCCTGGAGACAGATCAGCATTTTGTATAGTTGGTATTTTGACTTATGTGAAGTTAGTGCAGAGGGTTAATATGCCTCCTGCAAAGAACGTGTACCAGGTACATTACAGAGTGCATGTAAATGGAAAGCTAGATGGACAAAGAAAAAGGAAGAGGCACGGTACAGTAGAACAACTTCTGAATATTTATTGAAGGAAACAGGGAAAGCAGATCAGATGTACCCAATGCGAGAAGTACCTGGAGGAGGTTATGTTCATGTCCCATGGAGTAGACAGGATATTTTGTCATTTACGAATGATTTTCCAAAGTTGAGAGAAAAGCCAATTGAATGGTACAAGCAGGTTGAGAGGTTTGTGAAAGTGTCAAAGGTATTGTTGAAGGACTTGGATGGTTTGTTCGACATAGTAGTACCTGCCGATTTGTGTGTTAAAAGCAAAACGATAATCATGAACATTACCTGCGCCATCTTGTCTGGTGGAATTCTATGTGCACATAAGTTGCAGTCATTTTGATCTATCACAGCCATTTTGTACTCTGTTGGTCACCTTTGTTTCACCCTGCCCTTACTAGCATCCCTCTGACCCTCTGACCGACCTGGTATGTGTGCTGGGGGCTATAAACTCTATTGCCACAACAAACCTCAGCGCCACTTGCTGCCACAAACTCGTTTTTCCTCTCATCTCTGTTTTCAGGCAAACCTTTGGACACTCTACCCCTCACTGCACCTAGTTACACAAACAGGTTCCAAACACCAAAAAGACTCTTGCAACATGATTTATTGCACTGCAAAGAGCAAGACTTGTTGTTACCAACAATGGGACCTGTTTTTATCAACAGAACGGACTCTTAGATCTGGCCGGTCTCACATGTTTTAGACCCTGAAGCAAGGTCCAGCTGCAAGATAAGATTGTCTGTTTGACCTGGGTGGGAAGAGAATTACTGTTGGGCTTGTGTGACAACCTGCCCGGGGCGGGGACCCCAAGCTTGTGTAACCATGGTAATGAAACAAATGCATTGTGTCAAACCTGTATAAAAGGAAGGGCCAAAGGAGTATCAGCAGAACACTTCCCTCAGACATCCCGGTGTCTCAGTTGACGTGATCTCCTCATGAGAAATAAACCTATTTCTTAACTTCCAGTTTCCAGCGCTTGCCTCATCATTTTGATAGCGAACCCAAAGTGAATTAGAGGTGGAACCCTGCACCGGGCAGCATTGAGGGTCTTAGAAGACTCGCTGCCTTTCACAAATTGGCGCCCAAACGTAGGGGCCCATCAGCGACGCGTGGGTCCGGTAGAGAGGTCCTAACGACGGAGTGAACAACTAAACGATTGGGGTATACCTGCCTGAGAAGACCCTTGTCTGGCTGCCGATCGACTGAACTTCACCGGTTCCGAACGGACCTCTCTCGAGTGACCTGCGGTCCTGACTGGGACCTTAGAGGAACGCCGCATTGATTGTTGGAGTGAGAGGACAACCAGGCGCTGGAAGGGGAAGACGAAGAACTGTCCATACGGTCCGGGTAAGGTCGTGAAAAAACGACTTAAATTGATTGATTGATTGAATAGTTTGATTGAAATACTAGTATTCCTTTTTGATATTGAGTTATTTGCGACATTTCCTGCTTGCAAACAACAAAGAATAGGAATATTCTCTCTCTTTGCAGGCAGCGAAGGACAGGTAGTGCAGACTTTTTGTCTAAATTGGTTGATTGAGATATTCATTTTGACCGATAAATACGTCATGCCTGTTTTCTCTAGATTGTTTGATTGTAATTGTTTTTGGACCAGACCGTTCGTTAGAGGTCAGTCAGCCGGCACCGTCGGAAGGCACCCCTAACAAGGACATGTACGTAAAGTATGGATTAGCCAGCGTAGCTTATAGCAAACTATGGCATAAATACAATAGGAAGGACCGGGTAAATCAGTGGCCACTGACGGGATCTTTCGATCCCGCTAAAATAGAAACGTTAGAATTAGCTCTCCACAAAAAGAAAACTAGACCAGCCATGTTTGACAGTTTTGGCTTATGGCGAAAAGAGGCAGCTCAAAGAAAGAAAAGGGACGAAGCTAGACAAGATAAAGAAACGCGAAAATCAGCTTACCAAGCCTGTAAAAGATTAGAAGAAAAACTAAAAGAAAAGGAAATCGATAAAAAGGAACAGGAATCAAAAATATCAGATCAATGCCCTGTTAGAACGCCCTCGACTCTTTACCCCAAGTTACCAGCAAAACAAAGGGTAGATGATGATTTATTGTTAGGTCCCCCAATCATATACATGCCACCCCTTACGCCCTACTCATCCCGTGAGTACAACGACAGGACTACCAAAGTATAGCCAGAGATGGCACGATCGCCTCAGTCTCCACCGCCTCTGCTCCCACCGAGTCACCCACACCAAATGCCTCATCAAAGGATACAGTAGTAGAGGTAGGATCAGAAGAAACAGGAGCGCCCAGGGTCCCAGCGATTAAGTAAAAATGAGCGAGCAGGCATTGATAAAGTAGTTAAATCCCTCATAGATAGGAAGGAGACAGAAGAGCATGTAACTGACATATGCAACTCCTATGTTGAAAACCGCAAACGATACTTTATTGTACGTCTCTGTTACCACACTCTTACTGCATATGAAGAGAAGTACCAAGATGTAGGGCCCGAGCGACTAGTGGCTCTCTATAGGAAGGTAGACACCGGAGATGAAGGCGACAACGATGTTACAGAACTCTTTTCATCCACACTGGAGGTATTCCGTCACCTCGTGGAACAAGGACGGATAGATAAGGACAGGACATCTAAGATAGCAGGACCCCCAGTGGAAAAACCAGATAGCATGATGCCGATAAAAGAAGCTGCCCCTTATTGGGTACCTCCTAGAGGACAAGGGACTCATGACGATATGAACCATCAAGATGCTAGAGGAAGGGTGGTCTACAATTGGGTGTGTGTGTTGTAGTGAGCCTCAGCAAGGCCTACCAGTGCTTAGGGGTTCTCCCTTCTCTGCACAGAGTCCTCAGACACTTAGGAAGAAGTTGGCACAGAAACTGAAATATAAAAGACAGAGTTTATTAAACCTTATAAGGTGGAGCTAACATTCACACATCACCCTTCAGTAATGCATGAAGTAGCACACTGAATGGAAGGATCCTGGTCCTTTTATACCCACACAGGGGCTCAAATGAAGGCGGTACAAACACAAATGCTGGTTGTAGGTACATATAAGGTCATACAGAGAATGCACAGTCGACAAGTGGGTGGAGATAACAGTTTCTACTTTTAGTAGACACATCCTGACATTTATAAACTTGAAACAGCTGCAAGCTCAACTGAGCATGTGCAAAGCAAGAGGAACTAAAGTTAACTTGTCTCTAGGCAGATTTCAAGAGCAGTTAACAGGAAGGTAGGACAGAGCACATGGCGAGCACATGGTAGCACATGGCAGCCAAAATGGCTGACAGAAATACAAAATGGATTCCACAAAGCGGACAATTTAGCCTCTGAATACAGGCTGTCTTTAGCCAATGCTTAACTTAAGTGCTGCCAAATTACAACAGACGGCCCTTTCAGCATTGGCTGAAGACATTCGTTTATCTGGGGTAATCTAAATATTCATCCCGTACATCTATTAACATTATTTCGGCCACCTCTTTATTCAACATTTGTTGGGCCTTTGTTTCAGCAACGTTCCCTCTTCCCAGGTATACAAGCAGAGATGCAAATGGAGCAAAGCATTGGACCACATTGGATACATACACAGCATGTAAAAAGTATTAATCATTACACACAGGATAGTCAGTAGCTTCCAGCTCCAAGCAGAAACAAGAGTCCAAAATCATCTAGTCTAATTCTAAGTTTCAGGGCTCTGATGTATTTCAGTGACTATCTATTTCAATTAATAGCCAACAGCACATACTTAATAAAAACATTTTCAATAGACTTTTCCAGTATTTCTTATGAGGGCTAAATTATCAATTAATATACTTAAGGAAAGAGTAAAGTAACATGCTCAGATGAACTTTTCTCGTGCAGAATAAACATTACTCTTAAAAAATATTAAAGCAATCAGACATATTATTACAAAAACAATCCTGGCTCCGGGGGACCAGGAGGACCACACAGGGCCATAGGAATTAGGACAAGGAGCCGCAAAGGGCTGCTCCTCCTCAAAAATGGGACGACCAAAGGGGTACATTACTAACAAAAAAAAAAGTCCTTGAACCAACCAGCCAGAGGGGAGTCTTCTCCCTGTGTCCGTTTTGAGCCTCACAGGCAGGCTCTTGTTGTTCCCACGGTGGAGCTGCACAACTCGCAACTCAAGAATCACGGAGAAGAAAAAGTCTTTCTTTCAGGATAGGGCAATCACCCCCAGGGCAAATACCCTCAATGATCCTATCCAGTGTCTCAGGCAGTGCACCAGTTTTCTTCACTTTAATCTAACAGGCACCAAGGGCATAGCACCTGTACCCTAAACTCAAGTCCTTCCCTAACTCCTGTATTTGCACTTCTGGCGCACTGCTCTTTTGTTGGGGCCACAAATTGTACCCAATGTGCTCGGGCATCTCTTGATCAACAAACAAAGGCGTAGACTTGCATTCACTTTGGGACCAGGATTAAGAGGCCTGAAGCAACCCTTGTTTCAAAGGGGGTCACCTCAAGCAAAAGCCTCCTTGCCGTCCTTATCGGTCTGTGACTCTCTCAGCTGGGCGGCATCAAAAACTGGATCCACAGAAAGATTTCTTCATCCTGATTTGTGACCCCGTCTTTCGCCCAAGACAGTGGCAGGGGTACACACTTCACGTCCCAGTGCTTCCGCCTTCACTGAGGTCCTAGTTGCCAGCAACGCCTGTGCTGGTTACCTTCACTTTGGCTTCAAGCTGCAGTGGCGCTGACTCCCCAGGCTGGATCTGATGTCCGGGCCCCTCTGGCAATGGTTGTAAGGCAGCAAATATCTATTGGTGGACAGAACAAGAGGTCTTTAGACAAGGCACAGAAATAATCTAACAACAGAGAGGATAGTCTCAGAATACTTCCTTAGTCTTGGGGCGCCCCATACATTAGCAAGGCACCCAAGAACCACTTCATCTATCTGAGAGTAGAAAACCCTGGACCTATTGGCAAGTATAAAAGGAACGTTTTGGTGAACTGACAAGAGTAATACATCACCCAATCCCAAACAGCCAAGGAAGTCTGTGTTCATTTACTAAATTCTGAGGAAAAGAGAAAACAATACAGACATACTCCAAATACTTACATTGGTGTATTCCTATATTACCAATCTGAAGAACCCTCAAGAAAAAGGAAATGTTCTACACTTTTACTCATAGATTTTACATTACTTGTACAGGACTGCAGACACTTGTAAAATAATTTCTCTTACATGTTATGCTTAGGACCATGCTCTCATGTTATAGGTGCAGCAGGAAAATCTAAAACTGCTAATCTAACAGGGATTCTTATTGCAAAAGAACTAAACTTCAACATAGTGGGTACTTTTTCTTCAGCAGAACATGTTATGACAAACAAACTCCTATAAAACAATATTTTCCTTCAAAATGTTTGCTAAGGATCACATGAGCGTCTTTCCTGCATTGTACTTTTCACGATCTGGACTATGCAACATCATTTTCAAAAGGAAAAAAACCCTATCTCCAGCTCTAATAAGGGCTGTCAGCTTATTTACACAGGCTAGCTAATAAAAGACTACCAATGCCCTTGCAAAACTGTATAGAACATGAGAATAACATAAACAATAATAGTGTTGCCACCTGAGATTTTTGAACAAAAACCCCACTATACAATTTTCCTTAAAGATCAAATAAGGGAACATCAATCTGTTCTACTCATTCTTTCATACAGGATGGGCAGTAACATAGCTTATGTGTTTCATCTTTTTATTAATTCTAACAATTTTAAAACAGTATTACAGAATAGCCAATTGTAATTGTAATTGTAAGTAGCATTTATATAGCGCAGCTGTCACCCAACGGGCATCCTGGCGCTGGGATTACCTAAATCACTGTGCAGCTATAAAACTATGAATCATCATGCGCCAATCTCTCAAGGCTATTCTTTTGGAAAGAGCCTGGTTTTTAGCTTTTTCTAAACTGCAGTAAGTCATCAGTCTGTCTGAGTTCACTTGGTAGTTCATTCCATAACCTTGCGGCTGCATAGCCAAATGATCTACCTCCTAGTCGGGTTTTCTTGACTCGTGGGGTACATACTAGGTGGGCTGCCAAGGAACGAAGACTTCTAGCTGGGGAGTACCAAGTAAACATTCTCTGTAATGGTTTAGGCCCCATTTTGTGTGCCGCCTTATGAACAATGCAAAGTGCCCTAACTGTCACATGGCCATTTCCTAGACAGCTTTAGACAGACTCAAAAAAAGTGAGAAAAAGAAGAGAGAAAACATAATTTTGCCTACTCTTAATTTGTAGAGGAGCTAGCCTCCTTCCCCCATTTTGACAGTAGGAAAACCTGAAACAGGTTTTACTTCTGTCAACACTTTCAACCCCTATTCATAGCAACTGGGCACAAACAAACTTATAGGAGATATCTTAGAAAGTGGCTATTCTCTGATTCAGTCTAACACAATGCAAATTGAGTTAACTTTAAACCAATTTTTCTACAGCAATTGTACTAGAGTAACATGAGGGCGCATGAATGCAAACTAAAATCCATTTCCTCCTTATCGTAGCCCCTACACAGTATTCTTAAAACTAAAACCATTATTTTATATAAATGGCAGATCAATGTTCAACTGAGGGTTGTCTTCCTTCGTGGCATAGGACTGCGCAAAACGTGTGTTTGCCAAAAATAGGAAGCAAAGCTTCTCTTTCTCTCTTTGCGCTATCATCTCGTCTTTCAAAAATCTTTCGAAGGTCGAAGTATCCAAGCAAACATTACCCTTCAGCCTGCTAAGTAGCTAAATACAGAACTCCGACCTTTGACCCGTTCAGCAGCTGCTCATTTTTGTGTGCAAGGCTTGCCATGCGGTTTTGTAATGCAAAGCAACTCTGGAGAATCACAGCGAAAAGCAGTCCTATACTTATTTTCATTTATGTACAGTGGTGTGCAATCTAGTAATGCAGAGGCAGCTGTTTATTTTATACTTGCATATGTATACTTTTATTGAAGCCTAAGAGCACGTTAAAACTGCCTTGAGTGGTAGAACTGCTTGTAAAATTGTGAATTTTAGCTCAATTTCGACTTTGGTGGTAGGGGCACTTAAAAATGAATATCCTACAATATTTTTGCATAATAGGAACCCCCAGAGTGTTCTCTAGATAGCCCAGGAATGGGAAATCAGAAATGCATAAGATATACCCTTTTAAAAACAAGTTTTGTACGGCTGGGTAAAGTGACATTTCACATTTAAGTTCCCTTCTTATTGCGGTACAGCACTGCTTAAATTCAACTTTGATGCTAGGAATTCACAGTATGATGATTAGGCTTTATAAAGATGAAAAAACGAATTTAAAGCATTTATTTTTAGCAATATATTTTTTCCCATATAATTAAATTTTATTTTTTATCAATAAAACCAACCATTTTGATGATTCCACATTGGAAAAGCAAGCTTCATTCGTAGCCTATCATATTTAAACACATTCATTCATAACCCTAAGCACAGAAGCCTTACTTGAAACAGGAAAGGTCTGCGCCACTTTTAATGGACAGTTATCATTTAACATCGGAACCACAGATATACTTATGTAAAGAAGGCATTAAGAAAGGAAATCCCTACTTTCAATTTTGTTCTCTGTTATCCAAAATAATGAAACTGGTTTTTAGAAACTTTTAAAATAGGGCAGGCCCTTATACCAGGTTTACACTGACTTAAAATATCGCTGACGCAGCATTCCTGTCTGTGGCCGTGAGCAGGAATAGCCATATGCTATTTATGCAGCTGTTGTGTGTCAGCAGGCGTCGAATTTTCACGCCTTTCTCAGGAAAAAACCCCTTTATTATTTGAAATACCCTGACAGAGTTAAATCCCCATTTGCTGTGTCAAACGGTGTCTTTCAGTTAGTCAGTTTAAACACAGCTGTCGGAAAGCTTTTTCTCGGGTGCTGAGAGAAAAGCATGTCACAGTCTATTTAAAAACTGAGGCATTTCAATGCAGTCAAATCTATCTTTCTATAATGTATATTTAGTTCAGCAACGACCAAATTCACTCATATGATGTGCATGCCTTTTAATGTCTAATACAATGTATTTAAGGAAAAGGCCGTAACATTGTGTATTTAAGTCTATTGATTACAAAACACACAATTTCGTTTTTTTTTCTCTGTATGAGGCCTATTTTAATCCTATTGAATACGAATTCTAATTTTATGTTTAGCATTGTGGCAAGTTGCACACATGTTTAGTGTCTTACTCTGTCAATTTAATAGTAACATGCAGCTGTTTAGCATATGTTACATAATTTATTTCTGGATTTTTATTTAATATGTAAGTAACTAAATGACATTTTGCATAACAGAATAATGACAGCAAAAAAAAACATAAACAAACTCATTGAGCTCATTCCAGACCGTTACAGAAGGACACAACACAGCGCGCTTAAAGCTAGCCATTCGTACACAGAGTACTCACACAAGTATTACCAATGTCAAACCAAAAACCCCACATAGACATTGAAACACATATTTAACCCACAAATCAATACTTAGGACAGCTTACAAAGTGTACGCAAGACCAACCTATTTGTAAATACTAATTGTAAGTCATATTTACAAGAAGAGCTCTCAAAAGTAGCCCAAAAAACTGTTCCATGGTCAAATTCGCCAGTTTTGGCTGGTAGAACACTCAAAAGCGCTCTGCATATCACCACTTATGAATGTTACTAAGTGCGCAGATCCGGATCCGTTTTATGTACATATTTAGTTCCATGGGGTACTTAGTCACCAAGGAAGAAATATCTTTTTACTATACCTAAACCTATTTAGGTATCCCCTCTGAGGAGTCAACTAAGTACTTACTAAATCCATATCGGTACCTCCAAAACAGCAACACTTTCTGCGAAGTGTACTGGAAACAGGCATGCCAAAAATAGTGCAGAATATGCAGTATTATAATCAAAGTAGCGCTTAAGGTACTCTTTGTACGTTGCGCTGTTCAAACAATTTCAAATAGAGAAAAACCTCCTCATTACCTGCCTATATGAATTGCAATGCATATATAACTTACAAAACAAATTCCAAAATTGGTCAATCATACAAACAAAGCCACAGTAAGTGTTACTAAAACTACCTTACCAATCAAAGGCATCAAACCAACAGCAAGTGCCGCAAAACGGCTCTTACCAATCAAATGGTGTCCAGGTTCCAACTGCCAAGTTCTCAAATTGACCAAATGGTCACTGCACGGCAAATCAACAGAAGAGATCTCAGTCAAGGACCGGCGCCGCCGGGCTGGTCAGATCAGAAAGAAAGGAAATACGCCATGGGTGCCAAGACTCAGGTCTCCTCAGGCAGCGATCGCGTCCAAGAGCGAGATTCCAATCCTTCATCTCGACCAGTCCTTCGGGCATCCGAGTCACTGATGAGTCCCACGTTGGACGCCAATTTGTTGTAGTGAGCCTCAGCAAGGCCTACCAGTGCTTAGGGGTTCTCCCTTCTCTGCACAGAGTCCTCAGACACTTAGGAAGAAGTTGGCACAGAAACTGAAATATAAAAGACAGAGTTTATTAAACCTTATAAGGTGGAGCTAACATTCACACATCACCCTTCAGTAATGCATGAAGTAGCACACTGAATGGAAGGATCCTGGTCCTTTTATACCCACACAGGGGCTCACATGAAGGCGGTACAAACACAAATGCTGGTTGTAGGTACATATAAGGTCATACAGAGAATGCACAGTCGACAAGTGGGTGGAGATAACAGTTTCTACTTTTAGTAGACACATCCTGACATTTATAAACTTGAAACAGCTGCAAGCTCAACTGAGCATGTGCAAAGCAAGAGGAACTAAAGTTAACTTGTCTCTAGGCAGATTTCAAGAGCAGTTAACAGGAAGGTAGGACAGAGCACATGGCGAGCACATGGTAGCACATGGCAGCCAAAATGGCTGACAGAAATACAAAATAGATTCCACAAAGTGGACAATTTAGCCTCTGAATACAGGCTGTCTTTAGCCAATGCTTAACTTAAGTGCTGCCAAATTACAACATGTCAACCATGGGACAGACAGGACATTTTGACGTTGCGTAAATCTTTACCGGATTTACGAAAGAACCCCACCGCCTTTTACACCGAGCTAGGTACCGCTCTGGGATCAACAATAATGACACTTGCCGACATAGACTTGTTCTTCGGGTTATGTTTGCCAGCAGATGTGTGGAAACAGATTAGGAAAATAGACCATACCGAACTGCTTGGTCATACCTGGGAACAACTTAACACACTGGATAAAACGCGGAACCCTGGTCAAAAACCGGTTAAAGCAATATTGGACCTCCCTGACAAAATAGTGCAGAAAGTGAAAACGCTGATCCCAGAGAAAAAGATAGACTGGTCCATAGTAACCGCGTGCCGCCAGAAACCACAAGAGGATGTCTCAGAGTATTTCTCCAGATTTGAAACGGTGTTCTCCGATTACAGTGGACAAGACATGTCCACCGCAACCGGACACCACTTATTTGTGCAGAACTATGTCAAAGGACTACTGCCAGATGTATCCCAGAAATTACAAGCCAGCGAAAGTAGTTGGGCAGCATCTAAACCGGCGGCCATTCTCCAAATGGCCCAGTACTATGAGCATCAGAGAAACGAAAATGACAGGGCTACAGAAAGGAAAAAGAAGGACTTGAAGGAAAGGGTAATGGTAGCACAACTCCAGGGGGCGAATACAGGAAGGGAGCAATATAGGTGAGGATACCAGCAGAATACCCCTAGAGTACAGCCACCTAGAAACAATTCATCGACATCATATGTAGGACGCCAAGACCTAGGACAGGATCAATGTGCATTTTGCAAAGAATATGGACACTGGAAAACCCAATGCCCGGCTTTGTTAGGAGCTGGTAGGGGCAGATGGGCAAGGGAAATAGCAAGTGGACAGAGAGGAAGAGGACGTGGGAGAGGGTACGCGAGTGAAGCAAGCGAGGAAAGGCCAGGAAGAGTGAACACATTTGACCATCCCAAACAGAATCAGTACCAACAGACAGATTATGACAATACGTACGACTTTGCATAGGACAGCCAGGGGCAAGGGAGGGATCCAGTCGAGCTCTATGTTGATCAGCAAGGCCCTTATGTTACCGCTGAGGTCCTGGGCACAAAGTCGCCATTTCTGGTAGACACGGGAGCAACACGTAGAGCACTATCCAAACGACTGATTCCAAGGGCACCCTTGTCAGGCTCACATGTGACCTCAATAGGATTTGACGGTACGCCCTCCACCAACCCTTTGTCCCGACCGATCACTTTTAACCTTGACAACAATAGCATCGAAACGACATTCCTCCTCTCTTCCAACACCCCAGACGCCATTATGGGTCTCGACCTTTTGAAACACTTCCATGCGACTATCAGATGCTCACCAGACGGAGTGCGTGTCGTCCTGTATGACAACCCCCAGCGCCATAGAGAGAACCCTAATCAGCACATGTTTCCCATCTCCGAGGCTGACGCATCCCTCCTGGACACTTTGCCATCACACTTATGGGCTAGGGCTGATTCAGACATAGGACGAATGATGATTGACCCAGTACACGTAACAATACGACAGGACGCAACCCTACCGAAAGTACCGCAGTACAAAATATCGCCAGAGGGTGAGAAGGCACTGACAGAGATCATACACTCTTTGGTAGAGGCAAGGGTGGTAGAGGAAGTAGTGAGCAACGTTTGTAATAGTCCCATACTACCGATTGTAAAGAGACAGGGAGAGGGAGACGGAAAAGCCTACCGCTTCATCATTGACCTGCGGGAGATAAACAAAATCGTAGTGCCACAATACCCAGTAGTTTCCGACATCACGACAATTTTGACCTTAATCCCTCCACTGCCACCACCTTCACTGTAATTGACCTCAAAAACGCATACTTTTCCATACCTATACACAAGGACAGCCGCTATCTATTTGGATTCACCCTAAACTCCCGTTCGTACAGATTTTGCAGAGCACCTCAGGGGTACACTGAGAGCCCAAGCATCTATAGCCAGGCGCTTAAAAGACAGTTGGACGCCATACAATTGCCAGATGGAGTGGCACTAATACAATATGTAGACGACATCCTTCTAGCAGCGGACACCATACCAATAGCCGTCACAGCCACCATCAAACTACTCCATTTTCTTGCTGAGAATGGTCACAAGGTCTCCCGAAAGAAATTGCAGTTCTGTAAATCACAAGTGACCTATTTGGGTCACCTTTTATCCAAAGAAGGGAGGAAACTCACGCCTGACAGGATCCAGACAATTCTGGACACCCCTGTCCCCAAAGATCAGAAACAAGTCCGCTCTTTGATAGGTCTCACTTCATTTTTCCGACAGTGGTTACCGAACTTTAGCCTCATTGTCAAACCCCTTCTC
This sequence comes from Calotriton arnoldi, assembly GCA_963921515.1. Lineage (NCBI taxonomy): Eukaryota > Metazoa > Chordata > Amphibia > Caudata > Salamandridae > Calotriton > Calotriton arnoldi. The sequence goes on along the minus strand of CAWUFW010000672.1, from coordinate 2,648,721 downwards.
TCCCTCCTAGCTAAAGACATCCCCTCACCTCTCCCCTGGACCCCCGAATGCCAGTCAGCCTTTAAAGAACTACGCAATGCCCTTTGTTCAGCGCCTGTCCTACGAACCCCGGATTACTCCAAACCATTCTTCCTCTACACGCACGAGAGGGAAGGATGTGCATTGTCTGTCCTAAAACAATCAATTGGTCACAAACAACGCCCTTGTGCATATTTCTCTGCCACCCTCGATCCAGTAGCCAGAGCACTGCCAGCGTGCCTGCGCGCTGTGGCAGCTGCAGCAGTATCGATACGCCAGAGCGAAGGAATAGTACTCTCCAATCCAGTCACTGTTTTAGTACCCCATGCAGTCGACACACTACTAAACCAGACCAAAACCCAACACTTGACTAGCGCCCGACTGACAGGATATGAGTTGACACTGCTAGCACCGCACATTACCCTAAAGCGATGCACCACCCTCAATCCAGCCACACTGTTACCCCTACCCGAAAATGATCCTAGCGTGACCCCACTACACGACTGTGTGACACTAACCGATGAACAAACAAAGAGTAGAATAGATCTCAGAGACACCGCCTTTCTAGAACCAGATGGAGAACTATGGGTGGATGGTTCGTGCATCAAACTCCCCGACGGCACCACCTCAGCTGCATACGCTGTCACCACAGCCCGAACCGTTCTGGAAACAGCCCGTATTCCCCAACGTTCAGCCCAGGCTGCAGAACTCATTGCCCTCACACGAGCATGTATCTTAGCGACTGACACGACAGTTAACATAAACACCGACAGCCAATATGCCTTCGGGTGGTTCACCATTTTGGGATCTTATGGAAAGAAAGAGGGTTCCTGACTTCACACGGTACACCCATCCTGCATGGAGATTTAGTCTCCGCCTTGACGCAAGCAGTCCTCCTCCCCAAGAAGTTAGCAGTGATAAAATGCCAAGCACATAGGAAAGTGACTGATCTCATTGGACAGGGAAATGCACTAGCAGACGTTACTGCCCGAGCCACGGCAGGAGACAGAACTACGATACGAATGTATGTGACCAGGTCACAAGCTGAACGATGGACTGACGCTAGGACCACTGTAAGGGACATACAGACTACAGGCACACAAGACGAATTGACCGAGTGGGAAAAGGTGGGACTAAAAGACGAGGAAGATTGCTGGAGAACTAAAGACGGAAATAAATGGCTGTTACCCAATGCCTACCTCATCCCCATATTGACCATGGCACATTTACCAGCACACATAGGCTCCACCCCCATGATTGAACTAATCACCAGAGTATGGCATAACATCAAGATAGCAGAATCTGCAAAACGCCTAGTACAACAATGTATAGTCTGCCTACAACACAACCCAGGGAAGGGGACAGTAGTACCACGGGGAGGGTTTGGAGTCCCTGACCACCCCTTTGAAATCCTTCAAATGGATTACATTCAACTAGAGAGATGCCTTGGTCTAAAATATGTCCTGGTGGTTGTGTGCGCTTTAAGCAAATGGGTGGAGGCATATCCCACCCGCGACAATACCGCCTTAGCCACTGCAAAAGTATTGCTGAAAGAATTCTTCCCCCGATACGGCCTTTGCAGAATTTTATGGAGCGACAACGGCCCCCACTTCGTAGCCGAGGTGATACAGAACATACTGAGAGGGTTGGGGGTAAAACAAAAGTTCCATGCCGTCTTCCACCCCCAATCAGCGGGCCTGGTAGAGAGACACAATGCAACGTTGAAACTAAAACTAGCCAAAATAGTTGCCACGACCGGGTTGAAATGGCCCGACGCCCTCCCATTGGCATTGTTATCGATGCGCTCCACCCCAACCAAACACCGACTGACCCCATATGAGGTGGTCTTCGGCAGGCCTATGAGCATTTGGGCGGCACCAAGACCCACCTCCATTAACGATGTCCCGAACATATTAATGTCGGATTACTTGCATAAATTGACAAACGAGCTAACAATTATCCACCAACAGGTGCAGCAAGCCTTGCCTGACGTATCCAGGGGCCCGGGACATGAAATAAAGCCAGGCGACCATATATTAATTCGCAACTTCCAAAGAACGAAGAATCTGGAGCCTAGGTGGACGGGCCCCTGGCAAGTCCTGATCACCACCCGAACTGCCCTCCGAGTGCAAGGAAAACGAAACTGGCTGCATGCCCATCACTGCAAACGAGTCCCTCCAACCCTGGCAACCTGTGAAGGGGTGGAGGTGCAAGAGGAAGTACTCGCGAGAGACCAACCAGCTCTGAGTTACTATCCACAAGAAGACACCCTCGAACTATCAGAATTTCCCGACCCCAAGGTGCCAACCTAAGATCGATGAAAGGAGGGAGCTCCAACGACCAGGCCACTAACTGAGTCAAGGTCTCAGATCGGTAGCACAGTCAAACAACGCTACCAGGAAAGCGCCAGACAAAAGTCTGTGGTCCTAACAGTTGTTGAGCTCCTCGAAGATGATGGAAGAAACTGAACACCTGCAAAACCACCGCAAAGACACCAAGACTGCTAACCTGCACAGCACAAAGACAATTGCACTTGTAGCCGCATTTCTCACCTGTCTCCTGCTAATGGTCGCACTCTGGATCATTGAAGAGAATGCACCTGCATACAGAACATTGTCACCCACCATGCAACCAACCACCACCAAGAAAGAACACTACCTGGTATCATCTCCGAGAACGACGCAAAGAATTCTGGAATAATTCTTTTGTGCAGATGTTGCACCAGCACAATCTTGCCACCAATGCTACCAACTGTTGGGTCTGTGGGCTGTTACCACATGCCACTGAACATTCCATCCCTTTCATCCCTTCGCCCTTTTCTATTCACGGATCTTGCCTTGCCTGGATGATGCTCCTACAAGAAAGTTACAAAGACAATGCCACTTCCGACGGAACAATCGCCCAGTTCTACAACGAGTTCTGGCGAAACAAAACAGGAAGGACAGCCGCCCCTTCTGCCCTCACACCTTCAATGCGACATTCCAGATTAATGTCCCCTCCAAAGAACGAGTGGAAATGCAAGTGTTCAATAATCCTAACAGAGCCACATTTTCCTACCTGAAGAAAAGAACTGCTGCAACACTGACTGTGGCCCTATCTGTGGTGAACGTCTCTGGCTTTGTATGCATTGAAGGCCGTGGGACTAAGACAGTGGGTCACAGCACCTGTAGCATTGTAAGGACTTTGAACACTGCCAACCCCCCAGCGCTTGTTGCATCACCCAATATGTACTTTGTTTGTGGAACCAAAGCCTACACCTGGCTCCCAAGAAACTGGGGGGCACGTGCTACATCGCCTTTGTTTTGCCACCAACCTACACAGCCCCTGCAGAGCATCATCGAGAAAAGCGTTCTAAAGACATTGATCAAGCAGACTCTGCCTCATCACAGTTCCTCGACGCAGCAAAAGGGCTCGTCCCGCTATGGGGTCCGATGGCAAACAGCCGAGCCATCAGACATCTGTCCCAAGCGGTAGAGACCGCCCTGAACGTCACTGCTGGCATCCTCACCAACAACACTGCTGAGCTCCAAGCAATCCGTCTGGTTACCCTGCAAAATCGCATGGTCCTGGACGTGGTACTAGCGGACCGTGGAGGAGCATGCCGCATCATCGGTGCCAGCTGCTGTGTATACATTCCTGATAATTCACCTTCTGTCTATGAAGCAATCGAACATCTCCATAGACTATCTTCAGAAATTCATCAAGGATCAGAGACTTGGACAATTGGAAGTTGGCTTTGGGGCATCTTGAAGGAGTGGAGTTGGAAAATATCAATGATTCTCTTGGTCCCAGTATTGACAATATGTGGTTGTTGTTTGGGTATACACTGTATACCACCTTTGTGTTCTCTTTGCATAACTACCTTGCATCCTAAGACTATGGACACTCAGCTAACAAAAATGAGAGTAATGTATGATCAAGAGATACAGGACATTATGGAGATCGAAATAGACTGACAAGCTGGCTAGTTATGTTCAAAGGGGCCACTGTTAAAAGCAAAACGATAATCATGAACATTACCTGCGCCATCTTGTCTGGTGGAATTCTATGTGCACATAAGTTGCAGTCATTTTGATCTATCACAGCCATTTTGTACTCTGTTGGTCACCTTTGTTTCACCCTGCCCTTACTAGCATCCCTCTGACCCTCTGACCGACCTGGTATGTGTGCTGGGGGCTATAAACTCTATTGCCACAACAAACCTCAGCGCCACTTGCTCCCACAAACTCGTTTTTCCTCTCATCTCTGTTTTCAGGCAAACCTTTGGACACTCTACCCCTCACTGCACCTAGTTACACAAACAGGTTCCAAACACCAAAAAGACTCTTGCAACATGATTTATTGGACTGCAAACAGCAAGACTTGTTGTTACCAACAATGGGACCTGTTTTTATCAACAGAACGGACTCTTAGATCTGGCCGGTCTCACATGTTTTAGACCCTGAAGCAAGGTCCAGCTGCAAGATAAGATTGTCTGTTTGACCTGGGTGGGAAGAGAATTACTGTTGGGCTTGTGTGACAACCTGCCCGGGCGGGGACCCCAAGCTTGTGTAACCATGGTAATGAAACAAATGCATTGTGTCAAACCTGTATAAAAGGAAGGGCCAAAGGAGTATCAGCAGAACACTTCCCTCAGACATCCCGGTGTCTCAGTTGACGTGATCTCCTCATGAGAAATAAACCTATTTCTTATCTTCCAGTTTCCAGCGCTTGCCTCATCATTTTGATAGCGAACCCAAAGTGAATTAGAGGTGGAACCCTGCACCGGGCAGCATTGAGGGTCTTAGAAGACTCGCTGCCTTTCACATGTGGACAGATTGTAAAATTATAGTTGACCGGCCGAGTGAAGAGTATCCTAGAGATGCAAAGACAGGTGCTCCATCAAGTGATGTAATGAAAAAGTATCAGCAGGTAATAACTTACCTGAAAGGGAAAATACCACCAAAAGAAACAGATTGGGTGAAAATAGACAGGACTACCCAAGAAGCCAGTGAATCGGTACATGCCTATTATGAACGTCTATTACAGGTGTTCAAACAGTATAGTGGATTTGAGGACATTGGAGATAAAAATATGAGTCAGTTTGTCTACCGATTTGTTTATGGTTTAAAGCCAGAGATTTGTCAAATGATTAAGCAGCACATGTTGTCCAGGCAAGGGAAACCCATTGATGAAATTTTGAAATATGCAAAATATCGTGGAGACGATATTGAGGATAGGCACAAGAAACTACAAGAGAAAGTGATGTGGTCTCAGGTAAAAATGGCTGAGCAACAGGGAATTAATTTGGATAATCCAAATGATAATCAGGGAAAAGATTCTGGAACGAATGGTGACACAGGAAATGGTGGTAAAGTGAGAGGACGAATGAGTAGAGAAGAGGCTAAAAAGAAATTTCCTTGTCATGGATGCGGAAAATTGGGGCATTGGAAGAACAAATGTAAAAAGATTCAAAATAATAATGGCCCAAATCATAATTTAAATCCACAGACGCAGAAAAAGAAGGCAAAGGACCCAGTTGAGTGGGATGATGAGAGCGTAGGAGCTTTTGTAAAATTGAGAAGTGCTTTATGTGAAGCACCTGCCCTAGGTATGCCTGACTATACAAGAGGATTCGCGTTATTCTGTCATGAAAGAGAAAATTGTGCACTTTCAGTCCTAACTCAGAGACATGGTTTGGACAGACGTCCTATAGCATATTTTTCTGCTACGTTGGACCCAGTGGCAGCAGCGTTGCCAGGCTGCTTAAAAGCAGTAGCTGCTACATGTTTGAGCATTGAACAAAGTGAATCAATTGTAAGGGGACATCCTGTAAAAGTGTTTGTCCCACACTCAGTTGTGATTCTGTTGACAAGAACCAGAACTCAGCATCTTACTCCTAGTCGAACTGACTAAATATGAGAGAATAATCTTAGGTGCTGAAAATGTGACTATCGTCAGGTGCACAATAGTAAACCCTGCTACTTCACTACCAGATCCGTATCATGAGGAAGTCAAAGACGATGAAGAGGAACATGATTGTTTACAAGTCACAGAATTGTGCACCAAACCACTTCCTGATATACAGGTACTGCCTCTCAGGAATCCAGACAGGGAGCTGTTTGTGGATGGCTCATGCCAAAGGCATGAAGATGGCAAATTAAGTGCAGCATATGCTGTATGTGAATTAACTGGAATAGTCGAAGCATCCTATTTACCAGGGGTAAAATCTGCACAAGTAGCTGAATTAATTGCTTTAATTAAAGCCTGCAAAATTGGGAGGAATCAGAAAGTGGCCATATTTACTGATAGTCAATATGGTTACGGGGTTGTGCATGATTTCGGCCAACTGTGGATGCAGAGGGATTTCATGACTTCTTCAGGATCCCCTGTTAAAAATGGACAGTTTGTAAAAGAACTACTGGAAGCAATACAATCACCAAAAGAATTGGCAGTGGTTAAATGTGCCGCACACCAGTCAGGAGATGACTGGGTGGTAGTCGGTAACAGATATGCAGATCTGGTGGCTCAACATTGTGCCAAAAACAGATTGTCAGAAAATAAAAGGGTTGAAAGGATGGGAATCAGCTGCCAACTTATGCTATATGCACCACCTGAAACATGGAATGATGTGAAAAGACTACAATATGATGCTGACGAGAGTGAAAGAGATGCATGGATAAAAATAGGATGTTCTCGAAGGGCAGACGACGATGTGTGGATTTATGCCGACGGCAGACCAGTCATGCCTGACAGTCTGATTTCACAAATGGCCAGAATGTATCATGGAGACACACATGTAGGGAGAGATGCCATGATTAGACTCTTCAGACAAAATTGGTATAATCCAAGGTTTAGGGCTGCAGCAGAGTCTTTGCCAAAGGTGTTTAACTTGCCAAATGAATAATCCAGGAAGAAAAACAGTAATCGGTTTGGGGAAAATTGGAAAGGCTGAGGGTCCCTTTGTGAGATTACAGCTAGATTTCATACAATTACCACCATGTAAAGGACTGAAATATGTACTTGTCATAGTGTGTCTGTTTTCAAGGTGGGTGGAGGCTTACCCTACCAGAAGGAATGACAGTATTACAGTTGCAAAACTATTGCTACGAGAACTCATTCCTAGGTTCGGTTTCCCAGTAACTTTGGAATCAGATAGAGGAAGTCACTTCAACAACGATGTAATTCGAATAATCTGTGAGGCATTCCAAACTGAGCAGAAATTGCACTGTGCGTACCGCCCAGAGGCTTCTGGAGTGGTTGAACAAATGAATGGCACAATAAAATCAAGACTGGCAAAAATGGGTGCATCAACATCGTTAGATTGGCCAGATGCATTGCCACTTGTTTTAATGGGACTCAGAAGCATTCCTGATAGAAATACCGGATTGAGTCCACACGAGATAATCATGGGAAGAGCAATGAGACAAGCACATGTACCTACAAATAAACTGCTGAATATAACTGATGATATGGTTCTGGATTACTGCAAAGGATTGGCTGACCTAGTGCGTTCTGTCTCTCACCAGGTTGGAGAAGACGCAGTTTCCAGGCAGCCTGAGCAAGAGCATGATCTGAATCCCGGAGACTGGGTGGTTGTGAAGCATCACACCAGAGAAACGTGTCTATCACCCAGGTGGGGCGAACCTTGTCAGGTTATACTAGTTACGAACACAGCAGTGAAATGTGCAGGATTGCCTAATTGGATTCATGTAAGCCACACCAAAAGGGTGCCAGAGCCTGAAGGACAAAATCCTCAGACAGCATCAATAACTGAGGAAGCTGAAGGTTGGCCAGCTGAAGAATCCCAGGTGAGAGATTCGAGAGAAGCTGAAGAAGAACAACTGAGCACAAGCCAGGACTGGATACAGTGGTTGATATACCAGAAGTATACAACAGAACAAGAAGCCGAGAAAAATTAGAAGGAATTAGGGAAGACCAGATAGGTGAAGAAGAAGCAGCTCAGGAAGAGGAAAATGAAACAATAAGAGAACCTGAGCAGGACCAGATAAGGAGAGGAAATTGGGCTCAAATCGACAACGAAGCAACAAAATTTGAGCAGGGCCAGATAGGTTTAGAAGAACGCGGTCAGGCTGCAGAAGTACAAAGTGCAATAAGCCCTGATCAGAACCAGTTAGAATTAGGAAAATACGTTCAAGAAGAAGAAGATCACGAGAACCTCAAGCACGAAGACGTAAAACCTGAACAAGGTCAGTTGCTAGAAACTCACATTGGAGCAACTGAAGTAAAGCCAATAAGACCTGAAAAAGAACAAATAGAAGAACAAACTGAGAACGAGGAAAAACAAACTGTGCCACAACTTGAAAATAAAAGAACTTCTGAAGAAGAAATAAGAAGTGAAGAGGCAGTGCAAACCAAGAAAGCCAGAAAAGGTGATCATTGGCCTAGTGTCATTAAAAGAGTGAAATACCATATAGAAACCAGAAGTGAAGATCCGGAACAAGTAAATGAAGTAACAAGCCTAACGGGACAAACAAGTGGAACTGAAAAACGAAAAAGCAAAAGACTGAAACTTGTGAACAATAAATTTAAAGGTCCTGATTGGACTTATATAATCCTTGAAGACTACGAGAGTTCAGAATCAAGTGAAAGTGGTGACGAAGGAACAAGTGAGGAACTGACTTATGAGAAAGAAATAAAACCACCTTGATAACGTTAAAGACTTGAAAGAAAGATAAGAAGAGAAATCTTCCTTGTCAAAAATGTCTGACGACAGAGTTTCTGGGAGACCGAAACGGAAATGTTGTAAAAGATGCTGTGCTATATGCATATGTAGTCTGGTAGTGGTGCTTATAGTATGGTTAGTTGTGATCGTAGCAATTCCTTACCTTCTGATAATGGATAAAAAGATTAACAACGAAACGAAGGGAAGGACAGATAACTTGAAAGGTAATAGAGTAGAATTAAAAGCAGAAGATGAACCAGAGTTTCATCATGAGGTAAAGATAACGACATTAGTTTTAATGTTTTCACAAAATTATTGTTTCAATATGTAGATACCATGGAAGTTAGTAATTGTTAGGTCTGTATGAAGTTACCCGAATCAGTAGCAGAAGGATTAACATACCATCATTTACCATTAACTTATGGCATATCATGTAGTGTATTGACTAGTTTATTTTATAAAACAGGGAGACTTCAGTATTATTATTCAAATATAGATGTGATATTTTCTGAGATTCCGATTCGAAGGAATATGAATCCAGTGCTTAGTAGTCAAGACGCACAGTTTATGGGAGAATTTTTCTTAACAATGAAATCGATAGATATAACACATGCACATAGAAGCAATCTAACATGTTCGTTACATGAAGAAGAAAAGATATTTTTGAATTTAGTAGAAGATAGAAGACAAGATTTCCAAAAGAAAGCATCTGAGCATAAGGCTCAACTGCCACCTCGGGCTGAGAAAGAGGGTAGTTACACACCTGGCAAGGCTCAAGCTGCTATGGCTCTGGATTTTGTAAAGACAGGGAAAATTTGTCTACATAGGTTAAAGACTGATTATAACAATGTTTTCATCGGTACCAGTGAATGTGAACATAATTTCTTAATTCTTGGAGGTTGGGGACTAAAAGGAGGAACAGATTCAGTTTTTCCTGGAATCTATTATGTGTGTGGGAATAAGGCTTATTTTAGGCTTCCTGCACGGTGGTATGGAAGTTGTTATTTTGAAATAGTTTTTCCAAAACTATACCACGTAAAAAGAAACACTGGGAGCAATGAAAATAATAGTGAATTAACACGTAGTAAAAGAGCTAGTTTTTCTGAAATTGTAGGTGATATATTTGGTGCATTAATACCTTCAGTGGGAATAATTCTGAACTCAAGGAAAATATGTAAATTACCTACAGTGGTTGATCGTTTATCAACGGACACTGCTGTAGGATTTCTAATGATTAATGCGGAGATGGTGCGATTAGATCAATGGTTATGCAAAATCGACTTGCTCTTGATATAATATTGGCAAAAGAGGGCGGAGTCTGTAAATTATTGAAAACGAAACACTGTTGCACGTACATACCTGACAAAAGTGCAGAAATTGGAACGTATATACAGAATATAACAAAACTTGAGAATGAACTAAAACCACTGAAAGTTGATAGTGTATGGGAAAGATTGACAAATAGTATTGCGTCAATTGGTACCTGGTTTGCTAATGTAGGGAAAGGACTTATAGGTCAAATATTAGTACCCTTAGCAGGGATAGCAATAATAGTACTGTCAACAAAAATATGGTGCAAATGTTGTAGAAAGAATGAGACGTATAGAGTGACAGGAAAAGGAAAGAAAAGAAAGTTTGATGAACTTGAACTAGAAGATCTGAAAAGCGAATTATACAAGAAACTGAAAGGAGACGTTAAAAATAGAAAGTGTAAAAATGAAGCTGAGACAATTTTATGCTAAAAGTTGGCATCTGGTTGTGGGTAATTTTTGATGGCTCAGAAACGCCATCAGAGAGGGGATTGATGGAGCAAGAACTCACAATGAGACTTGCTCGTAAGCAATCCTCTCACGGTATTAATTATTAATCTTTGTAATGTCTTTACTAACAAATGCACACATAAACACTATCCTAGACAAGCTTGCCTATGTGTTTAAGCTAATAAGTAACGCTTGTGTAATCTAAAATGGCCGCAAAGGCGCGGGAATCTCATTGCGCATGTGTCAACCATATCACGTGGTATGACGTCTTTCTTTGCTTGGAGGGAAATCTTTGCTTCTGCGCAGTGTGTATTAAAATGGCTGCTTAATGTTTTCACGTGCTAAAGCTTGCACATGTATTGCAATTAAACCGTGATATTCTAACGCTATTAATGCGGGATAGATTTATAATTAAAGGGGATTAGAGTAGACATAATGGGTATACAGTGGAAACATTTATTTGTGATTTTAATATTTTCTTCTTTGACTTTTACTAGTTCGTAAATGGGCCTGGGTTGGTTGAACTGCAGCTCGAGAGACATTTGGTTCTGCGCATGCGCCCTGCAAGGCTAACCAGAGGAAGCGATGAAGTCAACTTGGACGTCGTCCAAGGCCGTGACCTGGTGGCCAACTCTATTGCACCCGCGATGTTCCTACAGAATGAAACAATTTATATAAACATTGTATTAAACTTTGTCGTGAGATGGGTGGGAAATAAAGCAAATGTATTAATTGTGAGGGGCGGTATTTTAAAACAATGGGCTTAAAGAAATTGAACTAAATTGACATGGTGTGAGGATCAACCCCTGTCCCGTCCAATCAGAAGTAGTGGGCCCATAATTTTGCAACATTAAGGGGAGGTACATGGGCATAGAAGGGTATAATAGATATAGAATTAGCTAATTAGTTAGTTCGGGATTCATGCTTTGGTGCTCGACAAGCTGATCGATTGCAGGCTGAACCGCTGTCCAGAGAGGTCCTGAGGTGGGGGCGGCAGATTCCATTAGAAGGAAGACACGGGAGAATCGAGGAGAATCAGAGAGGGGAACGACGCTGGCGTCGTTGATAGAGAGGTCACCTGTCCTGTCCTGAACCTGGTCCGGAGGTCTTTTGTCTTCATCCTTCCTGGGACCTATCTTTCCACTCCTTGGCAAAGGGGTTTGGTTTCTCGCACCTTTAGGTAAATATAAACGCAACCTTTTAGTTGTGCTGCTGTCTCTATCTTCTTCTTTCTGGGGAACCGTCATTGATCGACAATTGATTATTATGCTTCATCCTTGATATACGATTAAGTATCATGTGGTTCTGTATTTTACTCTGCTAAAACTTTCGATAAACATTTTAAAACTTCCTGACTCAGTGATTATTTTAGAATTTATGAATTATAATGAATGTCACTCATTTTAAACTTCCCAATTATCAAAGGGTCCATTGGTAAGTCATTACTCTTCAATCAGAAAAGTAATTGGTAGCAGGGATATTGATAAAGAGTACAACTGACCCACCAGCGGAAATTGCTAGCGTAGTATGAATGAATGGGCCCAGGTGAGTATTCTGTGTATGAATGCTTGTTGCTAGTAACCCGCTGGATCACAAGTTCGCCTCTAGATGGATTGTCTGAAGCTCGCCAAGCTGAGATATCCAGGTCGCCAAAGCAAGCATGACGTCTGGGTGTTACATGCTGCCGTTTACATCCTAAAGACACCAAGTGGGCTCCTTTTCTAAATGTTGTAATAGCTTCAACCTTAAAATTATGGACAAACTCCATCCATGATACACTCAATAACGGTCAGCCTCCCAAAATAAGGGACTGACGTGTAAATAACGGACAGGTGGTCACCCTATCATTAATCCAGGAAGATACCTTGGTTCATGGTTTAGGGACCAGCAACACAACATGTGCAGCTGTGCAGCTGGGATGATGCAGGTCCCCCTGCCTGCATCAAGGGATGTGACCTTCATTAAGTTCTCTGAAGGACACAACATAAAATGAGAGATGTATGCCCTGCTCGCTCTAGGCATTCTGCACTTCAAAGGTGGTCTGAAGGACAGGTGCTTTGTGCTTGAACAGCATGAAACAAAAGCTGTGTGTCCTTCTATCAGCACCGCAGTTTTTCCGTAGAGCATGTGATTTTCATTTAAACTACATAAACCAATAACTGCGTATACTCAAATCAGCACCAGAGATCTGACTTTACAAGACACACTTAAAGGCAGGTGCTCTGTATTTCAAAAGTTTTAGAAATGGGGTCTCTAGTTGGCAGTGGTTTGCACTCTGTTCAAGTAGGGACCCACAACCGTAATCAGGGCAAGTGTAGTACCCACTAAGTTTATCTTTACTCACCCTCGGGTAGCTTGGCTCAGAGCAGTCAGGCTAAACTAAAGAGGCAATGTGTGAAGTATTTGTGCACACACTCAGTAACACAGTTAAAGCACCACAAAAGTACTCCATGCCAGTTTAGAAAAATAGCCGATTTTTATCTGAATAAAACAAGACCAAAAAGACAAAAATCCAACATACACAACTCAAGATACACATTTTTAATGATAAAAATGCAGTTATAGCGCTTAGAAACCCAATAGCTCTGCTAGAACTATAACGACGTGCTTGACCAAGTCAAATCCAAAAGTTCGGGGCCGTCTGCAACGGAGCACGGGAGTGGTACAGACCCTGGTTACGGTACTTTTGAAACGATGACAAAACAAAGACATTGTGAGGGGCTTTGGGAGGTGAGGCGTCGGTGAAGCAGGTGCGGCATCGGTTCCTTGCTGTCGGTGCAGGTCATTGGCACGTCAGGGCTTAGGATGGTGCATTGTCTAACAAAGGTGAGGCATAACTGAAGAAAGTGAGGCATCAGTTCCTGGAGGAGTTGCAGAGTCGTTGAGCCGATGACGCCCGGGGATGTTGCAAGGCACAGGGGAGAGGTGATGTGGCATTGGCAGTGAGGCGTTGGTTCTGCTGGCAGTGCACGCTCGATGAAGCGTCGAGAGTCAAGCCACACAGCTTTGACTTCAAAGTGTCGATGTCACACCACAGGACCACAGAGGCTGCAGCGGAGTCGGAGTTGGGCATCACGGACTTCAGTGACGCCGTGCTCGAGACTCACGCTTGTGGCAAAACAGTGGCATCGGGACCTGCGTTGTAAGTCGCTGCCATTGCATTCAGTGGGAACCACAGGTCCTGTGCAGGCAGCGGCGCGCTGTTGATCACTTGAAGTCGATGTGCTGGTGTCTTCTTGTGTAGCACACCACCATCAAAGCAGACAGCAAAGTGGCAGTCCCTCCTGACAGCAACACAGCTCTTTTTCCTGGTAGAATGTCCTCAGCCCAGAAGTGTTCTGAGTAAATGGTGTCAGAGGCCCAGTACTTATACCGAATCCAGCCTTTGAAGTAGGCAAACTTCAATGGAAAGTCTTTGTAGTGCATAAGACCCTGCCCTTCCTGGCCCTGTTCTCCAGACACACTACAGGGGGGGTGGGGACTGCTTTGTGAGGGGACAGGCACAGCCCTATTGAGGTGCAAGTGTCAACTCCTCCCACCAATTTAGCTCAGGAAGACCTATCAGCCTGGTGATGGGCCATCAGGATATGTGGCGCACACCTCAGCTCCTTTTGTGTGTGACTGTCTAGAGTGAATTCACAAAGCCAAACTGCCATCCACCCCAGACATGTATTCTAGGGACCGGCAAAGGCACAGAATGATTAAGCAAGTAAATGCCAACTTTCTAAAAGTGGCATTTTCAGACCTGCAATTTAAAAACAATTTCACAAAAAGATATATTTTTAAATTGTGAGTTCAGAGACACAAAACTCCAATTTTCTATCTGCGGCCAATTGGAAGATAGACTTGTGAGGTGTTACAAGGCAGCTCCAATGCTAAACTTTGGGAGAGATGGGCCTTGCTGTAGTGAAAAACGACTTTAGCAGTTCTTCGCTACCTGGACATGTAAAAAACAACAGTACATGTCCTACCTTTTAAATGCACTGCACCCTGCCCATGGGGCTACCTTGGGCCTACATTAGGGATGTTTTACATGTAATAAAAGGGAAGGTTTGGGCCTGGGTGCACTTGCCAGGTTGAAATGGCAGTTTAAAACTGCACACATAAGCACTGCAGTGGCAGGCCTGAGACATGTTTGCAGGGCTACCCATGGGTGGCATAATCAGTGCCGCAGGCACACTAGTAGCATTCAACTCACAAGCCCTGGGCACACCAGGCGCACTGTACTGGGGACTTACTAGTAAATCAAATGGGCATATCATGGAGAAATCAAATACCATTACATTTTAGACAGGGAGCACTTGCACTTTAGCACTGGTCAGCGGTGGTAAAGTGCCCAGAGTCCTAAAACCAGGAGAAAATAAATCCAGCACACAGTCAATAACAGGAGGTCAGAGGCAACAAAACACGGGGAAACCACACCAAAAGATGCCAGGTCTAACAAAAAGGAACTCTCACTTCTGGACAAGTGCACCTGAAAGGAACAAGATTTTTTTCATTTTTCACAAAAACCACTTACTTGTAAAGCATAGGTAATAAACGCAACGTGTACAAACTATGGCTTTTACCTTTTGCCAAGAAGAAAAAGGGCACATTAGTCAAATTATATTTACTTACGTGTCTTCATCAATGTGCTTCTTGTTGGTCTGGGGTTGCTGCTTGCAGTTCAAACTCCTTCAGGAACTTTTCCACTTCTGGGTAGTACCATGAAGGTGTTCAGTTGTGGGGAATGGCATTCACCGAGGCACCTCCACATTGGTAGCTGAAAGAAGTGTGTCATCAGGAAGCCCACATAGCTTTCATCTTCATTCCACAAGGTTCAACTCACGCAGTAACACACAAAGATTCCCCTCAGGATTATGGCAATGCCTCGCACTCACACAAACAAGATGCTCACATCAAATATCAATTTTAAAAAACTGAAATGCCGCTACAAGTCTGTTGCGACAGAACCTCATTGGAGCCGACCCCCTTGAAATTTGTAGCCATTTTACCTGGTGTAGTGTCAATGCAGCTGGCAGATAGGTATATAAACTAGTGGCACCAGTGTATGAGGTGACACACCCATCACTCTTTGACTGGGTTGTGGGCCATGCTCAAGAGGAGAGAGCACAGACTGATGGGATATTGAATACTAAATGAGCTGGTCTCTGTCCTGCTCGTTTAATACCCAAATTGTATAATTCCCATGGACTCTGCAGCTGCACCTGATTTTAGCTTTGCCAAAATTACTTGTTTTCTCATTGTGTGGCAGGGAGAGAAGCAAGGGTCTTAGAGGCGCACTGGTTAACCGAAGCAGGAAACATTCAAGATGTTCTGCTCATGCAAGACGGACTGTCCCAGACACCACAAGTGCCTGGCTTCCCGACACCCCAAGTGGCAGGTTTTGTCAGCTGGGGCGGAGACCACCTGAGGCAATGTAGGTGTCAAGAACCTCACCTGGTTTTCTGCAGGAGTGAGCAGGCGAAGCAAAGTTATGTCCCAACTTCCTCAAAAGACAAGTGAGCCCAACCAATAGTCAAAACTACTGTTGTCCAACGGGGGAGAGGGGAATGGATAGAAAGACAACACTGCCTGTGGTAACTGCAGTTTCTTGAGGGGCATTCTGTCACTCTGAAAGTGTCTCCAGATTCAATACCTAGAACATAAGTGCAAGAGATTATCAAAGATTCTTTTATATGTCCCAACCAACCATCTCTTTCTTTCCGGCAATGGACCGGATTTCTGGACCTCTTCTCCTCCCTGAAAGTATATTTCTTAGCGCAGGAGTGCTAAAAGGTCAGTGCGCTGACAATATTCGTTTACTTGCATTTCCAGTTGTTTATGTGGACTTCCTAGACATTCGTTTCAAGGCTGTCTTTCTGAGACTTTTGAAGTAAGAAATATCACAGATGTTACACGCCTTATGAGGAATGATTGAAAATTCCTCTATTCTTCTTGCTAATATTTTTTGTTGGAAGTATTCACGGTGAGTGAATCTTTGCTCGCCCAAACGTAAAATGCACCAGATAAGGAAAGTTGAGAGATATAGGTGTTGTGGGGTATATCCTGTACTAATAGGTTATCTTGTTGTTTTATTGCAGTTGGAGATTCAGGTGAACTACTGCATAATTTGGGGTGTCAATTCCTGCTATTGTGAGTCGGTGTGGTCCCTCAAAGAAATCTTCCCCCTATCTCCCGAAGAGAGTAGTCTAAGAGTGAGTGGTATCTAAAAACTCATCTTGGCACTAACTTCGGAGAGAGTAGGGGGTCTTCTCTTCGTTCCTGTGGATTCGTGCAACTAAGGTTAGTGGTTATTCTGTGAGTGACAGAAAGCCAAGCCCACGATTTAACATCCACCCGAACGAAGTTGAATACAGAAGGAGCATGTTCTCCTCTGATAGACGCTGCCTTACAGTCTGTTCTACATAGTCCCACAATGGAAGAGCTAGCCTCTGCGTTAGTAGACTTGCAATCTGAAGTAGGGATCCTTAGGGCAGAGAACCAATGCCTACATACAGAGTTAGTGCATGTTCGAGCACATCCATCCACACACACAAGAGCGACAGGTGCAATACAAAAGAACAGGAAAAGTTATGTACAACCTGCTCATTTTACAGTACCTACACCCGACAGGACTACTCCTACGCGATACCAAAGGGGATGATGGATGGAGCGCTTGAGCTAATCAAACACTCACCCCCAGTCAACTGATCTGGGTTTAATCCATCATCATTCTTTAGCTCACTCCACCACCTCAGTTCAGACATGGCCATATGCAAATCAGTCTGACCCTGTGCCTCATGGGAACAGTCCAGCCCGAACTGCCAAGCCATGTCTTCCCTGGACCGGAAACAAGCATCCTGGGACCGGTTTCTGGCTATTCAGCCATCATCAGCCAGGCTAGCTTGAATCCAGTGGCAAAGTGAGCAAGGGACCCACGTCTGGGCATACCCTGCCAACTTAGGGCGAACAAAGCGATACCAAAGGGGATGATGGACGGAGCGCTTGAGCTAATCAAACACTCACCCCCAGTCAACTGATCTGGGTTTAATCCATCATCATTCTTTAGCTCACTCCACCACCCCAGTTCAGACATGGCCATATGCAAATCAGTCTGACAACAAAAGTGGAGATAGATTTAACGCCCCATTCACAAGCGGTTGCAAACTGCAGACAACGCAAGTATTCCCGCGATAACTGCCTCAAAATTTACCTCCATGGGTGACACCACCAACTAACCCTAATGAGATGCAGAGTAGGCGTTCCCGTGCAAAAACACACGAAAACACCACTACACCACTTTCACAACGAACTGCCAGATCTGCGATGCGAACCAAAAACAGGCGATAAGCCGTGGGGAATCAACACCTGCCTTTTGCTGGTGTTAAGCAGGACGACTACCTGCAGCATGAAAGGGAGCCCAGCCAAGAGCCACATCTGAAGACCCACAGATGCCATGGAGCCAATGATCATGCAGCTCGGAGACCCAAGAGGGCCACAACACCCACCCCCCGGACAAACACATACCGTGCACGACACAAGAGCCACAAAAAGTGCATGATGTCGCACAATGACAAAAAGAAACACACATGTGTGGTCAGAAGAATGAGAAACAGTCACTCATCATTGAAGTAACAACCAAAAACTTTATTGAATACAACACAAAACACCAATGCGGAAGACTCCTGTCGGGTCCGTCCGGGACAATCCTGATGTCACAGCCTGGAAAATAAAGCACAAAATCAGAACGTGTGTCATGCGCACATCAAAGGAGCGAGACACAGAGAAACAGAGAAGGAAAGAAAGGCAGAGAGAGAAAGAGAGAGAAGGAAAGGAAGGGAGAGGGAGAGAGAGAGAAGGAAAGGAAGGGAGAGGGAGAGGGAAAGGAAGGGAGAGGGAGAGAGAGAAGGAGGGACACTGCCGCCCCCGCGCACCCAGGCACCACTGCTCACCTGCTGCCACTGGTGTGTCTCCAACCACGTGCCGGTATACACTGCAAGCCACCAGGTCTGCAATCTGTAATCGAGGCCAGAGTCAATCATGGCAGAGTCCATCACACTGCACACGGCAACAACGCCTGTCCATTCTGCACACACATGCAGCCGCACCCTACCCCCTCCCGCCGGCCAGCGCTGGCTGTCTGCACTTGCGCACCCAGGCCCCACTGCTCACCTGCCGCCAACGGTGTGTCCACCAGTGGGCACACCACATGCCCGTGCAAGCTCCAGGCCCAGGTCCCGCCACCATGGCATGCTCCACATCATGCGGACCCGCACCGCGGCCCAGCAGGTCCCACCGGCAGTGGGGAATGTGACGTTGTCGGCCCCTTATATTGGCGGGGTCACATGGCCTGTGACGCCTGTGCCGGATGGGTGTGGTGTGCGTGCAAACCTGCCCTCAGGGAGTGGCCGTGACATGCTGACAACTAGACCAGCGACCTGCAGACCACTAGCGTGTAAACCTGCGACTTGTAGCTATGTGGCCCCCCCTCGGAGCATAAGCGGAGTGGTCTGGCCTGGCATACGCCGAACCAGCGCTGGGCTTGCAACAATGACTCAGGGGCTCTGGGCATGGTTCAGTCCATGTCCGGACAAGGAAGTGACTAATGCGTGTGTCCCTGTTGTAGTGTCTACGGCACCCGGAACGCAATCGGCAATGTAGCACACTGTGACTGGAATCCCACTAGATGAGCATCATTGATGTTGTGGGGAATCACTGAGCCTATTCTCCTGCGGACTGAACTTCGTCTCCCTCTTCTTCTTGTCCTTGCCCTTCCCTGTCACCGAGGTCCCAGGGTGGTCGTCCGGGGTGCTTGTGGGGTTCCGCTCGTCCTCTGCGCCTGCTCCGGCTGCCTCCATGGTGCTTCGGTGTTGGTCATTTTGTGTTTGTGTGTTTTTTCTACTTTTGTAGTGATTTTCCCACCTGCTGTGTGTTTATGGCAGGCCTGGCGCTGCTTATCGCTGATTTCCTCATCGCGAATGGGCTCATCGGATGTTTTTTGGTGTTGGGGTTTGTGTTTTTGACTCCGTCGCGGTGGTTGTATCGCGGACATTGGCCGCGTTTTCGGAGGACTATCGCATGGTACCGCCGTGTTGTGAATTCCGGGTTAACACGGGGTTATTTTCCCGCGATAGACTGCGATGTGTAAAGTTGCGTTAACATTTTCTGGAGATGTTTAGCGCACGTTCTTGTGAATATCCCCCTTAGAGTGAGTGGTACCTAAAAACTCATCTCGGCACTAACTGCGGAGAGAGTCGGGACTACTCTTCGTTCATGTGGATTCGGGCAACTAAGGTTAGTGGTTATTCTGTGAGTGACACATATGTACCTGACTAATTCCCTCTCCTGTCTATGGAAAATTGTAGAAAATGATGAAAGATTCAACTTTTAAAAAAGCAGGAGTCGAGAATTCTGGAATTGATCATGTCACTGACAAAAACACAAATGACATAAATTAGAAGGTGTCCTCCAGCTTTGTTCATACACAATAAATATATATGTAATGCAGCAACCTGTCCCTTGCCGCTAACAGGCCCCAGAAGTGGTGAAAGAGCAGTTTCCTGAAATGTAACTAGCAGATCATATCAACACAGCATATAAAGCACATGAAGAGGACTCTAAAGGCTTAGTACACAATGATAGCAAAGAGTTAGGAACATAAACAGTTAAGCATTGCATCATGCTACTTGTAAAAGAATCTTGTAGCTCCATTTGTAATGTACCAAAGGCGTCTACAAAGTTCAAAAGCATTGTCCTTTGTCTTGTTTTTACAGGTAATCCCTGAAAATACAAGACTTCAAGTGCCCAGCAGACTTCATGGAGTATCCAGAAACAAGATAAGTATGGTATACATCACTGTAATGCTATAGGCATTTATATATCGTGAGATCATGTTTTGACCATTGACTCCATGTTGCATTAATTCACGGTTTCATCTTATGTATGTCTGACCCTGCCTTTCAGCTGCGAACACAGGCAGGCCCCAGGTTACTTGCGCACACACAGAAATATTTATGTTTTTTACTTCACCAAGCAGGAGAGATAAGCTGCTAGAACAGACAGTGTGGGCTGCGAGCCCAAGGATGAGAAAGTGAAGAATTTTGCCTCAGCTCTCATAGGAGCCTGGCCAACTCCATTGAGTGGTAGAGGTAGAAAGTTTCCCCTTGAAAACACAATTTATAACACACTTGTTCACAAACTTACTCATAATTGCAATCTACCATACATAGAGTGTACATATGGATTGAGACCCCCCCACCACAAACTAATGTGGCACCAAATTGTAAATATAACATCAGAAGCTTTAATTTAAAAAAAATCCACATCATAAAAACACCGTTGTTTATATCCTTAAAAAACATTCAATAATATACAATTCATATACAGCATACAATATACAATGTAAAAGCCAATGTGTACAATGTTAAAAAACCTCACGCCGGAATATAAGAAAAAGGGGACCACAAGTCCTAATGGGGAGACCCTATTGCACAGTTCAAAAAGTGTTGTTGCATAAACTAATCCGACTGTTCACATCAATTTCATATCCTGGTGAATTCGAGACACAATTCATTCCAGTGATTCCGCGTGGTCAGATTAAAAAACACTTAGCATCCATTGAGTGGCCTTGACGCCGACAGTGCAGCCAGCACCTACAGTGCAGATGAAGGGAGAGGGAGCTTTTAGAAGCCTCTGTCTTTGTTAGTAAGAGTATAAAGATGGAGACCTTTTGGCACTTTGACAGCAATTCTTTTAGGAGTGAACGCACTGCCTAAAGTCCTTTCCCGTTGAAGAGCTTCTGCCAAGACTGTCAACGGGTTCCTCAGTCGTACTGGCAGGATGATGCAAGACAGACAGCCGGTGATGCATTCCAAATTTTAATTACTCATTCTTGTGTACATGTAGTTATCTTTCAATGCATTTATTCTTGTGTATATACATTCATTATGATAGAGCACGATTGTGCTCTTTAATTTGTAGGGGTGCATTATAATCACAAGTATTTTGCACCTGCATATATTCTTTTGTTATGTTAACATTTGGCTATTAGAATGTGAAATGTAATAACGTGTAAAGTGAAGTGTTAGAGGGATTTCGTACAACGTGGAGAAATTAACATTGTAATCGTGTCCTAAATGATGAAATCTTAATGTTCGTTTTACAAGTGACTAATGGGAAATTAATTTACTGACTATGTAACGCATTGATTTAAATACGCACAATAATAATGTTCATGTATATGCGTGTTTAATGAAGTTCCATGGTGATTCTTATGTTAACCGATTTTCAGTAGGCCTCATGTGGCTTTTCCCTGGCTCTCAGAAATGGTTTGTTCGTAATGTTCATGTGCATGTAGAATCGTTCCTTTCTCACGTTTCTGTTGCAGGTGGAGAAATTCATCTTTGTTAGTTAGAATAACGCTTTTGTTTTAGGAGTTAGGCTTAGGGAGGAGAGGATATATTTGAACAAGTGGTGCTGATAATGTGAGACGGTGTTCTTTCTCACTGGAGAAGGCCTGGGAATCAAGGTCATCGAGCAGAGGCTGGTAGTATCGAACCCAATTGGAAAATTACATACGAGGAGGTGTCTAGCTGGATGGGACGATCGCGTGATGTAAGATGGGTGTGTCCTAGGATTGTGATGTTGGAATTAGGGACAGTGCCCCGGGGACTGGGTTAGGAGCGGAGATCTGATGGAGAGAGAAGGAGCATCTTAGACCGAGCTCTGTAGCTTCATGCTACTTGCCCATTCAGCGTGAGTGTGCTTCTTAGGAAGTCTTCATGTGCTGACACCTTTTCATGAACTTGCCCGGGGAATGCTAAATAGGGATGTCACATTAGTGGTAGTGTGGGAACAGACTAATGCTTTTTACTTACGAACTCCCGATGAAGAATAATCTTGACGTAGGGGCAGTCATTGCCTGTATTTTGATTCTAGAACTGGTCATTCTTTGTATGCTTCACCATCTCAACTTTGCCCATAGGTTTGGCTTTTTATTAGTTCCGATGTATTTCTTCACCCTCATCTTGAGGTGTTTGTATGTCCAATTGTTCTTGGCTTTGTAATAAACTAACTAAACTTAGAACCTGGAGTCAGTGATCCTTTAAAATCATGATTTATTGGGACTGTGAAATCAAATTAGAAAAGATATTTGTCCCCTCCACACATTTAAGCAGGAACCAACGATCTGTCGACCAGGGGTTCCAGAGTAAACCCAGAATAGGAACCCGGCACCATCAATTATATGCATTGATTTTACATGTGCATTATTGCTATTTGATATATGGGTACTTGCTGCAATAAATAGTTCCCTTTACTTGGTAAATGAGTGTTGAGCTCTGTTGATGTTGTATTGGTATCCTAAAGGGTGTAGAGTCCTATTCTGAAGAGTATTCACGTTGTGTCCTGGTGTTTTGAAGTCTTGCTCAAGTGTTTTGAAGAGAAAGCAAGACAATCACCCGTGCAGCACCTTACCCAACAGGTGAGACCTCACTGTCTTTTTCTCATTCTTATGTCCACTGCAGGTTTTCAAATGAAGAATGCGAGCCCTTGCGCCGAGCAAGAGCTGACAAGGACGCCGAACAGAAATCGCCGACAACGCCGAGGAAATGAGGAGGGAAGCGATGCCAAGGTAAGTGAGAAAAACAGTAAGCTGCACCCCATGTACGAATGCTGGAATGGCAAGCAACTTCCTCCTGTGCGGTGCGTGGCTTTATAGCTGGGGCGCGCCCCCTTCAATATGGCCGTGGGCCTCATGTGCGCACCCCAAGCACACCTGACAGTAGGAGCTGCAGGAAGAAATGGGGAGCGGGTGCCTGGCAGCCCTGGCACTGTTACTATCAGGCTGCAAGAGAAAGGAAAGCGTTCCAGCACATTGTCATAGCTATCAATAGTGCATCAGGTGGAGTGGCAGGAGTACTGGCACTTGGCCCCAGGGGTCTGAGTGCCCAACGTTAACCCAATTAGTCATTGTTTTTTACTATCAAACCAGGTTATTGGAGACTAAAATAGTTTGATTGTATTAAAGTCCGTGCTACACAAGTGCTCCAGCAAAACTTAGCCCTTCGACCATGCTCTGCAGATTACTCCAACTCTGGGAGACCAACATGCAGGTGAGGGAACTGGCCTTTATTGGGTATAATTGGGCGGGGGGTATAGATAGAGGAAGGTAATGAAAGGGAACTATTTTCTTTTGAATGGAAGAAGTATTAACAAAATGCCGTCTGCTGGGCCCAAAACATGATGGCCAACCTGGCAAGCCAGTGCTTGAAGGGGCCTCACCCAAACAGGTCAATGGTGAAAAGGACTGACCTGAAGCCCTTTTGTGTATGTACATGTTGCATGCTATGTTCTGTTTTGTAAATTGTGCTAAGGTGATCTGAGTTCTTGCCTGAATGCACAAGGTACCATAATAGATATATATATTATATTTGAATCTCCAGGCTTTCTATTTTTACTGGTTTTTACAGATAAATAAATACAGAAAACCATACCTGTCTGTATTTATTTTTAAATATGGTTGAATACAGAAAATAGGTTTTCTTTTGGACGATACTCACTACTGTCAGTCACGAGTGCTAGGTAAATAGCTGAGCAGATTGACAGGTAAGGGAGTTAAAAAATTATACACATTTCTGAATGAAGCTTAAATAACTGCAGCAGCACAGCTGTTTAAGCTGTTCTACAATGCAAATAGTTTCAAATGCAGGGGCGGATCCTCCGCTAAGGCGGAGGAGCGTCGCCCCACCGGAAAAATAAAACGATATTAACACCATGTTATTATCATTTTATTTTTCCAAACTCGCTCTGTATATGTGTGGGTGGGGCAAGGCTCGGCTTCCCACAGAGCACTTTTTAAGTGCGCATGACGGTTTGGCCGGCTGTCATGAGCCGGCCAAACAGTCATGTGCACTTAGCATATTGTCCACCCATCTGTATTGCCCAGCCTGGGTGGAGAACATGCACAGGCTCCCAGACCCTGTCTGAGCGCCGAACCATGGCACTCAGACCAATCACGACGCTGCTGTCATGCTGGTGACAGCAGCGTCGTGATTTGCTAGGGGAGTCTGAGAGCCGGTGTGCTTCCTGTTTGCTGCGTCAGATGGAGGAGAGAGCGGTGGCAGTCAGGCAAGTGTTTTTTTTTTTTTTTTTTTTTCAATCCCCCCCGCCCACCACTACAGCCCCATAGCAGCTGCTATTGTTCAAATGACTGTACTGCACTGTTAAAGGCTAAATTCCATTGGACATGCAAACATGAGTAAACATTTGTCTGTTAAATAAATGTGAAAATATACCCATTGCAGCTTCATTTTCCACATTAAGCACAAAATAAATAGGGATAAATACTGAAAAAATGAGCAAAACATAAATATGGGATAAATACAAACTGAAATGTCAAAAAATAAATACCGTAAAACCAAGAGCCCTAATTATATTATCTCTTGTTAGCTTGAAACTGCTCCTTTGTAAAGTCTCTGCCCCCCACCCCCTCAGTATAAAACAGCTAATAAATAAATGAACATGGCTGGTTTTGCACTGCTGATCCTCTCACATACACTTTTTCTTTCTGATATTTATGTTTTCGTGGGATCTTTGACAGATGGTGCAACAATGTTTGCGAACTCACAGAATTTCTTATTTTTTCTCCCCTGAGAATTACTGTAAAGAAACCAGAAGAAGGCATGTGGTAAAACAGATGTTTTCTTCAAAGGGCTCTTGCAAAATGCCATTCTCACACGTTCTGATTGGCTATTAAGTGAAAACTGACCTGTGATGTTCTCAGCTCTTTGGGCGTGTTAGGTGTGGGTGGTTTTACCAGATGTTCACTTATCCACAGAGCAAAAACATATTTCTCTTTTAAAATACATCACTCGCTGGTTGTGGAGGAACTGGAAGGAGTCAGTGGAGGAAAAGAGAATTGCTCTATATTTTGGGGTCCTCTACCTTTCAAAGCGAAGTCACGGACATTGGCCCTTACCTAATCAACACTTAACATCTAATTACCTTCTCAGAAAATGATATATCCAATGGGGGGGGGGGGTACAGTAGTGGTCGCTGTCAGAGGAGAGTGGCGGGGGAAGGGGGCGAAGGAGACGACGAAAACAAAAAAAGGGGGAAAAAAACTTGCCTGCAGCCCGCCGCTTTGCCGGGCTTCTGCTCCTCTAGTGGCTCCACTGCAGGTACAGGCTCCCAGACTCTCCTGGGGCCAATCCTGAAGCTGCTCTTATGCATGAGAGCAGCTTCAGGATTGGCCTTAGCTCCCTCGATTTGCACTCCCAGGGAGACTGACAGCCTTTGCTTGCTGTCTTCAACCCTGCAACGCAGCTCCGGTTGGCGACAGCTTTAGTGCGCATGTCGGTTTGATTGGCCTGAGAAGGCTGGCCAAACCGACATGTGCACTGATAGCAGTGCATACCACTCCCCGTCGGTGCATGTCATCCCCATGGCCCCACCCCAAGACTCGGCCGGGAAACAAAATAAAACGATAATAAACCCAGGTTTCTTATGGTTTTCTTTTTCCTACTTTTTTTACGCTGCTGGCAGGGGGCGATACTCCTCTGCCATAGCAGAGGAGGTGCCGCTGTGGGGGGGGAGCATTTATAAAGAGCTGCGCGAGCGGTTGTGCCACATTGTACAATTGTGCAATGTTTTGTGTACCTTTGCCACAAGGAAGTGCCCACGCAAAGCTGCAGTAATTAACCCCCCAGATGTTTTTCTGACAAGTGACATGATCACCTGAAATTTAGAATGTGCTAGTTACAGGGCCGGCTTTAGCGTTGGTGGCACCGGATGCAACAATCTTTGTTGGCACTGACCAATGACCTGCTTCTCCATGGATTACCTCACTACCATCCTCCAAAGATGCCCCTCAACTCTCCATAGCCCTGCTAACATGTATTTAATTTCTGTTATTGTGCTACTCAAACCGATATAGGGTGTCAGAGCAACTTACATCACACACATATGATACAGAGACAATGAATCATACAAGTGTGTAAATCAATTTATAGGAAATGTTACATAAGACAATGAGGACTATAATGTGTAGGAATTACATGTCATCCATACTGGCAGTCAGTATATTTTAAGAGTGCTTGGCCTGGAAAAGTACAAACACATGATTTAGATACTGAGCTTGGCTTTTTCCTTTACTAATAAAAATATCTCTGTGACAAAAGCAGTAACCCAGTGAGCTAGCTGCATAAAATACAGTTCTGTGATCTACATGTTGCACATGCTTTGCAGCAGGCAACTTTATGATGAGTCAGAACTGCTATTAGACAAAACTTGGATCTCTCAACCAGGTACATCAAACAGCAGACTTATGTAGACATGCTTATTATAGCCTGAAAATGGAGCAGGTGCTTTTAAACCCATTAGATATTTCAGAATGCAGTGCTTCCTAAGCTAAGCGCCATGTGCGACGGCACTGGTTGCACCTCCCTAAATCTGGCAAAGGCTATTTATGGAATTGGTAGCTACGCTGTCTACATTGGACTGTTGAACGAGCTAGTAAAGCACTTGCGGCCGGTGCAGCACGCGGATGTGCCTAGATTGCGATATGGATTAGAAGATCCAAGTCAAATATGATGACATTTAACTTGTGAATACCATTTTCAAATGTTTACACTCCTACAAGTATCCACTTATGTCTGTAAACGTGAAAAAGTGTACATTCCTACTCCAAGATGCTTGTTTTTCATTTGTCACCGTGGGACCAACTATAGAACACTCCTACCAGTGGAGGTCAGGGTCCTCATACCAGAGTTAGGAGCAACTCGGGTAGGAGGGGAGTTTAATGCCCTTAAGTTACAGCAACAGCAGGTAGGCCTTGGCTGGGCTACATCTTCCAGCTGCCCCTATCTCCATGCTTCAACTGCAGACCACAAGCCAACATTCTTTTACATCAGTTACTCTTAGCATTCGAGGCTCCAGTTCAGACACAGTGAATGAGGACACAGAGGACACTACATAAAACCCTTGACTCAAGCCGAAAAGAATTGCTGTTTTGTAAGTTTAAGATGCTTGGCTATTGTATGAGACAACATTTGAGCCACAAACCAATGGGCCCCTTGATGACTGACTATCGTCTGCTTCTTACATTCACCACTATCATCATTCTAGAAATATTTCCAGTAATGTATTTATTTTCTCAGAATATTAACTTGACAGGTAAGCTTCCGCATTGAATTCTAGACATCCTTTTTTCTCAGTTTTTGTTATTTTCCCAAAATGAGAATTGTTTTAAATTAGCTTTGGGACATTATTTAAGGAAAATATAGAAGACTAACATGTCACCTGTGGGTTGTCCATCTAATTTTGATGGCACCTTGTGCTTTTTTTCAGATCCTGCAGTAATAATATTGAATTACAGGGATGTTTTTCACCGCGGGGTTTTGAGTCACATCAAATAAGCAACAAGAGCAAAGCTCGAGCTGCTTATGACGTCACTAAGAAACCAGAGGTGAAAAACATCCCCGTAATTTAATTTTTAACTGACTGTAATTTTATGTTATGAATGGCTCCCAAAGTCATCTGCCCCTCAGGGCCACAACCATCCTCTCTGCTTCCCCTTCCTTCTCCAGAAGCCGTGCTTCCACTTCATAGCAACAGTGACTTACTGCTTCTTTTTCCCACTATTGCTACATAATAGCAGTGAATTACTAGATATCGAATCGAGTTAGTCATGGCTCTCTATGAGACACATAACATTTTGAATTTTAGATAGGTAACTGTGAGTTACAGGGGTGTGTTTCACCGAGAGGTTCTGAGTGGCATCAAATAGACAAGGGGAGCAAAGCACGAGTTGTCTAGGATGTCACCCAGAGCCCCGAGGTGAAAAAATATCCCCTTTATTCACTTTTTATCCATGCTTAATTTTATGTTATGTGTGACCCCAAAAAACATCTGCGTCTGCTTTCAACGGCTATGTTGGGGCAGAGTACTAATGAGGAGCCATACATAACATGGCCTCTCCTCCCTGCCCCAAATGTAAAATTAAATAGAAGTGTCTTCGAATAACTGCACCTACCTCCTTCTGTGCCATCCCACATCCTGCCTTTCCGATGCTGTGCCCTCTGCTGTCCATAAGAGCAGAAAGCCTGTGCTGTGATGAAAGGTTCTGAGAAAGTCCTGTCAGAGCAGCCTGGAATACCTTTATTACTATACAATTTGGGCATCGCTAGGATGGTGTAGCAGATGAAATCACATAAATGGGATTGCATTTCACGCAGTGTACATCTTGAGCTCAGTCCTCATGGATGGAATCTGGCTGGTCTCAGCTAACCATCCTAGACTGTGTAAGAGGAACATAGCAATCAATCTTTCTCTTCTGTTGTTGCCCCAAAAATGCAGCTGCAAAGATGGCGGGCCAAACTAGGGAATTCGTCCACTCAGACGGTGAGGTATCAGATTACTCTGATGCTCTGTTTTTGTGGTCTGTAATATCTCCTAAACCAGGTCCTAAACAAGGACTACAGATGTTGATAGTGGGTGGGAAAATAGAAAACTTCTTTAGCCGCCCTTCATTTCTTGTGCCAAACAAGCAGTAAAAGTGAGCGAAAATGACATTATCAAATTATTCTCACTTACTATGTCTTCTCATACTCTCTCATCCCAGCTTAAGGTTCTTTTAGGGCCACCAATTTGATTTAAATCTAGATTTAGGCCCTCATTATGAATGGTACAGTTTTACTAGGAGCTACAACACTGGTTGGAATTATGCCAGCCTCAATGATAAATCTCTCTGGACCTTGATTTTTGATTTGTAGACTTCGGACGTAATAATTCTAAGATACTAGGGGGCTCATTACGATGGCGGGCGGAGGCACCTCCGCGGTGCTGGCGGTGGCGGAAAATGTCATTTTCCGCACGCCAGCAGCGGGCCTCACGCCCGCCATATTACGATGGGCAAGCATAGCCCATTTCCCGTCCGCGGCGGTGCGACGTGAACCACCATAAAAATGCGACAGCCACCGCGGCGGAGTGAGCCAATAGAGACCCACCACCGTGCGGAATGACGTCCTGTCCGCCGTACAAATCACGATGCCCCAAACAGCCCGTCACACCGCAGCGGAAAAACCACCCAACCAGAGACGGCGGAAGCACGACAGCGGAGCGCGAAACCAGACTCCCGGACCCCTCCACCCGGACCCGACCACAATGGATCCAGCTCTACACGCCTTTCCGGTGCTGTACCTGCTCCACTACCAGCAAATAATGGCCCATCGCGGACAACGCCGCAGGTACGCATTCACACAACTCCACACACAACCACAACACACAACTACTGGGCTGACATACGGTTCCTGTCCACATCAGACACTCTGGTGGGGACAGGAACACATCCCCAAGTGTACCCACACATGTCCTACCTGTCACGAAATCACCCCTCCGCATCCGGGCCATCCATCAACCGCGAAATCAAAGCAATGTCCCGGTCACGTCACCGCAGCGGTGCAGACGCGGGAAAAAATGCGCACAATGTAGTAGGCAGGGCCAGCGCCAGGCATGGGCAGTCCACAAAGATCATAGGGTCCCACCCTCACCCTTCACACACTACGCCCCCCACAACCATTAGGGGATATGCTGTGTGCTCCTCCTGTGCCCCCCCCCTGCACAATTAACCAGCCAGGTGTACCCTAACCCTGCACCACACAGACTAAAAAACCAGGGAGCCTGCCTCAGAAGGTGGGGGAGAAGAGGAACACCCTGCACAGAAGCTCAGGGGCAGGGCATTCCTCACCTCACACGTACCCCCCACTCATGTCAAGCAAACTGAGTCCAATCACAAAATGAACACTCACACTGCATATGAACAACCACTCAACTGTACACACTGCCTGTCAAGTCACCCAGACACACCCCACACTGACACACAGCCACATACACATAACAGATGTCAGCAGCAATGGAGGACAATAAATGGGCTAGGCAAAAGTGAGGTGGACAGTGTTGGAAAGTCATGGAGTAAGCCACAAAGCATGTGTACATCACATGCAAGAGAAGAAACATATCACACCACCCTTAGGCCATCAAATTAGACATGGTTGGCACAGTGAGTGAAATTAAATCACAGTGACCTCTGTGCAACAACTCAGGGAGACAGCAAGGCAAGCCATGCATAGGCACAGGAATGATAGGAAGTGTCTGAAGTCATACAGTGACCAGCCACACATCTGTGTCAACTTAATTGACATGTGTATGTCATCAGCACAACACACATGGATCATTGTCACACTCCATGACTGTCAAACACAAGTAGGACCTCCACACATGCCCCTCACCTACCCACCTCACAACTGCAACAATCTACACCTGTGAGAAACACACATAATGGTGCAAATAAGGCCCTGTGAGTTCACTGACAACCAACCACACACCCTGTGCTGCACCTACAAACATCACACTCACACTCAGGGATGCCTGAACCAATGCAGACACAAAAACAACAGTCAAACACAAAGCTCACCAACAACATCCACAGAAGTCCAACAAGCCCAGACATGTGCAGCCAAACAGTGGAAAGGCAATGTGTCCCTAGACAGAACAGGAGTACACAACATTGTCACCCAGGAGCAATGCACAGACACCATACCCCAACACAAACAAGAAGTGCATCATCTCAAAACAATCATGAACACAAACTGGGATCAATGGGACAATAAGCTAACACAGACAGACACACCACACCACCCATCAAGTCAACATGGTGTCATAGTGTACCACATGCATGCACATGCAGAATCCTGACAAGTGACAGGTCAAAGATAGGAGGACATAGCACTAGTGTGCACTCAAAACAAGGCCAGCAACCAGAACATAACTTGCTGCATGTGACACACACACAAGTAATCTACACTACACCTGCAACACACATCTGAATGTATCACAATGCACAAACAACTCACACACAATGTAATGAAAATAGAACATCACACACAGAGCATCTGTCAGCAGAAAGAGCCAACACAGCCCAAACACTGCATACATCCACAACAAAAACACAACAGATGCACATGTCAATACATCACATTGCAAACTCAGCTGGACATCAGGGGATGCACACCAGGCAAGTACAAGGCAACATACACTGAAAGCACTCCATGCAGGCCAAGCAGTGTGTGCACACCAACCAAATCAGTAGCACACACATCTCAGTGCCACACCATGTACTCCCACAACACAAATCAGCACAGCACACAGACAACATCACACTCTGGAAGGGTAGCAGTACCTCACCAAACACGCATACAGCTAACCCAACAATGCACAACTCAAGGACACCCAGGTGCAAACAACATGAACAGAGGACTGTGCAGCACAAACAGTTGCACTGCACATGATCAACCATGACTGCAAACCAGTACAAGAAAATCACACATAACCATATGTGAAACTGTCCTGAGTGGTACATTAGTCCTGTGCACAGATCAGCACCACAAAGCACAGTGTAACTAATGAAGTGGTGAGGAGGCTCACACACTGGCAACCCAAGGGGACAGGTGACATGATAGTGAAGTGTTGTGTACGTCAGTAGTGGACAGGTCAGGAGTGTACTATACACAAATACATGGAGGAGTCCCTCACAATGGGTAGGCTTCAGGAGCAAAGCTAGGGGATGGTATGACTCCACATACCATACTGGAGCCAAAAATGTCTCATGTGACAGCAATGCATGAGAAAACTCACCAACAAGGTCAGTGTGACTGAGCAGGTCTGCACCGTGAGCACAAACAGTAACAAGACACATGGCTGATCAACAAAACACAACACAGACTTGGCTGTCACACACTCTGCATACTCACAACTGGCAGCAACAACAAGTAGGTGTCCCCCAGGAGTGCAAGGACACACCAACACACTGTACAGTGCACAACCTACAACTCCCACATGTGCACACAATCACAAGCACAGGGCTGACAAATCAAACAAACAGGCACTCAGCTCCTGGGTCATACATGTGTGCAGTTGGCATTGCAGGGGCACACACACATCAACACTACTGACCAAGTCACCCCCTTCACACATCATGGCCACTAAAGTGCACACATACAAATGTACCCATGTGACTAGGAAGACAGCCCATCACAAGATGACCATATACCAACACTGCTGTTCACACATCAAGAAAGATCACACACACATGATGGACCATGGCCAGCCTGCCTGCAATCCGGTGGATAGAATTCCCCTCTGTGCTGGTAGTGCATCCTAACATGCCATGTGTACAATTTAGCAAACCTGATCATAGAATGATTCGGATAACAGTAGGTCATCACAAACAGCCATCATTGCACCCCCAAGCCTCAGACTCAAGAAGAACTGAAGTGCCTGTCACCTCTGGTAAACTCAGAAAAAGTGAAACAAGCCATTGGCAATGTTAAAGTGGCATACAGATCATGTGTCACATAAAACCATACCCATGCATAATACATTTTCATATAGCAAGAACACTGACAAAGCAGACAACAGGAGTAACTGTCTTTATTACATATTACCCAGATAGGCATCAAAAGTAGACAAGAGCAAGGGCAGTGGCCAGTCCACAGTTCAAAGTAGGCACATGTGTGCATGAGAACCTGCACAGGGAATGGGCAAACAAAGTGAAAAACAGCAAGGCCAGTGGCCAGTCCACAGTTCAGAGTAGGCACATGTGTGCATGAGAACCTGCACAGGGAATGGGCATCCATGGTCACAAACAGCAAGGTCAGTGGCCAGTCCACAGTTCAGAGTAGATAAATGTGTGCATGAGAACCTGCACAGGGAATGGGCATCCATGGTCACAAACAGCAAGGCCAGTGGCCAGTCCACAGTTCAGAGTAGGCACATGTGTGCATGAGAACCTGCACAGGGAATGGGCAAGCAAAGTGAAAAACAGCAAGGCCAGTGGCCAGTCCATAGCTCCAAGTAGGCACATGTGTGCATGAGAACTTGTACAGGGAATGGGCATCCATGGTCACAAACAGCAAGGCAAGTGGCCAGTCCACAGTTCAGAGTAGGCACATGTGTGCATGAGAACCTGCACAGGGAATGGGCAAACAAAGTGAAGAACAGCAAGGCCAGTGGCCAGTCCACAGTTCAGAGTAGGCACATGGGTGCATGAGAACCTGCACAGGGAATGGGCAAACAAAGTGAAAAACAGCAAGGCCAGTGGCCAGTCCATAGCTCCAAATAGGCACATGTGTGCATGAGAACTTGCACAGGGAATGGGCATCCATGGTCACAAACAGCAAGGCCAGTGGCCAGTCCATAGCTCCAAGTAGGCACATGTGTGCATGAGAACCTGCACAGGGAATGGTTGAGACCGTACACTGCCATGGTCAGCAACACAGCTAGGGGGACAACAATGGGCAGTCCAGGCACCGCTGTAGGGACAGGTGTGGGAGGGGGACTCAGCCTCAGACGTGGCTGTCAGTCGAACTGGGAGGTGGCTGATTGTCGTGCCCAGTTGGAGTACTGGACCTGGGAGAGAGATGACCAGCTGAGGTAGAGGCATCAGTGGCTTTGTGAGCAGGACGGCTGCTTGGACCGGGTGGTGTGGTGGCACGTGGAGGCGGAGACATGCTGCTGTGAGACACAGTGTGTGAGGGAGAATGTGGAGGGGTGCCTTTCCACTTCTTGGGGATTCGATAGGTAATTTTGGTCTTGGTAGGAGTGGGAGGTGGGGCGGGCGTAACAGGCACACTCTCCACCGAAGGTGCATGCGGCGGCCCTCCCTCTGGGGATCTGCTGGATCCGGCGGTACGCTTGGCCTGGCCTTGCCTTTTCCCCTCCATCCCCTGTTGACCAGGTGACTCCCCTACAGTGCCCCCCTTTCCCAGCTTCACAGGGGTGTGGGTGGGAGTTGAGGTTGTGGGTGAATCTGCCTTAGAGGGCTTTTTCTGTGGACTCTTAGCAGGCACCAGCTTCAGAGCAGGCACAGCAACTGTCTGCTTGTCTTTGGGAGACGCTTTTTGGACGGAAGGGTCCTTGGATGGGGATGATCTTGAGGCATGTGAGCCTGAGGCCTGCTTCTTGGCTTGATGCCCCTGAGTGTCACCTGAAAGGCTTTTGCCTTTGCGCACCGGGGTGACTTTGGTTGGTTTGGGGGATGGTGTATGCGCTCTGGCCCGCTTGGGGTGATGCTGTTGTGTGCTGCATGTGGTGTACCTTGAGTCTGAGGGCTGTGGTGTCTGGTCACTCTCGTCAGATGTAGCCACTGGCAGGGGGGTGGCCGAAGGGACTGGAGCGGGACTCTGAGCCTGTGACAGCCGAATGGCTGCCGTCACTGTGGAGGACAAAGACTGGACAGTCCTGTGTAGCCCACCCACGTCTGAATGAATGCCCTCCATGAAGGCAACTACCTGTGCCAACTTCTTGTCATGGTCTAGGAAGGCATTCAGGAGAGCCGTCTGACCCACACACAGCTGGCGCAAAAGCTCAACAGACTCAACACTGAGGGCAGCAGGGGAGACAAGGGCAGGGGCAGCGGTGCCTGGGGGGAAGGACACTCTTCCCTTCTTACTGGTGCGAACACGGGCAGCACTAGTGGAAGTCGCTGGGAGGGTGGGCACTGGACGATGTGTGGTGGAAGAGGAGGCAGATTTCCAACTCCCTGTGCCCGCCAACATTGAGGAGTCACCGCTGCCGTCAGATGACGTTGAGGTTGGTGTCTCTGGCTGTGATTCCTCAAGCACACTCCTGTCCCCCTCCGAGGCGCTGGTCACATCAGTGTCAGTGTGCTCATGTGAAGCAGTCGTGCCTGATGCCTCACCACTGGTGTCCGTCCCCTGTCCTTCTGTGCCCTTGGTAGATGCTGCAAGAGACAGAGACGTAGGTACAGTTTAGTGCCATACACACACACATCACATGCAAGCAACGCACAAAACAAGATGGTGATACCCCCATGTTGCACACCACCCTGTGCAGTCACATTGTGCGACCCCTAAGTACAAATATCAAAAACCGCATGGAAACATGCAAACTTGGCATAATTGACCCATGTGATGTCCACACAGCCAAACAGCTTGCCCGTGCCCCCGTGTAACCAGACATGCAGATCCCTCTGAGCATACCTAGGTCCCTGTGGGTGAAAAAGATGTACATCACAACATGTTGTCACAGTCACATATGGAGTCACCATGAGGGGACAACACAGATACAGACTCCAAAATATAATTTCGCAATGGCCATGAGCTCATGCCATCCACCATGTCGTGCTTTGGGGCACAACTACAGTTGCACATTGGTGTCAGATGTGTAGTTCACACAATTTTGATTTCAGGCTCTGCACACATTGATGAAATCACACTCAGATGAGGCACCCTGCCGGTCACTGCCATGGGATGTCCCTGACTCCACCAATGCAGCCGATGCCATAAGCCGATAACTCAGAATGCAACGTCAAGGGCCATTACATCAATGGCATGAGAAAGTACATGTAGCGAAAAAGCATGACAGCTGCACACAACAGAGAGGCCACTCACAAGCCATTGCATCACAATAGCAACATCACAGAGCCCAGCACTGGCTCAGGCTTGGAATACATGCAGTCACTCACAACCAAAGTCACCCTTCCCAGAATACTCACCCCCAGCTTGCTGCTGATGGTCCTTCAAACGTGCATCCAGCTCTGGCTGTGTCACTGCCAAGATGCGGGCCATTAGTGGTGTCATGCTCCTGCACGCCATCCTGCCAGTCCATGGGAGCAGCCCCAGCGTCATCTCTGCCACGTTTTTGCTCAGCCGGCAGATGTCATCCAACCTCTTGTGACAGTGTGTGTGTCATCGGTTGGAGACACCCAGAGCCCGCACCTTGCGTGCAATGGCCCTCCATACGGCCTTACGCTGGTGGACTTTGAGCTGCAGGCATGGGAGACAAGAGGAGGAAATTTCAGTGACACTGGGTTATGTACCACTATCTCTCAGTACAGGAGAATGCACAAACTCAGCACAGCTTCACAGATATGTTTAGCAGAGACAATACAGCATGACACGTAGTACATGAGCATGGGATAATCATAACAAAATACATGCAGGTATGAGGATGGACACAGTACCTGCCCATCTCATACACATGCTGAATGGCAGCACAGAAAGCAATGTGAAGGAGGCCCACATCTGCGATTCAGTTTGTGAGTGAGCAAGACATACATCACATTGGAAATGATATGTAGGGGCAGACTCACTGTGTTCAACACTGCACACCCCTCAATGTCCTTGCCCTGTGAATGGCTCACTGTGTCATGAAGGTCACATTTAGGGACATGATCTTACAGTCTCACACCCTTCTCACAAGGTCTGACTTGTGCAATACATAGGCCTGAGCTAGCTCTTTGATGGATAGGGTAGCAGGCAACCCATATGTCTCACTCTGTCCATTCAGTGATGGGTCCTTATCAAATTGGGCAGTGACTGTGCAGGCCAGGGGGCTCACACTGAGGTTTAACGTGGGCCATGAGAACATTCACATGCAGGTACAATATGGGAGGGCAAACAGTGCCTACACATGCGAGACTGAACACATGATGAAAGCAATGGGAGGATGATATTTGCAAAGTACAGCAATCTGAGGTGTCATATGTGTATGATTTGCCAAGAGTGTCACCCTCAGGCATTTCACTCTTGTGCATAATGCTTACATATCCATGGTGGCAATATAGAGTCAGACACACTTCCATCAGTACCCTCTGGATGTAAAGTCTTTCTCATTTCACAAATGAGGCTGTGAAAAACCTCATGGACTCACAGATCCATTAGCACAGGCAGAGTCTGTCCTGACTCCCACTTTCTATACTTGCAGTGTCACTGTATGGCTGCAAGAAGACTGCATGTCCCTCCCATCCTGAAATGCAGCCCGGGGAACGTGTGAAATAGGCTACAAACCCCATTTTCCAGAAGTCAGCATGCTAGGCAGTGTATCACACAAACCCACACTCTCAGGCACATACTGCAGCAGATCTACTTCATGTGTGCACTCCCTGCACTCTCACTTCCACTCTGAAACACTTACCAGGACATCTGGAGCACCATATAGCCTCCCATACAGTGTGAGCACCTCGTCCACCAGGACCTCCAGCTCCTCTGTGGTGAAGGGATGGGTCCTGATGTTATCAGTCCTCACCATCACTGGGTCCAGGAGACAGGAGCAGCAGCAGTTGGTGGTGAGGAGTGTCAGGCAGCAGTGTCTGGGTCCAGGAGACAGGAGCAGCAGCAGTTGGTGGTGAGGAGTGTCAGGCAGCAGTGTCTGGGTCCAGGAGACAGGAGCAGCAGCAGTTGGTGGTGAAGAGTGTCAGGCAGCAGTGTCTGGGTCCAGGAGACAGGAGCAGCAGCAGTTGGTGGTGAAGAGTGTCAGGCAGCAGTGTCTGGAAGCAGTGGAAATGTGAGGCTTTCTCCCACACATATATCGCCCCCTGGGGTAGTTTCTGTGGTTCTAAGCTGCTGCAATTGGTGTTCCAGCTCAGCTTTTTTCAAATGCATCCAATGACCGGCCCCACGGTAGCAGAGCACGCCTACCGCGATTTTCAAAATTGTATTTGGCTACCGCGATTGCGCCTCCCATTGGCTGTAAGGGCATGGGCATTGGCGGTGACACCCCACAGGGGCCAGGCGGTCGCTACCGCGATCGTGCATCTTTCAATTGCATCCAATGACCGGCCCCGCGGTAGCGGAGCACGCCTACCGCGATTGTCAAAATTGTATTTGGCTACCGCGATTGCGCTTCCCATTGGCTGTAAGGGCATGGGCATTGGCGGTGACACACCGCAGGGGCCAGGCGGTCGCTACCGCGATCACGCATCTTTCAATTGCATCCAATGCCCGGTCCCGCGGCAGCGGAGCACGCCTACCGCGATTTTCAAAATTGTATTTGGCTACCGCGGATGCAGGTCCCATTGGCTGTGAGGGCATGGGCATTGGCGGTGACACACCGCAGGGGCCAGGCGGTCGCTACCGCGATATGGCTGCCATACATTTGTGCCTATGACCGTGATTTGGGTGGCGGAGCATGCCAACCGCCATTTCCAAATCTGTATGTCACTACCGCGGATGCGGGTCCCATTGGCTGTAAGGGCATGGGCATTGGCAGTGACACACCGCAGGGGCCAGGCGGTCGCTACCGCGATATGGCTGCCATACATTGGTACCTATGACCATGATTTGGGTGGCGGAGCATGCCAACCGCCATTTCCAAATCTGTATGTCACTACCGCGGATGCGGGTCCCAATGGCTGTAAGGGCATGGGCGGTG
Organism: Calotriton arnoldi; assembly: GCA_963921515.1. Taxonomy (NCBI): domain Eukaryota; kingdom Metazoa; phylum Chordata; class Amphibia; order Caudata; family Salamandridae; genus Calotriton; species Calotriton arnoldi. The sequence goes on along the minus strand of CAWUFW010000672.1, from coordinate 2,610,069 downwards.
ACACACCACAGGGGCCAGGCGGTCGCTACCGCGATATGGCTGCCATACATTGGTGCCTTTGACCGTGATTTGGGTGGCGGAGCACGTTAACAGCACCTATGAACACATCATGCTGTGTCAATGGCAATGGCCAGTTCTCAACAGTGTACAGTAGACACCTGATTCATGACAGAAGATAGTGCAAACAGGGCCAGTGTAACATTTAGCCCACTGCTGACTACACATGCCATGTCAGTGCACATGATTGCAAACATTGGCATGTACTCCCTCACATGTCACTTATGACATTGTTGTGCATGTACACAGATCAGTGGTGTGATGGACTCTCCAATGTGTACACAAGTCAATGTGTGATCTGGCTACGCAACACACAGTGATGAAGGTCTGACTACACAATGTGCATACTTCACTGTGTAGTTTGCTGTGCTCATGTACATACTTGATCTTAATGCACAGACTGTGCTCATTGTGTTGTTGATGTGTGCCCTGTTCGACTTACGCAAGAAGGTGTGGCAGGTACAGCAGCTAGGTAGGAGCCGACAGTGTTGCTGTTTCACACATATGCTGTATGAATTACTCTTAGGGCTGGTTACGCAAGATGTGGACATGTCCCTTTGGCCATTCACATGGTCTCAATCTGTTTGGGAGGTACTCACTGTGTGAAAACTGGACAGGTGTACGACTAGTGTAGCTGAAGGTGTCCCCACATGTAAGTTGTGCAGTAAGCTGAAGTGTGCTGCCAGTCATTGTTTGCGCTGTGACAGTCAAAACGTAAGATGTTGCACACATCTCATGGTGGATTGCATTGACATGTGTCCCCTTTCATCTCACCTAGGAGGCGACCAAATGTGCATCGTCCCTTCACAGTGCTGGCGGACATGGAGGATGAGGACGTCATCCGGAAATTCCGTCTGGATCGACCCACCCTACAAGACCTGTGTGCTCTGTTGGAGCCCCACCTGTGGCCTCACAGAACATATCCGACTGCTTTCACACCAACGTCTAAGGTGATGGCGGCCCTGCATTTTTTGGCTACTGGATCATTCCAGTACACAGTGTCCAGCGCAGGTGGGATGTCGCAACCCATGTTCAGCATGGTGCTACGTGATGTCCTGTCCGCTATGATGACCTACAAGGACAGATACATCCATTTCCCCAGGAGGCATGAATTGGTGGATGTGAAGGCTGATTTCTATGCCCTTGGCCACATCCCTAATGTTGTTGGTGCCATTGACTATACACATGTTGGCCTGGTTCCACCACAGGCACGTGAGCACATATACAGGAATAGGAAACATTTCCATTCCATCAATGTGCAAGTGGTGTGCCAGGCGGATATGATAATCTCACATGTCTGTGCCAAATTTCCCAGCTCTGCTCATGACTCGTACATCATGCGTAACAGCATTGTGCCCCAGCTGATGGCAAATCTGCTCCCGGAGCGTGCATGGATTGTGGGTGAGTACGCAGGGTGAAGTAGCGTGCTGTATGTGTGACATTCTGTCCTCTGCCACAGTAATGCTACAAGTTTGTTCTGTGTGTCTCACACCTAGGTGACTCTGCATATCCCAACCGGCCTTGGTTGCTGAGCCCACTGCGGAATCCCAGGACCCCGGGTGAAGTGCGCTACAATGATGCCCATGGGAGGACCCGTCGTGTGGTGGAGTGTACTTTTGGTCTCCTGAAGTCACGATTTCGCTGCCTGGACAAGACCGGAGGTGCACTGATGTACTCTCCACAGAAGGTGTGTCAGATCGTAGTTGCATGCTGCATGCTCCACAACCTGGCCTTGCGCAAGGAGATCCCCCTGCTCCTGGACGCTGATGAGCAGCCGAGGCCACCGCCTGGAAACCCACCCATGTCCAGTGACGAGGATAGTGGAGAGGAGGAAGGTGTTGACCTGCGTCAACAGCTCATCAACCGCTACTTCCCTTGAAGGTGAGTGGAAACATACAACAGTGCCATTGTCTGCTGATTGTGTTGTTGTTGGAAAGGTCTAGGGGGGATTTGTGACTGCTGCCTGTTGTTGTCTCTGTGCTGGGTGCTGAGGTTTCTGGGACAGGGTAGTTGTGCCCAGCTACAGGATGTCTATAACGGTACTGTTGCTCATTGTAATGTGTGCATATTTGAGTACCTTGATGACAAGTGTTGTGTAGTGGCTGTGATGCCATCACTTGACAAGTGAATATTGTTCTTTTGTGTTTTCCTAGGTCCCTTCTGCCTCTCAATGCCTCCAAACAATCCGTGCTCCTGGTGCATTGTAATCCCAGTCAACATTGTACATCCTGTAATAAACATGGAGCTGACACGTGAACATAGGTGTGTAAGGAGTGTTTATTAACAATGGGTATATGTGACAGGGAAGTGAATATTTGCAAACAGGTGAAAAGTGAATCAATGAGTTGTCAGTGATGGTAGATGAGACAATAGAGTAGTCATCACATTGTTGTGGTGACACAGTCCAACAGACGCATTCCATTAACCTGGCAGTGTGGATGAGGACAGTCAACAAAGTCAATGGCAAGGTGAAGAGGGTTGCCATCATGGCTGGCTCCTTGACTGGCGTTTGGCTGGTGCTTTGCCACGTTATCCTCCCTGGGATTTCTTTGGACGGCCCCTTGAGCGTTTGGCAGGGGTGGCCTCTTCTGCGGGCTCAGCGGTGTCTGAGGACTCACCCCTCTCTGTGCCCACAGGGGAGGTGGGGGAACTGTCATCCTGCGGGCCACTGGAGGTAGGTGGAGCTGTTGTTTGGGCCGCAGGCCTGTCTCTCAGGACACCCACTAGCTGGCCCAAGAGGTCCACGATTTGGCCCATTCATGTGTCAATGGACCTCAGCAGCAGGCGGAGCTCACGGGATTCCTCCAGAGCCTGGCCCGTGTGTCCCTGGGCTTGTTCATAGGCCCCAAGGACTCTGGCGATGTTGGCCAGGGCTTCGGTCCCAGTGTCCGGTTGGTCTTGTCGCCTAGTTGCCCTCCCACCTGCCCTGCTGTCCCAGACCTGTGGCGTCACCACTCTACGCACACGTGTACTCTCCCTGCCCTCCTCAGATTGTGGGGTGGGGTGGTCATCCGCTGAGGCAGGGACAGTGTTGCAGGCAGCACTGGTGGTGGTGGTGGAGGCCGCACAGGTCGTTACAGCAGGGTCAGCGTAGTTGTTGTTGCTGAGGTGGTGGCGGTGGGGACAGTGGGTTCCTGGGACCTGTTGCGCCCTGGCATGCCTGATGGGCCAGCTTCGGGCTCCGCATCTGAGAAATCTAGGGAGTCTGCATCGGAGAGTCCATGTTCCGGGGGGAGACTGGCTCTGCAGGTTGGTGTGGTCATCTGCAGCTGACAGTTCTTGGTCACCTGTGGAACAGAGGGGAAATGGTCATTGGAGTGCACACCTCAAGCTTGGTGTTAGATGTTTTGTTGTTACATGTTATGCACCACACAGTTTTCATTGATATTACATTGTATGTCTGCACAGTTTTGAGCATCTGGGCATGATGTGGAGGTACATACCTTACTTGTCCATGGTGTGACATGTCAATAGGTACCATGCACAACGTGCAGATTGTGTGATTACGTGGACATGTCATCAGCTAACGACTAGCAGCACAATTACTTTATGTGCAGCATCTTTGTTGTTCACTCTGCATGGAAGACATTACAACTGGGCATGAACTAGCCATTGTAGTCTCATGCATACCTTTGTCATATCATGTGCTTTGCTTTCTTGTTACTACTGACCATGCTTGTTTTGTTTTCATATGGGCCTTGATGCTCTGCCCCCATGGCACTTCAAGATAGCATTCAGTGCTGGGCATGGTTGTGCCCTGGATTTCTTCTAAATGTGATTTTGAGAGTCACACTTTGGTTTCTGCGACAGTTACATACGCTTTTCTGTCTGCACACTGGAAGTGGCTATTTGATGTATGCCAAGTTGGATGACATGTGAGGGCTGATGTGGTCATATGGCTCCATGCTTTTTGAGGGGAGTGTCAGGGTTCATGCACTGTCCACCTACCTGTTCTGTGACACATTTGGGGGAATTGTTGCCACATGCTTCTGGGTGGGGTGAAGTGCTACTTCCTGCTCAGGGGTGGGACAAGGGGGCATGGTGGGAGTTGTAGTGCAGGCCTCCCACCCCCAGACCCCCCTCCCTGTGAAGATGGCTACCTACCTGTTAGGTGAAGGTGAACAATACAATGGCTGCCACATGCTTCTGTGTAGGGTGGAGTGCTACTTCCTGCTCAGGGGTAGGACAAGGGGGCATGGTGGGAGTTGTAGTGCAGGCCTCCCACCCCCAGACCCCCCTCCCTGTGAAGATGGATATCTACCTGTTAGGTGAAGGTGAACAATACAATGGCTGCCACATGCTCCTGGGTGGGGTGGAGTGCTACTTCCTGCTCAGGGGTGGGACAAGGGGGCATGGTGGGAGTTGTAGTGCAGGCCTCCCACCCCCAGACCCCCCTCCCTATGAAGATGGATATCTACCTGTTAGGTGAAGGTGAACAATACAATGGCTGCCACATGCTTCTGGGTAGGATGGAGTGTTACTTCCTGCTCAGGGGTGGGACAAGGGGGCATGGTGGGAGTTGTAGTGCAGGCCTCCCACCCCCAGACCCCCCTCCCTGTGAAGATGGCTACCTACCTGTTAGGTGAAGGTGAACAATACAATGGCTGCCACATGCTCCTGGGTGGGGTGGAGTGCTACTTCCTGCTCAGGGGTGGGACAAGGGGGCATGGTGGGAGTTGTAGTGCAGGCCTCCCACCCCCAGACCCCCCTTCCTGTGAAGATGGCTACCTACCTGTTAGGTGAAGGTGAACAATACAATGGCTGCCACATGCTTCTGGGTACGGTGGAGTGCTATTTCCTGCTCAGGGATGGGACAAGGGGGCATGGTGGGAGTTGTAGTGCAGGTCTCCCACCCCCAGACCCCCCTCCCTGTGAAGATGGATATCTACCTGTTAGGTGAAGGTGAACAATACAATGGCTGCCACATGCTCCTGGGTGGGGTGGGGTGCTACTTCCTGCTCAGGGGTGGGACAAGGGGGCATGGTGGGAGTTGTAGTGCAGGCCTCCCACCCCCAAACCCCCCTCCCTGTGAAGGTGGATACCTACCTGTTATGTGAAGGTGAACAATACAATGGCTGCCACATGCTTCTGGGAGGGGTAGAGTGCTACTTCCTGCTCAGGGGTGGGACAAGGGAGCATGGTGGGAGTTGTAGTGTAGGCCTCCCACCCCCAGACCCCCCTCCCTGTGAAGATGGCTACCTACCTGTTAGGTGAAGATGAACAATACAATGGCTGCCACATGCTTCTGGGTGGGGTGGAGTGCTACTTCCTGCTCAGGGGTGGGACAAGGGGGCATAGTGGGAGTTGTAGTGCAGACCTCCCACCCCCAGACCCCCTTCCCTGTGAAGATGGATACCTATCTGTTAGGTGAAGATGAACAATACAATGGCTGCCACATGCTCCTGGGTGGGGTGGAGTGCTACTTCCTGCTCAGGGATGGGACAAGGGGGCATGGTGGGAGTTGTAGTGCAGGCCTCCCACCCCCAAACTCCCCTCCCTGTGAAGGTGGATACCTACCTGTTAGGTGAAGGTGAACAATACAATGGCTGCCACATGCTCCTGGGTGGGTTGGAGTGCTACTTCCTGCTCAGGGATGGGACAAGGGGGCATGGTGGGAGTTGTAGTGCAGGCCTCCCACCCCCAAACTCCCCTCCCTGTGAAGGTGGATACCTACCTGTTAGGTGAAGGTGAACAATACAATGGCTGCCACATGCTTCTGGGTGGGGTGGAGTGCTACTTCCTGCTCAGGGGTGGGACAAGGGGGCATGGTGGGAGTTGCAGTGCAGGCCTCCCACCCCCAAACCCCTCTCCCTGTGAAGATGGCTACCTACCTGTTAGGTGAAGGTGAACAATACAATGGCTGCCACATGGTTCTGGGTGGGGTGGAGTGCTACTTCCTGCCCAGGGGTGGGACAAGGGGGCATGGTGGGAGTTGTAGTGCAGGCCTCCCACCCCCAGACCCCCCTCCCTGTGAAGATGGATATCTACCTGTAAGGTGAAGGTGAACAATACAATGGCTGCCACATGCTCCTGGGTGGGGTGGAGTGCTACTTCCTGCTCAGGGGTGGGACAAGGGGACATGGTGGGAGTTGTAGTGCAGGCCTCCCACCCCCAGACCCCCCTCCCTCTGAAGATGGCTACCTACCTGTTAGGTGAAGGTGAACAATACAATGACTACCACATGCTTCTGGGTAGCGTGGAGTGCTACTTTCTGATCAGGGGTGGGACAAGGGGGCATGGTGGGAGTTGTAGTGCAGGCCTCCCACCCGCAGACCCCCCTCCCTGTGAAGATGGATATCTACTTGTTAGGTGAAGGTGAACAACAAATGGCTGCCACATGCTTCTGGATAGGGTGGAGTGCTACTTCCTGCTCAGGGGTGGGACAAGGGGGCATGGTGGGAGTTGTAGTACAGGCCTCCCACCCCCAGACCCCCTCCCTGTGAAGATGGATATCTACCTGTTAGGTGAAGGTGAACAATACAATGGCTGCCGCATGCTCCTGGGTGGGGTGGAGTGCTACTTCCTGCTCAGGGGTGGGACAAGGGGACATGGTGGGAGTTGTAGTGCAGGCCTCCCACCCCCAAACCCCCTCCCTGTGAAGGTGGATACCTACCTGTTATGTGAAGGTGAACAATACAATGGCTGCCACATGCTTCTGGGTGGGATAGAGTGCTACTTCCTGCTCAGGGGTGGGACAAGGGAGCATGGTGGGAGTTGTAGTGTAGGCCTCCCACCCCCAGACCCCCTCCCTGTGAAGATGGCTACCTACCTGTTAGGTGAAGATGAACAATACAATGGCTGCCACATGCTTCTGGGTGGGGTGGAGTGCTACTTCCTGCTCAGGGGTGGGACAAGGGGGCATGGTGGGAGTTGTAGTGCAGGCCTCCCACCCCCAGACCCCCTTCCCTGTGAAGATGGATACCTACCTGTTAGGTGAAGGTGAACAATACAATGGCTGCCACATGCTCCTGGGTGGGGTGGAGTGCTACTTCCTGCTCAGGGATGGGACAAGGGGGCATGGTGGGAGTTGTAGTGCAGGCCTCCCACCCCCAAACTCCCTCCCTGTGAAGGTGGATACCTACCTGTTAGGTGAAGGTGAACAATACAATGGCTGCCACATGCTCTTGGGTGGGTTGGAGTGCTACTTCCTGCTCAGGGATGGGACAAGGGGGCATGGTTGTAGTTGTAGTGCAGGCCTCCCACCCCCAAACTCCCTCCCTGTGAAGGTGGATACCTACCTGTTAGGTGAAGGTGAACAATACAATGGTTGCCACATGCTTCTGGGTGGGGTGGAGTGCTACTTCCTGCTCAGGGGTGGGACAAGGGGGCATGGTGGGAGTTGTAGTGCAGGCCTCCCACCCCCAGACCCCCCTCCCTGTGAAGATGGATATCTACCTGTTAGGTGAAGGTGAACAATACAATGGCTACCACATGCTTCTGGGTAGGGTGGAGTGCTACTTCCTGATCAGGGGTGGGACAAGGGGGCATGGTGGGAGTTGTAGTACAGGCCTCCCACCCCCAGACCCCCTCCCTGTGAAGATGGATATCTACCTGTTAGGTGAAGGTGAACAATACAATGGCTGCCGCATGCTCCTGGGTGGGGTGGAGTGCTACTTCCTGCTCAGGGGTGGGACAAGGGGACATGGTGGGAGTTGTAGTGCAGGCCTCCCACCCCCAAACCCCCTCCCTGTGAAGGTGGATACCTACCTGTTATGTGAAGGTGAACAATACAATGGCTGCCACATGCTTCTGGGTGGGATAGAGTGCTACTTCCTGCTCAGGGGTGGGACAAGGGAGCATGGTGGGAGTTGTAGTGTAGGCCTCCCACCCCCAGACCCCCTCCCTGTGAAGATGGCTACCTACCTGTTAGGTGAAGATGAACAATACAATGGCTGCCACATGCTTCTGGGTGGGGTGGAGTGCTACTTCCTGCTCAGGGGTGGGACAAGGGGGCATGGTGGGAGTTGTAGTGCAGGCCTCCCACCCCCAGACCCCCTTCCCTGTGAAGATGGATACCTACCTGTTAGGTGAAGGTGAACAATACAATGGCTGCCACATGCTCCTGGGTGGGGTGGAGTGCTACTTCCTGCTCAGGGATGGGACAAGGGGGCATGGTGGGAGTTGTAGTGCAGGCCTCCCACCCCCAAACTCCCCTCCCTGTGAAGGTGGATACCTACCTGTTAGGTGAAGGTGAACAATACAATGGCTGCCACATGCTCTTGGGTGGGTTGGAGTGCTACTTCCTGCTCAGGGATGGGACAAGGGGGCATGGTTGTAGTTGTAGTGCAGGCCTCCCACCCCCAAACTCCCCTCCCTGTGAAGGTGGATACCTACCTGTTAGGTGAAGGTGAACAATACAATGGTTGCCACATGCTTCTGGGTGGGGTGGAGTGCTACTTCCTGCTCAGGGGTGGGACAAGGGGGCATGGTGGGAGTTGTAGTGCAGGCCTCCCACCCCCAGACCCCCCTCCCTGTGAAGATGGATATCTACCTGTTAGGTGAAGGTGAACAATACAATGGCTACCACATGCTTCTGGGTAGGGTGGAGTGCTACTTCCTGATCAGGGGTGGGACAAGGGGGCATGGTGGGAGTTGTAGTGCAGGCCTCCCACCCGCAGACCCCCCTCCCTGTGAAGATGGATATCTACTTGTTAGGTGAAGGTGAACAATACAATGGCTGCCACATGCTTCTGGGTAGGGTGGAGTGCTACTTCCTGCTCAGGGGTGGGACAAGGGGGCATGGTGGGAGTTGTAGTGCAGGCCTCCCACCCCCAGACCCCCCTCCCTGTGAAGATGGATATCTACCTGTTAGGTGAAGGTGAACAATACAATGGCTGCCACATGATCCTGGGTGGGGTGGAGTGCTACTTCCTGCTCAGGGGTGGGACAAGGGGGCATGGTGGGAGTTGTAGTGCAGGCCTCCCACCCCCAGACCCCCCTCCTGTGAAGATGGCTACCTACCTGTTAGGTGAAGGTGAACAATAGAATGGCTGCCACATGCTCCTGGGTGGGGTGGAGTGCTACTTCCTGCTCAGGGGTGGGACAAGGGGGCATGGTGGGAGTTGGAGTGCAGGCCTCCCACCCCCAAACCCCCCTCCCTGTGAAGGTGGATACCTACCTGTTATGTGAAGGTGAACAATACAATGGCTGCCACATGCTTCTGGGTGCGGTAGAGTGCTACTTCCTGCTCAGGGGTGGGACAAGGGAGCATGGTGGGAGTTGTAGTGCAGGCCTCCCACCCCAGACCCCCCTCCCTGTGAAGATGTCTACCTACCTGTTAGGTGAAGGTGAACAATACAATGGCTGCCACATGCTTCTGGGTGGGGTGGAGTGCCACTTCCTGCTCAGGGGTGGGACAAGGGGGCATGGTGGAAGTTGTAGTGCAGCCCTCCCAGCCCCAAACCCCCCTCCCTGTGAAGATGGCTACCTACCTGTTAGGTGAAGGTGAACAATACAGTGGCTGCCACATGCTTCTGGGTGGGGTGGAGTGCTACTTTCTGCTCAGGGGTGGGACAAGGGGGCATGGTGGGAGTTGTAGTGTAGGCCTCCCACCCCCAGACCCCCCTCCCTGTGAAGATGGCTACCTACCTGTTAGGTGAAGATGAACAATACAATGGCTGCCACATGCTTCTGGGTGGGGTGGAGTGCTACTTCCTGCTCAGGGGTGGGACAAGGGGGCATGGTGGGAGTTGTAGTGCAGGCCTCCCACCCCCAGACCCCCCTCCCTGTGAAGATGGATACCTACCTGTTAGGTGAAGGTGAACAATACAATGGCTGCCACATGCTCCTGGGTGAGGTGGAGTGCTACTTCCTGCTCAGGGATGGGACAAGGAGGCATGGTGGGAGTTGTAGTGCAGGCCTCCCACCCCCAAACTCCCCTCCCTGTGAAGGTGTATACCTACCTGTTAGGTGAAGGTGAACAATACAATGGCTGCCACATGCTTCTGGGTGGGGTGGAGTGCTACTTCCTGCTCAGGGGTGGGACAAGGGGGCATGGTGGGAGTTGAAGTGCAGGCCTCCCACCCCCAAACCCCCCTCCCTATGAAGATGGCTACCTACCTGTTAGGTGAAGGTGAACAATAAAATGGCTGCCACATGGTTCTGGGTGGGGTGGAGTGCTACTTCCTGCTCAGGGGTGGGACAAGGGGGCATGGTGGGAGTTGTTGTGCAGGCCTCCCTGTGAAGATGGCTACCTACCTGTTAGGTGAAGGTGAACAATACAATGGCTGCCACATGCTTCGGGGTGGGGTGGGGTGGGGTGGGGTGCTACTTCCTGCTCAGGGGTGGGACAAGGGGGCCTGGTGGGAGTTGTAGTGCTGGCTGCCTGTACACATCCAACCCTGGGAATGTTGCTGGCTACCTTTGGGGTGATTCAGAGGGAGTGAATGTTCCATCTGTGAGACATGTGTTGGGTAGTGTGTGGTGCACATGAATGGATTTGGGCCTAGGAGGTGTAGCTTTGTAGTTGTGCAAGACAGTACATAGCAGTGTAATGGTAGACATTTGTTTGTACTTACCAGCCTCCACTCCCCTGGGTACTCCTGTGAGACTCTCTGGATGCAGTATGGCAAGCACCTTCTCCTCCCATGCAGTGAATGTTCTTGGTGGGATGGGAGGGCCACCGCCAGTCATCTGAGCCAGCTGACGGTTCTTGTAGTTCTTCTGTTTCACCAGCCTCTTGAGGTCATGCTACCGCTTCATGATCTCCTTCTTGGTGCGCGGGGTGGTCCCTACTGCATTGACCTTGTTGACTATCCTTCTCCACATTTGTGCTCTGGTGGCTAATGGTGTCTGTTGGTCCAGGTTACCAAACAATTGAGGTTCTACTCTGATTATCTCATCTGCCATGACTGACAACTCACTGTCAGTGAATTTGGGCATTTTCTTTTGTGCCATGGTGTGTGATGTGCAAATGGTTTGAGGTGCAGGTGTGAGGGTGGTGGGGGTGATGTAAGTGGGGTGTGGGTGTGTGTTGTTGTGCTGGTGGGATGTGTGGTGGTTTGCCTCTCCTTTGTGCTGTAGGGTTATTTCCTTCAGGGGTGCAGTATTGCAAAGGATTCTGGTCAGGGAAGGGGCTGGTTTTATACTCAGCTATGTGGGTGTGTCAATATGTGGTATTGCTGTCAGGTGGGTTGTGTGGATTGTCCTGGGATTTGTATTTCTTTAGTTGCCATGGGGATGTGTCATTTGTGTGTGTTGGGTGTTTGGGGGGGCTGAGCTAGTTTGATGCGTGCACTTGGTGGCCTTGTGGTGTTTTTTTTTTTCCGACCGCCATATTTGTTCTGGAGCGGCCGCGGCGGTGGGTATGCAACAGTCCTTCCGCCGGCTCTCCCATTGATCACTGTTTGCGATTGTGGCGGTCGGAAACAGCGGATCGTTCCGCTGTCACCTCAATGGTATCCTAATTTTACTTGCGGTCAATCCGCTGGCCTAGCGGCGGTTATGGGTGTTTCCGCCGCGAATCCGACCGCCGCGGATGGATTTTCACCTGCTCCACCCGCTACCGGCAGTCTTTCCTGGCATCGTTCCGCCGCGGTCGGGTTTTTCTGGCGGTTGATCCTAATCGGACCGCTGGTTTTTACGCGGTACCAGCGGACGGTGAATTTCCGCTACCATGGCGGTCGGAATGGTTTTCCGACCGCCATCCTAATCGGCCCCTAGATCTCACTTGGCTGCTGCATGGGCTGCTGCCCCTGCAGCAGCATGGTTGGAAGTACACAATACTCCCCCGGACAGACAAAAGCCTACACTTAACCCCAGGTCCTCCCATTGACACTTTCTGTCTGCTCTGAGCAGCCAGAAAATATCAGCAGTTGTCTCCCTAGAATGAAGGACATATGCACAGTAAAGGCCTAGTATTTCCAGGTCCTTGCAGTTATGCTCCATTCTGTGGCGAAAACTGTGATACTGGTCGGAATTGAAGAGTCTGGCCACCTGGTATCCTGGCACCAAATTCTAGCCAACCCATAATGAAGGCCTTAGTTTGACATGTTTGTGTATAAAGTTTTGGTGTTATTTCAATGTCTACAATCTTTGAGACAAATAGATGTCCATGAACATTGATGTTTGGAAAACTCCACAACCATCTCAACGTCCTTAATAGGACTAAATGTGTTTTTGAGACATGTCTTTTTTCATGACATTTTTAGCAAGCATTGGCAAAGCCAGTAGGTTTGACCTTGACAAGACTGCAATTTTTTAAAACTATTTTTTTCAACCATACGCAATAGACATTAAAAGAGTAAAAGTAATAAAAATGAAACATGGCAAAAATGTCTATAGGTGGTGGGCATTTGTTCACAAAAAAGTAAACCCAAAATATGATCACACAAAACCAATCCACCGAAAAATAAAAATAAATAAATGAAAGTAGAGATTGGCCTACCAACCCTGGCACTGAAATGAAATATTTTTTAGGTGGATGTGCACATGTGCAAGAGAAAATGCTGTCACCCACAATGAACACAGTGAAGATGTACATTTTCATGTATCTTTCTTTTAGTGTTAACAACTGTGAATTTGTTTTTAAACCTGCTTAAGGCACAATGAAGCATTAGCGTTATTGCACATTTATGCGTATTTTTAATGCATTTCCTAAAAATCCTTACTACACCTACATACTACTCATCTTGAACCCTAAAAATGTCTTACTTCCCCTAAACTTAATCCATCCCTAAGGCCTAAAAAATCCTAACTAGACTTAAACTCAAGCCATTACTGAGGCCTAAAAAGTCCTTAACACCCCTTAGCACTAGCCATCCTTGAACCCTAATAACTCCTTGTTACCCATATACACTACCAACCCATGAACCCCCAAAGCCCCTAACTTCCCCTAAAGAGGTACTAACATTCATTTCAAAGGCACTTTTAATCTCACGTGGTTACCTGATGCTACTCTTGATGTATTTGTTCATGAATTCAGAGTGAAATTTTGGATATGTATGAACAACATTCTGACCCAGCTATGGCACAGACTTCCTCCCTTGGCAGCAAGGATAAAATCTAAGGCCATTCTATATTTGGTATACGTTGATGAACATCCAGTCAAGGAGGAGAGTGTGGCAAACTTCGGATGGTCAGGAAGGTGGAAAAAAAATTGGAAAAAGAGAACAGAAACTGTAGAGGAAGGGAATACATTTTCAGTCTCACTGACAAAATATCGATGTCAAAAATATAGATGTCACAAATATAGATGAAAAAAATATAGAATGCAAAAATATCGACTCCCTATACTTGAACAGGTAAGTACAAAAATATCGATGTTAAAAATATAGTTGTACAAAATATCGATTTATATATATATATAAAATAAAATAATAAATATTAAATATATTCAATAATAAAAATAGTTTTTTTTAAATAAAGTAGATTTAATATACATTTTAACAAATATAACAAATAAACTTAATTAAAAAAGTTAAACACACATACATAATAATAAATATATATATATATATATATATATATATATATTTACTTTAAAACAATGATTAAACTATTAATTTTCATTTCTTTTAAAATTATATAAAAATTTACAAACTCTATATATATATATATATATATATATATATATATATATACCAATAACATAAAATCTATTAAAAAAATTATATTATAAATTAAAACATTAAACTATTTAAAAATCTTTAAACTTAAATTTACAATTTACCACTACAGTCAGTGCAACAGTAGGGAAAGTGTTGGATAGCGGAGGGGTAAAAATTACTAATCCCACTCCAGTGAGTGCAACAGTAGGGAAAGTGTTGGATAGCGGAGGGATAAAATTTACTATTCCCACTCCAGTCAGTGCAAAATTAAAAACAAACAAAATACAAACAACAACAAAAATATTTAAAAAACTAAATAAATAAAAAAATATATAAATATGTTAAAAAATTTAATACAAATATATGTAATATTACAAATGAAAAAAAACATATTATAATTAGGGCTCCCTGTTTTCGGTTTTTACTGATTTTTACAGATAAATACAGACAGAAAACTATTTATTTTCCTGTCTGTATTTATTTATAAATATAGAAAAAAACGGAAAATAGGTCTTCTTTGGATGATTTTTTCTACAGTCAATCATGAGTGACAGGTCAGTAGGAGTACAGATTGAGAGGTAGGGGAGATGAAAAAAGACAATAGATTTCCCAATTAAGTGCAAATCTACAGTTATTGATGCTATTCTACAATGCAAGTGTTTTCAGATAACGTTATTGCACTGAATACAGCTGAAACATTTTGGACATTCAAATGCGAGTATATATTTATCAGTCAAATAAATGTGGAAAAATACCCATTGCAGCTTCATTTATATAGAAAACTTAAAATAAAAATGGATAAATATAGAAAAAAGGAGTAAAAAATAAATATGGATAAATACAGACGGAAAGGTCGAAAAAATAAATACCATAAAACCGGGAGCCCTAATTATAATGTTGAATGCATATGACACATACCTGTGAATATTATATTAAATAAAATAAAAAATAATTTTCAAACAAATAAATATTTTTAATTAGAAATTATTTAGAAACAAAAACATTAATTATTACATACATTTACTTTTTTAGTTCCTACCCTATAACACTACACAATTCACAACCCACATCTAAATTTAAAAAAATGTAATTACATAATTAACATAATTATTTACCAATTAAAGAAATATTATTAATTAAAAAGCAAATTGAAACTCATAAAAATTAATAAACTTCCCACACTTCACCCCTATAACCCCCACAAACCACAGCTAACATTAAACTGTAAAAATATTAATTACACAATTACAACTTATTTTCAATTAAAAAACTAATAGTATTTAACAGCTCATTATAAAGTAAGTAAAATTAATTTACTCCCCACCCTTTAACCCTATAAAAGTAAAACCCACACACAAAAAAATATAAACAATTACCCTAATTAAATATTAATTAATTAATTAATATTAATGATCAACTAATTATTAATTAAAAAACATAAATTACTTCCCACCCTTTACCCTATAAACCCCAGAACCACACCTAAAATTAATTACACAATTTCCATATTTAATTTTCAATTAATTAATATTAATTAAGAACTAATTATTAATTAATGAAACATAAATTACTTCCCGCCCTTTACCCCTATAAACCCCACAAGCCTCACGTAAAATTAATTACACAATTTCCAAAATTAATTTACAAATAATTCATTAATATTTATTAACAACTAATTATCAATTAATTATCCATAAATTACTTCCCACCCTTTACCCCTATAAACCCCACATTCCGCACCTAAAATTAAATACACATTTTTCATAATTAATTTTCAATAAATTAAATAATATTAATTAACAACTAATTATTAAATAATCAAAAATAAATTACTTCCCACCCATCACCCCTATAATCCCCACAACCCACACCTAAAATTAATTACACAATTTCCATATTTAATTTTCAATTAATTAATTAATAACTTATTATTAATTAATTTAAAATAAATGACTTCCCACACTTTACCCCTATAAACCCCACAACCCGTACCTAAACAAATTACACAATTACCATAATTAATTAGCAGTTAATTAATATTAATTAACAACCAATTAATAATTAATTAATAATAAATTACTTCCCACAATTAACACTATAAAATATCAATGAAATAAATATTAATAAATAAAAAATAATCATTAATTTATTATAATTAAATTACTTCCCACCCTATTCCCCTATAAACCCACAACCCGCTACGGTACTAAAAAACGCAAAATGTAATTAAAATAAAATTGATAACTACTAAAAATTTAACACATATATTAAAAAACATAAACAATTCTTTTACAAAAAAAATACATCACATACATTTAAAATATATACTAAAATACATAACACTAATTAAAAAATCGATATTCTAAACAACTATATTTTTGTAAACGATAATAATGACTTCTATATTTTTTTTAATTATATTTCTTACCTTAAAATCGACATTCTTGACCACAATATTGTTTATTGTTGCTGTCGTTTTTTTTCTGACTCGCGATATTTTGGACTCGATATTTATGTAGGTCGACATTTCCAACTCGATATTCTGTCTGCACACCACATTTTCGACAGTACTGTAGAACTGCATCATCATTCAACTGCAAGTCTATGTTAGCAGCAGGAACTGATGATTCAAAGGCAACATCATAGGAGGCCTCATATATGCTCAGTTTAGTCCTTTGAGTTGGAATGGCCCTGATTGACAACAAATTCAAAGGTAGAGTGTCAGCCATTTCAGTTGGGTGTCTCAACAGATTTTTGCTATTTTACTCTTAAGAGTACTATTATTGCGCTCAACTTTCCTTGCTGACTCAGAATGTTAGGCACAGTGAAACCACTTCTTGATCCCTAAAACTTTCCAGATCTCCTTAACTACTACTAAAATGAAGTGTGTTCCGTGGTCAATAGAAAGGTTCTGCAGATTACTGAATGGTGGATAGAATTCCCTTAATAGGCTCTTGGCCGTGGTTATAGCATCTGCTCTTGCTCATGGATAGGTTTCCATACATCCAAAAACACAGACAACCAAAAGCAAGCACATAAGAGAAGGAAACACATTTTGACATTTGTATGAAGTTCATCTATAGATTGACGAAGGGGCCCCATGGAGCTGGATAGGCAGCAGGGTTGGTTTTGATTTCCTTACCAATCTTGTGAAACTGGCAGGTGGCACAGGAGTGACAATAGTTCTGGGCAATGCAAGGAAAGAGGGGTGCCTTCCACTTGGATGCTGCAGCATGAATCATGTAATTCCTCCCAACATGGGCAGTCTTATGATGCAACCCCTTGAGGTTCGGGAGCAGAAGTTTCAGTGCGACCACAAGGTCGGAGCTGTCCCTACACATTCCTTCTGGTTCTCTTGTACAATATTGTTTTTTTTAACTTCTGAGGCTTGCTCATGTAACAAAAACAAATCCTGCATCTAGAGAAACCCAAAGTCATGAGCAATTGTGAACACATACTTTAAGACTTTGAATATAGTTAAAGTCTTTCTCTCTCTTTTCTAAATAAGTATACAAGCTCTAGTCAGGGCAACAAGCTCAACAACCTGGCCAGATCTCACAATGGGAAAACAGCAGCTCTCTATAACTTGATTACTGTGCATACAGCGTATCTGCTGACAAGCTCACCCTCAATATTTCAAAGACATGATGCTAGAACTGGGGGTCTCTAGTTGGCAGAGGTGGGTACCTTTGTCCAAATAGGGACCCTTGCTTCTAGTCAGGGTAAGGGGGATACACACTTTAGATAACCCCTGCTCACCCCCTTGGTAGCTTGGCACGAGCAGACAGGCTTATCCCAAAGGCAATGTGTAAAGTATTTGTACCAACACTCACAGTAACACAGTGAAAACACCACAAATGGACACCACACCAGTTTAGAAAAATAAAGTATCTTTATCTAAACTACACAAGACCAAAACGACAAAAATCCAACATACAAAACTCAGTAGAATGTCTTTAAAAAGGGTTGTAGCAAAAATAAACTTGTAGGTCTCAAATGCGACACTTTCAGTCTCAAAGTACCTGGGATGCGTAACGCAAAACATGCAAAAGGGGCGCAGTGAAGGCGATGCGTCGGTTCTTCCTGTGCTCCGGTTCCGGTGCGACAAAATGGCGCCTTGATGCGTTGCGCTGATCCGGTGCGATGCGATGAAAATGGCGTCTTTGTTGCAATGCGACACTGTAGATGCGATGCGTGCACGCCCGACGGCCGTGCGGCGAACTCGGTGATCTTCTGAGCCGCGACAGGCCCTGCGACACGCTTCTACGGTGTTGCAACGACACCCTCAGTGACGGCGACACGCTTCTCCGGTGTTGCGGCGGTGAACAGCGGCGACAATCTTCTCGATGATGCGACAGCGGCTGCTGCGGCCGCGTCACGCTTCTCTCGTTGCGTCGCGCTTCCAGCTCCCAACAGCAAGAGAGGCCTCACACACAGTTACAGGCCCTCCTGGCAGACTGGAACTCCCAGCAAGGAAGTTCAGGGTAGCTGGGTGTGAAGTCCTTTTGTACCTGGGACTTCAGAAACAGGAGGCCAGCTCTTCTCAGGCCCTTGGAGACTTTTCTTCAGATGGACACAGCACTCAGCAAAGTCCTTCTTCAAGCAGGGGGACACAGCACACAGCAAAGTCCCTTAGATCTCTCCTCAGTAGAAACAGCAAACTGCAGCCCAGCCCTAGACACACTTGGGCATTACTTCTCCTTCAGTCTCTTCAGCTGATCTTCTTTGGCAGGTATTCTTCTTGATTCCAAAAGTAGTCTAAAGTTCAGGGGTTTCAGCTCTAGTATTTATACCCCAGAAGTCTTTGTTCTCCATGTGTGAGGGGTCCTGGACCCAGTCCAAACCAGTTCAGGGTGCATTCTGCCAGGGCACCTCTCCTTCCTTTGTGAGTGTGGGCCAGGGTCATCAGACACACAGCAGTAGGTGGAGCCAGCATTGTGGAAGGCAGGCACAGCCCTATTCAGACCCAGGTGCTACTCCTCCCACCACTCCAAATGCAAATAGGTCTATTCAGCCTAGTGCTGACTCACCCAGCCTCCTGCAGCCACCCCCAGCCCCTGTCACTCACAAACCAGACAGTCAATTCACAAACAGGCAGAGGCACACAGAAAGGTTGAACAAGAAAATAGCCACTTTCTAAAAGTGCTATTTCCAAACTTAGGGGTCCATTACGATGGCGGGCGGACAAAGTCCGCCCGCCATCGCAACGAAGAAAGGGACCGCCCGCCACATGTGCGGCGGTCCCGTGATTCGAATTAGGATGCGCCCGCCACACTGGCGGGCGCATCCTCATACTCAGCATCATGGCGGGCGGTGCTCACAGCACCGCCCGCCACAATGCTGGAAATGCATGTTGTGCATTTGCATGCACAGGGTGACAGGCACCGCGCGGTGCCTGCCACCTTGTGCATTCAAATGCAGGGGGTACCATAGGTACCCCCATGTGCACCCCCAACACCCTGGGGCCCGCAACGGGCCCCCAACTGTACTACCGTATGCCTTTCCATGGCGGCAATGCCGCCATGGAAAGGCACACCTCCGACCAGCATCGTAATATGGATGGCGGTGTCTTGCAGACACCGCCACCATATAATGCCCCTTTTCCGCCGGTCGACGAGTTGACCGGCGGAAAAGCGGCGGACGGTTTTTCCGTCCGCCGGGGTCCCCCCCGCCATAGTAATATGGCGGGGGTAAATGTGTGGCGGGCGGAGAGAAATAGCGGGCGGATCGCCACCACCATACGGGCGGTGGCGATCCGCCCGCTATTGTAATGACCCCCTTAGAATTTAAAAACCATCTTCACTAAAAGATGTGTTATTAAATTCTGAGTTCAGGGGTACCAGATTCCAACTTTCTATCTTGCTGCTATGGGAAGATTTGCAGGTAAACATGTTACACAGCATTCCCCATGTTATCCTATGGGCAAGATAGCCTTTCAATAGTGAAAAACGCAATTGGCAGTATTTCACTATCAGGACATGTTACCCACACTAGTACATGTCCTACCTTTCACATACACTGCACCCTGCCCAGGGGGGTACCTTCGGCCTACCATAGGGGTGTCCAATGTGTAAGAAAAGGGAAGGGTTAGGCCTGGCAAGTGTGTACACTGGCCAGGACAACATGGCAGTTCACAAACTGCGCACAGGCACTGCAGTGGCAGGCCTGAGACACCATCTTAGGGCTACTCCTGTGGGTGGCACAATCAGTGCTGCAGGCCCACTAGTAGCATTTGAATCACCAGCCCTGGCACACTTAGTGCACTTTACTAGGGACTTATTGGTAAAGCAAATATACCAATCATGGATAGCCAATCCCAATAACAATTTAACCAGGGAGCACTTGCACTTTGGCACTGATCAGGAGTGGCAAAGTGCCCAAAGCATCTAAACCAGCAAAAACGAATTCCAGCACAGTGTCAAAAATACAGGAGGTAGAGGCAAAAAGTCAGGGGAAACCACGCCAAGGATGCCAGGTCTAACACATGATCTATCCGCAAAGTAGATTAATTCAGATTTGGGTATGAAAGGATCTGTCAGATCAATGTAGGACTTTGTCACATGTTTGGTCACCACAAGAAAATCATGGGGTTGCCCTCCTAGCGGATTGGCAGTAGAAATGCAGGGTTTGAGGTTGAGGAGTGAATCAAGGTAATATGGGTGGCAGATAACAATAGGATCTCATAATGGAAAGGTGCTGAGTGTTGGTGGTGAGGAGGATTTCAATGACAGAATTAGGAACAGAATAAGGATAATCAAGGTAGAACTCAATGCAGTATTTTCAGAGTCTTCCATAAGGTGAGCAGCAGTAGCTACAGAGATGTGGCATGGAGGGATCTGGGCCTCCAGGGTCTAAAGCAGGGGAATAGTATGCTGTGGCTATTTCTAATCACCATTATCCAGCTCCTGTACTCTGTGTCAGGCCTGCAAGCCCATCACTAAACTGGCTGCTGCACAGGACTTATGCCCCCATCCTGTGAATAACATCCTGCAAGCGCCATCGCGTTTGAAGAAGAGACTCAGGCACAAAGAAAGTAATGAACTTATCGCAAGACCGGAGATCTCGCGATATTTGGCTGCCATTTTGGGCGCAGCCGTTATTTAAGGCCAAGCCCACTTCTAAAAGCTGCTTGCTCTTTCTGAGATGCTTACTGAGGCAGCAGCTCACCCCGTCTTCTGCTTTGGATTGGCTCCCGCAGTTCCGCGTCAGCCATCTTCGAACCTCTGTACAAAGGAAAACAACACTGGATTAGAACTGCAGAAAAAAGAGGATTTACCTTGCTGGTAATGTGCCTCATTGCGTGTGCAGTAGAACTTTTTAGACTCTCCTTGTGCTTGAGTGACGTACCTGTAAAGAAAGGAGAG
The DNA here is from genome assembly GCA_963921515.1 of Calotriton arnoldi. Taxonomy (NCBI): domain Eukaryota; kingdom Metazoa; phylum Chordata; class Amphibia; order Caudata; family Salamandridae; genus Calotriton; species Calotriton arnoldi. The sequence goes on along the minus strand of CAWUFW010000672.1, from coordinate 2,589,101 downwards.
AGTGAAATGAATCCATTGTCAAACTATTGTGCACACTAACTGTGCTATAACTTTAGTTGTACATTAACCACGATTGCTAACAGTGATGAAACTATACTGTGAGACTAACATTGTGTTTCTAACTGAGAATGTACTACGGTGATGTATTGTGCGATGTGAATGAAACTAAACATATGTTGTTATGGCATTGCTGAGGTGAACGTGAAGCAATAAGGTTGAAGCCTACACTCTCTGTTGACAATAATTTATCGCTTGGGCTAGATACCGGATCACAACACTAACTTGCAAGTTCTGGATGAGGAGTATCACAGTAAAAAGCCTGGTGGGTGTGGTACTTAAGAGGGTGTGCATAGAGGCCAGGAAATATTCTGGATCCTAACTATAGTCATTTCCCTTTTAGGCAATGCCAGAATCGTTTTTACCACTCAGAGGAAGAGAGATAAAAAAAAGTGGGAAAGGGGATCAATACAGGTACACGGTGAGGTTTGGGGAGGGAACAACTAATTGGAGTGCCAGAACAGATTTAACACATTCCCTTGTGCTTCCAGATTTCTACATGCCCTTGGAGGATAACCACCACGCCCAGATGCTGCAAACCCAAGATCATCTCCAAGTCACCTATCTCTCTCTCTCTTCGTCCCATTCCCCTATCCCCCAAGATACTCTTCTTCTGACCTCTTGAACTTTGCAAATGAGCATTGTTATCAGGAGGAGATGGGAACCAGCAACTCGAAGCTCCATCACAACCCCGTGGGATCAAACAAGTTAATGCTTGACAGAACAGCAAGTCCACATATAACCTCCCACTCGGATGCGATTGAGTTACGAAGTATTTTGTTGGCCGACTTGGCCAACATGATAGGTAACCTGCAATGCAAAACTCAAGTCTTGGCTCAAAGGTTAGACAATCTCCAAATTAGTCAGGCTGTTGAAAACAAATTCACCTGGGATGCCTTTCCTGGAAGAGTGAGGGACAAACCCATTGCGAAGCCACCAAGCTTTACTTTTCCAAATCCGGCTCCCACCTCTCCCGGAGAGGGCGTTCAAAATCCAGTTATTCATGTTACTACACCTCCAGCTGTTCCTCCGGTGCCCCTTGAATGCTTCACAGGGGATCCTGCTAAGTTTTCTGTATTTTTCAACCCATGCTAGGTGCACTTTCTGTGCCGACCGGCCTTCTTTCCTGATGAACAATCCAAGGTCACATTCGTTCTTTCCTACTTAGCTGATACAGCAGCTTCATGGTCCATTCCCCTAGTAGAACGGGATGATCCGTTGTTGCACAATTACCAAGCCTTTAAATCGGAAATGAAGAAACTTTTTGATAAACATACACTCATGCAGTCAGTAGACTCGGAATTACTGAACTTGCGACAGGACAATAAAGACCTCCTTACTTACATTACAGCCTTTAATGGGCTGATAGCTGAATCAGAATGGCCAGCCGAGAAAAGAGGTTCATTATTCTATGTGGGGTTAAAAGACGAGTTGAGTGATCTATTAGAACAGGTTGTGAACCCCCCCTGACTCTTGTGAAGATCTAATAGACCTGGTAGTCAAACTAGACCATCGACTTAGCGAACAACAAAGTGATTGAGTTAATTCTGACAATATGGTGTTAGTGATCCAGGAACAAAAGAATTATAGTACTCAAACCTCGGAGAAGGTAGAGCCCATGCAAATAGGAGGTCTAAGAGGGCCCCTCATGAAAGAGGAGAAACAACAGTGAAGAGATCAAAAACTCTGTTTGTATTGTGGCAACAAGGTAATTTTCTTAAAGATTGTCGAGCCAAACCTAAGAAGAAGGAAGGTGAGGCAGAGAATACCAAAGCGCTAAACTGAAGCACCCGACAACGGTAGAGGCTAGTTGTTCGAGTTTAGAATACCATCAAGTCTCCCACACTTTAGCTCAAACCAGTTCAAGTCAAGGTTACAGATACTTGTACATTCCTGCTCACGTCTGGTGGATGAATGGTAAGGCAGCAGTCTCCATTGAGGTACTGCTAGATTTCGGAACCACCAAAACTTTCTTGGATTTAACCTATGCCGAAGACGTGGGTATACCTATTCTTACTAGAAAAAGGTTCCTGAATCAGTAAAGACCATTGACGGTAGCGAATTGTAGTCGGGCCCAATCACTAGTACCACTTGTGAGGTGACTGTAGTCATTCAGGGATCACATCAGGAAAACGGGAGGTTTGATTTAATTAATGCTCAGTAGTTTAAGGTCAGCCTGGGCATTCCTTGGCTTCAAACCCATAATCCCAGCATTGATTGAGTGACACACAGCCGTGGCTCGTGCAGGTAAGAGCGGTGGGGCCGGAGGGGTGGGGGGGGATTTTGACAGACAACGACGAGGGAAAATTAATTATTTATTTAATTTCCCCTCGTGGTCGTCTGTCGAATCCCCCCTACCCGGCCCCACCGCTCTTACCTGCACGGGCCGCGGCTGGTGACACATAAGATTAACTTACAAACACATTTTTGTCAAGAACATTGTTGGAAAGAACCCATTAGCGAGGAGGTTGACACCTGCGCGACTAGGGATTTAGTGGAGGTTGAAAGCAATGAGTTACCTCAAATTTACAAGGATTATTCCAATGTCTTCGGAATGGAAGGAAACTTCTAAAGAGCATTATGCCAAGGCGTCAAAGCGCTATAACGCAAAAGAAAGGAGAACCCACTAAATCCAAAAGAACTGCTATTATGGAAGAGAAAAGAGCCATGTTTTCAATTGCTTCCAGAAGGCTGCAAAATAATCCAGACTCGTAATATAAGTGGGCAGAGAGTTCCACAATTTGGCAGCAGCTACAAAAAAGGAGCAGCTGCCACTTCTGGCTTTCCAAAATCTTGGAATAGTCACCTTCCTAAGGGAAGATGATCTAAGATGTCTTTTTGGGGTGTACCAGAACACAGACCCTTGCTGGTGGAGAGCCAGAAGTGCCATGCAGAGGCCTTAAATGTCACACACTTTTTAACAGGAAGCCAGTGAAGGGAGCGTATTTCCTCCCTCACTGAAAGTTGTTTAGGAACATTCAGAACCAGACAAGCAGCAGCATTCTGAATGATTTGTAGTCTGTTCAATGAGAACACATTGATGTTTAAATATAAGGTGTCGCAATAATCAAGACGTGCTGTTATTAGAGCAATAACCACTGCTACTGTGAGCTCCGCCGGAATGAGTGGGAAACGTTTTTAAGGATTTTGATGATATAAAAGCAGTAGCTTACAGTTCTATTGACCCGAGTATCAAAGGTGAGGGAGCTGTCAAAAATGACACCTTACTTTTGAGCCAAGATCACTGGAGTAGGTAATGGGCCACATCTCAGGCCACCAGATTTCTGACCACATGATTGTTGTGCTCCAAAGACCAAGATCTCTGTTATATCGGCATTTAGATTCAGATAATTTTTCTTCATCCAGGTACTGACGCTGACCATGCAGAGTTTAAACTTGTCAACTATCCCAGACAAATCATCAGTTAAGGAAACAATAATTTCGGTGCCATCTCCAAAGGACAACACCTGAAAGCGAAAAGACCTCACCAGTCTAGTTAGGGGGGGGCAACATATATGTTAAAAAGGGTCGGACTGCGGGAGGACCCCTGTGGGACCCCGCAGGGAAGGGGGAATGGTTCTGCCCTGTATTTGCCACAGTTGACTATATGAGTCCTATTAATCAGAAAGGACTCTAAAAGGTTCAGAGCCGTATCCCTCACCCCTGCCTGATGCAATCTTTGCACCAGGCGGAATGGCCATATCGTATCAAATGCCGCAGACAGATCGAGTATTATCAGAATAGCGGCACCTCTCTGATCCACCTGGCAGCGCATAGAATCTGCAGCAGCAACTAATGCTGACTCAGTGCTATGACCACTGCGAAATCCATTTTGTGAGGGGTACAATAAATCATGAGCAGTTATGAACTGAGCCAGTTCCTGGTTTCAATATTTTTTCTAGAATGTTTGCTGCTGCAGGCAGCAGCGAAATACGGCGCAGATTTTTAAGATCCTATGCATCCCCATTAGGCTTTTTTTGGAGGGGGACGACTACAGCTTCCTTCAACATGTGAGGAAATACTCCTTGACAAAGGAAAGGCAACCACTCTTCCCCCGCATGGGCCTTTCAATTGCAGAATTGACTTGCAGCGATGCTCACAGATTCCCTGCAGTTACATAGATGTCTTGACTAAAAAAGAGAATACGCACTTACGCCAGTACCTGGACGAAATGTTGGAAATAGGTTTTATATGGCCTTCACGTTCTCCAGCTTCCCGTTGTACCCAAAAAAGGGAGGGAACTGAGAACCTGCATTGATTACCAAGCCCTGAATAATATCAACGCAAAAAAATTATCCCCTACCTCTGATTTATACTTTACTCAATCAGGTTAAGACTGCTCAAATTTATACGAAGTTGGAACTGCGGGGTTCTTACCATCTAGTAAGAGTCCAGGAGGGTGACGAGTGGAAAACTGCCTTTTGTACCAAGTTTGGGCTTCACAACTATCTTGTCATGCCTTTCGGACCTTGCAGTGCACCCATATCTTTCCAATACTTCATTGATGAAGTACTTCAAGAGTTTATTGACCATTGTGCTTCCTTATACATTGATGACTTCTTGATTTACTCTAACTCATACTCGTAACATGTAACACATTTTAGGGTGATTCTACAAACTTTACGACAGAACCATCTATACTCTAAACTGAAAAATTGTTCATTCCATGTTCAAGATGTAGAGTTCCTGGGGTATTTATTGCCACCTAAAAGGATACAAATGGACCCAAAAAAGGTTGAGACAATTGTGCATTGGAAATATCCTCAAAATGTGAAAGAGGTTCAGAGCTTACTGGGCTTTGCCAATTTCTACAGGAGGTTCATAGACCATTTTTCTAACCTGGTCTCCCCAATCACTAAACTGTTACAAAAGGGAGTAAAATCAGTAGCAGCTGGTGTGCCGTCGGAGTGGCAGGGCGGGGGGAAGGAGGGGGATGACGGACAAAGAAAACAATAAAATAAAACATTAAAAAAAATAACTTACCTGCCGCTCTTCTGTTTCTTCCTCGCTGCAGCACAGGCTCCCAGCCTCCCCTGTGGCCAAACCTGATGATGCTCTCATGCGTGAGAGCAGCGTCAGGATTGGCCTGAGCGCCCTCAATTTGTGCACCCAGGGAGACTGGGAGCCTGTGACTGCTGTCTCCAACCCAGCAATGCAGCTGGGGTTGGAGACAGCTTCACTGCACATGATGCTTTGGCCGGCCTGAGATGGCCAGCCAAACCGTCATGCGCACTGAATCACTGTGCTAACCACTCTCCCTCCTGCCTTGCCACACGATCGCCCCACCACCAGGCCTCATTCAATGGAGGAAAAATAAAACGATAATAAACATGTTTTATTGTTGTTTTATTTTACGAATTTTGAGGATGGCAGGGGAGGCGATGCTACTCCGCCAGAGCGGAGGAGCTACCCATGAATAAAATTCCAGTGGAGAGAAGAAGCTGAAAAGGCTTTCAGTCAACTAAAGACAAGTTCATTCAAACCCTGATCTTGAGTCACCCAGATCCAACACAACCTTTCATTGTGGAGGCTAATACCTCACAAGTAGCTGTTGGGGGTTCTTTCCCAAAGAGACAAAAACACTGGGGAGTTACATTGCATGGCATATTTCTCTCATAAACTACATCACACAGAAGTCAACTATTCGGTTGCAGACCGAGAACTTTTGTTTATGAAATGGACTTTTGAGGAGTGGAGACACTACCTCTTGGGAAGTCTAAACACAGTCACTATCTTAACAGATCACAGGGACCTGCAGTTCCTTAAGTCAGCTCGAGCATTGTCAACTAAAGTAGTCTCAATTCTTTCATGACTATGACTTTGTCATTCAATTTCAGCCAAGGTGCAAAAATGGAAAGTAAGACACAAAGAGGGGGCTCGAGGAGAATTTAAGGACTAGCGAGGGCTTCCTGTTCCTGACGCCCGAAGCACCACGCGAAACGAGTCCGCGGTGGGACGGGTGTCTGTATTTAAGGCCAATTGCCATGAACAGATGCGACTAATACACCTGACTTATGCAGGGACACCGGTGAATCTACGGATCAGCCCGATCACTGGTGACACTTTTGCAATTTGCCTTTCTAATTTTCTTTCTTTTTGTTCACTTTTTATATAGTCACATGCAGTAGCTTCTTAAGATCCTGATGAAAGCCATGAAACTATAATAGTTCAAATACGGCTGAAACATGTCGATTATTCGAGAGTGCAGCTACCTCTAATGATGGCAGCTACACCATTTTCATTGTGTTTTTAATCCTGGCACTTGGAAGCGACAATAAAATTCAATAGGTTTACCACATAGCTAGTTTTAATCACTTTTTCTTGCACCACAGTTTAGTTAGCACTGCACTATCTCATACACACATCATTGCTCATACTGGGTTTTAGATACCCCTTCCTTCACTTTGAAAAACATCCCTGTGCTCCTCCCTCGCAGCAAGGGGTTGTAGCCCGCGTCACAACTAGGTTGTGACGCGAGGAGGTATCCTCATGATGAAACATGACACCTCTGGTGTGTGAGGGAAACCATCCTATAAAGGGACTACCTTAGGTGGACAGTTTTTCACCAGCCATCTCTCTGAGATATATGATTCTTTTCTTCTCAATATACTTCTCTCTGGACCCAAGGACAATTAGTGTTTTTGCAAAAATGGAAAGGCTGACATGCTTTTCAGGTATTGGCATGCAATCACTGAAAGTTGAGAAGATGCACCCTTGATCATTTCCCCTGGTTAGGTACAGGGGGCTGTCACACCAAGTACTGATTTCTTACAGCTGGTACATCTAGAACAAGGATCAGTAGAAGCACAAGTCACTTTACAACACCACACAATGGAAGTCAAGGAAGGGCTTGCATATGTGAAACAAGGGCTTTACCTTCCAACCCAACCCTTACAAGAGAAGGCCTTAAAAAGGTTTCACACAGGGTTCCTGGTGGGCACCCAGGAGAAAAGAAAACTATAGATCTGCTACAACAAATCTCCTGGTGGCCATCTATGTCCAAGGAGGCAAAGAAATTTGTAGCAAATTCTTCGATTTGCACTCAAAGCAAAAGGTCCCTTCAGATCCCTGCATGTCAGTTGATGCTACTACCTATACCACCCGCACCTTGACATACTGTATCATTCGATTTTGTGGTGGAAATACCCAAATCACAGGCAGGGTTCAACACCATTTTAGTAGTAGTTGACCATTTTACCAAAATGTCACATTTCATTCCACTCAAAGCCTTGCCCTTCTCTTTACAATTGCCAAAGGTCTTTTTACAGGCTGTTGTAAGATTGTATGGTCTCCCGTCAGCTCTAATTTCAAATCAAGGAACACAGTTTCTTTCCAAATTTTGGAAATCTCTTTGCAGTCTTTTGGATATGGATGTCCGTTTGTCCTGTAGCCATCACCCGCAGAGTGATGGTCAGACCGAAAGGGCGAACCAATTAATGGAACCGTATTTACGTTGTTATCTTTTGGAGTCCAATCTCAATTGGGCAGAGTGTTTGTGGACTGCTGTATTTGCGTACAATAATGCTATCAATGTGTCCACTAAATGTTTGCCATTTTATTGTACTTATAGCGTTTAGCCATGCATGTTAACCATGGACACGTTGTGAAACTCAAGTGTAAAAAAACATTTAAGAAATACAATGACAAAGCAGACCTATGGATATACAGAAATAATATGTGAACAACCAGATGTGATAAAGTAATAAAAATATATATTTATTTATTTCGATATGATTTTTTTGAATATATTCTTTTTTTGGGCGAAATTGAAAACAATATATCATAAAAAACAGTTACTCAATGTGTACAATATAATGATTCAATATTTAGCGCATTGTTGAACCATGGTCCCTACTTTAGGTATGCAGGCATGCTGACACACTCACACTCTACCTATTTCTGCATGGATAATTTATAGAAATATTGTGTACAATTTATATGCAGGTAGTGACACAACATAGAAAAAAACAAAACAATGGAGTAACTGTGGTTCAATTATCATCACAACGGTTTCATGAATGAGGAATATACATTTTTATCATGGCTGAAGAATTTCATGTCCTGTTCATGTGAAACTCACCTATGCCCAGCCGTGCATTACTTTTTAGGGCAAATAACTGAAAACCAGAAAAAGGAACAAACTAACCTAGCAATAGCCAAGCAACAGTATAAACTCCATGCAGACAGGAAAATATGTTAAGGACCTGATTATCAAGTAGGTCAATCAGTGTGGTTATCAACCAAGCACATTAATCTGAAAGGAGCACGCAAATTCCATCCACGATTCATCAGACCATTCAAAATTGTCAAGAAGGTGAATGATGTGGAATAAAACTAGAGCTACCAAAACACCTTACCCATTTACCCAGTGTTTCAAATTTCATTGCTAAAACCAATGTCAGAACACATGAAATGTACTAAAGGCCCTCCTCCGCTGGTAATAGAAAATCACCCAGAGTATGAAGTTAAAGCTGTTCTCGATTCCAAAAGAATACTAAACAAGGTATACTACCTACTAGACTAGAAGGGACATGGCCTCAAGAACCGATCCTGGGAGCCGGCAGGCCGTGTCCATGGCCCATGTTTGACCCATTTGTTCCACCAAAGAAACCCAGACAAACCCAAACCCTTTAGGGGCACCTTGGGAGGGGTGTACTGTTGGGCCTGCGGGCCCATGGCTAAACTGTCTGCAACACTACCCAGGACGAATGCCCCCTTAGTGCATCCACCCAGTGAAGAACAATCAGCAAGAGCCGTTGCGCATGAAGAACGGACTCAGGCACAAAGAATGCAATGGACTTCTCGTGAGACCGGATATCTCGTGAGATGTGGCGGCCCTGTTAGGCGTGGCTGCTATTTAAGGCCGCGCCAGCTTCTAGATGCCGCTTGCTGTTCTGAGATGCTTACTGAGAAGGCAGCTCGTCCCGCCTTCTGCTCCGGATCAGCTCCTGCAGTCCTGCGTCAGCCGTCTTCGAATCTCTATATAAAAGAAAACAACGACGGATTAGAACTACAGAAAAAGAGGATTTACCTTGGTGGTAACGCACCGCGTTGCACGTGCAGTAGAACTTTTTAGACTCACCTTGCGCTTGAGTGATATACTTGTAAATAAAGGAGAGAGTGAAATTAATCCATTATCAAAACTATTGTGCATACCAACTGTGATATAACTTTAGTTGTGCATTCACCAGTGATGAAACTATATTGTGAGACTAACAATGCATTACTACGGTGATGTATGGTGCAATGTGAATGAAAATAAATACACATGTTGTTATGGTAGAGTTCAGGTGATCCTGAAGCCATAAGTTTTAAGCCTGCATTCTCTAGGGACAATAATGTTTCTCATGGGCTAGATACTGTATCACAACACTAACTTGCAAGTTCTGAATGAAAAGTATCAAAATAAAAAGCCTGGTAGGTATGGTAATTAAGAGGGGGAGGGGGCATAGAGGCCAGGAAGTATTCTGAATCCGAACTATGGTAATTTCCTTTTTAGGCAATGCCAGAATCGTTTTTACCACTCATTGAGAGAGATCAGCAAAAGCGGGAAAGGGGATCAATACAGGTACACATTGAGGTTTGGGAAGGGAACAACTAATGGGAGTGCCAGAATAGATTTAACATATTCCCTTGTGCTTCCAGATTTCTACACGCCCTTGGAGGATAATCACCAAGCTCAGACGCGCCGAATCCGAGATCATCTCCAAGTCACCTTTGTCTCTCTCTCTCTCTCATCCTTCCAGACCTCTTTCCCCAGCATACCCTCGTTCTGATTGCGTGAACTTCACGGGAAGAGCTTTGGTATCAAGGGGAGCTGTGAACCAGTGACTTGAAGTTCCATTACCTCCCTGTGGGATCAAACAGGTTAGTGCTTGACACTCTGACGGCTTATCCATCTTGTTTGTGTCAATATAATGGAAATGGTTTTGTGTAAACAGGAAACCCCAGGCAGGCACAGAGGCGAGGGCTTGTTTTATTTGTAGAAATGCATATTCAGCTTTTTTAGACCATTGCAGGAAACAACAGTGACTTTTTAAACCCATGGACCTACTATCTACAATACCCAGCCATACCAAAGAACATTTGTACCTGGCAGATGGTTACAAGATGTGGTAACTTATGGATGGCTTCATTCCGCCCTAACAAAATATGGCGCTCTCCTTAGTCAATTGAGTGAGAAGGTCAACAGAGTCACATTTGTGTTGGTCTAAGATAACAGAGTCAAGAAAAAGAGCATCAATGTATTAAAGCAAAGTGGAGTTATCACGAAAGACCAAAGTATCTAAATTGCTCTTTAAAGTTTGGTAAAAGATTGAAGGAAACTCTGTGAAGTCTTGAGGGAGCCTTCTCCATGACAGTTGGGGTCTGCTGAGAAAGCGAAGAGAAACTGACTTCCTTCATGAATGGGTATTGAAAAGAAAGCAGAACACAAATCCATCACCATGAGCCTTTGGGCATTATGAGGGATACAGGAAAGAATGGCAGCTAGTTTAAGAACCTTGGGGAATTAAGGAATAACCACACATTAGTCTTTACCACCTTAAAGAAAGGGAGAATAGGATTATTACATCTGCTAACAGTTGGTACCAAGACACCTCGATGACTTGTCAAATACCTGCTTCCGCCTCAGGCTTTAGAGAACATTGAGGTAGCGTTTTCATAGGGTTTATCTTTGTTTTTACAGTGTCAATAGACAGAATGCAAGCCACATCATTAGCACCTGTGGGCCATACATTTGAAGACACTTGCGCAAGTAATTCAGACAGATCTTCAGACATTTTTAAATTGTCAGCAGGAGTTTGGCAATCTGTCTTGCAGGACAGGGCAAGGATCAAGTCTTCCTTGCTTTGCGGTACATTGAGGTAAACTCTGTCAGGCAATAAAGAAAACAGTCAAATCAGAGGTCTTTAGGGCAGATCGGTGTCAGTATCAAAGAGACAGGTAGTGGGTTTTCCATTTATCATACAATCAGTGTATGGTCCTTTGTGATATACGGGAATCAAAGTATTTATGATACATGTGGCACCTTTCAAACTTTTCCTATTCTCTAGAGCCTTCTCATCCTATACTATGGATGGCACACACACTGTCTCTTTTGTGGGACTCCTCACATTTCTACCTACCCAACCAGTCTATTATCCCATCATCTCCTACCCGGGCAAAACTTTGGTACACTTTCAACACATCACATACTAAAAGAAGAGAAGCAAAGCAACAAATAATAAACACATGATCAGACTTCACCTTCATGTAGTTTGACGTGCTTACACTGTTCGGCCAGATAGCCCGGTCCAGCACTCGGCGATGCTCCATCTCCATTCCCCTGCTGAAAACTCTGCCTTACCTTGGCACCTAGTGCACGGTCCAAAGCTTGTCCCCTTAGGTGTGCAAGGTAAGGCACACAATACACCAGATTCTGAGGAAGAAAAGCAACACTCAGAGAGGTCACTGAAGTATAATAAATGGTTAATGGTAAAATCCAGCAGGAAACATTTTCATTTGGAATACAATGGACCAGTGCTCCCCTAGCTGAGCCGTTTGAGCATAGAATAATAAATTCACTTCCATTTTAACTTCTTTCATGAATTTTCTATAATACAGCAGCAGAAGATAGAACATGTGACACTACACAAAACTCTAGATGGTAGCTAACAAGTGGGTGTGTAGCTCTTCATGTGAGAAGAATGTGAAGAGATCTTGAAACTTTGGTAAACAAGGAAACTGACTTCACCAACTCTGCAGGTCTAGCTTGTATATGCCATTCTCAAACCTAGGCTACGTTTACTTGAGCAGTTAAGCTAAATGTGCAGTGTACAACACTGCTTTAGAAGACAAAGAATACATTTAAAATGTGTGTTACTGTGCAACATAACAAGGGCTAAGGTAGTACTTAAGCAGGTATAAAAACAATTTCTTATAAATTATTGTTTTCTGCACAGGAAGCCATATTCTAACCCTAACACAGTGCACTAACTGGATAACGGATGGCGCTTTTATATCTTGTCCAGTACCCTTTGCCGAGATCTGCTCAAATAATGGGCAGCACCAAAACACTACTACACCACTAATTTATGGACTATTACCAAGTAAACAAATTACCATATATCATGTATTTAATAACTATGAAGGAGAAAACTAATAACTATTACCCACAAAAACCGTAATCGAGTCCTAAAATATATCCTCATCCAGCAATGAATGGCTGTTATTATCATTTCAGCAAAGTCTAATGGAGAAATCTTCAAAACTCTACATTAAGTCATTAAGTATAGAGTACGCTACCAGTACTCAATTTGCCTTTGCAATCAAAGAGCTGCTTGCTGTACCATATGTACTACTAGCAGAGGTTACAAAACATTGTGGAGGCCTATTCACAAAGGCTTACTCCTGTGATACTCTTTTACTTACTATTATGTGACTTTGTGAATCAGCCCCATAACATCAAACTGGAAATAAAATTGGAATATTAAGGGAATATTCATATGCCTTTAGCACAACTATAAAAGAACTGTAACCTCTCTGCACTTTTCCCAACAGGGAGTTGGAGGTTTCGAGGCACATTCATAAAGGCATGTAAGAGTACGTAAAAGAATACTCCTGTAGTACAACTTCCCACACTCAGAAATGTTTTTGTGACTCCGAATGTATGACTTACTTCTAAATTCACCATTATTTCAAGCAAAGCGAAGGCACTTGGGATGGACGCATACCGTTCGGTGCACAGGCTTCAACCCAAGTTTCACATAACCTGAAATATTCATAATTGTACCCTATCTCAGGAAGCTGAAATGAATTACGAAGTAGAAGGGTGTTATAACTCCTTGCAAGGCACTCATGGACAGAGTTATTCTATCCTAGACCAATTAACAGAAATTAAAAATAAAATTGCTATCAAGAACTACACTAAAGACAATCCCTAGCTCAACAAGTATCCAGCAAACACACCAAATACATGAGCACTACAGACATCCCTCACAGCTTTGTGCTGATAGCACCTGTACAAGGAATCACTATAAAAGGTAAGGGTTTTTACACACTAGTTATTTGTTTATCTACTCAAGTCCTCTCTGTCGCTTTTTTTTAATATAAAACCCCACTTTGATTATAACTTAGGAAATTGCAAGGCCACCTTTTTTCATGCCACCTTTATTTTATTAGATTTTTCAAAAGGAGGCTTATAGATATCCAATAACCTGCAAAATTAAGTACATCAACTTCTTTTCAGCTGTACATTTGCTCTCGAATTCCCTACTCAGCTCGTCATCCCAAGAGGCCAAAATGTTTTCTTTCTCCCCCAGGTCTTACTAGAGCAACAAAGCCTGATTCAAAAAACAGCTTTTTGGCATGAAGCTCGTAAAAATCCGCTGTATACTGTTAATTTTATGCTAATAATGCTCAATGCGATGATAATCAAGTTTCTTTTTTTGAGAAAATTAGTTGTAATTTGTCTAGTTCAAGCTAACATTGTTATGGTTTTAAGTAACTAAACAATAAACATACAAACATAGTAGGAAGCGCCCACCTGAACATGCCACCACACTGTTGAGACTCCAAAGACCAAGTTGGCTATGACTGGGGCACTCTTTTGTAGGTTTATGGCTAAACGCCAGAAGTTGCCCTCTGACCTCTCATATTCCTGCTGGTGACACTCCTTTCCATATCAGCGCCCCAGGCTTCTGCTCCCTAGAAGGCAACTGGGGGATATCTTTCCCTAAAACAATCTCATATTCGGAACCGTTAAACCTTTGCGATGAATGTGACATCATTATAAAACTAGATATGATATTGCCAGTGCTTGGGTGCATTGGCGCCTTATGTGTGGTACCAAGCCCTATCATCTACCAGATAAGCGCAAACCCAAAACCTCAAATTTGCTGACCTCACCCAGCTGCTGCCCGTTTTGGTAGCATATACCCGCAAGTGGGTTGGTCTCGAATCTCATGACCACGGTGCATTTTTTAAATTAATATTAAGGCTGTTGACTGAGGCTAAAATTGCTTTTTCAACAATAGGTTTTTGAAGTTCTTTAGGCATTTGGTAAAGTAAGGTGCGATTGCTCAGATACAGCACAACTGGTTGAGGAGTATTCAAAATTTAAGAGGTACTGCCTCAGCTCAAAAACATTGTCCAGAAGGTCAGAGAGAAAAAACATTGAACAAAAAAGTTGCTAATAATGAGCAGCCCTGCTCCAGACTATTGGCAATGGGAATTTGAGTCATTTCACTAAAATATGCTCCTCTGCCTTTAAGCAGAATAAGGGCCTAGATATTAGAGTGCAACTCTGAGAAGAGCCCAAACACAGGGATAAATTGTCAACATTTACACATCACCCCAGGGCCGGACTCTATGGATCCCATCAATGGCAGAGGAGAACTCGATAAAACAAACACAAATTCTGATATTTGCTTTAAGTGTTGCAATGCACCAGACAACACAACATGACAATTAGTCAAAAACTGAGGGAAGCTCCTTTGCCATTACCAGATAAGATAATCTTTTAAAATGTTTCGGCTCCCTTCTGTCTTGGAGAAGCTGTTATCCGCATGTTGCTGGATGAGACTAACCTTGCCAAAGGAAATGAGGGCTGATCCCACTAGCGAACTTGATCCAACAGGTCAGTTTTACTTATGCTTTGGGAAACCCTGCATGTAGGCGAATCTCTGATTTAGATCTATTACTGTTCTGGCATCCCCATTTGGAGACATTGTAATTCAGGACCTGTTAGACTTGGCATCTTTTGGCGTGTTTCCCCTGACTTTTTGCTTTCTGACCTCCCGGTTTTGACTCTGTTTTTGCTGGTGTGATGATTCTGCGCACTTTCCTCACTGCGGTCCAGTGGGAAAGTGCAAGTGCTCCTGTATAAAATGTGTTATGGATTGGTGTTTCCATGATTGGCCTATTTGGTTTATCTGTCAGTCCCTTGTAAAGTGCACTGCGAGTGCCAGGGCCTATGGACCAAATGCTGTTGGTGGGCTGCAGCACTGGATTGTGCCACCCACGCAAACAGCCCGTAAAGTGTAACTCGGGCCTGCCATCGCAGAGCCTGTGCGCAGCCTGGGGCTGCCATGTCGACTTGGCAAGTGCACACACTTGCAAGTCCCTAAACCTTCCCTTTGCTACATGTTAGTCACCCCTAAGGTAGGCCCAAGGTACCCCTGTGGGCAGGGTGCGTTGTACGCGAAAGGTAGGACATGCCCTGGTGTGTGCGGCATGTCCTGATAGTGAATTACAGCCTAGTTCGTTTTTCACTATTGCAAGGCTACCTGTTCCCCCTAGGCCAGAACGGGCAGTTTTGATTATTACAGTTTATAATCCTAACTGACCCCGGGAACATGGTAGAAATTCGAGTTTAGTATGCCTGGACTCAGAATGATAAAATGCAGCTTTTAGTGGAGTTGGTTTTAACATTCTGTGTTTGAAAATACCACTTTTAGAAAGTGGGTATTTTCTTGTCTAACCATCCAAGCCTGCCTCTGCGAGGTTGTGTATTCCGTGTCTGGAATGTGAGTGACCGGGGCTGGGGGATGCCAGGAGACAGGGTGAGTCAGCGCAGGGCCGAATAGCCAGATCGACCTGTAGATGGGTGGGAGGGGTCGCACCTGGGCCCTGAATAGGACAGTGCCTTCCCTCCACAATGCTGGCTCCACCTCCTGTGGTGCGTCTGATGTCCCTGGCCTACTCACTGAAAGAAGGGACGGAGACTTGTCAACAAAGTGCTCCAGAACTGGTTTGGACTAGGCAAAGGCCTCTCTGCCTTCAGAGAACAAAGGAATTTGGGATATAAATATTGGGGCCCTGACCCCATGAATTTAGATCTCGCTGGAATCAAGGAACCTGCCAAGACGAAGAGCTGGAAGAGCTGTCAGGAGGAGTACTGCCCCTTTGCTGTGTTGTTGCTTTGTTGGGTTAGCCTGCAGCTGCTGCTTCTGTCTTGGGCAGTGAAAGGACTGGACTGAACTTTCTACGAACTTGTGCTGAGTATCTCCAAGGGCCAGGAACCGAGCTGGCCTCCTGTTAAGAAGTCTCAGGGACTACAAAGACTTCACAAGCCTCTGGGTACCGCTTCTGGAACGCTGTTTCAGTTGCCACAGAGGAAGGGAACCGCAACCGACTCCGTCAACCGAATCCATCCCTGGCCGGTGACCTGTTTGCACCGCAGACCGCATCGCCCCGCTTCGCATCGCAACCCTGGTCTCACCGTGGGCGACGTCCGACGCCGCCAACATCGAGCCGCTGCTTGCACCGTGACCTGTGGGCACCGCAGTTCGCATCGCATCGCATCGCTTCACTGGGCCAGCCGGACCAGACCGACACTGTCGCTGCAACTGGCTCAAGAGTCGAGACCGCACCGCATTTGGGGGCACCGCTCGCACGTCTGCGACGCACCGCTCCGACCCGCACCGCTGTCCGACGCCAGCTCCCGCACTCCGGCTAGGTCGCCTGCATCGCAACCTGTCAGCACCGCATCGAGCATCGTCTCGCCCTGCATCGCACGCCTTGGACTCACCGACTCCGTCTGCACGACGCTCATCGAGCCGCTGCCTGCACCGCATCGAGGGACACCGCACCTTGCATCGCTCCGTCTTGCACCGCAACCGCGACGAACGCCGACCGGCTCGTACACTCCGTACCAGCCACAACGAGAAAGGTACTGTAACCGAGTCTGTTCATGACTCTGCTGGCCCGTATCGACGCGGTCGGCTGGAACTGTTAGACTCTGTGGTTTTCAGCATCCCGGTAGGCTCGGACGGAGCTACCGACTCGTACGAACTTTGCTTTTGTGCTATTCCTGCAAAGAAGAAGTTAACGTATCAAGTATTCATTCGTAAAGTATAGTATTGTGGATTTTTGTCGTAATTGGTCTTGTCTTGAGTATATAAAATATTGGTTATTTTTCTAAACTGGTGTGGTGTCCGTTTGTAGTGCTTACACTGTATTACTGTGGGTTATGTGCAAATGCTTTACACACTGCCTCTGAATTAAGCCTGACTGCTCATGCCAAGCTACCACGAGGGTGAGCAGGGGTTACTTCACGAGTGTAACAACCCTTACCCTGACTAGGAAGAAGGGTCCCTACTTGGACAAAGGTGCAAGCCCTTGCCAACTAGAGATCCCATTTCTAACATTGGTTGTCAGCGGTGAGGATAGGACTTGTGTTTGCACTTGACTTACAGTGATTGGTGTGCACTACTACCATATCGCAGACCATTACGTACCACATACTGGTTCTTTTTCTTTTGGCCTATTTTTGATCTTGCCAGTTTTCAACTCACGACTTTTGTCATGCCTGAATCAATTGCATCATCCGTTGCATCTCTGGAAGTTATCTTTGAGGAGGACAGGTTGGAATCCTACGCCGTAAAGGAGTTACGAGCGATTTGTAAAAACCTGAAAGTCCAAATTAAAGGCCTCACAAGGAAGGAGGAGCTACAGAAGGCGCTGAGGGCCTGGGTAGCAGCCAGACATGCCAATGGGCAGCCTGGTGATCTCAGTGAGGAGGCGGAGGAGCCTATTTCCAGGGTGGATGTGCTTTTGGGGAGGGGGAACCCGCCAGGTCGGGCAGCAGCAGTCTGTCCCCAGAGGAGCTGGAGGACAGACGGGAGGCAAGGCAGTTCGAGCTGCAGAAGCTCAGGCTGGAGAGTGAGCGGGAGGAGAAGAGATTGGCCATAGAGGAGAGGAAGATGCTCTTAGAGCATGAGAGAGAACTGAAGGAGCTAGAACTTAGGAGTAAGTCAGGCTCAGATGGTGGCAGCAATTCGTCCAGAAAAGCAGACAGGATTGTGCACATTCCCAAGAACGTAGGCAAGGAGTTCAAGAAGGGGGATGACATACAAAGGTGGTTCCAGGGTTATGAGGCAGCCATACACATGAATGGGGTCCCTGAGGAGAATTGGGGAGCAGGATTGTGGCCACTTTTCCCGGAAGAAGCAAGGGATGCTCTGATAGCTTTGGGTAAGGGGTATCACCTCACCTATGCTGACATGAAGGATGCCCTTCTCACGAAGTATGGTCTTACTCCTGAAAAGTACAGGGATCAGTTCAGGTCCAGTAAGAAGTCTGATGTCAACACTTGGTTGGAATGTGTGGATGTGTTCTGCAGGTCTCTGGATGGTTGGGTGAAGGGCAGTAGTGTAACAGATTTTCAGGGGCTCTACAACTTGATTGCATGGGAGCACTTGTCTAGTCTATGTTTTGCAGATCTGCGCCAGCACCTAGTTGATAGTAAGCTAACTGACCCCAGGAAGCTTGCTATGGAAGCGGACCGCTGGGTGAGTACCAGGGTCCACAAGAAAGCGTTTGGGGGAGACTCAGCCAAAGGTGGGCAGGGTCCCCAGCAGAAAGGTGGGGGGGACAAGGGTAAAGCACAGGAGTTCTCTAAAGGGCCCCAAACTAGTACCCAGGGTAAAGGTTCCCAGCCCCCGGTGATAAGAAGAAAGGGGTCTCCACAGGGAAGCCTGTTGAGACCGGCCCCCGCAAGTGTTATGCATGTGACCAGGTAGGTCACTTTAAGGGGGACCCCAAGTGCCCGAAGGGGACACAGCCACCCACCGGTGGACAGTCCAAAGTGTTGGCTAGTGTAGCGCTTGGGGAGGAGGGGTGCCCACAGGAGGGTGGGGATCCCGCAGAAATGACCCTTGTCTCACTCGGGGACAGTGAGATGGTCCCAGGAAACCAGGTGCCCCCTAACACAAAGAAATATAGCACCTGGGTGACCATCAATGGGAACAGGGTAGAGGCTCTCAGAGATACTGGAGCCAGTGTGACCTCAGTCCGGTGTCACCTGGTGTCTGAGAAGCAAGTAGTCACAGGAGCATTCCACCAAGTAGTTGCTGTCGACAACTCAGAGCGCCAATGTATGGTGGCGCAGGTTCCCTTTGAATGGGGGGGGGTCTCAGGTCCCTTAAGGGTGGTTGTGAGCCCTACCATGCCTGTAGATTGTCTGCTAGGAAACGACCTGGAGCAGTCCTGTTAGACTTGGCATCTTTTGGCGTGTTTCCCCTGACTTTTTGCTTTCTGACCTCCCGGTTTTGACTCTGTTTTTGCTGGTGTGATGATTCTGCGCACTTTCCTCACTGCGGTCCAGTGGGAAAGTGCAAGTGCTCCTGTATAAAATGTGTTATGGATTGGTGTTTCCATGATTGGCCTATTTGGTTTATGTGTCAGTCCCTTGTAAAGTGCACTGCGAGTGCCAGGGCCTATAGACCAAATGCTGTTGGTGGGCTGCAGCACTGGATTGTGCCACCCACGCAAACAGCCCGTAAAGTGTAACTCGGGCCTGCCATCGCAGAGCCTGTGCGCAGCCTGAGGCTGCCATGTCGACTTGGCAAGTGCACACACTTGCAAGTCCCTAAACCTTCCCTTTGCTACATGTTAGTCACCCCTAAGGTAGGCCCAAGGTACCCCTGTGGGCAGGGTGCGTTGTACGCGAAAGGTAGGACATGCCCGGGTGTGTGCGGCATGTCCTGATAGTGAATTACAGCCTAGTTCGTTTTTCACTATTGCAAGGCTACCTGTTCCCCCTAGGCCAGAACGGGCGGTTTTGATTATTACAGCTTATAATCCTAACTGACCCCGGGAACATGGTAGAAATTCGAGTTTAGTATGCCTGGACTCAGAATGATAAAATGCAGCTTTTAGTAAGGTTGGTTTTACCATTCTGGGTTTGAAAATACCACTTTTAGAAAGTGGGTATTTTCTTGCCTAACCATCCAAGCCTGCCTCTGCGAGATTGTGTATTCCGTGTCTGGAATGTGAGTGACAGGGGCTGGGGGATGCCAGGAGACAGGGTGAGTCAGCGCAGGGCTGAATAGCCAGATCGACCTGTAGATGGGTGGGAGGGGTCGCACCTGGGCCCTGAATAGGACAGTGCCTTCCCTCCACAATGCTGGCTCCACCTCCTGTGGTGCGTCTGATGTCCCTGGCCTACTCACTGAAAGAAGGGACGGAGACTTGTCAACAAAGTGCTCCAGAACTGGTTTGGACTAGGCAAAGGCCTCTCTGCCTTCAGAGAACAAAGGAATTTGGGATATAAATATTGGGGCCCTGACCCCATGAATTTAGATCTCGCTGGAATCAAGGAACCTGCCAAGACGAAGAGCTGGAAGAGCTGCCAGGAGGAGTACTGCCCCTTTGCTGTGTTGTTGCTTTGTTGGGTTGGCCTGCAGCTGCTGCTTCTGCCTTGGGCAGTGAAAGGACTGGACTGAACTTTCTACAAACTTGTGCTGAGTATCTCCAAGGGCCAGAAACCGAGCTGGCCTCCTGTTAAGAAGTCTCAGGGACTGCAAAGACTTCACAAGCCTCTGGGTACCGCTTCTGGAACGCTGTTTCAGTTGCCACAGAGGAAGGGAACTGCAACCGACTCCGTCAAC
This sequence comes from Calotriton arnoldi, assembly GCA_963921515.1. Lineage (NCBI taxonomy): Eukaryota > Metazoa > Chordata > Amphibia > Caudata > Salamandridae > Calotriton > Calotriton arnoldi. Next base: position 2,568,672 of record CAWUFW010000672.1, on the reverse strand, counting down.
CGAATCCATCCCTGGCCGGTGACCTGTTTGCACCGCAGACCGCATCGCCCCGCTTCGCATCGCAACCCTGGTCTCACCGTAGGCGACGTCCGACGCCGCCAACATCGAGCCGCTGCTTGCACCGTGACCTGTGGGCACCGCAGTTCGCATCGCATCGCTTCACTGGGCCAGCCGGACCAGACCGACACTGTCGCTGCAACTGGCTCAAGAGTCGAGACCGCACCGCATTTGAGGCACCGCTCGCACGTCTGCGACGCACCGCTCCGACTCGCACCGCTGTCCGACGCCAGCTCCCGCACTCCGGCTAGGTCGCCTGCATCGCAACTTGTCAGTACCGCATCGAGCATCGTCTCGCCCTGCATCGCACGCCTTGGACTCACCGACTCCGTCTGCCCGACGCTCATCGAGCCGCTGCCTGCACCGCATCGAGGGACACCGCACCTTGCATCGCTCCGTCTTGCACCGCAACCGCGACGAACGCCGACCGGCTCGTACACTCCGTACCAGCCACAACGAGAAAAGGTACTGTGACCGAGTCTGTTCACGACTCTGCTGCCCGTATCGACGCGGTCGGCTGGAACTGTTAGACTCTGTGGTTTTCAGCATCACGGTAGGCTCGGACGGAGCTACCGACTCGTACGAACTTTGCTTTTGTGCTATTCTTGCAAAGAAGAAGTTATCGTATCAAGCATTCATTTTCAAAGTACAGTATTGTGGATTTTTGTCGTAATTGGTCTTGTCTTGAGTATATAAAATATTGGTTATTTTTCTAAACTGGTGTGGTGTCCGTTTGTAGTGCTTACACTGTATTACTGTTGGTTATGTGCAAATGCTTTACACACTGCCTCTGAATTAAGCCTGACTGCTCGTGCCAAGCTACCACGAGGGTGAGCAGGGGTTACTTCATGAGTGTAACAACCCTTACCCTGACTAGGAAGAAGGGTCCCTACTTGGACAAAGGTGCAAGCCCTTGCCAACTAGAGATCCCATTTCTAACATTGGTTGTCAGCGGTGAGGATAGGACTTGCGTTTGCACTTGACTTACAGTGATTGGTGTGCACTACTACCATATCACAGACCATTACGTACCACATACTGGTTCTTTTTCTTTTGGCCTATTTTTGATCTTGCCAGCTTTCAACTCACGACTTTTGTCATGCCTGAATCAATTGCATCATCCGTTGCATCTCTGGAAGTTATCTTTGAGGAGGACAGGTTGGAATCCTACGCCGTAAAGGAGTTACGAGCGATTTGTAAAAACCTGAAAGTCCAAATTAAAGGCCTCACAAGGAAGGAGGAGCTACAGAAGGCGCTGAGGGCCTGGGTAGCAGCCAGACATGCCAATGGGCAGCCTGGTGATCTCAGTGAGGAGGCGGAGGAGCCTATTTCCAGGGTGGATGTGCTTTTGGGTAGGGGGAACCCGCCAGGTCAGGCAGCAGCAGTCTGTCCCCAGAGGAGCTGGAGGACAGGCGGGAGGCAAGGCAGTTCGAGCTGCAGAAGCTCAGGCTGGAGAGTGAGCGGGAGGAGAAGAGATTGGCCATAGAGGAGAGGAAGATGCTCTTAGAGCATGAGAGAGAACTGAAGGAGCTAGAACTTAGGAGTAAGTCAGGCTCAGATGGTGGCAGCAATTCGTCCAGAAAAGCAGACAGGATTGTGCACATTCCCAAGAACGTAGGCAAGGAGTTCAAGAAGGGGGATGACATACAAAGGTGGTTCCAGGGTTATGAGGCAGCCATACACATGAATGGGGTCCCTGAGGAGAATTGGGGAGCAGGATTGTGGCCACTTTTCCCGGAAGAAGCAAGGGATGCTCTGATAGCTTTGGGTAAGGGGTATCACCTCACCTATGCTGACATGAAGGATGCCCTTCTCACGAAGTATGGTCTTACTCCTGAAAAGTACAGGGATCAGTTCAGGTCCAGTAAGAAGTCTGATGTCAACACTTGGTTGGAATGTGTGGATGTGTTCTGCAGGTCTCTGGATGGTTGGGTGAAGGGCAGTAGTGTAACAGATTTTCAGGGGCTCTACAACTTGATTGCATGGGAGCACTTGTCTAGTCTATGTTTTGCAGATCTGCGCCAGCACCTAGTTGATAGTAAGCTAACTGACCCCAGGAAGCTTGCTATGGAAGCGGACCGCTGGGTGAGTACCAGGGTCCACAAGAAAGCGTTTGGGGGAGACTCAGCCAAAGGTGGGCAGGGTCCCCAGCAGAAAGGTGGGGGGACAAGGGTAAAGCACAGGAGTTCTCTAAAGGGCCCCAAACTAGTACCCAGGGTAAAGGTTCCCAGCCCCCGGTGATAAGAAGAAAGGGGTCTCTACAGGGAAGCCTGTTGAGACCGGCCCCCGCAAGTGTTATGCATGTGACCAGGTAGGTCACTTTAAGGGGACCCCAAGTGCCCGAAGGGGACACAGCCACCCACCGGTGGACAGTCCAAAGTGTTGGCTAGTGTAGCGCTTGGGGAGGAGGGGTGCCCACAGGAGGGTGGGGATCCCGCAGAAATGACCCTTGTCTCACTCGGGGACAGTGAGATGGTCCCAGGAAACCAGGTGCCCCCTAACACAAAGAAATATAGCACCTGGGTGACCATTAATGGGAACAGGGTAGAGGCTCTCAGAGATACTGGAGCCAGTGTGACCTCAATCCGGTGTCACCTGGTGTCTGAGAAGCAAGTAGTCCCAGGAGCATTCCACCAAGTAGTTGCTGTCGACAACTCAGAGCGCCAATGTATGGTGGCGCAGGTTCCCTTTGAATGGGGGGTCTCAGGTCCCTTAAGGGTGGTTGTGAGCCCTACCATGCCTGTAGATTGTCTGCTAGGGAAACGACCTGGAGCAGTCCTCATGGAAGGAGGTTGAGCTCAGGTCCCACTTGGAGATGCTTGGGTTGCCAGAGTGGGCATGCGTGTCTACTCGGTCAATGGCGGCCAGAAAGGGTGATCAAGAGGACTTGGAGCCTGAAACAGTGGCCCAAGTCCCTGCCAAGAGAAAGGGCAGGGGGCGCGGAAACCGGCCCCCGAAGTTCCCACGGACCGGGAGGAGGAGGACCTCGAGGGGGACGCCCGGTGCCTACAGGGGAGCAAGTAGCCGAACTGGGAGACATCTCTGAGCTGACCCATTGGCAGCAAGAAGGGGGTCCCACCAGGGAGGAGTTCTGCAGGGAGCAGAACGAGTGCCCTACTCTGGAGGGTCTGCGGCGGCAGGCTGCAGACCAGGCAGCTGGTAATCAGTCCGGGTCACATCTGATCTACTGGGAGAGTGGTCTCCTATACAGTGAGCCTAAGGTTGCTGAGCCTGGGTCAGCCCGTGTGCTGGTGGTACCCCAGCGCTTCAGGACCTTCCTACTGGTTCTGGCTCATGACGTGCCTTTGGCAGGACATTTGGGGCAGGACAAGACCTTTGACAGGCTTGTCACCCACTTCTTTTGGCCCCAAATGCGAAGGCAGTCAGATGCACACTGCAGGTCTTGCCAAACTTGCCAGGCAAGTGGTAAGAGTGGGAGGAAGGTCAAAGCTCCTCTCCAACCTTTTCCGGTTGTTGGAACACCCTTTGAAAGGGTAGGGATGGATATTGTGGGGCCACTGGATCCCAAGACAGCCATGGGCAACAGGTACATCCTGGTCTTGGTGGACCATGCCACCCGGTACCCGGAGGCAATCCCTCTCAGGACAACGACGGCGCCAGTGGTGGGCCGGGCGTTAATGGGGATCTTTTCCCGTGTGGGATTCCCCAGAGAGGTGGTTTCCGATAGGGGGACCAATTTCATATCGAAGTATATGACATCCCTGTGGAAGGAGTGTGGGGTAACCTACAAGTTCACCACTCCTTACCACCCACAAGGAAACGGTCTGGTGGAGAGATTCAACCAGACCTTGAAAGGCATGATCAAGGGTCTAACAGAACCCATGAGGCGTAAGTGGGACGTCCTCTTGCCATGCCTACTCTTTGCGTACAGGGAGGTGCCTCAGAAGTCTCTTGGGTACAGCCCCTTTGAGCTCCTGTATGGCCACCCTGTCAGAGGACCTCTGAGTTTGGTGAAGGAAGGCTGGGAGGCGGCTCCCAGGAAAACTCCCCAGGATGTATTTAGCTACATGCTGGCCTTTAGAAACCAAACTGCCCGCTTCAGGAAACTCGCTCAGGCGAACCTAGAAGCAAGCCAGGAAGAAATGAAGAGATGGTATGACCAGAACGCCACTCTGGTCGAATTTCAACCTGGACAAAAAGTGTGGGTCATGGCCCCAGTAGCACCTTGTGCCTTGCAGGACAAGTGGACTGGGCCATATGAGGTAAAGGAGCGCAAAAGTGACGTCACCTACCTGGTGGATTTGCAGGCTCCAAGGAACCCTTTGAGGGTCCTTCACGTGAACCGCCTCAAGCCCCACTTCGAGAGGTCCGAAGTGAGTATGCTCTTGGCGACAGATGATGGGGTGGAAGAGGAGAGCGAGCCTCTCCCTGACCTCCTGTCTACCAAGGAGCATGATGGGTCAGTAGAGGGTGTGATCCTCTCCCCTACTCTGACTCAGGAGCAGCAGGGGGACTGTCGCCAGTTGTTGGGACAGTTCGCCCCACTGTTCTCTCTGACCCCGGTGTTACTCACTGGTGTACCCATGACGTGGACACTGGTGACAGCCATCCGGTGAAGCACAAGATTTACCGGTTGACTGACCGGGTCAGAGCCAGCATCAAGGAGGAGGTCTCTAAGATGTTGGCGTTAGGGGTGATTGAGCCCTCCCACAGTCCTTGGGCCAGCCCAGTGGTCTTGGTCCCAAAGGCTGCGGCGCCCGGTGCCACTCCAGAACTCCGGTTTTGTGTGGACTACCGTGGGCTCAATGCCGTCACCAGGACTGACGCGCACCCCATCCCCAGAGCTGATGAGCTCATTGATCGGTTGGGAGCTGCCCGGTTCCTCAGCACGTTTGATTTGACGTCTGGGTACTGGCAGATTGCCTTAACCGATGGGGCCAAGGAGAGATCCGCATTCTCAACCCCAGAAGGTCATTACCAATTCCGGGTGATGCCCTTTGGGTTGAAGAATGCCCCTGCCACCTTTCAGAGGTTGGTCAATCAGGTGTTGGCTGGGCTGGAGGATTTCAGTGCCGCCTACCTGGATGACATTGCTGTGTTCAGTTCCAGCTGGGAAGAACATTTACAGCACCTTGAGAAAGTGTTGAGGGCTCTGCAAGGTGCAGGCCTCACGATCAAGGCCAGTAAGTGCCAGATCGGGCAGGGTTCTGTGGTGTACTTGGGACACCAGGTAGGAAGCGGCCAGGTGGCGCCCCTACAACCCAAGATTGACACCATTCTGGCTTGGGAGCCCCCAAGACCCAGACAGAGGTGAGAGCCTTCTTAGGTCTCACCGGCTATTATAGGAGATTTGTTAAGGGCTATGGCACCATCGTTGCCCCCTTAACAGAGCTGACCTCTAAGAGGCAGCCCAGGAAAGTGATCTGGACTGAGTCCTGCCAGAAAGCTTTTGATGCCCTGAAGGCAGCCATGTGCACGGCGCCCGTGCTCAAGGCACCTGACTTCTCCAAGGAATTCGTCGTGCAGACTGACGCTTCAGAACATGGTGTGGGAGCGGTGCTCTCACAACTGAACGAAGAGGGCCTGGATCAGCCTGTAGTCTTCCTTAGCAGGAGACTACTTCCCAGGGAACAGAGGTGGAGTGCCATAGAAAGGGAAGCTTTGCTGTGGTCTGGGCGCTGAAGAAGTTGAGACCATACCTGTTTGGGACTCACTTCCGGGTTCAGACAGACCACAGGCCCCTCAGATGGTTGATGCAAATGAGGGCGAGAATCCAAAACTGCTGAGGTGGTCCATCTCCCTACAGGGAATGGACTTTACGGTGGAACACCGTCCTGGTACAGAACACGCCAACGCAGATGGTCTGTCCAGGTTCTTCCGCCTTAGTGAAGAGAACTCCCATGGGGTTGGGTAGTTCTCCCTACTTTCAGCTGGAGGGGACATGTGTTAGACTTGGCATCTTTTGGCGTGTTTCCCCTGACTTTTTGCTTTCTGACCTCCCGGTTTTGACTCTGTTTTTGCTGGTGTGATGATTCTGCGCACTTTCCTCACTGCGGTCCAGTGGGAAAGTGCAAGTGCTCCTGTATAAAATGTGTTATGGATTGGTGTTTCCATTATTGGCCTATTTGGTTTATGTGTCAGTCCCTTGTAAAGTGCACTGCGAGTGCCAGGGCCTATAGACCAAATGCTGTTGGTGGGCTGCAGCACTGGATTGTGCCACCCACGCAAACAGCCCGTAAAGTGTAACTCGGGCCTGCCATCGCAGAGCCTGTGCGCAGCCTGAGGCTGCCATGTCGACTTGGCAAGTGCACACACTTGCAAGTCCCTAAACCTTCCCTTTGCTACATGTTAGTCACCCCTAAGGTAGGCCCAAGGTACCCCTGTGGGCAGGGTGCGTTGTACGCGAAAGGTAGGACATGCCCGGGTGTGTGCGGCATGTCCTGATAGTGAATTACAGCCTAGTTCGTTTTTCACTATTGCAAGGCTACCTGTTCCCCTAGGCCAGAACGGGCGGTTTTGATTATTACAGCTTATAATCCTAACTGACCCCGGGAACATGGTAGAAATTCGAGTTTAGTATGCCTGGACTCAGAATGATAAAATGCAGCTTTTAGTAAGGTTGGTTTTACCATTCTGGGTTTGAAAATACCACTTTTAGAAAGTGGGTATTTTCTTGCCTAACCATCCAAGCCTGCCTCTGCGAGATTGTGTATTCCGTGTCTGGAATGTGAGTGACAGGGGCTGGGGGATGCCAGGAGACAGGGTGAGTCAGCGCAGGGCTGAATAGCCAGATCGACCTGTAGATGGGTGGGAGGGGTCGCACCTGGGCCCTGAATAGGACAGTGCCTTCCCTCCACAATGCTGGCTCCACCTCCTGTGGTGCGTCTGATGTCCCTGGCCTACTCACTGAAAGAAGGGACGGAGACTTGTCAACAAAGTGCTCCAGAACTGGTTTGGACTAGGCAAAGGCCTCTCTGCCTTCAGAGAACAAAGGAATTTGGGATATAAATATTGGGGCCCTGACCCCATGAATTTAGATCTCGCTGGAATCAAGGAACCTGCCAAGACGAAGAGCTGGAAGAGCTGCCAGGAGGAGTACTGCCCCTTTGCTGTGTTGTTGCTTTGTTGGGTTGGCCTGCAGCTGCTGCTTCTGCCTTGGGCAGTGAAAGGACTGGACTGAACTTTCTACAAACTTGTGCTGAGTATCTCCAAGGGCCAGAAACCGAGCTGGCCTCCTGTTAAGAAGTCTCAGGGACTGCAAAGACTTCACAAGCCTCTGGGTACCGCTTCTGGAACGCTGTTTCAGTTGCCACAGAGGAAGGGAACTGCAACCGACTCCGTCAACCGAATCCATCCCTGGCCGGTGACCTGTTTGCACCGCAGACCGCATCGCCCCGCTTCGCATCGCAACCCTGGTCTCACCGTAGGCGACGTCCGACGCCGCCAACATCGAGCCGCTGCTTGCACCGTGACCTGTGGGCACCGCAGTTCGCATCGCATCGCTTCACTGGGCCAGCCGGACCAGACCGACACTGTCGCTGCAACTGGCTCAAGAGTCGAGACCGCACCGCATTTGGGGCACCGCTCGCACGTCTGCGACGCACCGCTCCGACTCGCACCGCTGTCCGACGCCAGCTCCCGCACTCCGGCTAGGTCACCTGCATCGCAACCTGTCAGCACCGCATCGAGCATCGTCTCGCCCTGCATCGCACGCCTTGGACTCACCGACTCCGTCTGCCCGACGCTCATCGAGCCGCTGCCTGCACCGCATCGAGGGACACCGCACCTTGCATCGCTCCGTCTTGCACCGCAACCGCGACGAACGCCGACCGGCTCGTACACTCCGTACCAGCCACAACGAGAAAAGGTACTGTGACCGAGTCTGTTCACGACTCTGCTGGCCCGTATCGACGCGGTCGGCTGGAACTGTTAGACTCTGTGGTTTTCAGCATCACGGTAGGCTCGGACGGAGCTACCGACTCGTACGAACTTTGCTTTTGTGCTATTCTTGCAAAGAAGAAGTTATCGTATCAAGCATTCATTTTCAAAGTACAGTATTGTGGATTTTTGTCGTAATTGGTCTTGTCTTGAGTATATAAAATATTGGTTATTTTTCTAAACTGGTGTGGTGTCCGTTTGTAGTGCTTACACTGTATTACTGTTGGTTATGTGCAAATGCTTTACACACTGCCTCTGAATTAAGCCTGACTGCTCGTGCCAAGCTACCACGAGGGTGAGCAGGGGTTACTTCACGAGTGTAACAACCCTTACCCTGACTAGGAAGAAGGGTCCCTACTTGGACAAAGGTGCAAGCCCTTGCCAACTAGAGATCCCATTTCTAACATGTCCTCATGGAAGGAGGTTGAGCTCAGGTCCCACTTGGAGATGCTTGGGTTGCCAGAGTGGGCATGCGTGTCTACTCGGTCAATGGCGGCCAGAAAGGGTGATCAAGAGGACTTGGAGCCTGAAACAGTGGCCCAAGTCCCTGCCAAGAGAAAGGGCAGGGGCGTGGGAAACCGGCCCCCGAAGTTCCCACGGACCGGGAGGAGGCGGACCTCGAGGGGGCCGCCCCGGTGCCTACAGGGGAGCAAGTAGCCGAACTGGGAGACATCTCTGAGCTGACCCATTGGCAGCAAGAAGGGGGTCCCACCAGGGAGGAGTTCTGCAGGGAGCAGAACGAGTGCCCTACTCTGGAGGGTCTGCGGCGGCAGGCTGCAGACCAGGCAGCTGGTAATCAGTCCGGGTCACATCTGATCTACTGGGAGAGTGGTCTCCTATACAGTGAGCCTAAGGTTGCTGAGCCTGGGTCAGCCCGTGTGCTGGTGGTACCCCAGCGCTTCAGGACCTTCCTACTGGGTCTGGCTCATGACGTGCCTTTGGCAGGACATTTGGGGAAGGACAAGACCTTTGACAGGCTTGTCACCCACTTCTTTTGGCCCCAAATGCGAAGGCAGTCAGATGCACACTGTAGGTCTTGCCAAACTTGCCAGGCAAGTGGTAAGAGTGGGAGGAAGGTCAAAGCTCCTCTCCAACCTTTTCCGGTTGTTGGAACACCCTTTGAAAGGGTAGGGATGGATATAGTGGGGCCACTGGATCCCAAGACAGCCATGGGCAACAGGTACATCCTGGTCTTGGTGGACCATGCCACCCGGTACCCGGAGGCAATCCCTCTCAGGACAACGACGGCGCCAGTGGTGGGCCGGGCGTTAATGGGGTTCTTTTCCCGTGTGGGATTCCCCAGAGAGGTGGTTTCCGATAGGGGGACCAATTTCATATCGAAGTATATGACATCCCTGTGGAAGGAGTGTGGTGTAACCTACAAGTTCACCACTCCTTACCACCCACAAGGAAACGGTCTGGTGGAGAGATTCAACCAGACCTTGAAAGGCATGATCAAGGGTCTAACAGAACCCATGAGGCGTAAGTGGGACGTCCTCTTGCCATGCCTACTCTTTGCGTACAGGGAGGTGCCTCAGAAGTCTCTTGGGTACAGCCCCTTTGAGCTCCTGTATGGCCACCCTGTCAGAGGACCTCTGAGTTTGGTGAAGGAAGGCTGGGAGGCGGCTCCCAGGAAAACTCCCCAGGATGTATTTAGCTACATGCTGGCCTTTAGAAACCAAACTGCCCGCTTCAGGAAACTCGCTCAGGCGAACCTAGAAGCAAGCCAGGAAGAAATGAAGAGATGGTATGACCAGAACGCCACTCTGGTCGAATTTCAACCTGGGCAGAAAGTGTGGGTTATGGCCCCAGTGGCACCTTGTGCCTTGCAGGACAAGTGGACTGGGCCATATGAGGTAAAGGAGCGCAAAAGTGACGTCACCTACCTGGTGGATTTGCAGGCTCCAAGGAACCCGTTGAGGGTCCTTCACGTGAACCGCCTCAAGCCCCACTTCGAGAGGTCCGAAGTGAGTATGCTCTTGGCGACAGATGATGGGGTGGAAGAGGAGAGCGAGCCTCTCCCTGACCTCCTGTCTACCAAGGAGCATGATGGGTCAGTAGAGGGTGTGATCCTCTCCCCTACTCTGACTCAGGAGCAGCAGGGGGACTGTCGCCAGTTGTTGGGACAGTTCGCCCCACTGTTCTCTCTGACCCCCGGTGTTACTCACTGGTGTACCCATGACGTGGACACCGGTGACAGCCATCCTGTGAAGCACAAAATTTACAGGTTGACTGACCGGGTCAGAGCCAGCATCAAGGAGGAGGTCTCTAAGATGTTGGCGTTAGGGGTGATTGAACCCTCCCACAGTCCTTGGGCCAGCCCAGTGGTCTTGGTCCCAAAGGCTGCGGCGCCCGGTGCCACTCCAGAACTCCGGTTTTGTGTGGACTACCGTGGGCTCAATGCCGTCACCAGGACTGACGCGCACCCCATCCCCAGAGCTGATGAGCTCATTGATCGGTTGGGAGCTGCCCGGTTCCTCAGCACGTTTGATTTAACGTCTGGGTACTGGCAGATTGCCTTAACCGATGGGGCCAAGGAGAGATCAGCATTCTCAACCCCAGAAGGTCATTACCAATTCCGGGTGATGCCCTTTGGGTTGAAGAATGCCCCTGCCACCTTTTAGAGGTTGGTCAATCAGGTGTTGGCTGGGCTGGAGGATTTCAGTGCCGCCTACCTGGATGACATTGCTGTGTTCAGTTCCAGCTGGGAAGAACATTTACAGCACCGTGAGAAAGTGTTGAGGGCTCTGCAAGGTGCAGGCCTCACGATCAAGGCCAGTAAGTGCCAGATCGGTCAGGGTTCTGTGGTGTACTTGGGACACCAGGTAGGAAGCGGCCAGGTGGCGCCCCTACAACCCAAGATTGACACCATTCTGGCTTGGGAACCCCCAAGACCCAGACAGAGGTGAGAGCCTTCTTAGGTCTCACCGGTTACTATAGGAGATTTGTTAAGGGCTATGGCACCATCGTTGCCCCCTTAACAGAGCTGACCTCTAAGAGGCAGCCCAGGAAAGTGATCTGGACTGAGTCCTGCCAGAAAGCTTTTGATGCCCTGAAGGCAGCCATGTGCACGGCGCCCGTGCTCAGGGCACCTGACTTCTCCAAGGAATTTGTCGTGCAGACTGACGCTTCAGAGCATGGTGTGGGAGCGGTGCTCTCACAACTGAACGAAGAGGGCCTGGATCAGCCTGTAGTCTTCCTTAGCAGGAGACTACTTCCCAGGGAACAGAGGTGGAGTGCCATAGAAAGGGAAGCTTTTGCTGTGGTCTGGGCGCTGAAGAAGTTGAGACCATACCTGTTTGGGACTCACTTCCGGGTTCAGACAGACCACAGGCCCCTCAGATGGTTGATGCAAATGAGGGGCGAGAATCCAAAACTGCTGAGGTGGTCCATCTCCCTACAGGGAATGGACTTTACGGTGGAACACCGTCCTGGTACAGAACACGCCAACGCAGATGGTCTGTCCAGGTTCTTCCGCCTTAGTGAAGAGAACTCCAATGGGGTTGGGTAGTTCTCCCTACTTTCAGCTGGAGGGGACATGTGTTAGACTTGGCATCTTTTGGCGTGTTTCCCCTGACTTTTTGCTTTCTGACCTCCCGGTTTTGACTCTGTTTTTGCTGGTGTGATGATTCTGCGCACTTTCCTCACTGCGGTCCAGTGGGAAAGTGCAAGTGCTCCTGTATAAAATGTGTTATGGATTGGTGTTTCCATGATTGGCCTATTTGGTTTATCTGTCAGTCCCTTGTAAAGTGCACTGCGAGTGCCAGGGCCTATGGACCAAATGCTGTTGGTGGGCTGCAGCACTGGATTGTGCCACCCACGCAAACAGCCCGTAAAGTGTAACTCGGGCCTGCCATCGCAGAGCCTGTGCGCAGCCTGGGGCTGCCATGTCGACTTGGCAAGTGCACACACTTGCAAGTCCCTAAACCTTCCCTTTGCTACATGTTAGTCACCCCAAAGGTAGGCCCAAGGTACCCCTGTGGGCAGGGTGCGTTGTACGCGAAAGGTAGGACATGCCCTGGTGTGTGCGGCATGTCCTGATAGTGAATTACAGCCTAGTTCGTTTTTCACTATTGCAAGGCTACCTGTTCCCCCTAGGCCAGAATGGGCAGTTTTGATTATTACAGTTTATAATCCTAACTGACCCCGGGAACATGGTAGAAATTCGAGTTTAGTATGCCTGGACTCAGAATGATAAAATGCAGCTTTTAGTGGAGTTGGTTTTAACATTCTGTGTTTGAAAATACCACTTTTAGAAAGTGGGTATTTTCTTGTCTAACCATCCAAGCCTGCCTCTGCGAGGTTGTGTATTCCGTGTCTGGAGTGTGAGTGACCGGGGCTGGGGGATGCCAGGAGACAGGGTGAGTCAGCGCAGGGCCGAATAGCCAGATCGACCTGTAGATGGGTGGGAGGGGTCGCACCTGGGCCCTGAATAGGACAGTGCCTTCCCTCCACAATGCTGGCTCCACCTCCTGTGGTGCGTCTGATGTCCCTGGCCTACTCACTGAAAGAAGGGACGGAGACTTGTCAACAAAGTGCTCCCGATCTGGTTTGGACTAGGCAAAGGCCTCTCTGCCTTCAGAGAACAAAGGAATTTGGGATATAAATATTGGGGCCCTGACCACATGAATTTAGATCTCGCTGGAATCAAGGAACCTGCCAAGACGAAGAGCTGGAAGAGCTGTCAGGAGGAGTACTGCCCCTTTGCTGTGTTGTTGCTTTGTTGGGTTGGCCTGCAGCTGCTGCTTCTGTCTTGGGCAGTGAAAGGACTGGACTGAACTTTCTACGAACTTGTGCTGAGTATCTCCAAGGGCCAGGAACCGAGCTGGCCTCCTGTTAAGAAGTCTCAGGGACTACAAAGACTTCACAAGCCTCTGGGTACCGCTTCTGGAACGCTGTTTCAGTTGCCACAGAGGAAGAGAACCGCAACCGACTCCGTCAACCGAATCCATCCCTGGCCGGTGACCTGTTTGCACCGCAGACCGCATCGCCCCGCTTCGCATCGCAACCCTGGTCTCACCGTGGGCGACGTCCGACGCCGCCAACATCGAGCCGCTGCTTGCACCGTGACCTGTGGGCACCGCAGTTCGCATCGCATCGCTTCACTGGGCCAGCCGGACCAGACCGACACTGTCGCTGCAACTGGCTCAAGAGTCGAGACCGCACCGCATTTGGGGGCACCGCTCGCACGTCTGCGACGCACCGCTCCGACCCGCACCGCTGTCCGACGCCAGCTCCCGCACTCCGGCTAGGTCGCCTGCATCGCAACCTGTCAGCACCGCATCGAGCATCGTCTCGCCCTGCATCGCACGCCTTGGACTCACCGACTCCGTCTGCACGACGCTCATCGAGCCGCTGCCTGCACCGCATCGAGGGACACCGCACCTTGCATCGCTCCGTCTTGCACCGCAACCGCGACGAACGCCGACCGGCTCGTACACTCCGTACCAGCCACAACGAGAAAGGTACTGTAACCGAGTCTGTTCATGACTCTGCTGGCCCGTATCGACGCGGTCGGCTGGAACTGTTAGACTCTGTGGTTTTCAGCATCCCGGTAGGCTCGGACGGAGCTACCGACTCGTACGAACTTTGCTTTTGTGCTATTCCTGCAAAGAAGAAGTTAACGTATCAAGTATTCATTCGTAAAGTATAGTATTGTGGATTTTTGTCGTAATTGGTCTTGTCTTGAGTATATAAAATATTGGTTATTTTTCTAAACTGGTGTGGTGTCCGTTTGTAGTGCTTACACTGTATTACTGTGGGTTATGTGCAAATGCTTTACACACTGCCTCTGAATTAAGCCTGACTGCTCGTGCCAAGCTACCACGAGGGTGAGCAGGGGTTACTTCACGAGTGTAACAACCCTTACCCTGACTAGGAAGAAGGGTCCCTACTTGGACAAAGGTGCAAGCCCTTGCCAACTAGAGATCCCATTTCTAACAGGACCTAACTTGATACCCACCTTGGAAAAAAAAATACTATTGTATATGGCTATCCACCATTGCACTCCACTGAAGAAAACCCCAAACCTTTATCCCTGTTCACATATGCCAGCAAAAGAAGTGCCCTGCTCTTGTCAAGGATGAACCCAGCTGGAATTTAGTTGGTTCTTCCCTAGGGGTGGCTCCTCCGTTGGAGCTGAGGAGCATCGCTCCCACTTAAAGGCCCGAGCCCGGAGATAAAAAATAAAATGGTAATTCATCATTACCAGTTTATTTCTCCTACGAACGAGCATCAGGACAGGGGTGGGGCCGCTGCTGAATGACAGAAGCAGGGACTGGGACGAGGGTGGGTTGTATGTGCACTTTTCAAAGTGTGCATGTCTTTTGGCCGAGCGTCTTGCGACAGCCAGCCAGACATGTTCACTTTGAAACCTCTAACCCAGCTGTCTTAAGACAGCTTGGTTAGAGCAGCTGCAGGCCTCCATAGCTCTGTGGAGCGCAGAGACAAGCCGCTCCCTATAATCAGGGCGCTGCTCTCATGCTGGTGAGAGCAGCGCCCTGATTGGTCAAAAGAGTTTCCTCGTGGCCAGGCTGCAGTGCGATGAGGTCCAGAGCAGAAGGTCCTGTCAGGAAAGTTTTAAAAAATATATATTTCAAGTTTATATTTGCGCGCACGAGCCAGTTTATTTTGATATTTTTTAATTTTATTTGAGCAAGAAGCGCCCGCCCCCCCTTCCTGTTGATGCCAACCGCCACTGTTCTTTCAACAGAAACATCTGGAGCTCTTCATTCAAGGCTGGGAGAAATTAATGATCCTCTTGTAAACAGTATCTAATTCACTGAGAGCAAATCACTCCATATCACATCCGATATAATCAGAAACATTACCTCTCCTGATACTTCATCACTCTACTTTGAGCCATACAGCGACAGCACTCTCGTCCCTACCGCCTCAAATGAGTTTATCACTATTCTGAGGTCAGCCAACCCGCTGAGTCCTCTTTGATCTCTTTGTAACAAAAAGCATAATACCCACTGCCTGCCCATGATGATGCTCAACAACTTTTCCCAACATCTGCAGCCTATAACCGCTTGGCTTCATTACAAATAAAGGTAGCACCTTATTAAAAAAATATACAGTGGAACAAGTCACTCGCTTTAACTACTGCTCACTATGACTCTTGTTGTTCTCATCCAAGGCTTTGACAGACCTGTTATATATGAGGTGCACATTCTATCCTCTCCACTCAGTCTACTATCCACCCACCAACTGGGATTTCATCATCTCCACCCACATAACACCTCCCTCAACCAGGTATCCACCTGCATTACCTACATCCCTACTCGTTGTCTCCCATCACTATTCTTAACCTTTCTGCGGCCTTCAACACTGTTGATTACCACTCATTGCCCCCTAAAGGATCCCATCTAGTGAAAGTAAGGTTGCTCTCCTGTGTCTCTATATTCAGTCCTTCCCCGCCTACAACTGTTCTTCCAACTATTCACCCACGATCTTCCAGTAGGAGTCCCAACAAGGCTTAGCCCTTGGCCAAGTTCACTTCCTTTGCTGCACCTCCGTGCTGTGAGACATCACTACCTCATTTGTTTTCATTTACAACCTAATTGTTCATT
Organism: Calotriton arnoldi; assembly: GCA_963921515.1. NCBI lineage: Eukaryota > Metazoa > Chordata > Amphibia > Caudata > Salamandridae > Calotriton > Calotriton arnoldi. The sequence continues at coordinate 2,553,142 of CAWUFW010000672.1, read as the reverse complement.
CCTCTCTAGGTATTCGTTCCTTTCCCTCCTTCATCTGCAGACAAATTCCATGAACTACCTTAGAGACATCCACCACTGTATAGACGTCATTTTATTAATGCTAAAGTCTGCTAAAACAAAGATAAACTTCTTCCCCTCTTCTGCTTCACCCACAAGACTAGCCTCCCTATTTATTTCGACTTTGACATCCTCATCCCTTGGCAAGAACAGAACAAGAATTTTCACTTATCCAGGCAAAAAGAATGTTGCCTCCTGCAGGGCCCCCCATACATAAAATTAAAAAATCATATATTTTGTACTGCCACATAGTGGTGCCCAATTGCTGCTGTTAATCCTCACCTTACAGAGGCACCAGCCATGACCCTTCCTTAGAGCAAGGAATCTCAAAGTCCTCTGTGACACCCAAATGTCATATAAATCCATAGAAATAGCAAGAATATATTCTTCATACTGCCAAGTAGGGCTGGTCCATTTTTTTGCTGCCCTCGGAAGAGTATAGTACTTGCAACCCGGAAAGCAGAGTATCTTTTTGCAGTTACTAGGGTCAGTCTGAGAACCCACTGCTGGTGGTGGTGTCCTTGCACCACATGGGTTTTCCTTTTTGTAGAACCTGTTTTGCTTTCTCTGTCCAAACATTCTGGCTTTCAGTGTCACTAAGCCCTGGTACATAGCCATCATTGCTGGTGTCTCACTATCGTGGGACTGGCTAGTCCCACTATATTGTTCATGGGCCCTCACTCTGTTTTCCATTCGTGGCTTTCAGGCTGCAATTCTGCTTTGCATTTCAGGACTTGTGGATTCCTAAAAGTCTTTCCTTTATTGACAGTAATACGGTAAAGAAGGAATTTACCTTTACTATGAGCCTTTCTCTCTTCTGTAGACCATCAAGGTAAGGATGTGAACCACAATGGCCCTCATTACGAGTTTCCTGGGAGACACAATGGCCAGAAGTAATGACTCTGGATGGTATCTCCTCATGAGTTTACCGGGATTACAAACTGTTTCCTCCAGAAGGAGGAAAACATGCAGACCTGATGATACTGGGTCCAATTCTTCAGTTTTTCCCTCATTCCGGGAGAAATTCAGAAATGAAATCAGCAAACATTTACTACTTGATTGAAGCAGGTGATAAATGTTTCGTGGAGGGGGGCAGTTCCGGATTACCAAATAGGCAAAGTAGGCACTGGCCTTTGGACCCTACTCCTTTTAGGGGCCCCACAACAACAGATCAAAATAATATTGATTTGATCTTGAAAAAAATTACAATCAAGCTTTCTTAAATATTGTTTCCAAAGGATAGAAAAAAATGAATCAACTCAAAGAAACGAACACTTTACATTAAAGACTCTATCGAGAAAATACTGTATTAATGTAATGTACCCAATAACAACTTAAAGTACATAAATCAGAGACATCAGATTCACATAACAGTTTGTTTCTTAAAAGCTCATCTTCCGGCAGCTGTCAGTTTGTAAACAAATCTGGCGCATTGGGTAGTAGGAGATAATTTGCGAGGGGGGCCCCGAAATTTCGACTGGCCTCTACAGGGTTTAATCCAGCACTGGGGGAAATGGTTCTCACTTGCCGGGCAGCTGGCAGAAGGGGGACAGGGGTTGGTGGAGGGAAGGTAAGTTTTTTATTCAACTGGTGGGGGGTTCATCTGCTCCTCAATGCTGAACTATGCGGGCAAGTGGCAGACCAGCACAGCAGCTGCCTTCCGCCCCACGCAACTTCACCGATGGTTCAATGATGAGTGTCTTCCGATCCATAGTTATCAGAACCAGATTTTAAAGACCTGGTAATGATGGCCTGAAGACACAGCAAAACGTATTGCCCGCAGACTGCTGCAGTGCCCCCCATGCACTCGAGTAGCAAGGAAGGGCCCTTAAATATGTGAAGAAATTAACAGCCATCATTACCCTGCAATTCAGAACAATATCACTATGAGCACCGTTGCACAAAGAGAGAGCAAAATTAGCTTCATTTTCTTGGGATCGAAGGGAGGGGCTAACACAGCCCTCCTAGGGAACAGCAAAAAGCACAACTTCTGTGTACAGCTGTGCAGCCCACATCAGAGCCTGCCAGTGCTTAATTTGAGCCAGTGGTTTCTGGTGCTGGGTACCGGCACTTAATTGTCAACACCGGCACTTATAACAGTCTGGCACATGGAGGCACTGTTTTGTCTAATTTAGAGATGAGCACAACAACAGTTGTTTAGAAATTAAATGTACATTAAAATGACTAATATCTGACGCTCAAGCCATTCTTATAGCTTTGGGGGCCTGAAATAGTCTGAATTGTCACACTTGTCGAAGGGTGATGGTTAGTAGTTGTTTATCTTTCTTCTCAGACATCTTCTGTGCTGCATATCTTATCTTACCTTGCACTGGGTAGCTGGGAAACCACCCTGGAATTTTAACCCAGACTGGCCTCTTTAAGGGCATGAAGGAATAAGACCATATCCACCCCATCCTGCTGGGACTATACAGGCTCCCCTTTCCAGCCCTCACCATTTTCGAAACTAGTTACATCATCTATTAAGCCATTACTATCTGGACAACTCCTTTCTTGGTGAACCAGCTCTCCATCTCCAGTGGCTCTCAGAACACCCACAGCCAAGACATCTTAAGATTGGAGACAAAGAAATGCAAAAATCAAAAACAAAGCTATCTTCATCTAAGCACATAGTACCTGGAAGGATATCCCTGTATCCATCAGGACTGCCCCACCCTCCTCCAATTTAGTAAACAACTGAAGAGTCACCTCTTTAAAGAAGACTGTCATGATGTAGCAACAGTCCATAAACCAGCTGCACCTTCTATTATATGTTGACTCTGTGCTTGCCTTTGACTATGGCCTTTTGGCTGGGTTTGCACTTTAGAAATACCACATACATAATACATGAATACATATTAATAATGCACCAATGTGGAAACAATTAGTTAACATTTAAAAAGAGAAATCCGTTTCCTACAGACAGGAGCCAAGCGTTTCTATTCTTTGTGACTAATGTACTGTATTTCCATTTACTATAGCTTTAAAATATATGTACTTATTTTATTAGAGCTAATATTTATGGTTTTATCATTTCACTGACATTTGCACCAGGCTCATTCCAAAGTCCCTTCAACAATGCCAATATACCCTACCCCGATGACAAAGATCTGGCAACAATAGAATATTTCCTGGGCAGGGTTATGCTGGTGGTTAATGGCTGTAAGGAAAGCGCTCGGATTAGCTGGTAGCTCTCAAGGTTCCATTTTGGGTGCTAATGATGTGTGACAAACGGGTTACCACATATTTTTGGCAGTAAAGTGTTACTGTGTGATTTTAAATTAACCTTCATCATCTTTGCAACTGACTCAAAAGTATTGGTTTCCCCAGCACACACTAATGTCAACATGTATTACATAAATAACATATATCAACAATTCTTGTCTTTCTTTGTACCTGTTAGGTTTATTCTCATATGTTCTTATTTCGTTTATTTTATAGCCTCTTTTTAGCCAACACGTTTTTCGTCGCCCATGGCAAGAGGCCGCGACTTCCTCAGAGGCTGTTTTGTTGGTATGTTTAGTGTTATCTTTTAACCGGTTGTAATTCCGTCCTGGTTTCCCCAAATAGTTCCTTGTCTACGCTAGTTTTTCTCTCCCAATCGTATCAGTATTGTCCCTTATTATTTGTTGTCATCCGTTTTACCGCCTTCGGAGTGGCTTTGACAAAGCGTACTCGCTGGGACGACGGAAGGCTGCACAAGCAAACACTTGGAAGGCGGTAAAACGGATGACAACAAATAAGGGACAATACTGATACGATTGGGAGAGAAAACTAGCGTAGACAAGGAACTATTTGGGGAAACCGGGACGAAATTACAACTGGTTAAAAGATAACACTAAACATACTGACAAAACAGCCCTGAGGATGTCGCGGCCACTTGCCATGGGTGAGGAAACACGTGTTGGCTAAAAAGAGGCTATAAAAAGAACGAAACAAGAACATATGAGAATAAACCTAACAAATACAAAGAAAGACAAGAATTGTTGATATCTGTTATTTATGTAATACATGTTGACATTAGCGTGTGCTAGGGAAACCAATTTTTTGCTCAAACTGGGTGATTTTGGTCGTCCAACTGGGGAGTGGGTGATCTCTCCACCTCAAAGCATCGCACATAAATAAGCTCACGACAACTTTCAAGTGTACTTCTGTAGAGCGCCACAAAACCTTCTGCAAACCTCACCCGCACTAGCGTATCTTGACTCAAAAGCATGTTTATAGAGTCATCATTTTCATGACATTAATTGCACAGAATGATCTCAAAATAAAATCCCTTATGCCTTAAATCTGCGCTAACAAAACCTAGGTGAGTAAGTACATTGGGGCTGTAAATGGAAGAATGTAAAATTCAGCACCATTTTTCACAACAGTAATAACATTTATATGGCACAGTTTTATAACAAGCTTCTTATCGGGACTTTCATATTATCCCTGAAGTGTTTTGAGTACACAGTTGCTACCCTTCATTGACAATTTGAAGAATAATTGAGCAAGTGTCTGGAAATGTAGAAGATGTTGTTAAATTCTATTAAAATACTTGAATGACATTAATATGCAAGATAATATATGTATCAGTAAGGACATTTGTTTATACATTGTGGTAAGTATACTTTTGTAACTATTGTGAAGGAGTCACTGAAGAAATGACAAATTTGTATCACAAATTTGTACTAATTAAATGCATGAATCAAGAGATCTTAGAAAATATATAAATATTTGTGCAGGTCAAATGCATGGCCCAACTCACTCTTTGCAGATGCAATTGCATTTACGCTCCAAAGACTTAGACTAACTGGATATTCTTTTATTCTTGCTCGGGGACTGCGCATTGAGATTTTGTACCATTGATATGCTAATGTTCGTTCAGGGGCTTGACGTCTGCACTATGTTCTCACCCATCCTGCTAATGGGTACTGGTTCCCCCCATTAGTGCACACCCCTGTTGTACCCCAACATGGTTGTGACTTGCAAATGATGTATGAGAACATCTGCATTGCTTTGTTTTCTTGGTTGTGTTTAGGGGTTTGGGTACCGAGCTGGAATTGGTGACTGAGGAAGGGTACTCAAAGGATTACACTGGTCATGCACGTAATTTACCAACTGGCGTTTCTGGAACGCTCTGGTAATGCTAGTGATATGTTGGGTTCACTTCTACTACCACTAACCGATGAGTTACATGGCCTCAGTGGTTAAATTGTTGGCCCTGAAGATTACTATTTTAGATGTGAGGTGAACATGTCAAACACATCAAAGTTGGGAGGTGGCCAGCTTTTAATGCTCATAGCACATTGTCTTCACAAGAGGTTAGGTTCCATTTTAACAGAACCTCCCTTTGAAGGTCCTTTCACAAGGGAACGATGCACACAGAAGAAGGATGTTGGTCAAGGGTAAGCTCCTTTAGAGAGGTCAATACACCTCTGGAATATCTATAGCCCCAGTTAAGATGATCCTGCTTTCTAGGCTGCACTTGATGCTGAAACTGTTGGGGTCAGCTATGTCAATGTGAGGGAGGCTTGGCACTTCAACAGTTTGCTGAACACTGCTCCAGATAGATCAGAACGTCAAGTCCATGTTGCCACCAAGACTGCACAAGGAGAGCATTTCATGTGTTCCCATTATGAGCTGGTTTCTGTTGGTGTAACACCAGCACCAAACAACAAGATTACCTTTTAACTCCTCTATCTACAGGTCTTACGCTAGGTTTGATATGCGGTTGATATACTGGATTTAGCGGGACAGAGGGACTGATTTTCAGAAAAAAATCTGACTTCTATTTGATCACTCTTCCCTTGGTAGCTAATCACAGAATCCGCTTGTAAGCATTCTTCGTGACAGAGTTCGACCCTTTGATTCAGTCTCTCAGTCAGTCTCTTCATGCTGCTACAAGGGAGAAGCCTACAGGCTCCATACTGCTTGGCAATTATCAAAGAGTTCTCAGTTCACCGGACTCTGACTGGGGTGGAAGCAGAAGTGCAGGTTAGGTGGGAAAAAGAGCAGGGACAGGTTCACACACCTGCGTGACAAAGTTGTTAATGCAGAATGCTTGGAGAAAGCAGATTTGTTTACTGGCTGGTGAAGGGGGTGCAGCTCATAAGGCCTCAGTAACAGATGTAGCATCAATGGAGGGTGCAGCATGTTATGTCTTGTCTGATTGGGGGAAATAATGTGATACTAATAGGTTCCTTTTTGGAATGTAGAGATGGCATTGAGATGGGAGGCTGTTGGGACGTGGAGCTGCGGATGATGGATTTTTAGATGTATTAAACTCAACTTAACGCTGACTGCTTGCATCGTGTGATTTTGGGGGAACAGTAGGTCACATTATGTAGTGATGGGCTGACCTGCACTGGAGGCTGGGTTGTCCATCATTACCCCAGAGAGAGAGAAATTTTAAGACGGAACTGATTGGAACCATACGCGTGCATACAAAGCTGTTTGTGAAACGGATACTGAAAGTTACGTGACCAGGCACGTTCAATTTCGACTATTTTTATTATAAAACTATAGCAGTGGCGGCTCCTCCGCTGAGTCGGAGGAGTGTCGGCCCACTGTTTTTTCCAGCAGTATAAGAAAAAAATAAAATGATAATAACTCAGTTATTATCATTTTATTTTTTTGCTTTTTGCAAAGCAGCTTTGCGAGGCAAGCCGGGGCTGACAGAGCAGCTAAGGAGTGGTTTGCCCACACTCTCAAGTGCACAATGCTGTTTGGCCCGCCCTCTTGGGCCGACCATAACAGCCATGCGCACTTTTCCTCTTCTCCACCCAGGCTGCATTACAGCTTGGGTGGAGAACATGCCCAGGCCCCCATGCCCCGTCTGAGCGCCGAACCACGGCGCTCAGACCAATCACAATGCTGCATTGCAGCATTGTGATTGGCTCAGGGAGCTTGGGTGCTTCCTGGCTGCTTCCTGTTCCTGCCGGCGGGAGGAGGAGAGACGCGACCAGGAGGAGCGGCAAGAAGGATGCGGCAAGCAGGTAAGTTAAATTATTTTTTTTATTTAACCTCACCCCGCCCCTCCACCCCCGATCGGTGCTGGCTGCCGATGAACTATAGAAATGGTAAAAAAAAGATAATCATATCAATGTATGTTAATACTGTTGCCAAGCCATGAGCCGAGAACCCTTCAAGAAATTGCAAGTGCACAAGTGCAGCCACGACTCTAGAACCCTCCGTAAGACTGCAAGCGCGAGAGTGCAGAATTTGGCGCTGGCTCAGTAACACATAATAGCAATGCTGCCACTACGGCAAGACATCCACTCCAAGTAGGGACATCATTGCACGCACGTATGCGCCGAACATACCGCCATTTTGATTTCTGGCAGTCAGTTCCGCATTTCAGTCAGTCAGATGTTCCCGATCACGTAACAGAGTCGGTTCTGATTTTGAATTCGCAGCAACTCCCAACATACACAGGTGAGGAAATCGATGAATTAAACTTAAGCGGAGATAGACTACATTGACAAATCGTTTTTGTGGAAATATAAAGACAGTGAACTGATGCATTAAACTTACTTGAACGGAGTTAGCCTGCATTGTCCTGCATTGTTACACAAATTATTATGTTGGAATATAAAGACAGTGGATTACCAGCAATAAAGTATTACTTCATGGACCTGCGTTCCTTTACAGGAGCCAAAGTGGAGCACCATCTTCTATATGTTAGTTAGTTGTGTTAGCTTGTCATTTTAACCTTTTATTTTAACTTATTTTGTCAGTTAATTGTTTTCTGGCCACACAGCAATTGACTAGTGTTGCTGATTAGCTAAACATGTAATGTGTTGAACTTGTATTCGGCCTGCTATTATCTAGAAAGATGTCCTCAGTAAGTATGTAACAACCTCCTACTTTCTTGTCTGAAGCAGGGGAGCCTTTATTGACTTGGCAGAGATGGAAACATTATTTGACGCTTACCTAATTGCCATGGGGGGGGCGGGGATTTTCTCCTGCAAGGAAACAAGGTATCCTTCTCCATAATTTGGGAATTGAAGGGAGGAACATCTATGAGAACCTTGATGAGATCCCTATAGGTCAAGGGGAGGGAGAGCCAGGAAACGTATCAAATGCCAGTGAAACTACTACAACAACATTTTGGAATGCAGATTAATGTAGTCATGGAAAGGCATAAGTTTTATTCACGGAATCAAGGGAAGGCAGTGAGAATATCCAATTATCTGGCTACTTTAAAGATCCTTGCAAGGAGATGTGAGTTTGGTGAGCTCCCTGGCTTACTTATTAGAGATCAGCTAGTGCGAGGTAAAAACAACCCTAAAGTGCAGGAAAAACTACTGGCAACAAATCCTAGCTTAAAAGAAGCCAGTTCCATCATTGAAAGTATCGAACATACTTCAGGGTCGATAAAAGAGATGAGAAATGAAGAACCAAAGGTAGTGGAGATGGCCAATGTGGGTGATAGATTTCATGAAGACACATCGAAAAGAAGGAGGCTGGATGCACCGCCTTTGATTGTGTACGGAGTGATTCCAAGTCGGAACAGCACTCCTTTCTGAGTTATTGTTTGTTATAGATTATACGTTACCTCTCCCCTAGTTGGCGAGACCTGTACCTCACAGGCTCATGCGAGGGAGAGGTGTTTCGTGCATTAAAGAATCCGGGACTTAATTTAGACACCAACACTTCCCCAGTTAACACGGGAAGGATTTTCTTTCGAGTCTCCTCTGTTGGCGAGTAGCACTCCGCGACTCATGCAGAGGAGACTAAAAGGTTTCACACACTCTTTTCGGCTCACGCGAAGTGAGAGCATTCTTGTTTGGAGGAAGTGGAGTGAAGAAACTCCCAACTCTCTGCTGTCTTGTGGGGTAACTGGCAGCTATCATATTTGCATTTCTACATCCCACTAAGTGACATAAGAAAACTATATTGTATGGTGGATAGGGAAATTACCACCAATGAATTCAAGCCCCCTGGTTTTCTGCTGGATTATTTAATAGCCTTGAATATTGTATTGAGGTATTGCCTTGTTCCACCAAGTACTAAGTATGGGCATGTGTCTCTATTTCTCAACAGGGGGTCAGTAGAGAGTACATGAAGTATTGGTTCTCCTGTCCCCTGCGAATCACTGCAATTCAATCATAAGGGTAGGTGTGTAGAGAAGAGTCCTCCTTATTTTCTGCATGTGTCCTGTGATGTCTGTATAGGAGTTGATCGTTCCCTCTCCCCTTTTACAGTAGGCGAGTCTTGGAAACCTGAATACATCCTTCCACCTTACTGGTTTGGTTATTTTCCTTTACAGGTATGTGTGTGTGTGTATATATATATATATATATACACTTTTCATGGTAAAGTCCGACTCTTTTATTTTGCACGTTGTTTGTTCTTGATATACCTTGAGCTTCTTACTATTGTCTATCTCTTCATTTGTAGATCTCCTTCCCTGCAGTTCCCTACCTTTCCTTCCCCCGCTTGACCATCCCAAGAGTCTGCGGTTTCATAGCAGGTCAGACTTGGGGCTGTCGAGAGGTGGGCCCCTCTGAGCATCGGCACGACCCTGAGGACACTTAGGACCGGGACATATAGAAGGATCAGTGAGTTTCTGGTCATGCAGATATGTCCTTACATCAATGCACCCTGACTTAGGGCTCAAATGCCTGGTCTAGTTATCAGGCCTCAGTGCGCTGTCAAAGTCAAATATCAGCATCTAGTGGCTTAAAAGGGGGCAAAAAGTGTGGGGTAACTGCAACAAAAGCCCAGTTCTCTACAAAATGTGAGTGACAATGGAGCTCAGTTTGTGTCACATGAATTTGGGGAATTCTTGTGTGCCATAGGGGTAGAGCATCAACGAACCACACGGTATCATCCTCAGGCCAATGGTTTGGCTGGAGACATGAACAAATTGGTAAAGGGGTGTGTGCAGAGAGCACTACAGAATGGTAAACACTCAGAGAGACACTGTAGGCTCACAGAACTGCTCAGAATATTGTAACTATGATTTTTCCTTTCTAGGGGTTGAGGGGCAGAGTAGCAACTACCAAACCTATTCCTAACACTGGGAACCCTATTGAGCATGAAGATGGTGCGATGTGGGAACATCAGCAAAAATGCAAAAGACGCCATGATGAGTTGCATGGTGCAAAGAAGAGTGAATGGAATGTGGGAGACAAGGTGTATGTTAAGAAGCCCAGGTGTGTGAGGAAAGGGGAGTCCAATTTTATGGGTCCTTTCAAAATCAGGGAAGTTAAGAGGAACATGGTGGTATTGGAGTCAGGTAAGGTATGAAGTATGTCAAAATTGGATAAGTCGGCTGAGATTGCACCACCCAGAGATTTCATCAGATCTGAGGGTCTTAATGGTAATTCTTTTCTGCAAAAGGTCCCTCAACTGATATCAGAGTTCACCATAACAAGCAGCAAAGAAGGAGACCAGGGTGGTTGAAGGATTTTGTTTAATGTTTCCATATCATTTAGTGTAACAACTTACATTGTAGTATGTTCTTGCTTTATATATATATTCTATATGGATGTTTTTCACACTATATGATTACATTAATCTCATTGAATGCAACTATTGCCATTGCCTATTATTTCTCCTGTTATTGTTCACCTACAAATTATTTTGTCAAGAGTTTTATAAGGTTTCCTTATAATTCTTAGTTGGTTTTCCATACTTAATGCATTGTGTACACTTGCATGTTCTAAATTACTTTATTTTCCAATTGTTGGTAGTAAAGGGGGTGTATTATATCTTGTGTGATTGGGAGTAATAATCTGATGCCTATGGGTTCCATTCTGGATGTGGCGATGGCAATGAGATGTGAAGCTGCTGATGATGGATTTAGGATGTATTAAACTCAACTTAACGCTTCTGCTTGCCTTGTGTGATTTGGGGGGAACAGCAGGTTACATTACAGCACAAAAGCCTACATTGGTCACAGAAGTAGTAGAAGCAAAGAAAAGTACAGGCATGTAGGCCTTACACAATCATCTGTCACGGAAATGCCAGAAATACAAGGTGCAGGCACAGTGAGATTCGAATGATCATCAGCCACTGGGGAATTAGCTCTCACATAGAGACAGCAGGGCAACGCTTGCCAGCTCTGGTGACTACTTAAGAGGGAAGATGTAGATTGAGGTGGGCAGCAGATATATATGCTCCCGTCTTAGCATGCTCAGCATCTCTGACTCCTGACAGCATGATTTTTAACGTAGAACTCAAAAGCACAGCTTCCCTACATACACAGGGCAGTCCACCCTCTTAACCTTTTCAGAAGCAGCACTGTTTCTTCCTCATTCCTAGTAGCATATTCCTCACCCCCAAAAGGTGAGACATCCACATATTCTGCTCCTGCTCCTTGCCTTCTACACCAACATACAGAGGTCCTTGAAGTCAAAGGAGAACACTGCATATTGTGCAGGGGTCAGCTTATATCTATATCAGTGGGCAGTTAGCTCAAATTAAACTCTACAGTCAAATTCAAATACAGCCACATTTTTGAGTGAACCAATTAGATTAAAGTAAATTTTCCATGTGTACCACGATTTCACTGTAACCAGTTGTAGACCTAACTGCTACTCTCACTTTGTGTACTGCTTGCTCTGTGCCAGTTTCACTTATGCAAACCAAAGCACAGGAATGCATGGGATAAGCAAGCAATACATATTTTCTGTGGAAGGTGTGCAATCTTGGCCCTGCCTTTGTACCATTGCTTTCTGTAGATGTTCCTTTGGCCAGGTCATAGGCTGGCTGGCTTGACCATGCCCACTGAACAGCAACACAATCCTTCCTTCTTCTTTTTCAAAGGTAATGATTCACGTCTACCAGTTGAACTTGGTTTCACAAAACTTTCTAGAAGGAACAGGAATCGACACTAGCAGAGTAGGTCTGCAAGGAGAATGGGAGACAACAACTGAACAATCACTAAACACTATGAGGTACCCTACAACATTAATGGTTACATGCATCCATAGGGCACATCAACATGGATACCTCACATCACATATACCCCAAAGCTCTCATGCACACTCCACATGCTGCCAAGGTGCAGTCATAACATACTACTCAGATTTCCTGTATTATCCAGATGGTGAATCTTTCAGTGTAATAAAGGGCACACTCCTGGTCAATTTCACTTCCATTCATTTTAATAATGAAGTTTCAAACTCTTCATATTTCCTCTGAGCATTCATACACACTTTGTTGTCATTTCATTAATATATTTTTCAACATACAAAGCATTTCGGGACATAAGTCCCATCATCACAGTAAAACAGATGGACTCTGGAAGCAACACAGCCATCAGCAAAAATTAATTCAACCTCAAGACGCCTTATTCAAAATAAACTAACTGGGATCATCTTACAGCTTATTGCAGTCAAGCATGTCATCAGACCATAGTTCAATATTTTTTAACATACAGTGTGTTATATCCAGTCGAAATTTGTAACTAATTCAATCCTATGGTTCACTTGCATTTTTAGACTTGCATGTCAAACTCATGTATTCACGTCTTACAGCCATAACTTTCAAATCTTTTCATATGTCATCAGACTATATTATAATGTTTTAATAACCTACTGTGTGTAGAATGCAGCACAAGAAGATGACTAATTCAACTCTTTCTCTTACTTACATCCTTGGCCACACCAGTCAAGCTAGCGTGAATGTGTCTTGTAGCCATAACGGTCAAACCTTATCACATGACTTTGGGCGTCTTTTAATGCTGTAAATCCTGTTATGTCTTTTCTCAGTCTCAATTGTAGTTTCAATACACCTATGTGCTTCACTGATCTTCTACCATCATTCAGGTTTGGATTGTATTTTTCTAGGTCTATTGAAGTTTCAGCATATTTTCCCTCTCAACATATTACTAGCATACACTTCATGTTGAAAAGCCATGTGTAAGTAAATAGATAATATGTCACATGTATGTTTTTTAAAAGACAAAATACACACTAACAGTAACCAATAACACTAAACTAACCATTAACCTTGGGTTACGGAGCAGCGTGCTGTCCGCCGTAAAGTGCTATTACAATTACAATTAAAAAAGACCACGGGCAAAAACCATCAGAGATCTCTTCATTCTTGCTACTTAAAACTCAACTTATATTTTTGCCTGCTACATCTCTGTCTTAGACTACATTGGGTAATAGTATTCACAGTTTATTAGCTCAATGTACAATTGTATACATATCCTATAAGAAACAGTTGAAAGAGACCATTTCATTTATTCTCTTAGGGAATCTTGACTGTAATAGTTCTATCGACCAGGTTTTTCTCCATAGTAGGTTTTTCTTAATGTCACCTCCTCTTCTGTTCTTCAGTACCTCTTCACATATTTGGAACTTTAATTCCAGTTCAATAAAGTGTCTTGCCACACTGGATTTCATATTTGTATTGCTTATATCTGTTTATGCTCCACCAATCTAAATTTCATCAATCGTGAGCTTTTTACGACATAGATTTTTTGCATAGGCATTTTAAAAATACATCACTTTATTTGTCTCACATGCTACATAGTGTCTCACATGTATCCTCTTTCCTGTCAGAATCTGTACTGACATTGTTGCATTGTCAACATTTCAAGCAAGGAAATGTTCCCTTCTATTTATTGATCAAGTAACTGTGCTTGGTTTCTTTTGTTGTATCTACCAGATAGACTTGCTAACGCTTCATAATTTTCAATGATGTTCCAATATATTTGCACTATTTTATTATGTTGTCATGTGTCAGTTAAACTCTTTTGACCCTAACCGACTTTTTTGCAACATTTGTCCCAGCTTGTGATCTGCACTATTCACATTAGCTATTTTTGTTAGTACTTTATCCAACATTGTCTTTTGATTCTTAGGAACTGACTGTCTGACAATCTTTCAATTAGCTATTTTGGATGAAAGCTGCTAGCATTTACAATGCTCTTTTGGTTAGTCTTCTTGAAATGCGAGTCATTCAGAACCTTTTGATTATTAATTTGTATATTCATGTCTAAGGATTACATATTCAGTTCAGAAATATTCACTGTAAATTTAATTGTGAAATTGATTCAGATATTCTTTGAACAACACCAATTCACCTTCCTTTCCAAACGCCCATCACATCAACTGTCTAGTGCCCCAGTATCACTAGACGGTGTATCCAGTGATTGTATTGTAATATCCTGTCTTGCATCAGTTTGTTCATAAAAATATTTGTATACATTTGTACCATGCTGCTGTCTATTGAAATCCCTACGGTTTGCAGAAAAAAGTATAGTATTAAATGCAGGATCTGGGTATGAAACATCCTCTTTCCTGGATTGTTTAAATTGCATAATTAATTACTCCACTGCTTTTTTCCATTCTTCATGAGGTATATTGTGAAATAGATGCACTATATTACGTGAGAGAGGGATACATCATGTTGTCGCATTCTCTATTCTCAAGCGCGTAAAATATCTGTTGTGTCTCTGATCACTGTTAGAACATATAGCAACAATTCTTTCAGATGTTCATTCAGATAAACTGACAATGGTACAAAGTATGATTTCTGTCCGACTGCTATGGGTCATAGTGGAGGATCAAACATGTCCTTATGTACTTTTGAAATACCATAACGTGTTGGAGTCAAGCCTTATATATGACGTAAAAATCTTTTATTTTTCATCTATTAGATCATTGAATGTTGCTTCCATAATCAACTTTTCAATATTTTTCTATATCTCTCATTTGGGATCTGTATGTAGTGGTAGATATTGCTTTTCACAAATCAAATTGAGCATTTTAGAGTTGTACCATTCTTGAGCTATTTGTACAACTACTCCTTTATTTGTTTTTTTCCCTATTAACTCTTCATTTTTTGCCAAATTTTCAATCAATTTTAGTTCAGCTTTTTGTGATTAGAATGTGCTCTTCTAGGGTTAACTGTGATTTTCTGCACATCTTTCTCCAATAAATTGTTTTACTTATCAATGATTTTATTAACAACTAGTGCCTCTTGCACACTTTTAGGTTTAAATACTTCAAGTTCCCATATGTTTGACAGTACCTGTGGAGTTCCCTAGTGAACTTAGAGAGCCGTGCTTTCGTTCCAAATAGATTGCCATCTAAAGTTGTAACAAATTATAATCCTTTTTTTTTTTTAAATCCTCCATTTTTTGTGGTGTATTCTTGATATTCTCACCAGTAATTTTTCAACATTTGGCTTGTTGATCTCTGTGTCTTTAGGTGCCCTTCCTGTTCCTTTTATTATCCCCGTCCTGCAACTCGCTATCCTCTTTGTTTTTTTGCAATGGTCTCATCCAATTCTCCATTTTGAATTTGTGTAAGGAGTTCTGTTTTAACTTGTTTAATGTTTTTATTTATTTTTTCAATTTATTTTTGTTAATTCGTGTGTTGTCAAAATTGTCAAGCCCAAATGACATTTTTTTTAGAATCATATTCATTTATTAATAAAGTCTCAGGGGTCGATTCCGATTCGGGCCGGAAAACGTACCAACCGACTCGGTGCGGGAATTTATTCCGACCGACACGAACCGGCGCCGTCCGACCCGGGTAGTACGATGAAATGCATGTGAAACCCGACCGACTCGGACGGAATACAAAACGAACGACCGAGCCGGACGGAAACAAGCCATCCGGCCGGAAAAACACTCGAAACTAACCGACCGACACGCACCCGGATAGCGACCGAACGAAACGTACCCGCGAACTCCGACCCGCGTAGTACGATGCTATGCGTGCGAAACACGACCGACTCGCACGGAGCACAAGCCGTACGACCACACGCACACAAAACCCAGCCGAATCAACCCAATACTCCGCGACCGACTCGTACGCCGCACATGAAACCAACCTGAAACACAGCGGGAACGAGTCGGACAACATCGCATCAGACAACAGCAGCGTCCGACTCGGACACAAGAACGACTCCTACATGCACCCAAAGCACCAAGGGAAAAAAGTTTTAAAAAAAGGCCAAACAAGCTACCACAAAGCCAATAAATACTGGGGGGGGGGGGGAAATGGAACAAGGACACCCCCCCAACCCCACCTACATAAAGGCCACAAATCCCTACCATGAGCCTTTGCAAATTCCACAGACCTGCCAGCAAACAACACCATCACACAGCAACCACAGACACACTCACAGCTCATACATCACACAAGCCACACACCATTACCACACTTACAAATAGCACCCTCACACACACCCAGCTAAACCTACACTCACACCCCCCCACTTGCACACACACACACACACACACACATATCAATCACCACCACCACCCATCACCATGCCCCCAAAGAAGAACCACAAGTTCCTAGATTGTGAATTGGAAGTCCTGGTAGACGAGATACTCAGGGTAGAGCCACAGTTGTTTGGTACATTGGTACAACAGACCCACATGTCGCAGAAAACCAAGATGTGGGCGAGGATTGTCGACAGGGTGAATGCACAATCACCATGTTTGCGCACAAAGGAAGACATCCAGAACAGGTGGTATAATGTGCGCAGGAGGGTCCGGGACCTACTCAAAAAGGACTACATCATCAACCAGCGCACCGGCAGTGGCCCTCCTGCAAAACCAATATACCTCAGGCCCTGGGAGGAGAAGGTGCGGGCCATCCTACCACCAGTGAGCGTATATGGACTAACAGACATCCCAGAGCCTGGTGAGTACACAACTTATATACACAATATGGTGTGACAATACACACACAGCACCCTCAAAGGGATAGGCAAACCATGCACCCTTACCAAATACACAGCAAACAAAACATACTCATCCCAAGATGTGAATGCCAGTCAGTCAAACACAATACCTGCCATCTCATGGTGACATCTAACTGTGTCATGACATCTACAAACCTAACAACAAATACAGCAAGGCAGTGGCACAAATAGAACCAACAAACACTCCCAGATATATTGACATCACTAGAACACCACCTCACAGGGAAGATCACTGAAAGGAAGGAATTCTGTGTATGCTGGTAAAGTCAGTGTAGCCAATAGCATCATGGGAGTTGGAGTCATAGATATTGCTCAGCCTCACAATTGGCCCATCAACACCACCCTGAACCATGCTTACATCACAGGGAGTGGAAAAGGACTCACAAGATGGCTGACACTGGGTACTGCTGGGGGAGCACAAGGCCCTGCAGGCAACTGTGCAACAACCAACAGCAGGACACCACTGACTGACATCCTGAAAGACAACTTGCACTCCCTGCAATGGAAGCATGTTCCATGGTGGGATATCTGGCTGGGTGGGAAGGAGGACTCACAGCACTGACCATAGTCACAAGCACCTCCCCTCACACACACCCCAACACTAACTCCACAGAACCCACCTGGGAGAATGCAATGCCTCACATTCTAACTCAAGATCCCACAAAGACCAACCAGCCGGGCTCATACTGTGTGAAGCACACGGACACTCTTGGGACTGGTAGCCAAACAACCGCAAGGAGAACACTCTCAGCCAACCTGTCAGCACAGGCACCCCACCCCACAGGGAAGCAGAGTCAAAAGGAAGGAAGGATGGGCATGCTGGGAAGGGGGGTGGAGGCAATAGCATGATGGGAGTGGTAGTCACAGATGTTGCTCAGCCTCACAATTGGCCCATCAACACCACCCTGAACCATGCTCACATCACAGGGAGTGGAAAAGGACTCACAAGATGGCTGACACTGGATACTGCTGGGGGAGCACAAGGCCCTGCAGGCAACTGTGCAACAACCAACAGCAGGACACCACTGACTGACATCCTGAAAGACAACTTGCACTCCCTGCAATGGAAGCATGTTCCATGGTGGGATATTTGGGCTGGGGGAGAAGTCGGCCCGGATGGCAACCAAATACCACCAATGCTGGTCAGTCACACACTCAACATTCACATTGACATGCCACAGGTTGGCAGGACAATGTGCTACACCAATATCACTCACTGACTGTCATAACTGAGTAGAATGCAATGTCCAGGGCCGCATCCAGAGGTACAGTCACAACTGTCCGGTGTTATAACAATTGATGCCTGTAGAAACATACCATACAATCTGTGTCTCTCCCCAAAACAGGTGAAGATGGGGACTCAGCAGCAGATGAGGAGGAGTCCCTGTCCCAGGCTCCAGGGGACACAGAGCTCACTGGTGTGGATCAGCCTCTGCACTCCTCAGATGGCGAACAACAAGCTGGACCCTCCGGTGCCAGTCATCATGCAGCACCAGCAGGACCAACATCTGCACCCACTGCACCCACCCCTCCAACAACTGCCAACACACAGGCCACCCCTGCCAACACGGACACACCAAGGACCACAGGTGACAACAGCGCAGGGACCCAGGACCAAACTGGAGCCGCTGCCATCGAGCCCACTAACAACACCCAAGTGGGCACACGGTCACCTGTGCGTGGCACCGCAGGCCCTGCACGTGTTGCCAGGGGTGGTGGGAGGGGTGGTAGACACAGGTCGCTATTTGCAGAGGGTCAGGACTGCGTGATGACCCACAACTGGCACGCATTGCAGATGCGTACCAGACCAGCACCGGAGAGGTCACCCAGGTAGTGGGGATCCTCAAGGACATACAACAGCAGCAGGCTGCCCATCATGCCCGCTTGGACTCCCACATGTCCCGTGTCGAGACACACATGTCTCGCATGGAGTCCAAGTGGGACACATTGCAAGAACTCACAGCGGTGCATAGGGACATACTGACATGCCTCCGCCAGATCAGCACCAACATGGCCTCACCTCCCTGTGCGCCCACAACATCTGTTGCCACTACATCCGCAACAGCCACAGGGAGGGAGGAGGACTCTGGCGGAGAGTACCCTGCACCGCGGCAGCCTGCACCTGAGGATCCCCCCCCAAGAAGAGGGGCCGTCCGAGGAGGCCAAACTGAGAGGCCGATGGCCAGCTACATCCCCCAGGAAGCCAACACCTGTTCTGGAACTTTTCCTCTGTGTGCAAACTGCACGCCCTGTCGATGGCAACCCAACTCGCCCACATGACATGGGGAGCTCTAGTTGTACAAATTCATCAGATGACTGTGGACTATACCCTGGACATTCCATCTACCAGGACTTCCAATTCACATGGGAACTTTGGATTCCAATTGCTATGTACAGCACCCACCATCCTGTGCACCATCCCCACACCTTTTGTAAATAAACTCACCAAAAAACATATCTGCCTCTGTTGTGATTCCAACGTGGTCTCTGTCATGGAGATGGTGATCAGAAATATGACACTGTGCATGCTGACTGCTACAGCAAGTCCAACACCGTCATGGCAGTCATGGCGACGTGACACATATGAGGGAGACACACCACTAGGGCCACACAACACATACACACCAGGGCCATATGACTCATCCCCTACACTGATGTTGCCTGGAAATACAGTGCAATGCACAGACACCACACATATTCACAGTCTGTGTCAACTACCACACAGGTGCAGTAAGCAAATGTCACTCAGATGTGTGACTACGGACAACGCACACCCCAAAATGTAGAACAGGTTTATTACACATTTGCTACATGTTGTTTCCACTACAAATGCAAGCTAATCCCACCTGGCTGTGGCCACAAAGTCAAACAATGCAGAAGATAGAAAGTCCAGGGGTGTGTGGCACATCACCTGTAGGGGAACAACTGCTGCCACCTTGGAAGTTGAATCATTGATTCGGGGGATCCAAGTTGTTCTAACAACTCCAGCAGCACCCTGTGAAGGACAGACATGACACACACTCAAAAGCACAGAAGAACAGCACAGAATGGCAATACTCATGTCTAATACCTGTCACAAGTTAAATACACAAAAGCAAGTTAGCATGTCTACACTGTTGGCAAGTACAGACCACCTGCAAGGACACATCTCCGCATGCATCCAGTCAAGTTGCACATGGCCACACTCAAACTGCACCAGAGCACCACACACATATATCATGCAAATCAAATTCATTGATAGTACAACACTCTGGATACTCACATTCAGCTGAAGAAGTTGGTGATGAGCTGTGTGCGGACATCACCATCACCATCATCATCATCATCACTGGCATCGTGGCCCAGGCCTGGATCCTCCACAGGTGGCGGATGTTGGTCATCGTCATCCAGGATGAGAGGCAACTCCTTCCGCACTGCCAGGTTGTGGAGCATGCAGCAGACGATGATAATCTTGCACACCTTTGCTGGGGCATATGGGAGGGCACCTCCTGTCTTGTCCAGGCAGCGGAAGCGGCTCTTCAGGAGACCAAAGGTCCACTCAATCACCCTCCTGGTCCGACCATGTGCCTCATTGTAGCGCATCTGGGCTGGTGTCACAGGGTTCCTGAGGGGTGTCAGCAACCACGGCATGTTGGGGTATCCCGAGTCACCTACAGACAGACAATTGCACATTAGCCAACATTGAAAAGTGTGCGGAAAGCAACATAGCACAACACACACAATGGTACAAAGTCAGTACACACCGACAAGCCAAGCACGCTGGTTCGGCATCTGTGACATCATCCTCGGGATGCGACTACTCCTCATCACGTAGGCATCGTGTGCAGAACCGGGTAAACGGGCACAAACATGTGTGATGGTCATGTTTGCAAGACATACCACCAGAGCATTGACAGAATGGTAATGTTTCCTGTTCCTGTATGCCTGCTCATGTGCCTGTGGTGGTACCAAAGCCACATGTGTCCCATCAATGTAGCCAATGACATGTGGCATCCTCCCCAGGGCATAGAAGTCACTCTTGACGTCAGTGAGTCGGTGACGTTGTGGGAAATAGATGAACTGGTTAAGGCATCTCAACATCGCCACCAAAACATCGCGTAGCACACGGCTGAACATAGTCTGTGACATACCACCAGTAGATGCCACAATGTGTTGAAAGGTACCGGTGGCAAGGAAGTGTAGGGCTGCCATCACCTTCACCTTGGGGGTCAGCGCTGTCGGATACGGCCGGCCAGGCTGCAAATGTGGGTCCAACCGCACTGCCAAATCCTCAATCAGCTGCCTGGTGAAGCGGTACCGTCGGATGCTGTCACGTTCCACCATCGTTGCCAGGTCTGGGAATGGTCAATGGACAGCAGGAGCCCTGCAGTGCAGAGGTGAAGAAGTCAAGATTGTCAGTCACCCCACATATGTGCCATTCACCATACTGTAGTTCACATGCTACATCATCAGCAAACACTAGTACTTGATGTGTGTCTCGTTCTGTTTGGACACATATGGCACCCACATGGACATCATGTAACATCTCTGTTCAACATGTGTGGACAACAGGTCCCAGGGTGTGCTATGTGAAACCATTTGGCTGTGTCACAGTACCCATTTACTGCACTCACATTCCACACACATACCACAGTGACGTCTGGACAGATGCGCCACAGGCATCTCAACTCATTGACAGGTAGATTCCCAGGGAGCCTGTCTTGCCACATGGACACTGGCATGACATGGCGTATCATGTACACGTCAGAAAAATCAAACATGACTCCCACAGGTAGTGCCCGCTGCAGCCTCTGCAGGACAGACATGGACGTCAGTGACACACACACACAACATCTAAGTCCATGCACAAACAACGTGGATGTGGAGACTGTCTCCCATTGTGCACATGGAGTCAGACATGTGAAACACAACATGCACACAGACTGTGGAGGGACATGACTATTGTGGCAATGGGCCACCCTGTGATGTACATGCTTTCCCACATGAGCCTTGGGGTATGTGACATGTCATACATATACACAACCTGAAAGTGTGACCATGCAACATGCTCCAAAAATGAACAGTTGCACATCCCAGTGGTCATGTGCACGACACACAAAGGACCCTGTCCCCATTAACATGTGCACAGCCTGGGTGTGTCTGCCCCCAAGTGCCAGCCCAAAAACAACATGTACACACCCATACACAGATAAGGTCATGCTGCCACACATGTCTTAGATACAGTGTGGCCTGGGTGTGGTGTAGTAGGCGTGCCCCAGAGTCCCTGGAAAGTATATGTGGCTGGCATAGGTTCACCATTGACCAGCATGGTGACACATGCGTGTGACCTGTACAGGGACGCGTTGTACAGCAATGGTCCGATCGGTGTGCCCGCTCGGACCATTGCATTGCATGTGAGCGGGTACGCGTTGTATTGCGGGTATGCGTTGTACAGCAATGGTCTGATCGGTGTGCCCGCTTGGACCATTGCATTGCATGTGAGCGGGTACGCGTTGAACAGCAATGGTCCGATCGGTGTGCCCGCTCGGACCATTGCATTGCATGTGAGCGGGTACGCGTTGTATCGCGGGTATGTGTTGTACAGCAATGGTCCGATCGGTGTGCCCGCTCAGACCATTGCATTGCATGTGAGCGGGTACGCGTTGTACAGCAATGGTCCGATCGGTGTGCCCGCTCGGACCATTGCATTGCATGTGAGCGGGTACGCGTTGTACAGCAATGGTCCGATCGGTGTGCCCGCTCAGACCATTGCATTGCATGTGAGCGGGTACGCGTTGTACAGCAATGGTCCAATCGGTGTGCCCGCTCGGACCATTGCATTGCATGTGAGCGGGTACGCGTTGTACAGCAATGGTCCGATCGGTGTGCCCGCTCGGACCATTGCATTGCATGTGAGCGGGTATGAGTTGTATCGCGGGTACGCGTTGTACAGCAATGGTCCGATCGGTGTACCCGCTCGGACCATTGCATTGCATGTGAGCGGGTACGCGTTGTATTGCGGGTACGCGTTGTACAGCAATGGTCCGATCGGTGTGCCCGCTCGGACCATTGCATTGCATGTGAGCGGGTACGCATTGTACAGCAATGGTCCGATCGGTGTGCCCGCTCGGACCATTGCATTGCATGTGAGCGGGTACGCGTTGTATCGCGGGTACGCGTTGTACAGCAATGGTCCGATCGGTGTGCCCGCTCGGACCATTGCATTGCATGTGAGCGGGTATGCGTTGTACAGCAATGGTCCGATCGGTGTGCCCGCCGGACCATTGCATTGCATGTGAGCGGGTACGCGTTGTACTGCGGGTAC
Organism: Calotriton arnoldi; assembly: GCA_963921515.1. Classification (NCBI taxonomy): domain Eukaryota; kingdom Metazoa; phylum Chordata; class Amphibia; order Caudata; family Salamandridae; genus Calotriton; species Calotriton arnoldi. The sequence continues at coordinate 2,530,113 of CAWUFW010000672.1, read as the reverse complement.
GCGTTGTACAGCAATGGTCCGATCGGTGTGCACGCATTGGCTGGGGCCTGGCATGGCAACGGATGCGGTTTTTGAATTTACAACGAGTCTGATGCAGTGAATTCAGTTGGCCAGCCACAACAATGTTGCAAATTCATGGGTGTCATGAAGTTGAATATTTGAAGGATGCTGTGGGCGTGTATTGGAGCTGCTATTCCATGGATTGGCCAGATTCAGAAGATGCTACCGACTTGGACCTATCACTTTGGACACATGGGACAGTATCTGCCTCTGCAGCACACATATAATGCTGGCTGTTCCCCTGAGAGCTCACTTGCCTGCACTACATGCTCCTGGACGCCATCTGCCACTACACTGCTGCTGTCTCTGCATCCTCTGGCTGCTGCAATGGCACGTACTGTGGAGAGAGCCCCAGCCTTCACCCATGAAGAGAACCAGGCCCTGCTGGACAGCCTCCTTCCACAGTACAGCAAGCTGTATGGGACACCAGGGGAGCAGGTGAGTGTGCTGTCCACTGCCTCACTAATTGTGCATGTTGCCTGACTAGCAGGATTTACAGTGTGCACACCACTGGCTAGCATGCCCACTGAGTAGTTCGCACCCCCAAAGTGTGTAGTCACTTGCACTGAACAGGTACAGTGGAGTGACAGTGCATTCAAACAAGGTTCACTACCCATGCAATGATACCATGTAGTAACTGCTGGCAAACTGTCCATAGCCCTCGTTGCACTGCCTGTGTACATCATATGCCCCTGTGATTGAGACATGTATTTCCAACTGTGTGATGCACGGATATGTTGCATGTGTAGTAATGGCCTTTTCACTTTCTCATCCTCACAGGTTGATGCCCATCGGAAGCAGAACATCTGGCTGGACATCGTCCGGGCAGTCCGATCCTTGGGGGTCTACAAGCGCCGGATCCGCAACTGCCAGAAGAGGTGGCAGGACCTTCGTGGCTGGACCCGAAGGATCGCAAGGGTCCAGCTGAAGCTGTCGCCTCCTCGCAGGAGGGGCGGACACCGGACCCTGACCCCCCACATGCTCCAGATCCTGCCGGTGGTGCTCCCGGAGCTGGATGGGCAGCTGAAGGGCAGACAGCAGCAAGGAGGGGGTGAGTCTAAGACTGCACTGTGAACTCTGTCTAACATGCTATGTGCCTTCCTCTGGCCTGGTTAAACTTCCCCAGTACATCAGTCTTGTTGTCCAGTACCCATGTCCCTCTATTGTAACCTGGCTACTACCCATCTGATGCGCCAGTGTGCTCCTTACGCTCAGGATAATTGTGTCACTTGGGTACAGGGTCCTAGCATTTTGCTTTGCTCAAGGTGGTGACAGATTTTGTTCCCGTGACATTGTGTTTGCCTTCATGGGTGGGTCAGTTGCTCACACAATGCCTGAGTCGTGCTATGTAGTCTGGGTGTAACTTTGATATGTGATCCACTTGCACATCTAATTCACCACATGTCCCTGGGGTATTTGCCACACCCCCATTCTGCGGGTGGGTAAATTGTCTGGGCCTCAGGAGTATGTATGTCAAGTGTGTCATACATGCTTAGCCACCTGCCCACTGACCAGGGCTCATCCCTCTTGCAGGTGGAGCCGGACAGTCATGCCTACTACAGGGCATACAATACACTCTGTACTCCCACTCCCGTGTATCATCTGACATTCTGTGCACAGTGAAATGTTGCCTCAGGTGTCTGCCTCTGTGTTGTTGTGCTGTGACTACGTTGTCGTGACTCCTGTGATGTCCTTCGGATAGGGGTCAGCATGCCATCTGCTATTGGACCATGTGAGACAAGACTTCTGTGACTCATAGGTGTTTGATCACTTGACTGTGCAGACAGGTGTATGAGACTGTGACTTTCAGGCAGCTGTTCATCATTCACAGCACACTGTGAGGTGCTCTGGTTCAGGGAGTAGTGTTTCATGTCTCCCATTTGTCCAAATGGTGTGCAGTGTACAAATACTGGTTCAGAGGATGTGGTTAGTGGGGGATGAACATGTGCACTTGTCAGTTACATTACTTGCCTTCCCCATGTCCTAGGATAGTGACACAGTGCAGACTGTTGTTTGCTGGCTAACATGGCCATGTGACTTGAGACAGTGATGTATGACTTTGCAGGCATGCCTGTGTCATGGCATTAAACTTCCTAAGGGTGATCCTGCAGGGTGGTGACATGTGCAACAGGCACCCCATTGTGGCATTGACTATCCGGACATGGGTGCTTCATGGGGTCTGGTGCTGGTATGCATCACATGCATTTCTGTTTAGGCTCAGGCCGTCCATTTATCCAGACACCTGCACTGACTCAGTGGCAAGTGATGTGAGGGGGGCATGTTCACATACTTCACCGTGTTCTCAGCAATGTCCAACTACTGTGTAGGTGGAGCATGTGTCCACACTGGGGTCTTACCATCAGACGGGCACCAGACAGATGGGTGCAAGGGCAGGAGGGGTGTCTGTTCCATGGCTAACCATCAGACTGACAATTGGCTTCTCCTAATCTGTGTGATGACTTTTGGCAATGTTCTACTAGTGATGCCAGGGCTTGCTCTGTGATGTGCTGTACTTACTGTGGTGTGTGCGGTCAGTGCAGGTGACTGATGTTTGTCTGTTTCCCTAATTGTTTGCAGATACATCCACAGCCACAGGAGGGGACAGCTCCACGGACCAGGAGGAGCAGCGGAGCCAGACTGGGTCAGCGTCCGACGAGTGGTCAGAGGGACCAGTGGCACGGAGGGCGAGGGGAGCCACACCGAGGAGTCCTCAGCACCATCCACCTCAGCTGAGGACCACAGCAGCTCGGAGGATGACTCCCTTGTGGAGGCGGGTGTCAGCAGCCACCACACCCCAGCTACTCTGTCTGATCCCGCCACCACCACCACCACCACCGCCCTCCCATTGGCTCCCATTCCTGAGGTCCGTGGAGGCTCCCGTGCTCGGGAGCGTGTCTCCTTCAAGCCAGGCACCGCACCCCCTGCCCCTGTGTCCCCTGCTGCCCTGAGTGAGGAGTCTGTGTACCTCCTTCGGCAGCTCCATGTAGGGCAGACAGCAATGCTGACTGTCCTCCATGCACACACCACACTGTTGACACAGCTGGTGTCGTTCATGGAGGGCATCTCAACGGGTATGTCTGCCCTACAGGGGAGCAATAGGTCCATGGACTCCTCCCTGACGGCAGCAGTGTCCCTCCTCCAACAGTCCCTCACCCCTCCCACCTCTGCCCCATCCACACTTCCTACCACCCTACCTGTCCAAAGCACATGCACACCTGCACAATCACACCAACACACAGACACGAGCAGCACACACCCACCCAAAACCAAGGCAAGACGTGCACACAAGCATCCTCAGGGGACTGATTCCACACACACAGGGGATGGGGAACTGACACACACACAGGCAACCACAGTCACTCCGCAATCCTCAAGATCCTCTCCCTCCAAGACCCCTTCCCTTGCCTCACCTGCAACCCCACATACACAGCAGCTCTTCCTCTCTGACCTCGGCCTCTTCCCTCCAATACCGCTGATCCAGCATACCGGGGGAAGAGGAAGTCCACACACAGAGAGGAGAGTGCCCCTCGCCCCGGACACCCTCCCCCAGGCGCAGGCAGAGTGAGCCCCCACCCGCAAGTCCCCCGGACCCGGAAGAGCAAGACCCCGCCACCGCATTGCAAGTCACCCACCCAGTCTCTCACCTCCATCCCCCAGGCCACCACTCCACAGGTTCCACCGCCACACCCTGCCCCAGGTTCCCCCACACACCGATACCGCATCCCCAAAGTGCTCAGGCTCTCCCCCTGCCACTTGCTCTTCCACCCCCAAACCAGACGCTCTGCCTGTATGTGCCACTGGTGTGGAGACCGTGTCCCCCCTCTGTCCTGCCCAGCTCTTCTGCCCCCCTTCCACTCCCTTGGAGTCATGCACTGCGGTGGAGTCCACAACAACCCCATCTGACTCGGGCACTGCATTGGGGACCCAGCCCACTCCATCTGCCCAGCCCACTGCAGTGGTTGCAGCACCAACACCATCGGACTTGAGCCCTGCGGTGGTGCCAGCCCCCTGAGTCAGACACCTCCACTGCAGTTGCCGGTGACACTCCTGCACCCACCTCACCTTCCCTGCCTCCTTCTGGCATCCCCTGATCCTGTCCCTGCGGTGCCTGGCCTGCCCCTCGTATGCCCCTCCAAGGGGGATGTCCCCTGTTGGTACCTGTGCAGGCAAGCAAGTTGTGACAAGTAGTCACACATCACCCTGTTGGGACTGTGTATTTGGACTGGACATTGGCCGTTGTTAATTTTGGACTTTTGATTTGAGTTGCACACTTGCTGAATAAAGCCTCTTTTTGTTTACTTGTGGTTAATCTTTGGTGGTACATGATGTAGATGTGTAGTATCATGCATTTGCTGTTGTAATTGTGTTCAGATCAGGTAAATGAAGTTTTGCTGTGATGGGCTCCATGTGGCCCATGGGATATGTGTCCTAATATAGTCTGGATCTATAGCATCCCTTGCTGCAGTCTGAGGGTGTAATGTTCAGCATTTGGCACAGGGATGTACGTTTAGCATTTGTATATTACCATCTTTGTCCTACACTGTTGCACATCTGTTGGGCTTACCACTGTCCAATGTTCCTAGTACCCTGACTGTGTGCCCGTCTCCACTGCAGTTTTGCACATCAATTTTGGAGGACTCATCTGTGTATACAGTACAACTGGATTGCCACATGTTTTGGGTGTATGCAGATGACTGACGTGACACTCCCGTACCCAGGCTGATGTGAGCAGAGGCTTCTGTGTGTTGTAGTTGTTGACTCACTGACGGAGTGTCCTGCTGATATGTTTGAGTCGTGCACAGACAAGGTTTGGCACAGCGGAGCTTCCACAGGAGTGGAGTGCCCTCGTGGCTGTGTGTAATCTGGTGACATTGCGTGTGCCCGTGTTGTGTGTTGTGTGTTGTGTGAGCATGTCTGTGCATGTTCCCTTCCCTTTTCCTACACAGGCTGTGTCCCTAGGGATGTTCCTGTTTCTGATGGTTGCAGAGTTGGTATGTGTTCATCCAGCATCTTGGACCTGGTTTCTCCGTGATGTGGTTGCATGGCAAACTGATGTTCATGAGGTTGTCATCCCAGGTTGTCTTTGTTGTCAGGGCTGGGGATGTGGGCAAACGCAGATGGGACACATTCAGGATTCCCCTTGGCACTTGTTGTTTACCCAAGTAATGTGATTTTGAGTTTGTGTTAGCTTTCAGTGATTGTGACGCGTTGTGTGTGTGACTGCTGCCACTCCTCAGGGTCAGAGCTGCAATGTCGGAAGTTGTGTACGTGTGTTCTTTGTGTCTCACCTTGGCTTCTTCGTTGGTGTGTGACTATGGCCAGGATCCCATTGTTTGTGGTGGATTTCACATCATGCGCATGTACTGCGTACTGTGCAGTGTGTCATGCATAGACGAGTCATGTTGAGTGGGCATGTGTGATGGGTTTCTGCACCTTAGTTCCCCCCACCACCCCTGGGATTGTCATGGGTGCATGTGCAATGTCACCAGTCCATGTGAGCTTCACTGCTGCACATTGTTGCAGATGAGGGTGTGTGGTGTTGAGTGTGCAAATGTGAGTTGCTGCACGGCTAGACCACTACCTCCATATTGTCCTTGGCTGGCAGGCCGTGCTGATTGATTGGAGCTTGTGTAGGTGTGATGGTAGTTTGTAGCTGAGGACACATGGCTGTGGTTCACAGTGTGATCAACATCTACCTTTGTCATCACAGTGGAATTGTCATGCAGGCTAGTGTCTGCACAATGTGGGGTCCCTGGGGGTAGTGCTGTGGTGGGTGTGTCTCTTGCTGTGTTAGTTGCTGTTCCTACAAGCTTGTGTGACATGTGTAATTTGGGCTCCCTCTCATCTGACAATGCCAGATTTCCCACATAGGGGAATCCAATCCATGAGTTACTTGTGTGTGGCACTGTATACACATCTGTGTAATTGGGATTCAGGCCTCCTCATGTGTTGTGTGGTTGCCTGGGGACACTGGCACACACCCCCATCACCTGTTGTCTTTGATGTGATGTGTGAGTCTGCCTGTTTGTGTCAGTGCATTTGCATCACTGCATTGGCATTTCTGTAATGTGCCATTGGCTGTATGTGGTTTGATGATTTTCCCCTGCTCTCCCTGGTACTCCTGGGTCATCAGTCAGCACAATGATCATGGTTTGTATGTCCCATTGCTGCCATGGTATGGTATTTGCTCACCTGACATCCACAGTCTCCACAGATTATATACATTTGTGTGTCCATAGGTGCAGATATGTGGGTCAGCATCATGATGGTCACTTCTGTCATTGTGGAATCGGCTGATTGTTGGCAATGTGGTCCCCCATGTGTGATGTTTGTATGCACATGGACATAAAGCGATGTTTCTGTGACACTGCACTGTTAGCCTCCCCCAATATATGTTGCAATGGGACACATGCAGTACTATGCCACAGATGTTTTGGTTGTTGTGTGACCAGGATTCATCCATTCAGTTTGTCTTTGGCAGCTTTTACCATGCCTACACTTACCTTATGATCACCGTGGTGATGGGGCTTTAGGCACCATTGTCACACTGATCAAAGGGTCCATCAGCCTTGGACCCCACACTTATCTTTTGGTGACTGTGGTGATGGGGCTTTAGGCACCATTGCCACACTGATCAAAAGGTCCATCAGCCTTGGACCCCACACTTACCATTTGGTGACTGTGGTGATGGGGCTTTAGGCCCCATTGCCACACTGACCAAAAGGTCCATCAGCCTTGGACCCCACACTTACCTTTTGGTGACTGTGGTGATGGGGCTTTAGGCCCCATTGCCACAGTGGCCATGGTCGGCTTGTATTGTGGAGGCCACACACTTTTATGTGTGACACATGTGTTAGTGGGTCACATTGTATGTTCATTGTCATGTTTAGTGTTGTAGGCATTTGACATGGACTACACACGCTTGTCATGTTGTTTGGGTGGATGTAATTTTCTGTTATTCCTTATGTGGGAGTATGCTGGTTGTGTCATGCATTACCCATCCTATGAGTAGGGTTGGTGGTAGTGATAGGCATCCAGCCCCCCCTGAGTAGGGGTGGTAGTAGTGATGGGCATCCAGCACCCCTGAGTAGGGGTGGTGGTACTGATAGGCATCCAGCCCCCTATGGGTGGGGATGGTAGTAGTGGCAGCCATCCAGCCCCCCATGAGTAGGGGGGGTGGTAGTGATAGGCATCCAGCCCCCCATGAGTAGGGGGGGTGGTAGTAATAGGCATCCAGCCCCCCATGGGTGGGGATGGTAGTAGTGGCAGCCATCCAGCCCCCTATGGGTGGGGATGGTAGTAGTGGCAGCCATCCAGCCCCCCATGAGTAGGGGGGGTGGTAGTGATAGGCATCCAGCCCCCCCTGAGTAGGGGTGGTAGTAGTGATAGGCATCCAGCCCCCCATGAGTAGGGGGGGTGGTAGTGATAGGCATCCAGCCCCCCCCTGAGTAGGGGTGGTAGTAGTGATAGGCATCCAGCCCCCCATGAGTAGGGGTGGTAGTAGTGATAGGCATCCAGCCCCCCATGAGTAGGGGGGGTGGTAGTGATAGGCATCCAGCCCCCCATGAGGAGAGGGGGTGGTAGTGATAGGCATCCAGCCCCCATGAGTAGGGGGGGTGGTAGTGATAGGCATCCAGCCCCCGTGAGTAGGGGTGGTAGTAGTGATGGGCATCCAGCACCCCTGAGTAGGGTTGGTGGTAGTGATAGGCATCCAGCCCCCTATGGGTGGGGATGGTAGTAGTGGCAGCCATCCAGCCCCCTATGGGTGGGGATGGTAGTAGTGGCAGCCATCCAGCCCCCCATGAGTAGGGGGGGTGGTAGTGATAGGCATCCAGCCCCCCCTGAGTAGGGGTGGTAGTAGTGATAGGCATCCAGCCCCCCATGAGTAGGAGTGGTAGTAGTGATAGGCATCCAGCCCCCCGTGAGTAGGGGGGGTGGTAGTGATAGGCATCCAGCCCCCCCCTGAGTAGGGGTGGTAGTAGTGATGGGCATCCAGCACCCCTGAGTAGGGGTGGTAGTAGTGATGGGCATCCAGCACCCCTGAGTAGGGGTGGTGGTAGTGATAGGCATCCAGCCCCCCATGAGTAGGGGGGGTGGTAGTGATAGGCATCCAGCCCCCCCTGAGTAGGGGTGGTAGTAGTGATAGGCATCCAGCCCCCCATGAGTAGGGGTGGTAGTAGTGATAGGCATCCAGCACCCCTGAGTAGGGGTGGTGGTAGTGATAGGCATCCAGCCCCCCATGAGTAGGGGGGGTGGTAGTGATAGGCATCCAGCCCCCCCTGAGTAGGGATGGTAGTAGTGATGGGCATCCAGCACCCCTGAGTAGGGGTGGTGGTGGTGGCAGGAATCCAGGCCCCTATGGGTGTGTATGGCATTGGTGATACCCACCCCACCCCTATGATTGTGCAGTTGCTAGTGTACCTCATTTGTGCATCCCTATGTGTGTGTGACATATTTTAGGTACGTGTAGTTTGTTTGTATTGTTGGTGTTTGACTTACCGTCTGCGCCGTACGCGTCCGAATCGGTCCCGGTAATAGATGTAGAGTATTGGTAGGACCTGCGCGATGGGATTCATGGTTGGTTCGTCTCGTTCGGGTTTCGCGTGTCTTTGACTCATACTCGTCGCTGGCTTGTTCGTCTCGTAGCCGTGGATCGTTTAGTGACGCGAAACGGAGCTTATGTGCGGCTCTCCCGGATGCTGAAACGTGCCGGACGTAGCGACGGGTTCGGCGCGTACGGAAGACGCATCGTACTAGTCCGGCCGGAAGGTGCTGTGTATTTGGTTCCGTGCGACTCGATTCGGCGTTTACGGATCCGGCTCGGGCGGAGAAAAGGAGCTGGATTGGGTAAGTTCGGCTCGCTCGGAATCTGGGCTGTTATGCGCATCGTACTTGTTCGGTCGGTAGAGTGTTCGAGTCGGTCCGGAAACACGCGTTCAGCTGGTAGTTTTTCCGGACGAATACTGTTAGGTGCGCTTCCGGCCCGAATCGGAATCGGCCCCTCAGTGTTCGTTACATAACCTATGTTTTAATGCTATGTTCAAAACCCTTGGGATTCTATTCATGTTATGGTATTAACTCAACATTATAGCATGCAATTTTTGTTGCATCGGCCTTTAAATTTTCTCACTCCCTGGAAATGCATCATCCCATATTATGCAATCTGTGAATTTTTCACTGCAACAAAGAAAGAGACTTGGCAGACAAAAATGTGAGTTGAGAGGTAAGTAGCAGGAATGAAGAGATCTCTGTGGATTTTTACCCTTAGTCTTTTGTTTATGTGTCTTATAAAAATAGGCATGTGATGTACTCTCTTTTTTCTTTCACATGAACTGTCAAAATGATTTGTATGCTAGTAATGTGTCGAGAGGGAAAAAACTATGAAACTTTAATAGAGCTATGGAAAATTCAAGACACGCCCTTATGTCATTGAAAGGCATATAGGTGTGTCTTGCTTTGCAGGGAGGTGCATTGAAACTACAATAGAGACATGAAAAGACATGACAGAATTTGCAGCATTAAATGATGTCTGAAGTCATATGAGCAACTATAAAAAAAGAAATATAGTATTTGAGATGATTGAGTTGAGTAAAAGGAGCATGATTAAAAATATATGTGGATACTACACAGGTTTACTATTTAGTAAGAAGAGTCTGTAGACATTCTCCCCACTGTGATTCAGATACAAAGAACTGTCTGTACCTTGCTACTATAATCAGCTTCCACCAACCGGTGGTAGTGTGATTGCCTCATCCTGGGGTGGTGGACACCCACATCAAAAGGAATACCACTATGTGTGGACATCAAACACCCAAAAGAGCCTGGTGCTCTGTTGGTAAACAACATGCCAAAATCATGTAAAGAATGTATCTAGACACTGCTTTTCTGCACAATAAAATATTCCTGGTCTGCCAAAATATCAGAATGAACAGCAGATTTTTACATGGAAACATCAACAGAAATGTTTAATCCTACAGACAAGTATAAGGAGGAATAACATTTATTCAGGACCTTGACTTCGATGACCTGCAGGGAGACGGACTGACCCATGTAAGGGAACTTAAGCTGGCGAATGGTGACATTATCTTTGAATCACATATCCTAAGAAGTTTAGGATTACAACCAGTTTCTATATGGCATCAGTGTTCAGTATGATAAGGCACGCCTGGACCAAATATTGGGTGAAGGCACATTCAAGATTAAACAGGGAAATATTGAGTTACTTGAACAATATTACAGAATATGAACTCTTGATTGAGCTGTAGGGCAGGTTAGGGTCAGAGCTCCAGACGCCAATGATTTGGGTATGGTATTCTATTGAGGGATTATCAATTTATTAATCCCACACCTACTCACGCTTTAATTGGAGATGCTGGAGTCTTGTACACTGGTACCAGCACGTAAAACCACTATTATATACCCCAAAAGTCTGGCAAGGGCCCAACAGAATGTTTCCTATATGGACTCTTCTAATGGCTCAATTGAGACTTCAAGATCCTTGCCAAAGTCATCTCCATGATATTGACTGAGGCAGACCACACACTAGTACTTATGGATCAGCCCAGATTCATTCTTGGGAGGCATGCCACACAACCTCTCGGGCAGTTACATTTGGTTATGTCACAGAGTCAGAGATAACCATGAAAAGTTATAATTTTCCTCGATGTAGAAAAGGTCTTTGCGTTGCTCAGCTGAACTTGGCTGCGCAAAACCCTTGACTGTATGAATATAGGCCCCCAGTTCAAATCCTGGTTCAGGGCATTAGCCAGAAAAGTAAAAATACCCCACTTTCTTTTTGATTTCAAGTGGTTTTATTGGGTTTTTAGAAAAGGAATGACAAAAAATGAAAATGCTTACATGATAACACAAGTAAGCGTAGGTTAACACATCTATCAGCCAGGTACGTTGTCAAAGAAAGTATGTCATACAAGAGTAAGAGAAACGGGTGCAACACTATGATGGGTGGTGGGATGAATTGGGGGAATTCTCCCATTAAGCAAATTGTGAAAAAATAGGGCCAAATGGAGCATTGTTCTGCAATCTATCCAATGAAATAAGCAAAGAAGTTATGTTTGAAAGCAGTTTCGAATTATTACTCATGAAATAGTTTAGAAATCAAAGTATGCTCCCTAGGTAATGCCCCAGACTGGTTTGGGAACCTAAAACAAAAATGGGAAGTATGGGTGAGATTGTTTGATGACGCAGGCTGGAGACAAAAGAGCATAACCCCCCCCCCCCATCTGCCCCCCACCCCCCAAATTGCAATTTCCTCCTCTCTTTGGCTGATTCAGCTTCAATATCTGCATAAGTCCTGCCTCATACCACGCAACCTCTTGCATGCTCTCTGGACCCCAACTTTTCCGGTGCACACACCTAGATGCAGATTTTTTTTCATATGAAATGGCAATGTTCTGGCATTGCAAAGTACTGGAGAATATTTTCTAACCCACTCGCTTGTGTTTTGAAGAGACCAATTGACCTGTCCCCAAGGGTGGCCTTGAGACTACTGAACGAACTAGGGGGCACAAGGGGGGGGTTGTATACTAGTGGGAGTGGCAGCGGTACTGCTCAAGAGAGACGTTGAACGCAAATGGAAATTCCCAAATCCTCCCACGCTCTTGGAATGGAGATCAGCAATGGACTAGTGTTGGAAGCAGGAAGAGCCCATATATACGGCCAGAGGATGTTCTAAGAAACATGACAGGATTTGGGGGCAGTTTTGGGAATACAATGGCATGATGAATGTAACTAGTGAAGCACTTTGATACCATGAGGACCTTTGAAAGGATACATGGTGAGGTTGGGAGGGAATGGATGCGAATTTGTCAAAACGGTTTGTTGTGTAATGTCATGTTAAAAACTATAAAATATGATTATTAAAAAAAGTCTTCCCACTAGGGCTTGCCTTCTCCTGAAGGTTTTCGAAGGGGTGCCATTACATTTTTGAGAAAATTAAGCCAAATTGTGGATTTTACAGGACAAATATCGAATACATTGGCTAAAACAAACCATAGGACTTATCTGTGATTATGAAGTTTTACCCATAAAATATGTCAGTCCGTCCATGGTGTGCCAGACAAGTCCAGTCCTCCCCAGGAGGTTGGAAGGTTCATCCCCAAGAACTTTATGTAAGAGCAGACATTTTCAGTCCAATTTACCTATAGATAAAGGGCATTAGTATTAAGGGGCAAGTTGGGTATTACGGGAGTACGATTTGTCTCATTGGTGAATTCCGGGATCTCTCCAAGCGTAGCACATCTGTGACTTTTCTTAACACACACCTGGCTTGTGCTCCTTGGCCTTACTTTTAGAATTTTTCTTCTACATTTTAAAGATCTGCTGTATGTAATGGTTTTATATGAGTATCCCTCTGCGTTATATGGAATGTATGGTTTTTATAAAGATTTGAATGGTTTTAATAAAAGATTATGAAATATGATTTAGCAAGATATGTATGCACCATCTTCCTTCAATTGCACCTTACACACCATCTATACCGTCATCTCCTTTCAGTTTCCCATCTTGCTTTTTCCATCTAATTTGTATGTCATATACTATGACTGAGAATATACTTTGGGCAATAAAAACGTTATCAATATAAATTGAGAAATTCCTCATAAGAAATTTTGAATTATCAGCCAAAAGCAGCAAGAAAAGCAAATTGTAGTAGTGTTAGTGGTGAGAGAAGTATTACACCAGTCCAGGACTGGGACCCATAGAAGCTAACGGAAACGTCCTGAATGTAACCCCCACACACTTACCTGCTCACTGCCTCCTTCTTCAATTTTGCAGAGGACTACAAAGGAAAGCAAGCATAGATAGGGGAAACAGTGTTGCAGCACAATGAGACAAAAGGAGTCGCCATTCAGAATGCCATATTTACAGAAGCGCGCTCCTTGCTTGCCTCCCCATGACCAAACAAACATTGTCTCTGCTAAACCCAGGCCTGGCGACATCTTCTGAGTACCACACATGTCAAAAGGAGAAGTATCTTCCCCAGCTTCTAGGGCTTTCGCTCACGATCTTAGGGCCATAAAATGAATGATCCCCTTAATGATACGCTTTGTTAGACCTGGCATCCTTGGCGTGGGTCTCCCTTCCATTTTTTATGAGGCCTCCTATGTTACCGATCCATTTTTGCTGGTGTTAGATGCTTTGGGCACTGTGCCACTGCTATTCAGTGCCACAGTGCAAGTGCTCCCTATGATAAATTGCGTTATGTATTAGTGACTCCATGATTGGATGATTGGTTTACTTGTCAGTCCCTAGTACAGTGCACTTAGTGTGCCCAGGGCTTGTAAATCCAATGCCGCTGGTGGGCTTGCAGCACGGGTTGTGCCACCCACAGAAGCGGCTTGTAAAATGTGCCTCAGGCCTGCCATTGCAGAGCCTGTGTGCAGCCTAGGGCTGCCATGTCGACTTGGTGAGTACACCCACTTACCAGTCCCTAAACCTTCCCTTTACTGCATGTTGGTCACCCCTAAAGTAGGCCCTAGGGCAGGGTGCATTGTAAGTACAAGGTAGGACATGCCCTGGTGTGTGTGGCATGTCCTAATAGTGAATTACAGCCATTTTCGTTTTTCACTATTGCAAGGCTACCTGCTCCCCATAGGCCAGAATGGGCAGACTGACTATTACACCTTATAGTCAGAACTGACCCAGGGAACATGGTAGAAGAACGAATTTAGTATGCCTGAACTCAGAATGCTAAAATACATCTTTTAGTGAAGTTGGTTTTAACATTCTGTGTTTGAAAATACCCCTTTTAGAAAGTGGGTATTTTCTTGCCTAAACTTCCAAGCCTGCCTCTGCTAGGTTGTGTATTCCTTGTCTGGAGATTGAGTGACAGGGGCTGGGGTGGCTACAGGAGACAGGGTGAGTCAGCACAGGGCTGAATAGAAAGATCTGCATCCAGAGTGGAGGGAGGAGTTGCACCTGGGTCTGAATAGGGCTGTGCCTGCCTTCCACAATGCTGGCTCCACCTCCTGCCGGGCGGCTGAGCACCCTGCCCCACATTCTGAAAGGAAAGAAGGAGACAGAAAAACAAAGTGCTCCAGGACTGACCAGAACTGGTTTTGGGCTGGGCAGAGGCCTCTCTGCCTTCAGAGAACAAAGGAAAACTGTGTATAAAAAGGGGACCCAGACCCCTAGGAAATTAGATCACTTTGGGAAAACAAGAAGAAACCTTTGCTGAGGAGCGGAACCAAGAAGAAACTGAGGAGAAGACTATCCCTAAGCTAGAGGGATCTGCCTGCAGTGGTTGCCTGACTGCCAAAGGAAGGAGAAAGGACTTTGTGTGCACTTTTATTCAACTTGTAAAGTATCTCCAAGGGCTTGAGAGAAGAGCTTGCCTCCTGCTGAAGTCTCAGGGACAACAGACTTCAACCACCAGCTCCCCAAGAATCCTTTGGAAGTGCCTGCTGCTGTTTTGGGCCTTCTGAAGGGACTGCGTGTCGCAAGGAGCTGGAAGCGCGACTCAAGAGGAAGAAGCGTGTCGCCGTCGCTGCTGCTGCCGTCGCAACTCCGAAGGAGGGTGTCGCCGCTGTAGCTGTCGTATTGCACCGCATCGAGAGAAGCGTCCCGCAAGGAAGAGGAAGCGTGTCGCCGTCGCTGCTGCTGCCGTCGCAACTCCGAAGGAGGGTGTCGCCGCTGTAGCTGTCGCATTGCACCGCATCAAGAGAAGAGTCTCGCATCGAGGAAGAAGCGTGTCGCCGTCGCAGCCGCTGCCGTTGCAACTCCGAAGGAGGGTGTCGCCGCTGTAGCTGTCGCATTGCACCGCATCAAGAGAAGCGCTCGCATCCACGGAGAAGCGTGCCGCCGTCGGAGCTGCTGCCGTCGCATCACGAAACAAGGGTGTCGCCGCTGCAGTTGTCGCATCGAGCGGAAGCGTCTCGCCACGTCGGAGAAGAGGGTCGCCGCCAAAGCCACTGTCGTCGCATCGCTGAACAAGGGTGTCGCCGCTGTAGCTGACGCATCGAGTCGAGACTTCTCGCAACCTCGGAGAAGTGTGTCGCATCAGGAAGAACTTGACGTCTTTATTTCTTTGCACCAGAACTTTGTCGCATTTCCATCGCTGCAACATTGCTTGTTGTGGAAGCGTCCCGCATCGTAAGGTACATTGACTTAAAGTGTCGCATCTTAAGAACTGAACTGAACTAAGCTAAAACTACCATTTTAAGTACAGTATTGTGGATTTTTTGTCGTTTATGGTCTTGTGTTAAAACTATATAAAGAATACTTATTTTTGATATAAAACCTTGTGTGGTGTCCATCTGTAGTGTGTCACTAGATTACTGTATGTGTTCACAAATGCTTTACACACTGCCTCTGAGATAAGCCTGTCTGCTCGTGCCAAGCTACCAAGGGGGTGAGCAGGGGTTATTTTAGGAGTGTACCCCTTTACCCTGACTAGAGGCGAGGGTCCCTATTTGTCACAAGTACCTACCTGTGCCAACTAGAGACCCCCAATTCTAACACGCTTCATAATGGTTTTCGTGTGACGTACTCTGGTGCTATAAGCCCCAGGGCTCCTTTTTTTTACAGTCCTTTGGAACTTCTCCATGTGTTATACTTTTCTAACTGGACTTCCTTCAATCATTTCTATGGCATCGAGGCATCTTTCTACGGCCATTCTCTGATCCTAACCAATCTCGGTCCCAGATTAGTGTTCCTCCTTCTTCTTGCCTCCTGTGCTGCTCCTCCAGTCATCTGCCAGCATACCCTGCCCGGCCATTGGATGCAATACCAACTTTCATCCACACCTTTGTTGCACCTACTCCTCTTCAAGCCGTTGGGCATCCCGCCCGCTTGGACTGTGAGTCTGCTCTCGTCCCATCTAGTGGTGCTCCTATTCCCACAGAGAAAGCTGCCACATCACATATGTTTGATCTGAAAATCAGTAATGAACGTCACCAACTCAGCATGAATTATCCATGAAACATCAACTCTAAACATATCAATGAAGTGCACTGATTTTGTGCTCATACCTCAGTTTCACACTTTTGAAAAACCCTCACTTTGTTCTCAAACCAGCTTTTTCTTTTAGACATATAAACTCGAATTTCCCAAATCAAAACTTGCATATTTGGTAAGTTAACTTCCTGTCACCAAAATAGCAGCTTTTCTTTATTTAGAAAGCCCACACGTTTGTTCTCCATACATCAGCTTGTAATTTTCATCAAATACTGATAGACACTTATTCTAGGCTCATCATTATAACAGAGGTCGCTAGTATAATTCTCCTTTCTTCTTACTTTTTCTTTATTTTTATTTATGCAATTTCTTCTTTCGTTCATGCTGGCTTAATCACAACTGGCAGAAGGAGCACCTTTAGTTAGACTATTAGTCTACAGAAGACATTTCACACTGGACCTAATTTCCCAAAACGGAAACTACTGCAGAGTTACAAAAACAATTAGTTGTTCAGTCCAAAGAAGATATCAAGACACCTATATTCTTAATATTCTTTCTTTATTTCTTTACTTACGTTTTCAAAAAGGAACAAGGACACAGCCAACGCGTTTCATCCCAAAGCGTAGGGACTTCTTTAGGGATGTTACAAAACATGTAAGACAATAACTTGTAAGGAAGCAGACAATACAAACGAAAAGCAGCCAAAAATCATAAACATATTGCGCACATGAAAGCGACATAACAATTGACACATTTTAAAAGCAACATAAAACAGACAGTATAAAAAATAACATCAAAAATAACCCTAGTTTGTGTGAAGATAGTACACACGAGCGTATGAAAATGTGTCTTGAATAAGGCTAAGATTTAGGGTATATAACTAAAACAAATAAATACAATCTCTGTAGGAAAATAAGAGTCACAAGTTACCAGCATTACCATATGCCTATATTCATGAGAAACACAATATTAAACCACATATTTTAGTTGTCTAAGAGAATATTAGTAACACCCTATGGCTACCCTAATTTGTTTGTCAGATACAACCTATTAGCTCTGTATCAACAAGACATAGAAAAAGTGTTAATTTGTTCAAAAGAAGAAATGACTTATACACCAAATGTAAAGATTTCAAGAATGTCCGTACTCCTCTACAATATAGTCGGGCCTCATCTTTCACTAAAGTTGTACCCCATAAAGTGCATGTTCACATTGATGCCCAATAGGTAATCCTACAAATACTATAGTACTTACCACAAGAATGTGAAACTTGTCCTAAGCCCATAGAGTTATATGCAACATTCTTTCCCGTTAAAATTCAGTGTGTAATACCTAAAGGAAAGGAATATGTATTTAGTAAGCTCCTCAAATCAATGGAGTTGAATAAAACGTCATCAAGAACGAACAACCAGAATGCACCAATGTAATAATTTATAATGTATACATAATATCAGAAAACAAAAAAGAGAAAAAGAAAAGAAAACATTCCCAGACAGCATTAGGAAGGTAAAATATGCAATAGTGTAAAAGAAAACAAGAGTTAAAACAGGAGGAAGGAGGAGCTTAGATCCTACAACCATGTATCAGAAGAATTTAGAGCAAATAGGAAAACATAACCCTCAAAATATTAGGCAAACAGGATCATGTGGGTTAAGTCTATCTTAATCCAGTAAGTGGAAAAATATAAGTTTCAGAGACTCTCTATATTGTAGGCTCTGAGATACTACAGGATAGATGTGTTGTCCTTTTAGATACAAATCCAAGTACATTCCGCTCCAGGACCATGAGTGAGACACACTATGGGCCTGGTTACGATACCGGCAGTCGCAAGACCACAGTACCGTTGGATGACAGTTCAACCACTGCCATCCCAACAGTCCCACCGCCCGATTACAATCAGGGCGGTGAGACCGCCGCAGGCACACCGCCTCTGCCTGGATCTCTGATCCCGCCGTGGCGGCAGTTGCCAAAGCTGCGGCTCATGATGGCAGTGCTGATGCCAGCACCGCCGTCCAAATTACAATTTGCTTTCTCACCAACCTTTTCATGGCGAGGATCCTGCCATGAAAAGGTTGGTGGGACAGAAAGGAAGGGGGCTCAAACAGGGCCCCCAGGCATTATAGCTCATATCAAAATTTGCCTCGAGGCACATGTTGTGCCCCCCAATTCCTGTACAGTTGTGGGTGCACTTTGTGGCATGCACAACATGGTGCATTCCACACAGTCCACCCAACGTGCACAAGGCACTGTACTGAGCAGTATGTCTTGCAGGCTCTGTCTATGGGCCGCAATATACCACCGCAGTAACACTGCTGCCGCCGCACCGCCAGCCCTGGATTACTGTTGTAATCCGGTGGGCGGGAATGCCGATGGCTTGGTGATCGGACCACCACGGTGATGGCCCAGCATGAAGACCGCCAAAGTCGTAATCAGGCCCTAAATTTGCAGTGAACACTAAGAGAAGTGTACCTAAAAATGCTACGGGCACAAGTAAATACCAGACAGCAGCAACTTGCCAATATTGGTATAATAACGGTGCAAAGTTTTCAGCCAGAAAATGGATGCACTTGAAAATATTTGGAGATGCAAGTCACTGGGAAATAAGAGAGACAGTGGAAAGATGTGACTCCCACTCCCCAAAAATTATGTGAGCGGTAAATAGTAAATACACCAATTACGATAAGGTAAATACCCTCTAAAAGTAATCAAGGACGAAAAAAATTAAACCGAGGTTGTAAACAACCTAATACCAAAGTCCTTGAGTTGCCTCGATGCCGCTGTATCCTCCAAGTTTCCTGGCCCAACAGAACAGTAAGACGCCCAGTAAATATACAATTTTAGAAGATCGTAACCTATCCAAATGTTTAAGAGGAGTGTGTGCTTAACAAAAATAAAACTACTATGGTGCTGCCAGGCTAGTTCAATGCAAGTAAGCTACCAGTTGCAACACTGATAAACTCGCCCCAATGCTTATAGCAGGCATGTTATTAAAGCTGATGCTCGAAATATTGTATCCCAGTTAAAACCATAGTGCCCCATCGCTTACCTACGTGTATTCCATGCAAGACAACTCCATAACATCCAACGTCTGTACTGCAAGACAAAAGTAGGTTGGTACGGCAACACCATGTAAATACTCACAAGAGGTTAATACAGTTTGATCCCACCTGTGAGTTAAAACAAGCAGATCAGAAACCGGAAATACGCGTCGGCTAACTTGTAGTGGTCGTAACGCCGTTCAAAGGAGGCAAAGAAAAGTTAGTTCAGCAACTGAGTGCACCGAAGCCTTAAACGCCAATTGAAAAAACAATTGTTGTCACTAGTATATTACATGAAAGTCATACTATATAGTTGTATGACATTAGTCAAAAACGTAATAAATTAGACTAAAAGTGGATACCCAGATTCAAAACGGTCCAAACGCCAGTCAGTACAAGGCAATATCATACTTTAATTTGCTTAGACAAAACTTATCAAGCCATCCTGTAATGTTGTTCTAAATTGTCAAACAAATTCATACTAAGCAGCCCTACACACTATGAGAGTATGTGACCAAACCTATGAAAATAACGGTGGCGGCAATTGAGGAATGGCAAAACATCCGGACTGAATACAGAAAAACCTTTGGAAAAATGGTTCAGCTTGAGCGCGCAAATAACTTTACAAAGTAACTACTATGTAGGGCGGCTTGGTGTGAATTTGCTTGAGAATAGAACCCATAATTTCTGACTTTAAAGCTCTTTTAAAGGCAGTACAAGATGATCAGAAATGTAGAGATTTGTTAGAAGTACTGGAATAACAAGTAAAACTTCTGTATAACAGTTCCTTTGACGTTGTCAGCATATAAACCTTGTCTTGTGGCGCTTCTATTGCTGCTCGAAGAAACTCTTTTCTTAAAGATTGGAAAACGAGCTCAGCTCAAAGGCCAGCCATGCACAAGATGCCTTTTGAAGGTGTCTGTCTCTGTGGCACTGAATTGGAGGAGAAACTTCACAAAATGTTTGAAGATTGAAAGCATGTGTTTTAATTTGGAAGACATCAACTCAATCTTCTGGGTCTTTTCCAAATACAGCAATATCTTCATCCAGGCAACTATCAAGGATGCAGCGAAATGTGGATTTGTTTTCAAAGTTTCACAACAGTCCTTCTTCTGGAAGGTATCAGAAGAAAGGAAAGACAGACGCTGGAACAAAAGATCCTTGTTCCTGACTACACCAGTTGGCACGAAGACGATGGCCAAAACTCTCAGGTGGGTGAAAGAATACATTGCTTCCTGATAAATTCGGAGATGTCTTCTTTAGACCTGTGGGAACTAGATATTGTCCTCGATGGGTACAGGATAGAGTTCAACTCCACTCCTATGGAATCTGAGATCCTAGATACGCTCTATCCAAATAATCCAGGAAAGATTAAAGCTTTGAAAAAAGGAGTACAAGCATTGATTTCCAAAGTAGCAATCATTCCAGTTCTGGAGTCTGAAAAGGGTCATGGCGTGTACTCTATTGGATTCCTGGTACCCAAAGCGAAAGGGGGCTATCGAGTAGTAATAGACTTGAAGAGGTTGAACAGATTTGTGAAGAATATCCCCTTCAAGATGGAAACTCTACAAAGGATTATAGCTTTAATCCCAGCAGGACACTTCATGTATATGATAGACTTGATGGCAGCCTATAGCTATATTCCTACAGCTCACGAATATCAAAAGTACATAAGGCTTTGCTTACAAAACACTGGCAGTTTCTAGTCCTCTCCTTCGAATTGAAATCAGGCCCCATGGTATTTACGAAGATGGTTGCTGCTCGGATTGCTATATATTCTACAGGGAATCCCAATCTTCCCATACCTTGACGATTGGTAGATTCATGCTGCATCAGAGTGGAGTTTACTTCATTTACGGGAGATCACAAAATCAACTCAGAACTGGAATGATTTTCTCCTAGATCTTCCATAGTGCCAATTGATACCATCAAGAGGCCTAATTTTTATTGGTTCATAAGTCCGGATGAACTGCAAAACAGTTTTTCTTCCAGAAGAAAGGACCGTCTTCACAAGCTGCTTATGGATCTTTCATTTTCAGCCATCACTACTCAATAGGTCGCTATTAAGGCATTTTGTGAGTTTGATCTCACATTCAGAGAGCTTTATTCTTTGATGGCATATCACTTTAAAGGGTTTACCATTTCTCATCCACTCTTGTCAGCTAGAGCCCTTCCTTGGGGTCTTCCTTTGATCCTCTGAGCATTGCAACATGCCCCTGTTGAGCCATTACAATCTGTAGACGTGAAATGTCTTTCATATAAGATTGTGTTTTTTGTAGGGTTTACTTCGGAATATAGGTTGGGGGAGCTTTCTGCGGTATTATGCAGTCCACCTTTTGTTTCTTGGATGATAGTGTGGTTTTGATACTTGATCTTTCCGTTGATCCCAACTTTAACTTTTCTGTCCATACTTCCCAAGAAACTGTTCTTCCTCTCTTTTTTTCTTCTTTTACAAATGGGAGAAGACTGTTACATTGGTTGGATGTTAAACGGACTTTGTCTATTTATCTTGGCAGCTCCATTTTATACTGAAAGTCAAACAGTTTGTCAACAATGATAATGCTGTGAAAGGTAAGAAGGCTCAAAAGTTGACTCTCAGCCCGTGCTTAATTTGAGAGGGTGGTTGCTGGTAGGGGGCACCTGCACTTATTTTTGGGGTCTGGCACTTACTTTTCGGCATCAGGCATTTACTGCAAGCAAATGACACATATGGGAAATATGGAGGAGGAAAAAGACGGAAAAGCGTCACAAAGGAAGAAAGCAGAAAGCTGCAAGAATGAGCTGAAGGGTCAGGAAGTGGCAGTAAATGGATTAAAGAGGACCATGATGGCTTTAAGATACTGCTACCTCAGTATTCCGTGCTCGCACATTTAATTGCACCAGCCGCGTGTTTCAGAGTCCAGCTTTGGGCACCTGCGCGTTTTTATTTACAAATTAAGCACTACTCTCAGCAGATGAATCAAATAGACTATTTTAATGGCTGATGGTGAAATGCAAAAATTGTCCCCAGAAAAAATTCAATTAAAATCAAGAAGAGGAGTGTCTGCTTCTTGGGTTGAGTGACAGGGTGTTCCTTTGAGTGAGATATGTAGGACCGAACCTTGGTCTTCAGACAATACATTCATTAGACATTATCGTATTCAGAATTGTACTACAGAATACTGACTGGCAGAACATTGATGTACAAGAAAATCGAGGGCAAAATATCAAGGGGCAGAATAACGAAAAGTAAGTGCATATAGGGAAGTATAGATTTACTTACTTAGATATATGTACCGCATATGCACATACACGTGGAGTTAGGTATAGAAAATCAAAGAAATACTTACGTGTTGATATTTTTTTTCAGTACTTTGTCCTCAATATTGTGTCCAATCGGTATTCTGGGATCAATATCCAGATGTGAACACTCATATTCAGAATATTGGTAATATGAATGAAAACTTTGGATCTGGGGTTTTGCTTGCTGCATCTTTATAAGTATGCAGCTTTGTGAACCTCAGTGATTTATACTTATGTTGCTTTGGGATTTCTTTTTTCATGTACTTTGCGTGCATTAAACACTTTGGGTGTTTCCTTACAGGAGTTATGATTTCTTGGCATCGAGGGCCCTAATGGCTTTGGTGTACCTCATGTAGTAATGACTGGGACGAGGAACGTAGATGTAATGGCCCGATTACTTACCAGTAATCTTCATTACTTTAGGTCCAACTCACCCTCATCATAGTCTTTACGCCCCTCTTGGGATTCTGGACCTTTGATGAGACTTAGGAATACAGGAAGAGCTGGGAATGCTATCTCCTTTATGACACTCAGCTGGGGTGGCGGCACATCTTAATTTGAACCAGTGGTGACCCACTGGCACTCATTTTTCAGGACCGGCACTTATTTTTCCTCACCAGACATTGACCAAATGCAGGAGGGGGAAAAACAAACACAGAGGAAAGAAGGAGGAAGAGAAAGATGGAAAAAACGTCACAAAGGGAAAAAGAAGGAGTAAGATAAATGCGGCAGAGAGGGTTTGATAGTGAATTAAAAAGACATGAGGTGGATTCAAGACTATACAGCCTGGATGTTTAATAGGACCACCGCAACTTCTGAGCAGAGACTTGGGCGCACACCTATTCTTACACAAATTGAGCACTGGTGGGCAGGGTTTCTGATTTAGCATTTCTGTCTTTTTCCTATCTTTGGAGGTGGGATTCACTTCATGTGGTAATGACTGCGAAGAAAACGAGTTGGCTGAAGAGTGCTGAAAATTACCGCTAAGTAGTCTACAGCCTGAAGCACCCACAAGAGAGGCACAGAAAGGTGTGAACTATCTGCACTTGGCTATGAACAGCCATAAAGACAGTGACCAGAAAGGAGACAAAAGTGTGGGTTTCCTTAAAAGGCTCTTCTCACTCTCAACAACAGAGACTGCAATGCCTCAACTCCACAATTCACCAAGGGGCAATGCTACAGGAAGACAAATCAGCAGCCCCTCTCAGCAAACGGACCTAGCCGAATTTCTGTGGGAGCCTTGTCTCCGTTGCCCTCACTCCGCTGTCTAGGTCTCCTCCCTCCTGCATCTCTCCTGATACACTTCCACTATCTGGGAAGCAATATCACCTGATCTTGGGCACAGGAACAGGCCAGAGGGGTTCAAAATGGAAACCACAGGCCTCCATCACTCTGCTTTTCTTATATGTACAATACATCTACTACAATGTCCACATACACAAACATGCACAACATACACTTTGATGGGATTAGGTGACAGGGTATAAATCTGACTTCGAATTGGCGAAACGCTCTCAGCCAGTACCAAGTTTTTTGTGAGTGAGTGAAAAAACATTTAGTACAGAATAGTGAGGGAAGGATATTAAATGAGATCTTCCCTTTTTTTAGCGTCAACTCCCCTTGTGCAGAACACCAGGCCGGACTGGGAACCCAAAGCAGCCCTGGCAAATTTTGTCACACCAGCCCCCATACGGTGCATAGCGATCGCGAGCAGCGCGTGAGCCTGACTACTACAAAGGGGTTTGGGGGGTTCTCCCCCAACAAAATTTGGGGAAAAATGGCATAAAAATGTTGCATTTTACAACACATTATTCATTATATATTCAATTATATTGGTTTTTAAAGCATAGTAAATGATGACCTTACAGTGCACCGGGATAGGACAATTTTTATTAAGGCTCTTCAATGATTCCCTCACTATCACCCTCCAACAGTGCCTCTCATCTCTCCATAGCCTCTCTCTCACATGGATTTCATTTGTTATGAGAAAGCGTCCCTCTTACAACTGTAGGGTGTCGGAGCATTTTACATCACAAACACATACAGAGACAACGAATCATAAGTGTGTAAATCAGTGTATAGAAAATGTTTCATAAGACAAATGGGACTACAAGGTGTAGGATTCACATGTCATCCACTTTGTTAGGCGTTTTTTTTAAGAGTGCTTGGTCTGGGGAAGAACAAACTCAGAATTCGGAAGTTAACACAGTGGTTAGAGTTGACTTTACTAATAAGAATTAATTTCTACCCAAACAAAGTATTTTAGCAAAATTAGGATAATGAAAGGCTAGTATAAAAGACATAACTTTCCAACCTAGATTATGATTGTAATTTATGAACTACACAGCAACAAAAGGATCTCTGTGACTAAAGCATTAACCTACTGAGCTATGCACATAAAATACTGTTCTGTGATCTGCATAGTACACGTTCTTTGCAGCAGGCATATTACCCCTCTTTTTATACAGACTATAGGTGCACCACCATCAATAAAACGATGTTAATAAAGAATCCTCATTCAAATTCCACAATGTGTTTTTTTTCTTATTTTTAGGCCTTTAAGAAGATCATACGTTTGCCGCAAAGACAGCCAACGCGTTTTGTCCATAAAAATTGACTTCTTCAGGGCACATATAATTTAAATATGAAAGAAGGTGTAGTAAACACCACTTGTAGTCCAAGTGATGAAGTTTGGTGATCAGAATCCGTCTAAAAACAGCGCCACTTCCAAACCAACCGGGATCACCGTGTGGGTAAATAATTTCAAACCAATCAGTTATCCACACCACTAATATCTAGAGTGTCCAATCTTCTTGTGGCATCCAACGATAAAAACCTTTAAGCTGTACGTCAATTAAATAATCCCAGTAACTTTTCAAGTTACCCCCCCTTCTTCTCACCCTCTTCTGTATTTCATTTTTTCCTTTCTTCTCCTAGTATAATTAGCAAAGTTGTTTTTATCTAATTTCAGTATTTTGATAGTATTTAGATAAAAATTGTTGCACAAAAAACTCTGGGATGGACAGACGCCTGTGCACTACCATGGATATAGGCATGCCCAAAGACTAACAGCTGAGCAACATCTGTGTCAATGTAATGTTAAGGCATCCTATGGTTGCAACAGACTGTTTGCTGTATCTAGGAGTAGTAAACTGTATGATGTGATTTTGTGCAACATGCAAATAAAAATAAGTTTAAAAAAAACAAAAACTTTTCAAGTTGTACAGATAGAAGGGACCAGCTTGTCCCGTCTTGGCACTCTGATTGGCGCCGTTGGCCACATAGAAACATCCCATTCACAAACCTTTGTGTTACCTTATAGATGAGTTAAAACTGCCACTAGACAAAGCTCCTCTCTCTCTCTAGCAGGTACATTAATCACCAGAGTGACCCTCTTCTTACCTTCCAACCTCTGTATGCCTTGTATTTCGTAGTACAAGTGCCCTCTAATCTCATGCCTGTCTGCCTCAATCCTTTTTATTGCAATTCGGCAATTGGCTGATAGGTCATTTCATAGACCACACCCTCTCCTCTTTAAAACCCTATCCCCATATCTTAATATTGCCTAATCTCCACCAGACTATCCATCTCACCAAACACTCACCTGAAACCACACAGCCACCACAAATGATCCCACCTAACTGGTATGAATAGAATCTATCACTTGGGGGGTCATTACGATGTCGTAACGTTCGCCACCGCCGAAGAGTAATACCCCCTGCCATATTATAATGGCGGGGGGTATCGCGGCGGACGCAAAGTGCGTCCGCCGCTTTTCCGCCGGTCAGCAATCGTTCCGATTGCCGGCCGGGCGGACTTGGCCCCTAATATGGTGGCGGTGCCTAGCAGGAACCGCCATCCATATTAGTATGCGTGCGTGGTAATGCACAACATGTCAATTTGACATTGCGGCGGGTGCTGCTGTAAGCAGCACACCAGCCGCAATGTTAAACTGTGGAATGCGACCGCCAGGGTGGCGGTCGCATCCTAATCAGGGGTGCGGAACCACCGCATGGCAAGCAGCTTGTCCCGTTACCACTGGGATGGCAGGCAGACTAAAGTCCACTCGCCATCCTAATGACCCCCTAAGTGACTGGAGTACATGCATGCAATCACTAGAATCTCTAGAATAACCACTAACCTTGGGTTTCGGAGTGGCGTGTAATTCGCCGTAAAGCGCTTCAACACCTCGTCAGGGGTAATAAGCGCTATATAAATACAATTATTACAAGTAATCAGGCTATTCTCTGATCTCCCATACAGAAAGCAATCCTTTATTTTTTCACAGCAGGACAGGATTTGTGCATCCAACACAAGCAAAGATTTGTGAATGTCTGTTCCTTGCGTTGGCACATTTACATACATGCCAATAGACCCAATTCAGGCGGGAGATTACCGATTTTTCAAGCCAAAAATGGCTTTATTTAAGCTGTCTCCCGCCTGAAATTGCATTTTCTACAATAGAAGTCAATGGGGAATTTTCATTCTCCCGATTTTTTATTTTAAATCTCCCACGTCACTGTCCTAAAATGTTGGCATGTATGCATTTAAACCCAAACGAACCTATTGAATTTTCCAATGCTTGTTTCCCCCCCCCCCACGTTGCAGCCTTTAAATAATCTTAGCCAGGATTCAAAACGCAGTTGTGGTAATGCTTGTTTATTTTACTTTTTATTATTATTTTTGTAAGTAGCAGTGATCGCGTGTGTATACCCAAAAGTGTGATGTTTGCGGAGATCTACCCTTGGCTGCATTTGGCGAGTCTGCAGCTGCTCAAATGTTGAAATTGTTTTGTATTTACTCATATTTGTATTGTCGTTTCTCCTCCGAGCATTGCAGCTGGCACCTGTCCCCTGTGGGACCGGACCGTCCCTGTGCCTAACTTTAGCCTCCGCGCTGGGACGCGTGGGACACACACCGGCGCCTCCGGGATACGGGCTGACGTGAGCTCCTCGGTTCTCACCCTCCCGGCAGGCCCGGGTAAAGCTTCTCCCATGCCCGGTGGCAGCAGGGCGAGCCTCCGCTGTCACTCCCGGGGCGGGGACTGGCAGCGGGGCGGGCGGGCGGCCGTCAGGTGACCGTGCCACGTTTTCCCAGGCTGGCCGGGTTGAGCTGGGAGGGTTGAGAGACCGCCGCTGCCGGGGGAGGCGGAGCAGCAGCACAGCCGAGGCGGGGGGGCACTGACAGGGGGAAGGGCCGCCTTGGGGTCGGAGGGCAGCGGCTGGAGAGGGCGGGAGAGGACAGGGACCAGTTGCTGCCACAGATCTGTGCAAAGTTTGCTCAGCAGGAGGGGGTGGGCAGAGCACGCCCGGAGCTCCAGCCCTGCGCAGTCCCATCGGATTTCTGCCTCCGTTCACGATCCCTGTCAAGGCTTCTGGATACAAAGTTACTTTTTGTTGCCTTTTTGGTTTTATCGATTTGGGAGTGAGGGGCGTAGATCGGCGCACTCTCCGCCGCCTCTGGAAGCAGCTGCTGGTTCCCAAGCAGAGCGAGGGACGGAGGCCCTTCCCCGGCTGGGTGTGCGGGGGATCCGGCGAAAGTGCGGGACAAAGCCGCGCGGCAGCAGGTAGGCGCAGAGAGCCGGGAAATAATTCATGAGGCGGGGAGATCGGGTTCCAGCAGCACCGGGGCTCAGCACCGTCAGGTAGAGGGGGAGAGGGTTGAGTATAGAGGCGCCTCTTGTATTGTGATCTTACTCTGTTCACCATATGCATTTCAGACCCTACACTACAGGCTGCATGGATCTCACTGTGTCCTAAGTCGTGCGTTGGTAGACACATCCTTGTTTGTTTAACTGTTATATTTGTTGTACTTTATCATGCGAAGTGCAAAACTACAAGTTGCAGGAAGCGGTGTACGGCACAACGTTAGATGTCTGGCATAATGTTTTGTTAACGTACATAGTGCCTGTGTGTTGAACTAAAGTCCTGAGTTATTTGCTTTTCTCACTTCTCTCTTCACATGCCTAGCTGGGGATGGAACGGGGCACATTTTGCAAACGGTTCTTCTGGATTGTGCGATTTTCAATATTTTACGAATTCCCAGTGTCTTAAAAATAAAGTCTTGCTCCTGTGGTGCGTTCCGCCCGGACCCCAAAGTTTTTAAGCTCTGATGTTTCTAGCTTGTGGTGTGAGTGGAGATGACAAGGAGAGACGTGCCCTCGCCTGTGCTGGTCCTGATCATGAAGTGCCACACACATGGGCCCCTGCACGAGGGCGGGGCCAGGGCCATCCATCTTGAGTGTGGGCTCCCGGCTGCAGGTGCCCTCAGCATGCACAGGTCTGCCCGAGGATTACATATGAAGAGGCCAGGCCCCGGGGGAGGGAGAAGGGTTTGCAATCGGGAACCAAACCCAGCGGTGTTTTATGGGGCTGCGCATTCCTGCGAGTCACCAGCCGTGAGGCTGCGAGTTTTTCCCAGGGCACAACAGCGGCTCGTTGACTGAGCTGGGGCCGTGTATCCAGTCTGTTGTTTCTGCCTAATTCCCTCAGCCACAATCTGCTCTTCCAGCACTCCCGTACATTTTTCTTGTCATGTTCCCATAAAATCAAGCCCATTACTCTTGTCAGGGGAGAGGTTGTGGCCTTACGGCCAGAGCTGCCGACTTTGGAGTTGGGGAACCAGGTTGGAGTCTCGGCGTCGGCTCAGCTTCCTGTGATTCTGGGCACATCACCTGAATCTCTCGTGCCTACCAAAAAATGAATGCGTCCTTGTGTAAAGTAACTGGTGCCTGTGTAAAGCGCTCCAATACCTTCGGGTCGAGTTCGCGCTATAGAAATCTGCAACAACAAAAAAACAATTGTGCCTGGCTGCGCCGAGTTGTAAAGTACAGAGCAATATTGACATCCTTTAACTTGCAGAAACTGTGCTGTTGAACATTTTACAGGTAAAATACGATGCATTCTGAAAGGATCGTTGCTGAAAGGGACGGGCGTTTCTCCTGATACCCTGATGTGTCCCCTGCACAAACTGAGAAAAAAAGTTGCGAGGGCCTGCAAGTGTACACATTGGCACGAGTGGGCGATGTCCATCAGAAGCGGCGTTTCATTTCATGGTCCCACGGAGTCCTCTGCCTTCATGGGAGGGACGCCTGAAGGAACCTCAAGATAGATTTGGAAGATCCTGGGGATGTTGTCCGGAGGCCTCTGCTCTTACAGGCGATGGGGCGGGCCTCCCACGCTTTGTTGCTGTGAGCCAGCCGCCCCTCCAGTCGTTGGGGTGTGTCCCCCTCAAGCAGGCGGTTTAGTGACAGCGGGGGGAGGGTAGGACACCCTAAATAATAAAGAGCACCCGCCCCCCGCACTACTCTTTAATGCCTTCCCAGGGTGGAGCTGTCTGGAAACCCGCAACACGCAGAGGGAGGGGGGCTCACAGATTCCTGCTTTGAAGAACAGCGGTCAGCTGAGATTTTACAGTACTTGAATTCACTCCCACCGTCGAAATGTAAACAAGTGCATCGACTGAGCGCATTGTTATTCGCACATACTATTATTTTTCGCTACAGAAAACTGAGCTTTGATTAAACCCCTTTCCCAACAGTACATTAAATGCTGAACTTTACCACGACATGTTAGTCACTCGAACAAACCTCTTGCGCAATTGGCTGGAGCTTGACGTAAGTCCCATCAGCCCCTGTGGGGCACAGAGGCTACAACTCCTTGATACGAACAAAACCTTATATAATGGTGTTTAGATCCCAAGGCCAGAAAAGCAAGGCAGTTATTGTTAACAGCATGATTATCAATCAGCAAGGTTTCTTTCTATCCTTACCTGGGAATACCTTTTGAAGATAGACTCACCTGGGGTACTTTGAAAGCTGGCAGCCAGGGTAGCCGCATTAGCAAGGAGTACAGAGACGGTCTTCGCATTTGAAGCCAGAACGAGTAGCTGGCCTATCAAAGAGTTGGTAACAATTTGCAAGGCTATGTGCTGTCCAGGTGCCACCAATTGGGGCTTCTGCGACCAGCTTGGGCTTGAGAAGGTGGAAAATGGTTTTATAAAAAGGCTGCTAGCTGTCCCTAAGTTTACTAGCAACTATGTCATTTTGAAATTAGGGTAGAGTACCTTTGGAACACTGTGAAGTTGCAACCGCTTTTGCTGTGGTTGAAAATTTGGACCAAAGTGGAAACCTCACTGAATCGTTTAATTATAGCATACTGTCTTAAATGGGAAAAGGGCTTCAAAATACCTTGGATCACATACATATATAAGACTTGTAATCAACTGAATCTAAGTGAATTCTTTAGAAATCCATGTAAGTTCTCTGCTAGTTTTTCTGGATCATTGACCAAACTGTTTTTAGCCAAATGTGCGTAGGAGAGAATGTCCAAAAACGCAGGAAAGCCCACCGTCACTGCCCATGCTCAAATTCGCACCGGTCTTGGCATCGAGCCTTATTTATTATGGGTCAATAACCTAGAGCATAGATTTTTGCCAACTAGACTATGGTTGAACACTGTTCACTTCCTTGTTGCACATCGCAGACAGGGTATGTTTGCCTCTAATTTGCCTGTCTGTCCATGTGGTGGACGCTCTGAACAAAGCACACAGCACTTTATCCTTTTCTGCAAATTTTATTCCTCTTTAAGAAAAACGCAGATTTTACCTTTTCTGAAGCAGGCAAATTTTAGTTTCTACAGATATTGCCAACAGTATGGACATGTTTTTTAACTGCAGATGTTATACAGCAAGCTATATGCACATGAGCCACAATTGTATCATGAAATGTTATTCTTGCTTGTTATATCTCTGTTTTATGGCTTTATGATTTTATATCACGCTACATTTTTTAGTATTGTTTTGAATGTATTTTGTGTGATTTTCCGTTTGGTGTTCAGCGTGGTGGCCTAAGGAACTTGGCCCTACTCCAGACCCTAAGCCCAAAGTGAAAAACCTAAGTTTTCTGTTCGATTCCAAACTTACTTTTGACAGCCGAGTAGCTTGTGTGGCTGGGAAATGCTTTGGTACACTTAAGACAGTGGGCAAAATCATGGATCTTTTTCCTTTATCTGCCAGGAAAACACTTGTTCAGGCTCCTGTTGTGTCCAAATTGGACTACTGTAACATACTTTACATTGGAACTACACAGGGCAGATTAAATAAACTTCAGAGAGTGCAGAATGCGGTGGCACATCTTCTGCTGAAACTTCCGAGGCGGGCACCTGCGGGTCCTGCCTTGGAAGATCTTCATTGGCTGCCTTTGAGGAAAACAATTTCTTTTAAAGCTATGTGCTTTTACAATAGGATTTGTAATGGCAGGGGCCCATCATATCTTTTTCCAATAATTCAATCTTACCAACCAGTAGAAGACTTAGATCAACAGACGCTGCACTTGCAACAGTGTCTGTCATAAAGAGAGCTTGCTTGGGAGGTTCTTCCTTTTGGCTTTCGGGCCTCAAACCTGTGGAACACTCTGCCTCTCTACCTGAGACAAGAACCCATTGAGGAAATCTTTAGGAAGAAACTCAAAACATGGCTGTTTAGGCTAGCCTAACTCCTGGCTTTTCTGTTTATTCCATATCTGCCTTTCCTTTCTGTTCGAGTTTCTCTCTCATTCATTTCCCCTATCGCTTCTGCACCCCGATATGGCAATCCTATAACGGGGATGCCCCGTTAGGAGCAACCATTTACACTTAAAAAAATTCTTAACTTAATCTTAACTTTATTGTATTCAAATTCTTAAATAGTCACTGGATCACCGAATAATGATTGATTGATTGATTGATGATAATAGTCACTCGACCCAATGCTTTTACGGGTGCGTGGGTGATGGCTAGTCCAAATTAAGTCTCAGGTTTGCTGGGATGGAGGTACTTTTGAATTAAGTCATCGGTAAAGGTCCAACGTTTTCAATTTAATGATCCACTGTGTTGTTTAAAATCCAACAGTTTGACATTATTTTACTGTAACCACTCATTAGTGTCTTCTGACTGTAATTAGAGGTTCTCCAAAGCCTGGAAACACCAGGTCCTTCCCAAACCTTGAGCAGATTCCAGACAGGATTGTCTCATTGTTCATTCACATCGACTGTATGTGTGGTTTCATGAAGTGTTTCAGAAGTCTTCAATTCCAGATCGGGGCACGTAAACGCTGAAAGAATAATATCTCATTTCGAGGAGGAAACATTTTCCTTTTTGTTGTTTTTTCCCCAACTCAGCATTTTTTTAGTGGGGGAGGGCAGACAAGAAGGAGGTGGCAACTTTTTTTTAAAACAATTATTATTTTATACCCCAAGATAACAACATAGATTACTGAAAACAAACCAATCATCACCAGGAGTACCACCATGCAGGGAAGTCACCCAGGACAAGGATTACCAAATGGTTTCATGTCTCCGTTTGGGGAAAAAATTGCTTCTGCTGATGAAGTCAATGGCAACCCTTTCTACAATAAATAGCATATATACTGGGTAGTTCACTGGCCTGTTGTGCAGTACTTTTTTTTAAAATATAAATTTATTTTTATTTTGCAAAGTAGAGGAGCATAGGAAATACACGGAGAAACATACTGAAGGCACCACTCTAGTTATCTTCACGAAAGCAAGATGAAAGCGAACAACTTTAACAGTAAGGTTAATGCAAAAGCCAACAAAGAAGTTACTTATACATACAATCAATATCTGTACAACCAACAAAACCACTAATGCTGCAGTTATCAGACTCTGCTGTGCAATTTTAGACCTCAAGGTGCACTCAGCACAGTCCTGGTAGATGCCAGCTCCCACTCTTGAAACAAGCATTTGCAATGCAATAGGTCTCGCATTTTTGTGAATCAGAGCTATTGGCGTGGTAAGCCATGGGTGAGGAGGTGTACATGTAAAGTGATATGAAAATTAAAGTTGTGCTGTTCCTGAGTGATCTAGAATTTAGCAATATACAAGGGACAGTAGGCTACAGAGTCGAAAGAGATGGGAATCCATTTCTTTGGAATGTAATGCCCTCACACACCCAGTTGGGTGTCATGCTTCATCATCGGGCTGCTCCTCGTCTGGCCGGCGCTGCAATGCCTGACGTGCTCCCGATGAGGGGCACTTTGGCGGAGATCTTTTTCCAAATAGCCGCCGTGGATGTGAGAGATTTTAGTGAGTGTAGATGAATAAGTGGTGTGTGATGTTTATGTGAGTTAAAACAGGGTTGGGAGTACCATCAAAAATAACTTTAATTGTGGGGTCTCCTACCCTGATTAAAAATATAGAGGAAAGGCGCAATGCTAAGTTAATGTTTTAGGTGTGGCGCTCTTCCGTGTGGTTGGTCAACATGTTTCTTCGCAGTTCTACTAGTCTAGAGGCGATTCGTCAGGACCTAAAGTTTAAAAACTATCTACACTAAGGTGGCCGGAGACCTAAAATAGATTAATGTTTGGGATTTAAGCCACCATGACTTACTCTGTCTAATGACTGGTAGTTCTGGTTCTACCCTAATAGGGATGTTCTACTGCTTCATCAATCCCCGGCAGGTAAAGATATGAGGAACTTCCCCATATAGTTTGCGTAGTACGCAATGTGTCCAGGGACCTACCCACTGCTGACGGGAGGTGTACATGTAAAGCGAACAGGATAAAGAACATTAAATGTATTACTAACTGTAGATGAGGAAAATATGAGCAACAGCATGCATGTGGGGATTTATATTAAATTATTCAACAATTGTGCAATAAAGCAGAACACAGATAAGTTGATCAAAATCCATTTATTAATTCCATCTGGCAATAGATACGGTCTACGGACTACTTGCCCACGCCCCCGGGACCTCCGACCCATCTCCAGCCCATGGCACCAGCTCCCACAGTACTTGCACAATTATGGGAGGCAGGCAAGCTGCACAGAGGAGCAACCTAGCCTGCTGACATATTACTTGCAGCCAATCGGTGAGAAACTGTTATTTAAAACTCACCCATCGCACAAGCTGGCTGACTAATTATTAAAAAAACACTAGGATGAAAAACTGCTGGAATGTTTGCAATACGTCTCGCATTTGTGAAAGTTCGAGCTATTAGCATTTAAAATGACAATTTGTTTTACTTTAGTGTTTCTATTTGCACTGGAGTGATTATATTTAATGCGCTGAACCACTGCAGCATCAGTGGTCTCAAACCGAGGTGTTCAAACCCAAATGCGACGATGGCGAGAGCTCCATTAAACAAGCAGGAGGGGGAAGTGCACCTCGTCCACGTCTGCTGAAATGCTTTGTGTGCCAGTGCAGGAGGGGGAAGTGCAGGAACAGGAACCCTCTGAAGCATCTAATGAGTCAGGGTTGGGCGGGAGTGCGTAACTGTGCCTGCAGCGTAATAAACAGAACTGCTGATTTTGGCCCTGGGGAACTGGGTTTTAGTCTTGGCATGGACTGTATAAAAAACATGTCTATGTTAAAAATTAAAATTAAACTTATAATAAATATTATTAAACAATATTAAACAATGTTAACAAAAGAAAACGAGTGGGAAGTGCACCGGCCTTGAGATGCAAACCCGTGTGTGCCAATGCAGGAGGGGGAAGTGCATTGAACAGGCGCCCTCGGAAGCATCTGATGAGTCAGTGTTGGGGGAAGTGCCTAGCTGTGTCTGCAACACCAGCTACGACAAAAAAGTGATTAACAAAAGAGTGCTTTTAAACTGTAAACTGTAAACTGTAAACTGTAAATAAGACGTACAGAGTAATGTTACATGTAAAAGGGGCTGTCCTCATGGGAGGTAACAACAGAAGAGATCGAGGTACTAAACGGAAACAAGGCGGGACTACTAACAAAATAAACCATTGAAATAACAAGAATTCCGAAAGACACTTCAAGGAGCCAATAAAATACATGGGCGGAGCTTAATGACCATATCCTGAATACAGCATGTTTTGAAGAGACAGCACAAGCGCCGCCTTGGTGAGACCTAAAAACTGGCAGTCAATCCAGTGTGGGGTACGATCTAGAGGGTTAACGTGGGTGGGTGGGGGGGGGGTCAAGGGGAGAACAGCTCCAGATGTCAAGGGTCATGTTCTGACAGTCTGGTCTTGATGTGTATTGAGTGCTGCGGCAACAAATGATGGACGGAATGCTGAATAAATCAAACATTCACCCCCAGTCAAGAGATCTGGGTTAAATGCATCTTTCTTTTACTCACTACGCCACCCCAGTTTGGATCCAGCCATATGCAAATCAGTCTTGACCCTGCTATTCATGAGAAAAGTCCAGCCTGAACTGCCAAGCCGGGTCCTCCCTGGACCAGAAAGAAGCTTGCTGTGCCACTGAATTCAAGGTGTCCTGGCTGATGAGGGGTACTACCCCAAAATCCGTCCCAGGATGCTTTTTTCCGGTCCAGGGAGGACCTGGCTTGGCAGGTCAGGCTGGACTGTTTCCACAAGGAGAAGGGTCAAGACTGATTTGCGGATGGCTGGATCCAGACCTGGGTGGCGTAGTGAGCAAAAGAACAATGGATTTAACCCAGATCTCTTGACTGGGGGTGAATGTTTGATTGAATCAGCATTCCGTCCATCACTTGTTGCCGTAGCACTTGACTTGTATTGAGGCATCATCACAGTTTGGACGAATTTAAGTCACAGTAAAAAAATGTACAGCAGGCTAACTCATGCTATGGATGAAAAATGTTCACTCCATTTCACTGAAGAGCAGACAGAAACTAAGCTCCGTATTGCACCCTTGCCATGTCATTTTTTTTAAATGTTGGAGATTTTTTCAAACTTGTATAAGGACATCCTGTATGTTTAAAAGAATCAGGATTGTTCAAGATTATCTCTGAACAACTCCAGATTTTAAGATTCATTGATACAGACAAATCAGAATAGTTTAGTAACCTCTCACAATTTGTTTCAAATCCACATACAGAGAAATCCATCTTTTCCCCCTCGTCTCTCCAACCTGTGATGTTGGTGTGTTCACATTATGAAACAAACCCTAACAATGGCACTTACTTGACACTGATGGTTTGTTTCAAATCTATTAACAAATGCTCTCAACTTCTCACTTTCAGGTGTGCTTTTGTGCCGCAACCAAAGTGCATGAGTGGGCTTGGATAAAGGAAACATTGGTGTTGTGTAGGAACTGGATCCACAAACATCTGGAAATCAAGAAAAGTAAGGTTGTACCAGCATGGCAAACTACGGAGCGCAAGAAGACAACCTGGATGGTGCCCAGAGCAACGAGTTCAGTGACATCATAAAGTCAAGATCTGGTAAGCCACAGAGATTATTCAGTCTGACTGTACCTCCCAAAGTCAAAATAGATCTGTAATAGATTGTTTTTGCTTTTGTGAAGCTGATTATTGCAATGATAAATTAATACTGTTATAATGTAGATTTGATGATCTGAATTATTTTTTTAGTGGGTTGTGTGAAAGTCAACAGCCATCCAACTGTATTTGGGTGTCCAACATTAAACGGTGTTGCTACTGTAATTCTGCATTAATATAGTACATAATCCCGAAAGATTAAAGTTTTTTTGTCCTATTGGTGGTGTTACGTAGTCATACACTTGGAGCTGGTACTTGATTTTTGTGAACTGATTGTTTCAAGGCTTGTCACAAATGTATCATTGTTCTGTTCTCTTTATTTGCACTGGCCTGTTGTGTACAGGTCTGCGGGCCAAGGTACGAGAACAAGTGATCCTTGGTGTTTCCCTGTATTTTGCATACTCAAAGGGCCTGATTAGTAACATACCGTTGGTTTCTTATTTTTAAAGTATTTGATTATAGTTTGTGGTCTCTCCATATGGTGTTTTGCTCACTGGCGTGTTCTGATTGCTAGCCTAAGGATTAAATGCCTTGGCAAACACTCCAGATTTACTCTCTGGTTTGCTTGTTGACTTTGTGCTGCTGGTTGAGGGAATCCAGCTACATGCAAATTGCAAGGTTGTTTGTTTGATGCAATGAAATTCAGTTTGACCAAACTGACGTATGCTGCCCAGTGCTTGCAAGTAACTTTGTTGAAAGTAATCCTGCGTGGTCAACGTGGCGCCACGGAGTATAGAGTCCAGTGACCCCCAGTATCAGACCGTTTATGTACTGAATGTGAATTTACCATTAAAAAAAGATGTACCAATGCTTGAATCAAGTCTTTTCGTTGATCATTTGAAGGAGACACTCTGTACTAAGTAGATTTAGCTATCCAAAAATATGGCGAAAAATGAAGATTGTTTGGCTCATACGCAAGCCTTGTGTTGGATGTATCTCAAAAGCCTAAAAAAATCACGAGAAGGTGATTTAGAAAGTGAAATGTAAACTGAATGATCAATTGGACGCCTTTAACAATATCTGGGGCCTGATTTTGACTTAAATGTACTTTTTTGGACCTGTTCTAGCCTGCAGTGGGATCTAACTGTTATAAGCCTTTCTTTCTGAACTTCTTTCGACTCATACCAGTCTCACTGTAGGTTGCTAAGGATAAAATAGCACCCGACTAATAACCAGAGGGATATCCGTCGCCCTTTGTTGTGGTCCTTGACATATTTAAGCAAATACAGAGGTCCAAATCTCCCAAGGACAATCGCTTGTGCTGGGTCTCCCTGTTTTCCTACCCCATCTCTTATTACAAACTCGCCAGCTATGCCAGACCATGGCCCTATGCGACTCGACTACCCGGTCCCATAATTCCTAATACAGTTCAGCACAGAGCTTGGGCTTCAACCTGGTTAGTTGAGAGGTCCCATTCACCTAGATTGAGGCAGGGGGCTTGGGTAAAAGGTTGGTCTTTTATGCTTTCTTTTTTCCTTTTTTTCTTTCACTGCTTATGTACTACTGTGTGGTTATACTGTGCACTTTATTGCAATAATATGTTGTACCCTCGTATTGTTTGGTAAAGTGCAATAAATATATAATGGCAAAAAAAGCCGAAAGAAAAGCAAATAGTATTTCACTCACTGCCTTTGCAGGTCTACCAGTCTGGACAGTCCTGAAAATTCCACCTTTCAGAAAAGCCACCCAATGGAGTATATGGGGTTTAGAAACAAGGTCTCTAACCAGGGGACAAGTTGCTGTGAATAGAACATTCTATTGAGTTTTTATAAAAGCGGCATAAAAAGCCTTAAGTAAACACATTTTTTTACTTCGTCTTTTTAGCATCTCTGGTGTTTAGAGGATCGGCTCCGCGATATGGTAGTTGTATGCCTGTGTGTTTTATAAGTTTGCTCACTCCCATTAAAAATAGATGCTACCTTCATGGTTTCTCAAGAAGCACATTTGTGAAGCCCACAGAAACACAAGAAGATTTGGAGACCATAGAAAGACTGCCTAAAGATTGGTTGGTAGAATAATACTGAACAGCCTGTGTAGGCCAATAACCGTTAGGTCATCAGGTAGGGTAGAAAGTTGGCCATTTGTGAGAATCACATGGCGCACACTATTGATTCTGACTTGGTCCGTGCAATTTCAAATGATTTTGATGCTCTTCTACTTTTTAATCAATTGACTGTCATATACAAGTTTTTTCTTTTGTATGATGAACTGAAATGCTAGTAAAATGGTTATAAAAAGTCAATGCTGCATGGCCAATTGTCAAGTCTGCCTACAGCAGGGTTGTTCATTGTAGTTGTAGGAGGTCCGGATCCATTTCAGATTTTCAATATATCCGTATAAGACAGAGTAACGCAGTGAAACTAAATAGGTTTTTTTTGCAGTTCGAAGTTCTTATTCAAAAAATCCATCCCGGATCTGGCCTCCTGGATATCCTATGGACACCACTGGCATAGAATTTGCTACCCTATCGTTGCTCCTGCATTGTTTGACCGTTCAGCTGCTCACTTCTATGTGTGCAGCGGTTGCCTTCCCGTTCGCAAACTTTCATATGTCATGTCCTTTTCAGCACATTTTTTATATGTAAGACATTCATGCCGAATACTGGTTGGCGTGAGAGCCAATTGGAAAGCCACATTTCCTCATTGGTAGTCTTGTCACTTCTTAATCGAGATTTTTAGGAGACCTTTGAAGATTGTCAAGATGAAGTGAGTGATGAAGTTGGTGGGTTTAGGGGAGTAAGAGCTCTGTACCACTGCCTCAGTTTCTGCATTCACGCAATTGGTCCATTTCAGAGATGATGTATAGTAAGTAGCACCCGAGGCACTGATGCTATTTTAGAGGGATACAGTCAATATATCTAGTTTAGCATGTTTTTAGTTGGCGGTGCTCTGTTTCCCTTCTTGCGGCCGCGGGTAGCTTATATAGAATTGTGATCTTCCTATTAATCTGTCAATGTATACCAGTATTGGATAAAAGAACGTCATTTCTAACATAAACACACTAATATTTTTTTGTTTATTGACCTCTGCTGCCACTTGACTGACATTGCAAAATGGGGATGAAGTTGGCTCACTTATTGTGGGTACTGCAGCAATTTTATAGCTGAACTAATCCTGCCAACCTCTCACAACTGGTGGGCCTTGAATGCTCAGTTAGTTGAATTAAATAACTGACTCCCTACTGACTTGGCTCCATTCAAGTTTGAGGAAAGCGATGGGAAAGGCATCTCTTAACCGGCCTCTCCCCGATTGCGTCTGCAGGCACCCTTGACTTATTTGAATAACAATAATTTAGGCACACTGGTTAAGGTGGGACTTAAGTGCCTGTGTGTTGTGTGCCGCTGATATGATTGCGCAATGACTGTCCAAAAATTGAGGCCACTGGTGGAAAGAACAACTGAATTCACCTGAAGCATTGTTGTTGGTACTGACTTGGCTACATTTCTTTTAGGAATGTGCCCATCTTTGAGTTGTTGTAGAGCTGATCAATGGAGAGAAGGGGCTCCTAATTTGTGTCTTCCTATTAGTTCCAATGTCAATAGTAGTGGAAACAATGCAGAGTTCTTACAGTGGCCACTTAGCCATGTCAGTTATACCTAAGCCATTTTTTGCTGAAAAACGAATTTTATTTGTAATTCTAACCACTCATGTGGTAAGGCATATACTTTCTTTGGGTGCTTAAATGGGGAGCGCAAATGTTGAATAGCAGCTGCTGCAAGAGTTATCCAAACTTTGCTTTCCTAGAGTCAGGCATTCTCAATTACATTGCCAGATACAGCAAATTTCCTAACATGAATATTGGTACTGCATGAAACAAGCTAGGTTTGGCCCAACAGTGGTGACTAGTGCTGGCGAATTGCCTGGTTTTTCAAACTTGCTAAAATGTTCAGTTGTTTGCAGGCCCAGGGCAGCCGCCATTGAGCACATTTTAACCTGAAATGCCATTTTGAGCTTCATTGGAGCACTTGAGACGTTGCGGATGATAAGAAGAATATCGAGGGGTAATAGGCAGGTTCACTGGAATTGTGCGATTCTGCGGCCATAGCTTTATTCACATAATTTTTGAGTTACCGTATTTTGCACACAATTCATCATCTACTTCATAATCTTCAGATATTAACAAAAATAAATTTTGTTTCTAGCTCAAACGGATCAAAAGTTACTAAAAATGTAGCGACGTGTTAGCGCAGAGGAAGGCCCTTTGCAGAGCTTATTTGTACATGTTTAATTTGCTTATTTCTGTATTTGGTTGTTAAACTGGTACTAATGAAGCAAATTCTTTGCCCAGACTGTATTACCTGGTGTAAAAATTAAAATAAATATCAAAGTATTACTATCACAAAATGTTCTGCATTATGCCACATAATTTGCCTTTTCTTGGTCCATAATTTAGTCAACCCTGCCGCATAATTTGGTGCTCCTCCGCCACATAATTCCTGTGGTCCTGGTAATAGATCATTCCCAGCCCATGTACTGTAGTGCACAAAGAAAGTTGTAGAGCTGTAGGCAGAGTTTAATTTGTAAAAGAATATATGCCGGAGACCAATTTTTTAGGTCTCGCCTGAGCCAGCGCATGCGCTGATCTGGCGAGACATTTTGTAGTGTGGGCTTGCAGAAATGCGACCACAACTTTTGGCTGGCCTAGAGCATGCGAGTACGCGCGCAGTAGCGCGCATTCCTCGCATGCTCCAGGCGCCATATGGCTTTCCTCACTTGCTCCTCCCCCGAGCGCTCTCGGGGCCGCGCGGCCGTGTCACTTTCACGGCCGCGCGTCACTTGCTCTCCCGCTCCTCCCTCCTCCCCCACCACAGAGCGCGTCTCGCGGACCAATGCTTGTTTAATTTGTTATCGAGCACCCCATACAATTGCATCTGCACGCCGTCTTCTCTCCTCCCCGGCATGTTAACCCACCGACCCCCGCCGTTGTTTTTAATGAACCCCCGCTTTTAACCCACCACGTCCTGCTCCCGGCTCTCTGTTGTTTTACTCACCCCCTGCTTCAGCCATCTCCCGCACCCTCACTCGGGTCCCCAAAGGTGTTGGAGTGCTTTACATGAGCACCATTTACATTACATACCGATACTTTCTTTTTTTTTTTTTTTTTTTTGCTATCACGCACGGGAGGATTAAGTGATTTGCCCAGGATCACACGATGTGGCTCTTTTAGAGTGGTTCACCACGCTTGTGTGAGGGATAACTGATTTGCCCAGGATCACAGATGTTGAGCCGACGCCGAAACTCGAACCCGCTTCCCTAGTTCCAAGGAGAAGACACGAATGAGAACCACCCGAAAATTAAAGGGGTCAGCTTTCTTTTAATAACTTTTCCATGTGTCTTATATAGATTCCCACCCCACGTGCATAACACTCACTGCACCTGCAATCTATTCCACCCATTATTCATGTTTACTTCTCACTCAGACCTGCAATAAAGCTTCCTTTTACATTGGTTTACCACGCTTGTGTGAGGATTAAGTGATTTGCCCAGGATCACAGATGTTGAGCTGACGCCGAAACTCGAACCCGCTTCCCTAGTTCCAAGTAGAAGACACGAATGAGAACCACCTGAATATTAAAGGGGTCAGCTTTCTTTTAATAACTTTTCCATGTGTATTATATCCGTTCCCGTCTCTTATTCATGTTTACTTCTCACTCAGACCTGCAATAAAGCTTCCACTTTTACATTGGTTTACCACGCTTGTGTGAGGATTAAGTGATTTGCCCAGGATCACAGGATGTTGCACTTTCACATTGGTTCACCGCGCTTGTCTAAAGTAGTAAGTGATTTGCCGAGGATCACAGGATGTTGAGCCGATGCCAAGACTCGAACCCGCTTCCCCAGTTCCAAGGAGGAGGCACGAATGAGAATCACCTGAAAATAAAAGGGGTCAGCTTACGTTTAATAACTTTTCCATGTGTAGTATGTCTGTTCCCGTCCACCCTGCATAAAGCTCACATCACAGCAGACACTCTAGTCCACCCCCGCAGACCATAAACAAATATAAACCCTATATCCAAACTCTACCCAACATTAGTCATGCCAGTTCGTATATGTAAATGTTTACACAATACTAGCAAAGCCATCAGCACGCATATTTTTATCGTATTTATGTAGCTTAGACCCTGCTCTCAAGCAGCAGCACGTCCCCCTGCTGCTTTTAACCCACCACTTCCTACTCCCGGCTCTCTGTTGTTTTACCCATTGCCCTTCTTCAGCCACCTCCCGCGCCCTCACTCGTGTCCCCGAAGGTATTGGAGTGCTTTGTGCTTTACAAGAGCACCATTTACATTACACACAGACACTTTCATTTTTTTTTTTATTATAAATTACACTCGGGGGATTAAGTGATTTGCCCAGGATCATGGGATGTTGAGTCGAGCCGAGATTTGAGCTCGGTTCCCCAGTTCCAAGGCCAGCAGCTCTGCCTTCACCATTAGTGTGTTAACCCACAAGACCCCGCCCTGCGTCATTGTTTTTAACAACCCTCCTGCTTTTAAAACTCCACCTCCTCCTCCCGCGCTCTGTTGATTTACCACCCCTCATCTCCAAACAGAAACAAGCATTGGCATAGCCAATAGGCCTCGCCTTTGGGGCCTTATAAGTGTTTAGGCAGAGCTATTGACTTTGCCAATGTCTTCAAGCTGTGCTGTAGAGAAGTGTGGCTGCTGTGCAGCATGCTGAAAGTTGTAATAAAAAGTGCCAGAAGCATTTTTGTTACCTTATATATGACCAAAAAGGCATTATGTCCAACACAACGACCATATTAAACAAGCATTGGCATAGCCAACTGGTCTCGCCTTTGGGACCTTATAAGTGTTTAGCCATGCAACAGTTGGTGTTGTTGCACTAAGGATATTGTGCTGCATACCTAAATACTTATAAGGTCCCAAAAGCGAGACCTATTGGCTATGCCAATGCTTGTTTTCCTTTGCCAGTGCTGCCGAATGTACTAGGGGTTATCAAATACCAAGGTTGTCTAGCGTTGTTTTCACTTCATGTCTCTTTCATCCTGCACTCTATGCCTCCTGTCCCTTTATCTCACTCCTGCGGGTTCTTTTTTTTTACTTTTGCGTTCTCCCCTTGTCATTGTTTTTCCATCTTTCTCTTCCTCTATCACTTTCTTGTGGCTTAAAATCTGATGATGTAAAATAAATCCTGGTCCTCACAAATGAGTGCTAGCGCCCCCACCTGCTATCACTGGCTCAATATAAGCACTGGCTGTAGGAAAAAACTATTAGCATATATTTGCCCTGAGATGCCCGCCCCCTTTAGGAAAGCTTTAAAAACCTGGCTCTTCACACAATAGTTTTGCTATAGACAGTGTGTTCGCTACTCCGGGGTGTACCTTTATCACTGCGACCTCAGCGCCTTGACTCCTTCGGGCATTTGCTGCGCTCTACAAATACCCTTCATAGCATATCAGATGTACTGATTTATAATCCGCAAAATCCTCCTTACCGTAAAACTTTTGAGCAGTAATTTAGCACAAGCACCCATGTGTGGCGAACTGTCTCTTCGAGTAATCCAGGGAATCCCTAATTTGGGGAAACCTTTCCTTAGAGACATGCAAAGCCCTGATCTGACGCCCTAAGCGCCTGAGTCTAAGCCTGGTCACTAAAGGGATCCTAAAGCCAATGATTGTCAATTGCACAGCATTCTGACTGTTGCATGCTCCTTCCACTCAT
The DNA here is from genome assembly GCA_963921515.1 of Calotriton arnoldi. Lineage (NCBI taxonomy): Eukaryota > Metazoa > Chordata > Amphibia > Caudata > Salamandridae > Calotriton > Calotriton arnoldi. Next base: position 2,485,905 of record CAWUFW010000672.1, on the reverse strand, counting down.
CCTTCTACGTCATCGCTGTATCATAGTCCACCCAGGAGGATTAGTTGCACTGCACAGCCCTGTTCTGCGTGGCTGCCCAGGTTTTTGTGATCTTAAGCTGGTTTGAAAATAGAGTACATAAGCATTACAACCACATTTCTGCTCGGGTCAGGCATGGGGCATGCTAATTGACTGCTTTTAGGTCAAACCTACTACACCGCATATGCGCTGTCTGTTGCAAGGCACAGTGTGGCCTACCAAGAACACAGAGGGGCTTGGAGGTCGCCCATTCCTTACCATTGATTGTCTTTCCTTGCTGTTCTCATTTGCCTGCCTCTTATTCGTTCCCCAGCTTGTCAGTGTTTTGCTTGTCCCTCCCATGAAGCATTGCCTCTTTATAATCTCTTTAACTGACTGGCTTTGCTGCTTCCACTGTTTGCTTTTCAAGCAATACTTTTTTAATTTTGTGGGACGCATTCCTTTAGACTACCTATGTTTCCGAGCCGTCTCCTTCCTGTACGTCTCTCCCCTTGCACTCTGTGTTACTCTCTGCTGCCCGAATGCTTCTCCCTGCCATCTTTCCACTTGCATTTGCCCGTGTGCTTCTCCCTATTGCTTCCCCTGCCCTCTGTGTTGCTCTCTCCCAACCCCCATGTTGTTTCCTCAACCACCGTGTTGCTATCGCTCCTGCCCTCGATTGTAGCTTTTCCATCCCCTCCACGTCTTACTTGTTGCTTTCGAGTCCCCACCGTGATGATTCTCCCCTCCACCAGACCCTGTGTTACTTCGCAGTTACCATGTTGCTTTTGCTCCCCCTGCCCACCACCCCCTTAAAAACCGGTTTCGTACATTTTCTTTTCTTTTTAGTAATTAAATTAAACAGAATAAAGCACCTGCGTAATTTTGTAGGCACACATGCGTGGTACGTGCCTACAAAATGATGGGCTGGCTGCAGGTAAGACTTTTGATTTTTTTTTTTTTTAAACTCTATCCACACTGAACAGCATTGCAGATGTCGTGCAGCATGGGTAAAAACCATTGGCAAAGCCAGAAGGCCACAAAGGCAGCGCCTATTGGCTTTGCCAATGTTTGTTCTGTAGGGTGAACAGCCACTGGTGTGGCCTCTTCACGCTTGCACCTGAGGGTAGCCACACTTTGGGGCCTTTCTGGCATGCGTGACTTTGAGTGTGACCAATGTAGAACTTTACTGCAGCTTGGATTCTTTGGCCCATTGGCCAGATAGGCTTTGACAACTGTTTGGCCACTGTTACTATGCAGCCCAGACATAACTGAGCTGTGGGCCAATATTCTGTTCACTTATACCAACATAAGTCTCCCGTTTGCAGACACAGGTCTTTATTTAATGAATATTCCCAGCGGTGTATGAACTGAACTGGTCTCTGCTACCTATTTACTAAGTGTGGGAAAACAGAATAACATTCTTACCGCTCTCACGGCCATGATCGTCTTCAGCTACTGTGATTAAAAGTAAATAACATTTGGTAGAACAAACGTGATTCACTGGCTCTGGAGTCAATAACACTACATTATGTCAAGATTTGAAGATTGTTGCACTGGACCTGAACCCAGTGGCGGCTGGCATCTTCTGGGAAGGGGGCGGCGGGCGCGCCAAAATAAAATAAAGATAATAATAATAACGTAAATGAACCTGACGCGACGTCAGAGCTGGATTAGAGCTGTTTAAGTGCGCATGTGTGGCTGGCCGTTGCAAGATCGCCGGTCAAAAAAACGTGCACCCTTGAAACAGTGCGCAGCCAGCCCATCCTCCTCCCTGCTCAGGGCTGGACTGGGAACCAAAACCGGCCCTGGCAAAATGCTCAGCCAGCCCCCCAGGGGGTTAGGGGGGACGGCCGAGCTGTTTGCAAGGGCCGGTTTCGGCTGATTTTGTTACCGGGGCCGATATTGCAGCTATGCTGCAAAAACGTCCCTGTAACAAAAACGGCCCACCAGGGGCCCAAAACCGGCCCCCACCCTGGTGGCCCATCGGGGAAACGCCTGGTGCCCGCTACGGCCAGTTCGGCCCTGTCCCTGCTGAGTGACATGCTGCTGGGGTTTGTGGGGATTTTAAGTGGGACGACGCTCCTCTGCTCCGATGGAGGACCCGCCCCTGCCTGAACCAGGAGACTAGTTTTGATTCTCAAAAAAACCTACATGTGGTTGCAACCCTTCAAGAAGGAGTTGGGTCTGAATTATTTAACTAAAAAGCCACTTCTGGTCGTTGTTGGTTATATAAACTCTGAGCATTTCCCGTTTAGGAGGAAAGGAAAATATATGTGTTTCGTTTTTCTTTGGATTTGTTTGGTGTGGAAGAACACTTGTACTTGAGCATTGCCACATACATGCGGCGCGGGCAAGGTGTCACTGGTCTTTGATGGCAAAACAACTAGTTACATAGAAGGGGCTCCCTACTCTGTTTTTACTGTTGTCATATTTGTTTTACTTTAACCAGGAATGACGAATTTTAATCCACTAGATTACAATGTTTGGCAGTTGTTGCTAAAAAATGTTTTAAAGGCTTCTCGGGACCTTTCAAATTAAGACCTTTTATTTGAAAAAAGTACAGAATTAAAACTGATTTTTAACATTTTTCACTGTTCAGTTTTCATTCATATTTTCAACATTTCACAAGCCAATATATGCTTGTGTGTGTGTAAGCCATATTAGCATTATTCATCAGTATTGCAACAGCGGGGAGAGTCCAAAGTTAAGTTATGCAAATAATATTTACAAACATTTTAAAACTCAATTAATGTTAAAAAAAATGGCTTTCCTCCTTTCCTGGTTGAAGGCGTTGGATTCAAGGTCCAAATCTGGTGACGTGGATCACAGACATATTGCGCCACAAAAATGTGCTCAAAACACACATAAGGCAAAAAGGACCAGCGCGATGCCACCATTAAATATATTTCATAGCTTGTTTTATGCAAAATCTAGCCTGAACTGAAGGTGCACATTAATTTTATTCGGTTTCTAACCAAGTGGGACTTTTATGTGGGACAGTGAAGAAGGACTTTCTGGTGCCGCCTCCTCCAGAGGTCCTGCTGCCGTCTTCAGGACTGTGTTTTGTGGTGAGTGCATTGACAGGGAAATACAATCTTAGAGACAATCTCCCATAAGAACTAAAGCAAAATGTAGTTTTTCAGCTGGTGAACAGGCAGCGGAAGACCCCTAAAGAGGCGGTGAAATCACTAGTTTGAGGCCATTGTGGTGTATACTCGGTTCAGTACATACACTCGCTGGCGGTTAAGTACCAGTGAACCGCCTGCAAGGCCGCGGGGGTACGGTGGGTGCTGTGGGTACATACCACAAGATAAACAAACGACAGCAAGGAGGCGACTGAAGAAGAGTGCCCTAGGCAGAAGATCTGGATATGCTGATAAAAAAAGCCAGGGCAATTTGAATTTCAGTGACTCGCCCAGATTGCTTCAGAGATAGGCTGTTTCACAACTCTGCACTAGGAGAGGGTTCCCTTGAGCAGTTCAGTGTGCTTCAGGGACCTGCTGCAGGGTTTAGTATGGCTCCACTTACCTGCCATTATGTCATCCAGGTGCTGCCTGCATTCTTTGGGGCGTTGTTAATTGTCATAGAGAGTTAACACCAGTGCTTAATTTGTAAAATAATAAGTGCCAGGGCCCTGACCAGGAGGCCACTGCAGCTTGCTCCACCCATCGCCCTGGTCATCGCTGCCAAAGCAACTAATAACCATCTCTCGCGCCTGCAAGTGCGACAGTTCAGATTATTCCAGGTCCACAAAGCTAAACGAATGGCTGGGGAGGCAGGTATTAGTCATTTTTAATGTATATTGTACTCCCAAACAACCGTTGTTCTGCTCATCTCTAAATTAGATGGGTAGCTCCACCATGTGGCAGACTGTCATAGGTGTGGTGTTAACAATTAAGTGCCAGTGCCCAGCATCGGAAACCACCGGCTCAAATTAAGCACTGGTTAACACCTAAATAAATATCGGCATGGCAGGAATACTCGTGTGGGTAGATAAAAATCACATCTTTTAAAGATGTTCTCATCATAGTTTATAACCTTTTCACCCTTTTAACCCTCATCAGTTGTAGATTGTACTCTGTCAGATCCCACCCCAAAGATGGTAAGCATCTGCTTCCACTACTGCGACTTTTCTCACACTCTCCGCAACGCTTCATGCTTGCTTGCGGTGACATATCCACATCATGTTTGGAGCTCCCAACCAACATCCCCCGTATAGGACATACTTCTTCAAACACCTTCCCTAACATACACTCCTAACGGGTACACAGGAACCTGATGCAAATCTAAGTGCTTTGTAGCCTCGTAGGAGCTCTGAAGGATCGTATAAATTCTGCTGTAAATACTTCATGTTTTGCTTCTTTCACGAAGACCGCTGAAGCCCAAGCGAACACAAGCGTTGCCACATTGCTTCTATATGTTTAGGACCACTAGAATTATGTGGCAGGGGAGGACCAACTTATGCGGCAAGGTTGACTAAATTATGTGGCATGGCAAATCATGCAACCAAATTCAGCACATTTTGTAATTGTATTATTTTATCATGTTGTCATTTTGTTCACGTTACCACTGTCTGGGCAAAGTTTTCACATCTTTGGTACCAGTTTACGGTCCAAATACAGTGATAAGCAACTGAAAGATGACCAGTCAACCTTTGCATAGGGCTGCACGACAATACAGGTCACCGTGATTTTAGTAACTTTTGATCCGTTTGAACTTGAAAAAGTCTACAGATTATGCAGCAGGGAATTGTTTATGTTGCAAATGTGGGAAAGCCGTAATTATGCGGAAAATGCAGCAGCCACAGAATCACATAATTCCATCAGCCCTGTCTATATCGGTCACATGATTGCAGTATGGTAGTGAGCGTCGCCCGGGAGATTCTTCTTTAGCCTCTTTCTGAAGGTGCGGTTTGGAAGAAAGCAATCCCACTTCAATATTTTGCAACAGCTGCAGTTTCTTGCCAGTCATAAAGATAGCTCCAAGTAAACTCTGCAACATCAACAAGCCCCAGAAGGCAAAGGATGACATTAATGCTGTTCACAATAATGAGGCCAAAACGTGCATTAGCCCTTTGAGTTCAGGTTTTGAGATTCGCTGAATCAGCTCGAAAGATTTTCTGCGGCACAAGAGACCATTGATAACAGTAGAATTTGTTTCAAACATGGAATAAAGTAACATTGTTTGTTCTACGACTCGCTGGTGTCAGCTCATCATCATTCCTCTCTGTTGGTAGGCATGTAAGAATTATATTAAGATGTTAGCCGCGCGCTTCTCAAGGGCTGTTGTCCGTTCTTAATGTAGATGTCTGGTCAACTGTTCACGTTACATGTATTATTGGCCAGTCGCGGCTCCTGGAGGGAGTGCTGCAGGGCGGTGGGGCGGGGGAGGGGTAGTAAACTCCGGTATACGGCCGAACGGAGTTAAGTACATAAATAAATAAAACGAATTACATTGCGCGCTGCAACGCATTTGGCGTTGCAGCGCGCAATGTAATTCGCTTTATTTATTTATTTATGTACTTAACTCCGTTCGGCCGTATACCGGAGTTTACTACCCCCACCCTGAGCGCGCGCAATGTAATTCGTGGTATTTATTTATTTATGTACTTAACTCCGTTCGGCCGTATACCGGAGTTTACTACCCCCCACCCTGCCCCTCCCCCGCCCCACCGCCCCGCAGCACTCCCTCCAGGAGTCGCGACTGTTATTGGCATTCACTAAGAGGATCAATTTCCCAACACAAGTAACCTGATGCTTGATTGAGGGAACAGGGCAGTGGGTGACACCGGAAAAAGTTGTTGGTGTGCACCCTTAATCTAGGGTGGAGACCTATTCCAAAGTGAAATAGACGCAGTGAGAAGGTCTGATGCCCTGAGGGGAGATGGGTACATAGAAGGGAGTGAGGAGTGAAGTTGCTCAGTAAGGGCAGGGTAAGTGGCATTATGTGATTCTGCAGCTGCGGCGTTTCCCTATAATTGTGGTTTTGCTGCATTTTCCACGTATTCCATCATCTTCTGCATAAACTGCAGATTTTATCAAAAAATATTTTGTTTCTAGCACAAACTGATCAAAAGCTACTAAAAACGCAGAGACACTTATTGCTGTGCAGGGAAAGGCCCTTCGCAAAGGCTGACTGGTCAACTTTCAGTTACTTACTGGTGTTTACGGGTGTTAAACTGGTGCTAATAAGGTGAAATCCTTGCCCAGACAGTGTTAACGTGTAAAAATGATTACATTATATGGTAATGCTGTCGCTGGGTGTGTCTCGTTATGCTGCATAAGTTGCCTTTTCCTGCCGCATAATTTAGTCAACACTACTGCATAATTTTGTCCTTTCCTGCCTCATAATTCCAGTGGTCTTGGGTAAGAGTAAAGATTACAATTTCATCTACTGAGGGAGTCACATTTACCCTGAGGAGTACCTCTTGTTTCAGTAGTGTTATCGTATTGTATGCATGTTATAGTACTTTTCAATTCTGAATAAATTCAGTTTGAAAAAGAGCGGGTTTCTTGAAGTCTGAACCGTAGATGTTTAGATTTTAGAGGTTGGCGTGTGCCAAAAATGTGTGCAGTGCTGTTGTGGCTTTACCAAATCATTGTTGGTTGGCAGAAACTACTAATAAAAAAAGGTGTAACTAGGAGAAGTCCCTTATCTTTTTTGATAGGTGGGGATGACATTTATTTACAATACGCGTGAAATCTAAGTTTAAAAATATCTTCTTTGACCTTATTCAGTTCTCCGACAATTTCATCTGGGGATGTTGTGTTTTTCTCCCACAGTTGAGCATTCCTGCTCTATGTATAAACGCCCCGCCCTCCACCCACCTCCCTGCATTCCGCACATTGCTCTTAAAGGCAGGTACATTTGTGAAGTGCGTTTTTTCTGTGGCGCGTGCACACTGCTTCCACCGTCTCGTGAAGCTCCCGAGGAGGGGCTCTTTCCAGGGGGTCGGCCATTGGGGCCGTCTGAGGCAGGATTAGCCCTCTTTACCTGAGCCCTTTACAGGTCCTCTTAAGGGAGATTAAAATAGAGCTCTGATGGCGTCGGGAGGCGAGGCTTTCAAGAGAAATCTTGGTGTGGTTTCACGGTATAGGTGGCACAGACTAAAAGGAAACACTATTAATACACCTGCCTTGAAAACAACTTTTTGTAATGTTTTGTTTACACGCCAAATTGCCGATTCACAATAAATCCAACGATATCTAATTATATTGTGAGTAAAATATTAGTGTGAGGGCAGTGGAAGAGACACGCCCCCCTCAACCATCTTCGTTCATCACAAGCACTTCTTTGGGGGGATTGTATCCCAAATCTCTGCGGAAGTGGCGTGTATGCGCACACATCTAAACGGAAGTTCAAAGTGCTCAAGCTTCCTTGGTCTATGAGTCAGTACCCTGTTTTGTTCATCTTTTTTTTTTTTCTTCTGCATTCTGGGACTTGTAGTCGGGGCCAGCCTTTAGCATGAGCGAGCAGTGCACACGCCCAGGGCGCCAACATTTAGAGGGGCGCAAGAGCAACCTTCAGTAGTCTCCCTTCAACCTGGTCCTAAAGAAAATTGTAGTAAACACTGTTTGATGTCCGTTTGTCTCTTTTCTCTTGCCCCCACCTTCTCCCGGCCCATCCTATTTTGCCAACGCACTGACAAAGATGACAAGTGGAGTGAGGTGGGGAGGGGGCAAATTTCGTTTCGCCCAGGGCACAAACTGAGCAGAGGCCAGGTCTGTTTTGTAGTCCTGATATTATAATGGGTTCAACAAGACTATAAACCCCAGAATAGAAACAAAAAAAAACTTCACTCATGCTAATCTGAGCTTATGGCTTTGGAAAAACTGAGACCTCTAAAAATGCCTGCGGCAATTTTTTGTACGGCTTTCACCAGGCCATTTGTCAGAGTTGTAAGCGGACTAGCTTTTTTGAAAACTAAACTATAGGCAAAAGTTTCTGTGGGGGTAGAAGAGAGGTAGATTGTATATAGCAAGCGCTATGAGCAAGCCCATTCCTTCTGGGGTGTTGAATTTTGGACCAGTACGATGAGGCCCAGGCCAGATTTCGTGTTATCAATATAATACAAGCGCATATACATTCTAAATAAACAGAACATATTTAAATACTTAATGCGTATCCTAAAAATCTGGCTTGGACTGGACTCTTGAACCTAGTGGACACCCCTGCCGTAAGTGGATATTGTAAATTCTAAATCGATTACTTTCAGATCTGGCATGTCACTTTGTAAGTTGAGCAGTTTAAAAATTAACGTACCAAATTAGAACATTATTAATACAAATTTATTTGTCCATGTAATGCATTGTATATCTTGTGCTCTGGCAAACCAACATGATGACAGCAGATCAGAAGGAAGCCTACGTTGTAGGTTCTGTGATTAAATATCCCACTTCAGCCTCCAGAGCTGCCTACTGCCATCTGGATATTTTCCATCAGCGCGTACCTGTTTTCACCAATGATCCTCATCGGATCAATGTGTGATTATGAAATCTGCTTTGGTTCTAGCCTGTGATTAAGCCAGTTTGCCCCTGGACTAAGGCAACAGCTGCAGGATGGAACAGTCTGCTCATTTCGCCTGCCACCTCATCCAAGTCCTACTAAAAAGTCCCTTAAGGATACTGAAAGAGTTTCCCGACTGCCTAATATCCTCCATAGAGAAACATGGGAACCAACTGAATTCAAATATGTCTTTGGCCCATTGCCTTTAATTGTAAAATATTTATCTGCATTTTATCGTTGCTTTTTTTTCACTCCTGACTTATTGTTATACTGATACCACTTTAAAAAAAAAAAAAAAACTATTTTTAAATCTGACTCTTACTAGACCTTTAACTTCTACCTCTTCATTGTATTGCATTTGATTTCTGTGCCACCCAGCAGTGCTGACAGAGTAAGATTTTAAGTTTGGCTTCCTTGTCCTGTGAGATGAGCCAAGTGTAGTTTATTGGAGGCTTTCAGCCTATTTGTCAACAATACTATTAGTCTGTTTCAGGAGCTCTGCTAAATAGTGTTAAGCTTTTGGTCTCTTTATCATTCCTATCTAGCCAGCTGTTGCCTTCTTCGGTGATGTGACATAGTATGTTCTCTCCTGTGTCCTGGCTCTTTTATATTCCTTTCAGTGTTCATCTCAGTGTTGTCAGGGTACCACTGGATAGGAGAAGCAGCCATTCTCACTTTCGTTATTCCCCAGTATCTTGATATCACAGCGCACAAAATGGCTTCCAAGAGTTCTTCGCCGCCACCATTCTAAATGGGGGCAGCAACAAGTCTTTGCATGTTCACTTTAAATATGAACTCTAAGCTAGTGTTGTGACTAAGAGCACACATCATATTCAGTCGAGCAGGGCCATTAGAAGCTCCAGGGGTATCTAAAGGACCACCCTATGCTGGCAGACCTTCCCAATCTAGCAGACCAGAGAGCACTGCAACCAAAGATCTTGATAACAGTAGAACACCAGAGCACCCGTATATAACCTCAGCCTTTTTAGGTCGGGCCTGGGCAGCGCATGCGCTGCTCTGCGAGGCATCCTTTATTCAGGTATCACTTGAAGCTCTGCCCATTTCCCACCCATCTTCTCAATTGGCTCCTATTACCGTCCTTTCTAAATCGTTGCATTTGATTCATGAATAGGCTTAGCAGTCCCTCCTTAGTACCACCTTGTCTGCATTTGTAACCTCCCATAAGGACTGGACTTTTTACTTGTGTTGTTACACGGTCTATTTTATCTACAGTCTGTGTGCACCATTTTCTTTAATGATTTTCCCCTATTTCACCCAGGACGTGCTTTCCTACAACACAGAACGTCGCCCGCTTTTATATTTTAATTAGGAAGGGCTGCCTGCTTAAACTATAGCGGCCGTGCTTCTTTTTTTATTTACTGTGGCAGCGCGGTCCGCTGTAACTATAGCGGCCACGCTTCATTATTTATTGTATTTGTCAGCGTGGTCTGCTTTAACTTTAGTGGCCGCGCGACGCAAACTTTTTTTTTCTCCAGTGAAAGCACCCCATACCATGTTATCACTTTAATAGTGGCCACACCCCTTTCTTTAGATGCTGCTCGCCGTATTCATGTTACAGCGAGCCGCGTCTAAACAAAGGGGTGCTGCCGCCATTAAACTGAAAGCACGGCATAGGGCGCTTTTACAAAAAAAAACATTTGTTTGTGAATTTCAGAAACAAATGTATTTTTTTGTAAAAGCACCCCATGCCGTGCTTTCACTTTAATGGTGGCTGCTCCCCTTTCTTTCAACACAGCTCGCTGTAACCTGAATGCGTCGGGCAGCGTCTAAAGAAAGGGGCGCGGCCACCATTAAAGTGGTCTTGCATTTGCAAGAGTTTGAGCTGTTGCCATTATAAATGACAATGCCTTTTATTTATGTGTTGGTTTTCAAAACACATAACTAAAAAAGCATTGTCATTTACAATGCCAATAGCTGAAACTCTCGCAAATGCGAGACCTGTTGCATTGCAAATGCTTGTTACTGAGCTCGTCTGGGCGGCCTCTTAAGTGTATGGATGTCCTCCTGCGCCCACCCTTTGCCCCTTCTCTCTGAATATTGAAGCAAAATCCTACAATGAGGCCTTATCGGTGCACAGAATTGGAATAAGTTGGCCTGCAAGCAGCCTGTTGTGTCTAACAAACTTTCGTTTGAATTCTGTAGCCTAGCTTTGTGACCAGGAATCCAGACCAGCGCGCAGATAGATGGACGCAGTTTTGTCCCAGTGTGACCATATTGTGGTGGGAGGGGAATTGAATGCGTCTTCTAGACCTAGCTACTGCCGGGGCTCCTAAACACAGCCACCACATCCTCATCTGTCAAATTTACAAGAAACTGGGAGACAGGTGGACAGAAGGCACCAAGAGACAGAAATCTGAGACACACCATTTAGGAAGCGGAAAGAGACTTCACGCATTCCCTTTTAAAATGGGTGTGTCAGTCTCTATTTTATATCCGCCTGTGGGAGCCTGACCAGTCCATTTGTTTGTTCTCCCCATTCCTCCAAAATATTTCCTAATGTAAATAAGTTGATAAGTGTATATGCAAGAGTATGTCTAGTAAGCCTAATGATACAATTCTGCCTGGTCCGTATATTGCTCAGATCTCACTGTGCACCCTACCTGAAAACATCTAGCTGTATTCTACACAAACTGCTTATGTCCTTCTGTACTCAGGATCTGGTGCTATTGCCGGGTCTGGTGGCTCAGTGGACTAATGCGTCCACTGTAGGGGCCTGTGTTTGACCTCATTACCACAGTTTCAAATCCCGGCAGGTCCGCTCATCCTTCTGAGGTCGACAAAATGAGTACCATTTTTATCCCGGAGTTTTATATAGCGCTAACTTGACCCGAAGGTATCGGGTATCAGAGTGCTTTACATTAGCACCAGTTGCGTTACACAAGGACACATTCGTTTTTGTTAGGCACGGGGAGATTAAGTGATTTGCCCAGAATCACAGGATGTTGTTCGTCATTGGCGAGACTCAAACTGGGTTCCCCGGAATTCAGGTTGACTGCCCTAGCCGTTAGACCACATTTTTTCGCCATTGAGCTGGGTAACAATAGACATCTGTTATTCAGCACCAAGATACCCTTCTGGGTAAACGTGCACTTTACAAATGCACATGTTATGTTATCACAAAAAAACTCTGCAATTCAAGCTCTAGACTAGACGAGCAAGCATTGGCAAAGCCAATAGCTCATACATTTTTGAACTACTGACTTTGCTAATGGTTTTTGCTGATGCTATGCAGCGTGTGAAGTTAAGCGTTAACGTTGAAGCAATAAAAAAAGTGAACATCTAAGATAATTAAGAAAAGATTTTAAGTCACGGAGTGTCCTTGGTGGTCAACTATAGTTGCTTTCAAAAACATATTAAATAAACACACACAGCTAGTTTTAATTTGATTAGAAAGGACAGTGAACAACTTTAATTACTGTACACGTCTGTCTTCAATAAGTTAGCTAATTATATATTTCGTGTTGAAATGCTCACTTCTTGTTCAGTTCGTAAATCAATTAAATATCTAGATGACAGCTGTATGCTGATATCAGATATAAAGTAAATTTAGACGTAAAGCATTCAGCCACAGTGAAGGACTTCAAATGAGGTCCCGCCGCTCCTGGTCTGTGGTTGCATTGTATCTACGGTGGCCATCACTGCTGGCAGCCATTACGGGTTCCATTGATGAAAATCAGCAAGTGTTTGTATTTGTAATGTGAACGGTGGTTGTGCATCTAAACTCCCATCTGTTAGTGCTCTTTGAAAGTGGATTCAAATTTTGTGCAATTAAGATAACATTTGATTTCTATGTTTGTTTTTTAAATTACTCTTCTGATTAACTAATGAACTTATTGAAGACAAGCTTGTGCAGTATTTTAAGTGACGTGAAGTTGAGCCGGGGATAAAGATGAAGCAATAAATAAAATAAAAATCGAATGTAATCACAGAAACATTTCTAATTCACAGAGTAGACCGCTGTCATATGTATGTGTGTGTATATATATTATATATATATATATATATATATATATATATATATATATATATATATATATATATATATATATATATATATATATATATATATATATATATATATATATATATATATATATTTTTTTTATTGTTTAATGTTTCAAAGTTTATTACTTCACAATTTAAGAAATTAACATTTTAAAATGTGTGTGTGTGTGTATGTATATATATATATATATATTCCATAGGAAAAAAGTTTTTGTTTTGCTAATAACTTTGGTGCCATTTGCCGAATCTTCACGAAATGTTCAAAACTAGTTTGCCACTCACTTCAGATGCTGTCTGCAAAGTTTCGGGGTAATCTGTCAAGCAGGGGCAGAGAAAAAGGGGGTCCCAAAACACGTTTTCCCCAAGTAATTTCCCATAGGGATTTTAGACAGGACTACAGCCTGAACCTCTGAACGGAATTGCTCCAAATTTGGCAGAAAGCTAGTTCTTGGCCCAGAAGGAGTGCTTTTTGTAATCTGGTGTAAATCTGTTCAGTAGGTTTGGAGTTATTAAAGAAAAAATATGTATTTATTTTTAGAGACGCGGATCCCCGCAATAAGTAAATAAAGTGGTATGCTGACCCCATGGGACTGATGGAGGGTTCTGTGAGGGACTTCTCATGGAGAAGAAATTGTGGAGAATTTTTTTTTTTGCTTGCGCAAGTTTTCACGGATCCACCGTGGCACTCAGCGCGGCCTCCCTTTGTGAATTAGCGACAGATCCGAATCCCAATTAAAAAAAAAAATACACTCACTCACAGACCCACTCAGACACAAACTCACACAGCCACTTACATACCTATTCAGCAAAACCACTGACACACCCACTCACACAGCCACCTACACACCCATTCATACACCCAACTATCACACACGCTCTCACACCTCTACACAACCACTGACGCACCCTCTCACACACCCATACATCCACTCACAAACCCATATGGTCACTCACACACCCATATGGTCACTCACACACCCATATGGTCACCCACACACCCATATGGTTACCCACACACCCATATGGTCACCCACACACCCATATGGTCACCCACACACCCGTATGGTCACTGATATTTCCTCTCACAGACCCAGAGAACCACTCACACCCACTCACAGAAGCACACTTGCACACCCACTCAAACAGCCACATACGCTGCATGAGGGCGGTTGGCTGCAGGGCCTGGCCGCAGTACAGGGCCTGCAGCCAACCCCTTGCCACACATGGCTAAAGGCCATGTGCAGCGTGGGGTTGGCTGCATGCGGGGAGGACTGCAGGGCGTGACACACTTGCTATGCACTACTAATTGCCCCACATATTACATCACCATTGACATATTCTATGACATCATTGATAATATCACTGCAACATTTTCTGTGAGATTATTGATGAGAAAACTGTTCATGGCGGGGATGCGAGTTATAGATACCCTATGGCATGAGTTATGGTTACTTGAGATAACTATATCTGCCAAAATTCTATGGTCTTGTGTGTGTAAAATCTGAACCTAACGACCCTGTAACCTTTTTTTTTTTTTTTGTGAGTTTCTAAGGTTTAAATTCTATTTCCTAACTATAATGTCCCTGTAACCTTTGGTTTTTTTCAGTTTATTTTTTATGTTTTTTTAATGCTATTTCCTAGGCCTGGGCGGTGAACTCCGATCCGTTCGCGGAGTTTGCGGAGTTTTTTGCACTCTGCGCTCCGCTTAGCTCGTGGAGTGCAAAAAACTCCACTCCGCGTAGTGCAGCAGAGTTTTCCCCGCTCGCGAACGGTAAGCTCGCGAGCGCAAGCTGCCGCTCGGGTAGAATTTCTACCCGAGCGGCAGGAAGACCATCATGAACAGCAGTTCGCACTGTACTCTGCCACTTGCGGAACTCCGCAGAGTTTTTCTGTCAATTCGCGGAGTTTGGCGTAGCAAAACTCCGCGAACTACGCCCAGGCCTGCTATTTCCTAACTATATCATCCCTGTAATCTTTGTTTCTTTCAGTGAAATATATATATATATATATATATATATATATATATATATATATATATATATATATATATATATATATATATATATATATCTACTGGCGGTCGCCAGTAGATAGTTATAGTTAGGACCTATTTTCCATAGGAAATCCGCGACATTCTATTTGAAATAACTCTCTTGCCGGTTTACGAATCTTCGCAAAATTTTCAAACTTTATGGCCCGCTCCGGTCCGCTCCTACCCTGAAAGTTTCGGGGTGATTCGTCAAGCGGGGGCCGAGAAAAAAGGGGGGTCCCAAAACATGTTTTCCCCATTCATTTTCCCATAGGAAACTTTAGACACGGCTACAGCCCGAACTGCTGAACGGAATTACACCAAATTTGGCAAAGAGGTAGTTCTTGGTTCAGAAAGAACCCTTTTGTTAAATGGTGTAAATCCGTTCAGTAGTTCCTGAGAAAATCAAAATGAAAATCACATATATATCTATGGCCGCGTCGGATTCGCGCACCCTCCCGATCACGAGCTGCATGCTAATTGGCTGTCAACACTCCAAATCAGGAAGTGTTGGCAGCCATTTTGTCCCTCGGTAGAACCAAGGGACAGAAACAAGTGCGCAAACGCACAAAGGGGGCAGGGTAGAAACACCCTGACCCCTAGGTCTGCTCAGGGGTCCCACAAGGACCCCTGGGCAGAAAAAGCATTTTTTTAAAAAAATCGGCGGGATGCGCTTAGGGTGCGCGGATCCTGCCGAAAGAAAAAAATCGAAGCGCGGTCTCCGCGCTTTGATGCAAATTTGCCCCGGGTGGCCCAAGTCCCAGGGGCATGAGGGGGTGGGTTTATTGTTTATATGGGGGCCTCTAAGGCCCCCCAAGCCCCGGGGACCGCCACCCCCGGGGCTTAATAAAAAATGGTGCGGGAGGGCTCTCCTGCCCTCCCGCAGCCCCGGGGACCGCCACCCCCGGGCTTCTTTTTCAATTTAAAATAACGTGTGGGGGCTCCAGCCCCCACACGCCCCGGGACCACCACCTCCCGGGGCACATAGAAAATAAATGTGGGGGTCCGTTACGGACCCCAGAGCCCCGGGGACCACCACCTCCCCGGGGCTGTGCAATTATAGGGAGGGGGCCGCGCGGCCCCTCCTGGAGCCCTTGATGGCCCTGGGGACCGCCACCCCCAGGGCCGGCTCCTGCAGTGTCCCGGGTGCTTACCCCGGGACACTGTAGTTTGCAATGACAGGACGGGAGCCTCGCGGCTCCCGTCCTGTCATTGCAAACTGCTTTGGATATTGGAAGAGAGAGCAGGAAACCTGCTCTCTCTTCCAATATCCAAAGCACATTGCTTTCCACATGGGGAGCTGCATCTTAGCAGCTCCCCATGTGGAAAAGCAATGCCGGCTCCCAAGGGACGCGGTGAGCCGGCGGGACTGTGAGGGATTGGGGACCCCCACAGTCCCCAACGGAGAGGGCCAGCCCCGGGGGATGGGGTCCCCGGGGCAAGTAGTGGCCCGGGAGGGGGGCCACGCGGCCCCGCTCCCCAAAAACAAAAGCAAAATAAAAAAAATAAAAAAAGGAAAGGCCGGCCCGGGGATGGGGTCCCCGGGGCCTTAAATGGCCTGAGGAGGGGGGCCACACAGCCCCCTCCAAATTAAAAATAAATAAATCGAGGGCATGCCCCGGGGATGGGGTCCCGGGGCCAATACAGGCCCAGGGAAGGGGGCCACGCGGCCCCCTTCCCGTTTTTTTTTTCATTTAAAAATAAAAAATAAAATGCTCAGGCCCCGGGGATGGGGTCCCCGGGGCCAAAAGTGGCCAAGGAAGGGGGCCACGCAGCCCCCTCCCATTAAAAAAACAAAAAAAAAACGAGCGGCATCGTGCCGGGGCCCCGCCCCTCCCTGCAGTACTTTGCAAACGCGCCCCTGGTGCGTTTTAAGAAGGGAAGTAATTCCCCTTGAATACTGGGGGTCCCTGGGGCCAACTAGCCCACCAGGAACCTCCAGTATGCTCCAGGGGCTGCGTTGCAGAGAGGTGTACAGAGGCCACGCCCTTTTACACCTCTCTGCAACGCAGCTCTGTGGCGCTTTTTAGAAGTACATGGTGGGCTAGTTGGACTCCAGGGACCCTCAGAATTGAAGGGGACTTAATCCCCCAACTTAAAACGTGCCACGGGGCGCGTTTGCACAGTGGTGAAGGGAGGGGGCGGGGCTTCAGGTGACATGTGTGCAAACAGGCCCCGTGGCGCGTTTTAAGATGAGGAATTAAATCCCCTTCAATCCTGAGGGTCCCTGGGGGCCAACTAGCCCACCATGTACTTCTAAAAAGAGCCACAGAGCTGCGTTGCAGAGAGGTGTAAAAAGGGGCGTGGCCTCTGAACACCTCTCTGCAACGCAGCTCCCTGGCGCATACTGGAGGTACAGGGTGGGCTAGTTGGACCCCAGGGACCCTCATGATTCAAGGGGCCTTAATCCCCCAAGTTAAAACGCGCCACGGGGCGCGTTTGCACAGATGTCACCTCAGGCCCCGACCCCTCCCTTCACCATTGTGCAAATATTCCTCTAAAATCAGCCGAACTACGAATTCCTATTTACTCACCTGTTATCAGGAGAGACCTCAGTGCTGCATCTTTCAGCCCAGTACTGATCCTGAAAAGTAATTTTAACCGTACTTACCAGTAACTTGAATTTCCTTCCATAGGATATCATTGACTGGATTCACTTGGAAATTCTTCTAAGTGTGGAGTTTTGGAACTTTATAATATTCCTCTAAAATCAGCCGAAATACGAATTCCGATTTACTCACCTGTTATCAGGAGAGACCTCAGTGCTGCATCTTTCAGCCCAGTACTGATCCTGAAAAGTAATTTTAACCGTACTTACCAGTAACTTGAATTTCCTTCCATAGGATATCATTGACTGGATTCACTTGGAAATTCTTCTAAGTGTGGAGTTTTGGAACTTTATAATATTCCTCTAAAATCAGCCGAAATACGAATTCCGATTTACTCACCTGTTATCAGGAGAGACCTCAGTGCTGCATCTTTCAGCCCAGTACTGATCCTGTAAAGTAATTTTAACCGTACTTACCAGTAACTTGAATTTCCTTCCATAGGATATCATTGTCTGCTTTTTGCTGAAAAAGTTTCTAAGTGTCGATTTTTGAAACATACAAATATTCCTCTAAAATCAGCCGAACTACGAATTACAATTTACTCACCTGTTATCAGGAGAGACCTCAGTGCTGCATCTTTCAGCCCAGTACTGATCCTGAAAAGTAATTCTAACCGTACTTACCAGTAACTTGAATTTCCTTCCATAGGCTAACATTGACTGGTTTCACTTGGAAATTCTTCTAAGTGTGCAGTTTTGGAACTTTATAATATTCCTCTAAAATCAGCCGAAATACGAATTCCAATTTACTCACCTGTTATCAGGAGAGACCTCAGTGCTACATCTTTCAACCCAGTACTGATCCTGAAAAGTAATTTTAACCGTACTTACCAGTAACTTGAATTTCCTTCCATAGGATATCATTGTCTGCTTTTTGCTGAAAAAGTTTCTAAGTGTCGATTTTTGAAACATACAAATATTCCTCTAAAATCAGCTGAACTACGAATTCCGATTTACTCACCTGTTATCAGGAGAGACCTCAGTGCTGCATCTTTCAGCCCAGTACTGATCCTGTAAAGTAATTTTAACCGTACTTACCAGTAACTTGAATTTCCTTCCATAGGATATCATTGACTGGTTTCACTTGGAAATTCTTCTAAGTGTCGATTTTTGAAACTTTATAATATTCCTCTAAAATCAGCCGAAATACGAATTCCGATTTACTCACCTGTTATCAGGAGAGACCTCAGTGCTGCATCTTTCAGCCCAGTACTGATCCTGAAAAGTAATTTTAACCGTACTTACCAGCAACTTGAATTTCCTTCCATAGGCTAACATTGACTGGTTTCACTTGGAAATTCTTCTAAGTGTGGAGTTTTGGAACTTTATAATATTCCTCTAAAATCAACCGAACTACGAATTCCGATTTACTCACCTGTTATCAGGAGAGAACCCAGTGCTGCATCTTTTAGCCCAGCACTGACCCTGAAAAGTAATTCTAACCGTACTTACCAGTAACTTATATTTCCTTCCATAGGAATCCATTGTCTGGTTTTCAGCAGAAAAGTTTGTGTCGATTTTCACAAACTACAAATATTCCTTAAAAATCGCCTGTATGACTTAAACGCATTCTTTCAACTGTTTACAGGAGATGCACCAGTGCTGGATCCAGGATCCAACACTGAGTATGAAAAAGTAACGATAACACTACTTACCTGCTAAGTGAATTTCCTCCCATAGGATAACATTGGTGATTCTATGTGAAAAAGTTTCTAAGTGTCAACTTTTAAAATACAATAATATTCCTTAAAAATCACTACTGTAACCAAAATACTTTTACTCAACTGTTTACAGGAGATGTCCCAGGACTGAATCTAGGATCCAGTCCTGTGGTTAGAAAAGTAATCCATAAAGTAACTAATTGCATTTAACTAGAAATTCACATTGAGCTCAATGTTGCATTGTGTTTGAAATTGTGTTGCCCATTACAACAACTGTAACTTCTGTACTTAAAACTCTATTGCCTATTTGCAAACTATTTAAACTAAAGTAATTCATTCTGAGAAAGTATATTTTGTAATGTAATGTATAATGTAATTACAATGTAATTTAATAAATAAAATATCTAAAAATAAATAGTTTTAAAAAATGTAGTAAATCAGTATCAAAAAAATAAATATAACAATTGATACATTTAAAAATTGTCATTTACAAAACCTTTGAAATTCACTGAAAAAACCATAGGTTTTAGGGGCGTTATAGTTAGAAATTAGCATTTAAAAAACCTTTGAAATTCACTGAAAAAACCATAGGTTTCAGGGACGTTATAGTTAGAAATTAGCATTTAAAAAACCTATGAAATTCACTGAAAAAACCATAGGTTTCAGACACGTTATAGTTAGAAATTAGCATTTAAAAAACCTTTGAAATTCACTGAAAAAACCATAGGTTTTAGGGACAGTTATAGTTAGTTGGACATTGCACTCATACAAAACCCGTGAAATTCCCCCGTTATAGTTAGTTCAGCTAACTATAACTCGCGCCCCGCAATGCACTGCTGATGACGTCACATATTACATCACTCATGACATGGTCGGTGACATCACTGATGACATCACTGATGACATCTCAAATGACATCACTGATGACATCATCCACGTGA
This sequence comes from Calotriton arnoldi, assembly GCA_963921515.1. NCBI lineage: Eukaryota > Metazoa > Chordata > Amphibia > Caudata > Salamandridae > Calotriton > Calotriton arnoldi. The sequence goes on along the minus strand of CAWUFW010000672.1, from coordinate 2,466,135 downwards.
TAATCTGATGCACCTCCTCACACCCTAATATAACCTTTGATACACCCACTCTAAATTACAGACTGCCATTCGCAAAACCATAGACACTCCAACACCAATAACTACATACCCACTCACTGATTCTTAGGTCTACACACACACATCCACTCACTCACCCGTACAGTCACTCATACTTATGGTCACTCAGTACAGGACTATCATATGCACTCTTACTCCTATATAGACACTCAAACACCGCCACTCATCCATAGAGGTACTCACACACCTAGTCAGTCATGCAAATAATTAAACACACTGCCATTTACTCACCTATACACTTATACACACACCAGCTCACTTAATCATACAAATACTAGCACATTGTTACGCTCTTATACAATCATTGATACAAGCACACACTCATCCATACAGCCACTATCACAATCACTCACTCTCGCTAATAGCTATTTATATACTCCAACACACATATATACTGCCTTTCACATATGTAGTTACTCACACATGTACCACTGGGACATACATTCACTCACTAACACACTCTTACACACACTTACCCACCCATACAGTCTATCACAGATGCACTCTTGAAATCATCCACCCAGTGAATCACCCACTCACACATCTATGCACAGAGTCGCACACACCCCTCCCACACAAACACTCAGGCACCCATTCAGATACTCAGACAACCATTCAATAACTCATATACACACTCATGTAGCTATTCACAAACACATGCAGCCACTTACACAGCAACAGACAGACGGATACAGACATTCACCCAGTTTAGTCACTAACCCATGCATTCAGTAAGATACGTTAAATCACTCACTTATAGAGTCAGTCACGCACCTACTAAATCATCCATACAGACACTTATACACCCACTCATTCTTCAATACGTATTTTCCTATATATATTAAAAATATTTAAACTTTACAGAAACACACAGTCACTGCATGATGTCAACAGTGATGTCATTTGAGATGTCATCAGTGATGTCATCAGTGATGTCACTGACCATGTCATGAGTGATGTAATATGTGACGTCATCAGCAGTGCATTGCGGGGGCGCGAGTTATAGTTAGCTGAACTAACTATAACGGGGGAATTTCACGGGTTTTGTATGAGTGCAATGTCCAACTAACTATAACTGTCCCTAAAACCTATGGTTTTTTCAGTGAATTTTAGCTAACTTATTGAAGACTCATATACAGTAGTTAAAGTTGGTTCCTTTCATTTATAGTCAAATTAAAACTGTGTACATTTATTTAATAGGTTTTGAAGGCAAATATAGTCGTAATTGGTTTTTGGAAGGATAGCTAGTTTTAGCTTCACTATAAAGGTCACTCTGTGATTTAATATCTTTCCATAATTACATTACAATTTATCGCTCCATCATTAACAGGGCTTAACTTCACATGCTGCATAGCATCAGCAAAAAGCATTGGCAAAGCCAGTAGGTCAAAGAAGCATGCTCCATTGGCTTTACCAGTGCTTGCCCGTGTATTCCACAGTCTGGATTGCAGAAGTTTTTAGTGACGTGAGGTTCACCACGTTGGGCAGTGTGGCCAAGCTGAAGGCCGCACTTATACTTTGCCAAGAAGCTTCTCTTTGTATATGGATTTCAAAGATAGAAGATTGACAGTTTAAGGCTGGATGTAATGCTGGAAAGCAAGTAGAGTTTAGAGTGTTGTAGCAGGCAAGGAAGTGGGCAGAGTTTACCAGTGCCTGGTGGTACTTTTTAGACACCATTGTATAGCACATGTGCAATTTCTTTCTTGCAAACATCTCAGATGTGCTCTACATAACTTTCCAAGGCACGGTCTCCTGAATTTAGTAACTGTCGACCCCACCCCTTATTCACAATCGCCAAGGAATACACATAGGTCACGGACCAAGTTCTAAAACCTAGGCACAGAAATGTAATCATCATAAACGCAACTGCGGTTGAACTTTGTCATCTCATTAATTGCGCCATCGCCTGATTGAGGAGATTCTGCATGCCCAGGGCTAAGAGAGGATCGAGAAATGTTGCCAATATTCACCCTATGCCAAATCTTTCCACCCTCACTAGTGCCTGGCAGTGTGGAATGTTGGTGCACCTTCACACACAGCCTGCACCACGGCAGCGGAAGCCGTCAGGACTATGCTTAGAAGCATTGGCCTAACATAAAATGATGGCCCCCCTGCAGAATGTGAAGATGGGCCCTTACTCTCCCATATTTCACAGAAATTCATTGGCCTTGGGCTGAATAGGGGCCCTTTGAAGGGTTAAGGCCCACCCCATTAAAAGTTTGGGGTCCGCCTGCACTGCAGGGGCTGCGGGGCCTGTGGTACACCCCTGCTTAGAAATACAAATAAGCAGTGGAAATGTATTACAAATGTTTGTCAGTAGCCACAAACCTCCTCATTGAGGTGTTCACCTCATTTACATTGCTTTACCCTGACCACGTGACGCCTCTGCCACGTTCCTGAGAACATCCGCTTCTGCGCCTGCGCACTGCGAGGTGTCCCTTACGGATACGGAAGCTCTGTACTTTGGGTAACTTATGCGTGTGGTTGTGACACCTTCATGCAGAAATGGCTTTCTGCAGCCCCAGTAAGATGTTTTTGTGTGAAATTTGTGGCTTTTCACAAGTGTAATGTAACATTGGTGCTGGTACGAGGAATGCAATGAATCCAGTTCAATGACGAGAAACTCTTTATTGAAGACACCCCAGCCACAGTTCAGGTAACCACAAGCCGTCCTAACTATCTCAACAGATGTTTGTTCTAGAACCTTAGGGTTGGATGGTTCCAATGTTAAAGGGAAGGGGGGGAGAGGGGTTATGCAGAAGATACCACATGTAAGTCACACATATTGCGAAGGAGCCCATAAAAGTCCACCCTGCAGCTGCTGCCTTCCTCTACAGCTGCTGTCTGCTGTTTTTTTTTTTACATTAATCTCCATTGTATTTTTTTTCCTCGCCGCATTTTCTCTCCATTGAATTCTGTTCTCACTGCGTTAGCAGTGGAGCGTTGAGTCACGAGAAGAACGACCTTACTTTGGTCGAATCGTGTTATTTTTCTTTTCGGTTGCAAATCCTTGTGTATTTGTATCCTTGACAGGAAGCCTTCGAAAGTGATAATGTGCAGGTGCTGCTGTTTAGTCCTGAAGCCGACCTTGAGCTAGTTTTCATCCTCGGTAACGCAGGTCCTTGATGGAAAATATCGTCGAAGAAAATACCTATTTAAATAATTTCGAATTCTTTAATTTTTTGGGGTATTTTGGTGAACGTTTTTGTACGATTTTCATACCTCTTGTGTTTTGGCCTAGAATGTGTCCTGCTGACCTGACGTTGCCTCCTGCTTTGTTTAGCTATTTTTTTGGGTGTTTTGTTATCAGTGGCGGCTCCTCCGCTAAGGCGGAGGAGTGTCGCCCCACTGCATTCAGCAGTGTAAATAAAACTAAAATGATAACTCAATATTATTATCATTTTATTCTTTCCTGCTGTGGCAGCTTTGCGGACGGGGCAGGCTGCTCTGATGACACAGGAGCAGGGGGAGGAGTGGTGGCACTTTAGGTGTAAGTGCGCATGAATGTTTGGCCGGCCGTCTAGGGCCGGCCAAACAGTCATGTGCACTTTGCATGTTCCCCACCAGGCTGTAATGCACAGCCTGGTGAGGAACATGCCCAGGCTCCCATTCCCCGTCTGAGCTCCGAACCACGGCGCTCAGACCAATCATTGCGTTGCAGCATTCTGATTGGCTTAGGGGAGCCTGGGTGCTTTCTGTTCCGGCCGGAGCAAGGGACGAAGGAAGGACGACGAAGGAGAGACCGGCAAGGAGGTAAGTGTAATTTTTTGCCACAAAAGGGGCAAACAGGAGATAGACTAGCTACAACAAATAAAACCATCAAATAGAAAGCAACAGAATCAGTTGCTTTCCAGGTCAGCTAGTAACGTGCCCCCCATAAGTCTTTTGCAAACAAACATCTAAGCTGTCTGGCATGCTTTGACCTAAAAATGGGAGCACGCTTCCAGAGAATGCAGTAAACGGATCATCAATTGTCTTACGGACTGTACCAACAAAAGTTAACACCAATAGGTCCATTAGGGCACACCAGCGTATTAGCACTCTGAAAGGACCACTAGGAAACTTGTCTCTTTAAAACATAACAAAAAAGAAAAAAGCACACAGAGTTTTCATGCCACATACTTTTTGACCACCTCATCAAAAAAGCTATGGTGAGGCCCCATGGCAGATCTTTGCTCAAAGACATTCACAAGACTTATCCTAGGCACACCTGACTAACTGCAGTGATGACAAATCAAAGCGTACCTTTCCTTGCCTGTCCCGGCACATGGTTTGCATGGGGACCGTGGATGTTGTGACATGCCCTTCTGTAGGTTAAAGTGGAAACAAACTATCAGTGGCAGCCTGCTCCAAGCTCTGTGTGAAATTCAGAGTTACAGAAAGGAAGATTTCAGTTACAAATTAGAAATATGAGTAGCTTGTTCGTCTTTAAGATGGGAAAAACTATTGCAGACGCCATACCCAACAACATTTGGTTTGTTGTTTTAGGAGTCGGGACTTGCTTTGCAGTTCATCTGAGAGAGGGCTACAATATTATTTTTTGAGGCATAAAAAGACCTGCCAGATCCATGGTGAGGTTCATGGGTGTTGGGTGTTAATGGGATACAGTAGCAGAATGGGCTGTTTCTTATGGTGCTTTCTTGTGGAATAGATCTGGCTAGCCTGGACTGCTTTTAGGACAGTTCAGTGCAGGGGATACACCTCTATAAGTTCCTTTTATTTAACCATACTTCACATCGTCTCCCTCTTTGAGGCCATTAATGAGCATGGGGCGTTTCCTAGGACCTCTATCTTTGAGGGGCTCCCTATAGCATTCAGCATGACTCTCTTTAACCCTTGAAAAGTCTATTTTTAGGTCAGATGTTCACCAAAACCTTTTGATTTTACTACAAATATATATATATATATATATATATATATATATATATATATATATATATACATACATATGTTCAAATGCGGCTCCTCTCCATAACCATTGATCAAGGACTCCAGCACTCCAGGGTGCTATTAGTGCGGTTTTATTGAAGTGCTTGTGTGCTACCGGTTCTGACGCGTTTCGGCTGCCACGCACCCTTGGTCATAATACACATTAGTCCACAGCCATTTGGAAGATGCACCTGCAAAACAAGGAACACTTAAAGACATGAAAGGTTTTTATCCATGTGGCAAGTGTAAGGCTTGTGCACACAGTAAAAGAACACTCACATATGAAGTGCCAGGCACGAGAGAATTGAAAGTGATCAATAAATTTATGACATGTCATACAACACACTGTGTATACTGTCTAATCTGCCCGTGCGGATTAAGATATATAGGCAGCACTATACACACTGTCAAGACACGCATACTGGAACACATGCGAGCTATCGCAAATAAGGATTTTAATTATCCAGTAGCCAGACATTTTGCCATTAAATACCAGAGCAACAGAGAGCGACTTCAGTATTTCAGCATTGATCACACACCCTTAAACACGAGAGGCAGGGACAGAATTCTGCGATTGCGTAGACTTGAGTCTCGTTATATTATTGACTTACAGACCAAGGCACCGACAGGCCTCAATAGTAGTGAGGAACTGTCCGTGCACTTAGGCACTTGATAGTAGGGCACATTTTCTCTATCAACATTTTTCTATCAACATTGTTTGAGATACTGGTTCTCTATTTTTCTTTTCTTTACCCCCTTTTTAGGACCTTGAGTTGTAATTGCAGGCCGATCCACGGCGAGATATTGGGCGAAAAGCAAGGCACATAGGTAATAAATGCAAAATTAAGGCACAGAGCAACACGGTATATACGTTGGTCTCGTATGATTTATTAACATGATTTGCATAGCTACGTCCATAGTAAGCCATGTCGAGGTTTAGTCGGATTGCACATAATTGAAATTGCCGATTCACGGTTAACTGACAACATAATATTATGTATCTGTTATGTTAGTTTTATATTCTATTTGATTAATGTGTGCCGTTATACCACCAACATGGCACTCAGTGCAACAATGAGTCATGGTCCTATTTTGATTTTTACACATGGTCCGAGGCATTTAAAGATGGCGCTTCTCAGTGTGGAGTTGTAAACACTGAAGAAGGAATTTTCCGAAACGCGTTTGTTTGTCGCGCATTAAAAGCAACTTGAAACTTCTCCCGTGAGTGCTATTCTCTTTCGGATTATTTGTGAAGGAGATTTGGAGCATTGATATATATATATATATATATATATATATATATATATATATATATATATATATATGCAAAACAAATCTCCTTCCGTAAAAGTAGACAAGGGGACACGGCGGGGCTCTGAAGACTCCGTTTATTTCAAAAACCCGGCATGACGCGTTTCGGCGACTGCCTTTTTCAAATGCCTCGGGTGATCTGGGGTTTCAATTCACTCTGTGTGAGCCCATTCTCCTAAAGTAGTGTGGGGCACACCTGACTCACATTACATCAAGGACACTCACGCTGTTCAGTGTTCAGAGACTGCAAGTCCCAGCATGCAGTTAGTCCGTGGTGCTAAGGAGTGTCTTTGTCAGCCTTGTTGTTGCATACTCCAAGTGAGAGGCTGAATAATGTGGTTCAGGCTGAAACCTTGACACAGTGCTGGACAATAGACGGTTTCTCCGCCCTCACTTCCAACCGTCCTCTTCCCCGCTGGCAGTGTGCCTGGAGGCGCTGGTTCAAGTAACTGCGTTCTCTCCATACGTTATGGTCTGTCATTGATATATATATATATACATACATATGTTCAAATCCGGCTCCTCTCCATAACCATTGATCAAGGACTCCAGCACTCCAGGGTGCTATTAGTGCGGTTTTATTGAAGTGCTTGTGTGCTACCGGTTCTGACGCGTTTCGGCTGCCACGCACCCGTGGTCATAATACAGAGGCATTAACCGATGAAGTGTTTCCGAGCGCCATTGTTGCTTAACTTGAATTCTCTTCAAAATATCCAAGCTGATTCTTGATGTCATCAAGGTCTGCCTGCTCCTAAGATTCCTTGGCAAAAGTAGTCCTTTGAATGTGGTTGCCGATGCAAAATATTTCCTCATGTTCACTACTGTAAATCAGCCTAACATTGCAATTCTTTCTGGGTTTTTATGTGCAGTTTTATGAAGGGCCAACACCACCCAAAGGTATTGGAGTGCTTTACATTAGCACCAGTTCCTTTACAGAAGGACACATTCATTTTTATAGGCACGGGGAGATTAAGTGATTTGCCCAGAATCAAGGATGTTAAGCCGACACTGAAACTCAAGCCTGGTTTCCCAGCTCCATAGCTTCCCAGCTGAGGCACTTATGCCACATCCTCTCCCATTAGGACGCCCCATCGTCTCCCTAGCCTCGGCCTCAGTTCCACATTTTGTGATCATGACCAAATCACTTAATCTCCTTGTGGCAGCCCACATTTGCTGTGGGTTGCCCTTCCACTTCCTGCCTGTTGCTACTTGCCACGCTGAACTCTGTTGCACAGATCCCCTCCTCCCCCAACTCAGCTTTTCACATTTTTTTGTGCAGTTTTATATTACGCCAACACCACCCAAAGGTATTAGAGCGCTTTATATTAGCACTAGTTACTTTTCATGAGGACACCGTAAACTTAGGCAAATCACTTAACCTCCCCGTGGCAGCCCACATTTGCTGTTGGTTGCCTGTCAACCTCCATCCTGTCACTACGTGCCCACGCTGAACTCCTGTTGCACAGATCCCCTCTTCCCCCAGATCCCCTCCTCCCCCAAATCTGCTTTCCACATTTGTTTTTTGTGTGTGCAGTTTTATGTAGCGCCAACACCACCCGAAGGTATTGGAGTGCTTTGCATTAGCACCAGTTACTTTACATAAAAACACACTCGTTTTTGTAGGCACAGGGAGATTAAGTGATTTGCCCAGAATCAAGGATGTTAAGCCGACTCCGAAACTCAAACCCGGGTTTCCCCGCTCCATAGTCGGCAGTTCTGGCCCTTACGCCACATTTTCTCCAAAGAGGACACCACATCGTTTCCCTAACATCGGCCTCAGTTCCAAATTTTGTGATTATGGGCAAATCACTTAATCTCCACCTGGCTTCCCGCATTTGCTGTGGGTTGCCCGTCCACCTCACTCCTGTCGCTGCTTGTCCCCACTGAACTCCGTTGCACAGATCCCCTCCTCCACCGACTCTGTTTTTCATATTTTTTTGTGCAGTTTTATGTAGCGCCAAACCCCCCGAAGGTATTGGAGCGCTTTTCCTAAGCACCAGTTACTTTTTTAGTGTGCAGTTTTATATAGCGTCAGCACCACCCGAAGGTATTGGAGCGCTTTTCATTAGCACCAGTTACTTTACACAGGACACATTCATTTTTTCAGGCAAGGCGAGATTAAGTGATTTGCCCAAAATGAAGGATATTAAGCCAATGCCGAAACTCGAACACGGTTTACCAGCTCCATAGTCGGCAGTTCTGGCCCTCATGCCACACCCTCTCCGAAAAAGGCTCCATATCATCTTCCTAGCCTTGGCCTCAGTTCAACATTTTGTGATTACGGATATATCACTTAATCTCCCTGGTTCTAAACACAACAAGCATTGGCAAAGCCAGTAGGTTTCGCCTGTACGAAATCTATTGTTTTCAGGTCTCGGCTAGACAACACATGTGCTGTCTTGAAGAGAGGTGTTGTGTTTTATCTATGGGCATACAGGCCCCCCATCTCCTATCATTGGTAAACTTCAGTGTCGCTCTAATTTTCTTTGATGCCATTTGTCATGGCGTGCGGGCGTCATGCCCTCTTCTTGTGCTTGGCCCTCCCATAGCGCATGGACCAAGTACATGTCTCTTTACACTGCTCCCGGTTTGCACAGCTATTTTTCTTTGATTTCAAGCACGCCATAGGAGTACTTGTGTTTTTAGGCCTTCTTCCTTGTAAATATACACACATATCTCTAAAATGCATGCACATCTACATAAACGAATGCATTTCTTAAAAAGTTGTTAAAACACAAACAGCACTTTTTTTTTAACGATCCGGTGGTATTGGAGCGCTCGCTTCGTCCTCCGTCTTGCCATAGTGCAAACATGAGCCGAAGGTACTGTAGCACTTTAAGTGCTCACCAGTTGGATTCCACAACGACACATTCATTTTTGTTGCTGATCCTGCTTCAATTATTTTTTTTACCTCTTCATTGTTGCTCCCTCCTGCCCTCTTCTGTCATTGCCTGCCCATCTTCCCATCGCCTCCTGCTTCCCTGCTTGACCCGTCACCCACTACCTCCCTCGTCGCTGTTGCTTTTATTTTTTTGCACAATCCGGTGGTATTGGAGCGCTCATTCCGTCCTCTGTCTTGCCACAGTCCCCCTTGTACACATACACACTAATTACCAAAATGAATGCCCATGAACATAAACAAATGCATTTCTTAAAAAGTTGTTAAAACATGAACAGCACTTGTTTATTGTTTTTTGCATGATCCGGTGGTATTGGAGCGCTCGCTCTGTCCTTCGTCTTGCCATAGCGCGAACAGGAGCCGATGGTATTGGAGCGCTTTCAGTGCTCCCCAGTTACATTACACAATGACACATTCACTGTCGGAGGCAGGGAGAAGCGCAAGTGATTTGCCCAGAATCACAAACTGTTCAGTTGACCCCGAGATTCGAACCTGGTTCCTCAGTTCCCCTGTCGGCTGCTCTGGCCGTCGCACCACATTCTCGCTTCACTTCAAAGCACCTCATCTGTTTCTCACTACGCCATCCACATTTGTTCAGCAAGATCCCGTCAACACCGAACAAGCATTGGAAAAGGCAATAGATCTCGGCAATGCCCGAGCTATTGGCCTTATCAATGTGAATGTCTTTTAGCCATGTTCTCTAGCAGCACATCTGCTGTTCAGTGTGACTGAAAGTCACTGGAAAAAGCGCTATGATGTGGCCGGCCAGGCACTATGTCATAGCGCTTTTTTGTGTTTGGAGGGGCAGGACAATGAACTCAACATAGGGGGCGAAGAGACGGCGTTGGCTCAACATCTAGTGATTCTGGGCTTTCAGTGAATTTGGGCTTTCAGTGAATTTCAGCCATGCTGAACAGCAGATGTGCTGCTACACAACATGACTAAAAGACATTCACATTGACAAGGCCAATAGCTCGGGCATTTTCGAGACCCATTGGCTTTGCCATTGCTTGTTTTTATGTTGGCAGGTTCCCAGACACTGCCCTACCAAAAAAAGTTGAAATACAGTGACAAAACAAGACAAGCTTTTCCAAGCTAAAAGGCTAGCATGAAACATCAGACCTATTAACTTGGTCAATGCTTATTTTGTTTTTTTTTGCTGTGCAAGCATGCTGCGTTTTTCATTTTCTTGTCTTTAACACTGCTTCTCTGCATCCCGACTGATTCCTTCCACTCGCTCATAATATCGTCTGCCCACCTATTGAAACTGCAATTCCCACTTCCAAACTGTGCTTAATTTTATAACATAGTTTGGCACAGTTTTTTATGCTAAACTACTCCTTCTGGTGAAAATTGGCCTTTTATTATATGACCTTGGGTTGGAAAAAAAAACGACAGAGAATCAAAAGAAGGCAAAGTGGGGAAAAGCCAAACTTTTCAGCGGCTCTTGGCTCCTGCTAGGTTTAGATAATAAAAATACCTGGGTACTGGACACAATGAAGGGGATAAAATGTACAAGACATGATGAAGAGGAGAAAGGAGAGCACCCAATTGGCACGTCAGTCAAAGGAAATCTAAGATCTGTGGCTGGATACATACCCTGTTCACTTTTAGGTAGCTGTTAACACTTCATGTCTTGTTTCTAGGTGCTACCAAAATTGAACTGTGGTAAGTTTGTCATTGGCTTCAGGATCGCTGAATTTAAACAAGTGAGCCTGCCACAGATAGTATCCCTGGATGCACATAGTTGATTTAGGCCCTAGATCAGTGGTTCTCAACCTTTTAACTTCTGGGGACTCCCACTTAATCATTACTGGCAACCAGGGACCCCCACTGAATCCTAATTGGATTCTGGGGACCCCTCATTGAGTCATTACTGCAAGTCGGGGACCTCTGCCTAAGCATTGCCAATGATTTGAACCGCAAAACAATACCCAAAAAATACAGTAAAAAGCATTCACCTAACAAATACACAAATGACACATTTTATTTAATTCACAAACATATTAAAAAAAAAATCAACATATTAATTTTAATAAAAAAGGTGGGGGCTTTTCTAAATTCAATTGAGGCCACTCATCGTCCTTACTATATTCTGTTTGATGCACCTGCTCTGCTCCCACGAAACAATCTGAGGATACTGATGTCATTTTTAGCCTCCAGTTTCAAATTCCTTTACATTTACAGTACGCTTTAAAATTTTCAATTGTACATTTAGCTTCTTTATTTATATACACTTTATTAATCTGTTCACATTATTACATTATTTTAGTAGTCCCCGGACCACAGGTTGGGAACCACTGCCCTAGATCCCGTCTGCAGTTGATCCAATTGTTTTGAATCAAATCCACGAATAGCCACCTAGGTGGAGCCACTTTTTCAGAGCCATTGTCAAAGTGCGCCGTCAAAGTATCATTGTGATTCGAGTCTAGGAAGAAAAAACAAACAACCACATTCCGAAAACCTTTTATTCAGCTTATTCCTTGACGGAATGGTCTTAGCTATTCGCAGAATGTGGAAACATGAGGGGCACGTGTCTGGGCAGGACCTATGCCATTTTTTGGCCACTCATCCTGCTGTTTGAGGAGTTGAGTAAACAGGGTAGGTCTGTAGCTTTTGTTTTGCGAATTCGAAATCTGCCAAATGGTTCTTGTGGAAAAAACCTATGTAGCGCAAAGATCTGTCCCCGGTAAAGCACCTTGAAAGATCCCAGAAACCGTATACTTTCCACAGCGCCTGAGTTCCGAAAATAAATAAAGAAGAATGTGTATATAATTGTCTCCCAGCTGTGAGAAAGTGTACACAGGAGTAACCACAAAACCGCCCTATACATGAGGCATTTAGCTGACAGTATTTCTTAGAGAGAGTGGAAGAGAGGCTTGTGGTTATCAAGATTTGGACCACGTGATCTGGTGGAAACGAGATTCTGGACCTTTTGCTTCAACAGCCACATTTGGGCAGTGTGACAGGGCAGAATCAAATCTTCCGTACTGTTGTTCGCCTGCTAGGCAAGATGTTTTCATCTTGGCGGGTCTCGCTTGCTTCGAGAACCCTAGTTTTAGTTCAGCAGGCTCCCCCCGTCAGCGATGAGCACTATATTTGCAGATGCCACATGTAATCCCAGTTAATACCCAGGAATTATTCCGGTCTTAGCTGTTGGCGTAGGAAGGTGACATGACTCACAGCACTCAGTCAAACAAAGATACCACATCATTACACTTTTTACATGACTGATCTTAGAAGTCTTCGTTGGACAAAATTGGTAATGCAACCGTGTGTCGCAAAGTCCCTATCCATCGTTATCTTAAAAAAAAGATATTTTTATTTAATTTGTTTGAGTTGGATCCTAGATCGTAACAACCAATACACAAATCATATTTCTATCCTCATTGTTTTACCCACAGTGGACATGCAGTTGGCACTCATATTATCGGGACAGTATCCTGGTATAACATACACGGTGGACTTGATAGACTCTTACAACATGGATGTACTAGGTGACTTCTCACCTCCTTTCCAGCTGGACCTCTCCTGTAATTGCACGCACATCTTCGTGACTGTCCGATAGGTGAAACTCCGTTGCCATCGCCTATCCCTTACAAGTCCATCCATCTCCCCTCATTCCATCATTATCCAGCAGTGATGGGTCATTCCAGCTCTGAGCTTGTTCTACCTCCATCCTTGCCCCTCCCCCCTTCTTTAAGGAAGTCCTCAGTACCATGCTGCCTCAGGTCTTTGCTTCTGTAGTGCATTGTCAAGCACTAGCCTGAAAGAATACTGGGTTCCGAAATATACAGATGGGCCTGGCCTGTGTTACTTGAGGGATGCGCTTTGGAAGGAGATTTCTGAATGTAAAAGTTAACATGTAATGCTTATATAAACAGTACCTGCCACCCCAGTTGGTCATGAAATGGTGCTTATGCTAGCCTCATTCTGTCATTCTCAACCCAGAAGTATATTGTTTCCTCTGCATAATCAAGTGATATATTCCGGCCCTGCAGCTTTTTCCCGCTGCCGTTCATAGTCTGCATTGTGAATGTATGGGTGTGGTACTGAAAAACCTCATTGATACACTGCTTTGTTCAGCAAGGGAGGTGCGCTTCTTCCGGCTTTAAGGATTTACAGAACACCTTGTGTTTTAAAACTAGGCCTGATCTGTCTGTTTGCTTGTTCCGTGTGATTGGGAGCAACATTAAACTGAGGGGCGCAACTAGACCCAACTTTCGGGGGGCGGGGGGGGGAGGGGGAAGGGGCGCTAACTCTTCCAGCAGTGGGAGGAATGGGGCAGAATAAGCATTTCCAGAAGTGGGATCTGATCTACCCTCATAGCCAATATGAGAGAAAGAGGTGACAAACTTTGCAATTTAAACATATTGGACAAACTTATTATTATAACAACCATGTTTTTTGTAGATTTGACACTGTCCCTAGGCTACTCACAGTGATCTTTAAATAGCAGATTGACAACTAAAAGATGGCTTCTACAGATTTTAATCCAAAGCACAAAAGGCAAGTTTTAGCAAAGTTATTCCAACATCCTTTTTGTCAATTCTCTGACCCCTTCTCTGGCAGGACAATTTGCCTGTGAAATATTTATCATTGCAAGTCTAGAAAAATGCTCCTGTCCCATTAATGACTGAAAGTACAATTCAGTTTACCAAGTTGTGAAAGTCAGTGCTGCTTTTGTGCCTACAGCCATTCCAAAAACCGTTTTGGTAACCTTAAACAAGCCTGTGTTCTTCGATGAATGTAGCTATTTGTTTTGACTTCGATCTTTCAGTCTTTTTGTTTAGAAATAGTTGGTTATTAGCCGGAAGTTAGAAAGTGCCCTTGTTTGAAGCTCTCTTTGTTTTAGGGAGTTCTTCTGTCAAGACCCCTTTATCAAAAGAATTGTTGATACCTCTGGCTGGATTAGATGCAGCGGCATTAATAAGGATATTCTTGCAAACATGGGTCTGCTGGTGATCATGCTGCTGGCCTACAAGCTTTTGCAGCCTTGATGAAGCCCTGTGTGTTCATGAGGCTAAAGGTGAGTAACTGTGGCTGTTTTCATGACGTGTTTTCCAGTAAACTGCACAGCACTGCTGGAATTGTGATTGAGCAATAGAAAGGGAAGCAGGGGGTCTAAAATCATTTGGAGAGCTGGAAGTAATGCAGGTGTGCCAGACACACAGCAAGGGCCTTTGAGGGCTTTGACTGTCCTGCCAAGGCATCAGGATGTCCTATGGTACTGCCACTTCAGGTACTATGGTTAGAGGACCCTTTTTCATGTGAACCTATCTAGCCGGTGTGTTCTTGTGCTCTTTAGGCCCATCGTCAGATCTCCCTGTTCAGATCTCCTGTCTCATGTATAGGTCGCTTGAGTACGTTCTGTTCTTCAGCCATAGGTCATCTCTCCATGACATAGGGCAGGTTCCTCTGAAGTACGGCAGGCATCTGGTATCTTGACTCCAGGCAGCTTTCCCTACTACTCACTCCTGGGTTGTTCTTCAGAAGAAAAGAAAATGATACATCCATGCTGCTCACCATATAAAGGTTGAGCAGGGACCATTGTTGTAGGTGTGTGCTGTATTGACAATTATTGGAAAGAATATATATTGAGTTTTCATGATTATGCATTAATGATTAAATTGGGACACAAATGTACATCAGTTTAGTGTCCATGCAATAACACATTTAACGAAGTCCACTAAACATGTACGGAGTGAACAAGCCATAAGAAAGTCTATATTAATTTAGGAAGAATATAATGTTGCATGAATACGCTCTCTACTAGAAAGGATACATATTCTGACAGGACAACAGTGCACTACCTAGCTCCATGTAGTCACTGTCATTCACTGACTAAGATTTCAATGGGAGTCAAAGGCACAGTGGGTAAATAGGAACTGTGAAAGATTATTGGCAATAAATGCATGAAAGAAATTAAACAATATGATTTGAATAAAACTGGGTGTTATGCAACCACTGCACGGCTTCTGGATAATACGTTAATTCATTGCAATCCATGACGGAAATCCATCAGGTAGTCCGAAAACGTTAAGATACTTGTATGGCAATGTGATGCGCTTTATATAAAGCACCATAGTTAATGGATGTGTTTCAGAATGTCTGAGATTCAGAGATTTACTTTTTGAGGCTGGCTTCACATTGCAACAGTCACCTGACCTTATGTGCTCAAACGAAAAAGTGCTTTAAACAGCACACCTGAGAGAAGGGCTTTGTCTCTGCCCACATATTGGTTGCCTTGAGTACAGTATTTGATTAGGCAGAAGGTGTGTGCTGCCATTGAGAAACAGTGGTTGTCGTACTCCTGTTGGCTCGTAAAGTGAGTTTGGTCATTTAAAAAAAAAAGTAACAATGTGGCAGTTGACAATGGGAAGACTCATCTACCACGCTGTAGTATTGGCTAATATTGCTAAAGCATCATGACATGCTCACTGTGTGCATTAACTACAGCATGGACCATGTTTTTATTGATAGGCTAATTCTATTGACAAATAGACCGTCTTAATAAGGATGTTTCCTCTTTCAAAATGGGTATGGCAACCACCATAATGCTGCAAAAGCATCTGTGCCTGTTTTTTCTTCCACGTTTACGTTTGTTCCGTGCAGAATTAGCAGTTTGTTCTGCCCTCCCAACCCAGCACTCCAGCAGACACGCCACACGCCACTTGCTGCAGCCTCACCAGTCTCAGCGATCCTTTATCCCGCACCAACCCACTGTCTC
This sequence comes from Calotriton arnoldi, assembly GCA_963921515.1. Classification (NCBI taxonomy): domain Eukaryota; kingdom Metazoa; phylum Chordata; class Amphibia; order Caudata; family Salamandridae; genus Calotriton; species Calotriton arnoldi. The sequence continues at coordinate 2,450,188 of CAWUFW010000672.1, read as the reverse complement.
AGTTCGTTCTCCCCAAATGCAGCAGCCCGCACATGGCCAGCTTCCTGAGCCATGGGAGCCAGATACACTAAGTTCTTGGGAAAGCCCAGACCACATGGCTCAAATTTGTCTATAAATCGGGAAGAAATACAAGCAGGGGAAGAGAGCGAGAAGCTTAGGCACTTTTGAGATGTAAGCAAATATATCCATTTTATGATTAGACAATGCTGTTATTTCATTGCCAAATCTCTTCTACTGTCCTTTCGGCAGACACTGTGCGTGCTCTACTCTTAAACTGCCCCCTCTACAACCTGCCAATTATGCTCACTAGTGTTGGCTAAAGATCTTTCTAAGTGGTGGGGGGTGATACTTCCCATGAATTCCAGCAAGCAAAACGAGTAAAGAGACTGCTTGTAGGTGGTCTCGGGGAGAGTGGGCTTCTCCCAAGAGAATAAAAAAAAAAATTGGGGTCAAATTTGCTACAACAGCATAGACCTTGAAAGGGCATTCATGAAACATTCCAGGATTTTTGAAGTGCATGAGAGAAGCCTGACCTTTCCTAGGAGTAGATCCCATTTCTTAAAATGCCATAAGTCAGAAATTACTTCCACTATGCCACGGTCTGCATTTTTTCATAGGTGGACCCCTTATGCCAAGAATTACATACAGTATGCTAGTGCCAGAATTTTGCCATGGATACGCCACCCAATAATCATGGGAATAATTACTTGCAGTATACAGGGGTCAGAATCTTTCCATTGGAACCCCTCTATAAAATGAGTTTAAGGTCTCTTATGACAAGAATTACCTCAAATGTCAAGATTCATCATTTTGCTATGGATGCACCCCATATGCTAAGAATTGTGTACAGCATGTCAGAGCCTGCATTCTGCCATGGGTAACACCTCCCATTCGTATGCTGTTAGTACCCTCATCCATACTGCAAAAATAACTTCCGGTATTCCAGACTGGCAGCACACTTACAAGCACAACACACATACACTTACCCACAAACATGCACTAATACACATACACATTCTCTCACACTCATTTGTTCACACACTCAGTTTCACACACTCACACTCATTTTCATTATCTCTTGCACTCTTTTGTACATTTGTACTCTGTCAAACTCACATATACACACACACACACAAGCTGCCCCTCACACTCCCATTAGTCAAATCTGCTTGAATTGCGTTAGAAAGGCTTGGACTGTTGCTGCCCCTGGTAGACATCTCTTGCCTTTTAATGAAGCTTAGTGAAAACATTATCTCCAGACACTATTCAGAAATCATAACATATGGCCTAGTCAATGTTTGTTAAAAGTATGATGTGAATAAAAAAGTGCACTTCCTTAAAATAGCTGTGAAGGATTTAAATGTGGTTTCACATGTGAATCAAGCAGCAACACTATTAACTAATTCACTTTTATAAAATGAATATCATAGTATTCAACGGATCTTATGAAATGCTTGACTGCAATGGCAAACACGTTTTTTTATCCAGTAACACTCTGCATGTTGTGATTTTCAGACCCAACTTACAATGTAAAGAAAAGAGGGACCAGTGTGCCTGTGTGAGTGCACGGTGAGCAGGGAAACAAAAGGGTGAGCTGCGGGACTGACTGGTGAGCGCTTGGTGAGAGGAATTAGTGCATGGTGAGCTGTGTGTCCCATTGAATTCTGGTAGACTATTGTGCCTGTGTGCAAGCAGGGTGAGCTGCGAGAGTGATGGGTGAATGGAGTGCCTGCGTGAGTGCAGGCTGAGCAGTGTACCCGTGAGACTGCAGGGTGAGCTGTCTGAATGCCTATGGGAGTGCAGGATGAGTGATGTTCCTGCATGAGAGCAGGGTGAGAGAAGTGAGAGCAGGGTGAGTGATGTGCTCATTTGAGTTTGGGTGTGGGTGAAAGTGCAGAGTGTGAAGAATGAATGTATGGTGAGTGATGTGCTTGTTTAAGATTGATTGCAGGGTGAGACTGCAGGGTGGGCAGTGAGAATGAGAGGTGGCTGGAATATCATGTGAATGCAGGGTGAGTGGTGTGCTCATGTGAGTGCAGGGTAAGAGGAGGGTGAATGGCGCAAGTGCAGGGTGAACACCGTGAGTGCATGGTGAGCGAAGTAAGTACAGTGTGATCGCTGTGAGTGCAGGGTGATTGGTGAGATTGCAGGGTGAGGGGTCAGCGTGACAGATGAGTGGAGTGTCATGTTCGTGCAGCGTCAGCAGTTTGCTTGTGTGAGTGCAGGGTAAAAGCCATGCCCTGTGTCCAGCCCTCAATGGTGGCCTTGCAGGGTCCCAGATTTAATAAATTCAAGATTTTGGGGATTGGGGATTTTGAGTTTTTTGTGCTTTAACTGAACTTTGGTGAAACTGTGGTCACAAATGGCCTCTTATAAACTTGCCTATTTTTATTGGTGGATTTCTTTTGTATTGATCCTCCTTCCTCTCATTCTGAAACTTGGTGCGGTTTTTTAGGCCCATCGCTTTTAATTGGTTCCTTGTAGTGCCCCTCGTAAAGTCTTGCTTTTCTATGGTCCATTTGTTGTCTTTGCCCCGCCTTTCGGTGTTTGGTTCCCTCCCATGGAAACTTCCCCTGTTATATGTCGTCTTGTTTGTTTATTTATGGTTTGTCTGAGGCACTATTTTTTTTTTACCTTTGGCCTGGCTCACGACCAGAACGCGATAGCATTCTTCTTATTGCCTGTTTTATGTTGTTTCTTTGCGTGTTTTCGACTCCTGTACGTGCACCCCTTTCCGTAGTATTTTGTTTCAGTACCATATACTCTCAGACGCTAACTTGTTTGTTGTATTATTACAATGGGTTGAATTGATTGCGCAGGCTAGACCTCTACAATGGCACACCGGTGAAAGGGCGGCGCATGGAACCAGCGCTCTTACTGTGAAAGCCCGTCTTCTATTCCCATGCCAGTCTCGCTGCAAAGAGCCCAGCTCCTGCTCCTCCACGCTCTCAGCTCTTTGGTTACATTATATGTACATTTTCTTCAAAGGGAAGCATTGTTTTTAGCTTTGTTCACCAAACAGCAAATTACACACATTGTTGCCATTCTCGAGTCAAACACAAAGCGCCATCTCCAAAGCTAGATTTTGTTTGTGTTACCAGTTTACCCATGAATGGCAGATGCCATAAAACTGCGTCTTGGCCCATGATAAGCTGACAATATAGTAACTCTTCTGTGTGTGCCGTGTTGGAGCTTGGGAAGTATTTTTACTGCCTTTCTGTTTCTTCAACTATCCAAAGTGACGCAGAAGAGGGAAGGTACATGATTTTGTAATATGTTACTTGATAGTACTTTGCAGTCGCACACAGAATGTTATGGTGCTGTTTCCTTGCATTGAGGCACTTGTCTTTCTGTCTGTGAGTTACAAAGCCTTGGAATGTGTCTTTAAATGTTTGATGATGCAAGCAGGTATTCCTGAATCACACCGCATGACCCAGTGTGTAGTAACTGTATAGTTCTTCAGTCCCTGGTGGCACAGCACCCAGGATAATGAGCTGCATGGCTAAACACTTATGAGGTTCCAAAAGGCTATGCCAATGCTTTTTGGTTCTGCAGTCTTCTCTGTGTAACCTTTACCTTTGAAGAATCAGGTAACAATCCAGGAATCTCCTTTTTTTCTGCCATGTTTAAGTTGTGAAATGCAGCAGCCACTTTAACACCTGCTATAGTCTACTGCTCTTCACAAATAATGACTTGTCTCCTGTTGTTATAAAACTCTCCCATTGGATGTGGTAGATGGATATATAAAATGTCAGCCAATGAAAAACTAAATTGCTTCTCAGTTTGTCACTAAGTCCTTGGATTTGGATTGAGTCTACGGTATTACCATCTTTTTTTTTTTAGAGTGTCAGTTTTCTAGGAAGACAGCCCCTAAAAGAGGAGGAAAAAATTATTCAGGAGATAATGCATGTTTCATATTTTAATGGCACGTAAACATGTATAGAGTTTGCAGATTTTAAATTGAGCCCACAGACTCCATACCCACACAAATGGCAGATTAAGTCCATAAGCCTCGTTCATAATTGTTTACAAGTATTTCACAAATAAAAGGATTAGGCAGAGTGGGGACGAAGGGGATACTGGAACCAATGGGAAAAAAAAACATAAAGCCTCGTTAGCATGTCAATGGTTTTAATGTCCATTGAAATGCTCAGATGAAGATGAGATCAGGCCCCAGCCCATACAGCCCACAGCAGCTCAAGCTCTGTGTGTGTGTCCTGAAGTTGCATCAGCTCGGACTTAGACACCGTGTTAGCCCTATGGGCGTTGCGCGCCTGATTAAACTAGCCACAGCGCTACAGACAAAGTTTACATGGCATGTGCAAATTTATGGTTTTCGTACATACCATCCTGCTTGTCCCCAAGGAGGAAAATGCGTTGTATTATATTCCTGTCTGTGGAAAGTGCACACTCCAAAAAGCTCCCTATGAGCTTTAAAAAAGATGTAAGAGGGCTGCTCTCGAGGACCAAAGCAGTTCTCCTTTCCTGTCCATCATGGTCAATAACAGGTGAGCATCTGGGCCTAGACAAACAGACAACTTGAAGGGGAAGTGCGTTTGGCTAAAGCTGACAACGTCAAGCTACTAGCACAGAATATTTGAACAATGCTTACTTTTTCCTCCCTCGGGTGTGAAAAGGGTCCTAAGACAGGAAAAGCAATGAATGTAACTACCTCCTTCTAATGGGCATCCCCAAGCGTGTTTACCTTTTTGTTATCCACATAACAGATGAACTGACTGCATGTTCCACTTGGTGAAGGAGGGAAAAACAGCATCCCTCTTACTGAAGTATGTTTTTTTTTACATAGGAGAGCCAGCACTGTAGTGGCCCACAGCCCAAACACACCAGCCCTGGCACTGACATGCACTCCTTTTAAGGCAGCTGTGCATATGTGAACAGGCAAAATGCCGTTTCTCATAGTGCAAGGCAGCCAATGGATGAAGTACACTGGCGCATTGCCCACTTCTATTTGCTTTTGTGGGCGGAAGCAACATGTGAATGACAGTTGAGCAGACCAATGGATGAAGACGGCTGAACAAAAGATCAAGCATGAATGTGTTTGAATTGTGAATTTTTCTGGAACATCTGAGTGGAGAGACAGCTAAGGCTGTTTCTATACTATGTCTAAAACAGTTCCTTATAAAAACCTGCCAACTGCCCATGACCACTGTTCACGCCTTTTAGGACATAATAAACGGATCCAGTCCGTCTGTAGCTTTTGCAGCGAATGCAAATATAATTTGTCTAAAGGGGATCAAGCATTTCCTAGCAGTTTACAAAAAGATACGTTTGGAAACGGCGCAGAAAGATTTTTGTTTAGCAACAGTGCTGAAAGAGTGCGTTTAGATGGTAAAGATTGACTGTGGAAAATGTTGGTTTTGTGAAACTTTTGATCAGATAATTCCAAAGAAGAAAGTAATTCTTTGTTCTCTAGGCAACAAGTTCTGGTCAGCTGCCAAAATCATCTTTTTATGTTGTCCAAAACACAACTGTACTGTCTGGGTGGTCCTGCCTCCCCTAATACTAAGAAGATGAAGGTTGTGAGATCATATGCGATGTGTATGACCTTGAGAAGGCAGCCAAAGACTTCTCAATGTCAAAAGCTATTCATGGAGTTTTGCTTCCTCTTTGGTCTGATGTACAACCTGATAGCCATCTGTTATTCTCTTCTATGGAAGAGATCTACAATTTAGCAAGACAAGGCTCTACTTTAGTTTGCTTTTCCGTAAGACCGTCTTCAGCAGTGGGTATTAAATCTGAGAATAAGGGTGTGCAAAATTATGTAATGTTTCCCGAAATTATGCAAAATGTTGAGACAATTACATGAAATTATGTGTAAATTATGCAAAATGCACCTGGGGTGTCTCAAGTGAAAATTTCAAGTGGGGCATGCCTTGTGTTCAACAGTAACTTGAGATAATTTTTCCTCAAATCTGCCCTTTGCAACAAACATTTTACAAAATTTTACACAGGCATAATTTTTGACATTTCACTTAATTTGCATAATGCAAAATTGCATGAATTTCTCAAAGATTGCAAGTGTAATGGAATAATTTAGATTTACCATAGTTATTTATATAATAATATTTTTGTAATCGCTGTGATTTGTATCCATAATTTGCTCGAAGACTAAAAGGGCATGATGATCCCCGAAACCAGCAGTTCTGCATCCTCTTTTTACAGGTGCATAACCGAGGCATAGAGTGCACCTGCAGTATCCGTTCATGAGCTGGGACCGCTGGCAACTGAGTCCACCACAAAAGGCATGTTCCGCATTCTTTTGAATTTTTGATTCTCTTTATCCTCAGACTTGCCTTTGATCCCGTTTAGTTGGTCAAGATGAAGCAATGCCTTCGTCTGTGGGAAAAATCAAAGATTGTGTTTAATCCTCCGCTCTGCTGTTGATTATGACCTGATTCATTGTGTGGTGGATGCTTTGGCAGCATGTCAAGCTCAGCCTGTTGACAGATCGCTTTGACATAGGAATAGTGAAGGGCAGAGGGTGCCAGACTAAGGAGGCACGTGGCGTTGGCAGGAGATCTTGGCAACGTATCTATTTTTTTTACTTTTAATTTGCACTTTAATGCGAGGAGGTCTTAGGAAAAACACCATGCTAACAATACAGAGCTTTTATGGAGCTTTTTAAAAAATTTCTATATTTAAGCTCAGAGGATGCTGCTCTTATGAGAATAGGCTGGGAGCGACAAGTGTATGTTATTGTCTCTGTTAAGAAGAGCTCTCATCGATTGCCTTTAGTGTGAGTACCTGGATTCAAAGTACTGCTATTCACTGAAAGGATGTAGCAAGAGGGGAAAACAAAAGTTGTTCTCCATGTAGCTACATCATAATTGGAAGCGGTTTCTTCCTCTATTCGCCTGTCTCACCTAGGTTTCCAGGGACCCGAGCGGGGCCGCGGGCGGTGGAATTATGGCTGGTGGTCTCAGCTGCCTCTCTTTGTTCTCCTGCCTCCTTGATGTCAGTGGAGACCTGAGTTAGCCGGTTTCCTGCGCCAACCACCATATTCCTTGTCAGATGCAGATCTCTCTTGGCCAGCTCTGACGGAAAAAAAGCATGTCATGATGACCGCTGCCTCTCACAGAGCCACTGTCTGTGCAGCACCGGCTTTCCACTCTCAATGTAAAAATGGAGAGTGAAGCATGGGGGGGGGGGGGAAGGTACCGAGGATGGTAGGATTGAGTGGAAGGAGGGTAGTTTTTTTTGATAATTTATATATCTGGGTGGAGGGATGGGTTGTTGAATGGAGGGTGGTGTAGGTGGCTGGGAGGACGCGTTTTTTCAATTTTTTGAAGCATTTGAGTTTTTCCAGTATTCTACATCGATCCAATCTTGCTTTACATTTAACAAGGCTTGGGGTTTCCATCACCCTCCACTGTTGGGCAGTATCCCTCTTGGCGACTACCAGACCTGAGCCCACAAAAACCCATCTGCCCCTTTGCAAATACAGGTCGTCAAAAAGAGCTGGTAGAGGGTAAAATAAATTTGCCTTCCTGTTAGGACAGAAAGGATTTTTTCAATTGCTGCCCAAAAACCTCTACAGCTCCACACTGTGTGAAGGAAATCCCTACTGTAATCTTGTAATCTTAAACGTATCTGTTGGGGCGTCTCTTCCATCTTGCCAGAGCCAATTTCTGTAGGGGTAATCAGGTTAGTTAGCTACTCCCCATAGTCCATGGGACCCAGGTCTGCCACCCCATGCCGTTTTGGGGTTTTAATGCACATCGGAAGAAAATATGAATCTTTTTGGAGCAGAAAAATGTGTAGATTGGTTTTAAATCGCTGTAATCTTAATACACTATTAAAATAGGCAAGAACGATTTAAGATTTAACAAAGAAAAACTTATTGAAATTATAAAAAGCATTAGTGAAGTATTGGCCAACCAGCTGAAGTACACTTTGTTTTTAGATGAATTTGCACACGTGTTCTGGCAAATTTCCATTTCACTTAACACAATCGAGTCAGTGTCTGAAGTGGGCTACCTGATTGCTATGTGGTATGTTGAAGGAATCAAAATGTGAATGACAGGTGAATAGACCAATGGATGAAGAGGGCTGACCTAAAATCTCTTTATGTATGTATCTGTCTTTGTGTTGTTCATTTATGGATTTGTTTTTACTGCATTAGACTGGTGAGACAGCTGTCTTTAGGTTTGTGAAAGGCAGCGAGTCTTCTAAGACCCTCAATGCTGCCCGGTGCAGGGTTCCACCTCTAATTCACTTTGGGTTCGCTATCAAAATAATGAGGCAAGGCGCTGGAAACTGGAAGACAAGAAAGAGGTTTATTATTTCTCATGAGGAGATCACGTCAACTGAGACACCGGGATGTCTGAGGGAGGTGTTCTGCTGACAACTCCCTTGGCTCTTCCTTTTATACAGGTTTGACACAATGCATTTGTTTGATCAGCATGGTTACACAAGCTTGGGGTCCCCGCCCCGGGCAGGTTGTCACACAAGCCCAACAGTAATTCTCTTCCCACCCAGGTCAAACAGACAATCTTATCTTGGAGCTGGACCTTGCTTCAGGGTCTAAAACATGTGAGACCGGCCAGATCTAAGAGTCCGTTCTGTTGATAAAAACAGGTCCCATTGTTGGTAATAACAAGTCTTGCTGTTTGCAGTGCAATAAATCATGTTGCAAGAGTCTTTGGTGTTTGGAACCTGTTTGTGTAACTAGGTGTAGTGAGGGGTAGAGTGTCCAAAAGCTTGTCTGAAAACAGGGATGAGAGGAAAAACGAGTTTGTGGCAGCAAGTGGCGCTGAGGTTTGTTGTGGCAATAGAGTTTATAGCCCCCAGCACAGTACCAGGTCGGTCAGAGGGATGCTAGTAAGGGCAGGGTGAAACAAAGGTGACCAACAGAGTACAAAATGGCTGTGATAGATTAAAATGACTGTAACTTATGTGCACATAAAATTTCACCAGACAAGATGGCGCAGGTAATGTTCATAATTGTCATTTTGCTTTTAACAGTGGCCCCTTTGAACATAACTAGCCAGCTTGTCAGTCTATTTCGATCTCCATAATGTCCTGTATCTCTTGATCATACAATACTCTCATTTTTGTTAGCTGAGTGTCCATAGTCTTAGGGTGCAAGGTAGTTATGCAAACATAACACAGAGGTGGTATACAGTGTATACCCAAACAACAACCACATATTGTCAATACTGGGACCAAGAGAATCATTGATATTTTCCAACCCCACTCCTTCAAGATGCCCCAAAGCCAGCTTCCAATTGTCCAAGTCTCTGATCCTTGATGAATTTCTGAAGATAGTCTATGGAGATGTTCGATTGCTTCATAGACAGAAGGTGAATTATCAGGCTGCGTCGAGGAACTGTGATGAGGCAGAGTCTGCTTGATCAATGTCTTTAGAACGCTTTTCTCGATGATGCTCTGTTAAGAACAAAACACAATCATGAACATTCTGCGCCATCTTGTCTGATGAAAGTTCCTACGTGCACATAAACTACAGTCATTCTGATTTACCACAGCCATTTTGTACTCTGTTGGTCACCTTCATTTCACCCTGTCCTCTAGCAGCCTTCTGACTCTCTGACCAAACCTGATATGTGTGCTGGGGGCTATAAACTATTTCCACGACAAACATCAACATCACCTGCTGCCTCAAACTCGTCTTTCCTCTCATCCCTGCACAAACGGGTTACAAATACCAAACAGACTCTTGCAAACATGGTTTATTGCACTACACACAGCAAGACTGGTTTTTTGCCAACAATGGGACCTGTTCTTATCTACAGAACGCGCTCTTAGATCTGGCCGGTCTCACTCGTTTTTAGACCCTGAAGCAAGGTCCAGCTGCAATTAAATTGTCTGTTTTTGACCTGGGTGGGAGGAGAGTTAATGTTGGGCTTGTGTAACCATGTTGATAAAACAATGTCAGGCTTGTGTGACAACCTGCCCGGGGCGGAGACTCCAAGCTTGTAACCATGATAAAAGAAACAAATACATTGTGTAAAACTGTATAAAAGGAAGAGTCAGAAGCATTGCCAGTAGAACACCTCCCTGAAGACATCCTGGTGTCAGCAGTTGACGTGGTCTCCTCTAAGAGTAATAAACCTTTTTCTTGCCTTCCAGCTTCCAGCGCCGGCCTCGTTATTTTAGATAGCAAATCCAAAGTGGATTAAAGGTGACCTTGCGCCGGGCTGCATTGGGGATCTCAGGAGACTCGCTGCTTTTCACAAATTGGCGACCCAACGGGGGGCCCATCAGAGACACGTGGGTCCAGTAGAGAGGTCCTAACGACGGAGTGAACGACTAAATGATTGGAGTGCACCTGCCTGAAAGAGACCCTCGTCTGGCTGCCAATTGACTGAACTTCACCGGTTCCGAACGGACCTCTCTCGAGTGACCTGCGGTCCTGACTGGGGCCTTACAGGAACGCCGCATTGATTGTTGGAGTAAGAGGACAACCAGGCGCTGGAAGGGGAATACGAAGAACTGTCCATACGGTCCGGGTAAGGTCGTGAGAAAACATGACTTAAATTGATTGATTGATAGAAATACTAGTATTCTTTTTGAGTTATTTGAGACATTCCCTGCTTGCAAACAACGTAGAATAGGAATATTCTCTCTTTGCAGACAGCGAAGGACAGGTAGTGCAGACTTTTGTCTAACATTAATTGAGATATTCATTTTGACCGCTAAATACGTCATGCCTGTTTTCTCTAGATTGTTTGATTGTTTTGGACCGGACCGTTTGTTAGAGGTCAGTCATCCGGCACCGCCGGAAGGCACCCCTAACAAGGACATGTACGTGAAATATGGATTAGCCACCGTAGCTTATAGCAAACTATGGCATAAGTACACTAGGAAGGACCGGGTAAATCAGTGGCCACTGACGGGATCTTTCGATCCCGCTAAAATAGAAACGTTAGAATTAGCTCTCCACAAAAAGAAAGCTAGACCAGCCATGTTTGATAGTTTTGGTTTATGGCGAAAAGAAGCAGCTCAACGGAAGAAAAGAGACAAAGCTAGACAAGATAAAGAAACGCGAAAATCAGCTTACCAAGCCTGTAAAAGTTAGAAGAAGAACTAAAAGAAAAGGAAATCGATAAAAAGGAACAGGAATCAAAAATATCAGGTCAATGCCCTGTTAGAACGCCCTTATCTCTTTACCCCGAGTTACCAGCAAAACAGGGGGTAGATGATGATTTATTGTTAGGTCCCCCAATGATATACATGCCACCCCCTTATGCCCCTACCCATCCCGTAGTACAACGCCAGGACCCCCAAAGTATAGCTGGAGATGGCACGATCGCCTCAGTCTCCACCACCTCTGCTCCCACCGAGCCACCCACACCAAATGCCTCATCAAAGGAGGCAGTAGTAGAGAGTAGGAACCAAGGAAATAGGAGCGCCCAGGGACCCGCGATTAAGTAAAAATGAGCGAGCAGGCATTGATAAAATAGTTAAAACCCTCATAGATAGGAAAGAAACAGAAGAACACGTAACAGACATATGCGACTCCTATGTTGAAAACCGCAAACGATACTTTATTGTACGTCTCTGTTACCACACCCTTACTGCATATGAAGAGAAGTACCAAAACGTAGGGCCCGAGAGATTAGTGGCTCTCTACAGGAAGGTAGACATCGGAGATGAAGGCGACAACGATGTTGCAGAACTATTTTCATCCACACTAGAAGTATTGCGTCACCTCATAGAACAAGGACAGATAGATAGGGACAGGACAACTAAGGTAGCAGGACCCCCAGTGGAAAAAACAGATAGCATGATGCCAATAAAAGAAGCTGCCCCTTACTGGATACCTCCTAGAGGACAAGGGACTAATGACGATATAAACCATCAAGACGCTAGAGGAAGGGTGGTCTACAATTGGGTGTATCAGCCATGGGACAGACAGGACATCCTGACCTTCCGTAAATCTTTGCCGGATTTACGAAAGAACCCCACCGCCTTTTACGCCGAGCTAGGTACCGCTCTGGGATCAACAATAATGACACTTGCCGACATAGACTTGTTCTTCGGGTTATGTTTGCCAGCAGATGTGTGGAAACAGGTTAAGAAAGTAAACCATACCGAACTGTTTGGTCATACCTGGGAACAACTCGACACACTAGATAAACAGCGGAACCCTGGTCAAAAACCAGTTAAAGCAATATTAGACCTCCCTGACAAAATAGTGCAGAAAGTGAAAACGCTGATCCCAGAGAAAAAGATAGACTGGTCCATAGTAACCGCATGCCGCCAGAAACCACAAGAGGACGTCTCAGAGTACTTCTCCAGATTTGAAACTGTGTTCTCTGATTACAGTGGACAAGACATGTCCACCGCAACCGGACACCACTTATTTGTGCAGAACTACGTCAAAGGATTACTGCCAGATGTATCCCAGAAACTACAAGCCAGCGAAAGTAGTTGGGCAGCATCTAAACCGACGGCCATTCTCCAAATGGCCCAGTATTACGAGCATCAGAGAAACGAAAATGACAGGGCTACAGAAAGGAAAAAGAAGGACTTGAAGGAAAGGGTAATGATAGCACAACTCCAGGGGGCGAATACAGGAGGGGAGCAATATAGGGGAGGAAACCAGCAGAATACCCCTAGAGTACAGCCACCTAGGAACAATCCATCTACATCATATGTAGGACGCCAAGACCTAGGACAGGATCAATGTGCATTTTGCAAAAAATATGGACACTGGAAATCCCAATGCCCGGCTTTGTTAGGAGCTGCTAGGGGCAGAGGGGCGAGGGAAATAGCAAGTGGACAGAGAGGAAGAGGACGTGGGAGAGGGTACGCGAGTGAAGCAAGCGAGGAAAGGCCAGGAAGAGTGAACGCATTTGACCATCCCAGACAGAATCAGTACCAACAGACAGATTATGACAATACGTACGACTTGGCATAGGACAGCCAGGGGCAAGGGAGGGATCCAGTCGAGCTCTGCGTTGATCAGCAAGGCCCTTATGTTACCGCTGAGGTCCTGGGCACGAGGTCGCCATTTTTGGTAGACACAGGAGCAACACGTAGTGCACTATCCAAATGACTGATTCCAAGGGCACCCTTGTCAGGCTCACATGTGACCTCAATAGGATTTGACGGTACGCCCTCCACCAACCCTTTGTCCCGACCCATCCCTTTTAATCTTGACAGCAATGGCGTCGAAACGACATTCCTCCTCTCATCTAACACCCCAGACGCCATTATGGGCCTCGACCTTTTGAAACACTTCCATGCGACTATCAGATGCTCACCAAACGGAGTGCGTGCCATCCTGTATGACAACCCCCAACGCTATAGAGAGAACCCTTTTCAGCACATGTTTTCCATCTCTGAGACTGACACATCCCTACTGGACACTTTGCCATCACACTTATGAGCTAGGGCTGATTCAGACGTAGGACGAATGATGATTGACCCAGTACACGTAACAATACGACAGGACGCAACCCTACCGAAGGTACCGCAGTATAAATATCGCCAGAGGGTGAGAAAGCACTAACAGAGATCATACACTCTTTGGTAGAGGCAGGGGTGGTAGAGGAAGTAGTGAGCAACATTTGTAACAGTCCCATACTACCGATTGTAAAGAGACAGGGAGAGGGAGATGGGAAAGCCTACCGCTTCATCATTGACCTGCGGGAGGTAAACAAAATCGTAGTACCACAATACCCAGTAGTTTCCGACATCACGACAATTTTGACTTTAATCCCCTCCACTGCCACCACCTTCACTGTGATCGACCTCAAGAACGCCTTCTTTTCCATACCTATACACGAGGACAGCCGCTATCTTTTTGGATTTACCCTAAATTCCCGTTCGTATAGATTTTGTAGAGCACCTCAGGGGTACACTGAGAGCCCAAGTATCTATAGCCAGGCGCTTAAAAGACAGTTGGACGCCATACAATTGCCAGATGGAGTGGCACTAATACAATATGTAGACAACATCCTTCTAGCAGCAGACACCATACCAATAGCCGTCACAGCCACCATCAAACTACTCCATTTCCTTGCTGAGAATGGTCACAAGGTCTCCCGAAAGAAACTGCAGTTCTGTAAATCACAAGTGACCTATTTGGGTCACCTTTTATCAAAAGAAGGGAGAAAACTCACGCCTGACAAGATCCAGACAATTCTAGACACCCCTGTCCCCAAAAATCAGAAGCAAGTCCGCTCTTTGATAGGCCTCACCTCGTTTTGCAGACAGTGGTTACCGAACTTTAGCCTCATTGTCAAACCCCTTCTCTCCCTCCTAGCTAAGGACATCCCCTCACCTCTCCCCTGGACCCCCGAATGCCAGACAGCCTTTAAAGAACTACGCAATACCCTTTGCTCAGCACCAGTCCTAGGAACCCCAGATTACTCCAAACCATTCTTCCTCTACACACACGAAAGGGAGGGATGTGCATTGTCTGTCCTAACACAATCAATTGGTCACAAACAACACCCTTGTGCATATTTTTCTGCCACCCTCGATCCAGTAGCCAGAGCACTGCCAGCGTGCCTGCGCACTGTGGCAGCTGCAGCGGTATCAATACGCCAGAGCGAAGGAATAGTGATCTCCAATCCAGTCACTGTTTTAGTACCCCATGCAGTCGACACACTACTGAACCAGACCAAAACCCAACACTTGACTAGCGCCCGACTGACAGGATATGAGTTGACCCTGCTAGCACCGCACATTACCCTAAAGCGATGCACCACCCTCAATCCAGCCACACCGTTACCCCTACCCGAGAACGATTCTAACGTGGCTCCACTACACGACTGTGTGACACTAACCGATGAACAAACAAAAAGTAGAGTAGACCTCAGAGACACCGCCTTTCTAGAGCCAGATGGAGAACTATGGGTGGATGGTTCGTGCATCAAACTCCGCGACGGCACCACCTCAGCTGCATACGCTGTCACCACAGCCCGAACCATTCTAGAAACAGCCCGTATTGCCCAATGTTCCGCCCAGGCAGCAGAACTCATTGCCCTCACACGAGCATGTATTTTAGCAGCTGGCACGACAGTTAACATATACACCGACAGCCAATACGCCTTCGGGGTGGTTCACCATTTCGGGATTCTATGGAAAGAAAGAGGGTTCCTGACTTCACACGGTACACCCATCCTGCATGGAGATTTAGTCTCCGCCTTGACGGAAGCAGTCCTCCTCCCCAAAAAGCTAGCAGTGATAAAATGCCAAGCACATAGGAAAGTGACAGATCTCATTGGACAGGGAAATGCGCTAGCAGACGTTACTGCCCGAGCCACAGCAGAAGACAGAACCATGACACGAATGTATGTGACCAGGTCACAAGCTGAACAATGGACTGATGCTAGGACCACTGTAAGGGACATACAGACTACAGGCACACAAGACGAATTGACCGAGTGGGAAAAGGTGGGACTAAAAGACGAGGAAAATTGCTGGAGAACTAAAGACGGAAATAAATGGCTGTTACCCAATGCCTACCTCATCCCCATATTGACCATGGCACATTTACCAGCACACATAGGCTCCACCCCCATGATTGAACTAATCACAAGAGTATGGCATAATGTCAAGATAACAGAATCTGCAAAGCGCCTAGTACAACAATGTATAGTATGCCTACAACACAACCCAGGGAAAGGGACAGTAGTACCACGGGGAGGGTTTGGAGTCCCTGATCACCCCTTTGAAGTCCTTCAAATGGATTACATCCAACTAGAGAGATGCCATGGTCTAAAATATGTCCTGGTGGTTGTGTGCGCTTTTAGCAAATGGGTGGAGGCATATCCCACCCGCGACAATACTGCCATAGCCACTGCAAAAGTATTGTTGAAAGAATTCGCCCCCGGTACGGCCTTTGCAGAATTTTATGGAGCGACAACGGCCCACACTTCGTAGCCGAAGTGATACAGAACATACTGAAAGGGTTGGGGGTAAAACAAAAATTCCATGCCGTCTTCCACCCCCAATCAGCGGGCCTGGTAGAGAGACACAATGCAACATTGAAACTAAAGCTAGCCAAAATAGTTGCCACAACCGGGTTGAAATGGCCCGACGCCCTTCCATTGGCATTGCTATCAATGCGCTCCACCCCGACCAAACACAGAATGACCCCGTATGAAGTGGTCTTCGGCAGGCCTATGAACATTTGGGCGGCACCAAGACCCACCTCCATTAACGATGTCCCGAACATATTAATGTCAGACTATCTGCATAAATTGACAAACGAGCTAACAATTATCCACCAACAGGTGCAGCAAGCCTTGCCTGACATATCCAGGGGCCCAGGACATGTGATAAAGCCTGGGGACTTCATCCTAGTTCGCAACTTCCAAAGAACGAAGAATCTGGAGCCCAGGTGGACTGGCCCCTGGCAAGTCTTGATCACCACTCGAACTGCCCTCTGAGTGGAATGAAAAAAAAATTGGCTGCACGCCCACCACTGCAAGAAAGTCCCTCCAACGCTGGCAACCTGTGAAGAGGTGGAGGTGCAAGAGGAAGTACTCGCAAAAGACCGACCAGCTCTGAGTTGCTACCCACAAGAAGACACCCTCCAACTGTCTGAATTTTCCGACCCCACGGTGCCATCCAAGGAAGGGTACAACCTAAGATCGACGAAAAGGGGGAGCTCCAACAACCAGGCCACTAACTGAGTCAGAGTCTCAGATCGGTAGCACAGCCAAACGACGCTACCAGGAAAAACACCAGACAAAAGTCTGTGGTCCTAACAGTTGGTGAGCTCCTCGAAGATGATGGAAGAAACGGAACACCTGCAAAGCCCCCGCAAAGACACCAAGACTTTTGAACTGCACAGTACATATCAATTGCACTTGTAGCTGCATTTCTCACCTGCCTCCTGCTAATGGTCACACTCTGGATCATTGAAGAGAATGCACCTGCATACAGAACATTGTCACCAACCATGCAACCAATCACAAAGAAAGAACACTACCTGGTATCACTACCTCCACATCTCCGAGAACGACGCAAAGAATTCTGGAATAATTCTTTCGTACAGATGCTGCACCAGCACAATCTTGCCACCAATGCCACTAACTGTTGGGTCTGTGGGCTGCTACCACATGCCACTGAACATTCCATCCCTTTTATCCCTTCACCCTTTTCTGTTCATGGATCTTGCCTTGCCTGGATGATGCTCCTACAAGAAAGTTACAAAGACAATGCCACTTCCGATGGGACAATCGCTCAGTTCTACAACGAGTTCTGGCTAAACCAAACAGGAAGAACAGCAGCTCCCTTTTGCCCTCACACCTCCAATACGACATTCCCAATGAATGTCCCCTCCAAAGAACGAGTGGAAATACAAGTGTTCAATAATCCTGTCAGAGCCACATTTTCCTACCTGAAGAAAAGAACTGCTGCAACACTGACTGTGGCCCTATCTGTGGTGAACGTCTCTGGCCTTGTATGCATTGAAGGCCGTGGGACTAAGAATGTGGGTCACAGCACTTGTAACATTGTAAGGACTTTGAACACTGCCAATCCTCCAGCATTTGTTACATCACCCAATATGTACTTTGTCTGTGGAACCAAAGCCTACACCTGGCTCCCAAGAAACTGGGGGGGCACGTGCTACATCGCCTTTGTTTTGCCACCGACCTACACAGCCCCTGCAGAGCATCATCGAGAAAAGCGTTCTAAAGACACTGATCAAGCAGACTCTGCCGCATCACAGTTCGTTGACGCAGCAAAAGGGCTCGTCCCGCTATGGGGTCCGATGGCAAACAGCCGAGCCATCAGACATCTGTCTCAAGCGGTAGAAACCGCCCTGAACGTCACAGCTGGCATCCTCACCAACAACACTGCCGAGCTTCAAGCGGTCCGTCTGGTGGCCCTACAAAACCGCATGGTCCTGGACGTGGTACTAGCGGATCGTGGAGGAGCATGTCGCATCATTGGTGCCAGTTGCTGCATATACATCCCTGATAATTCACCCTCTATGAAGCAATCGAACATCTCCACAGACTGTCTTCAGAAATTCATCAAGGATCAGAGACTTGGACAATTGGAAGTTGGCTTTGGGGCATCTTAAAGGACTGGGGTTGGAAAATATCAATGTTTCTCTTGGTCCCAGTATTGGCAATATGTGGTTGCTGTTTGGGTGTACACTGTATACCACCTTTGTGTTCTCTTTGCATAAGTGCCTTGCGCCCTAAGACTATGGACACTCAGTTAACAAAAATGAGAGTAATGAATGAACAAGAAATACAGGACATTATGGAGATCGAAATAGACTGACAAGATGGCTAGTTATGTTCAAAGGGGCGACTGTTAAGAACAAAACAGAATCATGAACATTCTGCGCCATCTTGTCTGATGAAAGTTCCTACGTGCACATAAACTACAGTCATTCTGATTTACCACAGCCATTTTGTACTCTGTTGGTCACCTTCATTTCACCCTGTCCTCTAGCAGCCTTCTGACTCTCTGACCAAACCTGATATGTGTGCTGGGGGCTATAAACTATTTCCACGACAAACATCAACATCACCTGCTGCCTCAAACTCGTCTTTCCTCTCATCCCTGCACAAACGGGTTACAAATACCAAACAGACTCTTGCAAACATGGTTTATTGCACTACACACAGCAAGACTGGTTTTTTGCCAACAATGGGACCTGTTCTTATCAACAGAACGGACTCTTAGATCTGGCCGGTCTCACTCGCTTTTAGACCCTGAAGCAAGGTCCAGCTGCAATTAAATTGTCTGTTTTTGACCTGGGTGGGAGGAGAGTTAATGTTGGGCTTGTGTAACCATGTTGATAAAACAATGTCAGGCTTGTGTGACAACCTGCCCGGGGCGGAGACTCCAAGCTTGTAACCATGATAAAAGAAACAAATACATTGTGTAAAACTGTATAAAAGGAAGAGTCAGAAGCATTGCCAGTAGAACACCTCCCTGAAGACATCCTGGTGTCAGCAGTTGACGTGGTCTCCTCTAAGAGTAATAAACCTTTTTCTTGCCTTCCAGCTTCCAGCGCCTGCCTCGTTATTTTAGATAGCAAATCCAAAGTGGATTAAAGGTGACCTTGCGCCGGGCAGCATTGGGGATCTCAGGAGACTCGCTGCTTTTCACAGCTCTGCAGGGGCTGTGTAGGTTGGTGGCAAAACAAAGACGATGTAGCATGTGCCCCCCCAGTTTCCTGGGAGCCAGGTGTAGGCTTTGGTTCCACAAACAAAGTACATATTGGGTGATGCAACAAGCGCTGGGGGGTTGGCAGTGTTCAAAGTCCCCACAATGCTACAGGTGCTGTGACCCACATTCTCAGTCCCACGGCCTTCAATGCATACAAGGCCAGAGACGTTCACCACAGATAGGGCCACAGTCAGTGTTGCAGCAGTTCTTTTCTTCAGGTAGGAAAATGTGGCTCTGTAAGGATTATTGAACACTTGCATTTCCACTCGTTCTTTGGAGGGGACATTAATCTGGAATGTCGCATTGAAGGTGTGAGGGCAGAAGTGGGCGGCTGTCCTTCCTGTTTTGTTTCGCCAGAACTCGTTGTAGAACTGGGCGATTGTTCCGTCGGAAGTGGCATTGTCTTTGTAACTTTCTTGTAGGAGCATCATCCAGGCAAGGCAAGATCCGTGAATAGAAAAGGGCGAAGGGATGAAAGGGATGGAATGTTCAGTGGCATGTGGTAACAGCCCACAGACCCAACAGTTGGTAGCATTGGTGGCAAGATTGTGTTGGTGCAATATCTGCACGAAAGAATTATTCCAGAATTCTTTGCGTCGTTCTTGGAGATGTGGCGGTAGTGATACCAGGTAGTGTTCTTTCTTGGTGGTTGGTTGCATGGTGGGAGACAATGTTCTGTATGCAGGTGCATTCTCTTCAATGATCCAGAGTGCGACCATTAGCAGGAGACAGGTGAGAAATGCAGCTACAAGTGCAATTGTCTTTGTGCTGTGCAGGTTAGCAGTCTTGGTGTCTTGTGGTTTTGCAGGTGTTCAGTTTCTTCCATCATCTTCGAGGAGCTCAACAACTGTTAGGACCACAGACTTTTGTCTGGCGCTTTCCTGGTAGCATTGTTTGACTGTGCTACCGATCTGAGACCTTGACTCAGTTAGTGGCCTGGTCGTTGGAGCTCCCTCCTTTTGTCGATCTTAGGTTGTACCCTTTCCTGGATGTCACCGTGGGGTCGGGAAATTCTGATAGTTCGAGGGTGTCTTCTTGTGGGTAGCAACTCAGAGCTGGTCGGTCTCTCGCGAGTACTTCCTCTTGCACCTCCACCCCTTCACAGGTTGCCAGGGTTGGAGGGACTCGTTTGCAGCGATGGGCATGCAGCCAGTTCCATTTTCCTTTCACTCGGAGGGCAGTTCGGGTGGTGATCAGGACTTGCCAGGGGCCCGTCCACCTAGGCTCCAGATTCTTCGTTCTTTGGAAGTTGCAGATCAAACATGGTCGCATGGCTTTATTTCATGTCCCGGGCCCCTGGATACATCAGGCAAAGCTTGCTGCACCTGTTGGTGGATAATTGTTAGCTCGTTTGTCAATTTATGCAAGTAATCTGCGTAGTTCTGTCTCCTGCCGTGGCTCGGGCAGTAACGTCTGCTAGTGCATTTCCCTGTCCAATGAGATCAGTCACTTTCCTATGTGCTTGGCATTTTATCACTGATAACTTCTTGGGGAGGAGGACTGCTTGCGTCAAGGCGGAGACTAAATCTCCATGCAGGATGGGTGTACCGTGTGAAGTCAGGAACCCTCTTTCTTTCCATAAGATCCCAAAATGGTGAACCACCCCGAAGGCATATTGGCTGTCTGTGTATATGTTAACTGTCGTGTCAGTCGCTAAGATCGGTCGGGACAAAGGGTTGGTGGAGGGCGTACCGTCAAATCCTATTGAGGTCACATGTGAGCCTGACAAGGGTGCCCTTGGAATCAGTCGTTTGGATAGTGCACTACGTGTTTCTCCTGTGTCTACCAGAAATGGCGACTTTGTGCCCAGGACCTCAGTGGTAACATAAGGGCCTTGCTGATCAACATAGAGCTCAACTGGATCCCTCCCTTGCCCCTGGCTGTCCTATGCAAAGTCGTACGTATTGTCATAATCTGTCTGTTGGTACTGATTCTGTTTGGGATGGTCAAATGTGTTCACTCTTCCTGGCCTTCCCTCGCTTGCTTCACTCGTGTACCCTCTCCCACGTCCTCTTCCTCTCTGTCCACTTGCTATTTCCCTCGCCCTCTGCCCCTACCAGCTCCTAACAAAGCCGGGCATTGGGTTTTCCAGTGTCCATATTCTTTGCAAAATGCACATTGATCCTGTCCTAGATCTTGGCGTCCTACATATGATGTCGATGAATTGTTACTAAGTGGCTGTACTCTAGGGGTATTCTGCTGGTATCCTCCCCTATATTGCTCCCTTCCTGTATTCGCCCCCTGGAGTTGTGCTACCATTACCCTTTCCTTCAAGTCCTTCTTTTTCCTTTCTGTAGCCCTGTCATTTTCGTTTTTCTGATGCTCATAGTACTGGGCCATTTGGAGAATGGCCGCCGGTTTAGATGCTGCCCAACTACTTTCGCTGGCTTGTAATTTCTGGGATACATCTGGCAGTAGTCCTTTGACATAGTTCTGCACAAATAAGTGGTGTCCGGTTGCGGTGGACATGTCTTGTCCACTGTAATCGGAGAACACCGTTTCAAATCTGGAGAAATACTCTGAGACATCCTCTTGTGGTTTCTGGCGGCACGCGGTTACTATGGACCAGTCTATCTTTTTCTCTGGGATCAGCGTTTTCACTTTCTGCACTATTTTGTCAGGGAGGTCCTATATTGCTTTAACCGGTTTTTGACCAGGGTTCCGCTGTTTATCTAGTGTGTTAAGTTGTTCCCAGGTATGACCAAGCAGTTCGGTATGGTCTATTTTCCTAATCTGTTTCCACACATCTGCTGGCAAACATAACCCGAAGAACAAGTCTATGTCGGCAAGTGTCATTATTGTTGATCCCAGAGCGGTACCTAGCTCGGTGTAAAAGGCGGTGGGGTTCTTTCGCAAATCCGGTAAAGATTTACGGAACGTCAAAATGTCCTGTCTGTCCCATGGTTGATACACCCAATTGTAGACCACCCTTCCTCTAGCATCTTGATGGTTCATATCGTCATGAGTCCCTTGTCCTCTAGGAGGTACCCAATAAGGGGCAGCTTCTTTTATCGGCATCATGCTATCTGGTTTTTCCACCGGGGGTCCTGCTATCTTAGATGTCCTGTCCTTATCTATCCGTCCTTGTTCCACGAGGTGACGGAATACCTCCAGTGTGGATGAAAAGAGTTCTGTAACATCGTTGTCGCCTTCATCTCCGGTGTCTACCTTCCTATAGAGAGCCACTAGTCGCTCGGGCCCTACATCTTGGTACTTCTCTTCATATGCAGTAAGAGTGTGGTAACAGAGACGTACAATAAAGTATCGTTTGCGGTTTTCAACATAGGAGTTGCATATGTCAGTTACATGCTCTTCTGTCTCCTTCCTATCTATGAGGGATTTAACTACTTTATCAATGCCTGCTCGCTCATTTTTACTTAATCGCGGGACCCTGGGCGCTCCTGTTTCTTTTGATCCTACCTCTACTACTGTATCCT
Source organism: Calotriton arnoldi (assembly GCA_963921515.1). Classification (NCBI taxonomy): domain Eukaryota; kingdom Metazoa; phylum Chordata; class Amphibia; order Caudata; family Salamandridae; genus Calotriton; species Calotriton arnoldi. The sequence goes on along the minus strand of CAWUFW010000672.1, from coordinate 2,427,614 downwards.
TTGATGAGGCATTTGGTGTGGGTGACTCGGTGGGAGCAGAGGCGGTGGAGACTGAGGCGATCGTGCCATCTCCGGCTATACTTTGGTGGTCCTGGCGTTGTACTATGGGATGAGTAGGGGCGTAAGGGGGTGGCATGTATATGATTGGGGGACCTAACAATAAATCATCATCTACCCTTTGTTTTGCTGGTAACTTGGGGTAAAGAGTCGAGGGCGTTCTAACAGGGCATTGATCTGATATTTTTGATTCCTGTTCCTTTTTATCGATATCCCTTTCTTTTATTTTTTCTTCTAATCTTTTACAGGCTTGGTAAGCTGATTTTCGCGTTTCTTTATCTTATCTAGCTTCGTCCCTTTTCTTTCTTTGAGCTGCCTCTTTTCGCCATAAGCCAAAACTGTCAAACATGGCTGGTCTAGTTTTCTTTTGTGGAGAGCTAATTCTAACGTTTCTATTTTAGCGGGATCGAAAGATCCCGTCAGTGGCCACTGATTTACCCGGTCCTTCCTAGTGTATTTATGCCATAGTTTGCTATAAGCTACGGTGGCTAATCCATACTTTACGTACATGTCCTTGTTAGGGTGCCTTCCGGCGGTGCCGGCTGACTGACCTCTAACAAACGGTCTGGTCCAAAACAATTACAATCAAACAATCTAGAGAAAACAGGCATGACGTATTTATCGGTCAAAATGAATATCTCAATCAATCAATTTAGACAAAAAGTCTGCACTACCTGTCCTTCGCTGCCTGCAAAGAGAGAGAATATTCCTATTCTTTGTTGTTTGCAAGCAGGGAAATGTCGCAAATAACTCGATATCAAAAAAGGAATACTAGTATTTCAATCAAACTATTCAATCAATCAATCAATCAATCAATGTAAGTCGTTTTTTTCACGACCTTACCCGGACCGTATGGACAGTTCTTAGTCTTCCCCTTCCAGCGCCTGGTTGTCCTCTCACTCCAACAATCAATGCGGCGTTCCTCTAAGGTCCCAGTCAGGACCGCAGGTCACTCGAGAGAGGTCCGTTCGGAACCGGTGAAGTTCAGTCGATCGGCAGCCAGACAAGGGTCTTCTCAGGCAGGTATACCCCAATCGTTTAGTTGTTCACTCCGTCGTTAGGACCTCTCTACCGGACCCACGAGTTGCTGATGGGCCCCTACGGTTGGGCGCCAATTTGTGAAAGGCAGCGAGTCTTCTAAGACCCTCAATGCTGCCCGGTGCAGGGTTCCACCTCTAATTCACTTTGGGTTCGCTATCAAAATAATGAGGCAAGGCGCTGGAAACTGGAAGACAAGAAAGAGGTTTATTATTTCTCATGAGGAGATCACGTCAACTGAGACACCGGGATGTCTGAGGGAGGTGTTCTGCTGACAACTCCCTTGGCTCTTCCTTTTATACAGGTTTGACACAATGCATTTGTTTGATCAGCATGGTTACACAAGCTTGGGGTCCCCGCCCCGGGCAGGTTGTCACACAAGCCCAACAGTAATTCTCTTCCCACCCAGGTCAAACAGACAATCTTATCTTGCAGCTGGACCTTGCTTCAGGGTCTAAAACATGTGAGACCGGCCAGATCTAAGAGTCCGTTCTGTTGATAAAAACAGGTCCCATTGTTGGTAATAACAAGTCTTGCTGTTTGCAGTGCAATAAATCATGTTGCAAGAGTCTTTGGTGTTTGGAACCTGTTTGTGTAACTAGGTGTAGTGAGGGGTAGAGCGTCCAAAAGCTTGTCTGAAAACAGGGATGAGAGGAAAAACGAGTTTGTGGCAGCAAGTGGCGCTGAGGTTTGTTGTGGCAATAGAGTTTATAGCCCCCAGCACAGTACCAGGTCGGTCAGAGGGATGCTAGTAAGGGCAGGGTGAAACAAAGGTGACCAACAGAGTACAAAATGGCTGTGATAGATTAAAATGACTGTAACTTATGTGCACATAAAATTTCACCAGACAAGATGGCGCAGGTAATGTTCATAATTGTCATTTTGCTTTTAACAGGTTAGACCTCAAACTCACTCCAGGACACTTTTCCGCAAGTTGCTATAACCTGTAAAACGCCTCTCCTACCCCAAGAGAATGAGCTTTCACATGTTTTTGGAGTGCATCTGGACAGTGACCAGGCATTAAAAGGATGTGGGGTGCAGTATGTGTTTTAACTACCAAGTATTTTTTTCTGGTTGAAAAATCTGTTCCCAGAATGAGAGTAGTGTTTTTCAGGCCAAGGTCAGGCATCTTGTTCTTCTTATAAGGTACAAACCTGTGGTGTTGGTGATAGTTTCTTAAACTTTTTGACTTTGGACTGTTGCCATGAAGGGCTCTGTCATATAAGTTGCCATGCTTTTAGCTCTGTATTTCCCACACTGTGGATTGCGACCTGGTGGGTCTTGAGCCAATTTGTGTTGGGTTGCAAAAATCCAAGCAATAAAAAAATAAGCCTTTAAATTCTGAATTTATCTTGGCACATTAGCTGCTTTTCAAATACAGAGGTCAAATGTCAAGCAATGTCTTCTGACAAATTGCTGCTTATAATTTTAACATGGAGATTGATGTTTACCAACTCCTCTCACTTTGTAGTCAGGGAAAATAAAGTTAATTATGTGACAGTGTTGCTGCTGTACAAGGAGTGTGAAAGGAAAGGTTATATGATGTCATTTTCTTCTAACACAACAAAATGTAAAATGTGAACTGTACACATTCAGCAGTTTGAAAAGCAAATGAAGCACTTTTTTTGTAATTCTGTAGTGTGATGTACACAAAGATATTAATAGGATTAAAACAAATCAAGCCCCATTACTTGGTGATGCAGAAATGATAAATACTCACTGAAACCAGATTTCCACACATTATCATTTGTATGCAATATGGTTACATCAGTTAAACCATCCTTCTCCAATGAGTACCTCAGGAGCTATTGGTAGCTCTCCAGCTACTTATCAGTAGGTCTCCTGCAAGCAGCCCAGCCTATTAATTTTGAAACTTTTGTTTGGTTGAATATAAAAAAAATATATATATATACACCAAAATTGAAAAGCGTGTTTTTTAGATGAAATCTTTTTAAAGGATATATTTTGGTGATAAATCATGCAGTGTAGGGGAAACTTATTACTAATAAATAACTTATTACCTTGGTTCCAAGGGCATTGCAGCAATGGCTGTTATGTATTAACCATTTAGAGCATTCCACATTGACAACGCCTTTTTAGGGTCGAGCCTGTGATAGTATGCGCTAGCGCATGCGTATTGCGTGCGAGACTCTGTTAGCAAAAAAGGGCTTGGAGCCTGCCTGTTGCTTACAATTTGTTGGCTTGCGTGGTCTTCTTTACAGTCACTTAATTGGTCACTGCAGGTCAAGCATCATTTCTGTTCCATTCTGTGGAGTGGGGACCAAGCACTGATTGATTTAACTTAATTAGTGCCCGTCCGCTGTTCCCTACGTGATTGAGGTACTGTTTTGCTTGTTTTAACTTCCAGTGCCCTGCAAAAAGAAGGCGTGTGACTGTTGAAAACGTGCCCGGCAGGACAAACAAAATTGCTAAGTTTTATTTTCTATAGTTAATCTTTTTTATTTTGCCAAGTCTTCTTTTCTCACTTTGCACTCATGTTTTGTTTTCTTTTTGCTGGTGGGCTCCATTCTCAACAGATGATGATTATCATCTTCTAAATATTGCAGAGCAACAATGTTTCTTTCTTATGTGTAATTTCCGAAATGATGCCGTAACATATAATTGTGCAGTACACCCCAATCGGCCCGCTCCAGTCCACCCCAATCCAATTCACCACAAACCAATCCAATCCAGCCCACCCATTCCTATTCAATCCAAACCACTCACCCCAATCCAATCCACCCCACCCATAACCCGCCCTCACCAATCCAATCTGCACCACCTCAACCTGCCCTGCACAATCCAATCTGTCCCACTCCAATCCACCCCACACCAATCCACCCCAATCCAATCCACCCCAATCCAATCTACTTCAATCCAGTATGCCCCACTCCAATCCCCCACCACACACCAATCCACCCAATCCAATCCACCCCACTCCAACTCAATCCACCCCACTCCAAATCAATCCACCCGCTCCACCCAATCCACACTGCTCCCATTCAGTCCACTGCACTCCAGTCCAATCCACGCCACTCTAGTCCAATCCATTCCACCACAATCCACCCCACTCCAGTTAACCAAAATCAACCCAACCCCAATCCAGTCCACTTCACTCCAGTCCAATTCACCCCACTGCAAACAACTCCTCTCAATCCAGTCCACCCAAATCTACCCAACCAAATGCAATCCACCCATTCCAATCCACACCACTCTACCCTACTCCAATCCACACCCAATCCACCTCACTCAGATCCATTCAATCCATCCCACTCAGATCCATTCAAGCCATGCCACTCCAATCCACCCCACTGCAATCCACCCCACCCCACATCAATTCAGTCCAATCCACCCCACTCCAATCCACCCAATCCAATCCCCTCAAATACAGTCCACTCCTATCCACCCGACTCCAGTCCACTCTAATTCAGCCCACTTCAGTTCACCCCATCCAATTCACCCCACTCAATCCAATCCCACCCACCCACTCCAATACAATCCACTCCACACCAATTCATTCCAATCCACCCCTTTCCAATCCACTCTCAATTCTCCCCACTGCACCCCACCTCACTCCACCTTACCCTACTCCAAACCATGCCAATCCACCTCAGCCGACCCAGTCCAATCACTCCAATCCTCCCCACCACTACACTTCACCCCAATCCAATCCACCACACTCCACTCAAATCCACTCCAGTCCACCCACTCTACTCCAGTCCACCCACTCTATCCCACTCTATCCCAGTCCACCCCACTCTATTCCACCCCACTGTACCACACTCCAATTCACCCCATTCTACTCCATGCAACTCTACTCCAATCTAATCCACCCCAATCTACTCCAATCCAGTCCACCTCACTCTACTCACTACCTCAATGCACTCCAAACCACTCCACCCTATTCCTCCCCACTCTACGCCACTGCACTCTAAAACACTCTGCCACTGAACCCTACTCCCTTCTACTCCACTGTACAACACTATACGCCCCCTACTCCACTCTACGACACTTCATGCCTCTTTTAGCCATGCTAACAGCAGCCACACTGGTGTACAACATGGCTATAACACATTGCCAAAGCCAATAGCTCTTGCAGAGGCAAGACCTATTGGCTTTCCCAATGCTTGTTTACATTATTGCTGGCAACCGTGCCTCATGAACGGAGCTGATCACTGTTGGTAATGTTGCATAGGATAACCACTAATGTAATCTTGTCTAATGTGGTCACTATTACAACACTAATAATATTAGTAGCTCAGGATGATTTTCACTCAACCTAAGAAGCTCTTATTACAGAAAAGATTGGAACCCCCTGAGTTAAACTGTATATCTGTGCAAATTTAGTGGACATTTCAATGGAAAATGTGCTGTCTGTAAATGACAGTGTGCTACCGAACAATGCTTTAGTTGCCTTAAAAAATCTCCAGCCTCATGTCCATTAGAGCTAGGTTGGTCTCGAAAATGTGTTCTAAAAAAATCAGTTGTGGTTCTAAAAAGTTTGGGAATCGCTGTTTTAGCTTAATGTCTGCCACTCAAAAAACTGCCATACTTAACTTTGTTGGAGCTTGCTGAAATATGTTCTCTGTGCATCTATAATATTCTGGCTCCCTCGCCTTGATTAAGTGCACACTGACTGAACCATGCCATCAGTAGCCTTGGTGCGCAAACTTCCATCACCACACAGAAAGTTGGCCTGAAAGTGGAAATAAGTACTACATCTTAGCCAAAGTGTTCCTCAAGTGGGGTTCCTGGGTAAGTCATTTAGATCTGTAGAATCAGATATAACTTCAGTTCTGCCTTTTTAGGTATCTAGTGCTCACATAACTCTTTTACAGTTTCTTTACGGCAAGTAGAACAGAAACACCATAGGGTATTCCCCAAATTCCTCTCCTAACCTATTGAAAATAGATCAAGTTAGAGTGCCTCTCTCCTGGGAGTCTGAATTACAAATTGAAACTTAGTTTGATAGAATTAACAGTCCACCATGTTATACTGTTGTTATGGAACCCTTTACGTGGTGTATTGTCAAAACGTGTCCTGTAAGGTGATTATTTGTTTGCTCTTAAGGTGCACTGGACCAGGGCTCACAAGAAGGCCGGGTACAGCAGGGTTCAAGGATGTCCTGGACAGGACAACAAAATTTACAATAAATCAAGTTAAGTGGAAACTATTTTCGCAGCTGTAATGATGACAATCCACGAAGATGGTGTAACTGAAGTTTATTAGATTATTCCAACACAGAGTAAGTAGGCCAGTGTGGGAAACCGGGAGGAGAGTCCGCTCACGGTGATCATCAGCTGTCGTCTGGCCAACATTCCAGAACGCTCAGCTGATGACAGGAGTGGGGGGAAGGGTGGCGAAAGGGGACAAGAAGGGATAGGGAGAACGCGACACATCTTTCTCTTTACAGAAACAATAAGAGAGGAAACTGTTAATCAAATACAAAATCATTAAGTTTTCTTGGAGGAACAACAAGCCGTCCTCTTCTGGTTCTTAAAGGTTCGCCACTGTCATTGATGGATAGTCGCCCTTCTGAGCACATTGAGGCTGTACACTCGGTAATATGTGAATCTTCCCTTGCTTCATCATCCTCCCAGAAAAGCCCTTAGTGGTACTGGGATCCTGACTATGATGTGTGTCAATGGTTTCTTGTCCGTCTTTGTAACCAGGTTTGCATATAGATAACTTGGAGAAATGCCATACTCTCCTGTCACTCAGTAAGGCTGAGTTACAAAACACCTTTTTAACCCTGAGTGGTTTGGAAAACCTATTCTGACCTTTTGATATAAAGCCACTCATTTTCACACGTACAATGTCACCCGCACACAATCGTACCGGTTTGCAGCTGTGTTTCATGTCGTAACAGGCTTTGCAGACCCCTTGCGTTTTTTCCAAATGATGTTTTATTTTGTCTGGTGACCACTCTACCCTTTTTGTGGCGGTAAGCCAGCACACATTGTCTTTGGACATGGGGGTCCTGCCCCTCATGAGTTCGAATGGGCTGTGACCTGTGCTGTTGCATGGTGTAATGCGGTATGCCCATAAGGTTTTGCTAATTTCATTCTTCCATGCCAAGTTGTTGTTGGTGGCTAGCTGTATTATGCCCTTTATGACCCTGTTGAAGCGCTCAACAGCCCCATTGCCCGAAGGATGGTAAACCGATGTGGTTTTGTGTGTGATTTTGTTTCTTTTTAGGTAGTTGACAAATAATTCTGAGGTAAACTGGGGGCCATTGTCGCTGACAATACATTTGGGTAACCCCTGCTTAATGAAAACCTCGTCCAGAAATTTCACTACACTTTGGGCGTCTGTCTTGTCTACAAATCCCACTTCAGGCCATTTCGAGAAATGATCGATTATTACAATGGCAAAGACCTGTTCCTCTTGATTTATGACTGGTCCCATTATGTCTATGCCTATTCTTTCCCAAGGCATGTTGGGGCACGGGATGGGATGGAGTGGGGGCCTGAATGTGACTTGAGACTTATCAGAATTACAGCATTGCAGGCAGTTCCTTACAATTCTCTCTGTTGCAAGATCAACACCCGGCCACCAATACAGATTCCTAATTCTGCTTTTTGTTTTACCTATTCCCAGGTGTCCTTCATGACAAATCTCAAGTATTGTGTGCCTGAGTTTGGCTGGGGGAATAATCTTTCCACTCCTCAAAAGGAACCCCTCTTCCAGAGAAAGGTCATCTTTCACTTCCCAGTAGGGCAAAAGCTCTTTATCAACATCTTTTTTCTTTGGCCAGCCATTCACTATCATGCTGCAGATCCTGCTAAGGACTGCATCATTGCCTTGTTCTGCTAACCACTCCTCTAGTGAAATGCCATGTGTCTCTTCATGTGTGCTTGCATTCAAAATTTCTCTTCTGACTCACTATTGGATTCTTGCATCAAAACAGGCATGCGGCTCAAGAAATCTGCCACCACATTCTTACTTCCGGGTACATATTGTACTTCATAGTTGAAATCAAATAACCTAACGGACATTCTAGCTAGCCTTGGAGATGCTGCGTAAAGTCCTTTTGTGGTCAACACTTTGGTGAGAGGTTTGTGGTCACTTCTTAAAATCACCTTATTACCCCATATAAACTGCCTGAAGTGTTCCAATCCCCAAATACACGCCAAAGCCTCTCGCTCAATGACAGAGTGCTTTTCTTGTGTCGGTGTCAGAGAACGAGAGGCGTAGGCGATGGTGCATTCTGTGCCTCTCAAATCTCTTTGGGTGAGCACAGTGCCTAAACCTCTTCCACTGGCATCAGTGGTTACAATGTTGGTTAATGAGGGATCAAAACCTTGTAATGGTGGAGCAGAACACATTTCATTTTTCAACAAGCAAAATGATTTTCGACATTCGTCAGACCAAACAAATTTGTTTTTTGTTTTGAGGAGTTGTCTCAAATCATAGGTTTTGGTGGAAAATTTCTCAATGAATTTTGAGTAGAACTCGATGAGACCCAGGAAAGAGCGGAGCTCATCTTTGTTTTTGGGCTCTGGAGCATTGAGGATGGCATCTAAGAGCTCTTTTTTTGGTTTAATACCATCTGCAGTGATCACATGCCCTAAGTATGTTACTTCCGAACAAGCAAACTTGCACTTATGTTCGGTAGTAAGCCCCTTAGATTCAAGAATCTCCAGCACCTGCACCAATTTCTCATCATGTTCTTCTTTTGTCTTCCCCATTACTAATATGTCATCCTGAAACAGGAGGATGCCATTGACATCTTTAAATGTTTCCTGCATCAGCCTTTGGAACATAGCAGCGGCGGATGCCAACCCAAAAGGAACTCTCTTAAAGCGGAAACACCCAAAGGGTGTGATAAAGGTGGTCAAACTCTTGCTTTCAGGGTGTAGCTGAATTTGATGGTATGCTGCCTTTAGGTCTATGGTGGAAAAATACCTAACCCCTTTAGTACACGCCAACATCTCATTGATGCGTGGTAAGGGAAATTGATCCACTAGGATATTTTCATTGAGATCGCGTAGATCTATGCATAATCTCAACTTCCCGTTGGGACGTTTAACCACCACCAATGGGGCGACCCACTCTGATGACTCAACTCTTTCAATTATGTCATCATTGAGTAGTTTTTCCAAATGGGTTTTTACTTCGTCTCTGATGGAGAATGGAATGTTCCTGACCTTGTGTATTTTAGGAATGGCACCCTTCTTGACACATATTTTGTGTTCGAATCCCTGAAAGTGGCCAATGGAATTCGAAAATACTTTGGGGAACCTAAGTAGAACATTACTGCAAAGTTCGTCATCATTTTGGACGATGAGGACTGGTTCCTCACTGTTGGGATTCAAGACAATCCCCAGTTTCCCCTGATCTAACCATCCTAAAACGGAGGGGCCTGATTTGGAAACATAGAGTTTGCACAAAGATTCTCTCCACTTGAATGTGAATTTAAGTTTCATGTACCCTTTTAAATCAATGGAGTCCCCGTAAACGTTTTTATGGAGATGTCTGGTGGTTCCAACTGTTCACAAAGACGGGGCAACAATTTTTCTTTCCAAACTTGGAGGTTTACAATTGTGTAAGGCGAACCTGAGTCTGCGACAGTAGATATATCTACCCCGCCTATACACATTTCACAAACTGGTTTTTTCCTGCCTGTTCCTTGCTTGTTATCATCAATGTCTAAGATACAATCATCATCGATATTAAGTACAAACATGTTCATGTCACCCTCATCAGAAAAATGTTAATCTTCCTCATCCTCGTTATCTATATACTTTACACATTTGGCAGACTTTTTATGGCACACTTTTTGAAAATGACCCATAACTCCACAAAAGGAACATCTATACTTCTTTGCTGGGCAATTTTTATCATTAGCCAAGTGGTTTAAGCTGCCACACCTATAGCATCGTCTTTTTTCGCTGCTAGATTTATCCAGGTTCCTATCATGGTTGGGTTTGCTGATGTTACTGAATCTTCCTTGTCTGGACTTCCTGTCGCCTACTTTGGCCACTATAGTGTCCTCCTTTTTCTCCTTACTTTCTGCAATGACGGCCTTTGCGCATCTGCCAGTGAGTTCCGCTCTTCTGGCTATGTCAATAATAGTTTGCAAGGGACTCTCTCCTTTTGCCCACAAATTATCTTGAATGTTGGTATTAGATCCTTGCATCACTATTTGGTCTCGGATAAATTTGTCATGCAGCCCACCGAAATGGCATGTAATGGCTAAGTTTTTTAGCGCTGCCACATAGTCATCGATGGATTCATCATGCCCTTGCTTTCTATGGAAGAACTTATACCTGTCCACCCCCACGCAAACAGTAGGCTTGTAATAATTATTAAGGTCATCAATAGCATTTTCGAACATGTCATCCTCATCTGCTCCTCTTATGTTTTTGTTTATTCTTTTGAAAATTTTAATGCCACCTGCCCCCAAACAATGCATTAGTATTTTGTACTTCCTTTCCACAGTGAACTCCTCCTCATCATCCAGAGTAGAAATGAAATTTAAAAAATGTTCTCTCCACTCTTCCCACTTGATAGGAGGTTCACCTCCCCCAGCAAGAAACGATTGCGGGGGTGTCAAGTTTAACAGGTAGCCAGTAGCCATTATAGAAGAATGAGGAGGCAGAGAAAGTGGTAACTAATGAGTGAACTGATGTTTCAGTAGGTAGATGCTTAAGGGGTACAGAAGTGCATGAAAAGTAACTGTGCCAGAGTCAAATGGTGATGTGCCAAAATCGTAAGAGAAATTAAAACTTTGTTGTGGTTTAATTAACTATTCCACACAATTTTGCGCAGCCGGAAATTTTACGTAATTTGTGCAATGCTGTGCCTATCAGCGTAGAAAGGCACACGAACGTTGCGAATGACAAACTTACTTTAACTATGTGCACTGGTGAAGCTCCTCGCAGATACACGTTAAAGTTGGCTGCGCAGATGATGCTGCATCGTTGCTTGCCGACTCGGTGAAGTAATGAATGGAAAACAAGATGGCGCCTCGTACGTTGCTCTCGTCACAACGTCGTCTTGATGAAAGAGTGGTGCGGCTTAAATTATTAAAATGTGTGCATCCAAGATGGCCGCAGTGCGTGAAAGACGTGTAACGTCACGGTTGCCAAGAGGAAGTTGGCGTCGGTTGATGCAGGGCAGTTGTTAGACAGTTGACAGATGGCTGACAGGTGACAGTTGGAGCCCTCAACTGTGCCGAAATTCCCCAACAGGTGTAATTGCCTCAATTTCACTCCGAGGATCAAATTCAACGTCATTTAGCTCATAATAAAGAAAGTTACTTCAAGGTTTCATTCAGTGAGCGAAGTGCTGATTTTACGAGGTTCACATTAAATTCCTTTAGTAGGATGGATCCCGTTTTTTGTTTTTTTAGAAATCGCTACGCTAATCCTCCGTAGCCACTGACCTTATACGAGAGGTGCTTGAGTCCTTCCTGATGGTGAAGATTAGATTCCTCACTTCTTGTAATTCATTTACAGCTGAAGGGATGTCTTCCTGTTTGCACGCTGGCTCGGCTGTGTTGGAAGCTCGTCGCCAGTTTGTAATGATGACAATCCACGAAGATGGTGTAACTGAAGTTTATTAGATTATTCCAACACAGAGTATGTAGGCCAGTGTGGGAAACCGGGAGGAGTGTCCGCTCACGGTGATCATCAGCTGTCGTCTGGCCAACATTCCAGAACGCTCAGCTGATGACAGGAGTGGGGGGAAGGGTGGCGAGAGGGGACAAGAAGGGATAGGGAGAATGCGACAGCAGCGAGTGGTCTTTGGGCAGCGCAGACCTAAGCACTACTGCTCACAGGCGTTGCGTCACATCTACTTCCGGTTACCATTGCCTTCTTCTTAAAGTGATACAAAAGGGGATGATGGACGGAACGTTTGAGCCAATCAAACACTCACCCCCAGTCAACTGATCTGGGTTTAATCCATCATCATTCTTTAGCTCACTCCACCACCCCAGTTCAGACATGGCCATATGCAAATCAGTCTGACCCTGTGCCTCATGGGAACAGTCCAGCCCGAACTGCCAAGCCATGTCTTCCCTGGACCGGAAACAAACATCCTAAGACCGGTTTCTGGCATTCCAGCCGTCATCAGCCAGGCTTGCTTGAATCCAGTGGCAAAGTGAGCAAGGGACCCACGTCTGGGCATACCCCCGCCAACTTAGGGCGAACAAAGCGATACAAAGGGGATGATGGACGGAACGTTTGAGCCAATCAAACACTCACCCCCAGTCAACTGATCTGGGTTTGATCCATCATCATTCTTTAGCTCACTCCACCACCCCAGTTCAGACATGGCCATATGCAAATCAGTCTGACCCTGTGCCTCATGGGAACAGTCAGGCCGAACTGCCAAGCCATGTCTTCCCTGGACCGGAAACAAACATCCTAAGACCGGTTTCTGGCATTCCAGCCGTCATCAGCCAGGCTTGCTTGAATCCAGTGGCAAAGTGAGCAAGGGACCCACGTCTGGGCATACCCCCGCCAACTTAGGGCGAACAAAGCGATACAAAAGGGGATGATGGACGGAACGTTTGAGCCAATCAAACACTCACCCCCAGTCAACTGATCTGGGTTTAATCCATCATCATTCTTTAGCTCACTCCACCACCCCAGTTCAGACATGGCCATATGCAAATCAGTCTGACCCTGTGCCTCATGGGAACAGTCCAGCCCGAACTGCCAAGCCATGTCTTCCCTGGACCGGAAACAAACATCCTAAGACCGGTTGGCGGGGGTATGCCCAGACGTGGGTCCCTTGCTCACTTTGCCACTGGATTCAAGCAAGCCTGGCTGATGACGGCTGAAATGCCAGAAACCGGTCCTAGGATGCTTGTTTCCGGTCCAGGGAAGACATGGCTTGGCAGTTCGGGCTGGACTGTTCCCATGAGGCACAGGGTCAGACTGATTTGCATATGGCCATGTCTGAACTGGGGTGGTGGAGTGAGCTAAAGAATGATGATGGATTAAACCCAGATCAGTTGACTGGGGTGAGTGTTTGATTGGCTCAAACGTTCAGTCCATCATCCCCTTTGTATCGCTTGGTCGCCCTAAGTTGGCGGGGTATGCCCAGACGTGGGTCCCTTGCTCACTTTGCCACTGGATTCAAGCAAGCCTGGCTGATGACGGCTGAAATGCCAGAAACCGGTCCTAGGATGCTTGTTTCCGGTCCAGGGAAGACATGGCTTGGCAGTTCGGGCTGGACTGTTCCCATGAGGCACAGGGTCAGACTGATTTGCATATGGCCATGTCTGAACTGGGGTGGTGGAGTGAGCTAAAGAATGATGATGGATTAAACCCAGATCAGTTGACTGGGGGTGAGTGTTTGATTGGCTCAAACGTTCCGTCCATCATCCCCTTTTGTATTTCTTCTTAAAGTGAGCTGCGGCGGCGCGGACTAGGAGACAAAGTCCATGTTAGTGGCAGGATGCGGGGCCTACACTCTGGACCACCTGTAGTGTTTCACATCACATCATGAGCCAGGCTGTATTGCAGGCGGGAATAGTTTGCCAACCTGTTATCTTTTCTCCGAAGAAATTAATTGCGTGTACTTTAAGCAGCAGCTGCTGCCGCCTTTAGTTTACTTTAGCTTGCATTTTTTAAGTGTGCCGACCATGATTAGTTATATGCCCACTAACATGCGATATTGTCAGCCGGTTCGTTCACCCCCCACGCGGTGCAACCTAACCGCACGCTGCAGCGTCGCTTGTTGCCTGAAGTGTTACTGGAGTGCAGTGGCTGCTAACACCCAGCTGCTCCAGGTAAAAGCAGCTGCGCCCGTTACAAGAGGCGAACAGGCGCTGCTTTGTTGTCGCTCTTACCAAAGACTGATCCCTGAATTAGAATGTACCTGTGTTGTAATAAACAGGGACTCGTTCAACAAGTCTTTCCGGGTGAAAGTGGTTACGTCAGTGTTGTTTTGAAGTTTTTCAGCATTAAATTATGAGCAGCGTTCACTGGTTTTAATTAATTCCTGGTTACCAATCCCACATTGATTTGTGGGGGGAACCGAGTGAAGATAGCCGAGGGTGGGGAAATGATACTGCTCCAAAGGGGATTATGGAGTGTCATACTTTGCGTCCTGCTTAGTACATCAGCATAAGTGCCTTCGGGTGGGGTGAAAGGCGGGGGGCCTAGAGTGTTGTGGCTAAGGGGTGTAGGTTGAGGTCGTAGATTGTAGGGGTTGTATGAGGAGAACGGTGAGTTTGGTACTTTTAGGCAGGCATGTCCAGCAGTAAGGGTGTTTATGCATCGGCCGTGGGACTCTTGTGGTGCTGTTTATGCATAAGCAGCAGGACCCTAGTGCTTCTGATGGTTCTCCATCTAGAGTGGGAGCCTTGTGCTGGTGCTGTTTATGCATCTGCAGTGGGGCCCTTCAGATGGTGATATTTATGCACCTGCTCTGCCCTGTGCCTCTGGTATTTATACACCTACAGTAGGATCCTTGTGCTGGTTATGTTAATGCTTCTGGCGGAAGAGCCTTGTGCTATTTATGCATCTACAGCAGGACCTTGGTGGTGCTGCTCATCCATTTGCAGTGGGGATCCCTGTGGTGCAGTTATGCATCTTCAGGAAGATTCCTATGCTTCTGATAATTATGCACCTGCATTGGGACCCTTGTGTTGGTGATATGCTTCTGCAGCAGGATCATTGTAGTGCCATTTATGCATCCCTTGTGCTTTTGATATTTATTTATCTTCAGTAGGACTCTTGTACTTGTGATTATGCTTCTGCCACAGAACCCTTTTGGTGCCGCTTTTTTCATCATTGCAGAATCCCTTTTGTTTGTGCAGCGGGACCCATCTGTTGATCTTATGCATCTGTAGCAGGATCCCGGTGCTTCTAATATTTATCCATGTGGAGTGGGGCCCTTGTACCACTGATATTTTTTATGCTTCTGCAGCTGGATACTTGTGCTGCTTTTTATGCATCCGCATTGGAACACTTGTGCTGTGTCCTTGAAGCAACTGCAAACTGTGCTGTTTATGCACCACCTGCAGTACCTTGATTTCTGGGAGCCTTGTGCTTGTGATATTTATGTTTCTGCAGCAGGACTCTAGTGGTGCCATTTACACATTTGTTATTGTGGAGCCATTTACGCATCTGCCTTTGGGCCCCTTGTGGTGCCATTTATGCATCTGCCTTGAGACCCCTCTGTACGTAGTACTTATGGACCCTTGTTCAGAATTTACTTAAACCCAGCTTCTTGAAGAAGCAAAACAATGGTGCTTGCATATTAAGATCAGAGGCGGATCTTCCAGTCCTCTCACTGAGGTGAGGTTACACAGCCCGAGCCCTTCGTCTCTTGGAATAAACCATTCAGCTTCTGGTGGGGGGGCGCTTGTCAAGGGGTGTAACTCATAATTAATATGTAAATTCAGTCTTCTACGTTTAAATTGTAATGTTACACAGTAAATCCTTTCTCCTTTAACTGTTGAATATTGTCCAACAGAATCCTCTGAACATGACATGTTTGGGGTTATTTTTTCCATGTAATCCCATTACTGTTCATACGTAAAGTTGGTCATTTTGTAACTTTAATATCTATTCTGGTTCTCCAGGATGTGGGTATTATCAGACACTTTTCAGGTTAATGTCTTTGCTTCCACAGTTCCCGCAGCTATGACCCGCCCCTGTATGGTCGGGCGACTTCACTATTCGTACAAAGGATTATAATTTTTTTAATCATTTTGATATATTTAGATTCCATTGTATCTGTGACCCTTTGAGTGAAGACGGCTTGTCACTTTGATTACCATAGCTGGCCAGATTGCATGGGCTCATGTTTTAGAGGTATCCCTCGTTATTGTCATGACCCCATTTGTCCTTGTGAGCATTAAGTCCTCTGCTATGCGTGCTGCACATGGCTTGTTTAAGGTCCCCAAATTATCCTGCCCCTCATATAAGATATAAGTCCATCCCAGCAGATCTCTCCACCATCTCTTCCTCTGACCTATATTTCAGCAGGACCATAAACTCTAAACAAAAATCTCACAGTGGGCAACCCAGTGAAGTAACCGGCTAAGCAGACTAAAATCTGTAAGAAATACCATAAAGGGACCTACAGAGCTCTTCAAAGCTGCCAACTTACTGAAAACCATAAACTGGGCCTCTCGCTCTCTCTTACACTTCTTCATCCATCACACAGCTAAGCGATGCATCCTTTAACACAATAACCGCACCTCAGTGGTCATCTCACACAACATGGAAACACTTCCCACATAGGATCAAAACAGACAATGCCTTTCAAACCACACACCCTACATGGTGTAGCATGGTACCCATGAAGGCAAGTGTTTCAGTGCCTCCCATTAAGGTTACAAAGTGCTATATTTATATATTACAATACACTCTGGCAATTGGAATTATGCAGTTTTTCCACCATTGCTTTTCTATATAATTATAGATTTGCCACATAGTAACATAATACATCAGCTGCTGCAAAATCTGTACATGTCAACAAAAGAAAAGTTGTTTCCAGCTCAAACGGGCCAAAAGCTGCAGCTCAGTGCAGTGCCGTTCGTAAAGGTTGCCTGGTCACCTTTCTGTTGGTAATTTCTGTATTTGGGTATCAAAGTGGTACTAATGAGGTAAAACCGTTGCTCATAGTGTTACCATGTAAAACTCCAAAATAATGAGGTAATACTAACATAAAATGTGTCACAATATGCTGCATAATTTGTCTGTTTTTGCTGCATAATTTGGTCCTCTGTGCCCCATACTTCCAGTGACCCTGAATACAATACATTTCATTGTAGTGTGGGAGAGTCTGCTACTTTGACCCAGCTTACATCCAAGTAGTGTGACATTATCCATATGGTCCTTTTCTGTGAAAAAGAGCTGTTCCGCTCTCTTTCTGTTGGAGAAAAAACTTGGGGATCTGCCACATTTAGGATGTCTTTTAGCAGTTTCTGAGCCTGACATTAGGGCCACCATGACAAACCTGACCCATCTGTGCTGTGACTTGACATTGAAATCATTGCAAATGTGGGAAGTACACCTCAAGATTTTTTGAATAAGCAGCTCACTTGGCTGTCATAAAGGATACAAAATGGAACAAAAGCCTTCACATTTGTTGTCCCATTTTTGAAGCCAGAAAACCACAACCTGATTTCATTAACCTCTAAAATGTGGGGGAATTTTCAAACAACAAACTGTTAAAAACAGCTAATATGTGCAAGACACCTGTGTGGTGAAATAAAGTAGTGGGTCCCAGACTCCTGAGTGATGTAACCAGAGTGAGCACCACTGAGTGAATCCAATGAGTGAGAATCCCCCATTTTACACATCTAAGTGATTTTCCCACTAGGGGCTGATTTCTGTATTCCTGGTAGACATGTCCAATCTAACAGCACTGCAGCATATTGGCAGACCCGCATGCGCATCATGTCCATCCTTCCAGCGCTTGAGGGCATACAACATCGTCTGATGGCTCCTTTACAGTATTCTCATCTCAATTAAAAGGGCTAAAAGGTCCGACAAAAATGCATCCAACTTTAGGTGCGGAAAACACTGTCTTGTAACTCCTCAGTTACACCATGAGTCCACTTAGTGCCATACAGTGTATCATTGTTGCATGCTTGGGTCTGGATTGCACATGCAGTCCTTAGGCAGAGCTTCAAGGGATGCGGTTTACCAGGAACGCATAAAGAGACTGTTTACCCAGCCCCGGTGACTGAAAGGTTCCAGTATGATGTACATGTACTCTACATGGTGGCGGAGTACACGTATTCCACTTGGTTTCTGGGGTTTTGCAAGGTTTCGAGATGCACAAAAGATAACTTCTTTTAAGGTGTTGTCATAGACCACTCTGTTTGGAAGACCTTATGCCACCTAATCTACAGAAATAGCGTGGGCTTTCAGTCAGTCCCTTCAGCAATTGGCTATCTTGTGTTTTTCATGGTTTGCCATTGCCTAGATCCGTTGTCCTTTAAGGCCATATCGTTTTATAAATAGTTATATTGTTTATTTGTGTTTTGGTGATGGGGCATTGTGTAGTCCTTTTGTTAGTTTGCAGATGTGACATAACATGTACCTTGTAATTGTGAGACCGCATGTTGTGAAAGGCAGCAAGTCTTCTAAGACCCTCAATGCTGCCTGGTGCAGGGTTCCACCTCTAATTCACTTTGGGTTCGCTATCAAAATGATGAGGCAAGCGCTGGAAACTGGAAGAGAAGAAAATGGTTTATTTCTCATGAGGAGATCACGTCAACTGAGACACCGGGATGTCTGAGGGAAGTGTTCTGCTGACAACTCCCTTGGCTCTTCCTTTTATACAGGTTTGACACAATGCATTTGTTTGATCAACATGGTTACAAAAGCTTGGGGTCCCCGCCCCGGGCAGGTTGTCACACAAGCCCAACAGTAATTCTCTTCCCACCCAGGTCAAACAGACAATCTTATCTTGCAGCTGGACCTTGCTTCAGGGTCTAAAACATGTGAGACCGGTCAGATCTAAGAGTCCGTTCTGTTGTTAAAAACAGGTCCCATTGTTGGTAACAACAAGTCTTGCTGTTTGCAGTGCAATAAATCATTTTGCAAGAGTCTTTTTGGTGTTTGGAACCTGTTTGTGTAACTAGGTGTAGTGAAGGGTAGAGCGTCCAAAGGCTTGTCTGAAAACAGGGATGAGAGGAAAAACGAGTTTGTGGCAGCAAGTGGCGCTGAGGTTTGTTGTGGCAATAGAGTTTATAGCCCCCAGCACACATACCAGGTCGGTCAGAGGGTCAGAGGGATGCTAGTAAGGGCAGGGTGAAACAAAGGTGACCAACAGAGTACAAAATGGCTGTGATAGATTAAAATGACTGCAACTTATGTGCACATAGAATTCCACCAGACAAGATGGCGCAGGTAATGTTCATGATTATTGTTTTGCTTTTAACAGTGGCCCCTTTGAACATAACTAGCCAGCTTGTCAGTCTATTTCGATCTCCATAATGTCCCGTATCTCTTGATCATACATTACTCTCATTTTTGTTAGCTGAGTCCATAGTCTTAGGGTGCAAGGTAGTTATGCAAAGAGAACACAAAGGTGGTATACAGTGTATACCCAAACAACAACCACATATTGTCAATACTGGGACCAAGAGAATCATTGATATTTTCCAACCCCACTCCTTCAGGATGCCCCAAAGCCAACTTCCAACTGTCCAAGTCTCTGATCCTTGATGAATTTCTGAAGATAGTATATGGAGATGTTCGATTGCTTCATAGACAGAAGGTGAATTATCAGGAATGTATACACAGCAGCTGGCACCGATGATGCGGCATGCTCCTCCACGGTCCGCTAGTACCACGTCCAGGACCATGCGATTTTGCAGGGTAACCAGACGGACCGCTTGGAGCTCAGCAGTGTTGTTGGTGAGGATGCCAGCAGTGACGTTCAGGGCGGTCTCTACCGCTTGGGACAGATGTCTGATGGCTTGGCTGTTTGCCATCGGACCCCATAGCGGGACGAGCCCTTTTGCTGCGTCGAGGAACTGTGATGAGGCAGAGTCTGCTTGATCAATGTCTTTAGAACGCTTTTCTCGATGATGCTCTGCAGGGGCTGTGTAGGTTGGTGGCAAAACAAAGGCGATGTAGCATGTGCCCCCCAGTTTCTTGGGAGCCAGGTGTAGGCTTTGGTTCCACAAACAAAGTACATATTGGGTGATGCAACAAGCGCTGGGGGTTGGCAGTGTTCAAAGTCCTTACAATGCTACAGGTGCTGTGACCCACATTCTTAGTCCCACGGCCTTCAATGCATACAAGGCCAGAGACGTTCACCACAGATAGGGCCACAGTCAGTGTTGCAGCAGTTCTTTTCTTCAGGTAGGAAAATGTGGCTCTGTTAGGATTATTGAACACTTGCATTTCCACTCGTTCTTTGGCGGGGACATCAATCTGGAATGTCGCATTGAAGGTGTGAGGGCAGAAGGGGGCGGTTGTTGTTCCTGTTTTGTTTCGCCAGAATTCGTTGTAGAACTGGGCGATTGTTCCGTCGGAAGTGGCATTGTCTTTGTAACTTTCTTGTAGGAGCATCATCCAGGCAAGGCAAGATCCGTGAATAGAAAAGGGCGAAGGGATGAAAGGGATGGAATGTTCAGTGGCATGTGGTAACAGCCCACAGACCCAACAGTTGGTAACATTGGTGGCAAGATTGTGTTGGTGCAACATCTGCACGAAATAATTATTCCAGAATTCTTTGCGTCGTTCTCGGAGATGTGGCGGTAGTGATACCAGGTAGTGTTCTTTCTTGGTGGTTGGTTGCATGGTGGGTGACAATGTTCTGTATGCAGGTGCATTCTCTTCAATGATCCAGAGTGCGACCATTAGCAGGAGACAGGTGAGAAATGCGGCTACAAGTGCAATTGTCTTTGTGCTGTGCAGGTTAGCAGTCTTGGTGTCTTTGCGGTGGTTTGGCAGGTGTTCAGTTTCTTCCATCATCTTCGAGGAGCTCAACAACTGTTAGGACCACAGACTTTTGTCTGGCGCTCTCCTGGTAGCGTTGTTTGACTGTGCTACCGATCTGAGACCTTGACTCAGTTAGTGGCCTGGTCGTTGGAGCTCCCTCCTTTCGTCGATCTTAGGTTATACCCTTTCCTGGATGGCACCGTGGGGTCGGGAAATTCTGATAGTTCGAGGGTGTCTTCTTGTGGGTAGCAACTCAGAGCTGGTCGGTCTCTCGCGAGTACTTCCTCTTGCACCTCCACCCCTTCACAGGTTGCCAGGGTTGGAGGGACTCGTTTGCAGTGATGGGCATGCAGCCAGTTTCGTTTTCCTTGCACTCGGAGGGCAGTTCGGGTGGTGATCAGGACTTGCCAGGGGCCCGTCCACCTAGGCTCCAGATTCTTCGTTCTTTGGAAGTTGCGAATTAATATATGGTCACCTGGCTTTATTTCATGTCCCGGGCCCCTGGATACGTCAGGCAAGGCTTGCTGCACCTGTTGGTGGATAAATGTTAGCTCGTTTGTCAATTTATGCAAGTAATCCGACATTAATATGTTCGGGACATCGTTAATGGAGGTGGGTCTTGGTGCCGCCCAAATGCTCATAGGCCTGCCGAAGACCACCTCATACGGGGTCAGTCGGTGTTTTGTTGGGGTGGAGCGCATCGATAACAATGCCAATGGGAGGGCGTCGGGCCATTTCAACCCGGTCGTGGCAACTATTTTGGCTAGTTTTAGTTTTAACGTTGCATTGTGTCTCTCTACCAGGCCCGCTGATTGGGGGTGGAAGACGGCATGGAACTTTTGTTTTACCCCCAACCCTCTCAGTATGTTCTGTATCACCTCGGCTACGAAGTGGGGGCCGTTGTCGCTCCATAAAATTCTGCAAAGGCCGTATCGGGGA
Organism: Calotriton arnoldi; assembly: GCA_963921515.1. Taxonomy (NCBI): domain Eukaryota; kingdom Metazoa; phylum Chordata; class Amphibia; order Caudata; family Salamandridae; genus Calotriton; species Calotriton arnoldi. Next base: position 2,406,204 of record CAWUFW010000672.1, on the reverse strand, counting down.
AGAATTCTTTCAGCAATACTTTTGCAGTGGCTAAGGCGGTATTGTCGCGGGTGGGATAGGCCTCCACCCATTTGCTAAAAGCGCACACAACCAACAGGACATATTTTAGACCAAGGCATCTCTCTAGTTGAATGTAATCCATTTGAAGGATTTCAAAGGGGTGGTCAGGGACTCCAAACCCTCCCCGTGGTACTACTGTCCCCTTCCCTGGGTTGTGTTATAGGCAGACTATACATTGTTGTACTAGGCGTTTTGCAGATTCTGCTATCTTGACGTTATGCCATACTCTGGTGATTAGTTCAATCATGGGGGTGGAGCCTATGTGTGCTGGTAAATGTGCCATGGTCAATATGGGGATGAGGTAGGCATTGGGTAACAGCCATTTATTTCCGTCTTTAGTTCTCCAGCAATCTTCCTCGTCTTTTAGTCCCACCTTTTCCCACTCGGTCAATTCGTCTTGTGTGCCTGTAGTCTGTATGTCCCTTACAGTGGTCCTAGCGTCAGTCCATCGTTCAGCTTGTGACCTGGTCACATACATTCGTGTCGTAGTTCTGTCTCCTGCCGTGGCTCGGGCAGTTACGTCTGCTAGTGCATTTCCCTGTCCAATGAGATCAGTCACTTTCCTATGTGCTTGGCATTTTATCACTGCTAACTTCTTGGGGAGGAGGACTGCTTGCGTCAAGGCGGAGACTAAATCTCCATGCAGGATGGGTGTACCGTGTGAAGTCAGGAACCCTCTTTCTTTCCATAAGATCCCAAAATGGTGAACCACCCCGAAGGCATATTGGCTGTCGGTGTATATGTTAACTGTAGTGTCAGTCGCTAAGATACATGCTCGTGTGAGGGCAATGAGTTCTGCAGCCTGGGCTGAACGTTGAGGAATACGGGCTGTTTCCAGAACGGTTCGGGCTGTGGTGACAGCGTATGCAGCTGAGGTGGTGCCGTCGGGGAGTTTGATGCACGAACTATCCACCCATAGTTCTCCATCTGGTTCTAGAAAGGCGGTGTCTCTGAGATCTATTCTACTCTTTGTTTGTTCATCGGTTAGAGTCACACAGTCGTGTAGTGGAGTCACGCTAGGATCATTTTCGGGTAGGGGTAACAGTGTGGCTGGATTGAGGGTGGTGCATTGCTTTAGGGTAATGTGCGGTGCTAGCAGGGTCAACTCATATCCTGTCAGTCGGGCGCTAGTCAAGTGTTGGGTTTTGGTCTGGTTTAGTAGTGTGTCGACTGCATGGGGTACTAAAACAGTGACTGGATTGGAGAGTACTATTCCTTCGCTCTGGCGTATCGATACTGCTGCAGCTGCCACAGCGCGCAGGCACGCTGGCAGTGCTCTGGCTACTGGATCGAGGGTGGCAGAGAAATATGCACAAGGGCGTTGTTTTTGACCAATTGATTGTGTTAGGACAGACAATGCACATCCTTCCCTCTCGTGCGTGTAGAGGAAGAATGGTTTGGAGTAATCCGGGGTTCCTAGGACAGGTGCTGAACAAAGGGCATTGCGTAGTTCTTTAAAGGCTGACTGGCATTCGGGGGTCCAGGGGAGAGGTGAGGGGATGTCTTTAGCTAGGAGGGAGAGAAGGGGTTTGACAATGAGGCTAAAGTTCGGTAACCACTGTCGGCAAAATGAGGTGAGACCTATCAAAGAGCGGACTTGTTTCTGATCTTTGGGGACAGGGGTGTCTAGAATTGTCTGGATCCTGTCTGGCGTGAGTTTCCTCCCTTCTTTGGATAAAAGGTGACCCAAATAGGTCACTTGTGATTTACAGAACTGCAATTTCTTTCGGGAGACCTTGTGACCATTCTCAGCAAGAAAATGGAGTAGTTTGATGGTGGCTGTGACGGCTATTGGTATGGTGTCCGCTGCTAGAAGGATGTCGTCTACATATTGTATTAGTGCCACTCCATCTGGCAATTGTATGGCGTCCAACTGTCTTTTAAGCGCCTGGCTATAGATGCTTGGGCTCTCAGTGTACCCCTGAGGTGCTCTGCAAAATCTGTACGAACGGGAGTTTAGGGTGAATCCAAATAGATAGCGGCTGTCCTTGTGTATAGGTATGGAAAAGAATGCGTTTTTGAGGTCAATTACAGTGAAGGTGGTGGCAGTGGAGGGGATTAAGGTCAAAATTGTCGTGATGTCGGAAACTACTGGGTATTGTGGCACTACGATTTTGTTTATCTCCCGCAGGTCAATGATGAAGCGGTAGGCTTTTCCGTCTCCCTCTCCCTGTCTCTTTACAATCGGTAGTATGGGACTATTACAAACGTTGCTCACTACTTCCTCTACCACCCCTGCCTCTACCAAAGAGTGTATGATCTCGGTCAGTGCCTTCTCACCCTCTGGCGATATTTTGTACTGCGGTACTTTCGGTAGGGTTGCGTCCTGTCGTATTGTTACGTGTACTGGGTCAATCATCATTCGTCCTACGTCTGAATCAGCCCTAGCCCATAAGTGTGATGGCAAAGTGTCCAGTAGGGATGCGTCAGTCTCGGAGATGGGAAACATGTGCTGAGAAGGGTTCTCTCTATGGCGCTGGGGGTTGTCATACAGGACGACACGCACTCCGTCTGGTGAGCATCTGATAGTCGCATCGAAGTGTTTCAAAAGGTCGAGACCCATAATGGCGTCTGGGGTGTTGGAAGAGAGGAGGAATGTCGCTTCGACGCTATTGTTGTCAAGGTTAAAAGGGATAGGTCGGGACAAAGGGTTGGTGGAGGGCGTACCGTCAAATCCTATTGAGGTCAGATGTGAGCCTGACAAGGGTGCCCTTGGAATCAGTCGTTTGGATAGTGCACTACGTGTTGCTCCCGTGTCTACCAGAAATGGCGACTTTGTGCCCAGGACCTCAGCGGTAACATAAGGGCCTTGCTGATCAACATAGAGCTCGACTGGATCCCTCCCTTGCCTCTGGCTGTCCTATGCAAAGTCGTACGCATTGTCATAATCTGTCTGTTGGTACTGATTCTGTTTGGGATGGTCAAATGTGTTCACTCTTCCTGGCCTTTCCTCGCTTGCTTCACTTGCGTACCCTCTCCCACGTCCTCTTCCTCTCTGTCCACTTGCTATTTCCCTCGCCCCTCTGCCCCTACCAGCTCCTAGCAAAGCCGGGCATTGGGTTTTCCAGTGTCCATATTCTTTGCAAAATGCACATTGATCCTGTCCTAGGTCTTGGCGTCCGACATATGATGTCGATGAATTATTTCTAGGTGGCTGTACTCTAGGTGTATTCTGCTGGTATCCTCCCCTATATTGCTCCCTTCCTGTATTCGCCCCCTGGAGTTGTGCTACCATTACCCTTTCCTTCAAGTCCTTCTTTTTCCTTTCTGTAGCCCTGTCATTTTCGTTTCTCTGATGCTCATAGTACTGGGCCATTTGGAGAATGGCCGCCGGTTTAGATTCTGCCCAACTACTTTCGCTGGCTTGTAATTTCTGGGATACATCTGGCAGTAGTCCTTTGACATAGTTCTGCACAAATAAGTGGTGTCCGGTTGCGGTGGACATGCCTTGTCCACTGTAATCGGAGAACACCGTTTCAAATCTGGAGAAATACTCTGAGACATCCTCTTGTGGTTTCTGGCGGCACGCGGTTACTATGGACCAGTCTATCTTTTTCTCTGGGATCAGCGTTTTCACTTTCTGCACTATTTTATCAGGGAGGTCCAATATTGCTTTAACCGGTTTTTGACCAGGGTTCCGCTGTTTATCTAATATGTTGAGTTGTTCCCAGGTATGACCAAGCAGTTCGGTATGGTATATTTCCCTAATCTGTTTCCACACATCTGCTGGCAAACATAACCCGAAGAACAAGTCTATGTCGGCAAGTGTCATTATTGTTGATCCCAGAGCGGTACCTAGCTCGGTGTAAAAGGCGGTGGGGTTCTTTCGTAAATCCGGTAAAGATTTACGGAACGTCAAAATGTCCTGTCTGTCCCATGGTTGATACACCCAATTGTAGACCACCCTTCCTCTAGCATCTTGATGGTTCATATCGTCATGAGTCCCTTGTCCTCTAGGAGGTACCCAATAAGGGGCAGCTTCTTTTATCGGCATCATGCTATCTGGTTTTTCCACCGGGGGTCCTGCTATCCTAGATGTCCTGTCCTTATCTATCCGTCCTTGTTCCACGAGGTGACGGAATACCTCCAGTGTGGATGAAAAGAGTTCTGTAACATCGTTGTCGCCTTCATCTCCGGTGTCTACCTTCCTATAGAGAGCCACTAGTCGCTCGGGCCCTACATCTTGGTACTTCTCTTCATATGCAGTAAGAGTGTGGTAACAGAGACGTACAATAAAGTATTGTTTGCGGTTTTCAACATAGGAGTTGCATATGTCAGTTACATGCTCTTCTGTCTCCTTCCTATCTATGAGGGATTTAACTACTTTATCAATGCCTGCTCGCTCATTTTTACTTAATCGCGGGACCCTGGGCGCTCCTGTTTCTTTTGATCCTACCTCTACTACTGTATCCTTTGATGAGGCATTTGGTGTGGGTGACCCAGTGGGAGCAGAGGCGGTGGAGACTGAGGCGATCGTGCCATCTCCGGCTATACTTTGGTGGTCCTGTCGTTGTACTACGGGATGAGTAGGGGCGTAAGGGGGTGGCATGTATATGATTGGGGGACCTAACAATAAATCATCATCTACCCTTTGTTTTGCTGGTAACTTGGGGTAAAGAGTCGAGGGCGTTCTAACAGGGCATTGATCTGATATTTTTGATTCCTGTTCCTTTTTATCGATTTCCTTTTCTTTTAGTTTTTCTTCTAATCTTTTACAGGCTTGGTAAGCTGATTTTCGCGTTTCTTTATCTTGTCTAGCTTCGTCCCTTTTCTTTCTTTGAGCTGCCTCTTTTCGCCATAAGCCAAAACTGTCAAACATGGCTGGTCTAGTTTTCTTTTTGTGGAGAGCTAATTCTAACGTTTCTATTTTAGCGGGATCGAAAGATCCCGTCAGTGGCCACTGATTTACCCGGTCCTTCCTAGTGTATTTATGCCATAGTTTGCTATAAGCTACGCTGGCTAATCCATACTTTACGTACATGTCCTTGTTAGGGGTGCCTTCCGGCGGTGCCGGCTGACTGACCTCTAACGAACGGTCTGGTCCAAAACAATTACAATCAAACAATCTAGAGAAAACAGGCATGAAGTATTTATCGGTCAAAATGAATATCTCAATCAATCAATTTAGACAAAAAGTCTGCACTACCTGTCCTTCGCTGCCTGCAAAGAGAGAGAATATTCCTATTCTTTGTTGTTTGCAAGCAGGGAAATGTCACAAATAACTCAATATCAAAAAAAGGAATACTAGTATTTCAATCAAACTATTCAATCAATCAATCAATTTAAGTCGTTTTTTCACGACCTTACCCGGACCGTATGGACAGTTCTTCGTCTTCCCCTTCCAGCGCCTGGTTGTCCTCTCACTCCAACAATCAATGCGGCGTTCCTCTAAGGTCCCAGTCAGGACCGCAGGTCACTCGAGAGCGGTCCGTTCGGAACCGGTGAAGTTCAGTCGATCGGCAGCCAGACAAGGGTCTTCTCAGGCAGGTATACCCCAATCGTTTAGTTGTTCACTCCGTCGTTAGGACCTCTCTACCGGACCCACGCGTCGCTGATGGGCCCCTACGCTTGGGCGCCAATTTGTGAAAGGCAGCGAGTCTTCTAAGACCCTCAATGCTGCCTGGTGCAGGGTTCCACCTCTAATTCACTTTGGGTTCGCTATCAAAATGATGAGGCAAGAGCTGGAAACTGGAAGAGAAGAAAATGGTTTATTTCTCATGAGGAGATCACGTCAACTGAGACACCGGGATGTCTGAGGGAAGTGTTCTGCTGACAACTCCCTTGGCTCTTCCTTTTATGCAGGTTTGACACAATGCATTTGTTTGATCAACATGGTTACAAAAGCTTGGGGTCCCCGCCCCGGGCAGGTTGTCACACAAGCCCAACAGTAATTCTCTTCCCACCCAGGTCAAACAGACAATCTTATCTTGCAGCTGGACCTTGCTTCAGGGTCTAAAACATGTGAGACCGGTCAGATCTAAGAGTCCGTTCTGTTGATAAAAACAGGTCCCATTGTTGGTAACAACAAGTCTTGCTGTTTGCAGTGCAATAAATCATTTTGCAAGAGTCTTTTTGGTGTTTGGAACCTGTTTGTGTAACTAGGTGTAGTGAAGGGTAGAGCGTCCAAAGGCTTGTCTGAAAACAAGGATGAGAGGAAAAACGAGTTTGTGGCAGCAAGTGGCGCTGAGGTTTGTTGTGGCAATAGAGCTTATAGCCCCCAGCACACATACCAGGTCGGTCAGAGGGTCAGAGGGATGCTAGTAAGGGCAGGGTGAAACAAAGGTGACCAACAGAGTACAAAATGGCTGTGATAGATTAAAATGACTGCAACTTATGTGCACATAGAATTCCACCAGACAAGATGGCGCAGGTAATGTTCATGATTATTGTTTTGCTTTTAACAATGTGATCTTTGGTGTATTTGCTTTGCTGACCCAATGACCTTTTATTTGTGGATTTGCTTTTTTTGGTACGGTTAGTGCGTGCTGTTTAGACGCCTCGACATGTCATAAAGATACGCTGCTATTTACAAATTTTCTTGAGTGTTTTACTTCACAATGATGTGTTGTTGTTCATTTTATGGCTTTTTTTGTTCACAAAGGAAAGACATGCATTCATATAGGCTTTCTCAAATATACACTGAAAAGACTGTCCCTTTTGTGGAACATTTCTGCTACAGAATACTTTAGTGTTTATTCTTTTTATGTTCACCACTTACAGCACAAACGTCATTTTCTTTTCCTTTTTCTTCTACAAAGGGTACAGCTTACTCTGCGAACACAGTCTGTTCAGTAAAGGGCCTTACTCTCAACTTCCATATTGTTGTGGCCCAAGATGTTGCTTAATTATGCTGTTTGGTTTTTAGGTCGTCCAAAGACAACACACACAGTCACCTATTACTACACTTCTAACAAAAAGCCAGACCTATTAGTTTTGCCAGTGCTTGTTTGTCATGCGGTGTTACTTTCCTGCAGCACAAATAAGAGCAAACAGTAAATGTCTAATGCTTCAGTCCAGCTGGCCAAATAGACTCTGTGGTTCGAGAATGTGTGCCTCACCTTCGTATACTCTCACCCCGCTCATCTCTGGGGTCATTTTAAGCTCTTGGTAATATTTTTCAGGGTGAGTACTTTGAAAGAATTCATGCCCTCCCAGACTGAGAATGTAATGGGCATTTCAGCACTTTCCCACTATGTTCTATTTTTTAGAAAGCAACTTGCTGTATAAGGGAGAGAAGCCTGGTGCTTGGGTTTTCCACTAAGAATAGATGCTGGCCCTATATCGGGAAGTGATTGAGTCTGCTTGGAATTCCTGGCTGCTAAATCAGTGCCAGCAGTCTTGAACGCGGTCTGCTTGGCTCTAAAACTTGTCCATATGTTTTAAGGTTTTGTGGTGAATACATTGGAGCCTGCTCCATTCTTTTCTGCTAATCAATGTTTACTAAGTCTGTTCTGACAAAGGGTCATATACATGGCTTGAACACTTGTGTTTGTTCACCACGTTTCCTTGTTTAACTCTGTGTGTGCTGCTTGGCGTGCAGTTGCTATTCTTAAGCAGCTGGGCAGAGCTGGTCCCACTTTTTAGGGAACTACCACTTCAGATGGCTTCCATATATCCCATGTGAATTACGTATTTTTATTTATAACTGGAGTCACTAATATTTTCTTCATTTTTGTGGCAAGTACTCTCTACAAAGCTATTTTTCTAAACCGCTTATAATGTATAATGTGTTAAGAAGCGCTAGTCTTTTTGTAGAGTCAGCATCTCTCGCTCTAGAGCTGAGTTCCAGGTCCATTGTATGTGGTCTTCATTGCTGCAAGACTCTGCTGGCACGACAGTCTTAGCAGAACAGGCAGCCATGGGCCCTCGGCTGAACCACTGCTTGTGGAAAGCCTTGTCGATGTGATAGCGGAGTAGGTAGGGTATGGTTTGTAGGTCTTTCCGGATATCATTTACCTCTTCTTGGGAATTATTTAACAGATCAGTGCCTGTAGGAGGTTGTAGTGGTCTCTCCATAAAATGAACTAACAATAAATTATCAAATCACAAGTTATGGCTACCTCGTAAAAAAAAAAAAAAAAGACTAAACAAGCATTGACACAGCCAAAAGGCTGTCTGGCAGCTGACTCACCCATACCTTACTTTTCGATCCCCAGCCATAGAACAAAGCAAACAACTGCTGAAAAAACACTTTGGCCTTCCACCAAACCTCTCCTTTGATGAGCTGCTGCTTTTATAGCTTTGGAGGCCGTGTTTATGTACAGATCAGTAGAAAGGGCCTGAGAGTAAATCTGCAGAGGCAGTGGGGAAAGTAATTTCGCTGGGGACTAATTTGCAGCGTTGTCTTCTTTTTCACAGCTTTAGCGCGCGCTTTCGTCTTTGAACTCCAGTTTTGCTCTGCCCCCTGCCCTTCAGCTCTCATTTCCCCATGGCGATGCCAGTGATTTGTGGAGCCTCTCATTTACTATTCCATTGTTGCTGCTGCATCATGTCGCCTCGTCGCCCTCACCGGGTTAGCTTGCTGCCCCTTTCATTGGCTACATGCCTTCGAAGTTTCAGATGTGTTCTCTTTCCCTGGCTGATTGGGTAGACTCCGCCTGCAGGGCACGCATTGTGTGATTCTGAACTCTAGACAAGGCCGCCCCCTACTCCAGCCTTTAACATTTATTTCATGAACTACATATGACCTTTGTTTATGGTAACAGTTTTAAGTACCTTAAAGAAACTTTGTCCGAGTAAATTAAAATTTAATTTCTCGGAATAGAGGTGGGGGACATGGTATATGCAAATACACTTTGTTTGCAGCATGACCAGTCCTATGAAAAAGTTAAGCATAGTTTGATTTTATGTCAAAAAGAGAGAGACTGGTTCTGATTTCGAATTCAAATGCACTATACTGGAATGGATTTTTTTTTATCGGTGACAAAAGTGAAGTTAAAGCTCTCATCGAGGAGCTTGCTTCTTGGATGAGACTACTTCAGGCCTACTGCATTAGCAAGAGCTGTGCTGTACATCTTTATGTAGTCTTTGAAGGTGATTTCTGTGGATTTTGAGACTTGAACATGCGGCTCCTAGAATACTGCTGAGCCGTCTGAAGACCCTCATCACCTTTTATGGTGCAGTAGCTTTTCACGATCCTTGGTGTGAGCTCCGCCAAACTTGACGTTTCGGCACACTTCTGGAGTTCATAAATGATGGTTTACTTCATAATTGTTTTTTAGTTTGAAATTTCAGTGTTAGGGGGCACCCAGTCAGACCAGGCCAATGAATATCTGTGATATATGGGAGACTCAGGGGGGCCCCTCATCACATTTTATTGGGCTGGGCCAGGACATCATTTTGCGTAATTCACTGGTGAGAAATTAAGGTACATAAGCATTGCAAAGCCAATAGGCTTGGGTTGACTATGCAGAGCGAGAAAAGGGAATTGGAGGTGGGAGATGTAAGTGGAGAGGACTTAGGAGAAGTAGAGCTGTAGGGGCAAAGGGGGAAATAAGAGGTATTGTATTGTATTGTAATTGCATTTATAGAGCGCTTACTACCCCAAACTAGGCACCGAAGAGCTTTTTTTCAGTAGCATGCTACTCCAGAACCCATAAAGGATTAGTGGTAAATTAGTATAGTGAAATATGAAATTAATTTGACCAGTGGATATGTTAGTCTGTTATTTGGAACAAGGAACTTTTCAGTGTCATTCAAGAATTCACCAACCCACGCAGCGAAGCCACAGACATCACCCCATCCCAAGACCTCTGCGACAAGCTTGGAACCTATTTCCACCTCAAGATCAAAAACCTCTACGACAACTTCATCGACCATCCACCAGGCGCCACAGATGGCCCCCCGCCCCCCAGAAACACCAGCCAGCCCACCATCTCCAACTGGACACCGATCACGGTCGAAGACACCGCCTCGACCATGAAAAGCATCCACTCGGGGGCCCCCACCGACCCACGCCCCCCTCACATCTACCACAGAGCCGCAGCCGCCATCGCACCCGAACTACAACGCACCATCAACACCACCTTCAAAACAGGCACCTTCCCAGACGACTGGAAGCGCTCAGAAGTCAGACCCCTGCAAAAGAAGCCCACAGCTGACCCCACCGACCTCAAGAACTATCGGCCCATCTCGCTCCTCCCCTTCGCAGCCAAAGTTGCAGAGAAAACAGTCAACAGGAAACTGACACGATTCATTGAAGAGAACGCCATCCTTGACCCGTCCCAATCCGGATTCCGAAGCAACCACAGCACAGAGACCGCCCTACTCGCCGCCACAGACGACATCCGCACCCTCCTGGACCAAGGCCACTCCGCAGACCTCATCCTACTCGACCTATCAGCGGCCTTCGACACCGTCTCCCACCGCACACTAGTCGCCAGACTACATGACGCAGGCATACAAGGAACAGCCGTGGACTGGATCCGATCATTCCTCACCGGAAGAAGCCAAAGGATCAGACTCCCACCCTTCCTCTCCGACCCCGCGAAAATCACCTGCGGAGTCCCACAGGGTTCATCACTGAGCCCCACCCTCTTCAACATCTACATGGCCCCCCTCGCAGCCATCGTCCGACAACACGGCCTCAACATCGTATCCTACGCCGACGATACCCAGCTCATCCTCTCCCTCACCAAAGACCCCACCACTGCCAAACTCAACTTCCAGGAAAGGATTGCAAGACGTCGCAGTCTGGATGACCAACAGCTGCCTGAAGCTCAACGTCGAGAAGACAGAAGTCCTCGTCCTCGGTACCACCCCTTCTGCATGGGACAGCACCTGTTGGCCGACCGCCTTCGGAATCCCACCCACCCGACAGGTCAACGCCGTCACCTCCAGCTGCTTCAACACCCTCCGCATCCTCCGCAAGACCTTCAAGTGGATCCCCCCTGAGTCAAGGAAGACAGTCACCCACGCACTCATCACCAGCAGACTGGACTATGGAAACACACTCTACGCCGGCATCAACAAGTCCCTACTCCGCAAACACCAGACAATACAGAACACCGTCGCCAGACTCGTCCTCTGCATCCCCCGACATGAACACATCAGCCAACACCTGCAAAGTCTCAACTGGCTCCCTGTGGAGAAAAGAGTCACTTTCAAAATCCTCACTCACGCCTACAAATGCCTACACAACAACGGACCCAAATACCTCAACGACAGAATCAACTTCCACGTACCCAAAAGAAACCTCCGATCTTCCAACATCGCACTGGCCGAAACCCCGCGCATCCACAGAGCCAGAGCAGGCGGAAGATCCTTCTCTCATATTGCAGCCAAGACCTGGAACGAGCTACCGGCAGACATCAGACGCGCCCCCTCCCTGAACACCTTCAGGAAGACCCTTAAGACCTGGCTCTTCGGCTAAACAGATCTGCGGACCCCTCCCCCCCCCCTCAGCGCCTTGAGACCCTCACGGGTGAGTAGCGCGCTTACAATTCCCTGATTGATTGATTGATTTGGATTGAGAAGGATAGTGGAGGGATAGAAGAGGGAAAAGGTTTGCATTTATATAGCGCTTGCTACACTGGACGAGGCGTTGAAGCGCTTTTTCGTCGAGTAGCATGCTACTCCAGAACCAAAAAAGAATTAGTGGTGAATTGGTCTGGGGAAATATGAAATTAATTTGAGCGGTGGACATGTTAGTCTGTTATTTTGATTGAAAAGCACAGTGGAAAGATAGAAGAGGGAAGGGTCTAGAAAGATTATTTTTTTTTTTTTACGTCTAACCACACCTTTACCACTTTAATACAATATGCTCATAATAAACACTGCATTAAAATCTGGGCTTGGCCCCCAACAGTGTCATACCCCTGGAGGCAGCCTTCTTTGCATCTCGTTATCAGAACCACCCCCACATCAGTAATGTAGTGGGCATTTTGGAAACTGTGGAACCAGGGGGAATGGTTTTTAATCCTTGTCTCCGAATGGCACTAAGTTGTGTAATCTTAGACATTCATTTTCTGTCTTTGGTTATCTTTACAAGATTGGATAAATTTAGAATTTGGCTTAGAGTTTGTAGAAGTGTGTGATAATAAAACTGGATTGGAACCCAACACATGCTCATTGGATATTATGTCTTTGAAGACTGAACCCAGTCTTTTGGTTCACTCATCAAAATGTAGTGGGAAAGCCAAGATCCTGGGAACAAGTAACAATTGTAGATTTGGGTTCTTCAGCTTCACCAAACTGTCTGATCTTGTACAGATATGAAGCAAGTTGTATATAAAGATATGTTATTTTTATAAATTGGTGTGGATCTCCTTATTGAGTCATGTGTACCATTTATCGACTGTGTGTGTGTGTTGCAGATGTCAAACATTCCTCTCTGATAAGCCTAAGGCTGCTCGACCACACTACACCCTGAGAGAGCACCTTAGGGGGAGAACGCCCTGTAGGAGAACCCAGAGTAATATTAAAATATACATGAAACAACAATCTTTTTGGAAGTCTATACTCTCGGTTTTAAATTTAAACATATTCTCTAGAACACTGCCAAGGTGTGGAGAGAAACAAAACCAAGAGGGAAAAGAAGCAAGAACGCAAACATATCATGAAAACGAGCACTAACTTATACGGTATACCATGACCTTCAAGCCCTGGGCTGTGCCTATGACAAAAAATGAAATCAGACATCATTACAGTTGGGGCGACTCAGGACAGGGGGTGCACCTCCATCACCATGCAAGGGACTTTTCTGTTCCAACAGTGTTCATGTCACACATAATGACATCGAGAACCTGAATGTTTAGGTCTGTCTTTGTTCTCTATTTAGCAGTTATTCACAAAAGTCTAGATTAACAGCAAAAGCATGACCTGTACCAGGAGTTTCTAAAAGAAAGAAAACAACAAGAAGATAGGGGAAGGACTGCAGAAAGCAGGGCTGAAAAAGCTGAAAGGTGAGAGGGAGAAGGGAGAATACAGCGGATGCAAGAGACAGAAGAGTGAGCATCTGTACCAGACTAACGAGGTAACAACGTTGCAAGAAGAAAGTTCACTGAGGAGTGATCATTTTCAGAGAAGTGATGATGAGGAGAAAGGAGACCTGCAGGAGGAATGGGAGAAGTGAAAGGAGAGCTGTCGGAAGAGAGGTGGGAAAGGACAGCCCCTTAATTGAGTTTATTCACAGGGAAAATATTTATCCACAAAGAGGAAGATAATGTAAAATCCACACATTTTTATCATAACTATTTATCTACAATTGCTTCACTATTGAATTACAAAACAAATAAATTAGCTTAAAGTACAGCAACGCTTGAAAGTCTGAGTTTATTAAATACAACTTAAATCTACATATATTACCTTCCTTATACATATATACCTTACATGTACTTATGTATCTTTATATTTACTTCTAATTCAGAATCTCCAATGCACTACTCTATAGCTCACCCTATACCTCTGTCAATATATCCTCTACCTACACTCTCTGACTCATCCAAAACTCCATTCTACTACTATGATCCCCAAAATCACCCTTTCTAGACGTTTCCTCCTCTACCCCTCCTTGCATCATCTCAAACCTCTTTTACTATTTAGATCTCCCAAACAAGCCTTTCTAAATGCTTCCCTCTGACTCTTCCCCAAGTCCACCTTCCCTTGACTCATCCCAAATCTCCTCCTACTTCTATGAACACCAAAAACACTTACTAGACCCTTCCCTCTTCTATTCCTCCACTATCCTTTTTCAGTCCATATAACAAACTCACATGTCCACCGTTAAAATTAATTTCATATCTCCATATTCTAAATCTCCACTAATCCTCTTTGGGTACCCTAGTAGTGTGCTACTCGCCGAAAAGCACTTAAACGCCTTATATTGGGTAGTAAGCACTATATTAATGCAATTTCAATTACACATACACTTTCCGCTTGTGCACGTTCTGTGAGTTGAAGTACTTTAGAAAGTCGATCACTCACCTAGATTTCCTCGATTGTTCTTGTTATTCTTTGTGAAGAGTTGGACATTTTCTCCGATTAAAGCAGCAGCCCTTTGGAAGCAAATTGGTGACTTTTGCAACTGGGCCTTTAGAAATCAGCCCATGATCACAAGCAGCAAACAAATATTGTTAACTGCAGTTCTCCCTAAATACATCCTGCTAGGCATCTAGCAAAGCTTCTAGTTGAACTTTCAAAATCTGTTTTGGTTTATTTGCAACTACACAGGTATATGCTATGATCAGAAAGGCAAGAGCAAACCTGGGAGACTTAAGTGTGATTCTGGGATCTGTAGTGCAGTGAAATCAAGTGTACAGACAACAGGCGTGTGTGCCATAAACTCACTAATGGCTGCAGATTGGTTGCTTGCACATGCTAACTAGCTCATCTAGAGGTATCCAAGGTTGAAAAGGCTGCTACTCTGGATTCTTTCAGATGGAGGGCTGTCCTAGTTTCTGCAGCTGGCCTCCTTAAGGGGAGGATCAAGTTAACAGTTGGCTCCATGCTAGGTAACCCTTTCCAAGAACAGCTCCGATCAGCTATAAAAAGTAATGCTCAACACAAAAAATATGAATAGAGTTGCAGATTTGATTCTCAGTTCTCAGAACCCCATTGAGATAAAGCAGAAGCATTAATGTATGTGGCCAAAAGTGAATTTGCAAGGGAACATTGGATTACAAAAAAGCAGATGGAATTTGGAGGTTACTGTAGAAGGTATTGACACTGATAACTATCCATGGTCTGCAAGGGGGTGTCAACCATGTGCAATGTCCCCGTTGCAGGATACATGCTTGAAAACACACTTTACACGACTAGCTAAGCGTCGATGGAAATTGGGGACTGAAACTTGAACAACAAATTTGCAAACTGGCCTTCCTTTGAAAACTGTGCATGTGCCCACATAGGCACGCGTTCTGTTTACAGCAAGAGTTTGTCTCCCCCAACCTTTGAAAATTGGATCACTTAATGTTTTAGTGTCTTACACTGAATGCTTTACTTGCTTCAAACATTCCTAAACATTGAGTTCATGTTCAGTAAAGAAAAAGATTAGTAGAGAAAGAATCAATACCCACAGAAAAATGAAACTCCAAGCAAGGGTATACGCAGATGGTAAGTGACGCAGCCATGCAGGTAATAAATGATACTGAGTACACCTTAATATCTGTAAACTTTTCTTAAAAAAAAAAAAAGTTGTGTCCAAGTGGAATATGTCATAGCTAATTGGTCTGAAAATTACTAGGCATAGTCTGTTGTTGTGTTTTTCACTTTTTTCTTCTGCCCACTACAGCATTCAGCCTGAGGCATTGGGTCAGGCCACTTCATCCATTGGTCAGTATTACTGTGAGTGACTGCATTGTGTTCTGTTACAAGTGTACATCCTCACACAATGTAGTTCCTTCACTGGAAATGACTACTATGGCACTGTATGGTTTTTATGACCACAAATATAGCTTTGCTTTTAACCAATATGTTATTGGATATTGATGAGGCTTCACCAGCTCTCCCAGCAACACAGTTTACAAAGACCATAACAAAACAGGCATTGACAAAACCAGAAGGCTGGTAGCTGTTCTTGATGATTTGGTCTTTGAATGACAAGGTTAATTTTAATTTACATATACTGACATCATTCCTTGGTTTTGGAAAAGCTGTGTAAATGAAATAATAAAGTTTAGAGATGTCGGGATGATTTATTTTGGGTGAACAAAAGGGCTTCCAGGTGTAAAGAAAATATAGTAATGCTTTATGGTGAAATTCGATGAAACCTATTTAAGTTTTTTTTTGGGCTGTTTTTTTCAAGAGTTGGCCCTTACCTATAAGATGATGGTGCAGCAGTCCCAGAAATTGGTATCCCACTGCTAGAAGGTAGCAAAATTAGTATTAGGATTTAAAAAAAATCAAATTAGTAGAATTCTGTAAAACCAAAACAAATGGCTTTCTTCAGATTACTGTTACATCCCTTATACACCCTTGTTATGTTATATTGATTTGTATAGCACACTAATCACCCAAGAGGGTATACAGGTGCTTGGGCAGGTGTGTGATCCCCAAGGTGCTGATACGAAAAGCCAAGTCTTCAGCTTTTCGCAGAACTCAAGCAGTGAGGAGGAGGCTTTGATCTGTTGAGGGAGGTCATTCCATGTCTTGGGTGCAACGTAGGAGAATAAACTACCTCCAGTTTTGCTTTTGCGGATGCGGGAAAAGTTTGTGAGTGACAATGAGTCAGAGCATAGGTGCCTGGTGGGTTGGTGAAAGTGTATGCAGCTGTTCAGGTATTCTGGTCCTGTGTTGTGTAGGGCTTTGTATGTGTGTGTGTGTGAGTAGCTTGAATTGGCTGCGCTTGTGAATGGGGAGCCAGTGAAGCTTCTTGAGGTGCAATGTGATGTGGGTGCGGCGTGGAAGGTCAAGTATGAGGCTTGCAGCAGGGTTCTGGATGGTCTGGAGTCTGTGTAGGAATGATTTGGAGATTCTGTCATTGAAAGTTTAGCCGTAGTCCACCCTGCTGGTGATGAGTGCTTGCGTGACTGTCCGTCTGGTGTTCTGAGGTAACCATTTGAAGATTTTTCGTAGCATATGTAGGATGTGGACGCAGGAGGTGCACACTGAGTTGACTGTAGCAGTCACGTTGAGCTTGTCTTTTCAGGATGATACCTAAATTTCTTGCATGGTTTTTGGGTGTTGATCCTAGCTCCGACGGCCACCAAGTGGAGTCCCATGGGGAGGTTTTGTTGCCGAAGACCAGTACTTCTGTCTTGTTGGGGTTGAACTGCTCACATCCAGTTTGCCACCATTGTTATGCAGTTGATGAAGTTGATTCTGGTGATGGATGAGAGGATGAGTTGGGTATCATCAGTGTAGGAGATGACGGGGTTGTCTTGTGATCGGATGATGTTGGCGAGGGGTGTCGTGTATATATTGAATAGGGTGAGTCTGATAGACGATCCCTGTGGGACTCCGCATATAAATCTCTTGGTCTTTGATGTGAAGGGTTGCAGCCTGACCCTTTGGGTTCTTCCTGTGAGGAAGGAACAGATCAGTTTGAGAGCAGATCCTTGTATGCCAATCTCATGGATTCTTCTGAAGAGGGTGTTAGGGAGACAGTGTTGAAGGCCACGGTAAGGTCGAGCAGGATAAGGGCCACTGTTTCTCCTCGGTCCAGGATGATTCTAATGTCATTGGTGTTCGTGATGAGTGCTGTTTCGGTGCTGTGGTTCTTTTTTTAATCCAAAAACATAGGAGCCATTCACTATACTGCTCTTACTCAAACATAGGAAACAATTGTACTTCTTTTACACATAGTACTATTGTTTTCTAAGGTGCTAAGTACGTGCACTTCTAATACTAGGTGTAGGACTGTAAATAGGACAGATCCTGGAGCAGCCACCCTTCCTACTCAGGCTTCATTCTCTTCAGAATGACTGTCAGTATTCCACTAGAAACAAGTGGGTGACTCGTGCCCCCACTTAACATGAGGTTTCTGTCAGACCTTGGCAAAGGAGATGAAGGCACTTAGTTGTAAGAACAGTTCTGACTTTTCTCACGTGCAGGCAGTAGCAGCTTCAGGCTGTTATAATCTAAGTGACCATCAGTGGATCATTTTTGCTCTCCCTCTGGAAGAACGCAAAACTGTTTTGGCAGCCAATATTGACTTTATTAGACTATGGGAATACACTCTATGTGAGTTTTATCATCATGCTATAAAGACCTCAGGTTGTCCAAAATGCGGCATCCCATCTCTGTTTTGGTGCACAAAAGTTTGGCTCCATAGCCCCTCCTGCATATGCAGCACTGACGGACATATAGCTATAGATGCCAGTTTAAGGTGCTCTGTATGGCTTTGTACAATGTCTGTCCAATGTTCCTCAAAGATGTCCCTATTCGGCCTCTTTGCCCAGGAAGTCTTTTCTCCTGATGACACCCAAATTGTGTAAACCGAGAAAAGGTGGTCACGCGTTCACTGCTGAACCATTTCCCTAATCTGTGCTTGTGCCAGGTACTCTGTAAGCTATTAATGCACTCTTCAATAATGCATGACACTGCATGGCAGCACCCCACACACCATGGTCATATTTGCTGGGCAGTAGGGCATGGAACATATAGTTAGACCATGACAACACCCAAAACATCTTCCCCTCTGGAAGGCAGGGTACGGGAAACAGCGTTTACAACGCTGTTGTTACAACGCAGTGCTTTTACAACGCGGTCGTTACAACGACCGCGTTGTTAGTATGCAATACCTTTACATCGCAAGTCATTAGAACGACTTGCTGTAGTGGGCGCTAAGGTATTGGATATGAAATCCAACACCTTCCCTGCTGTTGCGCAAACTGGAGTAGGAATAGTAAATAATACTATTCCTAAGTCCAGAGCGCCCCCTACAGCAAGTCGTTGTAATGACTTGCGATGTAAAGGTATTGCGTACTAACAACGCAGTAGTTGTAACGACTGCATTGTAATAGTACGCGATGTAATAGCATGCGTTATAACATGCTATATTCCAGGGTACTCAACAAATGTACGCCCCCCCCACAAGAAAGTATAGAATGTGCATCCCTATAAGAAAGTATAGAATGTGCATCCCTATAAGAAAGTATAGAATGTGCATCCCAAGCAGATAATAATCATTCACATCATATTTCAGTCCACGTTGCTAGCCACGCTACCAGGCACAAAGGCCACTCACCTAAAAAGTAGCAAGGCTACTCATGAAAACCTCCATTTTAATTTTAAGCTCGCCTCACTTATTGATACGGAATCAGGCACTATTTCAGCTATAAACAGCCTCATTTGACTTGTTTTATGCACTTGTGTTAAAAAAAAATCTGGGACTGTTATATGGCTGTGGGATATAAGCTCTAGGTTTAAAGTAAGCTTCATTTACAGTACTGCACACACTCACATCTCCTATACCCTTATGAGCTGTGCAAACATTTTTAACTGTAACATTGGCCGATATGCTTTAAAACAGGCCACAGTAATGAACAAATTAAAACAGACACCCTTGGGCCACATGAGTGTACTGATGACACCTACCAGTACAAGTTTCCTGGGACCAGGGAAATCATCAACTCCAAAAGAAATCACTCTGATCTTATTGCTCGCACAAATTTTTATTTTTTATTTTTTAAACAAACTTTATTGAGTTTTAGCTGACAAGTCCATTTATACACTTAATTCGAAAGAAATGTCTTTACGATGGGCCAGGCCTCGCCCTCCTTCCCCAGTAATATAACAACAATGTATAATTCTGTATTCAGTTAGTGTGCATCTGTTAGTACCTTTGATCTCAGATCTATACTACCCTCCCACAACTATCCCCCTCCCTGCCCTCCCACCAGGCGGGTCACTTATAATCAAATTGCTAGTCTGCAGTATGCGGTTGCTCCAAGTTGCTTTTTATAAGCGTCCAAAGCAGCACGTTGGGATCTACCCCTCAGTGAGGGCGATGGTGCATTATGCGTTCTGCCTAACTCCACAGCTCTACGTTTTGTTCGGGGGTATATAGGCTAATCTACTTCTTCAGGGGCATCCGCTATTGGTTCCTCATCTCCACTGTCGTCTGGAGTTCGAACTAGCACAGCTAGCGTTTCCCATGCCCTTGCTGCCTCCAACGCCCTCTCATTCCTCGTTCTTTTTGCTATTTGCATTCTGATTATTCCCTCACATTCTGCCCATTTAACAAATTCCTTTTTCCATCTGGCTACACTTGGGCCCCTTTTTGCTTTCCAGTGCATGGTGATGTCTCTTTTAGCTAGTAGTAAGCCCAAATCCAAGAATTTGCTCATTACTTTATTCTTGGCTGTGTGAGGGAACCAGTGTAATAGGCAGGATCCCTGAGACGTCTCTACCTCTCTATCGGTGATGTCGCTTATTGCTCGCACAAATCATCTCTGCAACCATTGTTTTTACTGGTAAAGTGGCACCACAGTTGTACTCTATTCTACTCACTGGAGTGTGGGTTTGGAGACAGGTGTTGCTGCACTGGTGCTAAAGAATTTCCTAGTCAACCTGCAGTCTCCTCTGACCTGTGAAAGGGCCAGATCTCTCTCTCTCTCTTTCTGTTTCTCAGTCTCTCTTTCTCTCTCTCATTGGTGAAAGTGACACACTCTCATCAAGCCACGCCCTCTCCAGTCTCCACCTTCTGCTGTAGAGCTGGACACAGCTCCTACACATCAGAAAACCGAGCGCTTCTAGGTGCTTGATGAGCTTGACCCTGAGGAAGTAATATAAATTGACACTGGGGGGCAGGTTAACTGACGTGAAACTCCGCAAACCCCTCTTTCCTCTGCTGTGCAGTTTTTTAGGTCTCGCCTGAGCCAGCGCATGCGCTGCTCTGGCGAGAGTTTTAGTAAGCGGGTTTTGGAAGTGCAAACAGTGGCTTTTGCTGGCGACCAGCTTGCGTTCACGCGAGCGTGCACGCGCGATCAGGTGCCATATGGCTTCCCTCTCCATCTGGACGCTCGCGTGAACGCAAGCTGGTCGCCAGCAAAAGCCACTGTTTGCACTTTCAAAACCTGCTTACTCACGATTACTTTCACTTTCACGGCCGCGCGGCCGTGTCAGTTTCGCGGCCGCGCGGCCAATGCTTGTTTGAGGCAGTGGCCTGACACACGACTGACTCTGCCCCATCCTTACTAGGCCTTCAGGCGTACTGATAAAACACATGACTGACTGTGTTTGTGTTACTGGCCTTGACAGATACAGTACTGTCTCTCTCGAACCTCGCACATTCAGAGGCAATTGCCTGGCATGAAACTGACTTTCCCATACCCTGGCTCCAAAGAAATCCTCAAATATTGTGCGGCCTGTCTCCATCTCCTCTGACGCATAACTTCTCTTTAGTTTTAAATTAAATTTTAATTGAACGTAAAAAAGGGTGAACTGTTTACCACACTCATGATTCAAGAAGTGGCTGAGTTCACAGTGCGGGTGTGAGTTTAATTAAAATACGTTCTTTTCCTATTTCAGCACTTGAGCTGTGTCTGGTACATTAAAGGGTCACGGATGGCAAATGATCGCCCATAAACAAATCATTTTCAGGTTTCAAAAGGACTAACTAGCTTGATGCTGATGTCATCAGAAATGACGCAGTATATGTTTTGCTTGCTCTCACTTTTCATACTACTCATTTATTGAGATAGAAGGAAAAAATAGAAGGATCATTCTTTCTAACAGAAGTTTCTGTCTGTTCATCTAGGATGAAGTGTTCTGAACAGCAACTTCTTGTGGGGAGGCCTCCATTGCATTTCCCTGGTATCACTTGAAAACCTGTGTCACTAACCTTCCAGAGGCATTATCTGTGAGGAAATTGATGCATTCCCCTGTTGGCCTGTCTGTCATGAAACCAAAAAAATGTATCTTTGTTTCTGCCTGCTCCATGTTAAGGCCTCAACTTCTGGTTCTCAGGATTGATACGTCTGCGGGTCACTGAGCTTGGCCCTTAAACCTTTGGCACTCAGGATGCATGCGGAAGATCCCATGAGGGCACATGTTTTCTGTCCTCTAGGTTTCATTGGTCCTCTGGTTCCGTCTGCCCTCTCTATTGTGCTGCTCCCCTTTCTGGATAGCCGGCAAGTATCTGACAAGTCAGGTGACATCTTGAGCCAGTTCTACATTTTAGCCACTTTGACTATTTAGACTGTAGATTCATGTTTACAATATAAATGCACAACTCGAGGCTCCAGAATGCAAAGTACTTGTGGCTGAAATAAGGTATGACTGTAAGTGTTTGGTCATTTAGAAGCTATGACCTGCCAGCAGACTTTCCCATAGTCTGTTATGTACTCAAGCTCTGTTTTTTTCCTCCATCTGCATGGAGTTCCAAGGTCTATTTTCCCTTCCCCTTGCCTTCCCCTTCTCTGCGATTTGGGCTCCGGGTTCTCTATGGCAATTCCAGCGTCGGACTGGCCTATAGGGCAATCTGGCATTGCCTGAAGGGCTAGTCAGACAGGTCAGCGATTGGGCTGTTTTTTTTTGCCTGTTTCATGATCTTGTGGGCCAGGTTATACTGATGGTTTCTCTGATATTACCACAAACATTGTCTGCAGCAAGCATAAATGGATAGCCTTCCATACCTTTCAAAAAACTTATACAGCTTGCCAAGTTTAAAACTGCACTGATTTGAAACTGTGGGACTCTTTTTTTTATCCAACGGTAACACTGAATGTTCTCAGAGCTGTCAGTTCCAGGAAGCTTTGCTCGGCTGCAAGTTAACTTTTTTTTCTTTTTTTTTCAATGACCCTTTAAAAGGAGGCAGTGTGAGAAGCTTTAATCAATAGGTGGTAGAACTGCCTCAAAAATAGCAGCCTACCTAATTAATAGGTATGGGTGGCAAGTATGAGGTTAAATCACTGTGGCAGGAAAACAATTTTACTGTGCAACCAGTTACTGTTACTGCACGCAATAGAGTCCGCTAAGATTTGTTTATTTATATTGTACTATATCACTTAAGTCGATCTGTATGTGGAGGTGGTGTCCAGGGAGAGCGGCAGGACCTAGTTTGGCTGGGTTGATGTCTCCTACCTTTGTTATGTTGTGAAAGCCAAGAAGCCATGTCTTTGTGGTTTTACTGGGTTTGTTTTTAAATTAATTTTGTGGCAGTGGATTTTGCAAAGTTCTAGTTAGGTCTCGCCTAGACAGTTCATGTACGTTCTCTTCAAGACTTTTTAGGTCTCGTCTAGGCAGCACGCATGCGCTGCCCTAGGAGATGACCTTTAGAAATCGGTCTGCTCCTTTGCACACTCGTGCTTGTGCTGGCATCCTCCTTGCGGGAGCGAGCAGCGGCGCGCGTGCTAGTTGAAACCATATGGCTCTCGCGCCGCTGCTGCTCGCTCCCGCAAGGCGGAGGCCAGCACAAGCACGAGTGCTTCAAACAGCTGCTGCTTGTTCTCGCGCAAGGCTGAAGTTAATTCAGGCTGCTGACTGGCACACGCGGGGAGCTGAGAAATACAGCCAGGTTTCACAAGACAAGTCAGTACACAAGATTTCATGGAGCTTAAACCAACTGAACACCGGAGGCAAACTTGTTTCTTTTCTTTGTGAGCCACTCTCACTGCAGGCACAACATGTTTTTTTTATTAAAGGAGCAATGGCTTTAATGCGCTTTAAATTTTATTGTATCTAATAATCGGCCTCTTTCTGCTCTCCCATGTGCTCCCTTCGAGATCCTCCTCTCCATCCGCATTCTGCCAGAACCCTCCTACCCAATTGTCGTCCACCACCACCACCATGTCCACCACCACCATGTCCACTGCCACCACCACCACATCCACCACCACCACGTCCACCACCACGTCCACTACCACCACGTCCACCACCACGTCCACCACATCCACCGCCAACACCACCACCGCGTCCACCACCACCACGTCCACCACCACCACCACGTCCACCACCACGTCCACCACCACCACGTCCACCACCACCATGGCCACCACCACATCCACCACCACGTCCACCACCACCACCACGTCCACCACCACCACGTCCACCACCACCATGTCCACCACCACCACGCCCACCACCACGTCCACCTCCACGTCCACCACCACGTCCACCACCACCACGTCCACCACCACCACGTCCACCACCACCACGTCCACCACCAACACGTCCACCACCACATCCACCACCACGTCCACCACCACCACGTCCACCACCACCACATCCACCACGTCCACCACCACGTCCACCACCACCACCACATCCACCACCACCACGTCCACCACCACCACCACCTCCACCACCACCACGTCCACCACCACCACGTCCACCACCACCACATCCACCACCACCATGTCCACCACCACCACGTCCACCACCACCACATCCACCACCACATCCACCACCACCACCACGTCCACCACCACCACGTCCACCACCACCACATCCACCAACACCACGTCCACCACCACGTCCTCCACCACCACGTCCACCACCATGTCCACCACCACCACGTCTACCATCACATCCACCACCACCACGTCCACCACCACCACCATGTCCACCACCACCACCACCATGTCCACCACCACTACCATGTCCACCACCACGTCCACCACCACCACCACATCCACCACCACTACGTCCTCCACCACCACCACGTCCACCACCACCACCATGTCCACCACCACCATGTCCACCACATTCTCCACCACCACCACATCCACCACCACGTCCACCACCACCACATCCACCACCACCACCATGTCCACCACCACCACGTCCACCACCACCACATCCACCAACACCACCACGTCCACGTCCACCACCACCACCACCACGTCCACCACCACCACGTCCACCACCAACACATCCACCACCACCACCACGTCCACCACCACCACCACCATGTCCACCACCACGTCCACCACCACCACGTCCACCACCACCACGTCCATCACCACACCACGTCCACCACCACCACACCGACCACCACATCCACCACCACCACCATGTCCACCACCACCACCACGTCCACCACCACGTCCACCACCACCACCACGTCCACCACCCGTGACAGGTAAAGTGTCACTGGAGGGCAGGGGTAATAGGAGTGTCAACCCCGGCTGTACATGGGACATTTAAGGATGCATTGGGTGCGAGAAGACGGGAATAGGGGCTAAAAGTATTACACCAGACCCAAGATACATTTTGAAGAGGCGCAATGTCACAGGGGCTCCTGTAAAAGCACTCACAGCATCTCTACCTCACAGTGGCATACCTGCACGAGCCACTCACTCAAAACAAGCATTGGCATAGCCAATAGGTCTCGCCTTTGGGACCTTATAAGTGTTTAGCCATGCAACACTTGATGTTGTTGCACCAAGGATACTGTGCTGGATAACTAAACACTTATAAGGTCCCAAAGGCGAGACCTATTGGCTATGCCAATGCTTGTTGTTCTTCTGTCACTGTTAATTGACAGTGGGAGGCATACATTTTCCTTCTCACTGCTCCTGGTTTCTTTTCTACTTGCTTAAAGGCTCACATTTTTTTCCTTGCTCCTCACTGTTGTTGCATTCCATAGAAAGGCCACAGGCGCAGGGACCAAGCAGTACTCTTCTGGCAGAAATGGGATTATTTTTCGTTTGGTTGCCAAGTTCTTGCAGGTACAGGAATAGCTGAAAGATGGAGTCTTGGACAGAGTCTGTAGTGCTCCACCATGAACACCTTCCAGCTCAACCATCAGTGCTCCACTTGAGATGTGGCCAACATTCCATACACAGCACACTAACTGAGCAGGGGAGACATGGAACACATAACAAAAACAAGAGCATTATCTTCAGCAGTTGTTTTGAGTAATATTGTCTTTGTTTTCTGGAATGATGAACATTGATATCTAGATTACAATCAGTTTAGGAGCTTGAACCATGAGGGAAAACTCAATTAAATGTATTTGCAGGCAAGTTTTGCGTACATGCTGGTTAAACAGGAGAACATATTCTCAGGTGGTGCCTGTCACAGACGTCAACATTGTCCTGCTATAGCAGCTCTTTGAAAGCTCCCTACACAAAGCCTACCTGAATCAGTACCATCTTACAACCCGTCTGTGAGAATTTGAAACTGTTTACTATGCCAACAGAATTTTAAAATTTCACCTTCATATCCCCTGTACACCCTGACCGTATCTTTCTCTTTGATGAGGTGCAGGTCAAAATCTGAGCAGGATCCATTTCCAATCATGTTAATGGTAGCATGGTGTGACTTCGGTGTGGAATCGGATCTAGTCCATTCCCCATTGTGGTACTGAATGTGATTTGGGGATGCATCTATCATTTAGCAGAAAGATGATAAAAACTCTAAGCGACAATCGGACGAGAAGATGACATATTTAAGTATTTATGCAAAAATGGGTTGCTATGACATTTCCTACCAGCTCTGTTTTCAGTCTGAAAAATTCTTTGTCTGCTTAATTGTATGTGGCATTACACAAGTTCAACAGTGAGTAAATTGTGTGACTCGTGCATGTCACCTAAAATGAGCAATAGTGTCATTAATTTCCATTTGTTTCTGAGTAGATTTTCTGTCAGATGTTAACCAATGGCGGCTGACTTAAACATTGGCAATCTTGCCAAATAAAATGGAGGACTTTCTCAAATAAAATTAAATAGTTGGGAAGCAGTAATTGTAAATGGATTTATATAGCTCTTACTACCCCTGACAAGATTTCGAAGGGCTTTACGGCAAATAGCAGGCTACTCCAGAACCCAAGGTTAGTGGTTAGTCCAGTGGTTATTGTTGGTTATTGTGATTAGTAATGTGCTCTCAACAAAAATTGCATCCATTTACTCCAGTTACTTTGTTATATACTAATATTAGGTAGGTATGATCATTAGTGGGGGCTGTGTGGTTTCAGGTAAATGATTGGTGGGATAGATAGGCTGGCGGAGATTAGTTAATGTTATATTGCAGGGATAGGGATTTAAAGAGGAGAGGGTGTGGTCTATGAAATGAGGTATTGGCTAATTGCAGAATTACAATAAGAAGGATTGAGGCAGGCAGGCATGAGAGTGAGAGAAGGCTATTGTCAAAAATAAAAGTTATACAGAGAATGGAAGGTGATGAGAGTCACTCTCAAGAAAGAACGGAGAGGAATCAAGCGAGAGTAAATCAATGTCATTTTCTTCATGCAGTGTTTATGAGTATAGTGGGAGGAGGCTTTCTGAGTTAGCAAGTAATCGAAGAATGTAAGCTGTAGAGAGAAACATTTTACATAGTGTTCCATATCCAGGCCAAGCAGTAATACACATGTCAATAATATTCATGCTTTTTGCTTACCCATGTTCTGTTATCTCCTTTTTAGGTCTCGCGCCTAGCGTTGCAGTGCGCAGACCTGCTCGCGCAGCGCGAGACCTCTTGTATGGGCTTCTGAAAGCTAACCACACGCTCGTGCGTGTGGTTTTGCTTTGGGAAGCCCACATTGGCTGTAGCGTGCTTTTTTTTTTTTAATAACGGCACGCAATTGGGCAAAGGCGGGCGCATGTCCCGCCTTCGCTCCGCCCATTCCTGTCTGTGTCTAGGATGCGCATCAGCGCGCGGCACAGACGCCAGGCTCCCTCGCCCCCTCCCGCTCCTCTGTGGTGCGCGCGCACCAATAGTTTCGCAAAGTGAAGATACTTAGGTCAGAGGCGGGTTGGTCTGTAACGGGATTCCCCGCGAGGCGCCTGCCAGGGCACCCCCCGGTTCTTGAAGTCGGTTTGCCTCTGGGGGTAGAGAACGCAATACATTGCTGGTTTACGTTTTTTAAAACAAGCGGATCCGCTTTCACTGCTGTCTTAGTGCGGGACATAGCAAGGCGGGGCAGCAGTGTTATTCTTTTAAATGCAGAACTGCACCATACAACAGAATGCGAGAGTTGTTTTACATTTTATTCCTAAATTAAACATGTATGTCCCCTGAGACGCCCTCCTCCACGCGCGCGGGGGTATACATGTGCAGAAGTATGCACGTGCCCACATGGATGCCCACGAGCGCAGGCACCCACGCGCGCACACACATAGGGCTCAATGCAGTGCAGACCTTCCAATGCAGCTCCGTTCCATTTAAACACGAACCTTGCAGGAGCAGAATAGCGCATAAGACACTGCAATTAAGATTAACTGCTGCACACCGAGGACACATCTGGATAAAGAGAAGCACGCCGTGGAAAGGGGGGAAAGCGAACAAACAAATGGATGAAATATGTAGGGGAAAGGCTCGGGTTTTCCTTGCTGCGAGGGCAAGTGGATCATATAAAACAGAAAAAGAACAAGCCGTTTTTCAGCTGCAACGCTCTGAAAGAGTTGTAGTCTGTAAATGTTGAAAAAGCCAGGTTCACGCGCGCTCTGTGTGAATCTCCAGAGAGCGCCCGTGTCTGGAAGAGCCATTAGAACTCCTCTGACTTTCACCTTTTTTTAACATTTCCTGAATAGTTTCTCCTCTCTCAGTCCGGGTTTGGGATCAAATGCGTCTCGCTGCATTTTTGCTGCCTCTACGTAGCTACTTTCCATCAAAGTTCCAGCACGAGGCATAATTTTACAGGGATAAAGCTGTCATAGAAGGAGAAGAATAGAGCTGGACATGCTAAGCGCCCCCCAAATAAGAATCTAGTAAACCTTAAGCGCTATTACACAGCCCTTAACATGGCCGTAAATGCAGGGTTAGAAGGGAGCGCGCCGCATTCCTCACAGCCGCGCGCACTGGGGCCGGGTTCTACCACTTCACGCACTTTTGTGTTTTTGAAACATAACTACCGTGCTTGATTCAAGGCCAATTTACAACCAAACCTCCTCCTCTGGCTAAATCGTGATAAAAAACATAAACTTATCTTGGAATGGCGCTTCTGTGATGCAAGTGTGTGGTGGTGGGGGGGGGGGGGGCGAAGGGTCAGACAGTTGGGGGGGGGGTCCGTTATTTAATTCATTTGTGAAAGAGACGAGGTAGCACTCGTGTCCAATATCAAGAAAAAGGACTTCTACTTTACTTATTTTCGGAAACAATGAAGCCACTGCAGGTGCTTGGCGAGGTCAAGAGGCCTGCATTGGGGTGATATCTTTGTGACGTTGTTACCCCTTCAGAGACACTTCAAGGCGCGAGATTGTCTTTGCTGGGGCACAGGCATGCGCCATCTTTCAAGCCACGCAGCATTTGTGGTAGAACTGTTAGGTAAAAAACCCTGCAGCAGGCTTCTGGAGAAAATGGGGTTTAATGTGGGATTGACCTTTGAACTTCACCTAGCAAACTGCAGAATTAGACCGAGGTGACAGGGTGCCATGTATCAATTTAGAGATAAAAATGCCCTCATTCATATTAGGAGTCCTTGGGATGAGCTGATGTAACTTCGCAGAGGCGCCTTCGAAGATACTCTTTATCTTTCTAACAGTTATTTTTTTTAGCTAACTATAATGTTTATATTAAGAGAATAGAATGATTGTCTAAAGCTTCGGCTGGGGTTTAGGTGGTTGTACTCTTTGTTGCATAGCTTATGTCTCTGTAATACGGGCTGACACATGCAATGTGTGTACAATATGTATTACATATACAATTAAAAGCATGCATACATCCATTCAAACAGTCAATCAATTCACTCTTTATTTGATCATTTAGAAATAATTATAAAAGAACAGTAATTCACAACATCAAATTACAATCAATCTATACACAACCAATTCATACTTATTTCAGTGTTAAAATTCTACACAATTAATATCGCTTCATAAAACCGTAAATAACATTAAACCAATGACAACACAAATGTTATAGAAAGTAAAACCTCAAAGTTAGGTCCTAGCTACACTTCGTAAAAAAAGTCAACCTCCCTAACTCAAAAAATGAAGGTATTTCGATGCTGTATAGCAAATTCTAAAGAGACCTGCTCTCAGGCAGATCTCAAGGCAATTGAGCATTTGCAACAAAAAAATATATAACAACGGTCTGCATTTCTTAAATTGTACTCTCCTAAATATTGGAATTAGAAATTTGCATGAGAATGACTGATAGAATTTGCAAAAGAACAAAAAATGTGACAGGGTCTGTGCAGATGATTCGATGCAAAGGCTCAGGGAAACCGATTTGTCATCTGAGGGAGCCCAATCTGAACCTAGACAGAAGGCACTTTTTCATGAATGAGGTCCCAGACCCAGGCAAGTCTCCAGACCTGCAGAATTTTGGATCACAACATAGTCTTGTATAGAAAATTTCATTAACTCCACCTTTTCCCTTTAAATAGCCCTTGCATCCAAAAAAACTCTTTGTGTGCCAACCCCTATCCTTTCTCCTCCGCTCAGGTGGGTTATTGAAAATTGACGGTTTGCCTAAGTGAGAGGAGGTGGCCCTAATATAGTGGAGTCAGGGGATCTTATTCCTCAGCTCACAAGATAAACAATCTTCAGTTAAATCCTTGTTAAACGATGCACAGTCATTACACCAGATTGAAGACCAAAGAAACAGTGGCACTAGTTTTGTATGATACTCTAACTAAGCCAAGCCCAACTCTTGATGTACAGCATAGTGCGAGCTGACATAAGAATGCACAAAATGCGCCTGTACACCCTATTTTCCTCCCCCTATTGACTGCTAACATCTCTATGCCCCCAAATGCCCTCTCCATAGGTCAAAATTGGAATGCATTTCCTGTTATAGATTTCCGAAAAGTAACCAAGAGGCTTTCTACCTATATCTGAGGCCAGATTGAAAAGTGAAATTAAAGCTTGCACAAAAAACATTTCCTTGGTAGAAAGACAGAACAGTCGCTCATTGTAAAAATGTTTACATACGTCCAAATGCATGTGTGTGCATAGCTGTATTGTTGCTGTGTATTTGGGGGTCTCCTTGGAAGACCACCCAAAGGTGCAGGGTCCACCCTTAGTCCACGGGACCGGGATACAAACTGAGACCAACACTGGAGCGCCGAGAGAAAGGATATTTATTACAATCTCATGAGATGTAGAGAGAGCATCAGCAACAGACACCCGCAGCTTGTCTGAGGAGGCAATCTGCCAAGCACTTTGGTTCCACGTCTTATATACCCTTCATCCCCACCCCAGATGTGTATAGTAAAGAAAGAACACCATGGTTATGAAAAGGGGGGATGTATACAGAAAACGAACACCATAATTATACAAAGGGAGACGTGTACAGTAAAACAATGAACACCATAATTATACAAAGGGAGACGTGTACAGTAAAACAATGAACACCATAATTATACAGGCAGAGGTCAATCTGATAAGTTAGCAGATGGTCACTGTTGGGCCCCTGCAGGGGTAGGTGAAACTCATAATTACACAACAAGCAGAGGACAATCTGATAAGTCCGAAGATGGTAGCTGTCAAACCCTGTAGGGCGAAGGGCAGGGTGAGGACAGTAAGCGCAGGTGAACAGTCCTGTTCAACTGGGGTTAGCAAGAGTTCAGTCAGATTGTGGCAAACAAAGGCACGGACAGTCCTGCTCGGCTGGTTTAGCATGAGTTCAGGCAGGTGGCGGTAGGTCAGGTCAGATCAGGAACAGGGCGTTGGTGGCAGTGCAGAGGTGAGGTGAATCAAGATGTGAAGCCACAGAGCATTCGTGACCCCTGTAGAGAGGTCGCAATGGAGGATGAAGCGCAAAATGGCTGAGCTAATGGCAAGACAACAGACATACTTTTCCACAGTCCCTCCTTTTGCCATAAGCGAAATCATTTTTAGTCAATTGCAATGTCCATCAATAGCTGTATCTCACATTCAATCATTAATTTATTGTTCTCGACATGAGTATTTATAGGGACTGGCTTGATAGCACTTGCGCAGAGGCCGCAAAGTGGGGGACCACATTGAATGCAAAGACAGCAAAAGAAAATCAATACAAGAGGTATCAGGACGATCATTAGGACTTTCCACCCCCAAGTCAGTAGAAGTTGCCACAACCAGAGGCCAAGGGACCATGAGCCGGTATCTTGATGAAGATCAGAGGTGATTCGATGAAGCGTGGAAATAGCCTCATAGACAGATGAGGAATGATCTGGGATGTACACACAGCAGCTGGTACCGATGATGCGGCACGCTCCTCCGCGGTCAGCAAGGATGACGTCAAGGACCATGCGGTTTTGTAAAACGACGAGACGTACCGCTTGGAGCTCCGCTGTGTTGTTGGCCAGAATACCAGCTGTGATGTTGACAGTTGCTTCCATGACCCTGATGAGGTGGCGAATGTCTCTGCTGTTTTCCATCGGTCCCCAGAAGGGAAGGATGCCTTTCATGGCATCCAGGAACAGTTGAGAGGTAGTGTCTGCTTGGTCGACCACTTCGTTGCTGCGGCGGACGCGATGATGAAGAGGAGGAGCAATATAGGCAGGAGGAAGGAGAAACGCTATATAACATGTGCCTCCCCAGTTTTTGTGAAGCCAGGTGTATGCTTTTGTCCCACACACAAAATAAGTGTTTGGGGAAGCAACAAGCGGTGGTGGAAATGTCATGTTCAGAGTTGCTGTTATGGCACAAGAGCTGTCCCCAACGTACTCAGTACCTAAGCCTTTGATGCATATAAGTCCAGCAATGCGAACAACTGATAGGGGCAATGTTCGCTTGGCGGGGGCCTTCTTTTTGAAGCTAGAAAAGCGAAGACGGTCAGTGGTGTTGAAGATCAGCATTTCCTCTTGCTCATCTTCCGATATTTTCATGGGACTGTTAGTTGGACAGAAAGGGTTGATGGTGTTGCCTGTCTTGTTCCACCATAACTCGTCCCGGAATTGCTGGAAAATGGTATCAGCGATGTTGCTAGTCTGCTGGGCATCCATGATGAGCATCATCCAGGCAAGGCAAGAGGCATGTACAGAGTAGGGGTAAGGAAAAAGCGATATTGGGTTTTCCGTGGATTGAGGCAGAAGACCACAGACCCAACAGTTCGTTTTGTTCAGGACCATATTATGTTGATGCAACATTTGAATAAAAGTGTTGTTCCAAAAGTCTTGTCTTCTGTGTTGGAGATAAGGGGGCAAAGACACCTGCGAGTGTTCAGTAGGTGTGGCATCAGTCGGCAATATGGTACCTTTTGCCGGCGCTTTTCCTCTATAATCCAGAAGATGATGGTAAGAATGATCGTGAGGCAGAGAAATACTGTTAGCACTATTGACCTTCGATTATACAGTCTGTTATGAAATGCCTTCTTCTGGTCTGCGTTTTTAGGCATAGTCAATCTTCTTTTGGGCTCTACAGCTGTCAGAGAGGGAGACTGAGCCCTACGCGTCGCCGGTAGCTGGTGTTTGCTTCACTGGCTAGGCTTCTCAATACCCCACTATAAGGAGTATCGATCCACCCCACCAGACTGTACTACCGCCCTGCGACTTTTGGCTCAGCCCTCCTGTCCAGTCGCTGGAGCCCCAGAGGTCGTGCGAGGACGGAGGTTGTATCTTCCTTTGGCTGGCACAGTGTGGTCTTCGAACAGTTCGAGCTCTGGTTCTTGGAGGCCATAGACTGGGCGGTCATGTGCCAGTACTTCCTTGTAGGCAGACAGAGTTGGGTCAGTCTGTGTGATGCTGGGGACCTTCCGGCAATGAACTGCATACACCCACAATTTCTTGCCTTCCACTCGTAGGGCTGTTCGGGTCGTCAGGAGGACTAGCAGAGGACCTTTCCACCGGGGCTCCAACGTTTGCTTCCGAGCAAAGTTCTTCACCAGTGTGAAAGGCAGCGAGTCTTCTAAGACCCTCAATGCTGCCCGGTGCAGGGTTCCACCTCTAATTCACTTTGGGTTCGCTATCAAAATAATGAGGCAAGCGCTGGAAACTGGAAGACAAGAAAAAGGTTTATTTCTCATGAGGAGATCACGTCAACTGCAGACACCGGGATGTCTGAGGGAAGTGCTCTGCTGACAACTCCTTTGACTCTTCCTTTTATACAAGTTTGACACAATGCATTTGTTTGATTAACATTGTTACACAAGCTTGGGGTCCCCGCCCCGGGCAGGTTGTCACACAAGCCCAACAGTAATTCTCTTCCCACCCAGGTCAAACAGACAATCTTATCTTGCAGCTGGACCTTGCTTCAGGGTCTAAAACAAGTGAGACCGGCCAGATCTAAGAGTCCGTTCTGTTGATAAAAACAGGTCCCATTGTTGGTAACAACAAGTCTTGCTGTTTGCAGTGCAATAAATCATGTTGCAAGAGTCTTTTTGGTGTTTGGAACCTGTTTGTGTAACTAGGTGCAGTGAGGGGTAGAGTGTCCAAAGGTTTGCCTGAAAACAGAGATGAGAGGAAAAACGAGTTTGTGGCAGCAAGTGGCGCAGAGGTTTGTTGTGGCAATAGAGTTTATAGCCCCCAGCACACATACCAGGTCGGTCAGAGGGTCAGAGGGATGCTAGTAAGGGCAGGGTGAAACAAAGGTGACCAACAGAGTACAAAATGGCTGTGATAGATTAAAATGACTGCAACTTATGTGCACATAGAATTCCACCAGACAAGATGGCGCAGGTAATGTTCATGATTATCGTTTTGCTTTTAACAGTGGCCCCTTTGAACATAACTAGCCAGCTTGTCAGTCTATTTCGATCTCCATAATGTCCTGTATCTCTTGATCATACATTACTCTCCTTTTGTTAGCTGAGTGTCCATAGTCTTAGGGTGCAAGGTAGTTATGCAAAGAGAACACAAAGGTGGTATACAGTGTATACCCAAACAACAACCACATATTGTCAATACTGGGACCAAGAGAATCATTGATATTTTCCAACCCCACTCCTTCAAGATGCCCCAAAGCCAACTTCCAATTGTCCAAGTCTCTGATCCTTGATGAATTTCTGAAGATAGTCTATGGAGATGTTCGATTGCTTCATAGACAGAAGGTGAATTATCAGGAATGTATACACAGCAGCTGGCACCGATGATGCGGCATGCTCCTCCACGGTCCGCTAGTACCACGTCCAGGACCATGCGATTTTGCAGGGTAACCAGACGGATCGCTTGGAGCTCAGCAGTGTTGTTGGTGAGGATGCCAGCAGTGACGTTCAGGGCGGTCTCTACCGCTTGGGACAGATGTCTGATGGCTCGGCTGTTTGCCATCGGACCCCATAGCGGGACGAGCCCTTTTGCTGCGTCGAGGAACTGTGATGAGGCAGAGTCTGCTTGATCAATGTCTTTAGAACGCTTTTCTCGATGATGCTCTGCAGGGGCTGTGTAGGTTGGTGGCAAAACAAAGGCGATGTAGCACGTGCCCCCCAGTTTCTTGGGAGCCAGGTGTAGGCTTTGGTTCCACAAACAAAGTACATATTGGGTGATGCAACAAGCGCTGGGGAGTTGGCAGTGTTCAAAGTCCTTACAATGCTACAGGTGCTGTGACCCACATTCTTAGTCCCACGGCCTTCAATGCATACAAGGCCAGAGACGTTCACCACAGATAGGGCCACAGTCAGTGTTGCAGCAGTTCTTTTCTTCAGGTAGGAAAATGTGGCTCTGTTAGGATTATTGAACACTTGCATTTCCACTCGTTCTTTGTTGGGGACATTAATCTGGAATGTCGCATTGAGGGCAGAAGGGGGCGGCTGTCCTTCCTGTTTTGTTTCGCCAGAACTCGTTGTAGAACTGGGCGATTGTTCCGTCGGAAGTGGCATTGTCTTTGTAACTTTCTTGTAGGAGCATCATCCAGGCAAGGCAAGATCCGTGAATAGAAAAGGGTGAAGGGATGAAAGGGATGGAATGTTCAGTGGCATGTGGTAACAGCCCACAGACCCAACAGTTGGTAGCATTGGTGGCAAGATTGCTGCTGGTGCAACATCTGCACGAAAGAATTATTCCAGAATTCTTTGCGTCGTTCTCGGAGATGTGGCGGTAGTGATGCCAGGTAGTGTTCTTTCTTGGTGGTTGGTTGCATGGTGGGTGACAATGTTCTGTATGCAGGTGCATTCTCTTCAATGATCCAAAGTGCGACCATTAGCAGGAGACAGGTGAGAAATGCGGCTACAAGTGCAATTGTCTTTGTGCTGTGCAGGTTAGCAGTCTTGGTGTCTTTGCGGTGGTTTTGCAGGTGTTCAGTTTCTTCCATCATCTTCGAGGAGCTCAACAACTGTTAGGACCACAGACTTTTGTCTGGCGCTTTCCTGGTAGCGTTGTTTGACTGTGCTACCGATCTGAGACCTTGACTTAGTTGGTGGCCTGGTCGTTGGAGCTCCCTCCTTTCGTCGATCTTAGGTTGTACCCTTTCCTGGATGGCACCGTAGGGTCGGGAAATTCTGATAGTTCGAGGGTGTCTTCTTGTGGGTAGCAACTCAGAGCTGGTCGGTCTCTCGCGAGTACTTCCTCTTGCACCTCCACCGCTTCACAGGTTGCCAGGGTTGGAGGGACTCGTTTGTAGTGGTGGGCATGCAGCCAGTTTCGTTTTCCTTCCACTCGGAGGGCAGTTCGGGTGGTGATCAGGACTTGCCAGGGGCCCGTCCACCTAGGCTCCAGATTCTTCGTTCTTTGGAAGTTGCAAATCAATACATGGTCGCCTGGCTTTATTTCATGTCCCGGGCCCCTGGATACGTCAGGCAAGGCTTGCTGCACCTGTTGGTGGATAATTGTTAGCTCGTTTGTCAATTTATGCAAGTAATCCGACATTAATATGTTCGGGACATTGTTATAGGAGGTGGGTCTTGGTGCCGCCCAAATGCTCATAGGCCTGCCGAAGACCACCTCATACGGGGTCAGTCGGTGTTTGGTTGGGATGGAGCGCATCGATAACAATCCAATGGGAGGGCGTCGGGCCATTTCAACCCGGTCGTGGCAACTATTTTGGCTAGTTTTAGTTTCAACGTTGCATTGTGTCTCTCTACCAGGCCCGCTGATTGGGGGTGGAAGACGGCATGGAACTTTTCTTTTACCCCCAACCCTCTCAGTATGTTCTGTATCACCTCGGCTACGAAGTGGGGGCCGTTGTCGCTCCATAAAATTCTGCAAAGGCCGTATCGGGGGAAGAATTCTTTCAGCAATACTTTTGCAGTGGCTAAGGCGGTATTGTCGCGGGTGGGATATGCCTCCACCCATTTGCTAAAAGCGCACACAACCACCAGGACATATTTTAGACCAAGGCATCTCTCTAGTTGAATGTAATCCATTTGAAGGATTTCAAAGGGGTGGTCAGGGACTCCAAACCCTCCCCGTGGTACTACTGTCCCCTTCCCTGGGTTGTGTTGTAGGCAGACTATACATTGTTGTACTAGGCGTTTTGCAGATTCTGCTATCTTGACGTTATGCCATACTCTGGTGATTAGTTCAATCATGGGGGTGGAGCCTATGTGTGCTGGTAAATGTGCCATGGTCAATATGGGGATGAGGTAGGCATTGGGTAACAGCCATTTATTTCCGTCTTTAGTTCTCCAGCAATCTTCCTCGTCTTTTAGTCCCACCTTCTCCCACTCGGTCAATTCGTCTTGTGTGCCTGTAGTCTGTATGTCCCTTACAGTGGTCCTAGCGTCAGTCCATCATTCAGCTTGTGACCTGGTCACATACATTCGTGTCGTAGTTCTGTCTCCTGCCATGGCTCGGGCAGTAACGTCTGCTAGTGCATTTCCCTGTCCAATGAGATCAGTCACTTTCCTATGTGCTTGGCATTTTATCACTGCTAACTTCTTCGGGAGGAGGACTGCTTGCGTCAAGGCGGAGACTAAATCTCCATGCAGGATGGGTGTACCGTGTGAAGTCGGGAACCCTCTTTCTTTCCATAAGATCCCAAAATGGTGAACCACCCCGAAGGCATATTGGCTGTCGGTGTATATGTTAACTGTCGTGTCAGTCGCTAAGATACATGCTCGTGTGAGGGCAATGAGTTCTGCAGCCTGGGCTGAACGTTGGGGAATACGGGCTGTTTCCAGAACGGTTCGGGCTGTGGTGACAGCGTATGCAGCTGAGGTGGTGCCGTCGGGGAGTTTGAAACACGAACCATCCACCCATAGTTCTCCATCTGGTTCTAGAAAGGCGGTGTCTCTGAGATCTATTCTACTCTTTGTTTGTTCATCGGTTAGTGCCACACAGTCGTGTAGTGGAGTCACGCTAGGATCATTTTCGGGTAGGGGTAACAGTGTGGCTGGATTGAGGGTGGTGCATCGCTTTAGGGTAATGTGCGGTGCTAGCAGGGTCAACTCATATCCTGTCAGTCGGGCACTAGTCAAGTGTTGGGTTTTGGTCTGGTTTAGTAGTGTGTCGACTGCATGGGGTACTAAAACAGTGACTGGATTGGAGAGTACTATTCCTTCGCTCTGGCGTATCGATACTGCTGCAGCTGCCACAGCGCGCAGGCACGCTGGCAGCGCTCTGGCTACTGGATCGAGGGTCGCAGAGAAATATGCACAAGGGCGTTGTTTGTGACCAATTGATTGTGTTAGGACAGACAATGCACATCCTTCCCTCTCGTGCGTGTAGAGGAAGAATGGTTTGGAGTAATCCGGGGTTCCTAGGACAGGCGCTGAACAAAGGGCATTGCGTAGTTCTTTAAAGGCTGACTGGCATTCGGGGGTCCAGGGGAGATGTGACGGGATGTCTTTAGCTAGGAGGGAGAGAAGGGGTTTGACAATGAGGCTAAAGTTTGGTAACCACTGTCGGCAAAATGAAGTGAGACCTATCAAAGAGCGGACTTGTTTCTGATCTTTGGGGACAGGGGTGTCTAGAATTGTCTGGATCCTGTCAGGCGTGAGTTTCCTCCCTTCTTTGGATAAAAGGTGACCCAAATATGTCACTTGTGATTTACAGAACTGCAATTTCTTTCGGGAGACCTTGTGACCATTCTCAGCAAGAAAATGGAGTAGTTTGATGGTGGCTGTGACGGCTATTGGTATGGTGTCCGCTGCTAGAAGGATGTCGTCTACATATTGTATTAGTGCCACTCCATCTGGCAATTGTATGGCGTCTAACTGTCTTTTAAGCGCCTGGCTATAGATGCTTGGGCTCTCAGTGTACCACTGAGGTGCTCTGCAAAATCTGTACGAACGGGAGTTTAGGGTGAATCCAAATAGATAGCGGCTGTCCTTGTGTATAGGTATGGAAAAGAATGCGTTTTTGAGGTCAATTACAGTGAAGGTGGTGGCAGTGGAGGGGATTAAAGTCAAAATTGTCGTGATGTCGGAAACTACTGGGTATTGTGGCACTACGATTTTGTTTATCTCCCGCACGTCAATGATGAAGCGGTAGGATTTTCCGTCTCCCTCTCCCTGTCTCTTTATAATCGGTAGTATGGGACTGTTACAAACGTTGCTCACTACTTCCTCTACCACCCCTGCCTCTACCAAAGAGTGTATGATCTCTGTCAGTGCCTTCTCACCCTCTGGCGATATTTTGTACTGCGGTACTTTCGGTAGGGTTGCGTCCTGTCGTATTGTTACGTGTACTGGGTCAATCATCATTCGTCCTACGTCTGAATCAGCCCTAGCCCATAAGTGTGATGGCAAAGTGTCCAGTAGGGATGCGTCAGTCTCGGAGATGGGAAACATGTGCTGAGAAGGGTTCTCTCTATGGCGCTGGGGTTGTCATACAGGACGACACGCACTCCGTCTGGTGAGCATCTGATAGTCGCATGGAAGTGTTTCAAAAGGTCGAGACCCATAATGGCGTCTGGGGTGTTGGAAGAGAGGAGGAATGTCGTTTCGACGCTATTGTTGTCAAGGTTAAAAGGGATCGGTCGGGACAAAGGGTTGGTGGAGGGCGTACCGTCAAATCCTATTGAGGTCACATGTGAGCCTGACCAGGGTGTCCTTGGAATCAGTCGTTTGGATAGTGCACTACGTGTTGCTCCCGTGTCTACCAGAAATGGCGACTTTGTGCCCAGGACCTCAGCGGTAACATAAGGGCCTTGCTGATCAACATAGAGCTCGACTGGATCCCTCCCTTGCCCCTGGCTGTCCTATGCAAAGTCGTACGTATTGTCATAATCTGTCTGTTGGTACTGATTCTGTTTGGGATGGTCAAATGTGTTCACTCTTCCTGGCCTTTCCTCGCTTGCTTCACTCGCGTACCCTCTCCCACGTCCTCTTCCTCTCTGTCCACTTGCTATTTCCCTCGCCCCTACCAGCTCCTAACAAAGCCGGGCATTGGGTTTTCCAGTGTCCATATTCTTTGCAAAATGCACATTGATCCTGTCCTAGGTCTTGGCGTCCTACATATGATGTCGATGAATTGTTTCTAGGTGGCTGTACTCTAGGGGTATTCTGCTGGTATCCTCCCCTATATTGCTCCCTTCCTGTATTCGCCCCCTGGAGTTGTGCTACCATTACCCTCTCCTTCAAGTCCTTCTTTTTCCTTTCTGTAGCCCTGTCATTTTCGTTTTTCTGATGCTCATAGTACTGGGCCATTTGGAGAATGGCCGCCGGTTTAGATGCTGCCCAACTACTTTCGCTGGCTTGTAATTTCTGGGATACATCTGGTAGTAGTCCTTTGACATAGTTCTGCACAAATAAGTGGTGTCCGGTTGCGGTGGACATGTCTTGTCCACTGTAATCGGAGAACACCGTTTCAAATCTGGAGAAATACTCTGAGACATCCTCTTGTGGTTTCTGGCGGCACGCGGTTACTATGGACCAGTCTATCTTTTTCTCTGGGATCAGCGTTTTCACTTTCTGCACTATTTTGTCAGGGAGGTCCAATATTGCTTTAACCGGTTTTTGACCAGGGTTCCGCTGTTTATCTAATATGTTGAGTTGTTCCCAGGTATGACCAAGCAGTTCGGTATGGTCTATTTTCCTAATCTGTTTCCACACATCTGCTGGCAAACATAACCCGAAGAACAAGTCTATGTCGGCTAGTGTCATTATTGTTGATCCCAGAGCGGTACCTAGCTCGGTGTAAAAGGCGGTGGGGTTCTTTCGCAAATCCGGTAAAGATTTACGGAACGTCAAAATGTCCTGTCTGTCCCATGGTTGATACACCCAATTGTAGACCACCCT
Source organism: Calotriton arnoldi (assembly GCA_963921515.1). Taxonomy (NCBI): domain Eukaryota; kingdom Metazoa; phylum Chordata; class Amphibia; order Caudata; family Salamandridae; genus Calotriton; species Calotriton arnoldi. The sequence goes on along the minus strand of CAWUFW010000672.1, from coordinate 2,365,845 downwards.
TCCTCTAGCGTCTTGATGGTTCATATCGTCATGAGTCCCTTACCCTCTAGGAGGTACCCAATAAGGGGCAGCTTCTTTTATCGGCATCATGCTATCTGGTTTTTCCACCGGGGGTCCTGCTATCTTAGATGTCCTGTCCTTATCTATCCGTCCTTGTTCCACGAGGTGACGGAATACCTCCAGTGTGGATGAAAAGAGTTCTGTAACATCGTTGTCGCCTTCATCTCCGGTGTCTACCTTCCTATAGAGAGCCACTAGCCGCTCGGGCCCTACATCTTGGTACTTCTCTTCATATGCAGTAAGAGTGTGGTAACAGAGACGTACAATAAAGTATCGTTTGCGGTTTTCAACATAGGAGTTGCATATGTCAGTTACATACTCTTCTGTCTCCTTCCTATCTATGAGGGATTTAACTATTTTATCAATGCCTGCTCGCTCATTTTTACTTAATCGCGGGACCCTGTGCGCTCCTTTTTCTTTTGATCCTACCTCTACTACTGTATCCTTTGATGAGGCATTTGGTGTGGGTGACTCGGTGGGAGCAGAGGCGGTGGAGACTGAGGCGATCGTGCCATCTCCGGCTATACTTTGGTGGTCCTGGCGTTGTGCTACGGGATGAGTAGGGGCGTAAGGGGGTGGCATGTATATGATTGGGGGACCTAACAATAAATCATCATCTACCCTTTGTTTTGCTGGTAACTTGGGGTAAAGAGTCGAGGGCGTACTAACAGGGCATTGACCTGATATTTTTGATTCCTGTTCCTTTTTATCGATTTCCTTTTCTTTTAGTTTTTCTTCTAATCTTTTACAGGCTTGGTAAGCTGATTTTCGCGTTTCTTTATCTTGTCTAGCTTCGTCCCTTTTCTTTCTTTGAGCTGCCTCTTTTCGCCATAAACCAAAACTGTCAAACATGGCTGGTCTAGTTTTCTTTTTGTGGAGAGCTAATTCTAACGTTTCTATTTTAGCGGGATCGAAAGATCCCGTCAGTGGCCACTGATTTACCCGGTCCTTCCTAGTGTATTTATGCCATAGTTTGCTATAAGCTACGGTGGCTAATCCATACTTTACGTACATGTCCTTGTTAGGGGTGCCTTCCGGCGGTGCCGGCTGACTGACCTCTAACGAACGGTCGGGTCCAAAACAATTACAATCAAACAATCTAGAGAAAACAGGCATGACGTATTTATCGGTCAAAAATGAATATCTCAATCAATCAATTTAGACAAAAAGTCTGTACTACCTGTCCTTCGCTGCCTGCAAAGAGAGAGAATATTCCTATTCTTCGTTGTTTGCAAGCAGGGAAATGTCGTAAATAACTCAATATCAAAAAAAGGAATACTAGTATTTCAATCAAACTATTCAATCAATCAATCAATTTAAGTCGTTTTTTCACGACCTTACCCGGACCGTATGGACAGTTCTTCGTCTTCCCCTTCCAGCGCCTGGTTGTCCTCTCACTCCAACAATCAATGCGGCGTTCCTCTAAGGTCCCAGTCAGGACCGCAGGTCACTCGAGAGAGGTCCGTTCGGAACTGGTGAAGTTCAGTCGATCGGCAGCCAGACAAGGGTCTTCTCAGGCAGGTATACCCCAATCGTTTAGTCGTTCACTCCGTCGTTAGGACCTCTCTACCGGACCCACGCGTCGCTGATGGGCCCCTACGCTTGGGCGCCAATTTGTGAAAGGCAGCGAGTCTTCTAAGACCTTCAATGCTGCCCGGTGCAGGGTTCCACCTCTAATTCACTTTGGGTTCGCTATCAAAATAATGAGGCAAGCGCTGGAAACTGGAAGACAAGAAAAAGGTTTATTTCTCATGAGGAGATCACGTCAACTGCAGACACCGGGATGTCTGAGGGAAGTGCTCTGCTGACAACTCCTTTGGCTCTTCCTTTTATACAAGTTTGACACAATGCATTTGTTTGATTAACATGGTTACACAAGCTTGGGGTCCCCGCCCCGGGCAGGTTGTCACACAAGCCCAACAGTAATTCTCTTCCCACCCAGGTCAAACAGACAATCTTATCTTGCAGCTGGACCTTGCTTCAGGGTCTAAAACATGTGAGACCGGCCAGATCTAAGAGTCCGTTCTGTTGATAAAAACAGGTCCCATTGTTGGTAACAACAAGTCTTGCTGTTTGCAGTGCAATAAATCATGTTGCAAGAGTCTTTTTGGTGTTTGGAACCTGTTTGTGTAACTAGGTGCAGTGAGGGGTAGAGTGTCCAAAGGTTTGCCTGAAAACAGAGATGAGAGGAAAAACGAGTTTGTGGCAGCAAGTGGCGCTGAGGTTTGTTGTGGCAATAGAGTTTATAGCCCCCAGCACACATACCAGGTCGGTCAGAGGGTCAGAGGGATGGGGCAGGGCAGGGTGAAACAAAGGTGACCAACAGAGTACAAAATGGCTTTGATAGATTAAAATGACTGCAACTTATGTGCACATAGAATTCCACCAGACAAGATGGCGCAGGTAATGTTCATGATTATCGTTTTGCTTTTAACACCAGGATGTAGTCGCCTGGCCGGATGGTGTGTCCTGGCCCCGTGGACCGGTCCGGCAACGCTTCCTGAACCTGCTGATTAATAGAAGATGAAGTTCGTGTAAGTACAGACAAGTAGTCGCTCAGCATTTCACAAGGAGAATCCGACCAGGTGGTAGCAGGGGGCGTGCCCCAAATGTTCATTGGGCGTCCAAAAACCACCTCGTATGGGGTCAACGAGGTGCGAGAATGCGGGACAGATCTTATTGATAGAAGGGCCAGTGGCAATGCGTCAGGCCATCTAAGCCCCGTAGTCTCCACTATTTTGGCTAGTTTTGATTTGATGGTGGCATTGTATCTTTCCACCAGGCCTGCTGACTGGGGGTGAAAGACTGCGTGGAATTTTTGCTTGACCCCTAGTCCAGCTAATATGTGTTTGACTACCTCTCCAATGAAGTGGCTCCCGCTGTCACTCCAGAGTACCCGGCAAAGGCCATAGCGGGGAAAGAATTCTTTCAACAACATCTTGGCGGTTGTTAGGGCAGTGTTGTCTTTGACCGGGTAGGCTTCCACCCATTTGCTGAATGCGCAAACAACCACTAGGACATATTTAAGGTTGTTGCACCGTTCCATCTGGATATAATCCATCTGTAAGACCTCGAAGGGTGCCGTGGGGATGGCAAACCCAGCTCGTGGTACCCGGGTCCCTTTTCCTACATTGTAACGGAGATATACTAAACATTGCTGTACCAGCCTTATGGCGGTAGACCGGAGTTGGTTGTTATCCCACACCTCCTGTAAGATTTTAGTTATGGTGGCAGCATCGGTATGGGCCGGTAAATGAGTCATGTTCAACAATGGGAGGAGATAGGCATTTGGCAATTTCCATACTTTTGTGTCCTTGGACCGCCAACAATTCTTCTCGTCAAGCATGCCGTCCTTTTCCCATTGTTGAAGTTCTCCAGGAGTGGCAGTAGACTGGATGTCCCTGATCTGTTGTCTAACGTCACGCCACTTCTCTGCTTGGGATTTTATTATGTACATGGCGGTATGTGTTCTTTCTTGTGCAGTGGCTCGGGCTGTCTCATCAGCTAAGGCATTTCCCAGTCCTATTTCGTCTGTGATTTTCTTGTGGGCATTGCATTTTACAATAGCTAGTGTTCGGGGCAGTGTCAAGGCTTGTAGTAATGCAGTTACTAAGTCACCATGCCGGATGGGCGTACCATGTGACGTCAAGAATCCTCTCTCTTTCCAGAGGATACCAAAACTGTGTGCTACTCCAAAGGCATATTGGCTGTCGGTGTAAATGGTGACAGCTAGACTCTGGCTAAAGATACAAGCGCGGGTGAGAGCTATAAGCTCTGCTGCCTGGGCCGATTTCTGAGGTATGCATGCAGTTTCAACAATGGTGTTGGTAGTAGTGACGGCATAGGCAGCAGCTGTGGTACCATCTGATAGTTTAATACAGGACCCGTCCACCCATAATTGCCCATCCTGTTCCGTCAGAGGGATGTCTTTCAAATCTACCCGCCCCTTAGTCTGTTCTTCTGTTTGGAAGAGGCAGTCATGTGGAGTGTCTGTGGTGTCTGAATCTGGTGTGGGCAGGAGTGTGGCGGGGTTCAAGGTCGTACAGCGCTTTAATGTGATGTGGGGTGCTAACAACGTAAGTTCGTATCCTGTCAGTCGTGCACTAGTGAGGTGTTGTGTCTTTGTCTGGTTTAGTAGTATGTCGACTTCGTGGGGAACTAACACCGTCAGTTTAGATCCTAAAACAATTCCCTCACTTTGTCGAATAGAGACGGAGGCAGCCGCGACCGCTTTAAGACAAGAGGGCAGACCTCGGGCCACAGGGTCTAGAGTGGCCGAAAAGTAGGCGCACGGGCGTTGTTTGGTGCCGTGAATTTGGGTCAAGACCGAGAGAGCGCATCCTGAGCGTTCATGGGTGTAGAGGCAGAAGGGTTTAGAGTAGTCAGGTGTGCCCAGTACTGGTGCAGAACAAAGAGCGTGGCGTAAGTCTTCAAAGGCTTGGTCGTGTTCATGTGTCCAAGGGAGGGGTGTGGGTGTGTCTTTTGTAAGTAAAGCAAGGAGTGGCTTAACTATGAGGGAAAAATTTGGAATCCATTGACGACAAAAAGAAGTGAGGCCAATTAGTGCACAAACATCTCTTTGGGTAGTAGGAGAAGAAAGGCGTAGTATTGTCTGGATGCGGTCAGGTGTGAGTGTACGTCCCTCCTTAGACAGCAGATGTCCGAGGTAGGTCACCTGCTGTCTACAATACTGTAACTTATTCTTGGACACCTTATGGCCCTGTGACGCCAGAAAGTGTAAAGTAGTAAGTGATGCGGTGCGGGCCAGGGACTGAGTGTCCGCAGCCAAAAGAATGTCATCGACATACTGAATGAGGACAGTGCCGGGTGGTAACTGTATCTGGTCGAGCTGTTGTTTAAGGGCTTGGCTGTATATGCTCGGACTCTCGGTGTACCCTTGTGGAGCCCGGCAGAATCTGTATGATCTGTTTCTTATGGTGAAACCAAAAAGGTAGCGTGAATCAGGATGTATTGGTATGGAGAAAAAGGCATTCTTGAGGTCTATCACGGTAAAGGTGGTAGCAGTTGAAGGGATCATTGTTAATATAGTTGTTATGTCAGAGACCACAGGATATTGCAGGACCACTATTTTGTTGATCGCGCGAAGGTCAATGACGAAACGGTATATTTTCTCAGAGGTGGACGTGTGTTTCAGGACTGGAAGGATAGGACTATTGCAAATGTTGGACTGGACTTCCTCAACTACCCCTGATGTAATCATATCCTGTACTATAGTCATGAGGGCCTTTTCTCCTTCTGCAGAAATCTTATACTGAGGTAGGCGGGGAAGAGGTGCATTTTGTTTTACTGTTATTTGGACAGGGTCCATGACAATCTCCCCCACATCGGTGTCCGTGACAGCCCACAGGGTAGCTGGTAATTGGGACAAATCCTGCTGTTCGGAATCAGTGAGACAATAAAAACGTGATTCATAACCGATGGGGCAATCATTGTCAAACAATATGACTCGGACATTTTGGGGAGAACAGCGAATGGTGGCTCTGTAGTGTTTTAACAGATCAATGCCCATCAGGTTATCTGGGCAATTTGGGGAGAGCAGAAAAGAGGCCATCGCTGTGTTCCCTTGTATGTACAGGGGTACCTTAGTAGAAAGGGGGTTAGTAGAGGGCGTGCCGTCAAATCCTATGGAGGTGATCGATAAGCCGGACAGGGGTGCCCTAGGAATCAGTTCTTTTGATAGGGCACTTCTAGAGGCCCCGGTGTCAACCAAAAATGTGCCCTGCGTACCAACCACCTTAGCTGTGACGTAGGGACCTGTTTGATCGACAAGAAGTTCTACTGGTTCCTTCCCCTGTCCCTGGCTATCTCATGTATTCTCGTTGTCGGGGTACTGATCAGTGGTAAAATCTTGGGTAACAGCCTGCCTGGAATTATCAAAGACGTTTGGACGCTGTCCGCCAAAGGGTGGCGCAGGACCTCTCCCTCTTCCTCTAGGTGCTCCTCGCCCTCTCCCTATGGTATTTCGATGCAAAAGTGGACAATCTGCATGCCAGTGGCCTGTTTCTTTACAATATGCACACTGTCCTGGGACAGTTGACGTGGGGGCTGGTGTGTTCTAGCAACCGCAGGCATATAATTGTTCTGTTGGCCCCTACCGTTTCCTCCCCCTCCCGTGCTTATCTGGGAAAGCATCACCTTTTCTTTTAGGTCTTTTCTTTTTCTGTCTTTTTCCTCCTCTATTTTATTTTGCAGATGTTCGTAATATTGGGCCATTGTGAGGATCTGCGCTGGTGTTGCCGCAGGCTACGTGCTTTCGCTACTCTGTAACCTAGTGGAGATCGGTAGCAACAATCCCTTAACAAAAGTCTGAACTAGTAAGTGTCGGCCTGTCTCAGTCGTCGTGTCCTGTCCACTATAGTCAACAAACACCTGGCTGAGTCGAGAGAAGTAGTCAGACGTTGTTTCCTCAGACTTTTGCTTACACGGAGTAATGATTGTCCAGTCAACCTTTCTGGCCGGAATGGTGGCCTTCAGCTTTGTTACTATGCGACCTGGTAGTGCTAAAATAGCTTCCGCTGGCCTTTCCCCTGGTTTTCTATCCTTATCCATTGTTACTAAATCTTCCCACTTGTGACCGAATACGGTCTGATCGTCTATTTTCCTTATTGGTCTCCAGATGTCTGGCCGCAGTATTAGCCCAAAAAACTGATCTATGTCTGTTAAGGTCATGGTGTAGGTGGTAATAACCGTGTCCAACCCTTCGTAGAATCCAATAGGATTCTTCCGGGGGTCGGGTAAGTCCTTTTTAAAAGCTAAGATGTCAGCTCGAAGCCACGGAGTGTACACCCAATTATATAACGTCCTGCTCTTTGCATCCGGACTATCTAATCCCTCAGCAGTACCCTGTCCTCGAGCAGGGACAAAAACTGGAGCAGCTTCCCTTATCGGTGCCATATGACCTCCCATCGCTCCCTCCACTACTGGTTCTTTTTCCTCTTCCTCCTGGTCTCTCCTCAAATTTTCCATCATTTGTAGTGTAAATGCTAACAAGCTGTGGCTTTCCTCAGCACTTCCTCGTCCCTCTGTCAACTTACGATACAATTCTGTAATATGGCCTGCTGTTGTTACTCCGTGGCGTTTCTCATAAAGAGAGAGTATTTCATGAGCAAATTGCTGTAGGAAGTAGCCCTTGCAGGGTGGTGCATAGGCTTCATAGATCGCACGGATCTGGTTTGATGTGGAAAGATCCTTCAGGCAGGTGCGAACGAGATCATTCAGAGCCTGTTTCTCTGTAGGTGTAATGCGGGGTGTGTGTGATCGAACAAAGGGGGCTAAATCGGGATCAGATGGAGCAGGAGGGGCAGTGTGGTCGGGAGGTGGAGGTTGGGCGTTAGGGGGTGGTGCATTCTCACCGGCTGGCTGTGGGATAGGATGGGGAGGGACATGGTACGGTGGTGGCAATGGTTGGAGGAGAAACTCCTCCTCCTGGGGGTCCGTTCGTGACCAGGGAGCGTAACGTACAGAGTATTGACCGGACATATTTAACCTGTATTCCCTATCTGCACACGCGATGTTTGAAGCAACCTTTTCACGTCGCAATTCCTCTAATGCCTGTTTATCACTTTTCCGAGCCTCTTTCTGTAATCTAGCCTGAGCCCTTCTCACCCTCTCAGTCCCTTCCTTTTTCCACTGACCCAAGGAATCAAACATTGCTTGTCGGGACCTCCTCCTATGAAGTTGTGCCTCTACGGCCTCAAGCTTCTGGGGTTCGAAAGAGCCGTACATAGGCCATTGAGTCTCTGTATCCTTAGACGTGTATTTATGCCACAATGAGTTATACATTATGGGAGAAATACCGTACTTTATGTACATGTCCTTACTAGGGGTACCTTCCGGAGGAGCCGGCTGACTATCCTCCAGCACCCTTGATCGAGATGTGCAACAACAAAACCATCGTGCAAGTTTACTACAGACGGGCATGCTTTTCTATGTTATTTTACCAAGCGTCTCCCCAAGTTTCTAAGCCGGACAAAAAGTCCACAATACCCGTTTACCTTCACTTTTTGCAAAGAGTGAATAAAAAAATAAAAAAAACAGAAAACCAAAACCAAACAAACAAAAGGTATCGCCCACCGGCGATCCTACCAGAATCCTTTGTCTCGTTCTCCATGCGGTCTCTTTACTGCCTACCCTCTCCCACGTCCTCTTCCTCTCTGTCCACTTGCTATTTCCCTCGCCCCTCTGCCCCTACCAGCTCCTAACAAAGCCGGGCATTGGGTTTTCCAGTGTCCATATTCTTTGCAAAATGCACATTGATCCTGTCCTAGGTCTTGGCGTCCTACATATGATGTCGATGAATTGTTTCTAGGTGGCTGTACTCTAGGGGTATTCTGCTGGTATCCTCCCCTATATTGCTCCCTTCCTGTATTCTCCCCCTGGAGTTGAGCTACCATTACCCTCTCCTTCAAGTCCTTCTTTTTCCTTTCTGTAGCCCTGTCATTTTCGTTTTTCTGATGCTCATAGTACTGGGCCATTTGGAGAATGGCCGCCGGTTTAGATGCTGCCCAACTACTTTCGCTGGCTTGTAATTTCTGGGATACATCTGGTAGTAGTCCTTTGACATAGTTCTGCACAAATAAGTGGTGTCCGGTTGCGGTGGACATGTCTTGTCCACTGTAATCGGAGAACACCGTTTCAAATCTGGAGAAATACTCTGAGACATCCTCTTGTGGTTTCTGGCGGCACGCGGTTACTATGGACCAGTCTATCTTTTTCTCTGGGATCAGCGTTTTCACTTTCTGCACTATTTTGTCAGGGAGGTCCAATATTGCTTTAACCGGTTTTTGACCAGGGTTCCGCTGTTTATCTAATATGTTGAGTTGTTCCCAGGTATGACCAAGCAGTTCGGTATGGTCTATTTTCCTAATCTGTTTCCACACATCTGCTGGCAAACATAACCCGAAGAACAAGTCTATGTCGGCAAGTGTCATTATTGCTGATCCCAGAGCGGTACCTCGCTCGGTGTAAAAGGCGGTGGGGTTCTTTCGCAAATCCGGTAAAGATTTACGGAACGTCAAAATGTCCTGTCTGTCCCATGGTTGATACACCCAATTGTAGACCACCCTTCCTCTAGCGTCTTGATGGTTCATATCGTCATGAGTCCCTTATCCTCTAGGAGGTACCCAATAAGGGGCAGCTTCTTTTATCGGCATCATGCTATCTGGTTTTTCCACTGGGGGTCCTGCTATCTTAGATGTCCTGTCCTTATCTATCCGTCCTTGTTCCACGAGGTGACGGAATACCTCCAGTGTGGATGAAAAGAGTTCTGTAACATCGTTGTCGCCTTCATCTCCGGTGTCTACCTTCCTATAGAGAGCCACTAGCCGCTCGGGCCCTACATCTTGGTACTTCTCTTCATATGCAGTAAGAGTGTGGTAACAGAGACGTACAATAAAGTATCGTTTGCGGTTTTCAACATAGGAGTTGCATATGTCAGTTACATACTCTTCTGTCTCCTTCCTATCTATGAGGGATTTAACTATTTTATCAATGCCTGCTCGCTCATTTTTACTTAATCGCGGGACCCTGTGCGCTCCTTTTTCTTTTGATCCTACCTCTACTACTGTATCCTTTGATGAGGCATTTGGTGTGGGTGACTCGGTGGGAGCAGAGGCGGTGGAGACTGAGGCGATCGTGCCATCTCCGGCTATACTTTGGTGGTCCTGGCGTTGTGCTACGGGATGAGTAGGGGCGTAAGGGGGTGGCATGTATATGATTGGGGGACCTAACAATAAATCATCATCTACCCTTTGTTTTGCTGGTAACTTGGGGTAAAGAGTCGAGGGCGTACTAACAGGGCATTGACCTGATATTTTTGATTCCTGTTCCTTTTTATCGATTTCCTTTTCTTTTAGTTTTTCTTCTAATCTTTTACAGGCTTGGTAAGCTGATTTTCGCGTTTCTTTATCTTGTCTAGCTTCGTCCCTTTTCTTTCTTTGAGCTGCCTCTTTTCGCCATAAACCAAAACTGTCAAACATGGCTGGTCTAGTTTTCTTTTTGTGGAGAGCTAATTCTAACGTTTCTATTTTAGCGGGATCGAAAGATCCCGTCAGTGGCCACTGATTTACCCGGTCCTTCCTAGTGTATTTATGCCATAGTTTGCTATAAGCTACGGTGGCTAATCCATACTTTACGTACATGTCCTTGTTAGGGGTGCCTTCCGGCGGTGCCGGCTGACTGACCTCTAACGAACGGTCGGAGTCCAAAACAATTACAATCAAACAATCTAGAGAAAACAGGCATGACGTATTTATCGGTCAAAAATGAATATCTCAATCAATCAATTTAGACAAAAAGTCTGTACTACCTGTCCTTCGCTGCCTGCAAAGAGAGAGAATATTCCTATTCTTCGTTGTTTGCAAGCAGGGAAATGTCGTAAATAACTCAATATCAAAAAAAGGAATACTAGTATTTCAATCAAACTATTCAATCAATCAATCAATTTAAGTCGTTTTTTCACGACCTTACCCGGACCGTATGGACAGTTCTTCGTCTTCCCCTTCCAGCGCCTGGTTGTCCTCTCACTCCAACAATCAATGCGGCGTTCCTCTAAGGTCCCAGTCAGGACCGCAGGTCACTCGAGAGAGGTCCGTTCGGAACTGGTGAAGTTCAGTCGATCGGCAGCCAGACAAGGGTCTTCTCAGGCAGGTATACCCCAATCGTTTAGTCGTTCACTCCGTCGTTAGGACCTCTCTACCGGACCCACGCGTCGCTGATGGGCCCCTACGCTTGGGCGCCAATTTGTGAAAGGCAGCGAGTCTTCTAAGACCCTCAATGCTGCCCGGTGCAGGGTTCCACCTCTAATTCACTTTGGGTTCGCTATCAAAATAATGAGGCAAGCGATGGAAACTGGAAGACAAGAAAAAGGTTTATTTCTCATGAGGAGATCACGTCAACTGCAGACACCGGGATGTCTGAGGGAAGTGCTCTGCTGACAACTCCTTTGGCTCTTCCTTTTATACAAGTTTGACACAATGCATTTGTTTGATTAACATGGTTACACAAGCTTGGGGTCCCCGCCCCGGGCAGGTTGTCACACAAGCCCAACAGTAATTCTCTTCCCACCCAGGTCAAACATACAATCTTATCTTGCAGCTGGACCTTGCTTCAGGGTCTAAAACATGTGAGACCGGCCAGATCTAAGAGTCCGTTCTGTTGATAAAAACAGGTCCCATTGTTGGTAACAACAAGTCTTGCTGTTTGCAGTGCAATAAATCATGTTGCAAGAGTCTTTTTGGTGTTTGGAACCTGTTTGTGTAACTAGGTGCAGTGAGGGGTAGAGTGTCCAAAGGTTTGCCTGAAAACAGAGATGAGAGGAAAAACGAGTTTGTGGCAGCAAGTGGCGCTGAGGTTTGTTGTGGCAATAGAGTTTATAGCCCCCAGCACACATACCAGGTCGGTCAGAGGGTCAGAGGGAGGCTAGTAAAGGCAGGGTGAAACAAAGGTGACCAACAGAGTACAAAATGGCTGTGATAGATTAAAATGACTGCAACTTATGTGCACATAGAATTCCACCAGACAAGATGGCGCAGGTAATGTTCATGATTATCGTTTTGCTTTTAACACCAGGATGTAGTCGCCTGGCCGGATGGTGTGCCCTGGCCCCGTAGACCGGTCCGGCAACGCTTCCTGAACCTGCTGATTAATAGAAGACAAAGTCCGTGTAAGTACAGACAAGTAGTCGCTCAGCATTTCACAAGGAGAATCCGACAAGGTGGTAGCAGGGGCGCGCCCCAAATGTTCATTGGGCGTCCAAAAACCACCTCGTATGGGGTCAACGAGGTGCGAGAATGCGGGACAGATCTTATTGATAGAAGGGCCAGTGGCAATGTGTCAGGCCATCTAAGCCCCGTAGTCTCCACTATTTTGGCTAGTTTTGATTTGATGGTGGCATTGTATCTTTCCACCAGGCCTGCTGACTGGGGGTGAAAGACTGCGTGGAATTTTTGCTTGACCCCTAGTCCAGCTAATATGTGTTTGACTACCTCTCCAATGAAGTGGCTCCCGCTGTCACTCCAGAGTACCCGGCAAAGGCCATAGCGGGGAAAGAATTCTTTCAACAACATCTTGGCGGTTGTTAGGGCAGTGTTGTCTTTGACCGGGTAGGCTTCCACCCATTTGCTGAATGCGCAAACAACCACTAGGACATATTTAAGGTTGTTGCACCGTTCCATCTGGATATAATCCATCTGTAAGACCTCGAAGGGTGCCGTGGGGATGGCAAACCCAGCTCGTGGTACCTGGGTCCCTTTTCCTACATTGTAACGGAGATATACTAAACATTGCTGTACCAGCCTTATGGCGGTAGACCGGAGTTGGTTGTTATCCCACACCTCCTGTAAGATTTTAGTTATGGTGGCAGCATCGGTATGGGCCGGTAAATGAGTCATGTTCAACAATGGGAGGAGATAGGCATTTGGCAATTTCCATACTTTTGTGTCCTTGGACCGCCAACAATTCTTCTCGTCAAGCATGCCCTCCTTTTCCCATTGTTGAAGTTCTCCAGGAGTGGCAGTAGACTGGATGTCCCTGATCTGTTGTCTAACATCACGCCACTTCTCTGCTTGGGATTTTATTATGTACATGGCGGTATGTGTTCTTTCTTGTGCAGTGGCTCGGGCTGTCTCATCAGCTAAGGCATTTCCCAGTCCTATTTTGTCTGTGATTTTCTTGTGGGCATTGCATTTTACAATAGCTAGTGTTCGGGGCAGTGTCAAGGCTTGTAGTAATGCAGTTACTAAGTCACCATGCCGGATGGGCGTACCATGTGACGTCAAGAATCCTCTCTCTTTCCAGAGGATACCAAAACTGTGTGCTACTCCAAAGGCATATTGGCTGTCGGTGTAAATGGTGACAGCTAGACTCTGGCTAAAGATACAAGCGCGGGTGAGAGCTATAAGCTCTGCTGCCTGGGCCGATTTCTGAGGTATGCATGCAGTTTCAACAATGGTGTTGGTAGTAGTGACGGCATAGGCAGCAGATGTGGTACCATCTGATAGTTTAATACAGGACCCGTCCACCCATAATTGCCCATCCTGTTCCGTCAGAGGGATGTCTTTCAAATCTACCCGCCCCTTAGTCTGTTCTTCTGTTTGGAAGAGGCAGTCATGTGGAGTGTCTGTGGTGTCTGAATCTGGTGTGGGCAGGAGTGTGGCGGGGTTCAAGGTCGTACAGCGCTTTAATGTGATGTGGGGTGCTAACAACGTAAGTTCGTATCCTGTCAGTCGTGCACTAGTGAGGTGTTGTGTCTTTGTCTGGTTTAGTAGTATGTCGACTGCGTGGGGAACTAACACCGTCAGTTTAGATCCTAAAACAATTCCCTCACTTTGTCGAATAGAGACGGCCGCAGCCGCGACCGCTTTAAGACAAGAGGGCAGACCTCGGGCCACAGGGTCTAAAGTGGCCGAAAAGTAGGCGCACGGGCGTTGTTTGGTGCCGTGAATTTGGGTCAAGACCGAGAGAGCGCATCCTGAGCGTTCAGGGGTGTAGAGGCAGAAGGGTTTAGAGTAGTCAGGTGTGCCCAGTACTGGTGCAGAACAAAGAGCGTGGCGTAAGTCTTCAAAGGCTTGGTCGTGTTCATGTGTCCAAGGGAGGGGTGTGGGTGTGTCTTTTGTAAGTAAAGCAAGGAGTGGCTTAACTATGAGGGAAAAATTTGGAATCCATTGACGACAAAAAGAAGTGAGGCCAATTAGTGCACGAACATCTCTTTGGGTAGTAGGAGAAGAAAGGCGTAGTATTGTCTGGATGCGGTCAGGTGTGAGTGTACGTCCCTCCTTAGACAGCAGATGTCCGAGGTAGGTCACCTGCTGTCTACAATACTTTAACTTATTCTTGGACACCTTATGGCCCTGTGACGCCAGAAAGTGTAACGTAGTAAGTGATGCGGTGCGGGCCAGGGACGGAGTGTCCGCAGCCAAAAGAATGTCATCGACATACTGAATGAGGACAGTGCCGGGTGGTAACTGTATCTGGTCGAGCTGTTGTTTAAGGGCTTGGCTGTATATGCTCGGACTCTCGGTGTACCCTTGTGGAGCCCGGCAGAATCTGTATGATCTGTTTCTTATGGTGAAACCAAAAAGGTAGCGTGAATCAGGATGTATTGGTATGGAGAAAAAGGCATTCTTGAGGTCTATCACGGTAAAGGTGGTAGCAGTTGAAGGGATCATTGTTAATATAGTTGTTATGTCAGAGACCACAGGATATTGCGGGACCACTATTTTGTTGATCGCGCGAAGGTCAATGACGAAACGGTATATTTTCTCAGAGGTGGACGTGTGTTTCAGGACTGGAAGGATAGGACTATTGCAAATGTTGGACTGGACTTCCTCAACTACCCCTGATGTAATCATATCCTGTACTATAGTCATGAGGGCCTTTTCTCCTTCTGCAGAAATCTTATACTGAGGTAGGCGGGGAAGAGGTGCATTTTGTTTTACTGTTATTTGGACAGGGTCCATGACAATCTCCCCCACATCGGTGTCCGTGACAGCCCACAGGGTAGCTGGCAATTGGGACAAATCCTGCAGTTCGGAATCAGTGAGACAATAAAAACGTGATTCATAACCGATGGGGCAATCATTGTCAAACAATATGACTCGGACATTTTGGGGAGAACAGCGAATGGTGGCTCTGTAGTGTTTTAACAGATCAATGCCCATCAGGTTATCTGGGCAATTTGGGGAGAGCAGAAAAGAGGCCATCGCTGTGTTCCCTTGTATGTACAGGGGTACCTTAGTAGAAAGGGGGTTAGTAGAGGGCGTGCCGTCAAATCCTATGGAGGTGATCGATAAGCCGGACAGGGGTGCCCTAGGAATCAGTTCTTTTGATAGGGCACTTCTAGAGGCCCCGGTGTCAACCAAAAATGTGCCCTGCGTACCAACCACCTTAGCTGTGACGTAGGGACCTGTTTGATCGACAAGAAGTTCTACTGGTTCCTTCCCCTGTCCCTGGCTATCTCATGCATACTCGTTGTCGGGGTACTGATCAGTGGTAAAATCTTGGGTAACAGCCTGCCTGGAATTATCAAAGACGTTTGGACGCTGTCCGCCAAAGGGTGGCGCAGGACCTCTCCCTCTTCCTCTAGGTGCTCCTCGCCCTCTCCCTATGGTATTTCGATGCAAAAGTGGACAATCTGCACGCCAGTGGCCTGTTTCTTTACAATATGCACACTGTCCTGGGACAGTTGACGTGGGGGCTGGTGTGTTCTAGCAACCGCAGGCATATAATTGTTCTGTTGGCCCCTACCGTTTCCTCCCCCTCCCGTGCTTATCTGGGAAAGCATCACCTTTTCTTTTAGGTCTTTTCTTTTTCTGTCTTTTTCCTCCTCTATTTTATTTTGCAGATGTTCGTAATATTGGGCCATTGTGAGGATCTGCGCTGGTGTTGCCGCAGGCCACGTGCTTTCGCTACTCTGTAACCTAGTGGAGATCGGTAGCAACAATCCCTTAACAAAAGTCTGAACTAGTAAGTGTCGGCCTGTCTCAGTCGTTGTGTCCTGTCCACTATAGTCAACAAACACCTGGCTGAGTCGAGAGAAGTAGTCAGACGTTGTTTCCTCAGACTTTTGCTTACACGGAGTAATGATTGTCCAGTCAACCTTTCTGGCCGGAATGGTGGCCTTCAGCTTTGTTACTATGCGACCTGGTAGTGCTAAAATAGCTTCCGCTGGCCTTTCCCCTGGTTTTCTATCCTTATCCATTGTTACTAAATCTTCCCACTTGTGACCGAATACGGTCTGATCGTCTATTTTCCTTATTGGTCTCCAGATGTCTGGCCGCAGTATTAGCCCAAAAACTGATCTATGTCTGTTAAGGTCATGGTGTAGGTGGTAATAACCGTGTCCAACCCTTCGTAGAATCCAATAGGATTCTTCCGGGGGTCGGGTAAGTCCTTTTTAAAAGCTAAGATGTCAGCTCGAAGCCACGGAGTGTACACCCAATTATATAACGTCCTGCTCTTTGCATCCGGACTATCTAATCCCTCAGCAGTACCCTGTCCTCGAGCAGGGACAAAAACTGGAGCAGCTTCCCTTATCGGTGCCATATGACCTCCCATCGCTCCCTCCACTACTGGTTCTTTTTCCTCTTCCTCCTGGTCTCTCCTCAAATTTTCCATCATTTGTAGTGTAAATGCTAACAAGCTGTGGCTTTCCTCAGCACTTCCTCGTCCCTCTGTCAACTTACGATACAATTCTGTAATATGGCCTGCTGTTGTTACTCCGTGGCGTTTCTCATAAAGAGAGAGTATTTCATGAGCAAATTGCTGTAGGAAGTAGCCCTTGCAGGGTGGTGCATAGGCTTCATAGATCGCACGGATCTGGTTTGATGTGGAAAGATCCTTCAGGCAGGTGCGAACGAGATCATTCAGAGCCTGTTTCTCTGTAGGCGTAATGCGGGGTGTGTGTGATCGAACAAAGGGGGCTAAATCGGGATCAGATGGAGCAGGAGGGGCAGTGTGGTCAGGAGGTGGAGGTTGGGCGTTAGGGGGTGGTGCATTCTCACCGGCTGGCTGTGGGATAGGATGGGGAGGGACATGGTACGGTGGTGGCAATGGTTGGAGGAGAAACTCCTCCTCCTGGGGGTCCGTTCGTGACAAGGGAGCGTAACGTACAGAGTATTGACCGGACATATTTAACCTGTATTCCCTATCTGCACACGCGATGTTTGAAGCAACCTTTTCACGTCGCAATTCCTCTAATGCCTGTTTATCACTTTTCCGAGCCTCTTTCTGTAATCTAGCCTGAACCCTTCTCACCCTCTCAGTCCCTTCCTTTTCCACTGACCCAAGGAATCAAACATTGCTTGTCGGGACCTCCTCCTATGAAGTTGTGCCTCTACGGCCTCAAGCTTCTGGGGTTCGAAAGAGCCGTACATAGGCCATTGAGTCTCTGGATCCTTAGACGTGTATTTATGCCACAATGAGTTATACATTATGGGAGAAATACCGTACTTTATGTACATGTCCTTACTAGGGGTACCTTCCGGAGGAGCTGGCTGACTATCCTCCAGCACCCTTGATCGAGATGTGCAACAACAAAACCATCGTGCAAGTTTACTACAGACGGGCATGCTTTTCTATGTTATTTTACCAAGCGTCTCCCCAAGTTTCTAAGCCGGACAAAAAGTCCACATTACCCGTTTACCTTCACTTTTTGCAAAGAGTGAATAAAAAAATAAAAAAAACAGAAAACCAAAACCAAACAAACAAAAGGTATCGCCCACCGGCGATCCTACCAGAATCCTTTGTCTCGTTCTCCATGCGGTCTCTTTACTGCAAAACTCGTCCAAGTCTATCGGGGGCTCCAGTCAGGACCGGTGCCACTTGCGGGGGTCTTTTCAGATGCAGCGAAGGTTGGGTGGTGGCTACGAAGACGAGGGTCTCTTTCGCGTAGGTATACTCCACCACCGTCCGTTCAAAGTTCCTCGTAGGGACCCCTCGACCGGGCAGCCGCGTCACTGATGGTGCCTCACGTTTGGGCACCAATTGTGGATTTGGGGGTCTCCTTGGAAGACCACCCAAAGGTGCAGGGTCCACCCTTAGTCCACGGGTCCGGGATACAAACTGAGACCAACACTGGAGCGCCGAGAGAAAGGATATTTATTACAATCTCATGAGATGTAGAGAGAGCATCTTCAACAGACACCCGCAGCTTGTCTGAGGAGGCAATCTGCCAAGCACTTTGGTTCCACGTCTTATATACCCTTCATCCCCACCCCAGGCGTGTATAGTAAAGAAAGAACACCATGGTTATGAAAAGGGGGGATGTATACAGGAAACGAACACCATAATTATACAAAGGGAGACGTGTACAGTAAAACAATGAACACCATAATTATACAAAGGAGACGTGTACAGTAAAACAATGAACACCATAATTATACAGGCAGAGGTCAATCTGATAAGTTAGCAGATGGTCACTGTTGGGCCCCTGCAGGGGTAGGTGAAACTCATAATTACACAACAAGCAGAGGACAATCTGATAAGTCCGAAGATGGTAGCTGTCAAACCCTGTAGGGCGAAGGGCAGGGTGAGGACAGTAAGCGCAGGTGAACAGTCCTGTTCAACTGGGGTTAGCAAGAGTTCAGTCAGATTGTGGCAAACAAAGGCACGGACAGTCCTGCTCGGCTGGTTTAGCATGAGTTCAGGCAGGTGGCGGTAGGTCAGGTCAGATCAGGAACAGGGCGTTGGTGGCAGTGCAGAGGTGAGGTGAATCAAGATGTGAAGCCACAGAGCATTCGTGACCCCTGTAGAGAGGTCGCAATGGAGGATGAAGCGCAAAATGGCTGAGCTAATGACAAGACAACAGACATACTTTTCCACATTGCATAGAACTGCACGTAGGATTCTCTGACATGCATTTTAAAGCAGCATTAGAGGAGCCAATGTCTCAGGTGTTGTGAGGATTTCTACAGAATCATATAAATACACTGCAAGTTAACACTCCCATTGTGCAGTAGTCAGACTGAATATACAGTTTCTTTGAACATCATATGCCCAGATGTATGCAGCCTGAATTTATCTCAACATGGCATCAATTGCCTCCAGTGTGAAAATTTTAAAGTCGGACAATGTGAGAGTCAGTTTTCACTGTCAAATATATAGGACTGACTGTGGGTCTCAGTCAGGGAGATAGAGACTTTGCACACTAGGCTTGGGGATTTCTGTTTGATTGGTTTTGTGCATACAAACTGGAAATATTTGTGTACAGTCTCTCGCAAAAGGCATTGAACATAACAGACAGTGCTTAGACATTGTAATTAACACTTTTAAACGTAATTCTGCTCTGCCCATAGTAAACATCTCGACCTAAAACACACATATCGCCTGTTTCAGTAATTATGTGTGAATTTCAATTCTTATGTATCTGCACAAGATGGCTGCCTACATGTACCTCCTCTGAACGCACATTGACAAAGAGTAGGTGACAAGAGCGAGGGAAATACATCTAAATTTTACATGCTGGAATAGTTACACAGGCAAAGGTGAAATAGTTTCAAGCCAGAGGTACTGGGCACCGTGTATTTTAATGGCTGCATCAACCTATAATTTATAGCTTATTTAAAACTCAATCAATGTCTCCATTAAAAGCTGAGACTAAATCAATATGCCTTCTCAACTAACACAAAGGTGAAACACATTGATGGGACATGCCAAGGACCACAGCTTCGTTTATTCCCTTCTCACATGCAGCATAAATTCAGCACATAAGCAGCTCTGCGTCCTGTTTCTTGAGATACAGTGGAGGTTGAAGGGCGAGGGCAGGTGCTGATGGGAAAGGGTGAGTGGCAGCTTTTTCTTTGTCCCAGTTTAGTCAAAATATGTGCTTCATTAAGTCTGCATGTGGATGCGAGCACCCAGGATTTGCGATACTGATATCCAAAGTGCCACAGGATATTGCTTATACAAGCCACTCATCAAGGAAATCTTAATTAGGCATCTAGTTCATAATACAAACACCTTCAGCAAGTGCAGTGACCCTTAAACACAATTCAAGAATGCTGGAAATACATTTAGGTGGTTGCTTGTCTCTGTCCATAAAAAAGCATAGAGAGTTCACTGTCAATTTTGTATATAGCAATTCATCCCGACAGACAACGTGTCTCAATTGTGCCCTCTTTTGACAGAATAGGAAATGAGTTCCAGGTGTGCTATGTTGAAGCAGGTAGACCTCTTCGCGTGCCATAATAAATGAGCCATAGCCTTGACTGTGCCCTTTTAAGCAGCCCGCTGTGTGTCATAATGAGACTGGTGTAGGGTGCCAAGATTAGCCAGACACAGACGGACCTGTGTATGACCTACGCGCTCCGGGTAGTGTTGGAGCGACAGACAAACCGTTCACGATGAGTTATTTAGGGCGTTTTGGAACGACACAACTCCATATTTGCATACTCTGAACAAGGCATTGCCGGCTTGTGTTGGGGACCAGGTCATAGTGCTGGGCGTAGAGCAGAGACCATATGTGTAGCCAGAGAGGCATTGCTTGGGAACAGTGGCGTAGCAAAGGTGCAATGGGCCTGGGTGCCCGACAGGGCCAGCGGGCCCCCGGTACAGTGCCTCTGAACCGGCTGCACCATTGATAGCTGCGCCCCTGCTGGCGAATCTGCAGTGACTGGCCTGGCAGTGCTTACACAGTGAGCAGCATGGACAGGAAGTGTTACCCTACCTCCCCAGTCCCTTCCAGCTGATTTCTCTTTCAGGAACATGAGACGGTTATCTGATGTTGTTTCCTGTCTTGCCTGAACCCCAGTAGACTTTCTACGGCACACACTCCCAAACCAACCTTGGCTCCGGAAATATAATGCTCCCACGTGCACTTCCTGGATTGCATCCTGGTGTGCCCTGTGTTTATTTTACAGTAACCCTTTTCTAATATGCAATGCAATAGGTCTCGCATTATTAAAGTTTGAGCTATTGGTGTTGCATTATTTAGCAATGCCAATAGCTCAAACTTTAATAATGCGAGACCTATTGCATTGCAAACGCTTGTTTTGTTTTCTGTATCAAACATATTTGTTCTAAAAAGTGAGCAAAACTATCTGCAGCATATCCCCGAGACCATTATATTGCATTTGGTGGTTTGTGAACAGCATTGTATACTGGAAATGTGTTCAGTAACTGGAAGGAAAGCTTGCTTGACCAGTTTTGTTGCCTAGGAAATGGTTAATAATCTACTGATATCTAAAAGACTCTAGGAAACAGTTTATTATCTCATAAAGGATGGGGTCACATAGTTTCTTAAGAGGTCATGGATTTTAATATTGACCCAGAGACTTTCCACCCGGTTTAAGAATCTGCAGTCACAGTATTGTGTTTTTGTGGGACTGTTGGATGACTTTCTTTTGCATCACAAAATTGCTTAAATATGCAAATCTCCATTTGCAGCTGTTTCCCTGCCTTATTACTCATTTCTTTAATAGGTTTCAAATAAAAGACAATACACTTACTCAAGATGTCCCATGAGCTTTAGATGTAGCATACCTCAGAAGATGAAAGTAGAAAGCTCAGTCGTGGTTGGGGTCAAGGAAGGATAATAGGGAAATGTGAGCAGTATCAACAATACACAATATCACCGTAGTCTCTTGTTTTAAAAATCCCTTTAATGTGCAAAAGGCATGTAGAAAATTGCTTACAGTCAAACACTGTCAAATTGGGTAGAACAGCTGCAAAAATAAGAATTGACACTTGTAATCTCCACATCATAACCAATGATGGGTTCCTCAGAATGCTATTTATTTCTGGGCTTTAGCGTGTCCCCATATTGGTTCTTTTGCCTTATTAGTGTCTTTGTCTTTCAAGACTGCCTGAAACCCCAGGTCTGTTCTTCTTACATTCCAGTGAGTGTTTTCCACCACACACATTTCAAGTCTGAGTTTTGTCAGCACTTTTGTCATACAGGCCTGTTTCTTAACAATAGTCATAGAGTTGGATTTGGCCCTGCCCCTTTCAACCACTGACTTTCTTCATCCAGCATATTTTAGTCCTTGGCTTGAGACTTTGTTAATCACTTCTTGGCCCATCCATGTGGAGTATTCATTTTTTGCCTTATGCTATTGGCTATTTGATTGTATCCTTCAGTCTCCACTTAAGTGCTTTAATTGTACTTCATGAAGAATTGCTTTACAACTATAGTCCTTTCTGTAGGCTCCTGCTGGCTTGCACCTTGTTAGCACAGTAAAACCCAGACTTATTGGCTTTGCCAGCGCTTGTTAAAATCAGGGCACTAGTAACTCCCTGGCACAATATACCCTTGTCTTGCGCCTCTGCTACCATTTTGTTCAGGTTATTCACCAGGTGATCTTTGCCTACCTTCTTAGTTTCCACCCCCTTAAATCAGATCTCCACCTTTTAGGTGGGTTTTTGAAAGATGACATTTGTATTGCTTTTATCTGGAGCTTCCTACAGCAGCTCTTATAACCATAGGTCGGTCTGTCTTTCCAGGCCTCACATAGATTTAATTTTTCAATATGCTATCTCTCGTTACTCTAGTGCTTGCAGAATTATATAAACCAAGCTTGTCAAGCTCTCATAGTCTTTAAGGGGACATCATGCGGGCCTCATTGAGTTCTTCTATGGTTGAGGAGGTTGCCTTTTCCCTTCTCAAATTCTGCAACTCAAGTAGATATTTGTTTATTATGGGAGAACCACCTCACCATTGGTTCCGCTTTCTCAGAAGTATTATTTGGCGAGACTTTGAGTCAATCATTTAGCTCACAGGACAGAAGAGCAGCAGGAGGGGAGTTCAGAGAGCTCCCTCCCACGCTCCAAGGTTACTCATATTTGTATTCTGTCCCATGCATTCCGCTTTTCCTGCTTGCTAATGCGGCGCATCAGCTTATCCCTTACTTTTTCTATAGCATGAAATTGCCAGGTAGAAAAGACAACAGCACTGGCTGTTCCTGTCTGTCTGCTTTACAAAATATGAATACATTAACTGACAGTTGCACTTTATTAATTTGTCAGGCAAGGGAGTGGCTGACAATTGTGCATCAATCTAGTTTCACAATGCATCACATCCAACTTACTTCTAAATGTTTTGTTATTATATAGTGCAATTGTTATTTTGTTTTTGTAAATTCCTATCTGGAAGCAGTGGTGCCATTTGGGCTCAGTGAAAGAGAGTTCTGTGCAGGTGAGTGAGGGCCAGCTGGGAGGTGAACTGAGTCTAGGGCACTGCTGGCACCTAAGGGTAATATGGAAAACCCATGCCAAATACTTACTTTGTTTGGCCCAAGGAAGGATTCCAGTTCTGGTCTAGGCTGTGTGATCATACGGACGCCCCTCAAGGGAGTAAGTAACACTGCCAATTTGAGAACAGCAGCAATACATCACAGCGGGAATTCTTGTATCCCAGGATAGCCCTATTCACTAACTGTCTCTCAATGCTTTCTGAGAGCCCTTAGGACAGCCAACCACCATGCTCAACACTGAGTCAAGTAAGGTCTTCAGTGGATAAGACCAGAGAAAAATGGTCTTCAGCTAGTTGTTGAAGAGGGGCTAACTTCGTTCATGTAATCCCGTCTGGGTTCAGGAGGATGGGTGGGTTGCAGACAGCCATGTTTTAAAATACTGATGACCACCAAAGCCAATGGAAGTCGCAGTTCATTGGTCCTCCTCATGCTGGATCTTTCCCTGACCTTTGCCAATTTTGACCTTGAGGTAGAGTTACATTGCCGGGTGCAAAGTGCAAGGGTTTGGAGAGAATCTTTGAAGTGCTTCTCCATTTGACATGGATTGCTGTGTATGACTGGAGAGTTTTGTATATGTCAGAGTTCTCTGCTACTTCTACAGTGTATTCCAAGTATAGAACTTCTACAGGATGTCATCAGAAGGTGCAGTTGCTCTGGCCATGTTTTAATCCATGGTTGCCCAGAACCAACAACACACACTAGACTGATGTTTCCATATGTGTAGAAGAGAACTGGGTGAAGCTGATCCCGGACAAGACTTAAGTGAAGATGGTAGGTTCTAACTTCGATTGACACTAAGGCAGTGCTGGTATGTGCGTCTGTTATTTAACAAGGCCTAGCTAACTGTGACAAAGTTCTGTAACCTGAGAGTTGTCTGACCATATATCTAACATGAGAGCTGGGATTGTTTTATTTGCTCAAGTTTGCTATTTATATCTGAACTGGTATAGGCCAGGATGGTTAGGCATGCTTTTTTAGGTTCGGAGCCTAGAATCATGAACCCATACCTTCATATCTACTTGGTTATATTCTGGATATGTGCCAAGTGTAAGGTCTCCCTGTGTATTCCAATATGAGTTTCGGACTGGTCTAGAAAAAGACTATTTGCATTTCTTGATGTTCATGGCCTGTGCCTGGCTACCCCCAAGCTCGACTGAAGCGCTAATGGGCTCCCTGTTACTGACAAGGATCTAGGCATCCAGGGAATGTAAGCTGTGCTCCCCTATGTTGGAGGCCGAGGTTGGTGGCAGGATAGCTCAGTGAGTTGAACTTTGATGTGATCTTCAGGTCATGAGTTTAAAGTCTGGCAAGGCCACACGAAGCTTGCGAGTAATTTCATTGCTAATACACTGGGTAATAGAAGTGCTTAGAAACAACTGAAGTACGATATTAGCTGCTTTATTAAAGTCTTCATTATTGCTATTGGATATGGCGGTACATGGCCTTCTGTACTGAAGGAGTTTGCATCTAATTGTTCTGAGAATATTATGAGACAAACCGTACCCCAACCCCCCCCACCCCCAAAAGCTTTTCTCTAAGTTAGTCATGTATCATTTTATACTGGTTTTAAATATGATTTTTAATTTATCATTATTACATCGTGTATCATAGTTTATAGTAGTGGGGCTGTAATGACACTTACTAGAAATAAAGTTGGTCGGTACAGTATTCTAAAGATGGGAGTGCCAAATTTCTAGCGTGCTTACTGACCGTGGAATGCCCCCTTGCCAGTGCTGGTCACCTTTTAACTTCTTCACAGCATCCGTGTTGGTGAGAGTCATAAATGAGGCCTCCTTCCTTCGCTGTCATAGTATCATGCAGTTTAGTGTAACCATGTTTCTCATAATATCTTTATTATGTAGCGCCTCATACAACACTAATACTCTTTGTGAGCTCTGTAAATAACATGTGGCTCTACTGTGTAATTGATGTCCCTCAGTATGCCGACCTCCGAAGGATGGCAAGCGGAGTCCGCAGAAAATGAAGAAAAATAACACGGAAAAGCACAGTCTCTCTTTTTCGATTGTTTTTCTGCTTATTCTCCATTTAACTTTTTAAAACTGCACTCTTCAAACAAAGATTCGTTTTCTTCAATTCGTTATCTTTTGAAATGTATAACAGCATCAAATGGAAAATGAAACAAGCATTGAAAATGCAATAGGTCTCGCCTTTGATTAAGTTAAAGCCATTTGCTTTGCTAATGGTATTGTATAGCAAAGAAAATGGCTTTAAGTTAATCAAAGGCGAGACCTATTGCATTTTCAATGCTTGTTATTTCAGAGCGCTCTCTGTGCAGATGCTCTGCCTCTTGGCCGTTAACATGCCATCTTTCTTCTCTTGTTTCGGCAGTATTACAGAAGAGCTCTGGGAGCCCTTCCTTGCCCCTCGGTGTGAGGATAGGCTTGCTGCTCTGACTACAACATCCAGAATGCATCTGGGATACTAATCTAGATAGCCAGCTGTTAAGGGGGTAAAAATAATAGCTTCAGAGATAGGAAGTAGTCTAAAGTGGAAGATGCTAGGACGGCCAAACACGGAGGGTGTGGAGAAAGAGGGGTGGGGGTATAGGGAAGAGATAGAATTAGAGAGGAGAGGTTGGAGGGGAGTGGGGGAGAGATGGAGAGGACAGGACAAGAGGGGATTGGGCGGGAAGGGCTGGGAAGAGAAGAGGGGAGGGGGGAGGCGGGGAGGGGATGGGATGGGAAGAGAAGAGGGGAGGGGGAGGCGGGGAGGGGAGGAGAGTGGAGGCTAGTTAAACTTTAAGAGAAAGAGAAAGGTGTGAGAGAATGGGAAAGAAGGAAACAGGAGAGTGAAGAGAGATGTCAAAGAAGATTGGGGGTAGGGTTAAAAACGGATGGGGAGAGTGGTCAAAAAAGAGTAGGGCAGAAAATAAAAGAGGGCGTCACAGAGTGGGCAGAGGGTGCACGGGTGCGAGGCAGAGGCAAGAGGTGAGAGGGCAGTCGAAGGCGGGAGGGGAAGAGGGGTCTGGAAGGAGGGGGTTCCGAGTAACACGAGAAGGGGGTCCGGGGAAAGCCGCAGGCTGTTGGGGCAGAAGGGGCCGTCTGAGGGCAGGACTGGGGAGGGAGAGAGCAGCTGCTCCGGAAAGAGTGAAGGGGGGGACCCTGGGGCAGAGAAGCAGAAAGTGTCTGAACGGGGCAGAGAGACGGGGCTGAGAGGGAGGGAGGTGTCTGAGGCCAGGACTGCAGGGAGGGAGGAGCCGCTTGGGACAGGCGGAAGGGGCCCCGGGTGAAGAAGGAGGGGGGCACTGACCAGGGCAGGTAGACGGGCTAGAGAGGGGAGGAGAGGGAGAGAGGGCAGTCATAACAATACCAACTGGTAGGGGAGCAAAGGACAGCACGGACACCATAATGGATTAAATAAACATTTTAACAACTCTGGACCTCATTCCGCTTAGACACTTTTGTTTTTTAACATAGTGTGCATATGTACAACAAGAGAGGCTGAAATGAGTAACGCTAAATTGTTACAGTAAGTACTTGACCACGAACGAAGCCATAATGCATGTGCTAACAAAACAAAAAAAAAGAAAACAATGAGAGAAAGGGGGATATGGAGACAGAAAGAAAGATGACGATGACAGAAAAGAGGAGAAATAGGAGGCAGAGGGCGAGAAAAACGAGAGAGACAGCGAAAAAAAAAGTCAGTTTCTGTTCACTCTCTAAAGTGAAAAGGCCCGGTTTAAATGACCCTGCAGGGGGCGGGGCTGCACAAGTCCCCCGTCTTACCCCGAGTACTGGTGCATATAATGATGCACGGATGGAAGGAGTCTGGTGCACACATCTCAAGGGGAGCTTTACTGACGCCATTGTTTTCTCTCACATACCGTGCAGGCCGCAGAAAGGTGCATTCATTAACCGCCTCTGCAGGCACCACCCTGAGAGGTCACTCCGTGGTTACGCTAATAGCATTAATCTCTATCCAGACACGGCATCTCTCGCCCTGCTGTGAACTCTTGGGAAAACAGTCTGCTTGCAAGAAATGTCTTTGAGAACCTCAGCCGGGATCAATCCGTGTGATCCGGTGGCAAATGAAGGATCAAGCACGGAGCCCCGAAGTCCGCTTTTGAGCGCTTGTGAATGCACTTCTGAGCGCTTGTGAATGCACTTGTGCGCGCTTGTGAATGCACTTGTGCGCGCTTGTGAGCACAGAGGCGGCTATGTAGTATAAAAAACAAGCAGCAAGCAGCTGATCGATCCTCACGCCGTGTCTCAGAGGCTGATCGAAGTGCGTCCGGAACACGCACGGAAAGCAGACACTTGCTTATATCGCGCTTTCTCCCAAAAACAAAAAGTGCCATTTGAATTAAGAAATCCATATAATTAAATTAAAGATGCGACTCCAAAGAAAAGTAGAAAAAAAATTATAGTGGTCAAGGTCCCGAAAATGAAAGCGGACCGCACATGCAAAATATAGTGGTCGCAGTCCCGAAAATGAAAGCGGACTGAGCATGTAACTTAGAAAATAAGAAATCCATATAATTAAATTAAAGATGCGACTCCAAAAAAAAGTAGAAAAAAAAATATAGTGGTCGCGGTCCCGAAAATGAAAGCGGACCGCACATGCAAAATATAGTGGTCGCGGTCCCGAAAATGAAAGCGGACTGAGCATGTGACTTACACAATAACAAATGTAAAATATAGTGCTTACCGAGTAATTGAAGGAGGCCGTTTCCCTCCGCAAGTAAACAATCCAATCCCGCTAGGCGTGGCTAAAAGGAGACAGGGTGGCAACAAGGAGGGATTGACATGCCTTCGGTGCAATCATTGCACTGCCTTTGGCATAATTTGTGACGCCAAACGACGCGCACGAATATAAACTGAAGACGGAGCTGGGACACGGCTTCTGGAATCGTATCGATTCCAAGAAGCCCTCGTATGACGAGAGCAGCGCATGCGCTGCTTACATCAGGCCGAGACCTAAAAACCAGATGCTGGCCTTTTTGAGAGGGCTGTTCTGCTGTGATCCACTTGACGCTGTCCTGTCGCACGCTTTTAATTTTGAGTGATCCTTCACATTGACTCCCCTGGAAGAAGGTTTGTCATCCATAGCTCTTTAGTTAAGAAGAGAGTCATTCTGAACTGGTTGTGATGTGTTTGTGCTTGAGGTTAGGGGTGTAAGTGTGTGTGCGCAATTCAATAATTAATGCGTTTTTATGGAAATTATGCTTATGTTAGGTGGTCTTCTGCGTCAAAATTGGACCCAACCGATATCCATGAATAAAATAACAACCAAGAGGATACCAGCTCCATGTATTGTCCCAACAGGGTCTAAAGCCCTGTGGTGAGTGATGAAAGTGAATATGGCCACCACACACTTCCTCTTTCACAGTTCCCACCAGACAATTTCAGCCCAAACAAAGTCTCCTCTGAGGGAAAATTATGCGAGCAAGGTACTGGAAGAAAAAATCCTCTAAGTATGTGAAACCCAATAGTCTGGGTTTTCACAAGATTACATGCGAATAATGCAAATTTCGCTCAGCTCTAGAAAGCACAGAGTGTCATCAATAGCAGCAGCATTTTGATCCTGTCTGTATGAATATCTTTTGTATGAGAGAAAAGTTTTTCTGTGCCCGTGCAGCGCTCGTCTTCTTGCTTTCCAGGACTTCCAAGTAGTTTTTTAGCATAATAATCCCTCACTCATTGAGGGTACATGTTCAAAGGAAATAGTCTTGTAATACAGCCACATTATTTCTAACAAAAGGCGAAAGGTTGTGCCCGATGTAAAACTGGTGCAAGTCCACACACACCGATTATAGATGGCTTTGACTTGAAGTAACAAGTGTTGACAATGCCAATAGATTTCGCCTTTGTTCTCTGTTGGCTTTGCCAATGCTTATTGGTCATGCTATGCATCATTGGTAAAAGGCAAAATGCTTTTTGGTGATGCTGTACAGTATTAACCCCAAAAAAAAAAAGAAAATGTGTAATGCCGTGAAGCATGCATAGCATGTATGCGTCATTCAGTAGGCACTGCATGCCTAATGACGAATGTGCTTGCATGCATGACTGTACATGTGGGTACCTTTTGATTGGCATGGGTGCCACTTTCTTCATTTTTTTTCTTTTCGTTTACCGTTCCAAGATGGCAGACGCCACTTGGAGTGGTAAATAAAAAAATACATTTTTACATGCACGTAAATGCTTGTTTGAAAGCGGAGCACTATTGCAGCACATAGCAGCTGCCGGGCCCTCCCAAAAAATATACCTGTACTTTTTTTAATCGCCACAAGGGGTATTGGAACAGCTAAGCAGTGGGTGGGATGAGATAATGGAGAGTGCGTGGGGCGCAATGGGTGGGAGGAGAATAAAACAGTTTTTAAAAATGCCACGGAGGAGGAAGCAATAGACTAGGTGGGGGGGGGGGAGCAACATAGAGCGCGAAGGATGGGTATGGAACAAAAATCAGCAGCTGAGTAAGGGAGCAAGTGGGAGAAAGCAAAACAGAGCACTCGGGCATGGGGTAGAGATTCCGTGTGGAGGCAGCACACGTGCGCGAGAGCCTAAAACCCCATTTGCTCCCTGAATGGGAGTGGTGGAAGGCTAGAAGTCAGCCAATCAAAAGGATGGCAAAGGAGGTATACTCCAGAGGACGGCCAAACATAAGAGGAGTAAGGCAAGCCACTGAATAAAAAGCAAGCAAATGAGAGTAACAATAAAGCCAACCAATGGTAAGCAGTGGGTGGGCTGTTAGCCACTGTATGTTTTTGGTATGGGCTGCAAGAGACCCAAAAGGTCCACTGGGATACAGTGATCAGTAACAATAGACCATACTGAATTACCTCAGACACTGGGCAAAGCACATCCCAGTTCTCACAAATGGTATCTACCCCGATTGATAAAGGCCTCCAGCAATCCCAACTTTTGCAACACGCATACAACCAAACTTATACATGAAAGCAGCCTTTTAACCAATGATCCAATTCAAACAACCAGAACAGACTCCAATCTACGATGGAATCCTTGAGACCATGGCATGGAGATTCCTCAACTCTGATAGTGCTGCAAGGTCTTTGTGGAGAGAGTACAGCACTATACAAACCTGTGTAACATAGCATATCATAACGTGTGACAGTTACGTCAGTGCATTCCAGAAAAAAACCTTTCTAAAGAAAAGTTAACAACTGGAACTTGTTTGTGGAAACAATTAATGAGAATCAGGGTTAAATTCTTCAAAATAGCCACATGACCATTCATTAATTTAAAGACATGGTTTTGACTGCTGAGCCAACACGCAGCTCATAGATTGAGAGGTTTATCTATTCAGTTCTTTTTTTTTTTTGTGTGCAAATTTCTTGTGCGAAAATGGTGAAACTAGTGGTGTTTTCTTGTTATGGTGAAATGAAAAATATTTTCAAAATACACCAGTCTCGATTTTACTCGATAATTCACCCAGCCCGAGTTCCCCAGACCTGCATTTATCTGTACAGTAGCGTTGCAAGGGTGCCATGAGCCTGGATGCAAGCAAGGCAAATAAGCCCTTTTAGTGCTGGCCTGCCCCAGTGTCACTGTACCTGCTGCACTATTGGTAGCTACACCTCTTGTCTGCAGAACCTTTTAATACTGTTTGAAGTCCTTGCTGACCCATCACCTGGAGAACCTGCTACATGGCAGCAACAGAGAATGAAGTGTTACTGTCTCTCACCATATCCTAATCTAGTCTGT
This sequence comes from Calotriton arnoldi, assembly GCA_963921515.1. Classification (NCBI taxonomy): domain Eukaryota; kingdom Metazoa; phylum Chordata; class Amphibia; order Caudata; family Salamandridae; genus Calotriton; species Calotriton arnoldi. The sequence goes on along the minus strand of CAWUFW010000672.1, from coordinate 2,335,397 downwards.
CTTTGAGCTCTCAACACAATACTTGTCGTCTGGACCGTCTTGTGTTTGTGGCATGGTGGTTGTCCGCACAATAATACATGCTTTAAATGGATGCTGCTCTGATTAAACTACAATGGAAATAGAAGAAACAGGATGCCTGATGTCTTGACATCGTATGAAGTTATAGTGAAGTAAAGGTGAACAAGATCAGTTTTAGATTGTTGAGTAGCCCACTTTAAAGTTGGGCAAAGCCTTGATTTTCCCATCTGCTCCCTGTTTGAGTGAGCCTTGTGCAAATGCACTCGGTACTCTTTCTTTTTGGGTCGTGGTCGACTGAGACACCATTACAGATGATAGAAGGCCTTATGCTACCATACTCCTATGGACATAATTGGTGTGAACCACATTATTTTGTAAGTACATCAAACATGTATAGGTAGCTAGAGTGATAAAAAGGTATACATGTCTTAGACAAAAGGAATTAGATTTATTTGGAAGTATACATTTGTGCAGACCTATCTAAAGATCTTACGATTTTCATATAATGCAATCACTACTGGCGTAACAAACAAGTCATATGTTTTTCTGTTCACAGCTAATATTATATTGTGTCAAATTCGACTCCCGGGTAAGTGACAAAGGTTCCGAAAAGCGATGAGCAATACACTTCCAATTGCTGTGTTCCTCTAAACATGAAGATCCTTTTATTTTTCTCCCTTGGTTTTTTCACCCTTGTTGTGTCTACATTTGGATGCGCATTCATCGTATGTGTTTTGTGATGGGTTGACTTTTGGGTCTCAGGATTTGGTTTCCCAGTGGCGGTGTGTATTTCAGACACACATGCCTCTATTCTCAGTGAAGTGACACCTTATATGAATGCGGAATTGTGAGACGTCTGGTGCTATTTGCTTCATTGACCTGATTTGTTGCTTGCAATTGTGATTGCTGTATTTCTCACGAGTCTAGGTGTAATTTCTACAAGCATTTGACTTCTTATGACAGTGAGATGCCGGGGTGTGAATGACTCTCCAAGGGCATGGCCAGCCATTTTACTGTATAGTCTGGTAGAGGAGCCAGTAATTGAATCACTTCTGTGGATTGATGATGGTCCTTAAAATAGGTTATTACATCAGTAGTTCACCGTCCAAGGAAAACTTATTGTGGTCCATTAGGGTGCTCTTGGAGCTGGAGGATACGTTTGCCGAGACGGGACTGGAGCCAGGGCTATAAAAGAATTCTTGTGGTCATCTCAGTCCAAGAAGCTGAGATGGTCATGTGTCCTCATATAGTGTTACAGGGAAAGGTCTGGGTGTCAGCTTGGATTTGAGCTTTTCTAATGTAGCATGTGCTCCCTAGAGCATAATCAGACAGACGTCTGAAGGTAGATCTAAAGTTACAGACTTGCATATGTCTATATTGGTCTACATATAACTTTTTACTAGCGTTCCATACATTGTACTGATATCAAGGATGCATTAAATCAAGAAAGTACATACTTCAGGCTGGTCTCAGTTTCTGGGGTTACGTGCTGCTTGGTTGGAGGTCAGTATTCAGTGTGTACGCTGCAAGTGTTTGCACGTCTGAGGCATTGCCGAAGTGGTGTATAAACACAAATTATCCTTTCTGTTTTTCATAGTCTGTAAGTACTCCATGCTTTATGTGCAGATTTCCATTCCCACTTCCAGCAACATTTACAATTCCCACTCCAATGATGCTTTGTGTGCCAGGGAATTGTTTTAAAAAAAAACATATGTTGATCAAGGAGTCACGAGTGGCATCCATTTTTAATGTGCATCATGAACTGAAAAAACCCCCATCGATTTTCGAGACATTGTTAAAAGTGACGTGTGTATAGAAACTGTATTGAAAAAAAGTCTCTGAATGTGTACTTGCTTGGAGGATATGTTTTTTTTATTGATAACTTATCTTGTGTTTTAATGGTATGGGAGAGAGATAGCTCACCGGCCTTGTTGAGTTCTTTGATGTTCCACCTGGAAGCCTGTTGATTAATCTGATGTATAATGATGGCAAGCACATTTTGGTTTAGATGCCCACTTTGCAATGAGATAATATTTCTCAATAATTGAATCATATTGTTTTGTTACACTTGACATTATAAGTATCTGTAAGGCTTTCAAAGCTGTGGGTTAAGTGGGAACCTGCAAAGTTTCATTTGCAGGACTTGCCAGCAGTTTCTCTTGAGAGGTTGCTCAGCATGCACAGACACCAAGGTCTTCTGGAAAATGCCAAGTTTTCATTGTTCTCCTGAGGGTGTGCCATATCCTTTATAATCACAGGTGAAACTCACTTCGCTAGCCGGCGTCAGTGGTAAGGTTCCTTTCAGTAGCAATGACTTAACCACGTTTACATTTGATAGTGGACATCACAGGAATCCCATAATGCAGTAATTTAGGAATTGAGAAAATGGACTTTGAGGTTCCAGGAATCTTAGGAAGAGGAAGAATATCTGAACAACTAAACCACATGTCCCCTTTCCCACAAAATGTAGAGAATATGACCAGAAACAAGGCATTTTAGAGTGACTTGTACTTGATCGCTAGTAGAATTGCAAACGTTCTCAAAATGAGTCTTAACTAAGTGAGATGATCTTGAATGCTTCTAGAATGTACTGTCTCTGACTAAGAAGGCAAGGCCCAACCTCCATACGCCCAAATCAACTTTAATGATTAATGTATCTGAAAGAGACACGTTAGTGACAGATTCCTTACCTTAGAATATCCCCAGGCGTCAGGCTGGATCCGGAAAGTTTTTGCGTAGCAGTACCCTTGCGCGTCGGTAGGCGGCGTCGTGCGGCTCCGCGTCCGTCGTCGGCGTCGTGATCGCCGGGATGACGTCGCGGGCAGTACTTAGACGCCGCCCCTGCACGCTGACGTCAGTTCTTCTTTTTCCGCGCCAGGCAGCGCAGATCCGGGAAGAGCAGTGCCCTAGTCAATTTTTGACTAACTTTTTTGTGAATTTTTTCATTGTTTCTTTTCGAGTCTTCATCGACTCCTAGGTGTCGTAGGGATGCCCGGCTTCAAGCCATGCGACGCCTGTGGTCTAATGATGTCGATCACAGACCCGCATCTAGAGTGTCTCTACTATCTCGGCCGAGACCACGACACGAAGTCGTGCCCTGACTGCCGGAAACTTCACCCGAAGGCTTTGCGAGAGCGGTCTTGAAAGCTACTCGAGGTCCGGCAGTCGGCTCCGCGCCGCACCAAGCCCCGGTCCCGGGAGAGGTCGAGGGGCCGGTCGCGGAGTCCCCGCCGGTCGTCGGAGTCCAAGTCTTCGCGCTCCTCGGGTAAGTCGAAGCACAAAAAGTCTAAGAAGCATCATCGCTCTAAGACTTCGCCTCGCCGGTCTCGCGACTCGGCTGAGGCCCCTGTCGGCACCGTCCCCGCGGCCCCGGACGTGCCTGTGGAGCCGCCCCGCATTACCCGTCCTTTCCGGGTTCGGGGGCGACTCCGGCCGAAATACAGGAATTCCTGTCGGCCATGGCCCGCCTCTTCGGGCCTCAAGGTCCCTCCGGTGCGCCTTCGGGCCCCGCGGGCCCTGATGGGGTTGCTCCGGCGTTGCCGCCGACTCCGGTCCCGGCGCCGCCTGTCCCGCCAGCCTTCATCCCGGCCTCGGCTCCGGCCCCGGCCTCGATCCCGGCTCCGGTGGTACCGCAGCCCCCATCGACGCCGGTTGACCTAACCACGCCTCCGCCAACGCCGATGTCCCCGGTGCCGTTCCTGACGCCGTCCGGGGCTCCGGACGGTGTCGTTCCCCGGCTCTCTCCGGCTCCGGACATGGAGCCGGACCGGACGCTCGCTCGACGCCGGCTCCGGCGCCCGATGAGACCTTGGGTCCCAAATGTCCCTCCTCCTCCATATTTTGAACCAGAGGAGGACCAAGAGAGCTGGGAGGGGTCGGAAGACCCTCTCACACAACAGTGTGAGTATGATCAGGACTGGGCTGAGGAACTTGGGGATGCCAGTGGTCTAGACACTTCCCCTGACACTGGCATGCTGTCTCCTCCCGTGGCTACGGAGGAGGGAGCTAATTTCGCAACGGTGTTGCGTAGAGCAGCTGGAGCCTTGCATCTCCAATTGCCTACTGTGGCTGTCAGGACTAATCTCCTGACGGAAGTGCTTCAGCCGGCAGCTTCCTCCACGGAGACTGTGCTGCCGTTTAATGATGCACTCACTGACGTTCTTTGGGCGCCTGGTCCAAGCCCACCACAGGGGCTCCTGTGGATAGGAACGTGGCCCGACGCCATCGCCCTGCTCCGGGCGACCCCTTGTTTCTCTCCCAACATCCCACCCCGAGAGCTTGGTTGTCCATGCCTCTGCCTCCCAAACCGCCTTCCCTACCGCCCCTCCGGATAGGGAATCCAAACGCCTGGACCAATTTGGGAAGAAGGCTTTTTCTTCCTCCAGTGCTGGCTTGCGGTCCGTCAACACCGCTTGCCTTTTGGGCCGCTATACCCACTCCCTGTGGGATTCGGTGGCGGCTGTTTTGCCACAGTGTTCTGAGGAGGTCCAGACACTGCTTACCCGTGCCATTGCGGAAGGAAGAGATGCGGCTAAATACACCATACGTTGTGGCCTTGATACCGCCGACTCGCTGGGCAGATCGCTTGCAACGACGGTGGCGCTACGTCGCCACGCCTGGCTGAGAACAACTGGTTTCTCGGGTGATGTCCAGAATACACTCATGGACATGCCCTTTGATGGAGTAGGTCTTTTTGGTTCCAAAGCAGACCATGCGCTGGAGCGTTTTAAGGACTCACGGGCTACTGCCAAGTCCCTGGGCCTTTCTGTTGTGCGCCCTCCGCTAACCTCTGCTTTTCGCCCCTTTCGTGGCCACGGAAGGGGCGCCCAGTCACGTCAGCTGCCCAGCCACCGGCCCGCGCAGCAAGCGTCTTCGCGTGGCCGAGGACGTGGATACCGCCGTGGCGGTTCGGGCAACCAGCGTGCGGGTCAGGCCACTACCTCCAACCCGTCCGCGGCCTCCAAGCCCTCCTAGTCCTTCCTTTCAGGTGCACAGCACGCCAGTAGAGGGCAGGGTCCGCCATCACCTTCGCCACTGGCGTCCCATCACCTCGGACAGGTGGGTCTTGGACATTGTCCGAAGGGGCTACTCCCTCCCCTTCGAGACCACCCCCAGCCATGCCACCTCAATTCCACCGCATGTCAGGGGATCACTTGGTGCTTCTGCAGAAGGAAGTCACGGCCCTCTTGGCCAAGAGGGCCATCGAGCATGTTCCGACCCCAGAAGTAGGACGTGGTTGCTACTCCCACTACTTTCTGGTGCCCAAAAAGGACAAGGAGGACATGCGTCCTATCTTGGACCTCCGGAACGTCAATCGCTTCCTCCGGAAGGAGAAGTTCAAGATGCTCACCCTAGCTCAGGTCTTGACTGCCCTCGACCCTGGAGACTGGTTGGTAGCGTTGGACTTGCAGGACGCTTATTTCCACATCCCCGTCCTGCTGGCCCACCGGCGTTACCTACGGTTCACGGTAGGCGCATTTTCAGTTCACTGTGCTCCCCTTTGGCCTTACAAGTGCCCCTCGGGTGTTCACGAAAGTGATGGCAGTGGTCGCAGCTCATCTGCGCCGGGCAGGGGTTCCAGTCTTCCCCTACCTCGACGACTGGCTGCTGAAGGCGGGCTCGTCCCAGGCAGTCGTCTCCCACCTCCAGACTACGGCCGAACTCCTGCACTCGCTGGGGTTCTCCATCAATGTGCCGAAGTCGCATCTGATTCCTTCTCCACAGCTCCTTTTCATCGGAGCAGTTCTGGACACGACGCAGTTTCGGGCCTATCCTCCCGAACGGTGAGTCCGGGATATTCAGGCTATGATTCCAATCTTTCAGCCTTTATCCTGGGTTTTGGTACGGATGACCCTGAGGCTGCTGGGCCTCATGGCCTCCTGCATCCTGCTGGTCGATCATGCCAGATGGCATATGCGGGCTCTGCAGTGGGACCTGAAGCTCCAGTGGGCGCAGCACCAGGGCAACCTGTCCGATCACGTCCAGATCTCGGAGGGGGCTGCAAAACAGTTGCAGTGGTGGCTCTCGAACCGGCAATGGGTCATGGGCAGATCCCTCTCCCTTCCCCAGCCAGAGCACACAGTTGTGACGGACACGTCCCTTCTGGGATGGGGCGGTCACATGGGAGAGGCGGAGATCAGAGGCCTCTGGTCTCCGGCGGAGTCCCGGCTCCATATCAACCTTCTGGAGCTCCGGGCGATCCGACTTGCACTCAAGGCATCCCTTCCCTCTGTCAAAGGGAAGGTTGTGCAGGTGTTCACAGACAACACCACCGCCATGTGGTACTGCAACAAACAAGGCGGGGTGGGGTCGTGGACCCTCTGTCAGGAGGCTCTGCGCCTCTGGACATGGCTGGAACATCAGGGCATGTTTCTGATGGTTCAACACCTGGCAGGTTCCCTGAACGCCAGGGCGGACGAACTCAGCCGCAGGTGCATGATGGATCACGAATGGCATCTTCACTCGGAAGTGGCGCAAGGTCTCTTTCTGCAGTGGGGAGAGCCTTGGTTAGATCTATTCGCCACCGAAGAGAACGCGCAATGTCATCAGTTCTGCGCGTTGGAATTTCCAAGGCGGCACTCGCTCGGCGACGCTTTTCGTCGCGAGTGGATTTGCGGTCTGTTGTACGCCTTTCCGCCTATACCACTTCTACCCAGAGTGTTGAAGAAGATTCGGCGCGACCGGGCCCAAGTCATCCTTGTGGCTCCGGACTGGGCTCGAAGAGTTTGGTATCCCGAGCTACTCAGTATGAGCGTCTATCCCCCGATCCGTCTGCCTCTTCGGGAGGATCATCTGTCGCAGCAGCAGGGGACGGTCCTCCACCCGAACCTGTCCAGCCTCCACCTGCTTGCGTGGAGATTGAGCGGCGGCAGTTGATTCCTTTCGACTTGCCTCCCGAAGTTTGTGATGTGTTTCTGGCAGCCAGGCGTCCCTCCACTAAGGTGGTATATGCCTGCAGGTGGAACAAGTTTGTGGCATGGTGCACAGCAAAGGCTGTGAATCCCCTCTCTGCCCCTCTTTCCGAGGTTCTTCTGTTCCTTCCTTCCCTGGCCCAACAGGTTTCTGCCCTGGGTACCATCAAGGGCTATCTTTGTGCCATCTCGGCCTTCCTCAGGCTTCCTGATCAGCCCTCCCTTTTCAAGTCCCCTGTTGTTAACAGGTTTCTAAAAGGCATTACACACCTCTTCCCTCCTGTTCCATTTGTGATGCCTCAGTGGGACTTGAACTTGGTTCTTACCTTTCTCATGTGCGCTCCCTTTGAGCCTCTACATAACTGTCCTCTTCGTCTTCTGACTATGAAGACAGCCTTTCTGGTGGCCATCACCTCCGCTCGGCAGGTGAGTGAGCTCCAAGCTCTATCTTGCAAACCTCCCTTTCTGTCTGTACATCCAGACAAGGTTGTTCTTAGGACGCGTCCGTCCTTCTTGCCAAAGGTGGTTACTGCCTTCCACATTGGGCAGACCATCACTTTGCCCACCTTCATTCCGCCTCCGCATCCTTCCATAGAGGAAGAGAGGCTCCACCGTCTGGACCCAAAACGTGCGCTTTCCTTTTATATCAACCGCACACAACACTTCCGGGTGGATGACCAGCTCTTTGTTGGCTACGTGGGCGCCAAAAAGGTCGGGCGGTGCACAAGAGAACCATCTCCCGCTGGGTAACCTTGTGTATCAAAGCCTGCTATTCTTTGGCTAAGAAGGAGCCTCCTGTTGGGCTGCGTGCCCATTCCACCAGGGCAACGGCTGCTACCACGGCTTTGGGCCGCGGTGTTCCGCTGCAGGATATCTGTCAGGCAGCTACGTGGGCCTCGCTGCACACGTTTACAAAGCATTGCTGCCTTGACAGTCAGGTCCGGAGGGACGGCTTCTTTGGCCGTTCTGTCCTCCGGGACTTCCTTGTCTGATCTTTGTTCGCAGACCCACCACCGGGGTTGGTATTGCTGGGGTATCTATTCTAAGGTAAGGAATCTGTCACTAACGTGTCTCTTTCAGATGCACAAGTTACTAACTTGTGTAACGATATATCTGTAAGAGGCAGTAGTTAGTGACAGATTCCTACCGCCCCACCCATCCTCCCCGTTCTGCGAACTGATTTCTAGGGTTAAGGACATCCCTTTCAGGGCCCTAGTATTTTTCAGACACCTATGTCAGCTTCTTGCATGGCTCTGCGTTCCTGGCGCGGAAAGTCGTGTACAGAACTGACGTCAGCGCGCAGGGGCGGCGTCTAAGTACTGCCCGCGACGTCATCCCGGCGATCACGATGCCGACGACGGACGCGGAGTCGCACGACGCCGCCTACCGACGCGCAAGGGTACTGCTACGCAAAAACTTTCCGGATCCAGCCTGACGCCTGGGGATATTCTAAGGTAAGGAATCTGTCACTAACTACTGTCTCTTACAGATATATCGTTACACAAGTTAGTAACTTGTGCATATAACCGAGTCGAATAACATTGCCGTTTTAAAAAATTCGGCAATAGTGCTGCAAGGTTTTGCTTGATTGTTATGATTATATTTAAATTGAGGAACTGTGTATTCCTGCAATATACGATGATTCCCAGTATGAGTTTGAGTCCATTTCAACACATATATGCTATCTCGCTTATAACATTTCACTGTAAGAATTTGTCCCCCATCAGGCAGCAAAAACATGGCTTTTTAACCTAGTTTAATCCTGGGTGATGCTTGTCGCCTGCGTGTCACTTGTCGCTTTTAGCGCCGGGACACCTCTTCGGAGGTAGCTGTTCGCACTCTATAAATGGCTGTATTATTATTATTATTATTATTTTCCTAAAGTGGTTGTTGATGACCTTTGAAATTAACCTGCCTCCAGAAAAACTAAAGGAGAAACTCTGCCGAGCCTGGCTTGCTGTTGAGTGCTTCAGGAAGGTTCTGCCACTGAGAAGATTTTGAAAATAAATAAGTCACAATTAAGACTTTTTATAGTGCAATTTCACAAAATTCGCTAACAAAATCCAGATGTTTTGAAGAGGGCAATAATGATAAATTCTATTACTTTTGTGAGGTGCCAGGCAAGCCTTAACCTCCATCAGTCTGGTGGGGCTCCGCCGCCTTAAAGTAATGCGATGCAAAATAGCAGATTTTTCAGCACAATCTCCCTTAAAAATTGCCTTGTGCCATAAATCTATTAAGACATAACAGGTGTGTGGACTCCTAAACCACGATTGTCTTATTCTGTAATCACCTACCACATCACAAATACTTAAATATATTAGGAGAGGACACCTCAACCACAATTTATACTGGCGTGCTTCATCAATGTCTCCTCTCCTCACCCAAATACGTGTATACCACTCGGATGGCTTCGGCCACTTATGGGGCGCTTGTGATACATTTTTAATCTGGATAAAAGCAGGGATCAAATTCTTCATTTAAAAATTGCTAAGGGTATACCCAAGATTGACAAAATTCGCCCTGACAAAGCCTTTTTGAAGGTGAAACGCGTTGGCTGCGCGTTTGTGAAAAAATAAGAAATAATTATGAAATAATTAAAGAAAATAAACTAATCATCATTCAAGACTTGCGATTATTTATTTACTTGCCTGTTAATTTTGTGACATCTAACTCTTTACTATGGTTGCCTCTCACCTTGCTTTCAAGTTATACCTAAGATTGCTCTGTATTCAACGTGTACCCTTGCCGTGGTTAAAACTAGCTGTATTCTAGATGATTAATGAAAAAAAGAAATCATAAATCCATTGGACATTGCCTGCATTTTTCAGCCATTATAATTAGACGGGTCTCTGGCTTTCTTCAGGGCTTAACTAATCCCTGCCTAATTGCTTGCATAATTTCATGCAATGTAGGAGAGGTATAAGGCCCTCATACCTGTTTTTCGGTGAATTAAATTACCCTGTTCTGGGCTTGGATCCTACTTTATTGGCAAGAAAGGGGGAGGGTGGTATTTCCCTGTAGTCACACAATTGTCAAGAGTAAAGCGGCTCTATCACGTCTATGTATCCCTTTCTCTGCCTCATTGGCGACAGCGATATAGAGGTGTGATAGCGGCACCTGCTTTTATCTAAACTAAACATCTATTATGAGCTCCCCAAAAATGGTCAAGCCCATCTCAATGGTACACTCTTAGTTGGGTGCGAAGAAGGCACCTGTGACCAAGCATGCCCCTATACATTGTAGGTGAGGTGTCTTCTCTTAATATATTTAATTATCTGTGATGTGATAGGCGATTATAGGATAACCCCAGTTTTCTGCACCTGTTGTGTATGAATGTGTTAACTAGGGAGGCTGTGTGTCGTCTTATACCTCTCATTCTCTCATTTTGTGCCAAAATTATTCTGCTAACTCTTTCACAAGCTCTTGAGTAATTCTGGTTATTCAGTGATTCATGTTGAATTGTTATTGTTATTGTGTTATTGTTGGTTAGCATTTGCATAGCTCACAATCGTTTTGTAAAATGCATATAGCATCTTTCTTCACTTATTATTTCCTCCTTGCCCCTTACAAGTAGGGTCTTGGTCATTGCATCTCATAATTTACTTGGAAGCGGCAGTGTGGGAAAATAAAATGTAAACAGATCTCACAGTCACACTCGTATAGGTTCATAGCACAATGCTATTGCTCAGTTATAGATCAGACAGAAGGCAGGTTTCATCTGTCTTTCACGTGTAGGTCATGAATATATATATATATATATATATACATATATATATATATATATATATATATATATATATATATATATATATATATATATATATATATATGTTTGGTGCATCAGCTTTTCCTTTTCACCAATCATGTGTGCTACTGTCGTGAATGGAAAAGCTCAGATTTTTTTCCTCCATTTTTCATCAAGTTTCAGGGATGGTCATCATCTGGCTAAGATTTTACACCTTTATTTCTGGGATAGCCAGAATCATGCCAAGCATGGCCACAATAGGTCAATGATGGGCAGCCTTGTGCCATGGCAACCACTGTGCAGTGGAGAGCCGCAGTTATGATGAGAACCCGCACAGCATGCCACGGATAGCTACTTTATAGCAGGACTTACCAGAATGCTGCCAATAATACCCACAGCATCACATAGATGAGTCACTGGTATGCCACGGGTACCCAAGATTATCGGCAAGAATACCATGAATATATTGAGTATGGGTCACAATTACGCTAGGGGTAGCCATGTCACCATCGATGCTCACAACATGACAAGGGTGGATAACTGTTATGCCAAGCATAGCAGAATGGTGTTTAGAATTAGAACATTATGAAAATGTTGGGCCACTGTTATGCCAGTAATAGCCAGAATGTAATCAAGAATTTCCGCAATAGGTGCCTAAAAGTGGTCGCGACTGCTGACAAAGCGGGGAGGAAGTAGAGCAGTGGGTGGGGATGATACACACGCTTGCTGGCCCTGGGGAGAGAGTCTGAGAAAGAGTTGTATGAATCAGGAGAATTAGATGGGACATTGTAACACACATGAAGGACTCAGGAGGACCACCTGGGGTGGGGATGAAGGAGGTGCTTAGAAGGAAGAGGGAGATAAGAAGGCTGCGGTTAGGAATGGGACGGGATGGGAGTGGTGTCTGACTAATGTACCCTTATTGAGAGGATGCTGTAACTATTTGTTGATGGTACGCCGGATTTTCATACAATAGAAAACGGTATGATAGGGACGCTTTTCTCCTTATTAATAAGCAGGGAGATATAAAGGATATGTGTGCTGGTACAATAGCTTTAACAGTTGTGATGTTCTCTTTACTGTTGTAAACTAAAACAAAAAGGATAAATAAAGATTTTTAAAAAGAATTACCACAATATGTCAACCTTGGGCCATGAATATGTCAGATATAGGTACTGTGATGTCAATAACGTCTTACGATGTTAAGTAGGGGCACCATTACGCCAAGTTGAGCCCCCAACACTTATGCTTACATCCATCTGCTTGCACACAAAGGTCCTCCCAACTTAATTTCCTAGTCCCAATGGAACTGTTGTTCAGGTAAACCTCTTTGTTATGTTTTTTACATGCATATTGCCTTTTGAAGAAAGTTGTCTCAGGCACATCTACACACAGTGCACGTGAACAAGGGAGGTATTCTAAGCTAATGGCCTGAGATCAAACCCTCAGTGTAGGTAATGGCTCCACAAATGGTGGCGGTCTCCCCACACCCTGCTGGATTGCGCCATCCTCCACTGTTATTCAGTAAGCTCTAGAGGAAAAGTCCTATGAGCATCAAATTATCAGGGTCAATAAAACTCCTAAATTCTTTAAGGTCGTGTTTCACTTGTCGAAGATTGCATTATCCAACCAGTGCCAGATTATGAGAGTTTCTGATGTTATAATTTTCGAGTAACACTTGGCCCAACATTTAGTCCATGATCACTCCAGTTGATGCATTTAGATTTAAAAAAATCATAATCTTGGAAAAGTGGAAGCGGTGCTGTGTTATAAGAGATGCACATTTTCTGAGAACTTGTTTTTAGATAGAGTTACACATGAAAGCGTTCTCATGTGGCTGAAATGATGGGAGGAGTTGTATTTACTTTTGTAACTTATGGGGAACGACTAAAAAGGCACACTGTTTGCTTACAGCACCTTACTGAGAATTCTGGCTGATCATAAATTAACCACACAGGACGGCAAGTGCGTTTCACTTAAGTTAATCATTAACCTTCTATTCTGAAGCTGCTTTGGCTTCTAGCTGACCTTACTGCACATAGAAACTGCAATCTGCTAGGCATTTTTAAATGTGCGTAGGTTAACCAAGCACCGGCCAATATGTCTGCTGCTGGCTGCAAGTCTTTTGGCTTTGTCAATGCTTGTTTTGTCATGGTTTTTGTAAATCTCATTGTTTGGGGAGCTGCTGGGCCCTCATTAATATAAAAAAGAGTGCATTGGCTAAAAGCACACATATTTTTTGGTCTAAAAAAGCACGCATTGCTATAGTAATATCTGATACCGAAGGGAACTACTTTGTGTGAGGATGTGTTCCTTGTGGAACAGCAGAATACTGTCACTCACAATGAAGCGAGCCAGTGGCTGAGGTGGGCTGACCCATTGCCCTATGCTGTTTGCTGAAGTGGGTGAAAAGAATATGTGACTGACACGGCAACAGGCCAGTGAATGAAGAAGACTGTCTGAAAGCCCCTAGAAGTTATTATATTGCATATATAATGTTAGTAAAATCAAAAGGTCTTGGCTGGTGCCTGACCACAAAATATCAGGTAACCCAGCAGGGACAGACCTGAACCTAATTCTTTCTTTGAAACTAGTTGTGGACCTGTGTGTTCTTCAAGATTTGACTTGTAGATATTTGCTTCCTTGGCCTGGATATATGATCCTCCACACCTGTCTTGGTTTGTCACAGATGGGTAGACTGGAGGTAGTGTCTAAGGTTTCTAGCAATACCATGTTTCAAAGTACAGGCTTATTTTGTCTTTAGTTCTTCCCCAGTAGTAAGTTCCTGCGTTACAAAATGCTTCAATATTTTTTGTATAAATACAGTAAGATTAAATATCTGCTGCTAATATTAATCAGTGCATCGTTAATATGATTTGCTTTGATCTCAAGAAAGTTTAACCTATGAATATTATGAGGGTAGGTACTTGTCATAAAGTACTTAGAGATGTGTGTGGCAATGCATATTCCTGGCCTGTGAAGGACTATAAAGTTGCCAATATAGAATACCCTTTATTAATTAAATGTAACTAAAATATAAAATAAATGAACTGATTCAATCTGGAAGGAGTAATCATAAAATATTAAAACCATACTGATCTCTTTTAAAAAACATAAAATCTGACCCTTTCCTTAGAGGATTACCCTTGGCTCATGATTCGTTCACAGCATTAGCCTCAGCGGCTCATATTATTTTTATCACAGGCGAGTGTCCTTAGAGGTGTCTGGTGTGAACAACTGCTTTAAATGGACAGGATGTACTGGTCTTCAATTTCCTGCACTTCTTGATTTTTCAGAGTTTAAAAACCTGTGCTTGGTAGGATTGTAATGCTGCTGATCGACCAGCAATTTTAATTCCTGGTAAAATACACGAGCTATGTCTCATAATGCCTTGCTTACTGTTTTCGAATTCAAGCCCCCATTACAATGCGCATGCTTTGTACATTTATAGATTCAAGCTAGTGGTTTGAAAAACCTTCTCTAGAATAAAAATAAATTCCTTCGTGAGTACCTTCAGTTTAAGTTTGGAGTGCATTTGTATTGGTTACCTCTAATGCAGTAGACTATTATTCCCAATGTCACAGCTTTTAATTTCTGTTGCCTGATTCCCTCACCTGAAATGTCCCTAAATTGTCATTGACAACGATTTCAGCACTTCCAAATGTGCAGTGTTAAGTTAATTCACCTTCTATGTCTGTATGTGTCCTTAAAGATAAGTTGCAAGGTCACATTGACCCACCTTCCCCTTAGGAATGCAACCGCAGGCAAAAACCAACATCCACCACTCTTATAACATTGGGCGTGGTCTGTCCACCGAGAGCCCCATGACCGACTGACCGCCTGTGGACAAAATCACAGGCACATAACGTCAGCAAGGAAAAGCACAAAAAGGCCAAATAATTGAAAGATGTACGCTGTGTAGAACCCGCGTTATAGGACATATCGTTGAGTGGCTTTGAAAGGAGCGCGACAGAGAGTAACATATAATGTAACAAAAGCATCAACCGTACTGCCACGAACACAACACTTAAGAACAACTGCACACATCATACATTGGTCTGCCTATAATCGATGTTCTAGCATTCTCTCTCTTCTTTCATCTCTTTCTCACTATCTCAAACTCTATTTCCTACTCTTCTCCCCTCTTTTGTACTGTCTAGTGCTTTCTTTACGTCTTTTTAATAAGCTCTCTCACCTCTCCGTCTTTGTTTCTGTGACCGCCACGTCTCCTTCCCCCTCCCTCTTCTTGGGTGGTATGCCAATAAATTTGGGTATGCCAGATTTCTACACAGTCAGCAAGGCTAAAATTCTGCCTGGGGTTTGTTGGTCTTCATGTGGCGACCCCGATCTAAAAATAGGCTTTGTGTAATTGAGGGGGGCCTCAAAGGGAGATACTTCATTGCTTGCTTCTGGTGACTAAGTATAGCAGCAGAAAATATTGGATTTTGGTCACCCAACAGAACCATAAGTTACATAGTTTTGTTTCTTACTCTGAGTGCACTTTTTCGTATTGCTAAGGTTATGTTAAGAGACTTTTGGATTCGTGTTTTCTACTGGTGATCTGTGGCCTTAACTAGTCTCCCCTTGTGAAAGTGAGAGACAGATAAATTGCCCTCTACCCTTTTTTGTTCTAACTGGTGCTCTCCAAAGCCCCCTCATTAATAACCCATATTGTTCATGTTTAAACGGCTCTCTCAAACAGTTTCTTCTGCTCTTCTCTGTTATGCAGTAGAACGTTTCTCTTCGGTAATTATGTTGCCTCCTATTACAACACTCTAATCTTATTCCCTGCAGTCTCAAGATCACAAAACCAGTGCCTCTTCATATTTAGTGCTTTAATATTTAGTTACTTCTCAAATATTTAGGCCTCATTCACCAAAAATCAACCTGATATATATATATATATATATGAATTGTAGGTTTCATCCTTTGACTCACATACATTTCCGCATCTTAGCAGATTTACAGAAATCATCATTTAATAGATATGCCGATTCCTTAGCAAGAGGATTTTCTATTGGTGGAACATTCACCCGCTCACAGGCCGCAGAGCTATTTTTGTTGTGGATAGCCACCTGCTCTTCTACCCCACTAAATATGGGTGCGTTTGGCTGTCCTTCATACCAAGTGTTTGGACACCAGTCTTTCAAGGCAGTAACTTTACATGTGTAGCTTGGGAGTGAAAGCTACTATGAAGGTTTGTGAAAACCATTAAAGTTGTGGGTGTCTGCAGCCTTCCCAATTCCGGCCCACTGCCCATCTACTGGAAATAAGCTTATTCCAGCCCCTACTCCTAAATTTAGTGCTACCGAACAGCAAAGTGGAACAGGAATCCTATGGGGGTGCTCCTGGACTAGAAGTGAAATATTCTCAGTTACTACACCCAACAGGCGTCTTGAATCCATATTGGATGTTCTCAAAGATTAGAGGCCGAGTGATAAATAATTGTCCCTACGATTTACTTCAGGTTGGGAATATACTTTTCTACAAATGGAGTCAGTCTGCAATATACATCGAACTGATTTGCCTGTCACCCCAGCCCTTCGTTCTGAACTTGTTTGAACTTTATACATTTAAAGCGAACTGAAATCTTACATTAGGAGTTTAAAATAATTTGATTAATAAATAATACACACTGTTATCCTAAATATGTGTAGGATTTCTCCCACTTTTGTCACTAGTCAATGTCACTTTTCCGTTCATTCATTGCCACTGACTAGAGATAACGGGACTTATGCGTTGCTTTTTTTTGTAAGCTAGTCTTGGACAGGGGTTAACATTTCAGGCGAGGTTTGTGGTGTGGGAAAGAGTTTCAGGTGCGTCTGTCAGTTATGACTAAGGGCAGTGAGGCATTCCTCCTCGAATTGCTTTAATCTGATGAAGTAAAGTGTGGCCTAATGGACTGTAGACATCATTGTAATGTCTGCCCCCCTACTACGATTTTGCAGTGTTGAGAGGACTTCCTCAATCTTTTGCAGTGTTGTGAAAAGTATTCTTTTGGGGGGTTTACTGGACAAATTATTTGCTTCAGCCAGCTTTGAGGTTTATGGTTTTGCAAAGGTCTTTAGAGCGGAAATGTATTCAAAACATTTATGTGCATTGATGATGACCAGGATTCTCTGGGCCTTTCATAGGATTCACTAATTAAGGATGGGGAGTCAGTCCATTTTCCTATTAATTGTTCTGGGATTCTCAGACCTTTAGGCCTGGCAGAGGATTGCTCTTTGTCCACTTACCGCATTGCTTACCTTTATTGCTCTGGCACTGGTTATTTACAAGTAGGACATGACAAATTATATTAAACTGTCCTTGGCTCATTCCATTTGTTCTGAGATAAAGCCCTTTAAAATGTGTTACCCTAATTGTACCTCCATGAAGCAGGCTGGTAAGGAAATTGAATGCGAAGGCCTGTGCATCAATACCAGACACTTCCTTAGACCAGTGGAGCAATACACTGTCAAAGATTTCCATGTTGAGTTGTCTTGAAGGTACTGATAACAAAAATGACTCACTGCAAAAGAAAAGTGCCTTTTAGTTGATTTTGAGGGCATCGAGCCAAGCATCCTGAACTAAACCCCATTGTGGGAACCTGACGTGGGAGGTAGAACCCATTCTCGTTTGATATTCTCAGACTCTTATATAGAGCCTTCAGCTAATCCAGTCTTTCTTGAAGGCCTGCTTCCTCCACATCACAAATTGATGATCTGACTGATTTTAGGACCCTTGCTTTACGCTTTGTTGACCGTTTACATCCCAGGGGCCCTTTTTCAATATCCTAAAGCTAGTGACTTCTACATAGTTCTGCCGGACTCTCACTGTAAAAATACATGAAGTCATTGGGGTTTAGTTTTATGGTTGTATCCAGTGGGCGCTTCTTAGTCTGTCTTTGACGACCCTTGTGGATTGCAAGTCAATATCCTTACTGGGCCAGTTTAGCCTAATGTGTAGACCATGCCTTTGAACTTTTTACTAGCCCTCTCGTTACATTTTTGGTAGCGAAACCTCTGTCTCTGTGAGCAGCAACAGACCTTTTGGGAGGATTCACTGTTTGCTCTTCCAGAAACTATAGGAGGGTCCAGGAAAATCATCACTGGAATACACCGTGTCCCCATTCCTCCTTTCAGGAGCATGCATATCTTACTGATGGGCGAGGAGTCGGAACACACTGTAATAAATTTGCACCGTAGTCTAATCAGCTATTGATTCACGAGAGGGTTGAGGCCGTTGGCTTCAGATTCAAGCTCAATTCACACTTACAGGGACAGAATGCTTTCTCTTGATAGCTACTAAATACTCAAGCAAACAGGCACATGACAAAAGGATTCTATACTTGGACTGACTCAGAATTCTTGGAATAAGACCAGTTCTGCCTCTGTTTTGTTTTAGGATATTTTACTGTAAATTCAGGTCCTTTGTGGAGAAATACCTTTGTGCCTTCATTCTTTATGCAGCATAGTTGGTATTTCTCCAGACGAGGAGCTATAAATTGAGTACTTCATCACATTACGTGCCTCTGTAGCGCTGCCCACTTTATGACATGTTCCAGTGATTGGAGATCACCCTTCCCTTAGTGTGAGGCTCAATTTTCTATAATTAGTAGAAAGGTTAAGCATTTTGGGAGTCCAGGATCTATGGTACCTGTACATGAATTTGTTCGAAATGCGTACTCACAAGCTGTCCCCTCAGCATAAACGAATATTAAACTGTTCATTTTTTTTTATTGTTAACATCTTTTACTGAGATGCAATAGATAAACCTCATTTAGCCCCACCTTATTTTGTGAATTTCTTTTCATGAAGAAGATCTCTTATACTCTCCTCTGCTATTCCATTGCTACTACTCACCCCAGCACCTTTATCTTACCCTATAGCACAGTTAAGTTGTTGAATCACTAGCACACCAAGCAGTCACATGGTCCGGGTCTTCGCTTTCATCCCTGGCCCACTCTGTGAGAGAATGCCATATATTGATACGTCCTGAGACGTTCCCGTTCTGTGGGAGAACTTTATCTTCACAGTTTCCCAAGCTATGAGAGGTGAAAAAGGTAGCAAAGTAGTTAAAATGATTAACACCTAGAGATGCTGTTATGATCATTTGTACAGTACACAATCTACCATTCACAATCTTTACCTCTGTGGTTAGCTCCAGCGAGTAGTCTGGGTAATGTATCCTGTCTTCCTTTGTTACTGCTGAGGGACCTAAATCCTAAGATATGACCTTCATGTGTCGGACATCCTGAGAACTAATCCCTGTCCATTTTACACCTTATTGCTCCCCAGATCTTACTGGGATTTCACTCCGGGGCTTCCCTAACCTCCTCCAGGGACACTTTGCTGGACCCAGTTCCTCACATCTGCTTCACATCAGGCTCCTAAAAGTGCATGCTCTAGCTAAACAAGGCCAAGAACCTAGATATCAAGGTATTGCAGCTGAAGTTCTCCTTTCTTCCAATACATTCTTACTTGCACTGCTCCTGGAGATGGGTGAGCTTGTTGCTTAACAGCCCTTTACCATTGTACTACTTAAGCATGCAGTGGGAAGGAGGCACTCCGTGCCACTCTCATCACATAAACAAACAAAAGTTCAATTTTCTGTGATCTGCTTTTGTGCCCGTAGACTGAAAAAATTGTGGCGACTGCAGACAGTACTTTGTATTAGGCTACAAACTGATGTGAGATTGCCACCCTGCCCATAACTTTAGAATCAATCAATCAAAAGGATGGGGTGGGTTGGGATGAGATAGGATGGGGAAACTGGGACAGTACTTGAGACACTGCCAATTTAAATGGCTGTCTAGAAGCCAGTCAAAATAATCTAATTAATCGAGATCAAATTTAGTTGGATGGAAGGCAATGTTATGTTATGCAGATCTGTAGAGTGCACTCTCACCCGGTTTACCTTTTTTAGGAAAATATTCCACCCTATTTTTAGGTGGAGCCTACCAGACTGTGCAAGCTGTCAGGTCACGAAAGATCTGGCCTGAGCTTACAGTGGACTTACAAGCACGCCCATTGTTTATCATTGGTTGGCTTTATTGGCACTGTAGTATGCGTGGTTCTTATTTGATGGCTTGCATTCCCCTTCGTGTGTTTGTCCTTTCACTGGAGAATAGCCTCTTTAAGATCTTTTTTATTGGCTGAACTTGTATCCTTCCACTGCTCACATATAAGGAACTACGTTTTCTTTTTCATTCAGCAGTCCAGGATAGTGCATGTGTTTTCTAGCTCTTCCGCGTGTGTTGCATTTCCCCTAAAATACTGCCCCAGTGCTATGTCACTCCCCACCCCATCCAGCCTGCCTGTAAAAGCACAGCATTAGGGATATTTTGATGGACTGTGGCAGAAGACGAGACTTCAGCAGTTGTTTTTGATCTCATGCATTCCATATATTGAATGAAAGCTTAAGTTTTGGCACACACAGTCTTTTGTGGTGCTGTGGGAAGCATAGCATGACACTACTCATGGAGACCCTTAAATCTGCCCTGTGTGCTACTGCAGAGGAGCAACTAGCTAAATCCTGTTGAAATTATATTAGGCTGTGGTAAGTTTTTTCCTGTTTTCTTTTACATTGACACTATCTTATTATTTTTAAATTCTGTTCTGAGTTTTCTCAGTGAAAAGTATCTGAAAAATAAACCACACAATTTGTGAAGATTGAAAAACATTGAATACATTGTACAGTTTTGAGATACCATAAGATATGTTTGCTTTTCCTCCAGTATTTTGAAATACTTTTCCATTTGCGTTTTTTTTTTACACAATACTTTACAACAAACATTGGCAAAGCCAACAGTTCTGCACTTGCATTATCACGTGGAAACGTATTGGATTTGCCAGTGCTCGTTCTACTTTACCCATGGAGAGGATTTTGGTGATTCTTCTAAATGGCTCTGCTTTGTAGCCGATAATTGTGTGCACCACTGCTCTCCACTATAAATTCTGAGCCTCAAGTCAACCCCCATAGACTCTAATAATGCGACTTTCCTCCTGACAGCTAAAACTTCAAACAAACCACTTTCAAAGTGCACTGTAAATCACACTGCGGGCTAGAAAAGGGAGATAGACGTGAGGTTTTTGAGGTAGGTGCTTAGCCTACAAAAAAACAAACTGCCATTGTTATCTCATTTGGCCCAACTTAAATTCTCAGGGGCAGTCTACTAAATGTCACTGATATTCAGCAGATATAGGCTCTCCGGAAGACCTAAATCATATCAGCAAGTACTTGTACCAATGTGCACTGTAGCTAAAATGCAAATGCCCACAACGTAATCACTTATTACATATTTTTATAGTTGAACTCTGTTATATGTCCAAATCATATACCAGTATTTATTCTATACAATACAACAAAACAAATGTATCCAATAACAATTCTTTGATCAGTTTATAATCACAGACTATATGGTAACACATAAAACAGTGTGGTGTTCATTATTCCATCAGCAATCCCAATGCATTTCGGGACTTTGGTCCCTTCGTCAGGGGTGAATCGGCAAAAATAAACACAATGTGCAGGGTAAACCTTCAAAATGCTCTCTAAGAAAAACCTACCTATTATTTACAATGTACAATCATATGCTTTGACAGTGATTGTGAGGGAGTAATGAACTCTGCTGAAAAAGTGTATGTATATTCCATGTCATACAAAAGTAAACAACCACCTCATTGGTGTCTAAAACAATATGTCCAACTTGTGCCTCTTAAAACAAGCATTGGCATAGCCAATAGGTCTCGCCTTTGGGACGTTATAAGTTTTTAGCCATGCAGCACATTATTCTGGGTGACATGTAGGTTCTAGGCAGACCTGTGGAACGGTTGCTTAAGTCACTGAGAGGACTGTATAGGTGGATGAGTGAGTGGATAAGTGATTCTGACACTATTCTCACTTATACGATATTCCACATAAGCATCCTGGTCTGCTGCTGTCACTCAGCCCTGCCGCTTGTTTTGATATTTGGTTTTCCACATATTGAGGAGCAGGCCTTACCCAGTCGGTCACTGTTATTTAGAGCAGGCCAGTCACAGCCCAAGTAACTATGCTCTGGACACGCACACACAGAGACGTTTTAAGGCATGGGCAAAGTGGGCTCTGGCCCAGGGCCCCAGGCTTTCTGGGGGGGCCTGATAGAGCCAGCTCTGTCCTGCAGAGTCTTGCCCTGATGACCTTGAATAATTCTTAAACAGATTATTTTAAATACCGTTTTCCTTTCATTTATTTTTAATGCGGGTGATGTGTGAGATTCTTTTGCAGACATTTTGCAGAGAAATGTTGTGTTTATGTTGCATGCAGCATCCATAATTTTTTTTAAATTTTAGATCAAAACAGGATCTCTTATATGAGGCACAGGAGGGTGTCACAGAGATTACTTGCAGTAATATTCCTGAGCTGCTGCTGTGTTACAATATTGAAAACACGTCACTATCCCCAAATATTAGATGTAAACATATTTAGAATTTGGAGGAGTGTGCCTGTGCACTGTCAGTGACCTGGCCAAAGAGGGCATGAAAGAGCTGAAAATGGATCATAAATTCAAAGCTGTCCTGAACAGGGCCCCCTAGAATACGTTTGGCCCCCAGTTCCCAAAATCCTTAAGATGTCTCTGTGCACACAGGTGCTAACCGCTTCGAAAATGTTTTGCATGTGTGCAAACACATGCCATGCAATTTCTGCCTTGGAGCAGCATCTGTTCCATAGGCGTAGGTGCGCCAGTGCGGTACGCCCTGTGCAACCCCCTTTGCGGCGGAATCACTGTGGTGACAATGAAACTCGTAAAGAGATTTGCAAGCAAGACGCAACGTTGCTCGGGTGCACTGCACGTGTCTTCTTCTCTGCAACTCTTGCCACTTCGCACTGCTTAGAGTTTGCAAAGGAGAAAAACTTTGAATATATAGTGCCAAATATATCCAAAATGTGGTCAAATCGTTCACTTTACAGCACAATTGTCTAAATATGTTTCCCAAGAAGCCATCTCTTTCTCTCTGAATTCTGAAGAGAGGATTGTGAAATATTCCTAAACTTTAAGCGTTAGCTCGGGCCCCAGGAGCAATAGTTCTTCACAGCAACACATCTTGAAGGGGCCGATAAGACAAGACCCATATGGGCGGTCTAATGAAATACAAATGCCACTTAAGCGCTTTGAAGCGGCTGTAAGGTGGCGTGGCGGTGTTTTGTAAAATACATAAATAAAATGAGCACATTGTCATTGCTAAGGAGAGGAGATGGACATCGGGCTTTCCACCTTCACACAATGTGTGATCTTCAGCACACTTTTTAATCACTGTTAGCTGCTCCTGGATTCACTCTGGAAAGGCAGCGCATTGTCGCTTTACAAATACAAACCGAAACAATAAAACTGGCAAAGAGTCATTATTAAGAAGCTGAGCTGGAAGTCTTGCATTCCCGGCTGAGACAACGCGTGATGTTCGGCACATTTTACGCTTTATTACTGGCGTCATTTTCTTGCTCTTATGATTTAGGTCAAACTAACGTAACCTACTGCGAAAAATCAATACTAAAAGTCAAAAGGCTGCGTTTCAGCCTGCAGACATGGAAAGGCAACAGGAAGACACATTTGTATTGTTCGTGTGCATGCAGCTCGTCTCGCGACTTCACAGCGCTCTATATAACAGATGTTTTTTACCCAACTCAAAGGAACTCATTGTAATAATTTCAGAATGATAGAAGGTTCATACGGTTAACGGTTTAGAACCTGCCCTTGGTTTGCACGCGGACCTCCGCAGCTTGCGCATTAACCCACTAATCACAAAAGACCGGAACCGCACATTCTCCCACACCAATTTCAATCAAAGCAGCCGGCTTGTGTCAGACCTAAAATAATCAGGGTGCTTCAATGTACCACCCCAGGGGAAATCATGCACTCGGTCGGATAATAAATATGTCAATATTATTGTCTCAGTACTGTTTAATAACTGCAAGATGACTCCATTCCCTCCTTAACTTTCTAATTTTCTCCCAAAAACGCTAAACTCCTTTCCACATAAAGATGTGGGAATATCCGCGAAACAAATGCAAAAAAATGCCAATTAAGACACAAAGTTCACTTTGTTCGTGGCTTAGAAAAACAAGCTGCAGTGAAGGAAGAATGTGAGAGGGGCACCAGCCAAGCGAGGACACAGAATGGGGCATAGGACAAGAACAAACAAGCGCGGCCACGCTAATTAGAAACAGATGGCCCGTGCGCGCCGCTGCTCGCTCCCGCAAGGTGGATGCCGCCACAAGCACGAGTGTTACAAAAGTGCAGACCGATTCCAAAAGATCATCTCCTAGAGCACCGCATGCGCGCTGCGCTAGGCTCGACCTAAAATGAGACTACCAAAGCAAGCGCACCACCACCCGTGACGGGTCAATATCAATGCCTGAATCCATACTCACAGCCAATGAAACAATAACTGTGGAATGAATATCCTAAAGACGACTCGACGACGCTGAAAACGGCCAAAAACTATATGCTCAATAATCAGTTCACTGGTCAAACATATGGACCCATATTTCAATGCAAAAGCCACAAACTCTATTGACCTCGTGTAATGGACCCGATTTGTACGATTTTTCTTTCTACCTTCTCTCCTCCCGATTTCTGAATAGTCTAAAAGACGAAAACACAACATCAAGATTTCATAAGGGTGTTAATTTGAGTGCTTCACTGATTGATATAACGTACATAGTTTACTGTCTCCGGAAGACCTGCCATGTTGAATGGACCACATTACATAATGGACAGTGTTCCTTTTAAAAGTAGCATTCAGTCAGCCGACAGCGCTCTCTGTGCTATTGTCCCATCTATCAATTATTGATTGAGCAGTGTAAATAATATATTTTCTCCATCTCGCATACTCGCTATAGTAGTCATAGCGAAGTTAGACACCCGGCAAGTTGGATCCTTTACTATTCAGATGGATGGCTGCTTTTACTGTTCTACTCGCCTTCTAGACCCACTTTCAGCAGCCTATCAGTTGAGTCAAGCAATACACAGTATGGTTACAAAAAGTATATTTCTTTTACGCTTGACCACAGGCTATGAAGAGTATTGTCCAACTAAGTGAGTCGCCCATAAACTACTTTTTAGGTCGAGCCTTGGCAGCGTGCATGCTCTGTCTGCAAGACCTGCTGTAAGGACTACACAGAGGGAAATCCTGCCTGCTTCTTACCATTGGACCACTCATACGTCGCTCTTCTTTTCTGCCTCGTCAGTTGTTCAGGCAGCCCATAGGTCAGTTCCGGTCAAAGCTTAGGAGCACCGGCCAAGCACAGTCTCCTTACGCTTACTTTCTTCATCTTTTCTTTAGAGCACTTTTTTTTAAAAAAACGTTGCAGCTTTATTTCATCATCACAGCGCCCTCTTCACGATCCACGCACTATAACTTTTATTTTACTCTGCTGCCGTTCAGGGCAGAGGTACCTAAATGTTTGGCTGCAAGTTTTGCAAACTTACCGCACTCCAGACATGCTTTCGCGATGCACATTTTACAAGGAAGAATCATTTAAATTTGTGAGCAAAAAATGTTAGAAAAGGTAAAACGTCATTCAGGTGCATTATGCGCCACTGATGCATAATTTTTATTGCGGGAACTTTAATGAGAGTGTGTATGTGTTCTAATATTTAACTTTGTGTGCGTGTGAAAACATTGTGATGTGTTATTTGAAACGCACCTCCATAACATGCTTGCCTGAGGCCCCACTTTCGACTGGGCTGTACATTACTTCACCACTCGTCCTTCATAGTCTCCGATATTTCTGAACACCTCACCTTCTCCTGAGCTGTTCTCAGCTATGTGATTTGTGCTTGGTCGGTCTATTCTAAGCCTGACACGCCTCATAGGGATGTGCTTGCCAGCTATTACACTTCAGTGTGTCTCGGATTGATCCTGGGCGGGGCTCACTACTGTTGCTTAGGAACACAGCAAGTTATTTTTTGGGTGGTTTCAGTTTCGAGTTAGTTAACCCTTTGGACTCCATTTTTTATTTGAGCCTAGTCAGCTAGAAGGGATCTGCAGCCAAACATAGTTCCTCGTCACCCCTCCCCCAGCCACCAGTATCCCCTCCTCCCAACGGCCACAAAACAACGACTCCGACGTGAACTTGTCAGCAAAGCTTGCTGCAGTAAACCACGTGGAATCTTAAGTTCCCAAGTTGAAATTCTGACAGGGTAGTTAGTGTTTGCCTTCCATCTTTCTGGTACTAAAAAAAGACTATTGCCGAGTTCGCTGGTAGTAACACCGGATGGATAAGTGCGTGGGTGGTTACAGCCAGCAGCTGCATAGAAGCTGTGGAGT
Source organism: Calotriton arnoldi (assembly GCA_963921515.1). Lineage (NCBI taxonomy): Eukaryota > Metazoa > Chordata > Amphibia > Caudata > Salamandridae > Calotriton > Calotriton arnoldi. The sequence goes on along the minus strand of CAWUFW010000672.1, from coordinate 2,309,427 downwards.
GAGGCCTCATTCACACACCAGCAGGAAAACCTCAGGTGCAAGGCCTGCAGACACCAGCATGACCAGAGCTCAGATGTGCAGGCGAAACCGGAATCACCATACACCAGAACGAAGAAACGAGAAAGAGGGGTTGGGACTGCGAAGGGAAGCTGAGCATCCCTCAACCCCACCCCATCGTGTCTACAGGACTTTGACGGTAGCCGAGCATCCCTCAACCCCACCCCCGCGTGTCTACAGGACTTTGACGCCAGTAGCCTGGTTGCTTTGGCTGTTGCCAATCAGGAGAGGAGGCCGTGGGAGCATGGAAGCGAGAGCTTTCCATGGAAAAAAGAAAGGAGGACATGGGCATCCGCTAAGGCATTCACACAAAGTCTCCCTGCGGGAGTGAAGTGAGTGTTATTCCCACACTGTCTCTTAGTGTCAGGTTTTAAACTGACCCTGCTCTCCTCGGGCTTATCTTGGACCATGACCATCCCTTCTAAAATCAGTGTAATCGTTCTGGTTTCTGTTTTTCACACCGGGCTACAAAGAGGATTTAGGAAGAGAGGCAGGTTTAGATCATAATGCACACTCTTCCTCTTTGGGATTAACTCTTTCGTGGCCTGCCTCTTTTTAGTAGAAAGTAGGTTGGGAGCATGTAACGCAAGGGGTGTGGCTTAACGGCTAGGGCGGCCGACTTTGAAGCTGGGAAACCAGGTTCGAGTCTTGGCATCTTCCCAAACATCCTGTGATTCTGGGCAAATCACTTAATCCTCCCCATGCCTAAAAATGAATATGTCCGTCTGTATAATTCAACTGGTGCTCATGTTAAGCGCTCTGGTACCTTCGGGTCCAGTTTGCGCTATATGAAAGTGCAAAAAAAAAAAACATACACAAGGTTTGGCAGACAGGGGAAGCATCTCCCACCATTACTGCACTCTTTTTTGAATTTTTATTTAACTAGGAAACCTAGCAAACTGAAGGCACATGGGTTAGTTACAACGGTAGTTTGTTTTCACTGTAAGAGCGGGATTTTTAAGGGGTTTTGTCTGTTTCATATTAGTTCTGGCACTTTTTTTAAATGTGGGGGTGGACTTTTAAGTAAGTGAGCGACGCACTCAACAGCACCCACCGAGTGAGCAGAGAGCTGCTGAGGGCTGAACGGAGAAGTGATTGGCCTGACACTTTGTCATCAAACGTAATTTAATGTTCATTAGCAGCGCAATAGCCCTTTCAGGCAAAGACAGTTAATCTGGGCAGCAGTCTGAGTCTGCCAGGGAGAAGATTATAGCACCTGTCACTTCCAGAGACCGAGAATATTAATCAAATCTCGCAATTAGCCAAACAAAAAACCCTTGACATCAAAATTGTCATAACCCCCAAAATATTTGTTTAAAAATCATAAACTGCAAAAAATTGAGGCTTTGTATTTCAGAAAACACTAGACAAAATAAAGAGCACCCAACAAAAATCACGATGCTTGGACTTTTTTAATTTGAAAATTGGTCATCAGCTGTAAGGTGTGTAAGTAACCAAATGTAAGACCTGCGTGTCAGGCTGACAGACCTCCAAGAGGCTGATTTTAGCATAGTGCAGTGCCCCCCCTTCATCTGCCAAATGCGAGACCTATTGCATTGCAAATGCTTGTTATTCTTTTTAATCTCGATGTACATAAAGAGACTCACACTCGTAGAGGAGACATTTTCCATCTGTACAAAACTTCTTAGAACCATTTAAAAGCAGACTGTGTTTATATCAAACAATCACGAGTCCCAAGATTGTTATCCCTAGATTTTTTTAGGGTTTATGCTGTTTTGAGTTCATTGCCCCTTCAGAGGATGTTATAAAATGCTTGAATGGACATTTATTGCCAACGGGAGAGTGCACTTAAAATGGTGGCTATTTTTATGTACTGTATGTATTTATTGCTTTTGCACTTTTATGGTCATTTGACCGAAATAAAGTATTTTGATGATGATATTTCTTTTACATCCTACAGAGTCTTCGCGGCCTCTGTACACTTCCAGTGTTAACCTATTTCGAGCATGGGATACATGTGTGGGTCCTGATGAGGATGCAATCTAGTAAGCAAGCAAGCATCAGACTATTGGCGTTGTTGGACTGTGATGCAGGACACCAAAGTTGTTTTTCTCTTTTAGAGAGGGAAGTTGTATGTTCAAAGGATGTGACATATATTGAGGCCCAATAATGTGGCGTCCATGGATCAGCTATCTAAGGCTTCCAATTTTCCTGCTTTTATTGGTTTTTACTGTTAAATACAGAACAAAAACAATCTGTTTTTCTGTCTGTGTTTATTTTTTAAATGGGAAATGCAGAAGTTTGGTCTTGGTTCGAGTGTCTATCCATGCTATCAGTCAGTATTCCAAGGCAAATAGCTGTGCAGATTGCCAGCACAGAAAGCTAATAACATAACCGGAGTCGATTTCCTAATAAAGCTCAAATAGTATCAAATTTGAACATCTCCAGGGATGGCCATGCTAATATTTTCAATTGAGTGTACTGTTTTATTGTCTAGCAGGCTTCTACAACGAGTAGCTCATGAGCTTCTGGTAGATCTCCAGCTACCCGTGAGTAGCCCTCCTGTGTGCAGGCAACCTACTAAATTAGAAGCTTTTGCTTGGTTGAATTAATATACATATACCAAAACTGAAAAGTGAGTACTCAAGATGAAAATGTGTGTATTTTCAGAGCCTGTAATTTATACAAAACATTTAAAACTGATAAATGATAATCCTGCAGCACTGGGGGATTTATTATTAATATTATTACCTTGGTGCCAGGGGCACTGCAGTAGTGGCTGTTATGCATTACCCTTGTAGAGGCTTTCAAAATTGACAAACGCCTTTTTTACATTACTGCGAGTAATCCTGCTCTGAGGTGATCACAGCTGGTAATCTTGCCTAGGGTGGCCACAAATATAATCTTTTCTGGTGTGTATGGCAATAATAATATTAGTAGCTCAGAATGATTTTTATTGAACATAAGTAGCTCTTACTACTGAAAAGGTGGAGACCCCCGGTCTAGAGCTTCTCAGTCCACTAAAACCCTATACATTACATTGTGTGAATGCACTAAAAACCATAGACGTCATTGTGCCATTGTACCTTTATCATTTAAATACATGTGCAAATAGAATAGTTGCTGCTTCAGTTGTTCCCTTGTTAAAAGCAAAACGACAATCGTGAACATTACCTGCGCCATCTTGTCTGGTGGAATTCTATGTGCACATAAGTTGCAGTCATTTTAATCTATTACAGCCATTTTGTACTCTGTTGGTCACCTTTGTTTCACCCTGCCCTTACTAGCATCCCTCTGACCCTCTGACCGACCTGGTACGTGTGCTGGGGGCTATAAACTCTATTTGCCGCAACAAACCTCAGCTCCACTTGCTGCCACAAACTCGTTTTTCCTCTCATCTCTGTTTTCAGGCAAACCTTTGGACACTCTACCCCTCACTGCACCTAGTTACACAAACAGGTTCCAAACACCAAAAAGACTCTTGCAACATGATTTATTGCACTGCAAACAGCAAGACTTGTTGTTACCAACAATGGGACCTGTTTTTATCAACAGAACGGACTCTTAGATCTGGCCGGTCTCACATGTTTTAGACCCTGAAGCAAGGTCCAGCTGCAAGATAAGATTGTCTGTTTGACCTGGGTGGGAAGAGAATTACTGTTGGGCTTGTGTGACAACCTGCCCGGGCGGGGACCCCAAGCTTGTGTAACCATGTTGATGAAACCAATGCATTGTGTCAAACCTGTATAAAAGGAAGAGCCAAAGGAGTTATCAGCAGAACACCTCCCTCAGACATCCCGGTGTCTGCAGTTGACGTGATCTCCTCATGAGAAATAAACCTTTTTCTTGACTTCCAGTTTCCAGCGCTTGCCTCATTATTTTGATAGCGAACCCAAAGTGAATTAGAGGTGGAACCCTGCACCGGGCAGCATTGAGGGTCTTAGAAGACTCGCTGCCTTTCACAAATTGGCGCCCAAACGTGGGGGCCCATCAGCGACGCGTGGGTCCGGTAGAGAGGTCCTAACGACGGAGTGAACGACTAAACGATTGGGGTATACCTGCCTGAGAAGACCCTTGTCTGGCTGCCGATCGACTGAACTTCACCGGTTCCGAACGGACCTCTCTCGAGTGACCTGCGGTCCTGACTGGGACCTTAGAGGAACGCCGCATTGATTGTTGGAGTGAGAGGACAACCAGGCGCTGGAAGGGGAAGACGAAGAACCGTCCATACGGTCCGGGTAAGGTCGTGAAAAAACGACTTAAATTGATTGATTGATTGAATAGTTTGATTGAAATACTAGTATTCCTTTTTGATATTGAGTTATTTGCGACATTTCCCTGCTTGCAAACAACGAAGAATAGGAATATTCTCTCTCTTTGCAGGCAGCGAAGGACAGGTAGTGCAGACTTTTTATCTAAATTGATTGATTGAGATATTCATTTTTGACCGATCAATACGTCATGCCTGTTTTCTCTAGATTGTTTGATTGTAATTGTTTTGGACCAGACCGTTCGTTAGAGGTCAGTCAGCCGGCACCGCCGGAAGGCACCCCTAACAAGGACATGTACATAAAGTATGGATTAGCCACTGTAGCTTATAGCAAACTATGGCATAAATGCACTAGGAAGGACCGGGTAAATCAGTGGCCACTGACGGGATCTTTCGATCCCGCTAAAATAGAAACGTTAGAATTAGCTCTCCACAAAAAGAAAACTATACCAGCCATGTTTGACAGTTTTGGTTTATGGCGAAAAGAGGCAGCTCAAAGAAAGAAAAGGGACGAAGCTAGACAAGATAAAGAAACGCGAAAATCAGCTTACCAAGCCTGTAAAAGATTAGAAGAAAAACTAAAAGAAAAGGAAATCGATAAAAGGAACAGGAATCAAAAATATCAGCTCAATGCCCTGTTAGAATGCCCTCGACTCTTTACCCCAAGTTACCAGCAAAACAAAGGGTAGATGATGATTTATTGTTAGGTCCCCCAATCATATACATGCCACCCCCTTACGCCCCTACTCATCCCGTAGTACAACGCCAGGACCACCAAAGTATAGCCGGAGATGGCACGATCGCCTCAGTCTCCACCGCCTCTGCTCCCACCGAGTCACCCACACCAAATGCCTCATCAAAGGATACAGTAGTAGAGGTAGGATCAAAGAAAAAGGAGCACCCAGGGTCCCGCGATTAAGTAAAAATGAGCGAGCAGGCATTGATAAAATAGTTAAATCCCTCATAGATAGGAAGGAGACAGAAGAGTATGTAACTGACATATGCAACTCCTATGTTGAAAACCGCAAACGATACTTTATTGTACGTCTCTGTTACCACACTCTTACTGCATATGAAGAGAAGTACCAAGATGTAGGGCCCGAGCGGCTAGTGGCTCTCTATAGGAAGGTAGACACCGGAGATGAAGGCGACAACGATGTTACAGAACTCTTTTCATCCACACTGGAGGTATTCCGTCACCTCGTGGAACAAGGACGGATAGATAAGGACAGGACATCTAAGATAGCAGGACCTCCGGTGGAAAAACAAGATAGCATGATGCCGATAAAAGAAGCTGCCCCTTATTGGGTACCTCCTAGAAGACAAGGGACTCATGACGATATGAACCATCAAGACGCTAGAGGAAGGGTGGTCTACAATTGGGTGTATCAACCATGGGTCAGACAGGACATTTTGACGTTCCGTAAATCTTTACCGGATTTACGAAAGAACCCCACCGCCTTTTACACCGAGCTAGGTACCGCTCTGGGATCAACAATAATGACACTTGCCGACATAGACTTGTTCTTCGGGTTATGTTTGCCAGCAGATGTGTGGAAACAGATTAGGAAAATAGACCATACCGAACTGCTTGGTCATACCTGGGAACAACTCAACACACTAAATAAACAGCGGAACCCTGGTCAAAAACCGGTTAAAGCAATATTGGACCTCCCTGACAAAATAGTGCAGAAAGTGAAAACGCTGATCCCAGAGAAAAAGATAGACTGGTCCATAGTAACCGCGTGCCGCCAGAAACCACAAGAGGATGTCTCTGAGTATTTCTCCAGATTTGAAACGGTGTTCTCCGATTACAGTGGACAAGACATGTCCACCGCAACCGGACACCACTTATTTGTGCAGAACTGTGTCAAAAGACTACTGCCAGATGTATCCCAGAAATTACAAGCCAGCGAAAGTAGTTGGGCAGCATCTAAACCGGCGGCCATTCTCCAAATGGCCCAGTACTATGAGCATCAGAGAAACGAAAATGACAGGGCTACAGAAAGGAAAAAGAAGGACTTGAAGGAAAGGGTAATGGTAGCACAACTCCAGGGGGCGAATACAGGAAGGGAGCAATATAGGGGAGGATACCAGCAGAATACCCCTAGAGTACAGCCACCTAGAAACAATTCATCGACATCATATGTAGGACGCCAAGACCTAGGACAGGATCAATGTGCATTTTGCAAAGAATATGGACACTGGAAAACCCAATGCCCGGCTTTGTTAGGAGCTGGTAGGGGCAGAGGGACGAGGGAAATAGCAAGTGGACAGAGAGGAAGAGGACGTGGGAGAGGGTACGCGAGTGAAGCAAACCAGGAAAGGCCAGGAAGAGTGAACACATTCGACCATCCCAAACAGAATCAGTACCAACAGACAGATTATGACAATACGTACGACTTTGCATATGACAGCCAGGGGCAAGGGAGGGATCCAGTCGAGCTCTATGTTGATCAGCAAGGCCCTTATGTTACCGCTGAGGTCCTGGGCACAAAGTCGCCATTTCTGGTAGACACGGAAGCAACACATAGTGCACTATCCAAACGACTGATTCCAAGGGCACCCTTGTCAGGCTCACATGTGACCTCAATAGGATTTGACGGTACGCCCTCCACCAACCCTTTGTCCCGACCGATCCCTTTTAACCTTGACAACAATAGCGTCGAAACGACATTCCTCCTCTCTTCCAACACCCCAGACGCCATTATGGGTCTCGACCTTTTGAAACACTTCCATGCGACTATCAGATGCTCACCAGACGGAGTGCGTGTCGTCCTGTATGACAACCCCCAGTGCCATAGAGAGAACCCTTCTCAGCACATGTTTCCCATCTCCGAGACTGACGCATCCCTACTGGACACTTTGCCATCACACTTATGGGCTAGAGCTGATTCAGACGTAGGACGAATGAGGATTGACCCAGTACACGTAACAATACGACAGGACGCAACCCTACCGAAAGTAACGCAGTACAAAATATCGCCAGAGGGTGAGAAGGCACTGACAGAGATCATACACTCTTTGGTAGAGGCAGGGGTGGTAGAGGAAGTAGTGAGCAACGTTTGTAACAGTCCCATACTACCGATTGTAAAGAGACATGGAGAGGGAGGCGGAAAAGCCTACCGCTTCATCATTGACCTGCGGGAGATAAACAAAATCGTAGTGCCACAATACCCAGTAGTTTCCGACATCACGACAATTTTGACTTTAATCCCCTCCACTGCCACCACCTTCACTGTAATTGACCTCATAAACGCATTCTTTTCCATACCTATACACAAGGACAGCCGCTATCTATCTGGATTCACCCTAAACTCCCATTCGTACAGATTTTGCAGAGCACCTCAGGGGTACACTGAGAGCCCAAGCATCTATAGCCAGGCGCTTAAAAGACAGTTGGACGCCATACAATTGCCAGATGCAGTGGCACTAATACAATATGTAGACGACATCCTTCTAGCAGCGGACACCATACCAATAGCCGTCACAGCCACCATCAAACTACTCCATTTTCTGGCTGAGAATGGTCACAAGGTCTCCCGAAAGAAATTGCTGTTCTGTAAATCACAAGTGACCTATTTGGGTCACCTTTTAGCCAAAGAAGGGAGGAAACTCACTCCTGACAGGATCCAGACAATTCTAGACACCCCTGTCCCCAAAGATCAGAAACAAGTCCGCTCTTTGATAGGTCTCACTTCATTTTGCCGACAGTGGTTACCGAACTTTAGCCTCATTGTCAAACCCCTTCTCTCCCTCCTAGCTAAAGACATCCCCTCACCTCTCCACTGGACCCCCGAATGCCAGTCAGCCTTTAAAGAACTATGCAATGCCCTTTGTTCAGCGCCTGTCCTAGGAACCCCGGATTACTCCAAACCATTCTTCCTCTACACGCACGAGAGGGAAGGATGTGCATTGTCTGTCCTAACACAATCAATTGGTCACAAACAACGCCCTTGTGCATATTTCTCTGCCACCCTCGATCCAGTAGCCAGAGCGCTGCCAGCGTGCCTGCACGCTGTGGCAGCTGCAGCAGTATCGATACGCCAGAGCGAAGGAATAGTACTCTCCAATCCAGTCACTGTTTTAGTACCCCATGCAGTCGACACACTACTAAACCAGACCAAAACCCAACACTTGACTAGCGCCCGACTGACAGGATATGAGTTGACCCTGCTAGCACCGCACATTACCCTAAAGCGATGCACCACCCTCAATCCAGCCACACTGTTACCCCTACCCGAAAATGATCCTAGCGTGACTCCACTACACAACTGTGTGACACTAACCGATGAACAAACAAAGAGTAGAATAGATCTCAGAGACACCGCCTTTCTAGAACCAGATGGAGAACTATGGGTGGATGGTTCGTGCATCAAACTCCCGACGGCACCACCTCAGCTGCATACGCTGTCACCACAGCCCGAACCGTTCTGGAAACAGCCCGTATTCTCCAACGTTCAGCCCAGGCTGCAGAACTCATTGCCCTCACACGAGCATGTATCTTAGCGACTGACACGACAGTTAACATATACACCGACAGCCAATATGCCTTCGGGGTGGTTCACCATTTTGGGATCTTATGGAAAGAAAGAGGGTTCCTGACTTCACACGGTACACCCATCCTGCATGGAGATTTAGTCTCCGCCTTGACGCAAGCAGTCCTCCTCCCCAAGAAGTTAGCAGTGATAAAATGCCAAGCACATAGGAAAGTGACTGATCTCATTGGACAGGGAAATGCACTAGCAGACGTTACTGCCCGAGCCACGGCAGGAGACAGAACTACGACACGAATGTATGTGACCAGGTCACAAGCTGAACGATGGACTGACGCTAGGACCACTGTAAGGGACATACAGACTACAGGCACACAAGACGAATTGACCGAGTGGGAAAAGGTGGGACTAAAAGATGAGGAAGATTGCTGGAGAAATAAAGACGGAAATAAATGGATGATACCCAATGCCTACCTCATCCCCATATTGACCATGGCACATTTACCAGCACACATAGGCTCCACCCCCATGATTGAACTAATCACCAGAGTATTGCATAACGTCAAGATAGCAGAATCTGCAAAACGCCTAGTACAACAATGTATAGTCTGCCTACAACACAACCCAGGGAAGGGGACAGTAGTACCACGGGGAGGGTTTGGAGTCCCTGACCACCCCTTTGAAATCCTTCAAATGGATTACATTCAACTAGAGAGATGCCTTGGTCTAAAATATGTCCTGGTGGTTGTGTGCGCTTTTAGCAAATGGGTGGAGGCATATCCCACCCGCGACAATACCGCCTTAGCCACTGCAAAAGTATTTCTGAAAGAATTCTTCCCCGATACGGCCTTTGCAGAATTTTATGGAGCGACAACAGCCCCCACTTCGTAGCCGAGGTGATACAGAACATACTGAGAGGGTTGGGGGTAAAACAAAAGTTCCATGCCGTCTTCCACCCCCAATCAGCGGGCCTGGTAGAGAGACACAATGCAACGTTGAAACTAAAACTAGCCAAAATAGTTGCCACGACCGGGTTGAAATGGCCCGACGCCCTCCCATTGGCATTGTTATCGATGCGCTCCACCCCAACCAAACACCGACTGACCCCGCATGAGGTGGTCTTCGGCAGGCCTATGAGCATTTGGGCGGCACCAAGACCCACCTCCATTTACGATGTCCCGAACATATTAATGTCGGATTACTTGCATAAATTGACAAACGAGCTAACAATTATCCACCAACAGGTGCAGCAAGCCTTGCCTGACGTATCCAGGGGCCCGGGACATGAAATAAAGCCAGGCGACCATGTATTGATTCGCAACTTCCAAAGAACGAAGAATCTGGAGCCTAGGTGGACGGGCCCCTGGCAAGTCCTGATCACCACCCGAACTGCCCTCCGAGTGGAAGGAAAACAAAACTGGCTGCACGCTCATCATTGCAAACGAGTCCCTCCAACCCTGGCAACCTGTGAAGGGGTGGAGGTGCAAGAGGAAGTACTCGCGAGAGACCGACCAGCTCTGAGTTGCTACCCACAAGAAGACACCCTCGAACTATCAGAATTTCCCGACCCCACGGTGCCATCCAGGAAAGGGTACAACCTAAGATCGACGAAAGGAGGGAGCTCCAACGACCAGGCCACTAACTAAGTCAAGGTCTCAGATCAGTAGCACAGTCAAACAACGCTACCAGGAAAGTGCCAGACAAAAGTCTGTGGTCCTAACAGTTGTTGAGCTCCTCGAAGATGATGGAAGAAACTGAACACCTGCAAAACCACCGCAAAGACACCAAGACTGCTAACCTGCACAGCACAAAGACAATTGCACTTGTAGCCGCATTTCTCACCTGTCTCCTGCTAATGGTCGCACTCTGGATCATTGAAGAGAATGCACCTGCATACAGAACATTGTCACCCACCATGCAACCAACCACCAAGAAAGAACACTACCTGGTATCACTACCGCCACATCTCCGAGAATGACGCAAAGAATTCTGGAATAATTCTTTCGTGCAGATGTTGCACCAGCACAATCTTGCCACCAATGCTACCAACTGTTGGGTCTGTGGGCTGTTACCACATGCCACTGAACATTCCATCCCTTTCATCCCTTCGCCCTTTTCTATTCACGGATCTTGCCTTGCCTGGATGATGCTCCTACAAGAAAGTTACAAAGACAATGCCACTTCCGACGGAACAATCGCCCAGTTCTACAACGAGTTCTGGCGAAACAAAACAGGAAGGACAGCCACCCCCTTCTGCCCTCACACCTTCAATGCGACATTCCAGATTAATGTCCCCTCCAAAGAATGAGTGGAAATGCAAGTGTTCAATAATCCTAACAGAGCCACATTTTCCTACCTGAAGAAAAGAACTGCTGCAACACTGACTGTGGCCCTATCTGTGGGGAACGTCTCTGGCCTTGTATGCATTGAAGGCCGTGGGACTAAGAATGTGGGTCACAGCACCTGTAGCATTGTAAGGACTTTGAACACTGCCAACCCCCAGCGCTTGTTGCATCACCCAATATGTACTTTGTTTGTGGAACCAAAGCCTACACCTGGCTCCCAAGAAACTGGGGGGCACGTGCTACATCGCCTTTGTTTTGCCACCAACCTACACAGCCCCTGCAGAGCATCATCGAGAAAAGCGTTCTAAAGACATTGATCAAGCAGACACTGCCTCATCACAGTTCCTCGACGCAGCAAAAGGGCTCGTCCCGCTATGGGGTCCGATGGCAAACAGCCGAGCCATCAGACATCTGTCCCAAGCGGTAGAGACCGCCCTGAACGTCACTGCTGGCATCCTCACCAACATCACTGCTGAGCTCCAAGCGATCCGTCTGGTTACCCTGCAAAATCGCATGGTCCTGGACGTGGTACTAGCGGACTGTGGAGGAGCATGCCGCATCATCGGTGCCAGCTGCTGTGTATACATTCCTGATAATTCACCTTCTGTCTATGAAGCAATCGAACATCTCCATAGACTATCTTCAGAAATTCATCAAGGATCAGAGACTTGGACAATTGGAAGTTGGCTTTGGGGCATCTTGAAGGAGTGGGGTTGGAAAATATCAATGATTCTCTTGGTCCCAGTATTGACAATATGTGGTTGTTGTTTGGGTATACACTGTATACCACCTTTGTGTTCTCTTTGCATAACTACCTTGCACCCTAAGACTATGGACACTCAGCTAACAAAAATGAGAGTAATGTATGATCAAGAGATACAGGACATTATGGAGATCGAAATAGACTGACAAGCTGGCTAGTTATGTTCAAAGGGGCCACTGTTAAAAGCAAAACGACAATCGTGAACATTACCTGCGCCATCTTGTCTGGTGGAATTCTATGTGCACATAAGTTGCAGTCATTTTAATCTATCACAGCCATTTTGTACTCTGTTGGTCACCTTTGTTTCACCCTGCCCTTACTAGCATCCCTCTGACCGACCTGGTACGTGTGCTGGGGGCTATAAACTCTATTTGCCGCAACAAACCTCAGTGCCACTTGCTGCCACAAACTCGTTTTCCTCTCATCTCTGTTTTCAGGCAAACCTTTGGACACTCTACCCCTCACTGCACCTAGTTACACAAACAGGTTCCAAACACCAAAAAGACTCTTGCAACATGATTTATTGCACTGCAAACAGCAAGACTTGTTGTTACCAACAATGGGACCTGTTTTTATCAACAGAACGGACTCTTAGATCTGGCCGGTCTCACATGTTTTAGACCCTGAAGCAAGGTCCAGCTGCAAGATAAGATTGTCTGTTTGACCTGGGTGGGAAGAGAATTACTGTTGGGCTTGTGTGACAACCTGCCCGGGCGGGGACCCCAAGCTTGTGTAACCATGTTGATGAAACCAATGCATTGTGTCAAACCTGCATAAAAGGAAGAGCCAAAGAAGTTATCAGCAGAACACCTCCCTCAGACATCCCGGTGTCTGCAGTTGACGTGATCTCCTCATGAGAAATAAACATTTTTCTTGTCTTCCAGTTTCCAGCGCTTGCCTCATTATTTTGATAGCGAACCCAAAGTGAATTAGAGGTGGAACCCTGCACCGGGCAGCATTGAGGGTCTTAGAAGACTCGCTGCCTTTCACACCCTGACTAAAAAGTAAGTGTGGATAAATGCAAAAATATAGATACAGACGGAAATGTTTACAAAAACAAGTATAATATAACACATATACCCACAGGATTTTGTTTAAGTACATTAAGTAGCAATGATTAATAGAATCCTTCAAGCAAAGCGTACTAATGCAAAACTCCGTGGTACATCACAGTTTGTTAAAGACAACGGTGACTACATATTAACTTGTAGCTGCCCTCCTCCTGACAAGGTACGATGTACGTGAGGGTTACTACTAGATGTCGACGTTTCAAGGTGCCACACATTATCTGAAATGAGACTGCACTTAGACATTGCGAGTATTGTCTGCCTTGTGCTGTGTGCAGAAACACAGGTATCTACTTTACAATTAATGACAGAAGCCTCATTTAGTCATTCCTTAATTTGTGAGACAATAAGTGCCGGTCCCCAAAAAAATCCATGTAGGGCTCAAGGCTCCCAGAAGAGAGCTGCCTGATTCTGAGCTAGGGGGTGTGTGGGCCGAGTAGACTGGCGTTACCTTCTTAACTTGCTGAGCGGGGCACATCCGGACAGCTACTACAGCATCACTATCAGCCCAAAGCACCCAGCAACCTCTAACAGCTGCCCTTTCTTTGGCTGAAGAGTCAGCCTGGTCAGAAGGTAGCGGCACACCTACCAGAAGAGAGAGCAGTCGTCCTATTTCCATTATGGTTAATGGAAATAGAAGAAGGGCTGGCAATACATTGAAACTGTGAAGGGGCACAATGTTGGCAGTCATTCTTATGTTTCTATGGACCTTAGCGACCTCTGCAGTGTCTGGCTGCACACCGGGACAACGCAAGAGGTGGCAAAGAGTCCTTGTCCGCAGAAGTAAGTGCCCACTGACAACCTCTGGCGCAAAGTAAGCACGGGTTGCAGCCTTAAAGTTCTCCAAAAAGAGTCTAAAGTGTAGTTGTTGAAATAAACTTCTTCCACAGCTTTTCCAAACTACATGAGGTGCGTGGGTGACAAGTAGATAAACTGTAACCTGGAATTTCTGCCTCGTTCATACCAAAAATATTTCTTTACGAATTAGGATTGGATTTCAGTAATCATTACAGTGGACTATAAGCGATTTAATTCATTCTGAATGTGTGCTTTACACTCTCAGGTTACTCTATGCCACTCCACACCACTCTACCTCATGCCACTCCACTCCACGCTGCTGTACAGCATGGCTAAAAAACATTAGCAAAACCAATAACTCTCACATAGGAAAAGTCTATTGTCTTTTCCAATGCTTGTTTATCATTGTGAATTCAATCTGTGTTTACTGTGCTGCCCGAAGTGCTGCCATGGGATTTCTGTACAGGATAGAACACGTGTTTTCCACACCACAACATAACACAGTAATCCCTTAGTTTCATTCACAAAATAGTTTGTAGACATAAATCACATTCACAGTCCTATAAATCTGGACTTATTGTTCAATACCCAAAGCCTGATTTATAAAATCTGGATTTGAAAACTCTTACGGCACTAAATCACACTTAAAGCAGCGAAAAAATTGACTAGTGACATTTATAATGAACATTGTGTTTTCAGGGTAGTGGCAGAGTGGTGGGTATTGTGAATATTGTCACACCACAGTCATCCCTTTGTCTGTACTCACACATAACCCCCGTCTTTACCTAAAAATGCTTGACTAAATGTGCAAAGGGAATGGGAGCGTGTCTCAAGCAGCACTCTTTTTTCTCTAATTTAAGGGCAAGGGATTTATTCACATGGAAGAAATAAATGGTAGACGGGAAGAAACATGTAAATGCACAGTGGCGTAGAGTGTCCTGGAGTTGAGTAGAGTTAAGTGGCATAGCGTAGAGTGGCGTACAGTGGCGTACAGTAGATATTTTGGATATTGTAGCATGACGTAGTCTTGAAAATTTTGGAGTTGAACCAGCTTTAGTCAGCGTGGAGTCAAGCAGTGCTCTGGTATTTACATAGTAAGCCATTGTGAATGAGTTGTGGCACCCGTCCGCATAGAAGCGAATGCCAGCACCTTGCAATGGGAGTGATTTGGTCATGACTCACAGGACTCTTAAAATGTCATTGGTCTAATTTGTATTGCATGACTGTAAGAAAGCACACTGTTGGTGTCCTGACTATTGTTTTTTAAATTTGCATATTTGAATTAGCTACTTTAAATGTCTTTTGGTGCTTCTGTAGGATAGGAATAGAGGTGCTTCTTTAAAGCATTGTTTGCTTCATCAGAATTGCACCATGTATAGTGAAGCGCAGGAAGATACAATGAAAAGTCTGCTCCTTGTAGAACGGTTCCAAAAACTCTGGCGAACTTTTCATCTCAAGGAGACTCCACGTGGCTCACCCATCAGACCATAGGTTTTTACAAATGTGGCTCCTGCGGTATTTTCAGATGGGCCAAGCATAACACTAAGGAGTTTACGGGGCATAATGACAAGAAATATACAATCAGATTTAACATCAACTGCAACACTAGATTTGTGGTGTATATCATTGAATGCGAATGCAAGCGACAATACGTGGGTAGCACTATCAGACCCCTCAAAGAAAGGATTGGGGAACACGCTAGGGCTCTCAAGCAACAGGACGCAAGATATCCTATGGCGCTACACGCCATGGATTGTCCTTCTCAGGGACCACATAAGCACTTCACGTTCTATGGTATTGACGTAGTGGAACTGAATCCCAGAGGAGGCAACAGAGAACTGAGACTCAGACGCACCGAGGCGACATGGATTATGCGTCTCAGAGCGGTGGAACTGGGCTTGAACAGTGACCATGAGATGCAATACTTCTTGGGAGATTGAGAAAGAGAAGATACAGTCTATGACTGTGGTAATATGGTTTTCATCACGTCTGGAATATGTTTGTCTTTATATGTACTTACAGTATATTAACAAGCCTGAAATGGTATAATCTTTTAACAGCAATTCTGACCAATAGTGCCCACCAACTATGGTGCCGCAATCTCTGTTTTTGAATCAAACAGATGTGTCTTGTCACTTGATACACATGTCTCTATAGGAGTTACCGTTTTAAAGGATCTAACAGGTGATATGGTAAAGAAGTACATGTCCTTATATCTGATGCAGAGGTGGAATAGGGATATTTATTCTCTAAATCCAGGCACTTTATAATGTTTTTTTTTTTCTACATATGGGTTCACTTCTGCCTATATGTATAGCACACTAATGAATCTACAATTGTTGAACGAATACAAATATGACCTTAACTGTTTAAAGAAAAAATGTTCTAACACCAGTTATTATATTCTATTTTGGATTATTCTGATTTACAATGGACTGTTGCATGTGGTTGCATGATTCCCCACTAAGGTCACAATTTACACATGCGAACTGTGCACACACGGACTTTCGCTATAACTTTGACTTCCACCAATAGGGATGACGTAGGCGTATTCACACTAAACCGTGGCAGTGGCATACTCAGATGGGCATTGACACTCACTTGAAAACAGAAAAGTTCACCACGTAGACGTATTCATACTATATCGTGACAGTGGCACAATCAGATGGGCATTGACGCACGTTTGAAAACAGAAGAGTTTACCAGATTCAAATGTTTGCAGTAGTATAGAGTTCTATCCATTTTGTCTGTTACAAAGGACGACTGCTAATAAAGCACTGTCGTTTTGGAATACAATTTTGGAGATTTACGCTCTATCCTTTTGATCCCCTTTTAGCATATATTCACTTCCGGGTAGCGCTCCTGTCCGCATCCGGCACAGAATGCACACCCGGCGCCGATCTCGGACCTTAGCGTACTCGCTGCAGGTAAGAGGAATTTCTGGCATGAAACCCATAATTATTATTATCGGACTCCTGTTCTTAGCTAGGTAGAATTCTAATGGGAAACTTTACTTACATTGACAGATCGTGCATTTTCTTTGACTCACTGAATACGGTAAATCTATATATCGGCACGAACAGACTACCGACTCTTAACACTAAGGTAAGGGGCATGAGGCCCTTTTGTGATAATGGGTATTTACGTTTAAGCATCTGGGGCATATAGTGACCGCTACTCATGATGGTTGTTACTCCTTTAGGTTTCATACCCAACCTTTGGAGATTTTAATTGGACATATTGGAATTTGACTAAATTGACCAGCCGGGTTGGAATTACAACCAGCGGAGTGGTGAGAGAAATCTCCTATTTGATATAGTTTTAATGACTACTGGTTTCCTTGTTTATCTGGCCGGGGCTTTTACTTTATTGCCCATATATTTGATTTTAGATTACTCTACATTGAATACGAAGACCTAAACAGGTAGGACCCCCTTTTACCTAGGAACAACAGATAACTTTAGTTTTCACCAGCCTTTGAATGTGTTTATTCATGGATCACTCGCTGACTTACTTCTGTCTATAATGAGTATATTTATGCGGGTTGTACGGTTTACAACAGAACACACAACACACTTCACGCCTTACCTTTGCATATACATTTTGGCATTATTACTCGTGTGTGATTACTCCTCTGATCTAACTGTTCCATATTCACTTTCATATTATATTTAGTTATGTGTAGGGTTTCCACTTTTAAGGTGATTTGTGCTCACCTTTTCAACAATGAGGTGATATTGCTCACCATACTTAATGTATGTATTCATGTTGATACGATACCTGTTGTATCATTTCGAGCCCTGAAGAAGTCGAGGGGTAATCCCCAGGCAACGAAACACGTGTTGGCTGGACGCTTTTGTTTGAATAAAAAGACAAAGAAAGGACCTTATGAGACATTACTAACTTTTGTGCTCCAACCTCATGATGAACTTTCATTGAACACTAACAGCGTGTGCATAGGATTCTTTTCACATTTACTTGTAGGATTCCTTGGTCCTTCAAAACTTAGGGGTTGCAGGGTGTTTTCCCCTACCTCTTGCACCGCACAATTCATCAAATCAGCATATTACACGCAGATTTTGACAGGCGCCAACACTTCCTATACCACTAACACCCCCAAAACACTAGTACTTAACTTTTCATCTCTTTGCACTGTTTGTGTTACTGACCAATTAAAACATGAGAGATTCATTTAGCAATTCTAGAAGGAGTTCGGTGTATTTTTTTGTATTTATTAAAATATTCCAATACTGTATCACGTGCATGGGGCTTAAAGTCTAATTAGTGTGCTGTATTTGCTGATCTCTCTCCTGTGATTGGCCAGGGTCCCCTACTGGCTCTGTTGGATTATGAGTTCATTCACGAGATTCACAGCCTTAGCATTACTGTTGGTGAAAAGGCAGGTGGCCATGTGTTGGGTGGAAGCATTTAGTGTCAAGGGTCTCAAATTGTGTGAAATACATGGTGTAGTGCCATTGCACTCTACATCTTGTGCGAGTCAACCCAATTTCCTTCTAGAGCTGTGTGTCTTCCTGTTGTGGTTAGTACAAATGTCAGAAGTCCCTAGGGTGGGGAGGTAAGAGCAATAGGCTAGCAAATGCCACTGCCTCCCCCCCGCCCCCCCCCCCCGGAAAGTATAGCAACCATCAACAATATTGTGCTATAAAAGAAGAAAGGCTAATTAACATTTTTAACTCAGTCATGGCGAAAACTGCATGCACTTTATTTTATGTATTAGAAAAAGTGGTTATCAGCAGGGAAACCATGCTGTAAGAAACGCCAGTCAAATGTTTTGAACTCAGAAAGTGATTAATGCCCCTTGAAAGATTGTGCCTGGAGTAAGAGCAGACTAGGAGTATTATGCCAGAATAATGTCTGTCAAGATTACTGTTCTGGCTAGGATAGGGCCCATAAAGAATGCTGTACCACAAAAAATGCACCCTCAGTGCCAGATGATGTAAAGTGCTAGCCATTTTGACAGAAAAATAATTCACCCTGAATACCTTAAAACATGATGTGGCGTAAAAATATTGTCATCAAAAGTGTACTAAGAATTTATTACAAAGAATATAAATGACCTAGATTTGTGACAGAATGGATACTACTGTCAGAGTATTTGGCAGGGAAACAATGAGCTGAGAATCGAGTGCAAGGTGAATAAGTCTCCAGAATAACTGACTCTTTGGAATAAGGACAAAGAAAGAGGTCTTACATGAAAAAAACAGTGTCAGAGAACAAGAGAACTGCACATAGCTATAATGTGCGAGTGGGAAGATAACATTGGAAACTTATACCCATATGTTAGACCTGGCATCCTTGGCGTGGTTTTCCCCTAACTTTTTTCCTTCAGACCTCCTGTTTCTGCTGACTTTGTTTTTGATGGCCATAGGACTCTGCGCAAATTACCACTGCTAACTACTGCTAAAGTGCTTGTGCTTTTTCCCTAAAACATGGTACATTGGCTCATATCCAAATGGCATATTTAATTTACATGCAAGTCCCTAGTAAAGTGGCACTACATGTGCCCAGGGCCTGTAAATTCACTGGTAGCATTTTGAACATGTCTCAGGCCTGCCATTGCAGAGCCTGTGTGTGCAGTTTTAAAGCTTTAAACTGCCCTTTTGGCCTGGCAAAGTAAACCTTTTAAATAATGTTCATCAAAGAGTGATGGTATGCACACCGTTTTCTCTCGCAATTGTTCATTTCATCTGTTCATCAAGGAATGCGTGCACACTGGGCATGCGCCTTGCCCCTGGGCACTGGTTAATTGAACATGCTGTGTGGAGCGAAGTAACGCCCCAAACCCAGTTGCACAGCCAATACGATCATACTCCAGAAGAATCTCTCTTATTGATTAGTTTCCAGAAGTCTTAATCCCATTTCTTGCTCTTCCTTATTCAAACCACATGACGGGTATTATGCTCTTTCAACGCTTCAAGTGTTCAAGATGTGCCCATCCAGGCCTCTTTCTAGAACACGATGAGAACACAAAATTCGTCCAAAACAGTGTACTTTATTAAAACCCAATGCATTTCGTCCTTCACGAGCACTTCTTCAAGGGTCACTGCAAATGTCAATTAAAACAAGCATTTGCAATGCAATAGGTCTCGCAGTTGTTAGAGTTTGAGCTATTGGCATTGTAAATGGCAATGCCTTTTATTTATGTGTTGGTTTTTAAAACATAAATAAAAGGCATTGTCATTTACAATGCCAATAGGTTAAACTCTTGCAAATGCGAGACCTATTGCATTGCAAATGCTTGTTTTGACTAGCCACAATGAAGAACAGGAGAGCTTGGTTGCTGTCATTGAATTGGAAGAATCATAAACTGTTTTAGCAGCTAATTATTAATCTTCAGAATGTGCTGATAAAGTACCTAAGACCATGAAACCATTACGTGGCTCTGTAGGCCAGGCTTGTCCAACGTTCGAGAGAGCGTTAAACCAAGTCCACGAGCACAACGCCTTCCAATGTATAGGTAAATCGCTTTTAATACAAATGGGCGCCACCAACTTTTCTAATCTGTTCATATCTTTGGTTTTTTTAAAGCTGTAGGCTTCTGTTCCCAACCCTTTTTGCCCATACACAAAATATAGTCGACATGACTTGTGTCCTTTATAATAAGGCTGGCTGTCATCATTAAAATAATTTCTTGCCACAAGTATATGGGGCCTAAACATTATAGATATAGCGAAGAGAAGATAGCATCAACATTCATCAACATGCTCCTGATACCCAGCTGTATATCAGGGTACCGTTCTCCTCGAATATTGCATGTCCTAAAAGTTCCTTGAAAAACAAGTTACCTAAATGAGCAAATTTTCTTTAAAAAGTACTCTCTGGACTAATAGTTTCTATTGTTGCATGTAAAACGGGCAGCGCTATATCCTGCTATAAATAACATAAGTTAAATACATATTTAATATTCCAACACAGTACCTGTCCCACCTTCGGTACTTGACCAGAAATCGTGTGGCTCTGGGGAAAAGTATCTCACAGTGCCTTAAATTGTGGATCTGTGTACTGTGGTAATGTGTGCAACATAAACCACAAAAACACAATGTAAAGTGTACTGTCCCAATCGAGAATTGAGTGTTCCTGTCTCATCTATCGCACCCCCGCCAAAACATACTATATTGCAAGCATGCTTGGGCTACTGCTGGTGAAATAAAAATATAACATTCTCTGTGAAGCATTCGTCTGCTCTGCACCTTGCTGATGAGTTGGCACTTTACATAACACCTTAAATATTACGCCCCTTCCTCCTCGCAGCGCTATCTAAATCAGGCAAGCGCTAAGCAAGGGGGGGGCACGTTTGTAGCACCTCCACTCTTCCCCGATAGCCACCCACCAGTGTGCCGAGCCCGGAAAACAACCCCCCCTCCCCCGAATGGCGTCCAAATCGCCGCCACACTACCTCCCCGCACCTGCGCATATCCGACCAGCATCGACAACGCCGCCCCGAAGCTCACGGGTCGTGGCAAGTGTGTGCAGTAACTTAGTCCTACCAATCAGCCTAGTACGCATTCCACGAGTGGCAGCCAAAATCTGTAACAAGCTGAAGACACGCCGTCCTGCTATTGAGGCAGAGTAAGGCGGCTCTAAGGAGGGAGACCGGAAGAAAGGGTGAAGGAAGGGGGCTACCGCTCTACCTGCCCCTTCCTCCTCGCAGCGCTATCTAAATCAGGCAAGCGCTATGCAAGGGGGGGGCACTTTTGTAGCACCTCCACTCTTCCCCGATAGCCACCCACCAGTGTGCCGAGCCCGGAAAACAACCCCCCCCCCCGAATGGCGTCCAAATCGCCGCCACGCTACCTCCCCGCACCTGCGCATATCCGACCCGCATCGACAACGCCGCCCCGAAGCTCACGGGTCGTGGCAAGTGTGTGCAGTAACTTAGTCCTACCAATCAGCCTAGTACGCATTCCACGAGTGGCAGCCAAAATCTGTAACAAGCTGAAGACACGCCGTCCTGCTATTGAGGCAGAGTAAGTCGGCTCTAAGGAGGGAGACCGGAAGAAAGGGTGAAGGAAGGGGGCTACCGCTCTACCTGCCCCTTCCTCCTCGCAGCGCTATCTAAATCAGGCAAGCGCTATGCAAGGGGGGCACGTTTGTAGCACCTCCACTCTTCCCCGATAGCCACCCACCAGTGTGCCGAGCCCGGAAAACAACCCCCCCGAATGGCATCCAAATCGCCGCCACGCTACCTCCCCGCACCTGCGCATATCCGACCCGCATCGACAACGCCGCCCCGAAGCTCACGGGTCGTGGCAAGTGTGTGCAGTAACTTAGTCCTACCAATCAGCCTAGTACGCATTCCACGAGTGGCAGCCAAAATCTATAACAAGCTGAAGACACGCCGTGAGCGTGCGCATCGGCTGCCTGGACAGGAGATGTGCACGCGTATGGTGCGAGCAGGCGTTGTGATAACGCCGCGAGCCGTACGCGTGCACATCTCCTGTCTGTTAAGCTTCGGCACAGACAGTTGATGTGCACGCGTACGGCTTGCGGCGCTATTACAACTCCTGCTCGCACCATGCGCGTGCACATCTCCTGTCCCGCATCGGAGCAAAAGTCGGCAACAATAGATCTCGCATAGCGAGCAGCGCTTTGCGCTGCATCGCTAGGCGAGACCTAAAAACCACCATTACTACATGGACGATAATTCAAAAAAAAATATATATGTGACAATATTCATGTTTACAATGAATCAGCGCTGGCTGCACAATAACAATTAAAAAACATTTTCTCGAACTGTGTTAATTAATACTATGACTCTAAACCAAAAAATAAATAAACCCCAAGTAACTACCTACTTTGTTTTCGTCCCTACCGTATCCCATAACTACATTCCCATCCCGTAACCCTATCCACTAACATTCTTCACACTGTGAACGCTGTTTTGCAGCGTGAATCTTTCTGGATTCACTATGCTGTGCATTATTCCGCGGAGTAGTGGTTGGGTCCGGAATCATAGTCTTTTTTCATTTTTTTTTTTTTGTGTAGCCCAGGTGGGCGTCGACGCCCCACCATTTGGTGTCCTCCCGTGACGTCGGCGCGCTTCCTCCGGAAGCTCCCACCCTAGGGCGCCATCTTCAGATTCTTTTTTCCGCCGGTGGGTCTGGATCGTCGTGAGGAGCTCCAGAGTTGCAAAAAAGGAGAGAAGAAGTAAGAAAAAGCAGAAAGAACCGAGAAAAATTGGAGATCTTCATCAAAAGACAAAGAACATACTACCGGGACGACGAAGCGGGCGAGAGGTAGAGAAAACTTCGACGTCCAACGGAGAATGCGCACACAGGGGGCACAGAGCGCGGGAATGGACAAGACACCATTCAAGTTCTGTCGTAACTGCCACCACAAGTTCGCGCAGAAAGACCAGCATCCAGTCTGCAACCTCTGCCTACCGATCGACCATCAAAGCGGCGACTGCAACGCCTGCGCAGCATTCGCCACCAAGACCCTCAGGGTGAGGGACAGACAGAGGGGAGCAAACTACAGCATGCAGGGCCAAGGGCCACCTCCGTCGCTGCGGGACGTGGGCCTCTCCAGTGGGGAAGAGGACAACATCGCCGAGGGACCAGAGGACTGCACGGTCGTAGAGACTGATAACACTTCCAGGAAGGAGGTAAGAGACACGTCGACCCAAAAAACCCCGACAGACTCTCGAAAACCCGAGCCAAAGTCCTCAAAAGGAGCACCGGCGTCGAAAGCACTCGACGACCGAAGCTGCGTCCACGGACAAACAGCCCAGCGGATCCTTTGAAAAGGACTCCCGGTCGGCGAAAGCTCTTGACATACCCAGGTCGTCGAAGCACGGTTCCGAGAAACCGCACGCGACGCCAAAGGGAAAAGAGCAGAAGGCACCTCCGACGTCAACTACAACGTCGAAGAGAACTGCCGAAACTCTCGACGCCGATCAAGCGGCGCAGATGGAGAGGAAGAAGAAAAGGCTCGAGGCCGAAATGGCCAGTATCATCCAAAGAAAGAAGGACTTCGACGACCGGATGAGTAGATACACCATCCCTTCGAAGCCCTCGACGGTCATCGAAGTGGAAACGCAAGAGGAGTTCGACACCATCGAGCCGCCGAAAACTCCCGAACCATCGGAACAACAGGACGAAGAGGCCCTGGACTATTATACGGAGGGTGATGACGACCAGCAATCGCACTTCGGCTCGACACCCTCGGAGGCTCAAGACCTGGAATGGCAGGATCTCGACGCCGAAAACCCGGAGGAGGCCGCGGAAACGTATCCGTCGAGGCCTTCGCCGCCGGACGACATAGGAGTTTATAACATGGTCGTCAGGAACGCGGCAGCCGCCTATAAAGTGGAAATGGAGGAGGAAAAGCCAAAAGCCTGTTTTCTCCTGGAAACACTGCTACCAACACAAACTAGGAGCCAATTCCTTCCTATGCTCCCTAGTGTGCTAGACCAAGGCAGGGAGGCTTTCAAGGAGCCATCTACCTGCAGATCGGTCACCCCCAGAGCTGAGAAAAAATATAAACACTCTTCAAAGGATCCACCATATATCCAGGGATCTGTGCCAGCTGATTCAATAATAACAGCAACAGCCAGGAAGAGGGCCAACGTTCCCACAAACTCCGGTCCGCCCGCAGACAAGGAGAGCAAAAGGATAGACCTCACAGGGAGGAAAATTGAAAGAAATGCGGCAATACATTGGCGCATCGCCAACTCCAATGCCCTTATAAATAGGCACGCCTACCAGCACTGGGAAGAAGTGGGGCAGTTGCTCAAACTGATCCCCACCGAACAACAGCAGAGAGCGGCACACCTGGTGGAGGAGGGGAAGAACATGGCCAACACCTGCCTGAAGTCGGCCCTAGACGCAGCTGATACATCAAGCAGGCTGATGATGATCGGGGTGACAGAGAGGAGACATGCCTGGCTCAGGATCTCCGGGTTCAAGCCGGAGGTGCAAAACAACATCCTGAAGTTGCCCTTCAACGGGGAACAGCTGTTCGGCACGCCCGTGGACGAGACGCTGACGCAGCTCAAAAAAGATAACGAGACGGCAAGGTCCTGGGAGCACTACAGTTCAGGGGTATGAGAAGAGGCACCCCCTCACGAAGACCAAACGGCAGAGGTGGGAACCAGCCAGGAACATCGCACCAGGCCTTCCAGCAAACATTTCAGGGAAGCAGCCAGGCGCAACAGGGTCAGCAGCAACAAGGCTGGCAGAACCAACAGAGGGGCCAGTCCTTTCGAAGCCGACCAAACGGACGAGGCAATACACGAAGAGGCAGTCAGCAACCCGCCCCCAAGTGACTCCACACTACAAAACGTGCCCGCACTCCCAACATCACTAGTGCCGCGGCACAACAAAAGACACGGACAACATTTACAAATTTACCATCATACAACGCCCGTAGGAGGCAGACTAAAACACTTCTCCCAGGAGTGGGAGAAGATAACAACCGACAAGTGGATACTCAACATCATACAGTTCGGCTACTGCATAGAACTCGTAAAGAGGCCACCAAACAAGAGGCCAACAAACAGGAAACATTCAACAGAAGAGCTGTCACTAATGTGGCAGGAAGCACAAGAACTCCTCCTCAAACAGGCTATAGAAAGGGTGCCGTACAGAGAAAAGGGCACAGGAGTGTACTCCAACTTCTTCCTCGTACCAAAGGTAGACGAAACGTTAAGGCCCATACTGGACCTACGGTTCCTAAACAAATACATAAAAACTCAAAAGTTCAAGATGACGTCCTTACAAGAGGTCATACCTCAAATAAGGCACGGGTATTTTATGTCCAGAATAGACCTCAAGGATGCCTACCTGCACATCCCCATGAACAAAGGACACAAGCATCTGCTCAGATTCACCATCAGCAAGACGCACTACCAGTTCACGGCCCTAGCCTTCGGCCTCAAATCAGCGCCAAGAGTATTCACCAAATGCCTAGCTGCCGTAGCAGCACATCTGCGAAGACAGGGGATACACGTATACCCCTACCTAGACGACTGGTTGGTAAAGGCGAACTCCTACAACCAATGCAAACTACATGCTCAGCATGTCACACAAACGCTGACAAAACTAGGTTTCTCCATACACGAAGAGAAGTCATCGCTGGAACCAGAACAAGTGAAGATCTTCCTGGGTGCGAAAATCGACACCATTCAGGGAAGAGTGTTCCCCAGCGAGAAAAGGATCCTCGCACTACTGAAGGAGACTCGCCGCTACCTGAAGGGGCAACGTCTGACAGTGAGGACAGTGAGCAAGCTCATGGGCATGATGGCATCCTGCATACATTTAGTCCCCTATATTCGGCTACACATGAGACCATTCCAGGAATGGCTGCAACAGCAATGGTCACAGGCAACATGGAGTTGGGAAGATATAGTGGTTGTAACGCACGCAGTGCAGGAAGAGATAACATAGTGGAACAGGGACAACATAACAAGGGGAAACCCATTCACACCACCAACTCCAACAGTGACCATCACAACAGACGCATCCCAAATGGGGTGGGGAGCGCACATGAAACTGCTCAAGGTAAGGGGGTTATGGACACAAACAGATGCCGTCAAACACATCAACTACCTAGAACTCAAGACCGTGTTCCTTGCCCTAAAAGCTGTCTCCAGAAACAGCTGTACGGACAAAGGGTGTTAGTACAAACAGACAACACCACAACGATGTTCTACATCAACAAGCAGGGAGGAACACACTCAGTGACGCTCTCAGATCTAGCGCAACAGATATGGAAATGGGCAATTCCATTACAAATAGACCTGCTGGCAATACATCTGCCAGGGAAGGACAATGTGGAAGCAGACAGACTGAGCAGACAGACGTCAATCTCACATGAGTGGGAGCTCAACCCGCAGGAAACGCAAAAACTATTCAAGAAGTGGGGGACCCCACAACTAGACCTGTTTGCAACACACCAGAATGCAAAATGCCAATACTTCGCATCCAGGCAACCAGGCCATCAATCCCAAGGAAATGCCCTATGGATGAGCTGGTCAAAGACATTTGCCTACGCTTTTCCACCGATACCGCTGATACACAAAGTGCTCAGCAAGTGCAGAACAAGCAACATGACGCTAATTCTGGTAGCACCACAGTGGGCCAGGCAGTCCTGGTTCTCGCAGATCGTGGAGATGGCACAGGGACCACCACACAAGTTCCCAAGAAGGAAAGACCTGCTCTCGCTGCAAAACGGAAGGGTACTCCATCCAGAACCAGAGAGCCTCAGCCTAGCAGCGTGGCTCCTGAGGACTTAGAGTTCGCTCACCTCAAGCTTCCACAAAGCACGCTGGCAGTGCTGCGAGAAGCGAGGAGACCCACCACACGGAAATGCTATGCAGCAAAATGGAAGAGATTCACTGAATGGTGCATCAACAATAAGCTCCACAGGAGAATCACTAAAGAATCAACTGTGCTAAAATACTTAACACACTTACTAAAAAGTAACCTAAGCTGCACTTCGCTAAGAGTGCACCTGGCAGCAATAGTAGCCTATACAAGAGGAGAAACAGGGAAAAGCTTCTTTACATCTCAAGTAGTAAAAAGATTCCTGGAAGGAGCCAAAAGTGTGAAAAGCAGCGAGTCTCCTGGGATCCCCAATGCTGCCCGGCGCAAAGTCACCTTTAATCCACTTTGGATTCACTATCTAAAATAACGAGGCAGGCGCTGGAAGCTGGAAGGCAAGAAAAAGGTTTATTACTCTTAGAGGAGACCACGTCAACTGCTGACACCAGGATGTCTTCAGGGAGGTGTTCTACTGGCAATGCTTCTGACTCTTCCTTTTATACAGTTTTACACAATGTATTTGTTTCTTTTATCATGGTTACAAGCTTGGAGTCTCCGCCCCGGGCAGGTTGTCACACAAGCCTGACATTGTTTTATCAACATGGTTACACAAGCCCAACATTAACTCTCCTCCCACCCAGGTCAAAAACAGACAATTTAATTGCAGCTGGACCTTGCTTCAGGGTCTAAAAACGAGTGAGACCGGCCAGATCTAAGAGTCCGTTCTGTTGATAAGAACAGGTCCCATTGTTGGCAAAAAACAGTCTTGCTGTGTGTAGTGCAATAAACCATGTTTGCAAGAGTCTGTTTGGTATTTGTAACCCGTTTGTGCAGGGATGAGAGGAAAGACGAGTTTGAGGCAGCAGGTGATGTTGATGTTTGTCATGGAAATAGTTTATAGCCCCCAGCACACATATCAGGTTTGGTCAGAGAGTCAGAAGGCTGCTAGAGGACAGGGTGAAATGAAGGTGACCAACAGAGTACAAAATGGCTGTGGTAAATCAGAATGACTGTAGTTTATGTGCACGTAGGAACTTTCATCAGACAAGATGGCGCAGAATGTTCATGATTGTGTTTTGTTCTTAACAGTCGCCCCTTTGAACATAACTAGCCATCTTGTCAGTCTATTTCGATCTCCATAATGTCCTGTATTTCTTGTTCATACATTACTCTCATTTTTGTTAACTGAGTGTCCATAGTCTTAGGGCGCAAGGCACTTATGCAAAGAGAACACAAAGGTGGTATACAGTGTACACCCAAACAGCAACCACATATTGCCAATACTGGGACCAAGAGAAACATTGATATTTTCCAACCCCAGTCCTTTAAGATGCCCCAAAGCCAACTTCCAATTGTCCAAGTCTCTGATCCTTGATGAATTTCTGAAGACAGTCTGTGGAGATGTTCGATTGCTTCATAGACAGAGGGTGAATTATCAGGGATGTATATGCAGCAACTGGCACCAATGATGCGACATGCTCCTCCACGATCCGCTAGTACCACGTCCAGGACCATGCGGTTTTGTAGGGCCACCAGACGGACCGCTTGAAGCTCGGCAGTGTTGTTGGTGAGGATGCCAGCTGTACGTTCAGGGCGGTTTCTACCGCTTGAGACAGATGTCTGATGGCTCGGCTGTTTGCCATCGGACCCCATAGCGGGACGAGCCCTTTTGCTGCGTCAACGAACTGTGATGCGGCAGAGTCTGCTTGATCAGTGTCTTTAGAACGCTTTTCTCGATGATGCTCTGCAGGGGCTGTGTAGGTCGGTGGCAAAACAAAGGCGATGTAGCACGTGCCGCCCCCAGTTTCTTGGGAGCCAGGTGTAGGCTTTGGTTCCACAGACAAAGTACATATTGGGTGATGCAACAAATGCTGGAGGATTGGCAGTGTTCAAAGTCCTTACAATGTTACAAGTGCTGTGACACACATTCTTAGTCCCACGGCCTTCAATGCATACAAGGCCAGAGACGTTCACCACAGATAGGGCCACAGTCAGTGTTGCAGCAGTTCTTTTCTTCAGGTAGGAAAATGTGGCTCTGACAGGATTATTGAACACTTGTATTTCCACTGTTCTTTGGAGGGGACATTCATTGGGAATGTCGTATTGGAGGTGTGAGGGCAAAAGGGAGCTGCTGTTCTTCCTGTTTGGTTTAGCCAGAACTCGTTGTAGAACTGAGCGATTGTCCCATCGGAAGTGGCATTGTCTTTGTAACTTTCTTGTAGGAGCATCATCCAGGCAAGGCAAGATCCATGAACAGAAAAGGGTGAAGGGATGAAAGGGATGGAATGTTCAGTGGCATGTGGTAGCAGCCCACAGACCCAACAGTTAGTGGCATTGGTGGCAAGATTGTGCTGGTGCAGCATCTGTACGAAAGAATTATTCCAGAATTCTTTGCGTCGTTCTCGGAGATGTGGCGGTAGTGATACCAGATAGTGTTCTTTCTTTGTGATTGGTTGCATGGTTGGTGACAATGTTCTGTATGCAGGTGCATTCTCTTCAATGATCCAGAGTGTGACCATTAGCAGGAGGCAGGTGAGAAATGCAGCTACAAGTGCAATTGTCTTTGTACTGTGCAGTTCAAAAGTCTTGGTGTCTTTGCGTTGGCTTTGCAGGTGTTCCGTTTCTTCCATCATCTTCGAGGAGCTCACCAACTGTTAGGACCACAGACTTTTGTCTGGTGTTTTTCCTGGTAGCGTCGTTTGGCTGTGCTACCGATCTGAGACTGACTCAGTTAGTGGCCTGGTTGTTGGAGCTCCCCCCTTTTCGTCGATCTTAGGTTGTACCCTTCCTTGGATGGCACCGTGGGGTCGGGAAATTCAGACAGTTGGAGGGTGTCTTCTTGTGGGTAGCAACTCAGAGCTGGTCGGTCTTTTGCGAGTACTTCCTCTTGCACCTCCACCTCTTCACAGGTTGCCAGCGTTGGAGGGACTTTCTTGCAGTGGTGGGCGTGCAGCCAATTTTTTTTTCCTTCCACTCGGAGGGCAGTTCGAGTGGTGATCAAGACTTGCCAGGGGCCCGTCC
The DNA here is from genome assembly GCA_963921515.1 of Calotriton arnoldi. Lineage (NCBI taxonomy): Eukaryota > Metazoa > Chordata > Amphibia > Caudata > Salamandridae > Calotriton > Calotriton arnoldi. The sequence goes on along the minus strand of CAWUFW010000672.1, from coordinate 2,279,366 downwards.
ACCTGGGCTCCAGATTCTTCGTTCTTTGGAAGTTGCGAACTAGGATGAAGTCCCCAGGCTTTATCACATGTCCTGGGCCCCTGGATATGTCAGGCAAGGCTTGCTGCACCTGTTGGTGGATAATTGTTAGCTCGTTTGTCAATTTATGCAGATAGTCTGACATTAATATGTTCGGGACATCGTTAATGGAGGTGGGTCTTGGTGCCGCCCAAATGTTCATAGGCCTGCCGAAGACCACTTCATACGGGGTCAGTCTGTGTTTGGTCGGGGTGGAGCGCATTGATAGCAATGCCAATGGAAGGGCGTCGGGCCATTTCAACCCGGTTGTGGCAACTATTTTGGCTAGCTTTAGTTTCAATGTTGCATTGTGTCTCTCTACCAGGCCCGCTGATTGGGGGTGGAAGACGGCATGGAATTTTTGTTTTACCCCAACCCTTTCAGTATGTTCTGTATCACTTCGGCTACGAAGTGTGGGCCGTTGTCGCTCCATAAAATTCTGCAAAGGCCGTACCGGGGGAAGAATTCTTTCAACAATACTTTTGCAGTGGCTATGGCAGTATTGTCGCGTGTGGGATATGCCTCCACCCATTTGCTAAAAGCGCACACAACCACCAGGACATATTTTAGACCATGGCATCTCTCTAGTTGGATGTAATCCATTTGAAGGACTTCAGAGGGGTGATCAGGGACTCCAAACCCTCCCCGTGGTACTACTGTCCCTTTCCCTGGGTTGTGTTGTAGGCATACTATACATTGTTGTACTAGGCGCTTTGCAGATTCTGTTATCTTGACATTATGCCATACTCTTGTGATTAGTTCAATCATGGGGGTGGAGCCTATGTGTGCTGGTAAATGTGCCATGGTCAATATGGGGATGAGGTAGGCATTGGGTAACAGCCATTTATTTCCGTCTTTAGTTCTCCAGCAATTTTCCTCGTCTTTTAGTCCCACCTTTTCCCACTCGGTCAATTCGTCTTGTGTGCCTGTAGTCTGTATGTCCCTTACAGTGGTCCTAGCATCAGTCCATTGTTCAGCTTGTGACCTGGTCACATACATTCGTGTCATGGTTCTGTCTTCTGCTGTGGCTCGGGCAGTAACGTCTGCTAGCGCATTTCCCTGTCCAATGAGATCTGTCACTTTCCTATGTGCTTGGTATTTTATCACTGCTAGCTTTTTGGGGAGGAGGACTGCTTCCGTCAAGGCAGAGACTAAATCTCCATGCAGGATGGGTGTACCGTGTGAAGTCAGGAACCCTCTTTCTTTCCATAGAATCCCGAAATGGTGAACCACCCCGAAGGCGTATTGGCTGTCGGTGTATATGTTAACTGTCGTGCCAGCTGCTAAAATACATGCTCGTGTGAGGGCAATGAGTTCTGCTGCCTGGGCTGAACGTTGGGCAATACGGGCTGTTTCTAGAATGGTTCGGGCTGTGGTGACAGCGTATGCAGCTGAGGTGGTGCCGTCGGGGAGTTTGATGCACGAACCATCCACCCATAGTTCTCCATCTGGCTCTAGAAAGGCGGTGTCTCCGAGGTCTACTCTACTTTTTGTTTGTTCATCAGTTAGTGTCACACAGTCGTGTAGTGGAGCCACGTTAGAATCGTTCTCGGGTAGGGGTAACAGTGTGGCTGGATTGAGGGTGGTGCATCGCTTTAGGGTAATGTGCGGTGCTAGCAGGGTCAACTCATATCCTGTCAGTCGGGCGCTAGTCAAGTGTTGGGTTTTGGTCTGGTTCAGTAGTGTGTCGACTGCATGGGGTACTAAAACAGTGACTGGATTGGAGAGCACTATTCCTTCGCTCTGGCGTATTGATACCGCTGCAGCTGCCACAGTGCGCAGGCACGCTGGCAGTGCTCTGGCTACTGGATCGAGGGTGGCAGAAAAATATGCATTCGGGGGTCCAGGGGAGAGGTGAGGGGATGTCCTTAGCTAGGAGGGAGAGAAGGGGTTTGACAATGAGGCTAAAGTTCGGTAACCACTGTCTGCAAAACGAGGTGAGGCCTATCAAAGAGCGGACTTGCTTCTGATTTTTGGGGACAGGGGTGTCTAGAATTGTCTGGATCCTGTCAGGCGTGAGTTTTCTCCCTTCTTTTGATAAAAGGTGACCCAAATAGGTCACTTGTGATTTACAGAACTGCAGTTTCTTTCGGGAGACCTTGTGACCATTCTCAGCAAGGAAATGGAGTAGTTTGATGGTGGCTGTGACGGCTATTGGTATGGTGTCTGCTGCTAGAAGGATGTCGTCTACATATTGTATTAGTGCCACTCCATCTGGCAATTGTATGGCGTCCAACTGTCTTTTAAGCGCCTGGCTATAGATACTTGGGCTCTCAGTGTACCCCTGAGGTGCTCTACAAAATCTATACGAACGGGAATTTAGGGTAAATCCAAAAAGATAGCGGCTGTCCTCGTGTATAGGTATGGAAAAGAAGGCGTTCTTGAGGTCGATCACAGTGAAGGTGGTGGCAGTGGAGGGGATTAAAGTCAAAATTGTCGTGATGTCGGAAACTACTGGGTATTGTGGTACTACGATTTTGTTTACCTCCCGCAGGTCAATGATGAAGCGGTAGGCTTTCCCATCTCCCTCTCCCTGTCTCTTTACAATCGGTAGTATGGGACTGTTACAAATGTTGCTCACTACTTCCTCTACCACCCCTGCCTCTACCAAAGAGTGTATGATCTCTGTTAGTGCTTTCTCACCCTCTGGCGATATTTTGTACTGCGGTACCTTCGGTAGGGTTGCGTCCTGTCATATTGTTACGTGTACTGGGTCAATCATCATTCGTCCTACGTCTGAATCAGCCCTAGCCCATAAGTGTGATGGCAAAGTGTCCAGTAGGGATGTGTCAGTCTCAGAGATGGAAAACATGTGCTGAAAAGGGTTCTCTCTATGGCGTTGGGGGTTGTCATACAGGATGACACGCACTCCGTCTGGTGAGCATCTGATAGTCGCATGGAAGTGTTTCAAAAGGTCGAGGCCCATAATGGCGTCTGGGGTGTTAGATGAGAGGAGGAATGTCGTTTCGACGCCATTGCTGTCAAGATTAAAAGGGATGGGTCGGGACAAAGGGTTGGTGGAGGGCGTACCGTCAAATCCTATTGAGGTCACATGTGAGCCTGACAAGGGTGCCCTTGGAATCAGTCGTTTGGATAGTGCACTACGTGTTGCTCCTGTGTCTACCAAAAATGGCGACCTTGTGCCCAGGACCTCAGCGGTAACATAAGGGCCTTGCTGATCAACGCAGAGCTCGACTGGATCCCTCCCTTGCCCCTGGCTGTCCTATGCAAAGTCGTACGTATTGTCATAATCTGTCTGTTGGTACTGATTCTGTCTGGGATGGTCAAATGCGTTCACTCTTCCTGGCCTTTCCTCGCTTGCTTCACTCGCGCACCCTCTCCCACGTCCTCTTCCTCTCTGTCCACTTGCTATTTCCTCGCCCCTCTGCCCCTAGCAGCTCCTAACAAAGCCGGGCATTGGGATTTCCAGTGTCTATATTTTTTGCAAAATGCACATTGATCCTGTCCTAGGTCTTGGCGTCCTACATATGATGTAGATGGATTGTTCCTAGGTGGCTGTACTCTAGGGGTATTCTGCTGGTTTCCTCCCCTATATTGCTCCCCTCCTGTATTCGCCCCTGGAGTTGTGCTATCATTACCCTTTCCTTCAAGTCCTTCTTTTTCCTTTCTGTAGCCCTGTCATTTTCGTTTCTCTGATGCTCGTAATACTGGGCCATTTGGAGAATGGCCGTCGGTTTAGATGCTGCCCAACTACTTTCGCTGGCTTGTAGTTTCTGGGATACATCTGGCAGTAATCCTTTGACGTAGTTCTGCACAAATAAGTGGTGTCCGGTTGCGGTGGACATGTCTTGTCCACTGTAATCAGAGAACACAGTTTCAAATCTGGAGAAGTACTCTGAGACGTCCTCTTGTGGTTTCTGGCGGCATGCGGTTACTATGGACCAGTCTATCTTTTTCTCTGGGATCAGCGTTTTCACTTTCTGCACTATTTTGTCAGGGAGGTCTAATATTGCTTTAACTGGTTTTTGACCAGGGTTCCGCTGTTTATCTAGTGTGTCGAGTTGTTCCCAGGTATGACCAAACAGTTCGGTATGGTTTACTTTCTTAACCTGTTTCCACACATCTGCTGGCAAACATAACCCGAAGAACAAGTCTATGTCGGCAAGTGTCATTATTGTTGATCCCAGAGCGGTACCTAGCTCGGCGTAAAAGGCGGTGGGGTTCTTTCGTAAATCCGGCAAAGATTTACGGAAGGTCAGGATGTCCTGTCTGTCCCATGGCTGATACACCCAATTGTAGACCACCCTTCCTCTAGCGTCTTGATGGTTTATATCGTCATTAGTCCCTTGTCCTCTAGGAGGTACCCAGTAAGGGGCAGCTTCTTTTATTGGCATCATGCTATCTGTTTTTTCCACTGGGGGTCCTGCTACCTTAGTTGTCCTGTCCCTATCTATCTGTCCTTGTTCTATGAGGTGACGCAATACTTCTAGTGTGGATGAAAATAGTTCTGCAACATCGTTGTCGCCTTCATCTCCGATGTCTACCTTCCTGTAGAGAGCCACTAATCGCTCGGGCCCTACGTTTTGGTACTTCTCTTCATATGCAGTAAGGGTGTGGTAACAGAGACATACAATAAAGTATCGTTTGCGGTTTTCAACATAGGAGTCGCATATGTCTGTTACGTGTTCTTCTGTTTCTTTCCTATCTATGAGGGTTTTAACTATTTTATCAATGCCTGCTCGCTCATTTTTACTTAATCGCGGGACCCTGGGCGCTCCTATTTCCTTGGTTCCTACCTCTACTACTGCCTCCTTTGATGAGGCATTTGGTGTGGGTGGCTCGGTGGGAGCAGAGGTGGTGGAGACTGAGGCGATCGTGCCATCTCCAGCTATACTTTGGGGGTCCTGGCGTTGTACTACGGGATGAGTAGGGACATAAGGGGGTGGCATGTATATCATTGGGGGACCTAACAATAAATCATCATCTACCCCCTGTTTTGCTGGTAACTCGGGGTAAAGAGTTAAGGGCGTTCTAACAGGGCATTGACCTGATATTTTTGATTCCTGTTCCTTTTTATCGATTTCCTTTTCTTTTAGTTCTTCTTCTAACTTTTTACATGCTTGGTAAGCTGATTTTCGCGTTTCTTTATCTTGTCTAGCTTCGTCTCTTTTCTTTCGTTGAGCTGCTTCTTTTCGCCATAAACCAAAACTATCAAACATGGCTGGTCTAGCTTTCTTTTTGTGGAGAGCTAATTCTAACGTTTCTATTTTAGCAGGATCGAAAGATCCCATCAGTGGCCACTGATTTACCCGGTCCTTCCTAGTGTACTTATGCCATAGTTTGCTATAAGCTACGGTGGCTAATCCATATTTTACGTACATGTCCTTGTTAGGTGCCTTCCGGCGGTGCCGGATGACTGACCTCTAACAAACGGTCCGGTCCAAAACAATCAAACAATCTAGAGAAAACAGGCATGACGTATTTAGCGGTCAAAATGAATATCTCAATTAATGTTAGACAAAAGTCTGCACTACCTGTCCTTCGCTGTCTGCAAAGAGAGAATATTCCTATTCTACGTTGTTTGCAAGCAGTGAATGTCTCAAATAACTCAAAAAGAAATACTAGTATTTCTATCAATCAATCAATTTAAGTCATGTTTTCTCACGACCTTACCCGGACCGTATGGACAGTTCTTCGTATTCCCTTCCAGCGCCTGGTTGTCCTCTTACTCCAACAATCAATGCGGCGTTCCTGTAAGGCCCCAGTCAGGACCGCAGGTCACTCGAGAGAGGTCCGTTCGGAACCGGTGAAGTTCAGTCAATTGGCAGCCAGACGAGGGTCTCTTTCAGGCAGGTGCACTCCAATCATTTAGTCGTTCACTCCGTCGTTAGGACCTCTCTACTGGACCCACGTGTCTCTGATGGGCCCCCCGTTGGGTCACCAATTTGTGAAAAGCAGCGAGTCTCCTGGGATCCCCAATGCTGCCCGGCGCAAAGTCACCTTTAATCCACTTTGGATTCACTATCTAAAATAACGAGGCAGGCGCTGGAAGCTGGAAGGCAAGAAAAAGGTTTATTACTCTTAGAGGAGACCACGTCAACTGCTGACACCAGGATGTCTTCAGGGAGGTGTTCTACTGGCAATGCTTCTGACTCTTCCTTTTATACAGTTTTACACAATGTATTTGTTTCTTTTATCATGGTTACAAGCTTGGAGTCTCCGCCCCGGGCAGGTTGTCACACAAGCCTGACATTGTTTTATCAACATGGTTACACAAGCCCAACATTAACTCTCCTCCCACCCAGGTCAAAAACAGACAATTTAATTGCAGCTGGACCTTGCCTCAGGGTCTAAAAACGAGTGAGACCTGCCAGATCTAAGAGTCCGTTCTGTTGATAAGAACAGGTCCCATTGTTGGCAAAAAACCAGTCTTGCTGTGTGTAGTGCAATAAACCATGTTTGCAAGAGTCTGTTTGGTATTTGTAACCCTTTTGTGCAGGGATGAGAGGAAAGACGAGTTTGAGGCAGCAGGTGATGTTGATGTTTGTCGTGGAAATAGTTTATAGCCCCCAGCACACATATCAGGTTTGGTCAGAGAGTCAGAAGGCTGCTAGAGGACAGGGTGAAATGATGGTGACCAACAGAGTACAAAATGGCTGTGGTAAATCAGAATGACTGTAGTTTATGTGCACGTAGGAACTTTCATCAGACAAGATGGCGCAGAATGTTCATGATTGTGTTTTGTTCTTAACAAAAGAGTAGCACCGCCAAAGAGGATGCCACCGCCTGCATGGAACCTCAATGTAGTTCTAACACAGCTTATGAAAGCACCGTTCGAACCCATCCACAAGGCATCGCTACATATGCTCACAATAAAGACGGCCTTTCTGGTAGCGATTACCTCGCTACGTAGGGTGAGCGAGTTGCAGGCACTCACACTACAAGAACCCTACATTCAGATTCACAATGACAGGGTGGTAATGAGGACGGACCCACACTTCATGCCAAAGATGGTGTCCAGGTTCCATATAAACCAAACAATACAAATTCCCAGTTTCTTCCAGAAACCATCCACCAGCGCTGAAAGGGCACTGCACACTCTGGACGCCAGAAGAGCAGTAATGCATTACATCGAAAGGACTAAGGATTGTAGAAAGACAAAGCAGTTCTTTGTGTCCTTCGCAAGCAGTTTCCTGGGCAGACCAGTGACTAAGAATACCATCGCACGATGGATCGCACAAACAATTCAATACTGCCACAAACAGGCAGGCCAAGAGCTACAGGGAGCAGCCCAGGCTCACTCAACCAGGAAAAAGGGAGCAACAATAGCCTTCCTAGCAAACACACCTATCCAAGACATTTGCCTGGCGGCAACATGGGCTTCAGTGCACACGTTCACTAAGCACTACTGCGTGGATATACAGATGAACAAAGAAGCACAAGTAGGTCAAAAAGTGCTTCAACATATATTCAACAACCAACGCTCATCTTCCACCCAGCCGCCACAAATATAGCAAACCGCTACAAAGTCTATGCACAGCATAGTGAATCCAGAAAGATTCACGCTGCAAAACGAATAGTTTCTTACCTGTCGGTATAGTTTTGCAGCTTGAAGACTTTCTGGATTCACTAGCGAAACCACCCGCCTCCGCCAGAAAGATGAGACAGGAGGAAGATGGGACTAACAAATGGAAAACACCCTCAAAAGGGTAAAAGGATTAACAACACAAGCACAAGACAAAAAAAAAAAGAATACGAAGATGGCGCCCTAGGGTGGGAGCTTCCGGAGGAAGCGCGCCGACGTCACGGGAGGACACCAAATGGTGGGGCGTCGACGCCCACCTGGGCTACACAAAAAAAAAACAGAAAAAAGACTACGATTCCGGACCCAACCACTACTCCGCGGAATAATGCACAGCATAGTGAATCCAGAAAGTCTTCAAGCTGCAAAACTATACCGACAGGTAAGAAACTATTCGTTATCCCCACGTTCATGCTACAACCGAATTTTCTCCCACACTTTGCAAGAACCGTAATGAATCTTACGACACAAACCCCTCTTTCCTGCAGACTATTTATAGCACTCTCGCACTCACTACCCTTGCATCTCTTATCATGTCATACACTCACACCCCGCTCCCAACAACCTCGACCACAAACATTCACCTACCTGCACAAACAGCATCACGCTTTCATTCCCTCCTGTTCCGTGAAAGTAACTGCTAACACCAAACCTCTACCCTAATTATTCTACGAACCAAAGCTACATCCCCCTCCCTGATTGGTACTTCCTAATTGACTGCCTTCTACTCCCACCAGCTGCGTGACAACCCAGTGTTATAAACTACCATACCCATCACCCCACAAATTAGTGCTCTGGTAACCAACGCCAATTCACAAATATATAATAAGGTAAACTTGCTGGAATGCAATAAATTGTACTTGGGGTTTATTTATTTTTTGGTTTAGAGTCATAGTATTAATTAACACAGTTCGAGAAAATGTTTTTTACTTGTTATTGTGCAGCCAGTGCTGATTCATTGTAAATATGAATATTGTCACATATATATATTTTTTTGAATTATCGTCCATGTAGTAATGGTGGTTTTTTTAATTGACATTTGCAGTGACCCTTGAAGAAGTGCTCGTGAAGCACGAAATGCATTAGGTTTTAATAAAGTACACTGTTTTGGACGAATTTTGTGTTCTCATCGTGTTCTAGAAAGAGGCCTGGATGGGCACATCTTGAATACTTGAAGCGTTGAAAGAGCATAATACCCGTCATGTGGTTTGAATAAGGAAGAGCAAGAAATGGGATTAAGACTTCCGGAAACTAATCAATAAGAGAGATTCTTCTGGAGTATGATCGTATCGGCTGTGCAACTGGGTTTGGGGCGTTACTTCGCTCCACACAGCATGTTAAAGTAAACCTTTTGCAAGCCCTAACCTTCCTTTTTAATATATAAGTCACCCCTAGGGTAGGCCCCGGACAGCCCAATGGGCAGGATGCAATGTCTTTAAAAAGCAGGACATGTACTTTTAAGTTTTACATGTCTTGGAAGTGAAAAACTCATACATCTGCAAGGCCCATCTCTCCCATAGGGTAACCTTGGAATTGCCTTATTTCATTTTATAAGTGTAATTTCTAAATGGGAAGAGATAACCAGATCATGTTTGATATCTCAAATTGGAATTTAAAATCCTAACTTATGATGAAGTCGGATTTTAAATTACAATTTTGAAAATGCCACTTTTAGAAAGTTGGCATATTCTTGCCTTAGCTATTTGGTGTCTACAGCCAGTCTCTGGGTCACATGACTGGGTGCAGCTGACAGTTGGGTTTTGTGTATTCTTCCTAGACTACCATGCACAATGGGGCGCTTAGGTGTGACTGGATGGGTCATCACTGGCAGGATGGGTGGGAGAAGCTGGGTCCAGCCCCACTTACACTTGAATGGGCTTTGTCCTGTTTCCACATAAGGTGCTGCCTACCCCTAGTTAGTCTGGAGCCAGGGCCAGGAAGGCAGGGCATCTGTGCACTTCAAAGGCCTGCCTCTAGAAGCTTCTTACCACTTCATAGGCATACTGTGTATAAAAGAAGGACCTCAAAACCCAACCCTTCAGTACACTTCTGGACCTGTGGATACTCTGCCAGAAAGGATAACTGCTGTGCTGCTACAAGGACTGCCACTCTGATGGACTGCTGCTCTAAAGGTACTGCTGCCCCGGTGCTCTGACCTGCTGCCTGCTACCCTCTTGCCTGGGAAGAAGAACTGGACCAGCAACTTCATTTTGAACCCAGGACTCCAGAGTGACTCCAGTGGTTATTCTGCTGGCCCCCTGATCTGAGCCTCAGGGACATAAAGGCTCCCCAACCAGCTCTTAGGCCCAGCTGCTGCGTGCTCCTGGCCCCCAAGTGGTGCCTCTCAATTCCTGGACCCTTGGTGTGGCTCACGGGCTCTTAAAACAAGTTCTGGGCTCTTTGCGACTGCAAACAGCCTGTTCACACCGAGACCATGCTGCATGCACCGAAATCCAGCATGAGCCGCCGCCAGCCGCTCTCTTCACACAGCAGCATTGACCGCCCACAGGAAAATTGTGTGAAGAATTATTTTTGCATACTGTAATATACTGTCCCCGAAAAAATAATGTATTAAAATGTGAACACTAGATAGAAATCACTTCACTTAAACTGTGTCATGAAAATAGTATCCTCACAATAATGTGCTAGGAAAATGTCTCCTTAGAATTGTGTGCCATGAGGATGTTACTTCAAAACACTAGGCCATGCTAAGTAGATTGTGAGAATATTCAGTTAGAAGTCTAAGGACTTCATAACTCTGTGGAAGGTTAAATATTCCCTCTAAAAATACATTTTACCTCCCAGGCATTGTCAACGAGGCTCTTCTAAGTTTGCTCTATGATAGAATGAAATGGAATATCCTTGAGTCAGCTGCTCAACTATTCATATTGTTGGCTAAGTTTTAGATTTAATTGGAGTTAGCTATGGAGTTAGCTATTAGCTAAGTAGCCAAGTGTATGCCCAGATGTGGGTCCTTTGCTCAGAGTCGTTTAAAAGGAATGGGGAAAGTGGGCAATTCCTCAGGGCCAAACCTTCCAAGGGGCCCCTTGGGAAACTGAACATTCTCTCTATATGACCTCTGTCTGTTCTATTTCTCGATCTGAACCTCTCTGCCTACGGTTACCTTTACCTTTGCCTCTGGTAACCCCAGTGTCATTTTATTGATTTTTGGCAATTGGTGCAAGACATATTGTCTTTGTGTGTCTGTGTTAAAATTTAACATCATTTTGTATTGCTTGTCATCGTATGGGTGTGAAATGCTTAATAAAATTAAAATGTGTTCCATGCAAGGGCCTCCAAAATATGTTTTACCCGGGGCCCCAAAATCCTTAAGATGACACTGTCCTTGCACCCAACTGACGCACCCCAATCAGGGTGAAACCGGTGTTGGTTTGCTTTTGTTGCAGTTCAGAGAGGACCTGGCCTATCATTTGGGCTGGACTGTTTCTATTGGAGGAGGCCCAAGACTGATTTGCAAATGGTGTTTTCCAATCTGAGTTGGCATGATAGGCAAAAGAACAAAGAGGGAATTCTACCCCGAGCGAGTTGCCAGTGGTCAGACAAATTGCAAACATTCCTCTCATCACCTTTTATGTGTTTGGTGTTAGTTGATTCAGATCCGGATCTTTTGCCATTGTGGTGTAAAGAACACAGTAGTTTTGAATTTACATTTACAAACGTGCTTGTGCTTGATGGCAATATAATGATGTAGGTGTTTTACACACTGTTTTGAGTAGCATGTGAATGCAACAGTGTGCAATGCCAATAGAGAAAGCTGATATGCAGCATGCAGTTTAGCTGTATGCCAGTGTACAGAGTTGATGCTGATAGCAGAAGTGAGCAGTGGCGTAGCGTGGGGGGGCATGGGGTGCGGTCCATCCCGGGCGGCACGAGTTTTGGGGGTGGTTCCTCCCCCCCGCTCTCACATGAGTTTGCCGCAGGGGGCGGCAAACGCAAGAATCATTGGCAGCACAACCCCCCCTGCTCTTCAGCGCTGCTGCGGGAAAGGCAGAGACCGCCACGGGTGGCAAAGTGCCTAGCTACGCCACTGGAAGAGAGAAAGATCTAATAGCATAGGAACAATAGAGCTGTGGGTACTAGTAGAGGGTTGTACTGCAGCTGGTTAAGGGTTCTTTTGTGTCCTTAACATTCTGAGCTTACACATGTAATTGAAAGTCTTTTAAGAAAGTGAAATGAAGATGCTTGCATCGAGGTTGATGCTGGATCAGCGGAAAATGGCGTTTTAGGGTTCCTGATAGACTTGATCAGGGATATTACCCTACCATGCTGGTAAAAATTCCATGAGTACCATTTTATGCAAAATTATTTTTGAGTTGAAAGCGAGTGAGGGGGGAATTCGCAGGTAGAATATTGTAGGATTGGACCAGTCAGAGATAATGGAGGCAAAGTGAGAGAACAGATATTACAATATTGAGGAGGGTGATTGAAGTGTGTTTTGTATACGCTGAGCCCGATGAGAACTACTGTTCGTTATGGATACAATTTTAACGATAAGTTTGGTGCATTTTGGATGTTAGACTTAACGGGGACTAAACGTGTCCCAGGCTTTGAATGGCGTACAGTGAGAGTGTGTAGTCACAGTGGCTAGGCTGTTAACCTAAAAGGACAAAGAGCCTTCACCCATCAGTTGGTGGCATGCTTCATCGGGATCCCCCTCCTCGCACCTGTGGAGTATTTCCAACATGTACTGGCTCAGTCCCCTGTGGGGGACCTCTAATGCTCCATATCATGAAGTGGGCTGGGCTACTTTGTGCTGTAGTGACCTTAACTCTTATGAATCAGATGAGGAAAGATGGGGGAGTAGTAGTTAAAACTACATATAAGCTGACTTCCATTATTCTTGTCACTAGTTTGTAGGATTCAAAAGACGTGATTGCTGGGGAATATTTTCACCCCAAGTCGACATGTTTCAGCCCTTTGATTGTTGCCTAAATGGGACATGCCCCCCTCCCCCCATGGGTGTGCTACCTCTGTAGAGTACCTTTCATAAAGGAAGTGTGAGGTTAGAGGTGAGTAGGTATGAACCCCAATCTGAGAGAATGAAAGTCTTATGTTCTAATGTAGTGTGTCTTGATCAGAAAGCATTGTATCACTCGGTAACCTGCAAAGATATGATGAATGGGATAACTGTTAAACTGTTAAAAAGGGCCTCAAGGCAAACAAAACCACACTGATTGTCATATTGCATTGGTGCCTCGTGCAGATGGTTCCAAAACTCATAATATTTGTATATATGTAACATGTGAGTAGAAAGGCAGTGCTGTACCTTTAGGCGAAATACTGCATCCACAAACCTGGCTTAACTGCAAACAACACTGTAATTAATGACAGTAACTGTGTAATGGCGGGATACTTAATTTAATATCTTACCCCATCCTAGTGAGTGACACATGTTTTCTAGAGTGGGGTGTGGGGTGCTCAGTTGTCTTCAGCTGGGTTACAGATAGGTGGAAACAAAGGCCATTTTCCCTAAATCAAGACATACGTTCCATCTTATTCGCCTACCTAAGTATGAAGTTAACTAGGAGGATATACTCTAGGTGGTTCTCCCTCTACTCTTGCCTAGAGTAACTGAAGTTAAAACTTTGCGTAGAAGTCACCCTGAGGAGAAGCAAAGGGGGAAAGGCTCCAAGGCTGGATAACATAGTCATGGGTAGGGGGGACAGGGGAGTTAGAGCTGAGAGGGTAAGCTGTCTTTGATTAATGGCACAGAGGTATTCACTTGATGCGTAGAGTTTATTTAATGTGGAATATGATGAATGAAACCTGCAAGGCCAATCTTGTCTCCTGTTGTAATAACCTTATTAAAATGCAAAGACCTATTTTTTTGTGACGCATCAATCCTTCCTTGGGCACTCCTGCGTTTTTGATTTGGACTTCAACATCCTTTGGACATTGCAAAAAGAAATCTTTAGAACTCCACAGTGGTGGTTATTATATATTGCATTGTAAATGCATTTATTTATTTATTTATTTTTTTTTAAAAATTAAAAAAATTTTGTTTAAATCTCTTTATTGGTATTTTTCCTTTTTAACATGGCTATCATCACGAATTCGTACAAAAATATGTAGATGTTCAGAACAGAAATACAAATCTCATGTACAGAATAGCTTTATCTATCACGGCAATATATAATCAACACTGATGTGCCATTCACCCTTACAAACATTTATAACGTTCATGTGCTTATGTTTTAGCGCCTCTGCGTGCCATTGCCCACTGTTTAGCTATATCATTATTTGTAAATTGGTGTCATTGCTATCCGCTTTTTACTCTTATCACATCTTATCTGAGCAGTTATGACAGAATCAGGCGTGTGTGCCACATACATGTAAATCTTTACCATTCAGGCCTATTCGTCAATTTACTGCATAAGAGGAGAAAGGATTTGAATGATGATAGAACGCAGATAATGGTCATCAGTGAATACCAATAAGTCTCATTTTCTAAAATATACAATACTAACTGAAACTTAAAACATAAAAAGAACTTCCGCCATTCATTAAACACAAACAATATCAATTATGCATGATTGAGTACGAAGGTGCATTATCGGTACATTTCCATGTATCTGATGGGTAGTTGAAATAGTGCGCATGCCAGGGCTTGATAGCTTGCCAACAAAGAGAACCTTTGTGCCTGAGGGCAGGTGTGGTGTAGGCGTCTATTCATGGCGGACAAGGGGGGAGCGACATATATTCACTCTGCATACTTTGAGACATGTCAACTCCACCTAACTGGGAATTGTAAATGCATTTATATAGCACTTACTAGCCTTGACGAGAAGTTGAAGCGCTTAATAGGGAATAGCACTCTACTCCAGAGTCCAAGGATAGTGGCTGATTAGTGGTTTTTGGTTTGTGGGTTTAGTCTTGGGGTCTCAGAAAAAAAAACTTCAATTTCCTAGTCCTTCCAGCATTTAGTCTCAAGTGCCTGAGCGCAAAATACTTTTTTTCCAGTCTGACATAAACATATTGCATGCTGAATTTCTAGCCGTTACCGTGCTTTTTCCATGTACATGATTCTTGGGCACCAAAAGTGCCTTGGAGGAGAACAGTGAAATAAGATCTGAGAAGTTGTATTGCACTTCGAGAAGGAAACGAGTACAACGCATTCGCTCTGGTCAAGGAAACCTTAAACCCCTACTCAAGGCGTTTTGCCAGCAGTGGTAACGCCCATCTGGCTTCCGTTGGGTTCTGACACATTCTTGCCTTCAGCTGCAGAAAAATCTTGACCGTCCTCCAAAATTTCCGCTATTTTGTGGAAAAATATGCAGAACGAATGCAGTTATTTCCGTCGAATTAAGTGGAATTAGAAACCAGAACTAGGCAATTTCATCTCGCACGTTGTTTTCTGTGCCATATTTATTATGTTTTGTTTTTTCTGCCTGCCGGAATCATATGACAGGGTGAGACTAAATTGAACATTAGCTGTAATATTTCATATCACATCATATCACATCTGACCGAATTGGAAGGAGACACAGAGCACACTGGTGACTTGCACAGCGAAAAGCTCCTTAACTGAGGGCCTGCAAGTACGTGCTCTGTTTTTGATGGGTTGCTTTTTATTAGGCTCAGGGTCTGCCCTTTACACCGCCTCTTGGCGCTAAGGACAGTCGCGGTTATAGGAGTGTCATCTTAATTGTGTGTTTCTCTGCAGTGGAGACTTGTGTGGCAGGTGGCCATCCACAAGACATGCATCTGTGTGGACAGGGAGTCTTGTGCTACTAACTGTCAGCTTCCGGTAGCCCCTAGGGGAGTTGGTTCACTTCTTGCACCCATGTTTGACGTCTGTGTTTGCAGTGAATCATATGCTGCTAGTTACAGGTTTCTCTATTGAGAAGACCAGGCATCCTTCCACGCATGTGTGATTGTGTTGATGTCAGGACCGCTCTGTAGTTATGGGTTTCTCTTTGGTGGTGGCCCCGATAAGGCTGTGGATCCTTCATCAACACTTGCGTGAGTCGACAGTGGGGTTCACATTCACAGTATGTTTAAAGGTGGCTATGTCGTTGTTGCCTCGATATGTGTCACTGCAACAGTATCATTCTGTATACTTCACTGTCCCAGTGCCTGAGACAGAGCCTTCCTCCCCCAGACTTCCTAAGTCTCTCTAGCCAACTTGTTGATGCCTTATTGCCATATCGTCTGTATTCATTTCTCCATTGACCTTGTCTTCCTGTCCCAGGGTATGTCTCCTTGACTGAGTGATTATACTAGTGTGTTCCTGGTCCTACATCCATGTCTATGCCCCACTCTGCATATAATTGCTTGGATCATTTTGCAGTCATACATGGATGAGAATGAACTTCATCGGCAGATGTTCCCACGCCCTCTTTGAAATCCTCATTTAGCGATCATTTTTCAACATTCTGTCATGGTCATCTGTCCACAGAAAGATCAACTCGATGTTACATGCAAAATGCAAGTGTTACAGAAAATGTAGCATCTTTCGTAATAATTCTTTCTAACCGTCAGCCACCTGCTTGTATTCGCCACCAATAGACAAACTGATCATTCCACTGATAAATTCTCCAGTCATTCATCATCCTGCTCTTCTTCCAGTTTTCCAGGTCCACACATGTATTCACCCACGCATTTAAACATCCATACACAGATTTCCACTGCACTGTTGAAAAGCAGACAATATAGAGTTGGCGCTAAACCACACAACCTTGATGGATGCTGTTTATGATGCTAAAGATATCTGTGATTTCTCTCAAAGTGCCCCATTTTACCATGGACATTTAATAAGTGGAAGGCATAACCTTATAGCTTGACTGATGGTACAGATCATATTCTGAAATCATGTATGGAGGCAGATAGGTAAACCAATAAATAAACAATGATTTCCTACCTTACTATAACCTTAAGTCCACATACGGCACCAGAACTGGGGACAGAATCCAGAGGTGACACCCAGAGCTGGGTGCAATAATCCACATAGAGCCTGCAGAGCTCTACACAAAAGTGCGTAGATTCCTACACAACTGGATACAACTCACTAAGGGGGGCCTCTTGAAATGGACGCAGTATTACAAATGTAACTTCACATAGTAGTGCATCAGAACACTAAACACTATTTCTGAAGTGGTTTCAGGTGCAAGGCAAAATACTACAGGTGTGGCCTCCAAAGTTTGGTGAAAAACGTCAGAAGCCTCCTCCACAACTGGACGTAACACTTTATGTGCAACCTCTAGAAAATGACCTCTAGAATGAGCTAAATATCACGGGTGGCATTGAAAACTGGACACAAAGTCAGATGGAGTATTAAAAAATAGACACTGTGATACTAGGGGCCTGATTTAGATCTTGGCGGTCTTCCCGCAGCGGTGGAGGAGCAGAGTATTGCGCCAAGCTGAAGGTCTTACGCACACGGCTTTTTAATGTATACACGATACACAGAAAACCAACGCCACTGTCTTCTGTGCTGGCGAACCGCCCGCCGTTAGCACCTCGACGGCGGGGTCCTGCCAAGCAGATTTGGATGTCCCCGTTGGGCTGACGGTGTCCTGTCGGGGGGTGACCATAGTGGTGGGGAGACATGTAAGTAAGAAAAATGTATTTACATAAAACACATATATGTTGTGTATGTAGGTTATGTGTAGTGAGCATATTTTGTACAGTCTGCATTGCACCCCACCAACCTACACACTCCATGCAATATATACCCGCACACACCACCAGCACCTACCTTCGGGTCCTTCAAAATGGGGTACCGGCCCGTCGCAGTCAAGGTGCAGCAGGTAAGGGGGGACCAGGAGAAGGAGGAGAGGACAAAATCTGGAGGGCGGGAATCCTGGTTGGAGTCCTGCCGCCTGCTGCAGCCCATCTTGCCGTAAGGGTGGTGGTGGTGAAGTCTTGGCGGTGTCAGCGGGACCGCGGCGGTGTTCTCTCCCATTGCCAGCCAGCATCTAAATTAGGCGGGCGGACCGCCAGGGCGGCAGGCGGGGAGACTGCCAAAAAAGCCCACTATGTCCAGAGGTAAATACCATATATGAATGCAGTATATCAGGTGAGGCAATCAATGTGGTGCACCATATGCCATGTTAGACCTCCAGAGCTGTAAGCACCTCTTCAGATTGAGGCATAGAATATAGAGGTGACCTCCAGAACGGTTCACAGTGCACCATGGGTACCTCCAGAAATTAACACAACACTTCAGATGTGGCCTCCGGATTTGAACACAATGCACCAGGTGCGACCCCTAGTAGCAATGCTCCAGGTAAGGTATCTTGAATTTGACAGCTGCTCAGATGTGGTTTGAAGCACTGGACACCATGCTAGAGATGAGGCTATAAGAACTAAACACAGTACTTCAGATATGACCACCAGAACTTGACAGGTCCTCCAGATGTAACGTCTACAAATGGACACAATATCTTTGATGTGGCCTCTAAAACTAATAGCAGTGTGCCATGTAAGACATTTAGAGCCAAGCACAATTTTTCACATTTGGCTTTAGGTACTTGACTTACTATTTGAGATAAACCTACATAAATGGACACAAAACTCCCTTTATGGCACCTGAGCTGGATTCAGTATATCCAGTGTGGCCTCTTTAATTGACATAATGCTCCAGATAATGTCTGCAGTACTAGATGCATGCAGTGATGTAGCTAGGCCTTAGGCTGCCTATTAGAAATGGGGGTCTCTAGTTGGCAGAGGTAGGTACCTTTGTCCAAATAGGGACCCTTATTTCTAGTCAGGATAAGGGGGATACACACTTTATATAACCCCAGCTCACCCCCTTGGTAGCTTGGCACGAGCAGACAGGCTTATCCCAAAGGCAATGTGTAAAGTATTTGTACCAACACTCACAGTAACACAGTGAAAACACCACAAATGGACACCACACCAGTTTAGAAAAATAAAATATCTTTATCTAAACTTAACAAGACCAAAACGACAAACATCCAATATACACAGTTAAAAATATGACTTTCAAAAGGTTTCAAGAACTTGTACCATAGAAAACTATGGATGCGTGACTTTTACACAAAGTACCTGTAGTTGCGTCAAAATTCACAAGGCCAAACAGCTGCAGAGTCGGAAACAAAGAGATGTGTCAACTCCTGAGACCTTGGGGAGGCGATGTGACAGTCCCGCTGCACGCAGAGGAAGGGTTGCATCGAATCCGGTGTGAATTTGGGGGTCTCCTTGGAAGACCACCCAAAGGTGCAGGGTCCACCCTTAGTCCACGGGTCCGGGATACAAACTGAGACCAACACTGGAGCGCCGAGAGAAAGGATATTTATTACAATCTCATGAGATGTAGAGAGAGCATCAGCAACAGACACCCGCAGCTTGTCTGAGGAGGCAATCTGCCAAGCACTTTGGTTCCACGTCTTATATACCCTTCATCCCCACCCCAGGCGTGTATAGTAAAGAAAGAACACCATGGTTATGAAAAGGGGGGATGTATACAGAAAACGAACACCATAATTATACAAAGGGAGACGTGTACAGTAAAACAATGAACACCATAATTATACAAAGGGAGACGTGTACAGTAAAACAATGAACACCATAATTATACAGGCAGAGGTCAATCTGATAAGTTAGCAGATGGTCACTGTTGGGCCCCTGCAGGGGTAGGTGAAACTCATAATTACACAACAAGCAGAGGACAATCTGATAAGTCCGAAGATGGTAGCTGTCAAACCCTGTAGGGCGAAGGGCAGGGTGAGGACAGTAAGCGCAGGTGAACAGTCCTGTTCAACTGGGGTTAGCAAGAGTTCAGTCAGATTGTGGCAAACAAAGGCACGGACAGTCCTGCTCGGCTGGTTTAGCATGAGTTCAGGCAGGTGGCGGTAGGTCAGGTCAGATCAGGAACAGGGCGTTGGTGGCAGTGCAGAGGTGAGGTGAATCAAGATGTGAAGCCACAGAGCATTCGTGACCCCTGTAGAGAGGTCGCAATGGAGGATGAAGCGCAAAATGGCTGAGCTAATGGCAAGACAACAGACATACTTTTCCACAGTCCCTCCTTTTGCCATAAGCGAAATCATTTTTAGTCAATTGCAATGTCCATCAATAGCTGTATCTCACGTTCAATCATTATTTTATTGTTCTCGACATGAGTATTTATAGGGACTGGCTTGATAGCACTTGCGCAGAGGTCGCAAAGTGGGGGACCACATTGAATGCAAAGACAGCAAAAGAAAATCAATACAAGAGGTATCAGGACGATCATTAGGACTTTCCACCCCCAAGTCAGTAGAAGTTGCCACAACCAGAGGCCAAGGGACCATGAGCCGGTATCTTGATGAAGATCAGAGGTGATTCGATGAAGCGTGGAAATAGCCTCATAGACAGATGAGGAATGATCTGGGATGTACACACAGCAGCTGGTACCGATGATGCGGCACTCTCCTCCGCGGTCAGCAAGGATGACGTCAAGGACCATGCGGTTTTGTAAAACGACGAGGCGTACCGCTTGGAGCTCCGCTGTGTTGTTGGCCAGAATACCAGCTGTGATGTTGACAGTTGCTTCCATGACCCTGATGAGGTGGCGAATGTCTCTGCTGTTTTCCATCGGTCCCCAGAAAGGAAGGATGCCTTTCATGGCATCCAGGAACAGTTGAGAGGTAGTGTCTGCTTGGTCGACCACTTCGTTGCTGCGGCGGACGCAATGATGAAGAGGAGGAGCAATATAGGCAGGAGGAAGGAGAAACGCTATATAACATGTGCCTCCCCAGTTTTTGTGAAGCCAGGTGTATGGTTTTGTCCCACACACAAAATAAGTGTTTGGGGAAGCAACAAGCGGTGGTGGAAATGTCATGTTCAGAGTTGCTGTTATGGCACAAGAGCTGTCCCCAACGTACTCAGTACCTAAGCCTTTGATGCATATAAGTCCAGGAATGCGAACAACGGATGGGGGCAATGTTCGCTTGGCGGGGGCCTTCTTTTGAAGCTAGAAAAGCGAAGACGGTCAGTGGTGTTGAAGATCAGCATTTCCTCTTGCTCATCTTCCGATATTTTCATGGGACTGTTAGTTGGACAGAAAGGGTTGATGGTGTTGCCCGTCTTGTTCCACCATAATTCGTCCCGGAATTGCTGGAGAATGGTATCAGCGATGTTGCTAGTCTGCTGGGCATCCATGATGAGCATCATCCAGGCAAGGCAAGAGGCATGTACAGAGTAGGGGTAAGGAAAAAGCGATATTGGGTTTCTCCGTGAATTGAGGCAGAAGACCACAGACCCAACAGTTCGTTTTGTTCAGGACCATATTATGTTGATGCAACATTTGAATAAAAGTGTTGTTCCAAAAGTCTTGTCTTCTGTGTTGGAGATAAGGGGGCAAGGACACCTGCGAGTGTTCAGTAGGTGTGGCATCAGTCGGCAATATGGTACCTTTTGCCGGCGCTTTTTCCTCTATAATCCAGAAGATGATGGTAAGAATGATCGTGAGGCAGAGAAATACTGTTAGCACTATTGACCTTCGATTATGCAGTCTGTTATGAAATGCCTTCTTCTGGTCTGCGTTTTTAGGCATAGTCGATCTTCTTTTGGGCTCTACAGCTGTCAGAGAGGGAGACTGAGCCCTACGCGTCGCTGGTAGCTGGTGTTTGCTTCACTGGCTAGGCTTCTCAATACCCCACTATAAGGAGTATCGATCCACCCCACCAGACTGTACTACCGCCCTGTGACTTTTGGCTCAGCCCTCCTGTCCAGTCGCTGGAGCCCCAGAGGTCATGCGAGGACGGAGGTTGTATCTTCCTTTGGCTGGCACAGTGTGGTCTTCGAACAGTTCGAGCTCTGGTTCTTGGAGGCCATACACTGGGCGGTCGTGTGCCAGTACTTCCTTGTAGGCAGACAGAGTTGGGTCAGTCTGTGTGATGCTGGGGACCTTCCGGCAATGAACTGCATGCACCCACGATTTCTTGCCTTCCACTCGTAGGGCTGTTCGGGTCGTCAGGAGGAATAGCAGAGGACCTTTCCACCGGGGCTCCAACGTTTGCTTCCGAGCAAAGTTCTTCACCAGGATGTAGTCGCCTGGCCGGATGGTGTGTCCTGGCCCCGTGGATCGGTCCGGCAACGCTTCCTGATCCTGCTGATTAATAGAAGACAAAGTTTGTGTAAGTACAGACAAGTAGTCGCTCAGCATTTCACAAGGAGAATCCGACAAGGTGGTAGCAGGGGGCGCGCCCCAAATGTTCATTGGGCGTCCAAAAACCACCTCGTATGGGGTCAACGAGGTGCGAGAATGCGGGACAGATCTTATTGATAGAAGGGCCAGTGGCAATGCGTCAGGCCATCTAAGCCCCGTAGTCTCCACTATTTTGGCTAGTTTTGATTTGATGGTGGCATTGTATCTTTCCACCAGGCCTGCTGACTGGGGGTGAAAGACTGCGTGGAATTTTTGCTTGACCCCTAGTCCAGCTAATATGTGTTTGACTACCTCTCCAATGAAGTGGCTCCCGCTGTCACTCCAGAGTACCCGGCAAAGGCCATAGCGGGGAAAGAATTCTTTCAACAACATCTTGGCGGTTGTTAGGGCAGTGTTGTCTTTGACCGGGTAGGCTTCCACCCATTTGCTGAATGCGCAAACAACCACTAGGACATATTTAAGGTTGTTGCACCGTTCCATCTGGATATAATCCATCTGTAAGACCTCGAAGGGTGCCGTGGGGATGGCAAACCCAGCTCGTGGTACCCGGGTCCCTTTTCCTACATTGTAACGGAGACATACTAAACATTGCTGTACCAGCCTTATGGCGGTAGACCGGAGTTGGTTGTTATCCCACACCTCCTGTAAGATTTTAGTTATGGTGGCAGCATCGGTATGGGCCGGTAAATGAGTCATGTTCAACAATGGGAGGAGATAGGCATTTGGCAATTTCCATAATTTTGTGTCCTTGGACCGCCAACAAATCTCCTCGTCAAGCATGCCCTCCTTTTCCCATTGTTGAAGTTCTCCAGGAGTGGCAGTAGACTGGATGTCCCTGATCTGTTGTCTAACGTCACGCCACTTCTCTGCTTGGGATTTTATTATGTACATGGCGGTATGTGTTCTTTCTTGTGCAGTGGCTCGGGCTGTCTCATCAGCTAAGGCATTTCCCAGTCCTATTTCGTCTGTGATTTTCTTGTGGGCATTGCATTTTACAATAGCTAGTGTTCGGGGCAGTGTCAAGGCTTGTAGTAATGCAGTTACTAAGTCACCATGCCGGATGGGCGTACCATGTGACGTCAAGAATCCTCTCTCTTTCCAAAGGATACCAAAACTGTGTGCTACTCCAAAGGCATATTGGCTGTCGGTGTAAATGGTGACCGCTAGACTCTGGCTAAGGATACAAGCGCGGGTGAGAGCTATAAGCTCTGCTGCCTGGCCCGATTTCTGAGGTATGCGTGCAGTTTCAACAATGGTGTTGGTAGTAGTGACGGCATAGGCAGCAGATGTGGTACCATCTGATAGTTTAATACAGGACCCGTCCACCCATAATTGCCCATCCTGTTCCGTCAGAGGGATGTCTTTCAAATCTACCCGCCCCTTAGTCTGTTCTTCTGTTTGGAAGAGGCAGTCATGTGGAGTGTCTGTGGTGTCTGAATCTGGTGTGGGCAGGAGTGTGGCGGGGTTCAAGGTCGTACAGCGCTTTAATGTGATGTGGGGTGCTAACAACGTAAGTTTGTATCCTGTCAGTCGTGCACTAGTGAGGTGTTGTGTCTGTCTGGTTTAGTAGTATACCGACTGCGTGGGGAACTAACACCGTCAGTTTAGATCCTAAAACAATTCCCTCACTTTGTCGAATAGAGACGGCCGCAGCCGCGACCGCTTTAAGACAAAAGGGCAGACCTCGGGCCACAGGGTCTAGAGTGGCCGAAAAGTAGGCGCACGGGCGTTGTTTGGTGCCGTGAATTTGGGTCAAGACCGAGAGAGCGCATCCTGAGCGTTCATGGGTGTAGAGGCAGAAGGGTTTAGAGTAGTCAGGTGTGCCCAGTACTGGTGCAGAACAAAGAGCGTGGCGTAAGTCTTCAAAGGCTTGGTCGTGTTCATGTGTCCAAGGGAGGGGTGTGGGTGTGTCTTTTGTAAGTAAAGCAAGGAGTGGCTTAACTATGAGGGAAAAATTTGGAATCCATTGACGACAAATGAAGTGAGGCCAATTAGTGCACGAACATCTCTTTGGGTAGTAGGAGAAGAAAGGCGTAGTATTGTCTGGATGCGGTCAGGTGTGAGTGTACGTCCCTCCTTAGACAGCAGATGTCCGAGGTAGGTCACCTGCTGTCTACAATACTGTAACTTATTCTTGGACACATATGGCCCTGTGACGCCAGAAAGTGTAAAGTAGTAAGTGATGCGGTGCGGGCCAGGGACGGAGTGTCCGCAGCCAAAAGAATGTCATCGACATACTGAATGAGGACAGTGCCGGGTGGTAACTGTATCTGGTCGAGCTGTTGTTTAAGGGCTTGGCTGTATATGCTCGGACTCTCGGTGTACCCTTGTGGAGCCCGGCAGAATCTGTATGATTTGTTTCTTATGGTGAAACCAAAAAGGTAGCGTGAATCAGGATGTATTGGTATGGAGAAAAAGGCATTCTTGAGGTCTATCACGGTAAAGGTGGTAGCAGTTGAAGGGATCATTGTTAATATAGTTGTTATGTCAGAGACCACAGGATATTGCGGGACCACTATTTTGTTGATCGCGCGAAGGTCAATGACGAAACGGTATATTTTCTCAGAGGTGGACGTGTGTTTCAGGACTGGAAGGATAGGACTATTGCAAATGTTGGACTGGACTTCCTCAACTACCCCTGATGTAATCATATCCTGTACTATAGTCATGAGGGCCTTTTCTCCTTCTGCAGAAATCTTATACTGAGGTAGGCGGGAAGAGGTGCATTTTGTTTTACTGTTATTTGGACAGGGTCCATGACAATCTCCCCCACATCGGTGTCCGTGACAGCCCACAGGGTAGCTGGTAATTGGAATCAGTGAGACAATAAAAACGTGATTCATAACCGATGGGGCAATCATTGTCAAACAATATGACTCGGACATTTTGGAGAGAACAGCGAATGGTGGCTCTGTAGTGTTTTAACAGATCAATGCCCATCAGGTTATCTGGGCAATTTGGGGAGAGCAGAAAAGAGGCCATCGCTGTGTTCCCTTGTATGTCCAGGGGTACCTTAGTAGAAAGGGGGTTAGTAGAGGGCGTGCCGTCAAATCCTACGGAGGTGATCGATAAGCCGGACAGGGGTGCCCTAGGAATCAGTTCTTTTGATAGGGCACTTCTAGAGGCCCCGGTGTCAACCAAAAATTTGCCCTGCGTACCAACCACCTTAGCTGTGACATAGGGACCTGTTTGATCGACAAGAAGTTCTACTGGTTCCTTCCCCTGTCCCTGGCTATCTCATGCATACTCGTTGTCGGGGTACTGATCAGTGGTAAAATCTTGGGTAACAGCCTGCTTGGAATTATCAAAGACGTTTGGACGCTGAGCGCCAAAGGGTGGCGCAGGACCTCTCCCTCTTCCTCTAGGTGCTCCTCGCCCTCTCCCTATGGTATTTCGATGCAAAAGTGGACAAACTGCACGCCAGTGGCCTGTTTCTTTACAATATGCACACTGGTCCTGGGACAGTTGACGTGGGGGCTGGTGTGTTCTAGCAGCCGCAGGCATATAATTGTTCTGTTGGCCCCTACCGTTTCCTCCCCCTCCCGTGCTTATCTGGGAAAGCATCACCTTTTCTTTTAGGTCTTTTCTTTTTCTGTCTTTTTCCTCCTCTATTTTATTTTGCAGATGTTCGTAATATTGGGCCATTGTCAGGATCTGCGCTATTGTTGCCGCAGGCCCCGTGCTTTCGCTACTCTGTAACCTAGTGGAGATCGGTAGCAACAATCCCTTAACAAAAGTCTGAACTAGTAAGTGTCGGCCTGTCTCAGTCGTCGTGTCCTGTCCACTATAGTCAACAAACACCTGGCTGAGTCGAGAGAAGTAGTCAGACGTTGTTTCCTCAGACTTTTGCTTACACGCAGTAATGACTGTCCAGTCAACCTTTCTGGCCGGAATGGTGGCCTTCAGCTTTGTTACTATGCGACCTGGTAGTGCTAAAATAGCTTCCGCTGGCCTTTCCCCTGGTTTTCTATCCTTATCCATTGTTACTAAATCTTCCCACTTGTGACCGAATACAGTCAGATCGTCTATTTTCCTTATTGGTCTCCAGATGTCTGGCGGCAGTATTAGCCCAAAAATTGATCTATGTCTGTTAAGGTCATGGTGTAGGTGGCAATAACCGTGTCCAACCCTTCGTAGAATCCAATAGGATTCTTCCGGGGGTCGGGTAAGTCCTTTTAAAAGCTAAGATGTCAGCTCGAAGCCACGGAGTGTACACCCAATTATATAACGTCCTGCTCTTCGCATCTGGACTATCTAATCCCTCAGCAGTACCCTGTCCTCGAGCAGGGACAAAAACTGGAGCAGCTTCCCTTATCGGTGCCATATGACCTCCCATCGCTCCCTCCACTACTGGTTCTTTTTCCTCTTCCTCCTGGTCTCTCCTCAAACTTTCCATCATTTGTAGTGTAAATGCTAACAAGCTGTGGCTTTCCTCAGCACTTCCTCGTCCCTCTGTCAACTTACGATACAATTCTGTAATATGGCCTGCTGGTGTTACTCCGTGGCGTTTCTCATAAAGAGAGAGTATTTCATGAGCAAATTGCTGTAGGAAGTAGCCCTTGCAGGGTGGTGCATAGGCTTCATAGATCGCACAGATCTGGTTTGATGTGGAAAGATCCTTCAGGCAGGTGCGAACGAGATCATTCAGAGCCTGTTTCTCTGTAGGTGTAATGCGGTGTGTGTGTGATCGAACAGAGGGGGCTAAATCGGGATCAGATGGTGCAGGAGAGGCAGTGTGGTCGGGAGGTGGAGGTTGGGCGTTAGGGGGTGGTGCATTCTCACCGGCCGGCTGTGGGATATGATGGGGAGGGACATGGTATGGTGGTGGCAATGGTTGGAGGAGAAACTCCTCCTCCTGGGGGTCCGTTCGTGACAAGGGAGCGTAACGTACAGAGTATTGACCGGACATATTTAACCTGTATTCCCTATCTGCACACGCGATGTTTGAAGCAACCTTTTCACGTCGCAATTCCTCTAATGCCTGTTTATCACTTTTCCGAGCCTCTTTCTGTAATCTAGCCTGAACCCTTCTCACCCTCTCAGTCCCTTCCTTTTTCCACTGACCCAAGGCATCAAACATTGCTTGTCGGGACCTCCTCCTATGAAGTTGTGCCTCTACGGCCTCAAGCTTCTTGGGTTCGAAAGAGCCGTACATAGGCCATTGAGTCTCTGTATCCTTAGACGTGTATTTATGCCACAATGAGTTATACATTATGGGAGAAATACCATACTTTATGTACATGTCCTTACTAGGGGTACCTTCCGGAGGAGCCGGCTGACTATCCTCCAGCACCCTTGATCGAGATGTGCAACAACAAAACCATGGTGCAAATTTATTACACACGGGCATGCTTTTCTATGTTATCTTACCAAGCGTCTCCACAAGTTTCTAAGCCGGACAAAAAGTCCACATTACCCGTTTACCTTCACTTTTTGCAAAGAGTGAATAAAAAAATAAAAAAACCAGATAACCAAAACCAAACAAACAAAAGGTATCGCCCATCGGCGATCCTACCAGAATCCTTTGTCTCGTTCTCCAGGCGGTCTCTTTACTGCAAAGCTCGTCCAAGTCTATCGGGGGCTCCAGTCAGGACCGGTGCCACTTGCGGGGGTCTTTTCAGATGCAGCAAATGTCGGGTGGTGGCTACGAAGACGAGGGTCTCTTTCGCGTAGGTATACTCCACCACCGTCCGTTCAAACTTCCTCGTAGGGACCCCTCGACCGGGCAGCCGCGTCACTGATGGGGCCCCACGTTGGGCGCCAATTGTGGATTTGGGGGTCTCCTTGGAAGACCACCCAAAGGTGCAGGGTCCACCCTTAGTCCACGGGTCCGGGATACAAACTGAGACCAACACTGGAGCGCCGAGAGAAAGGATATTTATTACAATCTCATGAGATGTAGAGAGAGCATCAGCAACAGACACCCGCAGCTTGTCTGAGGAGGCAATCTGCCAAGCACTTTGGTTCCACGTCTTATATACCCTTCATCCCCACCCCAGGCGTGTATAGTAAAGAAAGAACACCATGGTTATGAAAAGGGGGGGATGTATACAGAAAACGAACACCATAATTATACAAAGGGAGACGTGTACAGTAAAACAATGAACACCATAATTATACAAAGGGAGACGTGTACAGTAAAACAATGAACACCATAATTATACAGGCAGAGGTCAATCTGATAAGTTAGTAGATGGTCACTGTTGGGCCCCTGCAGGGGTAGGTGAAACTCATAATTACACAACAAGCAGAGGACAATCTGATAATTCCGAAGATGGTAGCTGTCAAACCCTGTAGGGCGAAGGGCAGGGTGAGGACAGTAAGCGCAGGTGAACAGTCCTGTTCAACTGGGGTTAGCAAGAGTTCAGTCAGATTGTGGCAAACAAAGGCACGGACAGTCCTGCTCGGCTGGTTTAGCATGAGTTCAGGCAGGTGGCGGTAGGTCAGGTCAGATCAGGAACAGGGCGTTGGTGGCAGTGCAGAGGTGAGGTGAATCAAGATGTGAAGCCACAGAGCATTCGTGACCCCTGTAGAGAGGTCGCAATGGAGGATGAAGCGCAAAATGGCTGAGCTAATGGCAAGACAACAGACATACTTTTCCACCGGTCTGTATGGGGAGCGATGCGTCGATTCTTCATGACGGTTCCAGTCCGCATGTGATGCGTCGGGAAAACTTGCCACACAGGTGCGATGCGTGGAAATCTGGGATGCGTTGGTGATCGATGCAACGGCTCTGCGTCGGTTTCTTCAGCTGCGATCCCTCGATGCGTCGATTCTTGCAGTGGCGACAGGTGCTGCGTCGGTTTTCACAGCGGCACGGCGATGCGTGGAAATTTTTCTCGTGCTGTTGAGATGCATGGGAAAAACAGCTGAAAGAAGAGCGATGTGTCAATTTTTGCAGTTCTTTAAGTTTCTTCTTTCTTCGAGCTCCCAAACAGCAGCAACAACCTCCAGAGGTCCAAAACTGGCACAGGCACCTCTTGGCAGGTCAGAACTCACAGCAGCAGAGTTCAGGGAAGGTGGGGGTGAAGTCTTTGTGTCCCTGAGACTTCAGAACAGGAGGCCAGCACACACAGGCCCTTGGAGATCTCCTTCAAGCAGGGGACACAGCACACAGCAAAGTCCTTCTCCTTTCCTTGGCAGAAACAGCAACTGCAGGCCAACCCCACACAGCACACTGCAAAGGGGCAGTACTCCTCCTCAGTCTCTCCAGCTCTTCGCCTTGGCAGGGGGTCCTCTTGAATTGCAGGAATGATCTAAAGTTCTGGGGTATGGGCCCCAATATTTATACAGCAAAATCCTTTGTCCCCTGGTAGCAGAGAAGCCCTGTGCCCAGTCAAAATCAGTTCTGTCCTCTCTGGTGCAGCTTCTTGGCCTGAGGTGGAGACATCATTGTGGAAGGCAGACCAGGCCCATTCAGGTGAAAGGAAATCTCCCAGCCCCTCCCCCCCCCCTACTCTAAATGCAGCCCAGGTCTATTCAGCCCAGCCCTGACTCATTCAGACTCTCTGGAGCCACTGCACATCCCCAGCCCCTGTCACTCCAAAGCCAGACAGTCAATTCACATCCTAGCAGAGGCACACTGGATGGCTAAGCAAGAAAATACCTAGTTTCTAAAAGTGGTATTTTCAAACACAGAATATAAAAATCACCCTTACTAAAAGATGCATTTTAACAATCTGAGGTCAGGCATACTAAACTTTATTTTCCTACCTTGTTCCCAGGGGTAGTTAGGCTTACAAGATGTTATAAGCAAACTCCCCATTCTTTCCTATGGGAGCAGATAGCCTTGCAATATGGAAAAACGAAATTTGGCAGTATTTCACTATCAAGACATGCCACACACACCAGGGCATGTCCTACCTTTCACATACACTGCACCCTGCCCACAGGGGTACCTTGGGCCTACCTTAGGGGTGACTAACATGTAAGAAAGGGGAAGGTTAGGGCCTGGCAAGTGGGTGTACTTGCCAGGTCAACATGGCAGTTTAAAACTGCGCACAGACACTGCAGTGGCAGGCCTGAGATACCTTTTCAGGGCTACTCATGTGGGTGGCACAATCAGTGCTGCAGGCCCACTAGTAGCATTTGACTTACAGGCCCTGGCACATGTGGCGCACATTACTAGGGGCTTACCAGTAAATCAAATATGCCAATCAGGGAGAACCAATCATAATAGTTTTCATAGGGAGCACTTGCACTTTGACACTGATCAGCAGTGGCAAAGTGCCCAAAGCATCTAAGCCAGCGAAAATGAAATCCAGCACAGCATCAAAAATACAGGAGGTAGAGGCAAAAAGTCAGGGGAAACCACGCCAAGGATGCCAGGTCTAACACCGCCCTTGGCGACCCCTGTGAGCGGGGGAGGGGGTGCTGGTGATTCGCGACGGCCGCAGGTAAGAGCGGGGGAGTGGGAGAGGGGTTCGCCGGCCACCACCCCCAAAAAACTCGTGCCACCTGGGGCAGACCGCCTCCCCCCTTGCTGCGCCACTGGATGCATGACACCAGAAGCAGCCTCCATATTTGAGTTCATATTCCAGAAGTGGCCTCCTAAGGTGAATCACTGATGCCACTGTACTCCACACGCAGCCTAACCACAAATGAGTTCTCTAGAACTGGACTCACCAACCCGACACAGCATTCCTGAGGACCCCCTTCACAGCACAACACTCCAGATGAGGCCACACCAGTGAGGTGTACACTGCATGTTTGTAACACATCCTGCTTTTTCCTGCTGATTTATGGTCTCACCCTCTGCAGCACAACATTCCATTTGCCTGCTCTGCCTGTGGGCATTCCCATTGTTTAACCACTTCACTGCTGTTTATCATGGTAATTAAAAGATTCTTAGGGACAATTACGGTAGTCAAAGGATTCTTAAAGACAAGGGAAGCTTTCAGAGCTGCTACCTGTGCTGTGATTGCTCTGTGCCCATGAGCTACGCTTGTACCATGGTTGCACTTGCTGCCAGCTGGACTGTACCTTTTCCTTGTTGATTAAATTTGTACAGTTGCTGCTGTGCTTTTGCTACCCAAATGTACCTGTGCGGGCAGCATGATTGGATTTATCAGTGCTTGCTTTTGCAAAGCTACCTGAACACATTACAGAGCATAGCAGTGTGTATCTACACTGAGTAAGCACGGTTATTTTATAAAGTATGCAAGCATTCAGGAGAGAGTACATTGCATGTGGGTGGGGTGGTAAATACAGGAGGCATGCCTTTGTATTCACACATTGGGAGCATTGTTGGGGAGAGGATGTAGCCTTACGGCTAGAGCGGTCGACCTCGAAGCTGGGGAACTGGGTTCGAGTCTCGACAATGACGCTCAACATCCTGTGATTCTGGGCAAATCACTTAATCTCCCCGTGCCTAACAAAAATAAATGTGTTCTTGTGTAATGTAACTGGTGCTCATGTAAAGCTCTCTGATACCCGATGTCTCGGGTCTAGTTCGTGCTATATAAAACTCTAAAAAAAAAAAAAATTGTTAGAGCCATTTTACATTCCTGGTAGATCAACTTAAGTAAGGCGATGCTGTTGGAAGAAGGAGATGTTTAGTCAGGAATAATTCATCACCTTTACACAATTTAATTGAGGGGCTGCTTGACCCGCCTTTTCTCCCCCTTTTTCAGTTGACCACTACCGTAGATGTAAACACTCATCTTCCAAACCACAGCACCCACCATTAATGTGGCCAGAGGAAGCTAGAAAGCCTCCATTACCCACACACCACTCCTGCACCAAGAGCTTCGTCAGATGCAACCATGCCTCAGACATCACTATACCTACATGAAAACTAGCACTAAGAGGTCAAGCGAAGCTCGTCTCCCACCTTACACGTACATATTGTCTGAGCATCGTATGTCCCCTAGACCTGGCAAGCACTAGCCGATTTGTCATGCACCTTTGTTAGACCAATCCGGAAATAATCTAAGCTATTTTCCTGTGCAGTTTAACCGTCAGGATACTCCGTCCCAGGTCTGGGTTTTACTCATCTAAAGAAATGCATCTATAATTCTCCCTGGCATGAGACGAACAGAAATCAGTGTGATAGGACAGGGAATCCCAAACCTTTGCGAACCCCCTATATAAGCGTGGTTTCCCTGAGGACAAACAAGATCTCTCTACTCAATGTGATCATTCTGCCGAGCGAACATGAATAGTCTCTATCTCCATTTTTGTCCCAGGACGGTCGGAGAGTATTGTATTATTGTATGGAGACGAACCCCTCATCCCCAGTCTATCTGGTAGGGAATGGGGGTGGGGGGGGTCAGACTTTCAAAAGAACACACTTGCTCCACCATTCATTGCCTCATATGTTAAGTTGTGCCACCCTTAATTACACTCTGTCAATAGGCTGATGATGTATTTATTTTTATTTATTTATTTATTCATTGTTTTCTTTAACGCGAACAAGACCCAAGTAATTGGGTGTCAGAGCGCTTTACATCATCACCCCTTTACAATCAGAGGATATTCATTTCTTTAACCACAAGCTTAAAAACATGTTCAACAGATGCTAACCCGTGTCCCACCTGCAACAAATTGAAGAATAAGGAAATCATTAGGTAAAAGTGAAACATGACATCAACAATCTTCTGAACCAAAGAAGGTCCACTCCTGATATCCTAGCTGTCCCCTATGGTTATAATATTGCTACTTTAAAACAAATATACATTGTTCGATTTACTTGATTGTAGACAACATCACTGTAGATAGACCCAAGAGAGTAACTGTCTTATACCTTACGGAGGTCTACTTGAACAGCAAACTGTAGAAAGGCCTTAGTCTCCTTTTTGAATCGTGGACCATACGTGATTCTCCTAATATTCGGTGGGAGCGAATTCCAGATCCTTGGTGCAGCTCCCGTGAACGCTCTGTCATATGATCTCTTCTTACGGAAGAATGCAGGTTTTAGCAAAAAATCTTTAGATCCCCTGGAGGGTCAACTGCCTCCTGATAACCAGGTAGTGTGGAGTTTTGTGGTGTATTGCCTTGTGTGTGATACATGCAATCTTGAAATGTATTCTTGCCTCGTACGGTAGCCAATTGAGCGCTTTCAGATGTGGAGATATGTGGTCAAATTTTTTTGATCCCGTTATAAGTCTGGCTGCTGTATTGAGACATGCTCTTAGGGGGGCTGTAGAGATCTTAGGAAGCCCTGAGAGGGTCGTGCATCCGTACTCAATTCTTGATATGACCAGTGCCTGGACTGCCATTTTGAGATCATCTGATTCGATAGTTACTTTGCCAGCTCATTGGAGGTTGTTGTATTCTATATTGGAATGAATTCATGTATGGTTTCTATTGGCAGAGGCATCAGTGGATGATCAGCTTCTGGGCCCTTCCTACTTTTCATCTTATCTACTTTCTGCATTAAACCTATAATTGCACCATTAAGACTATTGGAAAACTTGATTATTACATCAGTCCTACCTGCTGGCTCTTCAGTCTGCATCTGGAAGATAAAACCTTCCATTAATGAGGCTTACATGGGATCCCGATGGCTCTCTTGTGATCAACGGGCCTACTCTCACCTCCTATTGTCACAGCAATATAAGGGTTGACACTGCTAAATTATTGGTCAGTAATTCAGGAGCCTGGCAGTCCTTCTCAAGAACTAGCAAGCGAGAGGTCGTGGGTCCCTCCCTGGGGCCACCTTGAGTAAAGGTTGTTCAGGACCCTGTTGTGAAATACACTCTGTGTCTTCGGTTCTGTCCCAGCTGTGACCAACTATATCACACACACAGCTGTGAGTCCGCTCTAGCCTCAGCATGTCTTGTCATCACAGACCCTGTGCCGGTCTGGCTAACACTCCAATGTACCCTGAGTGAAGCACAAACAACCCCCAGTCTAAGTGTAAGCACCAAAGTAGGGCAATAAGGAATCCGAGTTAAAAACCTTCTCTGACTGAAGTAAAAACATGACCCTGGGCAGGGTGTGTCATATTAACTTCTTCCAAGCACATTTCATACCCAAATACTGTACACCTTACTGGCGGCCCAGAAGGAATTAGTGAATGCCGTTATATAACAAAACACATAAAACTGCATGACAATGCAGGTGCTACATAAAGAGGGCTGTGAGGAACATCCCTGAAAGCATATGAGCTATAATTCTAACATCGCCATCACAATCTTCCAAAAGTAAAGACCTATACTAACGGGGAGATTGTATGGTAAACCCCTACTTTCAAATACATTTTCTTGTAAAGCATAAAAGCACAATAAAACAGAAAATAAAAGAAGTCCAGAACCATGGCTGTAGTGATTTTGAGTGCCTCCATTGGCCACACCACAGATGCATCTCTCACGATTTTGACATACCTGGCCCACAGCATGGTATAAGGTAGAAGCATGCAGGGTGCTTTGCTAGGGGGAGTCTGGGTGTACAGATGCTTCTTTCTGTCCAGATAGGCCTTAATTTGCCTGAGTAGAATTTTAGTCACTCCAGCAAACCCACTTCAAGAAATCACCACCTTATCAAGGAATGCTTTACTAGACAGCCAATCTAAAGGGGGACTGTTTACATTTGGGCTAAGTAGCATGCTTTGGTAAGCTAGGCTATGCTTTGCTATGTCATGTTATACTATTCAGGAGGTACAGGTAAACAGGCTTAAGGCAGGCCTCGAGAAATCTAATCTAACATCTGACTATGGCGAGTCAGATGTTATCAGTAGGAGCTATTTTTATGGACTGTTGGCCTGTCTGGACAGAGACTCCAGCTGACAAAGAACAGGTGTTATTAGAATTAATAAAGTGAAAGAACAATAAAGATTCGTGTTACATTTGCTGTGCTTAAAGACAGAGGTCAGAGCCCAGCTTATGTCTTTTGCAGATTGTTCCTTATTTTAACCTGGAGATGGTGTTTACAGTCCTCTAACTTTGCTGCCAGAGAAAGAAAAGTAAAGTGAACTGTCGGACAATCATGCTGTGTGCGATAAAAGTCAATGAAATGCTATAGGATGTCACTTTTGTTTTTTTAAGGCATTTAAATACTTGTAAATGAACTGTACAAACATTTCAATATATATTTCAGTAGTTGGGAAAGCACTTTTTTAATATTCTTTTTAATTCTAATGTGTGATGGAAACAAATATTTTAATAAGATCAAAACAAATCAGTACACTTGGTGATGTGCAATTGATAAATATTGGCTGAAATCCAATTTCCCTATTATCGTTTGCATGCTGTATTGTTTTATCAGTAAAACTGCATGCCAGTGGGAAAGATTGTGGCCATTTCAATGGAAAATGTGCTGTCTGTAAATGACAGAGCACTACCACATCATGCTTTAAGTAAGAGATCTATTAAAAGTGAGAGTTTTTAAACATGAACTTAGAAACATTCCTGCCCTGCCCTTATAACAATGCTATTGATGAACCAAGAGGCAAGTGAGGGGTTATGTGTACCTTTTATGTGGGCTACATTTTTATTATACACGGTGCAAATGTGTAGTCTGTTAAATCAAACATAAGAGCTTTTGTCACTCAACATCCTATGGTTCTGGGCAAATCACTTATTCTCCCCATGTCTAACAAAATTAATGTGTCCGTCTGTAACGCAACTGGTGCTCATGTAAAGTGCTCTGATACCTTCGGGTCGAGTTTGTGCTATATAAAACTCCCCACAAATAAAAAAAAAGTGAGCATGGGGCAAGGTCCAAGGCCGCACCAACAGGTCACCTGGGGCGTCCAACTGCAGAGATGTGTTACGGCGTCGGGTGTCCCTTTCACTTTAAATGGAACGGGAACGGTCCGGTTGCAAAGAGGCTGCAAGCTGGGACTGGGAGACCAGTCAGGCTGAACCAACAAGGGGGGCTCAGTTCTCACGATGCTTGGGGACGTGGGGACACCTTTGGTTCTCTTCTCCTTGGGCCAGAGTGGCAGGGTGCAGAGATATTCTGAGGCATTGGGTTTTTGTCAACGGAGACATTTGCGGTAGAGTGGGCCTACACAAAGAGGCTGCAGGGGGCGTCGGTGAGTCCACTGTGGGCTAACCCAAGTTCTGCGTTGTCTCTGGAGGGTCGGGGGACCACACTGGCACCATTGGCCCACTTCAACTCAGACTAGGGGGATTGGGTGCAGTGGTGCTTTTTGGTGTTTTGGGTTGCGGCAGTCCGGAATCCTCAGTTCTTTTGGAGTGCCTGCAGGATGCAAGGAGGCAGCTCCACTACTCCATGGGAGTTCCTGGAGTCTTTGTTGAAGACAAGCAGTCCTCCCAGGCTTTTGGAGGCACAGCAACTGCAGGATGAGACGACTTTAGCTCAATCTGGTGGGAACAGCAGACAGGCCAGCAGGGTTGGTGCCAAGTCAGTTGCTTCTCGACAGTCCTTGCTTCAGTGTCCTTCTAAGGTCAGCAGGAATCTGATTTCCTGGTGCCAGGGCCTCCCCTAAATATTAGATTTAGGGGTCTTATGGGAGTGTAGGGTAGTAGCAAATAGGCTACTTACCCCTGGGATTACCACTCCCCCGATATGACCACTTCCTATGGGACGTGGGCATAACCCAGTCCCAGAGTTCCTAATTCTGCCAACACCACGATGACAGACTTTTGAATTTTATAATCACATCAGGTAGCCCACCTTAGGGGTGGAACTAGACTGAGGGAGGGCCCACCTCTCTGACTACTAATGATTCAGCCTTTCCTGGCACCAAATGGGGCCTGGTCAGGTGGTTGGCATCCCCTCACCTGTAAGGAAAGCCAGATTCACATACCAAGGGTGGTGGGATTTTCGAAGCTCCCTGCCTTGGAATGCTAATTCACCAGCCTTCCTAGAGGAGGTGTAAAGCACCTCCCTCCAGATCAGGCATTGTTCCTGACCTCCTGAGAGTGTGGACTCTCACCCTTGGGGTCAGAAACTCATCTGTGATGGCAGGCTGGACTGGACCAGTCAGCCAGCACACTAGAGGGCTGGTAGGTTTCCGGGGGTACCTCTAAGGTACGCTCTCGGTGCATGTATTAATAAATCCATAATCAGCGTGGGTTTATTAATACGAGGTGTTGATACCAAACACCATATGTTTCAGTGAAGCCATTATATAGCTGAGGAACTTGTTTTGACCAGTGTCCAGTACATACCTTAAGGTGGCTTCCCTGCTCACTTGCAATATCCAGTAATAGAACTTGACATCACAGGGGCACATCTGCTCATGCAGATATGTCCTTGCATAAAATATAATGCACCCTGCCTTAGGGCTCAAAGGCCTGCTGTGGGAGGTGACTTACATATATTAGGTGCAGTGACTTGGACATGACACACCGGAGGGTTCCATGTCAGAACTAGTTTAGGATCTCGTAGAGTAAAATACCCATAGATTGGTAAAATATTGGAAAACTAGATTGGCAGAAACTAGGTAGATGTTACCAATAGAATAATTCAGAAATGGCAGTCTTCAGAAAAGGTTAATATTATAGCGTAGTCATGAAAAACGATAAACCAATATAATTTCTCTATACGCTATTCTAACAAATTTTCATAGAATGCAATTTTATACCAAATGGCTGTTACATAGAACACCTGCTTTTTAAAATAAAATCAATTAGCAAATTTCAACAAACTGTTTCAGAAGCTCAATGGAAGAGGAGGGTAACTGGACACACGTGATATGGCGTTGCCCTAATTAAACAGAGTATTGGGAATCCAGACGGCAATTTGTCCGGCTAGACTAGGTATAGATTTACCAGATGATCCACAGTTAATCTTTTAGGGCTAATTGTCAAGTGCAGGACTATGCTCAAGTTATATGAAAACGTTATATACAGCTAGGCTCATACCAAGGTCAAACTTTTTGCAAAATTGGAAAACAACGCTAATACCAATATTTGACCAATAGAGAATAAAAATGCTGAAAGTGAAAGAATATGAAAAGAGCTGTGTGGTGAGGACGGGTTCATCAGGACATTTCAGACACTTTAGGATTTTTTTTTTATAAAAGCTGATTGTTTTATATTTGTGAATTTTAAGAAATATTATTAGACAAATCTAAGATGGTTGGATGTAATCTGGAAAAGTAGAACTTGAATGAAGAGATGACATAATAGGCCATGATCATTAAGCTGTGTAAACTTTCTTTGTGATCTATTTGTAGGTATAATTCATAAAATATTGTAATAAACTGAATAAATGTGATTTCGTCCAATAAAAATATGATTTAAAAAACAACAATAAAGCAAGCATTGACAAAACCAAACCTATTGACTTTGCCAAAACATATCTCCCTGGCATTTTTGATTTTCTGTTGTGTGGAGTGGCTGGATGTTTTCATTTCTCACCGCCCTCCTATATCTTTATCTGGTCGGTTTGCATGCTTTCTTCCTAATTCTTGTGTGATGATTAGGAAGGAACTGGGTAGGCTGCCAGGGCCTGTTGGTCTATAATAGAAGCAGTGGTATGTACCAAATGTGATTACTGCTGTCAACACCAGGCTGAATGAAAGGCAGCACATACCCCAGCCAGGCAGTTGTGAAATAAATGCGCTATTGAAACCTAGAGTAGGAATGGGGCCATCTCTTCAGTTCATGAATGAAGCTGACAGAGGGTGTTTTGAAAGTTATGAAGGAATGTTCACATGCATTATTTACAATGTCTTTCTTCCTTAAAAAGTGCTTGTCATCTCAGTTTTGATCGTTGTCCTTACATGCTTTATGCTCTGTTCTTTGCAGGGGGTGGGAACACGTGTTCAAAGCCTTCTTTTTGAAGTAAGACTGTTCACTAAATCTTGAAGGCGCTTGCGGGATCATTTTAGAGCCAGTAGTAAACATTGGTGGCAAAAACTCTGCAGTGAAAGTGACACTTGGGTCAGGTGTGTTTTTGTGCCTGATTACTTCTTACTGTAAAAAAATATGGAATAATGTGTGGAAATGTTTTTTGCAACCTTTCTGCTAGCATTAATAATTTATTACTGAGGATAAAGGCACATGTAAAATGCAAGGGCGTTGAATCTAAATGCAAACAAGCAGAATTTACGCTCGGCTTGTAAGGGTGGGAGCACACTGTGCACAAAAAGTATGTTTTTTTGCACTAGCAGTGTGGTCAAAATGACCCTTTGGTAGATTTTTGGCCATTGAGAGATGAGTACAATGTTATTGTCCCTCGTGGTTGTTTCGCTGCTGTTTGATAGATATTTTAGTCCTACTAAACGGTGAAAGGAGGTTATTAGTCTGTGAAATTTGTCAGGTTTCACTTTCACATAGGGATGCAGAGTACTTGTGTCAGTGGTTGCAGGTGGTGGGGCCCATCACTAATTTTTTGGGGTCCTGGAACTATTTTTTCTTCATCAGACTTTGACTTCGAGCTAGAGGGAGAAAGAGAAATATGAGAGTAAGAACAAGGAATAGAAAGACAGGAAAACAGTAACAAAGGGAGAAAGCGGGGCTGAAAAACAACCAGCAAAAATTATATTAAGTGCAGGAATTGTAGTGTGGTGGAGAAAATGGGCTTTAGGTGAAATCGAAAATGGGCAGCTCGGGTATTTGACAACGTCTGGATTGGCATTGCCTGAGGAAGGCTCTCAAGAAAAACTTTTGGCCACTGCACTTTTTAGGTCTCGCGTGGCGTTGCAGCGCAAAGCGCTGCTCGCCTCGGCGAGATTTATTGTGACTGAGGAGTTTCAGAAAAGGGCTTTAAGCCCCGCCCCTCATTTCCATTGGCTGGCGTCACCGTTTATGCTAAAGGGTGGCCTGACATTGGAAATGAGGGTTTTTGGTTGACGCCCTTTGGCCTCCGATCTGGACTGGGTCGCCTGCTTTGCTGCTGTCGCAAAGCACTTTCTTATCTTTATGGGGCCATGTGTTTAAACACATGGCCCCATAAAGACAAGAGATCCCCATGCTCCGGCTGCAGCGCGGTCCTCTTTCACTTTCGGGACCGCGCTTGTTTTAAATCTTGAGCACAGTCGCAGACTCGTTTGGTTTCACTTTGCCATTCCTATCTATATGACACATATTTTATGTTTTGCAATAATCCACAATGTGTATATTTTTTGATTGCATACTCTGCACTGCAGCATTGCTATACGGAAGGAAGCATTCTATCTAGAGTACGGGCCGCGTTAATTATGCATTTTTATAATTGACCCTCGACCCTCCCGCAGGTCAGATTCCTTCGCATATAGCATTTGTTTTATTTTTGCATTTATATAGCGCCTACTACTCCTGACGAGGCGTTGAAGCGCTTTGCACTTGAAAGTTCTGGACTGTGACTGCACGTATGTTGCCTTCCAACCGCGAACCAAAAGGCCTCCGCTTTGATTGGTATTACACTTATAGCTTTATTATTACTTTTCGTAGTTATGGATATCCTGAGGTGTGCAGCTGACACCTGGGGGGCCTGGAAGGAACTGGGGGCGCCAGGCATAAGGATCTCCCTGCTTGATATTACAAAAGTGGTGACCATAATCTCAGGGGCCTTCACCAATCTTCGAAATGGAATATCTTCATTGCTATGTTTTATTTATTAGTGGAATAGACAAAGGCAAAACTTATGGCAGCCCCTTAAATTATAAAACTTTTTCAAATACATACACTGATCAAATTGTTCGTCTAATATCGGACGAGTAAATACATTGCCGTCTCCTGTCAATGTCCTATTTAAAGCGTCTCCTAAAATGATGCATTTTTCCCAGCCCTGCATAGTTTAACTCCTAATCACACCCCTTGGAACTCTCCAGCTTTACCATAGCTCCTAAAACTTGGCGCTAGCTTGTTCACGAATTGCCGAGGATCACTCCATTCAGTGGAGTGGAGCAGCCTGGCTGAGGCCACAACATACAACCACATTCTGAACATACAACACATGACACGCGCCTGCGGTTCTGAACACACATTGGGGCAGATTTAGGGATCTGCACCTTATCGACTCACAACACCCCCCCGTGTTTAGCGCTAGGCTTTGAATGGCTGCTTGTAACTGACAACCATTAGTGGCCCCAGAAAGGACCGCCCCTGCCGCCTGGGGCATCACCCGGGCATGAGTCTGCACATCCATCTCAGGGGGCACTTATTACACCTGCCATTATTAAGAAGAATGTTATGATTTTGTCATGTTATGAAACAGTAAGGCAGCAGCCTTAGGGCTCCTTCTGTCGGTGGCATCAAATTACAGCAAAAGGCCACACAGCACAAAAGGTCTGTTGTTTCGCAGCATAGGGCTCATGCCAGAATTTAAAAAATCGTTTTTTGGTGGGGGGGGGGAGGGGGGGAGTGCTGGAACCCTCGCACTGTTCCTGCCTAGTGTTGCCTACCTATCTCAGCAGAGAATATATGACATTAATTACTTACACAAGTGGCACTAATTTCACCTGTCATCTGTCCACCCCTGGAAGCACAACATTTATCACAATGGTGTGTCAGAAGTCACTCAATGCACACGTCCACTCCTAAAGGTACAACATAGATTCGAAACACTTGAGACTTACAGAATTCATCTTTCGCTGGAGGATGTAAATGCACTGCAGGGCCTCACCCTCCTCTCAAAGTGCCAACCCGAGAGACGAACAACTCACCCTCACACATAAGAGAGCGCCCAATGTTTGGATGGAAAACAGAAGGTAATAATCGCAATAAAGGCCCAAGAGGAAGACTGGCAGGGTTTGCACTAAAAGTTTGGGTTTTAATATCATTAGATGATTCCCACGTTTAAGACTACTTCTGTGAAAAGATGACTGAGACTTTACTGTAAGGTTTGTGTTGTTTGTGCATGCGTGTGCATGTGTGTGTGTTGTGTGTGCATGTATGTGTGTGTGTTTGTTGTGTGTGTGTGTGTATGTGTGTGTACTTTCCCATTTGATTCTGTTGCTTAAAGTTCTGTCACTGGCACAAACAGGCCACTGGACTGTATAATTAAATCACACTATTCTATAACAAGAATTTTCAATGCAATAGGTCTCGCATTTTAGAAACTTTGACCTATTGGTATCGTAAATGACAATGCCTTTTATTATTGCAGGTGTTTTTTAAACACAAATAAATGGCATTGTCATTTACAATGCCAATAGCTCAAAATCTCGCAATTGCGAGACCTATTGCATTGCAAATGCTTGTTTTAATAAGCACCGGGGACAAATGAGGCGACTATGAGCTCAGCGATTAAAAAGGGCAAGCACAGAGTAATAACTAGCACAGCCTCTGTTTCTAAAAATGCTTTTAAGCTCCAAAAGTGCTTCATTTTCAGTGAAGCCCTTTGTTGTGCTGTCTTAAATTTTGCCATAAATTTGGTACTTGATAAATGCTGTTCTATCACTGATGGTACCCAAGAAGAGAACATCGTCTCTTAGAATACCTTAAACCAGTAGTTCTTAGCCTGTGGTCCAGGGACCTGTTGATACAAATTTTATTTGTGTACAAAATGCTTTTACTAATAATGTGCAAAGTTTACGTTTGAGTAAAACATGTGCTAAATGCAAAATTTGTAGTGGGTAATCGTACTTAAATATCATAGGCCTGCAAATAAATAAAAGTGCTGATTTAAGTTAGCTTAACTGTCAATGTCATGCTAACTGCAAAATAATTCATTGACACTGTAAAAAGGTCCGTTTTTCACATTGAATAGTTGTTTGCTTATGATGTTTTTTTTCTCTTTGTTTCAAATGTATTTTTCCAGAAGCCTTCGGTTAGCTAGTGGATGTTTCAAATGTATTTTTCCAGAAGCCTTCGGTTGGCTAGTGGATAGGTTTGTTAGGTACTAGACAACTGATAGTGAGTTCTCACAGAGAGAAGAGGTGGTGACCGGAAGAATGATTTATGGGAAGAACTGTCCCTCAAAACATCAAGATGTAACTTTTCAAGGTTCAATGTCTGAAAGCCTATATTGTGCACCTCTGAGAAAATGGGGATTTTGCTTATTCCCAGGAGTTTACTGAAATTGTATTGGAGAGTGAAGAAGACAGAAGAAATAATGTTGCAACTTAGAATTGAGTGTTTATATTAGTGTGTTCCTAGAGTAGCAGCTAGATTCTAGGATTCCTTCCCGACTGACTGATGACTCGTCTTTGAGTTTCAGATGCCTTTCTTCAACAGAGGTTGCCTTACTTAGATTTTGCTGAATTGTCTGCTGATAACTTGGGCTGAGAATACTTTCCAGCTTCGTATGCAAAGGCTCTATGCTTGCGCACCGATTCTCTCATCAGTAATCTTTATGGGTTTTAGAACTGACACCTTTTTCTCTCATTATTCCAACTTAATTTAGAATAGGGAATTTTCCTTCATGGAACAGGCTTGCTATATTTTTACTATATTAACTGTGATTCTAATGAATATTTTGTTCTATTTTATAATCAAATAACGATTGATGCATTATATTAACTTTGAATGCTGAAAGCTAAAGATTAATACCTAATGAATAAACAGATGAAAGACTAAAATATTTGAAAATAAAACCCTTTAACTCACACAAATTATCTTTAATGATTGAACTGAAAGTCTTCAATGATTTTTTGCTATGTAGATGATTGCTCCTTACTTCTCCTTGTCGACAAACAAAGGTCCATACGATCAGTGGCAGGGGTTATATAATGCTTATACCTGAAGATTGAGATATTGAAACCCTGCTCCCTCAGACCGCTCAGGGGCCCCACAAGGCCTACTCTGGAGGTCTGCGACTGATTTGAAAATTAAATAATAACAGATCACTAAGGTGTTTTATAAATAAAGAAGCAAAATATATAAGAAAATGTTAAAACATTCTCTAAATATGAAGGAATCTGAAATTGGAGGTTAAAAACTAAGTTGGTATCCTCATATTGATTTGTGGGAGCAGTCAAACAGATTATAATATGGACGATGGGTGGTCTCAGTTGTATTTGGAAAAGCTCCAAGCTTCTCATATTTTTTTTATTTGTTTGTAATAATACATCATTTGTATACTTGTTTGAAGAATGCTTGTTTCCATATGTGTGTGTATTGTATTGTGGTGCAAATAATCATAATTGCTGTGGTCCGGATCTCCGTTTTCCAATAATGACCTCAGTGGAGGTCGCTGGATTTCAATAATGATTCAGTGTGGGTCTCCGGATTATAGTAATAATTAAGCGCGGTCCACAGAAGTCAAAAGTAGTGTGGTGCTCGACTGTCGCTATGGGTTTGGAGCAGTGCTTCTCTCATCTCAAGCTCGCTTCTTATTGAGTGAAGTGTGGTGCTTTCAGCTGACCTTCTGTGATCTGAGCCATGTTACCCTCACCTCACACTCATTCGTTCATTGACTGTAGTGTTGTGTTTTCAGGTGTCCCTATTGATGTGGAGCAGGGTTATCTTCCTCTTGAGCTCCCTTCATGTTGAGCGGAGTGTGGTGCTTTCACCTAAGTGTAGGACTTTGGAGTAGTATTGTCCTCTGGTTGAACTTGCTCCCTGTTGACTGTATCATCTTGCTTTCCGCTGTCCCAAGGGTTTGGAGCAGTGTTGTCCTCATCTTGCTCCTCCTCACTGTTGACTATAGTGTGGTCCTTGGTTTTTCGAGCTGTTGCTACCGGTCTCTTTCTTATTGTTGTGGTAAATGCTTCATATTCCATTAGGGTGGCCCCGTAAGAATTCCTGCGAATAAAGGAAAATCCAAGTTAGTAGAACAGAAGCAGCATAAACAATTGTTGGGTGGTTTGCTGCTCATGAACTTAATACATCAAAAATAGCTGATCTAGCCCTGGGAACTGGGAAACTTGAGAGGTCCATTTTACCTTTCCAGTAAACATTAAAAATAGAAATCCGAAATCAACCAGTGTGCATTTTATTAAATTGGCTAGCATCCAGATCTTCTGTCTGCT
Organism: Calotriton arnoldi; assembly: GCA_963921515.1. Taxonomy (NCBI): domain Eukaryota; kingdom Metazoa; phylum Chordata; class Amphibia; order Caudata; family Salamandridae; genus Calotriton; species Calotriton arnoldi. Next base: position 2,234,879 of record CAWUFW010000672.1, on the reverse strand, counting down.
GGGGCCATCTGATTAGCAAAATTCTATTGCCTAGTCACTAAATAGGACTTTGGTAATAAGGTTAAATTTGCTTATGACATATATCGTGTTAAGATTAGAGTACTGCAGAAGATGATGGCAACGTGCATGTTGGCTATGCCCATTTGCAGATCTTAGGGTTACTGGAGGAAATGTGAAGTCCTGGTGGGTTGCCTTTTTCAAGATAAACATGTGTTCAATGTCTCATTGAGAGGAAAGTATGGTTCTGCCTCAAAGTGCTCCGTGTGTTTTCATTGGTGCAGTTTAGCGGGGTGAGGGTGCTATCTCTCAAAGCCATTTATTGGTCAGGGATGGGCGCTAAGACATGTAGCTTACAGTAGTTTTATCACTTTTGAATCTGATTAATGATAAATATAGGGATGATCAAAATGTTGTGAAAATTATGCAAACATTTATTTTGAAGCATCTTGTGTAATAGTTGATGGTGAGGATTTGCCTCTCATTAAAACCCTATATGAGAGACCAGCAAGGGGACTTGGTCAAGTAGAAAATGCCTGCGAGACATTTTTGTCGAACCTGGCCTTCCAGGAGATATTGAGTCAGTCACGCATGTGGAAAAATTGTGGGAAATTTCGTACCTACGAAAATTCGCACATTTTGGCAATAAAAATGTTGTACACCCCTATACTAAATGTATCTGGTTTATATCATCAGGCACTGCATACTTAAACTGACAGTAATCCTGCCTTTGGCATTCACTCATACGCCACCTACATTTTATTGCTACGTGCACCAGGCCGAATTGAAATTTTCATTTCTCCAGAATGTATCACAGTGTCTTGCAGATTGAAGCACTTACTTTAGTGAGTATCAAGTCATGTGTCTTTTTTTTTTTTTACTGAGTTTTATATAGCGCGAACTTGACCCGATTTTTTGTTAGGCACGGGAAGATTAAGTGATTTGCCCAGAATCACAGGATGTTGTGCGTCCCTGCCGAGACTCGAACCTGGGAACCTGGTTCCCCAGCTCCGAGGTCGACCGCCCTAGCCGTTAGGCCAACTCTTCTCCCCTAACCTCCACTGTATCTACATATTATTTACAGTAAGGAACAGTTCATGTTAGTCATGCAGCATCAGTCCTTTTTCCATCCTTGTTCTTTGAGGTGTGTACAAAATCCCACCAGGCCATCCCTGAGGATGTTGTTTAGGGTAAACACTTACTAATCGGAAAAATTAGTGGGTAAAAACACTTTTTTCCTCAGGGGTCTCAAGTTGTCAGGTGAGAGTACTCCATCCAATCGGGAGTTTTGTAGGACTTGTAGACCTGTATGTATAAAGGGAAAAAAAAATATGAGTGGCAGAATGCAAGCAAAAATTAATAGGGGTGGCCAAATATTAGCCTTTTAAAAGGGATTACTTGAGGTCTGTTTTCTTTTTTTAAAGCAAATGCAGACTAGTCCTTCCTAAATCTTGTGTTGCTTTCTGCACAAAGCGCTTTCACTTTTTGTGCATTGTGTGGTGAGGAAAGTGTGTACACTGCCCACCTTTCAGATCAGATCTTTGTACTGAACGGCATTAAACAAAAGCAAGCACTCTGAAAAACAGGAAGTTAGGCGGAGTACAGCATTTGGCTCTTGTGGTCAGGGCTGCATTTCTTCACAGCCAGAAACAACTGTTCCCACAGTGCATTGCACTGTCATCCGCTCTGCGCCTTCCTTTTCTTTCATGCAAAGTGCTCAGCTTGGTCACAACGTCACAAGCAGGCACAACGGGATCACAATGTGGCAGGGAGGAGTCGCAAAGTGATGGATCTGATGGCGAGCTTGTCTCAATATAGTGAGTACAGGAAGTGTTTGTCTCGTCTTGCTCGATGTTTATTTTGTTGATATAGCACATACTGGGTAACGTATTTGCTTTTAGGGACTGATGAGAAGAAACAAGGTCACTTATGTTTTCGGTAGCCGATGAGGTCACATTGAGACCTACTGGTCATGAATTTAAAATTTCAGGCAGGTGAGTTTCCTGGGGAAGTGCATAGCTACCAGGTTTCCCAGGTCGTGAGCGATGAGCTACTCCAGGCCAGGTTTTTTACTTTAAATTCTGGGACTTGTAATCTTGATTTTATAATGAAATATACAAGCATGGGGAACATGGCAGGTCTGCAAGTGGTCCTGGTTCACTTGGACGTATCATTCTCTGCCATTGTTTTACAAGCATTTGACAAGCCATGGGCATCCTTTTCTGTGGATGGCTCAGTTGACTACTTCGGGGGCATCCAATTTCACTGGAAGGTAGACTACATCGCTCATCAAACTGAAGGCGGGTCGGGAAGACAGCTGGGTGTGTGTATGGGGTCAAAATAAGCAAGTTTTCAGTTTTTAAAAGTGAAGTGCATTAGGTCGGGATCGTTGCACATATCCAAGAGGATGCTATTCCAGAGGTGAGAGAGGGACAGGTCAAGGGAAGCCTCGCTGTCCTCTGCGCCTGGAACCACTAGGAGGCTTGGTGTGTAAGCAGATTGAGCCGATGGAAGAGGAGGTGGAGGGTAAGGAGAACATGTGAGAGGTTGGGCGAGGAGAAAGTAAACGGGCAGCATTGGGGAGAAGAGGGGACAGAGATTAATGGGGGTTCCAAGAACAAGAGTGGAGGTAAAGTGGGGGTGAAGTGGATAAGAGGTCTACTTATGAGGAATTGTGCTCCATTTTAAGCTTTTTCAAGTATTTTGTATGTATACAGGCTAGCGGAGAGGGTATTATAGCCCTTTAGGCTTTAGTTGGCTAATATACCAACTGGACGTAACAAGGGCTGGGATCTTGGGAGAATTTTCATCTGACAAAGGAATAATTCTATGCCCAATTCAATTTCGATGACGATGCTGATAAAAAGTTGTTTGGACAAGAGACCTGGTGCTGATGACTTGGGCCATAGATGGTTGACATAGCTTCAAAACCTCCTTAAACCAGCTGCCTATAATCAGGACCACCTGAATTATCTGATTCTGCAGATGAGGCTTTTACTGCATAATTATGGATTTTCCGCATTTGCCCCACAATCCATCATCTGTTGCATAATTTGCAAATTGTACCTAACAAAATTGATTCCAGCTTAAATAGATCAAAGTTACTAAAATGTGGTGACACATATTGATCCGTGGTGGAAAGTACTTCGGAACAGTTGACTGGTCACTTTTCAATTGCCCATAGCTGTATTTGAGTGTTAAACTGTTATTAATGAGGTGTAACTTGTGCCCAGACAGTGGTAACATAAAAATGACAAAATCATGCATGCAGTACTACCGTCATAAAATGTGCCTCATTGTGCCGCATAATGTCTTTTCTTGTCACATATTTTATTCAACTCTGACGCATAATTTGATCCTCCCTAGTCACATAACTGCACGTGCTCTTCACATAATCCAGCCACAGAGTAAACACTTAGTGGGAGTTTTTGAAGCACTGCTTTAAACACAGCATATTTTCAGAGCGACAGAATATGTTTCTGAACGGTACTGCTATACAATATAGTCCTTTGACATGGATAGATATGGAAAGGCTCTTTTGTGTGAGCTCCCACGTAAATTATGGGCAGCATACTTGCACTGTGGAACTGTTGTCTCTTTGTTGATTGAGTTCATATTTTGTTTTAAAAAATGTTGGGTTTCTTTGATTGAGTTAGATTGTGTAACACAGGCTAACCTAGTACCCCATGGCCTAGGCCTCTACTCACTCACAGCAGCACAGCAGTGTTGTGTGAGAAAACAGAGTAATAGCTAGCTTTATGCTGCTTGCAGCCAGAGTATATAATCTGTTTCTCTCTCTGCTCACACGATTATGGAAGAGACTGTCTTGGAAAAAGCTACTACTGACTAACCGTTGCAGTGTTGATGAGAGGTTTCTCGTCGAAGGCTTTGAGTGTTGAGGATGCAATATGGCTCCAGTACTTTTATCAAGCGGATACCCGAAAAATAGACACAGTGTAAAACGGCTCGGATGTGAGAGTGCCTTGTGACTTGACTTCCATGTGCATCTTTCACGTTTGACAAGGCGATTGGAAAACTGGGGTGCCCAACTGGTGCCCGTCAGGGTGAATTTGTGCCCAGTATGTGCACAAGTTGCTTCAGGATTATGTAGGCAAGCATATCTGTTTCAGCACTGCTCTATCACTCTTTCGAGACACCTTCTCACAATGGAGTGAAGCACCTACTTCATATTTTAGAGTTTACTTTTCCAGAAATTTGCTTCTGGATATATGAACTTTTTGGCCCATACATCTATGTGCTGAGAGTCTTGATGATGGAGAGGACATTATTGGTGAGAGTGCCCTGACTCGCTTCACGGGACTGTTAATGTGCATGCTCCAGTTGCATGCTTCTAACAAGCAATGATGGAGATGTTGTTGTGTGTCTTGTAAGCAGACGCGGTTTTGAGTTTGTGAGCTGGATTAAGAACTTCAACATATTAGCTTTTGCCTCTGGAGAGCTGCCCCACTCTCATATTCCAAGCAGAAAAAAAGTAAAACAAAAAATGGGGGAGGGAAACAATTTTCCATAAATACCCATGGTCACCGAGGTGAAATACAGAACCTGTTTTTTTTTATATAATAATCTAAAAGTTTGTTGGAAAATTGATGGAGTGGTCAGCCAGGAAAGCAATCTATGGATGGTGTCTGGTCCGCCCCAGAAAGCCAACACCCAAACAAAAGCATCCAGTGCTGAATAAACAAAGCCATCTCTAACGGACTCTGCACACCCATAAGCTCCAGCGCAGTGTCAGAACTTCCATAGGTTACTGCACAGCCCAGAGCACTCCACCCCTCCCCCCCCCGTCCCAACGCAGTCTGGTAAATAATCCAGTTCCAAGCCCGGTCTATGCATATCATAAATTCTCAGCCAAGTGGAAATCCCAAGAAAAAGAGAAAATGTCCCAAACCCATCTCACGTAATTGTGGACAAACATAGAATGTCAGAAATGCTAGCTGTTCTAATGCAGCCCAGCAGCACCATATTGTCAGCATGGGCCTTCATCTGTGTGGGGACTCACTTGAAGCTCGCTTACAGAGATATGGTGTGCACACACACCATTGTGCCTGTGAATAGAGACTATGTGGAACCCTACAGATGAGAGCAGGTGAGGGATATCCAGTGGACTCCTTGCGGATGGCAGTAAATAGAATTTACACCCTCTGCCAGGGCTCAAGAGAAATCCCAAATGTAGAACTGCATTGGGTCAGGGGCAGCAGCTCAACCTAGGACTCTAACCAGTGGGTACTCCATCGTTAGACGATGAGTTTCTGTTGTGTAACAGGACTTTGGTTCCTCTTGAACTGTTTACTAGATGGCAAGGATTCCTATTTAGGCTTTGTTTCTCCAAATTTATTTATTTTATTTTATTTTGAAGGTTTTATATAGCGCAAACAAGACCCTTGCGAGTATCAGAGCGCTTTACAAGTCATATGTAGAAAACACAATATAGCACACAAAGATATGGGTGAAACAGCTATAAGCAGCTTATACACGTATCAATAAGCTAGCGTAAAAACAAAAGGACAACTATGGAGCATAAACACAGAACTAATAATAATATACAGTAAAAGGACAGAGAGTTCACGTGAATTTAGCCATGAGGATCGCTTTCACTTCTTTTTTGAAGGAGGCAGTGGACGGGTTCATTCTTGTTTCAATGGGCAAATCGTTCCAGATCCTAGGAGCCATACCAGTGAAGGACCGGTTATAGGTTTTTTTCTTGGCGAATCGTTGTGGTTTTAGAAGAAGAGTCTTGGCACTCCTGGAGGCTCTGTACCTACACCTCTGTACTACCCCCCACCCTGCTCCTCCCCCGCCCCGCCTCACCGCCCCGCGGCACTCCCTCCACGAGCCGCTACTGGGCTTGACGGGTGTTCTTGATCAAGAAATAAATCTACCTCTTTCAACATGCTTTGTATCCAGCCAGCTGGGCAATGGTGACGTAGCTGTTGTTGGCAATAGCTTTGCTGCTGTTCCTCGGTGTGAACTTTTTCCCTGTTTACCCCTGGTAAAGACAGTCACCTTTCATGAATAAGCCACTTCCAGAAGGAATGCTTTTGCCAGATCATGTGCTCGCTTTTACTTGAAAACAGTGTGGTGCATAGTATTCATGAACGCTCCATCTCCTGAGCGTAAAAATAAAAATAAAAAATGTGGACGACGCCAACCTTTGTTGGGCAGACCACCATTTTTTAAGCCAAATCCTACACTTGACACCACTTAACTGAGAATAAATGAACAGATGGACAAATACGGCAACCTATTGACACCATGTACTAACAAGCCACTGGTATCTGGTACCTCAGTCCAAGAACCAAGACTACATCTGTCAGATGAAATAGAATGCAAAATGAAAGCCCGTGCTGGAGCATGGTGCCCCGCTGGACTGGACCAATCTGTAAAACTAAAAGGAAGAACTGATACTCGCCTATCACCCCAGTCAAAATAGGAAGGTAGCAAGGCCCAACCCTAGCCCTAGCAGTGTGCACCCCACCCAGTGTCTGAGCTGGGCGTTGAGCCGTTGTAGACTCACATGGCTGAAGTCCACCCCATTGCCTTAGAAAAGATGCAGAATGAGAGGTTTATGGATATATAGGCTATGGATATTTAATTAAGTCCTGCTACGCTCCAGAAGCCGTAGCTCAAACTAGTGCTTTGAGTGAACATCATGATATGCAATGAAAACTTTGACTATTTTACATTTTGAGGCTACATATGCTGTATAATTTTGAGGCAGCTAATAATCGACTTATGCAAGGGTTTTGTGATCAAGTCAACAAGAAACCATGGCCTGCAATCCAAATTTGCTCGCCTGCGTACTGCATAAAGTGAGGCAAAAGTGCTCCACATGATGTATGCAAAGACAGGAAGGATAATACAATTTTCCAGTTGTAGGTAGGACAGTGGTATGGCAGTTGCAATATCTTCTCCTGTTATCTTAAGTGAGTGAGAACATTTCTCACTACTGTTGTCCCAGTAGTTTAAATGCTCTCCAAACCCCTCTGTGCTGCTTTCCATAATCCATAAAGCAGAGGGTGGATCCAGCCTCTCGTCTTATGCATGTTGTACCACACACCAGCACGTGCTTGCGTGTTATTGGCACCATAACGACTCTCTTACATTGGTGTCATCAAAAACACACTCATGACATGAAAGAAAGTTAATATAACAACCTTGCAAGAAGTTATTAAAACATTGTTTTTACATTCTGGTATTTTAATATATGTTCATCAGTTAATGTTTTTACTTGTTGATACTTTAATGTATGTTAATCAAATGTTGATACTTTAATATATGTTCATATGTCCACAAAGCAATATCGCGTCTTATTTCCATGAAGCTCTTGCATAACATATGGGAAAGCTAATTTATGGATCTAGTTCGAGTATTGTTTAAAATTGGCAGTTTATTGGGATTTCTGAAGATGAACAAAAAGTATGCTGAATTAAAAAAAAACAGGCCAAATATAAAATAAAAAAATCTTCGGAGTGCGATGGCATCAAATACCAAAAATAATATTTGAGATTCAATGTTTAAAGTACGGATTAAGTTACGTTATTTACTGTGCATCTTTCTTGTCAGTGTAATAAGTAACATATATTCCTCTTCAAACCTAATCAAAATGAAATAAACTGTGATAGGGTAAAACTTTTAATGTATTAATTTAATATTAATAAAATAGCAAACATGAATACATTACATTCACAATAATAATGCAATAACGTCATAATGTAAAAGTGTAATGAAATAATTTTAAAATATAATAAAACGTGCAATACACAGTCTTATAGCGGTATAATCATTTAAGTTAAATTTAGATGTTCCACTAATACAAGTATGTCAAAAAAGCAACTGATAGGAAATATACTCAAAAACTTTAATTTAGAACTTCTTAATGGGAAACATTATTCCTAACCTTACTGTAGTTTTTTGCCGGTTAATAACTGTTAGGTGTTTTACTTAACAAAAGTAGATTTTTCTTTAGAAGCCCACAGAGAAACATTTCCTCGTGTGGAGAAAGACACCTCCATTGAAGTGGGTTAGTTTGGTAGTTTTAACAAAGCATGTTTGCTGCAACCTCTGAATTTACCAGTTGCACTCTGCATCACAACTGTTTGCTACAAACCTGCACGATTTTGATGCAGTTCAACAGAGCAATGGTGGCAGAGGGGAAGGTTGCGTTTTTTCAACCACATAGCCCTAGGGCCATTTTATTTCTAAAGGAAAAGAACAGTCACTGAAAGGTCAATTCATTTCATGTGAAAAGTGATACAGCGTGTGAAAAATTCAGATACGTGGGAAAAGTTCTCCCTGAAAAGAAATTGATGATTTCTCACCCCTACGACCTAAATAAGAGGTGGGTGATGTGGTCTTCTGAACCTTAACGAGATTACATGTAATGCTTTACAAGGTTCTGTGGTGTTTGATGGATGTACAGCTGCAGTCTCTACCTTGTTTAGGTAAAAAAATAAAAATTTGAATAAGTGAGGAGGAGAAAATGGCGAGCAGCCCTGTGAACATAACAGTTGACCAGTCACAAATATTTTTCTAATGTACTCATGTGGCAGCAGATGTGTTTGGACAGTTGTTTATTGCTGTCCATAGGTTCAGTTGGTGATTTTAACAAATCTGTGTTCTGAGCAGGTGTAGGTTAAGAATTGGGATAGCCTGAAAACTCACACTTTCACGGACTGTCTTTAGCTCTCGCAGTCGGCTTAGGTACGAGTACTTCATAGGACGCATTGGCCAAGTTCTCACTGGTTTCACAATTAGCAACCATAGTTGCAGGTATCTTTTCAGGGTTCTTCTCGAGGTACTGTCTAAGGTAGTCATTTCTTATCATAAGCACTACACAAGTTACCACTGTGTACAGCATTGTAATATCAAGGGACAAAGGTGGATTCTTCTAAATAAAATTAAGAAAGCTAGACTATTCCCAGTAAGACTCCCAACAATACACTGCTCATGTTGTACTGCCTTCCCTACTGTTTTGCTCTTACAAATAAACTACTTATACAAACTCAGGACAGTACTGAACTGTAAGTTATTGTTAAGTAGCATTTCGAGAGCACACAATCGGCTACTGTATACGTTTTTCGCAGCCACAACAAAAATTCTCTTCCAAGGGATGTTCATAACATCCTATAGGGGAACAAAAGCTGGTTTCAGCTACGTAAAAATCAAGTTTACACCTCAGAAACTGTAGAGAATTACTTCACAGAGCTACCATCAAGTTTATAAGCAACTACAACAACAACAAGAAATTAGTAAATGACTCTCTGCAGCTGTTGCTGTTTAGGTCACTGGCTCTGTTGCTCTACGTGCATTTAGAACTCATCTGATAGTGCAAACATCTTCTGGTAGGGAATAAAGGTCTCTGGCAACTGGCTTGAGGGTCCTTCTTCGTTACTGCTGCAATCTGTGAGAAATGTTAGGTTTTGTTAAACAGATAAGGCACTCTAAATACAATGACCAGGATATTTTTCTACCAACCTAAGAATCCACAGAGGGTATTAACTTTGTTGCCCTCCATTTTTGTAGGCTGCAGGTTCGCCATATACACTCAGTTGCTGCAGAAAGGGCAACACTATGCCAAGGTTTTCCCTGCATTCCCATATCAAATTTACAATAAGTGCAGAACGCAACATTATCCCTCCATGAGGGCTGACATGAGGGACATATCTTGTGTGCCCCTTACTGGCATCAACTGGCCAAGAAAATGCATGCAGTTTAATGCTTTATATTTTATAGATTAATCGTTGGACACTCTTGGGTGACCCTTGTTCTGAATGGCACACATGTCTGTTGGCTTACATTGGCTGAATTGTAGTTTCTGCTAAACTTTAATTTAAAGTGAGCCTGATGAAACAGAAACGCTGCTCAGTTGTAGGGGAAACTTTATGAAACTCTCTCCCGAGCTTTATCCTTTCAATAGAAGATCACAAAAGATTCTGCAAAATGTTTAAAACCAAGATCTTCATTTAATTAAACATTACCTTTGCTGTCTGGAAGACATAGTCCTGGAAGTACAGTGCTTTGAGACCAACATCATTTCACTCTGTAAATCTTCCATAGTAATCTTGTAAATACCTATTGTATTATAAATGATCGAATACAGAAGAGGTGTATTGGAACTGTGGTCTTCACCTGTTTAAGTCTACTTGTCATGGCCTCGAATACTTACACCCAATAGCTGTTTTTACAAACAAGACTAGTTCCATGTATAACGAAGTTGAATTATAAATACATTTTATATTGCATATTGCATTTATATACATTTTATATTACATAGTTTTTACATAGTTCACTGTTCACCAATTATGTGCTACTTCATCTAATAAACTTTTGTCTGCAATTGTACACTATTCCCATCAAGGTCTTCCCAAAGGGGAGGTAATTATACTCTCCCCTGTCCTGAGTGAGTGTAGTTTTGAGTGTGACGATTTTCTCAACGGGTTGGATAAGGAGTATTGAGATCTTTCAGCCTGACCAGAGTCCACAGTGGTTTATGTCATGGACTGTCTCTGTGGGGTGTTAGGCAGTTTGGATTCAGTCTTATAGTTGTCCACCATAGTCAAGTCGTCCAAAATGGTGGCCTGTCTCTCTTTTTTAGGTTGAGCCTGGGCAGCGCATGAGCTGCTCTGCGAGGAATGCTGTATTAGAGTATGCACTTGAAGCTCCACCCACTCTCCGCCCATATTTTTCATTGGCTTGTGTCTTTGTCCTTTGTAAATGCTGGCTTCTGATTAGGTAATCGGCTTGTTAGTCCCTCCTTAGTACTGCCTCGTCTTCATTTGTAACCTCCCATGAGGACAGACCCTTTTACTACTGTTGTTACACCGTCTGTGTTACTTAGTCTGTAAGCACTATTTCTTTAGTTAGTTTTGCTTACTGTAATCATGACGTGCTTTGCAGTAACACTCAGCGCGCCATGCGCGCTTTCACTTTCCAAGCAGCCGGGACAATGGCGGGCCCTTCTTTGTAATGACATAGGTCTCCCATTTAGGGGAGTTTGAGCTATTGGCATTATAAATTACAATAGCTTAAACTCTCGCAAATGCGACACCTATTGCTTTACAAATATGTTTTTGGTGGGTTGTTTCCAAGCGCCTCATGCCGCGCTAGCACGTAATAGAGGCCAAGCCCCTTTCTTTAGACGCGACTCGTCTAAAGAAAGGGGCGTGGCCTCAATTAAGTGCAAGCACAGCATGGGGCACTTGGAAACGAACAATATTTGCAATTCAATAGGTCTCGCATTTGCAAGAATTTAAGCTATTAACATTGACAGTGCCAATAGCTCAAAGTCTCGTAAATGCGAGACCATTGCACTGCAAATACTTGTATTTTTAGAGTCCTGAAGGACTCCTTTCTGAGTGACAAGACTATATCCTTCTACAAAGTTTAACTGGGAGTGCGTTATAGTAACCTTAACACACACAATACACAGTGTGGCACTTGATTATTGCCCTGTCTTTCCTAGCCTGGGATGTGATAGGTCAAGTCTGGTGTTGGCCATGCATAATAAGCCACTGTGATGATGAATAAATAGTTTATGCCCTTAATAAATCAAAACAATTTTTCTGGTAAGCATCACATATCCCTAGAGGCCAGTTGCTCATGAGTACCTTTTGGTAACATGTTTGATAAAAATGATGCAGAGAAAAATGCATAACACCACAATACGCTTGTAGCAGCTAACTGTTATTTGGTTCAAACCTCAATATTAAGGTTTGTCTGGAAATGTTCATGAGAGATGGTTCATATGTTTTTGATTTTTTTTAAACATGCATTAACCCAATGTCTTGTAAAATCCAGAAGCTAGCTCATCTTTTACACTTTTCCAAAGCGTCAGGATTCCTGTAATAAATGGCAAAGACAGACTTGGGCTCTGTCAGCCAGATGTCAACTACAGAAGCAGTCATCTCACTAAATAAAATTAACTGTATCCACAACCCCGTTAACCGTAAACTCTAACCACTGTTTTAAAGCACTGCACCCGCACATATATTTTTGCGGGAACATATTCTTCATGATTTTATCAGCTTTGTTGGAGATCAAAGGAAAAAGCCTGTGTCTACAATAATTAGTGATGGATTTTAAACAAATTTAAAGCAAAAAGAAGTGTTTAGAACTCGCCGACAGACGGCTATTCGATGTGTGTTTCACTCCTATTGTGGACAGTACCAATACTTAGAGTGGGCTTTTGGGTCAATCCATTGCTTACCATTGGTCAGTTTCATGTTTGCATCTTATTCGGTGGCTTTCCTTCCTCCTTGTGTGTTTCTTTCATCTGGAGCATAACCTTTTTACCATCCTTCTGACTGGATGGCTTGTATTCTTCTGCTTCTTGATTTGATTGATTTGTAAAGCGCCTGAATCGCCCCCAAGGGGTATCTCCGCACTGTCGGATTGCTACTGCCAGCCCCAAAAGAGACGGATTAGAATAGTAGGGTTTTGAGGAGTCTTCTAAACTGTAAGTGATCAGAGCATTGTCGCCGGTGTACAGGGAGTGTGTTCCAAAAAGTAGGAGCCAGGTGGGAGAAAGCTTTACCCCCTAAGCGCGATTTTTTATAGCGAGGAGCAACGAGAAGAGATTTGGACCCTGATCGGAGAGACCTGGGCGGCATGTCGTTGGTAAGCTTCTCCGCTAAATAACTAGGGCCTTTGCCATTCAAAGATTTGTGCACAGTGCAACAGACCTTAAACCTAATCCGCTTCCGCACAGGCAGCCAATGTAGCTGTCGCAAAAGGGGGAGGGAAGCTGTTCGAGGAGGAAGATTAGATACCAGGCGAGCTGCAGTGTTCTGGACTACTTGCAGCCTGTTTAAAGATGCTTCATTTGCTGAAATCAGCAGGGAGTTGCAATAGTCCAGGCGGCTTAACACTAGTGCCTGGATAAGTGTTTTCCGCGTGTTTAGAGGCAAAAAGGGGAATACCTTCCTAAGAAGACCAAGCACATGAAAACATGACCCAACGGTAGAAGTAGCGTGCTCTTTCATTGTCAATTTCTGGTCCAGACGGACACCAAGATTTTTAACCACTAGTTTGGGAGTCGGTGAAGTGCCCAATTCCTCTGGCCACCACCCAGGGGACCACGTCGACGATGCCTCGCCAAACAGCATGATCTCAGTTTTCTCCGCGTTAAGCTGGAGAAAGTTGTTTCGCATCCAGCCTGCAATGGTCCACATACCCTCCGAGAAGGTAGACTGGGCATTAGATTGTTCTTATCAAAGGAAAGTAGGAGCTGAGTATCCTCAGCGTAAGACATAGGAACAAATCCTAAATTCCTTAGTAATCCCGCTAAGGGAGCAACATAGATGTTAAATAAGCGGGGGCTCAAGCAAGAGCCCTGCGGTACTCCCTTAGTTAGTTTAGTAGTCTTTGAACGTAAAGGGCCAAGATTTATAGTTTGAGTTCTGTCCGACAGAAAACTCGACATCCATTGCAGAGCACTCCCTTGGAGGCCAATTTCCCCAAGTCTCCTGAGCAGGGTCTGGTGGGAGATCGTGTCGAAGGCTGCCGATAAGTCAAGCAACACCAGAAGCACCGCTTGTCCGTTGTCCAGGTACATTCTAATGTTGTCAGTAACTTCAATCAGGGCAGTCTCCATACTATGCCTGGGTCGGAAGCCCGACTGAGATGGATCGAGACAGTTCGAGGCTTCGACAAAATCAGACAGATGTCTATTGATATGCTTTTCTAGTACCTTGCTCAGGAGAGGTAACAATAAAATGGGTCGGTAATTGGATAAATCCTCCATAGGGGCTTTAAGATTTTTGCGGATGGGGATTATTTGTGCCGCTTTCCATTCGGAGGGGAGGAGAGCCTTTTCTATAGAACAATTCAAGATTGAGCAAATAGGGGCAGCAAGTTGTTTGGCAAGCAGAGAGTTGGTCTTGGCTGGAATGATGTCCAGCAGGGATCCTGATTTAATAGTTTTAAGTAGCACCTCTACATCCTCGGGCTTGAGTGCCAAGAATTTATCTAACCTCTGTGCGTTATCTGTGACCATAGGATGGTTTGCCGTGGAGTCAATCTGAGGACTTCCGGCTGAAGTGATTTTATTATAAATCAATTCAATTTTCTGGGTAAAGTGTGTTGCTAGTTTGTCACATAGGGCTTGGGAGGGTGTTTCTTCGTTATCACATGCCTTGGGATTGGTGAAAGTTTTTAAAATCTGATAAAGGGTTTTGGGGGCATTCCCTGTCTGTTCAAGTTGCTGCGCTATGTGGGTTCTTCGAGCAGTTTTAATGTTTTTATGGTATTGGGTCAGTGCAAGTTTATATCTTTCTTTATCTTGTATGTCGTGTGAAAGGCGCCATTGTCGTTCCAATTTTTTACAACAGCTCTTTTCTAACCTGAGGTGACTAACTTTTTTCTTTTTTGTTCAACGCTCCCTGTGAGTGCATGCATTTTCTTACTCACTCCCTCATGTCCTGCTTCACAACTGGGGAGAGAATGTAGCTTAACGACCAGAGCGGCCGACTTTGACGCTGGGGAACTAGGTTCGAGTCTGGTGGGAGGGTCAAACATCTTGTGATTCTGGGCAAATCACGTAATCTCCCTGTGCCTAAAAATAAAATGAATGTGTCTGTCTGTAATGCAACTGGTGCTCATGTAAAGTGCTCTGATACCTTCGGGTCAAGTTTGCACTACATAAAACTAAAAAAAAAAAACCTGAATTAGCCCCCCCCAAGCTCATCTGGTTCCAGAAGAAAATTGTATATCTCGGCAAAGGCATGAGTCCCAGGGCCACTATTGAGGCTTTTGAGTAGTGAGTGTTCCAAGGAGAAGGGCTTCTCTATTTCTAGAAAACCTGTCATACCTTTTCTGATAAGCTTCGTTTTAGGATGGAGCGCTCTTATGAAGAAAGGATGGTTGTATGACGGAACAATGCAGGGAAATACATCACATGCCTCAACCACGCATTTTTTATCCCGCATCTTTTTACAATGCTTATGCTTTTACAGCGTATGCCATTACCATACATTGTTTATATATTTAAAAGAAATGTATTTATATGGGGAGACCCCCCACACCACCCAACTTACCTTAAATGCGTGGTAAAGTCATGCGTTGTATAAAACATACACATGGTAAAAACATGCGTGCTAAAAAATAGTTGGTAAAGTCACAACGTGGTAAAAACCTCGTTGTAAAGGCTGTTTCACGAGAGGATGTGGTGTTACGGCCAGAGCTTTCAACTTTGGAAATGGGGTGCCAGGTTCGAGTCCCGACTTCGGCTCAACATCCTGTGATTCTGGGCAAATCGCTTAATCTCCCCGTACCCCAAATAATGAATCTGAGCCCTGTGTAATGTAACTGGGACTCATGTTAAGCGCTCAAATGCCCTTAGGGCAAGTTCGCACAGTGCAAAATTGGAAAATAATAAATAAATAAGATGATTGAGAAGTTGAGCAAGTGGAGTTTATTCATAGGCAGGGGACTCATTAGAATCACCTGGTGTCGATGAGCTGTGCAACAACATTGTGGTTACTTTTGGTGGAAGTAAAGAGGATTTTGCATTGTATTTCTGAACCCACAAGGTGAAATTGGCCATAACAAATCGATCCTCAGTGTATTCTGGCACTTGGTTGAACTTTCACAGAATCCGTCCCAATGCGAAAGAAGGTGTCTACATGTTGCTGCGCATTGGTTGCATGGCGCCATTTATTTATTTTTCAAAATATTTGTCCAAAATGCTCCCCTGCAAACTCAATCTCCCCCGACAACCACTCTGCTAATATAAAAATGTTAACGATATATGAATTATACATGCATAGAGCCTACAGCCAACATGATGGCTTCAGTGAGTAAGTGCTGTTTGTAGTAGCCTGTGTGTCACAGGCAGGTTACAATTTTGTATTCTAGCAGGACCAACTTGTGACATCATTCTTCTGATGACAGTGAACTGAGTACACCTATTATTTACAGCACCGCGAAATGGCAAATACTGCATATGCAGGGCTTTAAGTGGGATGAAAATACTGGGGGGTCTCTCTAAGGGGCGTGGCCGATGTAATTAATGGCGTGGCTTAAAAACATGTAAGATAAAAATCTGTGCTTCGCATAGTGTGCGCCGGTTTGTTATTTTGCTGCTTCTGTCAGTACACCCAGATGTATAATACAAAAAGTAACATTATACCTACAATAAAACCAGGACTATTGGCTTTGTGAATGGTTGTTAATTGCATAAGCTAAATAAGCAATAACTATGGCTTCGTTGTATATAATATTGAAAATGCTTCAGTTGTGAAATTAGGAGACAGTGAAAGAACTGTAATGAGTATCTTTGAAGTTACGTCAAAGGCAGTGAAGTGTGATACTGCTGCGGAGTTAAGATTTTTTCTCCACCCTGAGGATGAAGGCAAAAATGGAGAGACCGATAGGGACCCGTCTCAGCACCTGCTTTTTAGGTCTCGCCTGGCATTGCAGCGCGCATGCGCTGCTCGCTCTGCGAGGGCTTTTGGAATCGATACGGTTTGAGAAGGGTACTTTAAGCCACGCCCTTCTTTTCAATTGGTTTGCGTCAACGTTTATGTTAAACGCTGGCGCGTGATTGGCAATTGGGCTTTTTGGTTCCCGCCTTGTCCTATTTTAGTACGGCCCATTTCGACAGGCCAACGCCATCTTTGTTCCTGTGACGTATGAGGGGTCCAGTGAATGCCAGGAGCCAATGACAAGCGGGCGCGAGAAAATTCAAGCGCACTGCATCATAGTCTTTCCTTCCGCTGTCTTGAGTTTTCGTCGGTGCTGCATGCGACGAAAGGGGATCCGTTGCTGTGAAAGTTGTAGAGGTGGCTCGATAAGGTGAGGAAGGGGATGCGAGCCGATTCGTTAGGGTCGCTTTCCGTTCGTTGCCTTTCCGCTACACTCTTTCTTAAAGGGGTTCGGCTGAGGTGATCAAACCTAAGTGTCCTCTTGTGGCGTTCAAAGCCACTAAGCAAAGGCGGGATATTTAAGCATCGCGTAGGTTCTAGAGGTGCTGTTTGCGTTTGAGCAGTCTATGTGCAGGACGTCCCTTTGTGTTCAGTATTTCCCCATACCACTGTTGCCTGCATGATTGATGCATACGCTCCAAAACATAATTGAATCACATTGTTTGCTAAGACTTCTGTGTTTTTGTAAGATCCTATTTTGTGTTTTTGAAAATCAGCATCAAGTTTGATTCATTCGGATGCTTAGATGGGGTTAGCATATAGGTGCTGCACATGCACGTGTTGATGTAAGACACAGGCGTATGCATCTGATGTATTTCTCGTGTTACAGCAGTGGCTGCACACGCCCATATTTATTGTGTGAATGCGCCAATGATGTTGCCTTGAAACCGTACGTAGTGTGTATGCTGGATGTGGTTGGGGGGAAGTTTTGTATTGCATCGACCTCTTCTGGTCTGCTTAAGTTACAAAGCCATTGGCAGACGTTTGCATCATCAAAAGTCTGCCCGTTGGTAATGGAATGTGGACGTCACTTATGTTACAGAAGAATTATCAGATATTACTGGACGTGCTGACAAGAACCAGTGACATGGTTATACAACGTGCTAGCCCCATATGTCACCAACCTTTGTTAGCAGAAGAAGGCACTTGATTAAGATCGGTTTGTAGTATGACTTCATAACATTACAGAGAACATTATCTACCAAATCTCACTTATACATTAAATTCCTGTCATTCCCCGCTTCCTTAATCCCAATTTGTGAACATTGCAATTGCAAAACCCCGCCATATGCTTCTACCTCTTTCGTTTCATCCTCCATTCCAGCCTTTTCCTTTCATTCCCCAGACTCCCTCGCACTCCTGCAATCCCCCATGTGAACTCCCCTATTTTGCTCCAAAGCCTAAAACTTACTCTTTCCCTTCCTTGAGCCTTCCCTCCCCAAGTGAATATGCCTATACAGTGCTCCCCCCCCCCCCCCACTACTGTCACTTTAGGGTTACAACTTCTCTTCCGGTCTTACCGTGGCAACAAGTTTCTATTCTCTTCACTGGAAAGATCTTTCTGCTAGATACTGAAACTGCCTGCCTACTTGGTTATTGGAGCCTATGACTACCTGACTTCATAACATTACAGTAGACATCATCAACCAAACCTCAGTAATACATTACATTCCTGTAATTTCCCCTCCCTTAAACTCCCAACTTGTGAACATTGCAATAATAAAACCCTGCCATACGCTTCCACCTCTTTCCTTTCTTTTTCCATTCTGCCTTTTCCTTGCATTCCCCAATATCTCTCTCACGACCCTGCAAGCATCCCCAAGCCATCTACCCTAGTGTTGATCCAAAGCCCCAAACTTACTCTTGCCCTCCTTTGTGCTCCACCCCCAGCAGCGCATACGCTTGCACCAGACTCTCCATGCCCCCTGTCAACCTGCTTCCACCGGGAAAACCCCGTGCTGTTTTCCTCCTCCCACTTACCCTCCATACTTAAGTCAAATAATTGATACTTCCCTGCACACCACCACTTTTAATTCCATATTTTATAGCGCTTTCTCACGCAAGGCACAGGTGCTACTAGCACTGCCTAAATCAAGGAAACTGCTTTCGGCGACATTGGAATGATAAAACACATGTCCAGTCCAACTCTCTGATAAGCACATGTGACCTGCAGGTTCTGTGCAGCAGGTGCTAACTCCCTGAGCTGTAACGATAGGAAGTCTGAGTACAGTCTGGCAGCTGTCTCCTTTTAAATGTGACTTTATTGCATGCTTTTGCTAATGCTTACTGTTACCTCCAAACCTTCACCCCCTGTCAAATCTAATGGTTTCTCCCATTGCCAGAGAGTGTGCATGGCTAAATACTTATAAGGTCCCAAAGGCGAGACCGATTGCATTGCAAATGCTTGTTAGAACTGCTGGTGATGAGCACCGGGTGGGCCCGTCCCACTTAAAGCCCTGTGTATAGGCATATGCTATATAACAAATAATAATAGAAACTCTTTTATTGTGTTAGCCCATCATTTTAGGACAAACATTTAGCTTGTTTTCAATATAAATTGTTTAGTAATCTGATTAAAGACCTAATTTAGAGAAACAAAACAATAGATGCTTCTTTCTCAAAAGAAGATTGGGGTTGTTTTTGAGACCTTAGACTAATGGTTTAATGTTTGACGACTTTTGACAAACAAGAACCAACTTGGCACCAACAATAACACCAACGCCACCCTTCGTACTCACTTATGTCTGAGCACCAAACATATCTATTCCCACCCACAGAAAGGAAAGGCCCTTGAGAAATGTGTACACAGGAAACGTGGCATTGACCATGGAATGATTCCAATATGTATTGGGCTATAATGCCCAACATTATGACGACTTTTTCAAGTTTACCATAAGCTTAAAATCGTACTTTTCATAAACACCGGTAAAATATTCATCCGGAAGGACCAGTGCACTATCGAGCAAACTGTCTCAAGTGAGCAACACGTGTTTCTGTTTCTAGAGAAAGTAGCTGAATAATAGAAGCAGCGTTCTAAAAACTATTCATTTACAACTCCGCCTTTCATCATTCATGCATGTGTGATAAAAGGAGTGCTCAGTCCAGTAGAGGCAGCAGGGGGCAGCAACTAAACTCTATTGTTATCTTACCAAGTTTTGGATATGCCTGGACATAATTTGTGCTGGTGTTTTCCAGTGCTTGGCACCAGCACTTATTTTTAAACACGAGCACTTGTTTGTGACCGTACACTACAATGTGGCGCTCTCAGTCTATTTTCCTTGCCACATCACAGTGTAGCAATTCAGTGTGTTACACAATAATAAAACTTGCACTTCCAATTCCATTGTGGGGTGACCTGCAATAGCCAAAATGTCACAGTTGTTTAAGTGTGATGGTTAGTAGGTAATGCTGGCACTGCTTTTCAGCAGCAGTGGCTGCAGCTGTGGGCGTTGCGGCTGCAGTGAAATATCTTGGGCCCTGCACTTATATTTTTCCAAATAAAGCAATACCTGGACAGGTGTTATTTGTCTACTTTGAGGATGGTGGGACCTGTACTTGCTATTCGGAGAGGCCTTTGGGTTATGTCCATGGAAGGCCTAGCAGAAATATGGATTTTTAGCAGTTTATGCAGGAGAATGGGTTCATTTGTTGCTGGAGGGCTGGGCTGCAGCTAAGAAGAGCTCCAAAGTTGAGTGTCTTGTACCATCAAAGTGTCATTTCCCTGTCAAGATTTCTTTGGTAAGGGATGTGGAGCATAGTTTGGTTCCTTTTAGGACATCCCTCTGTTCTTTTGTCACTATTTTCAGTGTTTGGTAAAGAATAGAGTTAGCTGTCTGCTTCAGGCGTAGTATGATCAGCTGAGGGTCATGACATTTTGCCGATGGCTCCTCTGTGGCACTCGTTTTGCATCACAGTGTTAGTTATGTGGCAAAGTAGTTTCTTCGTGCACCCTGAGCCAGTGCAGATCTGTCATTAGCAGAAGCAGCTTCTTCAGCCCTGGCAGGAGCTTCACATCACTGCAAATGCTTGTTGCCGAAGCTGAACAGCATTGGCAAAAATAAACAAAAAGGTTTGTTGTCGATGTTGAGCAGCATCTGCAAAAAATGTTTAAAAAAAAAAAAAAAAAAAAAATGGCTGATCGTGTTGATGTATACGGGTGCATCCACCACCTCTCGTGCATCTGTGTACTTTATGATGCTGTGGCGACAATATTTCCCCATGCTGAACCGCATCACCACAAATAAAAACCAGCAGGATGATGCATATAGTTGGATGCATTGCCAAGCATGCGCATGTGTGCGTCATGACACTCTGGCATTTTTTTTCCACTTTTGGTTTACTGTTCCAAGAAGGGGTAAGTCCATATTACAGGGAGGGGCAGAGGAAGCAGTGGACAAGTGGCGCAACATAGAGCGTGTGCGGGAGACTGATGTGAGGGGGAAAAAAGCACATTGGGAAAAGAGGAAGAAAACACATACAATCCAATTGAGTGCTGGAAGAAAATAGAAGTTCCCTGATATCAGCTGTGGAAGGAAATAAGTCCTCCAATCAAAAGGATAGTAAAGAAACTAAGCTTCAGGAAATGGACAAACAGAAGCAGAAGAAAGGAAGCCATAAAATAAGCAATCATGGATGTTGGCTTAACAAGAACTCAAACAATGGTAAGCAGTGGGCTGACCCAGCGCGCACCCCAAGTATTGGTGTTTCGACAACAGACTGCTAATACACAAACATAACCTGGGTCAGAATGCTGGCACTAAAGAAAGTGAAACAACGCAGCCCCCTTGATACATTTTACATATAAGAGGCATGTATATACCTTGGAATGTAGCAGAGGTTTCGAAAAAAACTCCTAATAAAATTACGCTAACCCACCTAAGAATACATTTTATTCAAAACATGCATGTACATTATTACATAGAGCACAACATATTAAATCTAGCTGAAGACTAAAAAATTAGAGATCAAGAGTTATTGTGTCTTTTAAGACTGTTAAAGGAATGAGGTTCAGAAAGGACTGCTGCGCTCTATTCTCAGCAGGCCTACTTGAGAGTACAGCTGTCTGGACCTTGACACCCACAATTAATGAAAGGTGGCGCATGAACTTATGCTGGCAAGCTTCCCCGGGAAGATCCATTTCTCTAGCCATCAAACAGTACTGTGGGCATGTGGGTTGAGCCATAAAAAGTGCATTCATGTGGGTAGGAGGCGGTAGATGCAGTTTATGTATTTCTGGGACCTCCCACACAAATATGCATGTAGAGCACATAATGTCCCACACATTCATATTACACTGAGAGTGAGTGGAGGCATAGCTGAGCCCAATGCCCTTTCAGTTCTACATCAACTAAAAAGAGAGCTCCACACCTTATTTCTTTGGCATTTTTGGCGATAGCTGTTTTTTAAGTTATCTAGATGGGCTGTAACTGAGTGATCCCTTTATTCCAGGAATCGAGGAAAAAACCTGATGAATTTCAAACTCTTTAAGTCAGTGGTGTTCAATGTGGGGCCAGGAAGGCTGCCTCCATGCCAGCTTTTCAGGATAGCCACTAGATACTTTGAATGAGTTCTGTGCAGATACATTTTAGGCGCATTTATTTTATGTTGATATCCTTCAAAACAGGCATTGATTCAGAGATCCTGTATTTACGCTGAACAGTCCTGCAGGGAGTCTGCCTGTGACACAAATTATGTACTTCATGGTTTTATACTCCCTTGCAGTTTCCCTTGCCTCCACTTTTTGAGTCCACAAAGTCAATTTGCTGTGTTATATCGCACACCCACAAGTTTAGGGTTCAAGCGCTACCACATCCCCACTACCCATCCAAAGACTTTTGTCTAAAAGTTCCCATCGCCACCATTGAATCTAAAAGGCAATGGGAAGGATCCCAACCAGCCACTTACCACAAGCGTCACACCTCGAGTAGGGTCCACTCGCTTTGGTGGAGGCTCTTTTCCCATCGGATAACATTTTAGTCAACCCAGGCCACAAGCACACAAAATAATTACAACATTGCAACATATTATGCACTGGTTAGTATGAATTCTATTTCATTTGGTGTTTTTAACTAAGTTTGCCTAGTTTTGTTTCCGGTTTTCCTACGCAATTGTACTTACTAAGTCCTAGATGTTTTCAAAACTGGACAGAGATTGCAGTTTTACAACGTCTAATCGTCTTCACCTCTGTTGCAGTGGCGTCTGATTCCCTTCACAAGTTCTGCTCTGTGGGTTTCTCCCACAAACGATCTCAATCCAAGACATCAGATTAATTCTTCTTATCTGTCTGATGTATCACATGTTAATACCTGTCTTACTTCCTCTTTACTCCCATCTTCCTTTCTGATCCAAAGCCACTTATCTGTATTCTATAGAGAAAAGTTGCTAGGTTGCAGACTTGGGGTTGGCAGTGGGCCTCATCTTTCTAGCGTGTTTCACCTAGCTCCATGTATAGTGGGGCCCTCACAAGATATGTAGGCTGCTCACATAGTATTGTTCAGGGGTTGTTGGAATGTATGCCCCTAATGGTCAATCTGTTCTGATATCCTGTCCCTGTTTGTGTGTTTTGGCCTGACCTGTGGCTTTTCTGCTCAGTGGCCTCCTACAACAGATGATTCTACTCATTGCTTTTGTTGCTCTACAGCAGAGTAATAGTTTTTCCACCAGATATTTGCTCCACGAACCAGGCTTTTATGGCCTAAACTTATGTGATACTATGGGAAATGTTACGTAACATGAATTCTGAATTTTCACCAGTGGATTTTTAATTCTCACCTAGGCCTAACTATGTTTCGGCCTGGCTTCCTGCCTAACTTGCAGTCTTTGCTCCCAAAGGTAGCTCATAACACCTCATTTGTTGGTGAGCATGTAAACCTGAAAGAGTCCTGCTGTTCTCTGTGTATGCAGCAAGTTGTAAAGGGGCCATATTTCAGCTTGTTTTTCGACATTGCTGATTATTGCTTATGATTTTATCAACAAGGAGACATCATGGACGTCAATTCACCAGAAAACCAGGGGTAGGGGAAGTGACGTCACATGCCCCTTGACCTTCACTTTCAATCACACATACACATGCTTACACATAAACACGCATTCACACATACACACACACACTCTCACACACACACGCACTCTGCCTACACGTACACACTCATACATACACTCTCTTACATAAACACACTCAAAACTGCAAGCATGCGCACAACATACATGCATTTAAAATACTTTTCTTTTTTTACTTACCTCACTTGCCGGGGAAAGTCATATTCCAGCTATTTCTACTCCATTTTTTTTATTAAACTAGTAGCAAATAATCATATATTATTCACTATTAGTATAATAAAAAATTGACAAAAGCAAGGAAAGTGAAGCCCCCACCGACGTCCATAAGGACGAGCTGCTTCTATCCCTGGCACTGTTTTTGCCACTGCTGACGCTAGGGGTTGCAAAGTCAGTGCCAGGGGTCACAAGGGGCATCTCAGGGTTCGCAGCAGCGACCCCTGGCGACCCTTAAATGACATCCATGGGTGGCATTGTTCTTTGGTTGGAGATGTCAGCTGGCTCACAAAATACTTTCTTTTTTAATTCAGTTGCTCCATTTTATTTCTGTGGTGGTAAGTAAGGCAGTGCTTGGTTGAAACAACTTTTCTACAATGCTACAAGAGAAGCTTTCTGGAGGTGGTAATGTGTGACGAGGGTTTGTGCATATTTGTTGTGGCGGTGTACTGGTGCGGGGGCCCACCAAGCTCCAGGGGCCCCCTTAGCACAATACTCTGGCTAGAGAGCTCCTGATTGAGCCCAGAGAGGGGCCCTCCACATTCCTTGCAGGGGGGCCCCCTCAAGTTTCGTTACGCCAGTGTCTTGTGGTGTTGATGTGATGGTTTTTTTTTGGTCTGTATGTATGTGCTGCAGTATTGTGCTATTGTGTTTTACTGTGGTTGGTTTCTTGCCATGTGTTTTGTGACTGTTTTGTTGCGCTGTGCCCTATGGTTTAGTTGTGTTAGATCGAATTCTGTATAGTATAGTTATAAATGTTCTTTAGAGAGGTCAACAAATGTTGGTCCATTGCCAGCCAAATGCAGCATGTTCCTCTAAAGTTAGTCACAAACAACCAACCATTTACCACTGGCTAAGATGCTAAAGTACACCTGCTCTAACTCTTCCACTATTTAAGACGCCAGTCAGCCCGAAAATGTGGCAGAGACTGGTTTTAAACTACCACTTCCAGTGCTCAGTTTGTGATACTGCCTGTAACTTGTTCTGGATAACTTGCCAATTTTCAATCAAGAGGCCTTGGTTCTAATTCCAGCTACGGCACGTGATCAGCATTGACATAGAAAATGTTCTCTGTAAAGCTTTCTTCTAGTGATTGGAGCGATTATCTTTCTATAACAAAAATATTAAAGCCTATAAAAAAAAGGATTTTAAATTGGCGACAAAAGTGTTTGTTACCAGCATGTCTATTTTTAGAAACCGGCTCGAGGCCTAACATAGTGGTGATTTCCTGAGGCCGTTAATGCTAGTACAGCTAAAAAGTTGGATTTGACATTTTGCCTGGCATTCTTGTAACATGTCGCTCCACAGTATAACAGTGCAGTAATTGACTAATCTGAGTGTAGGTGTTGGGGGGCGGGGGGAGCGCGCGAGGAGGCGTTTTGTTCGCTGAGGAAGGTTCTGCGCGAGCCCACAGCGCGGTTTTAATCTGCGGCTCGCATGCAGGGAAGGGCGGCATGGCGCACCAGCTTTTCGAAATCCGAGGTACGCGAATAGTTTGTTATTTTAAAAATCGTAGTCGGCGCTCAAAATAGCTTGGAAGGCGCCACAGGCAGTAGAAAGCCTCGTATGCTGTCTCTTTCGAGGATGCTTGGCGTGAGGGAGAAGTGCGCATGCTCAGAAAGCAGTGTTGGCTGGCGAGGATGGACCATAAACTTCAGTTGTTTGTAAAATATTGGGCTGACTGGTGTCTGTTTGTTCAAGTACTTGGGCTGTTTGGAAAAAATCTCTTTATAAAAACCGCAACATTTTATCATTTAGTTCAGTTTTGTAACATGGAAAGTGTTCGTGAAGATTTGTGTGTTGTTTTGATATTGTGTAGTATTCTTAATTGTGTTGGATTTCATAGTGTGAAATTTGAAACGTATTAAATATTCTACATATTGCTAGTTCAACTACAGTTTATACGTGTTTGAGAAATGAGCATCTTTATATAGATCTATATAAATAGGCAGTGATTTGTGATTCTTACATAATGTTAAACTTTACGGACTTAACGTCTACAAAAATATTTATGTGCGTCAAGACGGAAAAGAAGCCTACACTGTTGTAAATTGTTTTCGGGTGTGTGGGAAATTCGTTTTTTTTTTTAAATTATTGAATGCAACCTGTATTATGGAGTCCTTGAATTCTGTATTTTTTCTTTAAGGCACAAGCATTTTGTACAGAAGAACGCATTTGCAAAATGTGTATCCTTATTGGGCACGGTCTCTTTTTCAGTAGGCCACTTTGCATTGTGCACTGTCTGTGTTAGCAATTGCACAGGGCTTTGATTTGCTAATAAATTGGTAACCTGCTGCAATGGAACCGGATAGAATAGAGTTCTAAGCCCGGTTTAATGCAAACATTTTAGGGGCAAATCAGAGTCCATTTAACGGATATAGTCACGTGAGTGGAATTTTAAGCCACTGTACAGGTTTAACCCATTCCATTCTGCTTGCGTTTTGCTTCCTAATGACAATTCAGCAATGGTGCAAGTGGCATGGATGTGAAGTGAAATTACCTTTAGGCAAAGAAAATTCATGCTTCAATAAGGTTACCACCTCAGTCTAAGTCATTGTTGACTAGGCTTTCAGTCCTGGAGTTTGGTGCGATAGCATAATGCATTCTGGGTGTTGTAGTCTTGTTTTGCTTCCATTGATCGAATTTGACTAACACATCTAAAATCAGTGATTTGTAGGTGCAATGTTCAGGTCAAGACTGAAAGCAGTGTCTGTTGTGCTCTGGTGTGAGCTAGTCATTCTAGACCTCAAAAAAACGTGTGCATGTCTGAGCGGGTACACAAGGCGAAAGGAATAGTTAATTTTGCACTTTTTTAATAGCACTTTCTTTGGTGAGACTGACGTGGCCTGTGAATTACAAAATTATAGCTGACATCTACGAAGAGTGACCCCCCAAGTGCCATCTTTAGGGATAATATCTGGTTGCTGTAGCCATTGGACAATAGTTTTGAGTTCAGTTTTAGCCACAATAGCGGTGGCTATTTGAACACGTGTTGGCAAAGCTAACAGGCCACTGTTGTTTCTTGCTTCAGTCTGTAGGTGTGAGCATGCAACGCCCTGCATGCAAGTGCCTGCAGAATGACTAACATTTTCATTTTTAGGTCTTGCCTGATACAGTGCATGTGCTGTGTTATTTGCAAGATATTTTGCTAACTTTAAAAAAAAAACGTAAAAAAGGATCCAGAGCCCATCAGTTAGTTAGCATTGGTTTGCTTCATTGTTACCCATTTTCGTGCTTCTCATTGGTCAGTGCACTGCTCATTTCACTTTCTCTTTGTATGTTTGTCCTTACTGTGGAGAGTTGATCAAGAAAAGCTTCCTTTCTGTGTTCTTCGAATAGTTGCGTGCTTCTGGAGTTGTAATTGTTTTTAAAAATTTCAGTTGTAGCACTCCGTAAGAGTACATATGTTTGTAGGTCCTATCCCATCCCCTCACCCGCATTGTTGCTTGAGGTGTTTAGATGGGTGTCGGTCCTAGCTCTGTTGGTCACCAGCTGGAGTCCCACGGTGAAGTGGTGTCCCAGAAGATCATGATTTCTGTCTTGTTGGTGTTCAGCTTCACACAGTTCATCTTCATCCAGTGTGCGATTTCAGTCATGCAGACATTGTACTCGATCCAGATACTGGGTGTCTTATCTGAGAGTGAGAGAATGAGTTGCGTGTTGTCGGCTTAGCAGAAGGCATTGATGTTGTGAGAGAGGATGAAGCTGTCTAGAGGGATTATGCATGTGCTGAAGAGGGTCTGGCTCAGGGAGGATTCTTCAGGAACTCCGCAGCTGAAAGTTGTGGGCATCCGAGGTGTACGCTACCAGAATGACTAACTGGGCCCTTCCAGTTAGGAACGAGCAGATCCATCGGAGTGCGTGTTCTTAGATTCTGATGTGTTGTAGGCGTTGGATGAGGATGGGGTGTGAGATTGTGTCAAAAGCTGCAGAGTCCTCCCTCCAGATTCATGTGGTTGTCATTCATGGCTGCTATTAGGGCACTTTCCATGCTGTGGTATCAAGGAGTTGGTGCTTCTTGAAGTATTTAGTGAGGTGTCTTTTGATGATTTTCTCTTAAGACCTTTCCAAGGAATGGTAGCAGGGAATCAGTCTGTAGTCAGCGAGCCTGAAGAATCCTCAAAGGGTTTCTTCAGCAATGGGATGACAATTCTGTGTTTCCAAGTGCCTAGAAAGGTTGCGGAAGAGGTGGAGGCATTCAGAATGGGTGTAAGCATGGCACTGATGGGTTTCAGACCTCTGGAATAGAAGTGGTGGTGGCAGTGATCTGATGGCATTCCTTAGTTGATGGACTTCATGGTCGCTGCTGGTTCTTCGGGGTGATGATGGGCCATGTGGTCAGCATAGGTTCTTTCGATAAGATCAGGAGGCACTTGGAGAGGTCTGTCTTATCTGGTTGAAGGTTGAAGTTGCTGTACATAGCTGTGGCTTTGTTGCTAAAGAAATGAGAGAATAGCAACCCCATCCACGCGGTCCTCCTTTTTTAATTGTGTTAAAAAATATATATATATACTTAAAAAAGCAAGGTATTTTTACGGTATTTATTTTTTTAATTCGTTTACCAATCCATTTTGGATTGGGGAAAAAGAAGAGGCACTTATGTCACTTTGAAGCAATCTTACTTGGTCATGCATGCACACTTCCCTAATGAAGCAAGCACTCGCATACAAATTGACAGGGATGTGTCATCACAGTTTTTTTTCTTCTTCTGTTCACGCTGTACATTTTCAACAGAAAGTATTGTCAGAGCCAATAAGGCTTAAGGCAGGACCTATTGGCTTTGCCAATTCTTGTTAAACAGGCAAATGCTTGTTTGATAAGCACTGGCAAAGGGAATAGGTCTGGCGTTGGCTACCAGCCTTTCGACTTTGCCAGTGTTTCATTTGTATTGGCATTTCTTTTGTAAAATGTTATTGTTGGGGGAGCTGCTGGGATCCTGCCAATATAAAAGAACAAGCATTTGCAATGCAATAGGTCTCGCATTGGCGCAAGTCTGAGCTATTGGCATTGTAAATGCCAATGCCTTTTGTTTATGTTTTGGTTTTTAAAACATAAATGGCCATTGTTATTTACAATGCAATACATGGGGAGGGGGGACATCATGTTTTGACGGGAAAGTGCTTGCGTAGATGTGTGATAACGACAAAAAGGAGGTTTGATAAAATTAAGCATTTGCCTAAGATCACACAATTCGGTGATGCACCGAAGCCAGAACTGATCGTAGATTTCCCAATTTCACACTGTGCAATTCAGTCCCTAAACGGGTAGCTCTTCTGACATCAAAGATTCATGCCTTGTTCTGACTTCTGTAAGGACGATACTACAGAATGGGTGATAGGCAGAATCTATGTTATATTTCTGTCAGTTTTAAATAGCACAAACTGTGCCCAAGGATTTAAGATCACTTCACAGCAGACTACGTTGCACCTTGTTTTTTTTCAGTAAAGGTTTCTTCTTCATTATCGTATACGAAAGTACTTTCAAGTATATGAGCACCACTTGTACGAAAGTATCCCTTTTAGTGAGTACTTCTTGGTGCAGTGGTATGATGTGCCCTTTTAATGTCAAAGACTCCACATGTTAAAGAAATGCACTTTTTGAACTTTAGACAATGATATTTTACGTGATGTTTGTTGCATGGTTCGATTAACGCATTTTCAGGGTTCGGCTCATGCATGGGCTCTGGGAGCCGAGCTAGACCCTTGGCTCGGCTCTCCCTCTTTCTCTGTTGGCTCGCCCACCGCCAGAGGTGACCCCACGCCTGTGAAAAGCAGCGAGTCTCCTGGGATCCCCAATGCTGCCCGGCGCAAAGTCACCTTTAATCCACTTTGGATTCACTATCTAAAATAACGAGGCAGGCGCTGGAAGCTGGAAGGCAAGAAAAAGGTTTATTACTCTTAGAGGAGACCACGTCAACTGCTGACACCAGGATGTCTTCAGGGAGGTGTTCTACTGGCAATGCTTCTGACTCTTCCTTTTATACAGTTTTACACAATGTATTTGTTTCTTTTATCATGGTTACAAGCTTGGAGTCTCCGCCCCGGGCAGGTTGTCACACAAGCCTGACATTGTTTTATCAACATGGTTACACAAGCCCAACATTAACTCTCCTCCCACCCAGGTCAAAAACAGACAATTTAATTGCAGCTGGACCTTGCTTCAGGGTCTAAAAACGAGTGAGACCGGCCAGATCTAAGAGTCCGTTCTGTTGATAAGAACAGGTCCCATTGTTGGCAAAAACCAGTCTTGCTGTGTGTAGTGCAATAAACCATGTTTGCAAGAGTCTGTTTGGTATTTGTAACCCGTTTGTGCAGGGATGAGAGGAAAGACGAGTTTGAGGCAGCAGGTGATGTTGATGTTTGTCGTGGAAATAGTTTATAGCCCCCAGCACACATATCAGGTTTGGTCAGAGAGTCAGAAGGCTGCTAGAGGACAGGGTGAAATGAAGGTGACCAACAGAGTACAAAATGGCTGTGGTAAATCAGAATGACTGTAGTTTATGTGCACGTAGGAACTTTCATCAGACAAGATGGCGCAGAATGTTCATGATTGTGTTTTGTTCTTAACAGTCGCCCTTTGAACATAACTAGCCATCTTGTCAGTCTATTTCTGATCTCCATAATGTCCTGTATTTCTTGTTCATACATTACTCTCATTTTTGTTAACTGAGTGTCCATAGTCTTAGGCGCAAGGCACTTATGCAAAGAGAACACAAAGGTGGTATACAGTGTACACCCAAACAGCAACAACATATTGCCAATACTGGGACCAAGAGAAACATTGATATTTTCCAACCCCAGTCCTTTAAGATGCCCCAAAGCCAACTTCCAATTGTCCAAGTCTCTGATCCTTGATGAATTTCTGAAGACAGTCTGTGGAGATGTTCGATTGCTTCATAGACAGAGGGTGAATTATCAGGGATGTATATGCAGCAACTGGCACCAATGATGCGACATGCTCCTCCACGATCCGCTAGTACCACGTCCAGGACCATGCGGTTTTGTAGGGCCACCAGACGGACCGCTTGAAGCTCGGCAGTGTTGTTGGTGAGGATGCCAGCTGTGACGTTCAGGGCGGTTTCTACTGCTTGAGACAGATGTCTGATGGCTCGGCTGTTTGCCATCGGACCCCATAGCGGGACGAGCCCTTTTGCTGCGTCAACGAACTGTGATGCGGCAGAGTCTGCTTGATCAGTGTCTTTAGAACGCTTTTCTCGATGATGCTCTGCAGGGGCTGTGTAGGTCGGTGGCAAAACAAAGGCGATGTAGCACGTGCCCCCAGTTTCTTGGGAGCCAGGTGTAGGCTTTGGTTCCACAGACAAAGTACATATTGGGTGATGCAACAAATGCTGGAGGATTGGCAGTGTTCAAAGTCCTTACAATGTTACAAGTGCTGTGACCCACATTCTTAGTCCCACGGCCTTCAATGCATACAAGGCCAGAGACGTTCACCACAGATAGGGCCACAGTCAGTGTTGCAGCAGTTCTTTTCTTCAGGTAGGAAAATGTGGCTCTGACAGGATTATTGAACACTTGTATTTCCACTCGTTCTTTGGAGGGACATTCATTGGGAATGTCGTATTGGAGGTGTGAGGGCAAAAGGGAGCTGCTGTTCTTCCTGTTTGGTTTAGCCAGAACTCGTTGTAGAACTGAGCGATTGTCCCATCGGAAGTGGCATTGTCTTTGTAACTTTCTTGTAGGAGCATCATCCAGGCAAGGCAAGATCCATGAACAGAAAAGGGTGAAGGGATGAAAGGGATGGAATGTTCAGTGGCATGTGGTAGCAGCCCACAGACCCAACAGTTAGTGGCATTGGTGGCAAGATTGTGCTGGTGCAGCATCTGTACGAAAGAATTATTCCAGAATTCTTTGCGTCGTTCTCGGAGATGTGGCGGTAGTGATACCAGGTAGTGTTCTTTCTTTGTGATTGGTTGCATGGTTGGTGACAATGTTCTGTATGCAGGTGCATTCTCTTCAATGATCCAGAGTGTGACCATTAGCAGGAGGCAGGTGAGAAATGCAGCTACAAGTGCAATTGTCTTTGTACTGTGCAGTTCAAAAGTCTTGGTGTCTTTGCGGTGGCTTTGCAGGTGTTCCGTTTCTTCCATCATCTTCGAGGAGCTCACTAACTGTTAGGACCACAGACTTTTGTCTGGTGTTTTTCCTGGTAGCGTCGTTTGGCTGTGCTACCGATCTGGAGACTCTGACTCAGTTAGTGGCCTGGTTGTTGAGCTCCCCTTTTCGTCGATCTTAGGTTGTACCCTTCCTTGGATGGCACCGTGGGGTCGGGAAATTCAGACAGTTGGAGGGTGTCTTCTTGTGGGTAGCAACTCAGAGCTGGTCGGTCTTTTGCGAGTACTTTCTCTTGCACCTCCACCTCTTCACAGGTTGCCAGCGTTGGAGGGACTTTCTTGCAGTGGTGGGCGGGCAGCCAATTTTTTTTTCCTTCCACTCGGAGGGCAGTTCGAGTGGTGATCAAGACTTGCCAGGGGCCCGTCCACCTGGGCTCCAGATTCTTCGTTCTTTGGAAGTTGCGAACTAGGATGAAGTCCCCAGGCTTTATCACATGTCCTAGGCCCCTGGATATGTCAGGCAAGGCTTGCTGCACCTGTTGGTGGATAATTGTTAGCTCGTTTGTCAATTTATGCAGATAGTCTGACATTAATATGTTCGGGACATCGTTAATGGAGGTGGGTCTTGGTGCCGCCCAAATGTTCATAGGCCTGCCGAAGACCACTTCATACGGGGTCAGTCTGTGTTTGGTCGGGGTGGAGCGCATTGATAGCAATGCCAATGGAAGGGCGTCGGGCCATTTCAACCCGGTTGTGGCAACTATTTTGGCTAGCTTTAGTTTCAATGTTGCATTGTGTCTCTCTACCAGGCCCGCTGATTGGGGGTGGAAGACGGCATGGAATTTTTGTTTTACCCCAGCCCTTTCAGTATGCTCTGTATCACTTCGGCTACGAAGTGTGGGCCGTTGTCGTTCCATGTAATTCTGCAAAGGCCGTACCGGGGAAGAATTCTTTCAACAATACTTTTGCAGTGGCTATGGCAGTATTGTCGCGGGTGGGATATGCCTCCACCCATTTGCTAAAAGCGCACACAACCACCAGGACATATTTTAGACCATGGCATCTCTCTAGTTGGATGTAATCCATTTGAAGGACTTCAAAGGGGTGATCAGGGACTCCAAACCCTCCCCGTGGTACTACTGTCCCTTTCCCTGGGTTGTGTTGTAGGCATACTATACATTGTTGTACTAGGCGCTTTGCAGATTCTGTTATCTTGACATTATGCCATACTCTTGTGATTAGTTCAATCATGGGGGTGGAGCCTATGTGTGCTGGTAAATGTGCCATGGTCAATATGGGGATGAGGTAGGCATTGGGTAACAGCCATTTATTTCCGTCTTTAGTTCTCCAGCAATTTTCCTCGTCTTTTAGTGCCACCTTTTCCCACTCGGTCAATTCGTCTTGTGTGCCTGTAGTCTGTATGTCCCTTACAGTGGTCCTAGCATCAGTCCATTGTTCAGCTTGTGACCTGGTCACATACATTCGTGTCGTGGTTCTGTCTTCTGCTGTGGCTCGGGCAGTAACGTCTGCTAGCGCATTTCCCTGTCCAATGAGATCTGTCACTTTCCTATGTGCTTGGCATTTTATCACTGCTAGCTTTTTGGGGAGG
This sequence comes from Calotriton arnoldi, assembly GCA_963921515.1. Lineage (NCBI taxonomy): Eukaryota > Metazoa > Chordata > Amphibia > Caudata > Salamandridae > Calotriton > Calotriton arnoldi. The sequence continues at coordinate 2,201,488 of CAWUFW010000672.1, read as the reverse complement.
AGGACTGCTTCCGTCAAGGCGGAGACTAAATCTCCATGCAGGATGGGTGTACCGTGTGAAGTCAGGAACCCTCTTTCTTTCCATAGAATCCCGAAATGGTGAACCACCCCGAAGGCGTATTGGCTGTCGGTGTATATGTTAACTGTCGTGCCAGCTGCTAAAATACATGCTCGTGTGAGGGCAATGAGTTCTGCTGCCTGGGCGGAACGTTGGGCAATACGGGCTGTTTCTAGAATGGTTCGGGCTGTGGTGACAGCGTATGCAGCTGAGGTGGTGCCGTCGGGAGTTTGATGCACGAACCATCCACCCATAGTTCTCCATCTGGCTCTAGAAAGGCGGTGTCTCTGAGGTCTACTTCTACTTTTTGTTTGTTCAACGGTTAGTGTCACACAGTCGTGTAGTGGAGCCACGTTAGAATCGTTCTCGGGTAGGGGTAACAGTGTGGCTGGATTGAGGGTGGTGCATCGCTTTAGGGTAATGTGCGGTGCTAGCAGGGTCAACTCATATCCTGTCAGTCGGGCGCTAGTCAAGTGTTGGGTTTTGGTCTGGTTCAGTAGTGTGTCGACTGCATGGGGTACTAAAACAGTGACTGGATTGGAGAGCACTATTCCTTCGCTTTGGCGTATTGATACCGCTGCAGCTGCCACAGCGCGCAGGCACGCTGGCAGTGCTCTGGCTACTGGATCGAGGGTGGCAGAAAAATATGCACAAGGGCGTTGTTTGTGACCAATTGATTGTGTTAGGACAGACAATGCACATCCCTCCCTTTCGTGTGTGTAGAGGAAGAATGGTTTGGAGTAATCTGGGGTTCCTAGGACTGGTGCTGAGCAAAGGGCATTGCGTAGTTCTTTAAAGGCTGTCTGGCATTCGGGGGTCCAGGGGAGAGGTGAGGGGATGTCCTTAGCTAGGAGGGAGAGAAGGGGTTTGACAATGAGGCTAAAGTTCGGTAACCACTGTCTGCAAAACGAGGTGAGGCCTATCAAAGAGCGGACTTGCTTCTGATTTTTGGGGACAGGGGTGTCTAGAATTGTCTGGATCCTGTCAGGCATGAGTTTTCTCCCTTCTTTTGATAAAAGGTGACCCAAATAGGTCACTTGTGATTTACAGAACTACAGTTTCTTTCGGGAGACCTTGTGACCATTCTCAGCAAGGAAATGGAGTAGTTTGATGGTGGCTGTAACGGCTATTGGTATGGTGTCTGCTGCTAGAAGGATGTCGTCTACATATTGTATTAGTGCCACTCCATCTGGCAATTGTATGGCGTCCAACTGTCTTTTAAGCGCCTGGCTATAGATACTTGGGCTCTCAGTGTACCCCTGAGGTGCTCTACAAAATCTATACGAACGGGAATTTAGGGTAAATCCAAAAAGATAGCGGCTGTCCTCGTGTATAGGTATGGAAAAGAAGGCGTTCTTGAGGTCGATCACAGTGAAGGTGGTGGCAGTGGAGGGGATTAAAGTCAAAATTGTCGTGATGTCGGAAACTACTGGGTATTGTGGTACTACGATTTTGTTTACCTCCCGCAGGTCAATGATGAAGCGGTAGGCTTTCCCATCTCCCTCTCCCTGTCTCTTTACAATCGGTAGTATGGGACTGTTACAAATGTTGCTCACTACTTCCTCTACCACCCCTGCCTCTACCAAAGAGTGTATGATCTCTGTTAGTGCTTTCTCACCCTCTGGCGATATTTTGTACTGCGGTACCTTCGGTAGGGTTGCGTCCTGTCGTATTGTTACGTGTACTGGGTCAATCATCATTCGTCCTACGTCTGAATCAGCCCTAGCCCATAAGTGTGATGGCAAAGTGTCCAGTAGGGATGTGTCAGTCTCAGAGATGGAAAACATGTGCTGAAAAGGGTTCTCTCTATGGCGTTGGGGGTTGTCATACAGGATGACACGCACTCCGTCTGGTGAGCATCTGATAGTCGCATGGAAGTGTTTCAAAAGGTCGAGGCCCATAATGGCGTCTGGGGTGTTAGATGAGAGGAGGAATGTCGTTTCGACGCCATTGCTGTCAAGATTAAAAGGGATGGGTCGGGACAAAGGGTTGGTGGAGGGCGTACCGTCAAATCCTATTGAGGTCACATGTGAGCCTGACAAGGGTGCCCTTGGAATCAGTCGTTTGGATAGTGCACTACGTGTTGCTCCTGTGTCTACCAAAATGGCGACCTTGTGCCCAGGACCTCAGCGGTAACATAAGGGCCTTGCTGATCAACGCAGAGCTCGACTGGATCCCTCCCTTGCCCCTGGCTGTCCTATGCAAAGTCGTACGTATTGTCATAATCTGTCTGTTGGTACTGATTCTGTCTGGGATGGTCAAATGCGTTCACTCTTCCTGGCCTTTCCTCGCTTGCTTCACTCGCGTACCCTCTCCCACGTCCTCTTCCTCTCTGTCCACTTGCTATTTCCCTCGCCCCTCTGCCCCTAGCAGCTCCTAACAAAGCCGGGCATTGGGATTTCCAGTGTCCATATTTTTTGCAAAATGCACATTGATCCTGTCCTAGGTCTTGGCGTCCTACATATGATGTAGATGGATTGTTCCTAGGTGGCTGTACTCTAGGGGTATTCTGCTGGTTTCCTCCCCATATTGCTCCCCTCCTGTATTCGCCCCTGGAGTTGTGCTATAATTACCCTTTCCTTCAAGTCCTTCTTTTTCCTTTCTGTAGCCCTGTCATTTTCGTTTCTCTGATGCTCGTAATACTGGGCCATTTGGAGAATGGCCGTCGGTTTAGATGCTGCCCAACTACTTTCGCTGGCTTGTAGTTTCTGGGATACATCTGGCAGTAATCCTTTGACGTAGTTCTGCACAAATAAGTGGTGTCCGGTTGCGGTGGACATGTCTTGTCCACTGTAATCAGAGAACACAGTTTCAAATCTGGAGAAGTACTCTGAGACGTCCTCTTGTGGTTTCTGGCGGCATGCGGTTACTATGGACCAGTCTATCTTTTCTCTGGGATCAGCGTTTTCACTTTCAGCACTATTTTGTCAGGGAGGTCTAATATTGCTTTAACTGGTTTTTGACCAGGGTTCCGCTGTTTATCTAGTGTGTCGAGTTGTTCCCAGGTATGACCAAACAGTTCGGTATGGTTTACTTTCTTAACCTGTTTCCACACATCTGCTGGCAAACATAACCCGAAGAACAAGTCTATGTCGGCAAGTGTCATTATTGTTGATCCCAGAGCGGTACCTAGCTCGGCGTAAAAGGCGGTGGGGTTCTTTCGTAAATCCGGCAAAGATTTACGGAAGGTCAGGATGTCCTGTCTGTCCCATGGCTGATACACCCAATTGTAGACCACCCTTCCTCTAGCGTCTTGATGGTTTATATCGTCATTAGTCCCTTGTCCTCTAGGAGGTACCCAGTAAGGGGCAGCTTCTTTTATTGGCATCATGCTATCTGTTTTTTCCACTGGGGGTCCTGCTACCTTAGTTGTCTTGTCCCTATCTATCTGTCCTTGTTCTATGAGGTGACGCAATACTTCTAGTGTGGATGAAAATAGTTCTGCAACATCGTTGTCGCCTTCATCTCCGATGTCTACCTTCCTGTAGAGAGCCACTAATCGCTCGGGCCCTACGTTTTGGTACTTCTCTTCATATGCAGTAAGGGTGTGGTAACAGAGACGTACAATAAAGTATCGTTTGCGGTTTTCAACATAGGAGTCGCATATGTCTGTTACGTGTTCTTCTGTTTCTTTCCTATCTATGAGGGTTTTAACTATTTTATCAATGCCTGCTCGCTCATTTTTACTTAATCGCGGGACCCTGGGCGCTCCTATTTCCTTGGTTCCTACCTTCTACTACTGCCTCCTTTGATGAGGCATTTGGTGTGGGTGGCTCGGTGGGAGCAGAGGTGGTGGAGACTGAGGCGATCGTGCCATCTCAGCTATACTTTGGGGGTCCTGGCGTTGTACTACGGGATGAGTAGGGGCATAAGGGGGTGGCATGTATATCATTGGGGGACCTAACAATAAATCATCAACTACCCTCTGTTTTGCTGGTAACTCGGGGTAAAGAGTTAAGGGCGTTCTAACAGGGCATTGACCTGATATTTTTGATTCCTGTTCCTTTTTATCGATTTCCTTTTCTTTTAGTTCTTCTTCTAACTTTTTACAGGCTTGGTAAGCTGATTTTCGCGTTTCTTTATCTTGTCTAGCTTCGTCTCTTTTCTTTCGTTGAGCTGCTTCTTTTCGCCATAAACCAAAACTATCAAACATGGCTGGTCTAGCTTTCTTTTTGTGGAGAGCTAATTCTAACGTTTCTATTTTAGCGGGATCGAAAGATCCCGTCAGTGGCCACTGATTTACCCGGTCCTTCCTAGTGTACTTATGCCATAGTTTGCTATAAGCTACGGTGGCTAATCCATATTTTACGTACATGTCCTTGTTAGGGTGCCTTCCGGCGGTGCCGGATGACTGACCTCTAACAAACGTTCCGGTCCAAAACAATCAAACAATCTAGAGAAAACAGGCATGACGTATTTAGCGGTCAAAATGAATATCTCAATTAATGTTAGACAAAAGTCTGCACTACCTGTCCTTCACTGTCTGCAAAGAGAGAATATTCCTATTCTACGTTGTTTGCAAGCAGGGAATGTCTCAAATAACTCAAAAAGGAATACTAGTATTTCTATCAATCAATCAATTTAAGTCATGTTTTCTCACGACCTTACCCGGACCGTATGGACAGTTCTTCGTATTCCCCTTCCAGCGCCTGGTTGTCCTCTTACTCCAACAATCAATGCGGCGTTCCTGTAAGGCCCCAGTCAGGACCGCAGGTCACTCGAGAGAGGTCCGTTCGGAACCGGTGAAGTTCAGTCAATTGGCAGCCAGACGAGGGTCTCTTTCAGGCAGGTGCACTCCAATCATTTAGTCGTTCACTCCGTCGTTAGGACCTCTCTACTGGACCCACGTGTCTCTGATGGGCCCCCCGTTGGGTCGCCAATTTGTGAAAAGCAGCGAGTCTCCTGAGATCCCCAATGCTGCCCGGCGCAAGGTCACCTTTAATCCACTTTGGATTTGCTATCTAAAATAACGAGGCCGGCGCTGGAAGCTGGAAGGCAAGAAAAAGGTTTATTACTCTTAGAGGAGACCACTTCAACTGCTGACACCAGGATGTCTTCAGGGAGGTGTTCTACTGGCAATGCTTCTGACTCTTCCTTTTATACAGTTTTACACAATGTATTTGTTTCTTTTATCATGGTTACAAGCTTGGAGTCTCCGCCCCGGGCAGGTTGTCACACAAGCCTGACATTGTTTTATCAACATGGTTACACAAGCCCAACATTAACTCTCCTCCCACCCAGGTCAAAAACAGACAATTTAATTGCAGCTGGACCTTGCTTCAGGGTCTAAAAACGAGTGAGACCGGCCAGATCTAAGAGTCCGTTCTGTTGATAAGAACAGGTCCCATTGTTGGCAAAAAACCAGTCTTGCTGTGTGTAGTGCAATAAACCATGTTTGCAAGAGTCTGTTTGGTATTTGTAACCCTTTTGTGCAGGGATGAGAGGAAAGACGAGTTTGAGGCAGCAGGTGATGTTGATGTTTGTCGTGGAAATAGTTTATTGCCCCCAGCACACATATAAGGTTTGGTCAGAGAGTCAGAAGGCTGCTAGAGGACAGGGTGAAATGAAGGTGACCAACAGAGTACAAAATGGCTGTGGTAAATCAGAATGACTGTAGTTTATGTGCACGTAGGAACTTTCATCAGACAAGATGGCGCAGAATGTTCATGATTGTGTTTTGTTCTTAACACGCCCCCACACCAAGGGTGTCTGCTGCGCCCCTTATGCTTAAGAGTGAAACAGTATTTCCTTTTGGTAATGACTGTGCTGTCATTGTGTTTTATTGCTTGCGCGTCACAGTTTCAGGGTGACAACATGGATGTGACGAACAGTACAACTAAACGTTGTCTCGATAAATAAATGTTTGTTTTGTTTGCCGTGGCAGACACAGGCACTGTATTTGAACGGGGAAGGCTGGTACGGACTCCTCGACATTGCCACTTCCTGGAAGTCTGAAACGGGCATCGGCTGCTGAGAGCGAAGTGTTTGGCAGGAGCTATGCCAACGCGAAAACACTTCAATAAGTTATGATTTGTTGAGCAGGAAACATTTTGTAATCTGATGAAGTGCAGATGGTGAATTACGGAGCAAACACAGTAAAGGGCAGAGACCCTGCTTGTAGAAAAGAAATGAATCGCTGGGATGCCTCAGGGTAGCCATGCGCTATACAAATTTAAATTCATTCATTCATTTCCAGGTAAGTTGTGACTTAGTTGATAACACGCTATGGTGCAGCTTTTATTACACTATGGTGTAGGTTTTGTGGTGTAAGGTTGTACTCTTTGGATATCCTACATTGTTTCAGCTCTTGCTATAGCTTCTGTTGCCCTATAGGTACTGTCCTACGTCCTATTAAAGGTCGCTAGGTTAACGGCGTGACATATAGCGGTAGCAGATGCTTAGCGGCGCTTGCACAAAGCAGCGCAGCAAATGAGGAGCAACGGAAGGAAGGGAAACTTGGCTTTATCTGGCCAGTATCTTAACGCAGTCTTTGTGCAGCGCCTCAGAGGGCTCCAAAGCGCTGTAAATTCAACATGAAACAGAGGGAGTACTGTGGAGAGGCAACCAACAAACAGGAGAAAGGAACAATCGGCTGCAGGCTGAGGAAAGACTGGATAAGATCCTCGGTGAGGAATATACACAAACGCACACACACATAAACAAACGGGGACACACAGTTCGAATGCACTGCCGCAGACAGGCACACAACGAGGCACACAGAAAGAAATACACAAACGCATGCAGAGGCACGTACAGTCAAACACACGGACAACCACACACCAGACACCCGCAAGACCTCACACCCAATCTGGCCGGCTAGAACTGTCTCCTCTTAATGGTCCCCTCGAAGTTCTGCGAAGTTTGGTAAGAATCAGTCAATGGGGGGGGGGTGGGGGTAGGGCAGGATGAGGCGGGCAAGGGCGCAAGCCGGGCGCGGTGTCGATCACACTGATGAACACATGCCACAAGGGGTGTCAGGGTCCATCACACTTACTCACACATGCCAGCAGGGGGTGTTAGGCCAGTGGTACAGGGGGGGGGACAAGAGGGCAATGTCCATCAGGCTCGATCACGTACACAGGCCAGGGGGGGGGGTCACCAGGGCCGACGTGTAGAAGGCGAAGCAGCAGAACACCCTGTTCTCCATTATCGTGGCTGTGCGAGGGCTGCTCTCTGCCGAGGATCACCGAGGAGTGCGGGGCTAGCGGGGAAGAGGCGGCCAGTTAAAGAAGAGGGAGGGAGAAGAGGGGAAGGCGTAACGAGCCGGAGAAGGAAGGGAGGAAGGCGAGGACCTCCAGCAGCAGAAGGAGATGGTGGGCGAGAGATGAAGTGAAATAGGGGAGAGGACGACACAAGGCAGTCATAGATGTATGTTTTCTTCACCAGACCTAATAGAACCGCGCTCACGTCCTTTCCTGCCCAGCCCCACAGTCTGCCGGAATACCCGTGTCCTCCCTTTGACCCCTTGCGCCTCTGAGCTCTGTGCCTGCCTGCCGCCAACCAATCACAGAGCCGACTGGTGCATGCTCCAGGCGTGAAGGCAGCGTGGTTGCAGGAAGCCCGGAGCACTGGCTCGTGTAGCCACAGCTGTCGTGAAGACTTTTCTTATCTGCTTGTTAAATAAACAAGCAGATAAGAAAAGTCTTCACGACAGCCGTGAAGCAGGCGAGCCAGTCCGGGTGGGCCGGACCAAAAAGCCAAAGGGAGGCAACAAAAAACCCTCCTTTCCAATGGGAAGCCAGCGTTTACCATAAACGCTGACGCTACTCAATGGAAATGAGGGGCGGGGCTTCGAGTCCCCTTCTGAAATCTGCTTGTCCACAATAGATCTCGCAGAGCGAGGAGCGCATGCGCGCTCCAACGCCCAGGCGAGACCTAAAAAGCGCCATATAGCAAAAATATTTTTTTTCGCTTAAAAAAAAAAAAAAAAAAACACACATTCCAATAGTAGCCCCTGGAATTGAGGGAAAAATGATGAATTTGTGAGTGGATATGCTTCTTGTGAAAAAAGCGGCATGCCATCCCTTACGATGAAGTTAGCTGATGGTTGCAGTAGGCTAACCAACTGCCCTATGCTATGTGCTGTAGTGGGTGGTAGAAAAATGTGAATGACACAACTGACCAATGGATGAAGAGAACTGGCTGAAAGCCCCTATAAGTATATTTTACATATAATTTTAGTAAAATTCAAATGTCTTGGCTGATGCCAGACTTAAAAACGGTTGCCCTTGCTTTCCTGTGAACTCCTGTTGACACTAAAGGATGTATGAACCTGCCTCATAGCTCTCTGGGAAGGAAGGCCTTTTTTGCATTCCCACACAATCATTAGGCAAGCTGTGGCAAGCTGTCTGCTACAACACTTCCATTTTTCCAACATTTACAATTTTGGAAATGCCTGAGATACTTGGCAGTAAAACATGAAAGGATGGCGTCAACCGAATACCCAACAAAAGGGCCATTTTATTGTTTTCACATCAATCTGCCGAGGGGTATTTTCACGTTTAAGGCAGATTTGGATGGAATGACAATAACAGTGCAGTGCTGGTTTGTGGAATATGATTTATTCCTGCTGTATTTTCAGAGTGCCACTCACATTGTCACTGATAGTATCCCTTGGTCTGCATACTTTTCTTGTATATAGTGCTGACAAAGCATAGTGCTTAGAAATAATAGCGGGGGATTGTTTTGACAGCCTATAGCCCTCGCTGGAATTTATTTCTTAACTGTGTGAAATCTTAAAGCATAGGAAAACACTCAATGGCATATTTACAAGGAGTTAAAGTCCAGAACGTCACTTTTTCTGACGTTCTGGTGGCGTTAACTCCATCATCTTATTTACAAGGCGGGGTAATGTGGCTTAACGCCGTCTTGTAAATAATGCCCCTATTCATGCAGCACTTAGAGTGAAAGGGGTGTGCAATGGGTGTTGCAGTGGGCGTTCCTCCGCAACACCCATTGATTTTTTACGCTGCCCCATATTTATAAGGTATGGGACAGCGCCAAAAATACTGCCAGGGAATACCTGGTCTTAAGCAGGTGATACGAGGAGAAATGTTTTATTTCTCCTCGCATTTTCCTCATTCCACATGTGCTGCATTCTGCAGCACACATAGATTAAGCAAATCGCCTGTAAAGATTGTTTATGTGCAGGAAGGTGTTCCTTCCTGCACATAAACAATTGCCTCTGCAGTGCAGGCACCCTAGCAAATTGGTGCTAGACGAGCCTGCTGCTGCTAGGCAGCTTTCTTAGCGCTACGGGTAACGCAGGGGTTCGTCGCATTCTTGTGAATACAGAGCATCCCTGCGTCTTGAAACTGTCAAAGGCGCGGCGTTACCAATTTTGGCATAACACCGCTATCTGACAGTTTATTCTAAATATGCCCCTCGCTATCTTTAAATAAGTACCACTACTTGTTGCTTATTTTGGAAACAGAGACTGCCATTCTGAGCACTACTACTAGACATTTCCCCATGGTGGACACGCTGGTCTTGAACTAAAGATCACAACAATTTCTACCCCTCTGCAGTATGCTGAATGAGCTCTGTGTCCATTAAAACATTCCACCAAAATGTGGGCATTTTTCCAGTGCTGGTGTCCTAACCGTTGAAGTTTTCACATATTTCCATGTCTTCTCCAAGTAGCCAAATTGCTGTGCCTCCCCACAAATGAGATGGGGAGACAGAGAAATACGTCAATTGTTTGAGGACACGATAATGTGCTATTCTTTCTTGAGTCTTAGAATATTTGGAGCATAAATTCAGATTTATATATATGTAACTGCGAATGTATGGATTATGAAAGTGTATGATTTCACTCAGAACCGCGAGATGAAAAATATTCCTGTTATTCACAATTATCGCAGTACGGTTTTATGCTTTGTATGCCCACCCCAAAACCTTCTCCCCTTCTCAGGCAAGCAGTGCAGGGTTACACAAGTGACGGGGGCTAGGGGTATGCGCAACAGGACCTCAGCCACCTTACCTCTCAAATATGTAAAATGACTTGGCGTCTAGCCACCCACCTCCACCTCCTTCATTATTGCCCTTCCTTTCACCACCCAAATATTTATAATTATTTGGTCTCCTGCCATCCATTTCCCACCACCCTCAGGACAGCCTTCTTCTACGCTTCCCATATATTTAAAATGACCTGGTGTCCTGCCACTAACACACATCTAAGGGAGACCCCTCTCCCACCCAAACATTAACAGTTCTCCCACAACCTCGGGTCTGTGGAGATCTGGGAAAGGCCTCCTAGTCTGCTCCTGCTGCCTTTTCCGGATCTCTGGAGACCTGGTGAGTTGGGGAAAAACTCGTGGAAGGGAATGCGTTCATGTGATGTCACAACAGCGGTAGGACAACTTTTGGTATTCTATTGTTACATTATCGCAGCAAATAACTGGATTCAGAATCCTGTATCGAGAACAAAAGCTCACAATAAGAGTGATACATAATAGGTACTTTCAGGTTTTATTGCCGTAATCTTGGAAAGCAGGTAGAGTAAAGATATGGGCATGTTAATGCGCATGTGTGTAGTTTGTCCTTATGCCTAATAGAGGTGGTAGGGCATGGGTACTCGCAAACATTTCTCTGGCGGCCATAAAGTCTGGTCTCTGATGTGACCATGGGCCGCATGGATGTCTGCAGGGTGGTTGGGGAGGGAATTGGTGTTAAGGTAGGTGTAGGGGAAGCAGAGCATACACATCTAGTGGCTGACTTGCACAATGTGAAACCAGAAAACCTTGGATTAATCTAGGCATCCCCACTTTACCAAATTGTGTGATCCTAGGCAATAGTTTTATTTCACATTCCCTCCTTTTTCTTCTTCATTATCACATATAAGAGGGCCTCGAAATACATGAATTCAGGATGTGCGCTTTACAAATCCTTCTCCTGTGTTTGATTTAATAAACTATAATGTTGTTAATGTACAATAGGAGCCCAGGCCACCCAAAGAGTGCAAATAACAACTGACTTGCGTCTTGGTTCACAATTGGCATTGCTGTCAATGTGGGGGGAGGGTGTAATTAATGTTTCTAAATTAATGTTTGAAAACTATCTCTTTTAGAAAAAAAATACTTCTCAATGCACTGATATATTCTGATGTACCAAGGTGAAACGGTTGTGCATGTGAATGAAATACACTTTTCGAATTTTAAAGAGACTTTATAATTTGTTTACACTTTTGCTGCAACTGTCTTTAAAAATGGAAGTGTTCCAACAGTTAAGTGGTGCAGGGCACCCTAGTTATTTCCTAAATAGCAGCTCAGTGCTGCAGTTAACCAGGGGGCCGCATGTAAAGGTCAGGAGGGCCGCATGTGGCCCCCGGACCCTACTTTGAGTATCACCAGGTAGGGCATTGAAGCGTAGGTAGCTTCAACAAATGGAATATCAGGAGCTGTAGACCAGTGCTGTTCCTGGCATTTTCCACTGATTTTTGTGCAGCCGGTGTATTTAGTGACCAGGCTGTTAATACAAGTCTATGAAAACTTGATGCAACAATTACTACCTTTCCAGTAACACCCACGACAACGATGGGAGACGTTTCTGGAATATTGGGGCCACATACTGTTACAGAATATTGGGCCAAGTGGAGCCTTAATATAATAGTCCGTTGTAAGGTGCATCCTGAAATGGAATTATGAACTCTTGAACTATCCAGATTACGGTCATGCACGTTTTACAGTAAACTTTCCCAGATCCGCGCACTCCTTGAAATCATCACTGTTTTCAGCTGTTACGCCTTTAAAAAAAATTTTTTTTACTCGTAGTCCCCTGAAGTAGCAGTTCACAATAGTTCAAATGGCTGGATGGCCTAGTGAGTTTAACACTTGTTGCTGACAACATTTGTTGTTCTCGAGCTCATGAGTTTGAATCCTGGTACGGTAGATTCAGCCTTTCATCCTTCTGCGATCAGTATATAGATACTCCTATTTCTCACATGTGATACATAGCTCTATATTAAAAACAATCTATTATTATTCTTTTTATTATAATATAGTATTTCTGGTGATGCATAGTGCATGGTCAGGAAGCTAGAAGTGAAAGGGTGAGTGTGCCTGTGAAGGGCTCTTCATTGGACTTTGAGAAGGGAGACCAAAAGGGCAATGGATTACTAGACTGTTGTACCCTGCACATAGAGACACTGGAAACCTTGTTGTATATTCTGAGGTCTTCTTTATTAGTTCCAAGTGATATGAACAACTGTCCATTACATCTCTACTTCAACCCTGTTACTAGTCTTTACATCTCTTACACCAGCCCCACCAGGAGCAGCCTCCCTGCTGCTCAGCCCATCTCCAACTGTCATCCACTCATCCACAGTTGTACCCTGCACATAGAGACACTGGAAACCTTGTTGTATATTCTGAGGTCTTCTTTATTAGTTCCAAGTGATATGAACAACTGTCCATTACATCTCTACTTCAACCCTGTTACTAGTCTTTACATCTCTTACACCAGCCCCACCAGGAGCAGCCTCCCTGCTGCTCAGCCCATCTCCAACTGTCATCCACTCATCCACACAGGCACCCAGGCATTCCATTCATCACATTCACACCAACATTCCGTTTCCATCTCTCACTCTGGCTGAGCAGCAGGAGACAGCTAGGCTGTGTAGCATTACATATCACAGCGAGGATATAACATAGACCTCAGCAGCAATCATTACCCATTGCTGATTCACAAAATAAATAATTTACGATTTGCATTTATATTACATTTATGTTACTTCAACTCTAAACAGCATTGTTGTCCGGGATTGTGGCAGGATAGAGTGTGATGTCAGGGAAAGCTACAAGTGTAAACAACAAATAATGTATGTATGACCGAAAATCTGCGACAGAAGTAATATTGTAACATCATTGATTGTTGTTCACAGGAGTGATCCGCTGCTGAAGGGTAGTTTGGGTGGTAGTAATCAGATTACGGGTAATTGTTACCTTACAGTCCTACTGCTAAAAGTCATGGAGGTAAGTTAGGGGCCTTAAAGGTTTCCCTGATACTCCTACAATCTGATCATTTGTGTTTGAAAACCTTACCTCTCAGGTCAATTAAGCTACCGTCCATTGAATCCAAACGATTGTGGTCGATACAAAAGGGACACAGTAAATTGCAGGATACATAATAAAACATTGGCAAAAACAGTAGGTCTGTCCTTGTCAAGCCTTGACGTTTGTAGTGCAATGTTCTTCTTTATTATTTATTTCTGTAAACCTATGCAAGATAAAATAAAAGAATAAAAGTTAACAAGCAGTGGCGAAGCCAATACGTCTTGCCTTTTTGATCTATTTCAAAACTTTTTGCTGGTGCTGTATAGTACTAGAAAAAATGAATGCGTTTTGAAGAAAATAAGGTTTGATGACGCAAATGTGTGCATGCATGCGTACACCTCATGACACTGCTGGTACAGTGTTTTGCTGTACCAGTGCACATGCATGATTTATGCGCACACTCATTTTTCTCTTTTTTTCCTCTGGCCACCCTATCCGTGATTATGTCAATATCTCCCTGTCCCCTTTCCTTTGCTCCCACCCTCCTAGGTTGATTCTTCCCTTCATGCTCCTCTGTTGCTCCCCACCCCTCCAGTCCTAACACACAATTCTTAAAAATATGTTTTCTGTTAAATTCTTTTTGGGGTTAATGGGTTGCTCAGTTTTCAAAAAAGTGCTTTTGTGCAAATAACATTTATTTTATATTTACTAGAACGGTAAATAAAAAAGTTAATAAAACGGCACCTGCAACCGTCCATAAGTGTGCGCATGCATCATTACTCGTGCACATACTTAAGCACACATGCATATAGAATGAAGCCACTGCCAGCATCATCAATCAATCAATCAATCAGGGAATTGTGAAGGGCGCTACTCACCCGTGAGGGTCTCAGGGCTCTGGGGGGTGGAGGGAGCAGCTCCGGTCAGTCAAAAAGAGGTCTTGAGGGTCTTCCTGAAGATGTGCAGAGTGGGTGCCTGTCTGATGTTGATCGGGAGCTCATTCCAGGTCTTTGCTGCTACGTAGGAGAAGGCTCTTCCACATGTTCTGGCTCTACAGATGCGCGGGGTTTCGGCAAGGGCGAGGTTGGCGGATCGGAGGTTTCTCTTGGGTACGTGGAAGGCGATTCTTTCGTTGAGATATTGGGGTCCGATGTTGTGGAGGCATTTGTATGCGTGGGTGAGTATTTTGAAAGTTACTCTCTTCTCGGCGGGGAGCCAGTGGAGGTCTTGCAGGTGTGGGGTGATGTGTTCGTGTCGGGGGACGCCGAGGACGAGTCTGGCTGCGGTGTTCTGTATGGTCTGGAGCTTGCGAAGCAGGGATTTGTTGATCCTGGCATAGAGGGCGTTTCCGTAGTCTAATCTGCTGGTTATGAGTGCGTGGGTGATGGCCTTTCTTGATTCGGGGGATCCATTTGAAGGTCTTGCGAAGGATGCGGAGGGTGTTGAAGCAGGTGGAGGCGACGGCGGTGATCTGTCGGGTCATGGAGAAGGAGGAGTCGAGTATGAGGCCGAGGTTCTGGGTCTGGTCCGTGGGTGTGGGAGGGCTGCAGATGGCAGTGGGCCACCAGGTGTTGTCCCATGCAGAAGGGTAGGGTCCGAAGACGAGGACTTCTGTCTTCTCCGAGTTGAGCTTCAGGCAGCTGCTGCTCACCCAGGTTGCGATGTCCTTCATTCCTTCCTGGAAGCTGAGTCTGGAGGTGAGGGGTTCCTTGGTGAGGGAGAGGATAAGCTGGGTATTGTCGGCGTAGGATACAATGCTGAGTCCATGCTGTCTGACGATGGCGGAAAGGGGGGCCATGTAGATGTTGAAGAGCGTGAGGCTGAGCGATGATCCTTGGGGTACTCCGCAGCTGATTTCTGTGGGTTCGGAGAGAAAGGGAGGAAGTCTGATTCTTTGGAGTCTGCCGGTGAGGAAGGAGCGGAGCGGAGCCAGTCAAGGGCGGTCCGCTGTATACCGGCGTCGTGGAGTCTGCGGTGAGAGTGCGATAGGAGATGGTGTTGATAGCTGCAGAGAGGTCAAGCAGGATCAGGGCCGCGGTGTGTCCTTGGTCGAGGAGCGTGCGGATGTCGTCTGTGGCGGCGAGTCTTGGTGCTGTGGTTGCTGCGGAATCCGGTTTGGGAGGGGTCGAGGATGGAGTTCTCTTCTATGAATTTCGTTAGTTGGACGTTGACGATCTTTTCAGTGACTTTGGCCGTGAAGGGGAGGAGAGAGATGGCTCGGTAGTTCTTGAGGTCCGTTGGATCTCCTGAGGGCTTCTTGAGGAGGGGCTTGACTTCTGCACGTTTCCAGTCGTCGGGGAATGTGCCGGCTTCGAGGGAGGCATTGATGTTGCGTCGTAGCTCCGGTGCGATGGCGGCGGCAGCTCTGTGGAAGATGTGCGGAGGGCAGGGGTCTATGGGGGCTCCAGAGTGAATGCCTTTCATGGTCGATGCGGTGTCTTCGGTGGTGACTGGGGTCCAGGAGGAGGTGGTAGGCTGACTTTCGTTGCTTGGGGGCAGAGTGGGTTTGGTGTCCTGTGTCTGTTTGTTGAAGTTGTCGTAGAGGGATCTTATTTTCAGGTGGAAGTAAGAGCCGAGTTTGTTGCAGAGGTTCTGAGAGGGTGTGACATCCGTGGCTTCGCTGGGCGGCTTAGTGAATTCCTGGATGATGTTGAAGAGTTCCTTGGAGTTTCTGGTGTTGGCGTGGATTTTGTTACGGATGAAGGTCCTTTTTGTGGATCTGATGAGTTGGTGTTATTCTGTCATGGCGTCTTTTAAGTGGAGTGGTCTTCCGAAGTTTTGAAGTTTCTCCAGTTCTTCTCGAGATGCCTGCAGGTGCTTCTGGCTTCTTGGAGGCCGGTGGTGAACCAGTCGCTGTCTGTCGGGGTTGCGGAGGGGAGCGAGCTCGTCTGCGGAGTTGGTGATCCATCTGTGAAGTTCTTTGGCTGCGGAGTTGGCGTCGGTCGTGGTGGGGGGGGCTTCGCGATTGAGGGTGGAGTTGAGGTGCTCCTTGGTGATCTTGCTCCAGTTCCTTTGCGGTGGGCGGGGTGCCGGTTTGGGTGCAGTGGGTTTTTTGACGTGGAAGTGAACACAGTAGTGGTCCGTCCAGATGGGTTGCGTGGTGTGGCTGAAGTGGACGTTGTTGCCTCCTGCGAAGACGGGGTCGAGGGTGTGTCCTGCCTTGTGGGTTGGGGTGGTGACAAGTTGTTGCAGTCTAAGGTTGGCGAGGTTGCCCAGGAGGGTGGCGGAGTCGGGGTCGCAGAGGTTGTCGAGGTGGAAGTTGAGGTCTCCGATGAGTATGGAGGCGATGGCGCGGGGCGCGATGAGGTCGGCGATGGTAGTGGTGAACGCGGTTCGAGGTCCGGGAGGTCTGTAGGCGAGGGTGCCTCGTAAGGTCGTTCTGGGGCTGTTCTGGATCTGGAAATGGAGGTGTTCGGTGGTGGACAGGGAGTCGGAGGGAGCTCTGGTGTGCGATGGTGAGTCCTCCTCCTGGGCGGTTGGGGCGTTCCTTCCTCTGGATCTTGTATCCGTCGGGGATGGCGTTGGCGATGTCGGGGGCGGAGGTGGGGTTGGTCCATGTTTCCGTGAAGAAGGCGACGTCTGGCGAGAGGGTGTCAAGGAGGTCCCAGATCTCTACTGCGTATCTGTGCAGGGAGGGCACATTGATGAGGATGCATCTGAGGGCTTCGGGATGCTGGTGTCCGGTGTGGGGACGTCGGCCGTGGCGGTGCGGAGGGTGGTGAAGGTTTGTCGGCAGTGTTGGCAGGAGAACTGGCCATGGGTGGTGGCCGGCATAGACAGCTGGCAGTTGTTGTTCCTTCTGGGGTTGAGTGCGAGGAGGGCAGCAGAGTCGTAGTGGTGGGTGGTCGGAGAACCAGGGTCCCTGGCGCTGGTCATGGTCGGGTTGCGGACGGGCACAGACGGGCTTGCCCCCCTCATGATGCATACACTCACATACGCATGTTAGTCATTGCGCCTTTTTTCTTTTTCTCTTTTTTATTGATTGATGCTGCACAGCTTCAGCAAAAAGCATTTCCCTTTACCCCCAAAAAAATGGCAAAGCCAGTAGGTCAAAAAGAGGAGACCTTCTGGCTTTCCCAGCGCTTGCTCCATGGGGGATATTTAATTTCACTGGGCCACAATAATACTGTAAACATAACATCATCCTTACGTCCTTCAAAAACATACTTGTCAAAAAATTCAAAAGCATGCTACAAGAGCAGGCTACCGGTAAGCAATCAGTTATGAATTTTCCACTTTTGGACTGTGCATTGAAATTCATTCATCGCGATTGGCATCAGTTGTACTTCCTGGCCTTGAGTTTTGCTTAAACTTGCCTCGCTAAGAAAGCAGCAGGTAATGTGGACACTGTGTTCTGTACAAAACAAAACGTTACCTTCTCTATCTGATCCATCAAGGAAGCCCCTTTTTAGTCCATATTGTATCTGCTTTTATTATCTTTCGGTCTTGCCGGCTCCTGCCAAGTGTGCTTTTGCACTTGCCAAGTCTTAATTGGAGCTGGAGCCATCTCTTCTAAAACATTCCACTGCTCTCACTCCCTTCCCAGCCTGTGTGTTGACTTATTACCTGGTTAGCATCAGTGTCATTTCATCCTTTATCATTACTGGGTGCAGAACACCGCTCACTCCCATCTTAGACCTTGAGCCAGAGTGGGCTGGTAATGTGTGCGGTATTTAGGGCACCCAAAACATAAAATACACTGGATTACAGGATTTACTTCTATTCTGAATTATCCTCTGGGAAATGAGCAAATACCTGTGAAATCATACCTTCAGTACCAAATTCCATACATATCGATCAATATTTACCACACAGATTTCCATCAGTAATTATCGGCAGGTTTAACATGCTGAAATGTATTAGGGTAGAATTGCGAAGCTGTGGTGTTTGCAGAGATATCAATCTGAATTCTGAGTTTTGTAAGCCCCCCGTATGTACTTAGATCGGAAATTAGCACCCCGCTAAAACAGAGCCTTATTGTAGGTTCATACACGGTCCTAAATCCAAGTGTGGAGCAGGCATAATTCGCAAAAGTAACCCTTTATCAACTGTCTGCCCACTGCCACCAGTCTGCAAGTCCATCATATGTTTCACTCTTAATGTTGCATTTGGCCTCATAACCCACTGGTCAAAGTTGTGGAGAGTTTAACAATAAATCATAGCAACTGACTTGTGGAAAAATGTGCAAGTAAATGGTTCTCGAAAAAAGAAAGCCTTGATGAAGCAGTAGGCAATGCAATATATGACCTATGAAGTCATTGTTGGATTTGAAATGAAACCTTAAATAATAAAAAAGAAAAATGTAGTTGATCCACAAATAAATGCTGCGTCTAGTTAACCTGTTGATTTTGTTCTAAGTTGTGCAACTACCTTTATTTGTTAACATTTGTTCAACCAGCAGGGGATGCATGCATCCTGGCACCAGCCTTAGAATAAATCTTGGGCCAGCATTTACCCAGGCACCCTAGTAAAAGTCAGAGAAACATGTTTTCTCTCGCTTCCCAGGCTGAATTGCTATAAATTTCACTCATCATGATTTGCGACAAATGCTATTAACTATTAGATTGTTATACTCATTTCAAGGGTATTTGTCTATCAAATGTATAGTAGATTCTGAATAATTCTTTCTAGGTTGGATTCAATCTTGTAGACAAATAGTGGACATTTCTAGTCCTTTGTATTTAAATATATCCCCCAAATGTGATATCCATTCAACTCTTTTAAAGTTTCATAGCTCTGTGGCCAAACACCATTTCATTTCCTGTTCTGAAATAAATGCTTAACTTTGGTGTTTAGATAAATTGTTTATTACTTGTTCAATAGGCATCTCCAACTGCCTTTGAATGTCTTTCTCTATTAAGAAACGTGTGATGGTAATATCTGCTTGTAGAAGTAGCTCCTTTTGACTCTCTCCCAGCCTAGTTGCACCGCAACATATATATTGGTCACCAAAAATTGAAATCTGACACCTATACATTCAACAAAATGCGCAAAGTGAGTTTCTGTGGATGGCCATGGGCAGTGGAATTGTGACTTCACTGGTCCTGCCCAGATGGCTGTAGTTAATATCCATAAATACCAGCTCAATCACCAGTGGGAAACCTCTGTCCACGACCATGTTTGGTAACCATTCCCACAGTAGTCTTCTTTTAACAGCGCCAAAAGCTACAATATGGCTAAAATGTCTACTTGGAAATGGAAAACCCTTAGTTTGGGATATTTTCCATTACTAGTCTTTTTTCAAGAGGGTAATAATCTACAGATAAAGATCCTTTCTAACGCTAACTTGATTGTCGTACAGATGATAATGTACTGTAATGGCCACTGTTGGACCCTGCTCGCAATCCACTCTGAATATATTATTCCAGGTAAATCATACAAGGACGTTCACATATAACAATGTGGGTGGTCTTTACTATTTAGGTCTGTGGCCGGCCATGATATTGCTCTTACAATTTCTTCCATTTACATTGTCAAGCATCAAGCTAGTCATTATCTACAACCATCAGCTGGGGAATAATTTGAAGATATACGAACCCAAACAATAATTCCGTCTGGACATTTAGGATAGGAGCCCTGAAAATGTATTGTTTCTATTTTTAGCAGTACCTTGTGCATTTGGTAATAGGCAGGGGTCTGTGATAGTTCCCATTGGGGGAAAAAGATGGTAAATCCGTTAGCAGATTTTTTCAGGAAAGAAGGACAATCTAGCTACTTTAGAAGGCTCATGCACAGGATTGTAACTTGGAGTCCTGCTTGTCTGGCAGCTCTCAGGAAAGGAGGGAGTAGTGCATCTTGCTACTTGGGTTCTTTGGTGATAGGGTGACGTGAAAGTAATTGAATGGAATGGCAAATGTACTGCTTTCTTTCATAGTCTTCCCAGAAATCATGGGAGGTAACATGCTAGGCTACATATGTAGTCTTTGCCTTGAAACAGATAATAAAGACTAGTTTCTCATATATTTGATGAAAAGTATTGCTTTATGTAAGTCCCTGGGCCTAACGGTCAACTTCAGAAGTGGACAATTATGCTAGCTCTTGGATAGTCCTGAATATAAGCAATTTGTGCCTTTTTTTAGGTCAAACCAAGTCAATAATACTGAAGAGGTATATACATAGCCACTGGAATTATACTGCAACATGGACGTCGATTCACCAAAATACCTGGGGTAGCGGAAATCACATCATATACCCTTTGGCCTTAATGATGTCATAGAAAGTGACATCATATAAACTTTGACCCTGCATCATCCCAAGAAGTGATGTCACATAACCTTAATCCTGATGGCATCACAATAATTAACATTGCTGAAGTTACATAATTAATATTATATACTCCTCCAGGGGAGAACAAAAGGTGTCCCTCCCTGAGACATTTTTGGAAAAAATGGGCTTTACTAGTGCATTTTAATGCACAATTTTCACATACATTTGCTAAAGAGCCATAGACTCTAACAACACTCACTAAATAGTCAAGTCCTTTCATGGTGGGCCAAGCTACTGAAATCTGACAGTCACCATGAGTTCACCCAATTATGGTTTTAAAATGACCTATGAGTGCTCCCTTATGTCAAACAAATCCTCCATTGCTAGGACCAGCATTTTTCCATGGTGGCCCCTTTTGCCCAAACTTTACATATAATATGCCAGTGCCACAATTTTCCTAATACTGCTTCTCTTGCACTCTGGAGGTTCCTTATGTCAAAGGTTATGTCTAATATGTCAAAGACCACATTTCGTCATGGACGGTCCCATGACCATGCCACAGTTGTGTTCCCATATGGCAAGAATTTCCTCCAATGTTCCATCACAAGCAATTTGACACAGGTGCCAACTATGCCAAGAATTTCCTCAAGGAGGCCAGCACTGGCATTCTTATAGAGGGCCAGCAGTAGCATTTTGCCGAGGGTATCACATATGCAAGTATTGTCTCCAGTATTCTAGTGCCAACATTTTGTCAATGGTGCTTCTATAAGCCAAGAAGCATGCCAGGTTCAACAGGGGATCTGCTAGCATAACAACACATGCTCACTTACATTCACTTATTCACGCTCATTCTATCATTACCTTCTCGTCACACCTCCCTGTCACAGTCATTAACACATAACCAGGACTGTGACAGGGAGGTCTGCGGCTCAGAGTAATGAATATTACCGGTAAGTGACCGGTCATTATCACTGATTTGCACTCATTCATTTTCATCTGCTCTTGTGCACTCACTCTCACACTGAATCACTCATTCGCACTCTGACTCACTTATTCTTACTCATTTTGACACTCACACACGATCCCATATGCATACATACAAACATACATGCTCACACACATACACGCTCTCTCGCTCAAATTCACTTTCACCCACATGCACGCACACAACATACATTAAAAACATTTTATTTTTCTTATCTAAGATGCCAGTGAAGGTCCAGATCTTTCTGCCCCACTTTTTATTACACTAATAGTGAATAATAGACTATTATTCATTATTAATGTAATAAAAATGAGCAGAAAACGAGGTTAGAGCTTGACTCTGATAACGCAAGACACCCCTGTGTTCTTGGCACTGATTTGGCCACCTCTGAGGCCAGGGGTCGCAAAGGCAGTGCCATGAGGGGCGAGCTAGGGGTTGCAACTTCGACCCCTAAATGTCACCCATCTACTGAAAAGTTGACTAAATGATACAGCAAGAAAAGGCAAATTATGCAGCTTAATGCATCACATGTTGTGACAGTATAACTTGCCTATTTTGTCATTTTTACATGAGTTGACACTGTCTGGTTAAAGGGTTCAAGTCATTAGTACCAGTTTAACACTCCAAATACAGAAATAAGCAACAGAAAGATGACCAGTCAAAGGGGCTTCTACTACATGACAACACGTTGCAATATTATTAGTAAAATTTTGATCTGTTTGATTTAGAAACCATCTTTTTTGTTATAATCTGCAGAATATGGAGTAGATGATTTATTATGTGGCAAATGCGACAAATCCATAACTGTGCGGAAAATTGCGTGGCCACAGAATCTCCTAATTCCAGTGGCCCTGTGTGTGTGTGTGTGTGTGTGTGTGTGTGGGACATACACTGGGTTCAGCCTCGAAAAACAGATGCCCCCATTTATGTACTATTTGTTAAGTCTTGGTCCATAATTTTGAAATTCTTTGACAGCTATATCCAAACAGCCAAATGCCACTGTAGTTGGAAGCATTCCATTCTAGCAGATGAGAAACTCCACCTGTCGTGAAGGGGATGTCAATATACAGGATTCTATGAAACCTCTGGAAGTCGCTCAGGTCTCTGGTAAATATCCGTTCAAACCTGGATTGACCGATCCTGAGGGAGGACCATGTCACACTTGTAACACATTCGTATTGAACACAGGGCCCTCTGGGGACAGAGCATTTTACCAAGATCCAAGTGGAGTATGTCTTATTCCTAACAAAGGGACAATGAATTTGCCCCTGCAGCTTGCTTCTACGTCCTGGTACTAGCAGGAGTCCACCCACTTCGGCGCAATCAGGTGGAGTCATGGGAGGAGCTATATAATAGAACTGCAGATTGGCTTAGCAAACATAAACATTTTATCCCGAGGGATATATATGAGATTTTGATGGTGCGGAGGGTTGGGTGGGTGGGATAGTCAAGCAAGGACATTGATGGAGATTGCATTGCAGTAAATTTCTGGAAACCCTCTAGTGTAAGAAACGTATTGAAAATGCAAGAGGTTAGTAATAGTAATGGTACCAGAATTTCCTAACTTCCCCTATGCTAGTTTTATAAACCAAAAAAGATGATTGTCCTGAGTGCCCAGTTTCACCAATTTACCTCTAGGCCCCCATTGGTTTACTAGAACAGGTTTCCTGCCCTGAGTGACCTCGAAGGGATTGACTGACTGGATGCTAGACTTAGGGCCTGATTGCGAGTTTGGTGGACAGGGTTACTCCGTCACAAACATGACGGCTATCCCGTCTACCAAATTACAATTCCATTTAATCTTATAGAACTAATTTAGTGGACGGGATATCCGTCACTTTTGTGACGGAGTTTCCCATCCGTCAAACTCGTAGTCGGGCCCTTAATACTAGCAATGAACCAGCACCCAGCCCCATAGTGCCATTATCCCAGTCTGCAACCCTATCACTCTTAGGTGATGTTACGAGCCCTGGTGGTGGCTTTGATCTCCTACCTATCCCTGAAAACAATTGTTCCATCTGTAAAGACAGCAAAAAGCAGGCCCTACACCTCTAACTTGGAGCTTAGTATCATGGAACGTTGCTTGTTTAAAAACAAAACTAGTTGATCCAGCTTGGGGTTCTTTTATAGAGGACTATGAAGCTGCAAATTCCAAGAGACGTGGGGAGTAGATCCTCATTTTAAATGTGGTTATTCGAACTTCTATTCACATGCTGTTGCCGGGGAAAGAGGCCGCCCTTCTGGGGGCCTCATTATCTGCGTAAATACTTCTTCACAAGCTCAAGAGGCTCCCTGGATCCTCTCCCAATATACTTGGCCTCTCCCTAAGTAAAGGAAATACCTGTGTATACTTGGTTAATGTATATAACAGACCCATCGTTGTGAACAAGGAATCACTAACGTTGGTATTATTAGATGAATTCTTGGCTGCTCTACCACACAATGAATATGTAATAGTAGCTGGTAATCTAAATGTGTCATTTGAACCCCTTATTAATTGCGATGCGAACATAGATGAGGAGGAGGATGCCATATGGCATATACCAAAAACTATGCATTTCCAAAGCTAAGAGGGGCTCGCTTCAAGCGAAGCAATTACTGGGAACTACACTAAAATAATGGTTACGTGCTTGCGAGGGCAGGTCTCCATCAGACCAGGAAGGGGCCTTACCTTTGAGCGGGTGAATTATGCCAGCAGAATAGATTATTTCTTATTATCTCTAAACATGTGGCAATTTATGAAGAATATGATAATCCTAGAAAGGCCTGGCAGTGGCCATAATGCCTGAAACTGGAATTGGCACTGTGAGAAGTTGGCCTGGCATATGCTGTCCACTAATTATAGTGGGCACCTTGCACCAGTCCAAACAACCCCTTATTGGAGATAGGTTAAAGACAACCTTATTGAAAGCTATCCTAGTGGTAGCTATGGAGAGCAGCCTTCAGGCTAAGTCTTGAAGGAATGTAAAGCAGCTTGTTTTACCAGTCTATAATCTCTTGAGTGACCAAATGAAAGAGCACCACACCAGGTATATATTCAAAATATATGTATTTATTGCTAAACACACCCCTCTAGTCTCTTTATGAGGCTAGAGTTCAAAGTACACAAGTTATAAGTTATTTAAACACAGTAATAGCACAAATACACGTTTGGGCCCTAGGGGCGTACCAAACCATATACCAATAAAGTGGTATAAGAACCACGACTGAACTAGACACTAGGCCTAGAGCCTCTAGAAGTGCTTGGACCACAAGGAACCACCCAAGGTAGTGACACAGGGGACCCACGGGGGACGCATGCAGTGTAAATACACAACCGCGATACGCCGTTAACTTCTATGGAGAAAGTCGCGATCAGGAAATTAAAGAAAAGGGACACTTAAAGGAGGACTTGGAGCAAACCCTTTGAGAACTAGGTCGTTCTAGAGTCTCTACCCATGGGAGCACCGGAGTACTCGTGTTACCTCACCCAGGGAAGCCGGGTGCATAGGTGCCTTTCGGGGTCGGGTTTCGTCGTCAATTTGAATGGCGATCTGCGGCAAAGTGCTGCTGGCGACCAAGTGGAAAGCGTCCGGGTGGATCCAAGAGTGGATCGGAGATCTGAAGAACCTGAAAGCAGAGGGGACAGAGTCTGGGTCACTAGCCAGTGACCAGGAAGGCGATGGACAGATGCCCACCGATGTCGCTTGCTTCAAGTGCGTTGACGGTCGTCTTGACTCTTCAGCCACGAGGTCCGGGAGGCGTTGTCGGCGACCAGGAGCAGGATTCGGGCTGGTACACGATGTCTGTCGAGTGCTGAGGTGTCGGCGACCGGATTAGACCCAACAAGCCTTGGCAACGGCAAGTCTCGATGAAGATGAAGATCGTCGATGGTGCAGACCAGCAAGGTCTGAGGAACTCACCCAGCAAGGGTAAGTGAGGGCAAGCCTGGAGCAACCAGGGAGCCCAAGAAGAAAAGGATTGGCCTTCGTGAAGGGCTACTAGCCAACGGGCTAGCGACCGCGAAGGAGCCTCGAGATGTCGCACGTGGAGCTGGCTCACAGGACACTCGTGGAGTGGAGGCCAGTGATCTTCGGTGCGGTTGGTGCTGGAGGCTAGGGCTACTCGGAGCCCAAAGCACGACTTCGTGGGAGACCCAGAAGAGGATGCACTAGCAAATGCGTGCGGTGTCCAGGGGTCACGGTTCCACGTTACCCACGACAGCTACGGGCCTCAGCTTTGCTGGGGACTCAGGGCAGCCTCGGGGAAGTCTGGAAATCCACCTCTGGTGATGCAAAGACTTCGGCGTCCGACGGGAGCTTAGGCGATGCAGACCGGACAATTGCTTCTTTGGTGCCTGCCAAACAGGGGAGTCACTCCTTGACCCCAAGGGAGAGTCTTCTGTCCTCTAGTCTTTAGTAGAGCGTCGAAGGTCCAGGATTCTGTTTCAGAGTTTCGTCCAGGGATAATCTAAAGTCCTAAGGACTGGGTTCCTATACTTATACTAAGTTTAGGGGTTGGACTACTCTGTGGCCCCACCTATGGGTGGGTCAGGGCAGAGGGGTGGCTACACCCTTTCCCTTTGTCCAGTTCGCGCCAAAGCAGGGGCTGCAAGCCCTGATCCGGTTTGAACTGGGGTATGCACAGGGACACCAAATGTGCCCCCAGTGCAGGACTTCAAAGCACCCGAAAGTGCTCCCGCCCAGCCCCAATACACATTATCCTGTCTGGGGAGGTGGTCACACCTCCCTGGGACAGGAAACCTATTGTCCAGGCCTCCCTGCCGGAGTTTCGTCCAGCAGCAGGAGGCCAGACTCGTGTCTGTGGCAGCAGCATCCATTTTGTGATGCCAGGGCTTTAGAAAGAAGTTACCGGCCAGGCCAGAGTTAACATGTCTCTCCCTCTAGAAGGGTGGAATGCTACCCCCGCCGCCAGAATTGGCGGGGGGTAGTATTCCAAGATGTTTGACACCAAACACGACATGTTTAGGTGCAGCCATTCCAAAGTTAGCATTTAACGCGAGGTTATAATGCGCTTAAGAGTATATGGTCAGGCTGCACTACAAACAGCATCAGAGAAGGGTCTCCGAACGCTGCAGAGGGGCCCTGCTCATGCACGGGCACCCTCTCACATAGGAACCACGCACTCTGCCTTCAGGATTGATAAGGCCTGCCATAGGAGTGACTTATAGGTTTATATGTGTGTATGTATTTAGTGATATAGGTAACCTATATCACAGTAAGGGGTGCATGCACCACCTTACCCAGGCTGTTGTAGCAGACCTGTGGTGTCAGTTTGGATGGCCTTCCAGGGGTGGCATAATACATGCTGCAGCCCCTGGTAGGCCTCTGAGGTACCTATGCCCTTGGTACATAGTATACCATATACTAGGGACTTATAAGGGCA
The DNA here is from genome assembly GCA_963921515.1 of Calotriton arnoldi. Lineage (NCBI taxonomy): Eukaryota > Metazoa > Chordata > Amphibia > Caudata > Salamandridae > Calotriton > Calotriton arnoldi. Next base: position 2,174,863 of record CAWUFW010000672.1, on the reverse strand, counting down.
CTCCAGATTCCAATCAGTGATGTGCCTAAGGCACATGGAAACCATTTTAGAGAGGAAGCAGCTGGGCTGGGGTTCTGATTAGCAGGGCCCCAGCCAGACTAATGTCGAAAAACAGTGAAGCATCAGCAAAAGTGGGGGTACCCATGTGAAGCAGATCCTACTCTCCTACACAACCCCCCCCAAACGTAGGGACATTAAACTAACCTTGCCCAGTTAAGTCTTCATGTTCTAAGTGGAAGTACCTAGAGAGTCCATCTGCATTGGCATGGTTACTCCCAGGTCTATGTTCCACTGTGAAGTCCATCCCCTGTAGGGAAATGGACCACCTAAGCAGTTTGGGGTTTTCACCCTTCATTTGTTTTAGCCATAAGAGGGGCTTATGGTCTGTCTGAACCAGGAAGTGGGTACCAAACAAGTATGGCCTCAACTTCTTCAGAGCCCAGACCACAGCAAAGGCCTCCCTCTCAATGGCTGACCAACGTTTCTCTCTAGGGGTCAGCCTTCTGCTAATGAAAGCTACTGGCTGATCCTGACCTTCTTCATTCAATTGTGACAGTACAGCCCCTACCCCCAATTCAGATGCATCAGTTTGAACAATGAACTTCTTGGAGTAATCAGGACTCTGTAGAATGGGAGCAGTGCACATGGCCTGCTTCAGGTCATCAAATGCCTTTTGACAGCTAACTGTCCACTGAACCTTTTTGGGCATTTTCTTAGAAGTTAAGTCATTCAGGGGTGTCACTATTGATCCATACCCCTTGACAAATCTCCTATAGTACCCAGTCAGGCCTAAGAAGGCTCTCACCTGAGTCTGGGTAGTTGGAGCAGTCCAGTCCATGATAGTCTGGATCTTGCTCTGCAAAGGTTGAACCTGGCCTCCACCCACAAGGTGGCCCAGGTACACAACCTGACTCTGCCCTATCTGGCACTTAGTGGCCTTGATAGTCAGGCCTGCTTTTTGCAGGGCCTGTAAAACATTCCTGAGGTGGACCAGGTGATCCTCCCAGGTGCAGCTAAAGACAGCAATATCATCTAGATATGCTGCACTATAGGCTTCCAGACCTGTGAGAACTGTATTCACCAACCTCTGGAAAGTGGCAGGTGCATTCTTCAGACCAAAGGGCATCACCACAAATTGATAATGCCCACTAGGTGTTGATAATGCTGTTTTGGGCTTTGCAGTATCAGCTAGTCTGATCTGCCAGTAGCCAGCTGTCAAGTCAAATGTGCTGAGATATTTGGCTGAGGCCAAAGTATCTATGAGCTCATTTGCCCTTGGTATTGGATGGGCATCAGTCCTAGTGACTGCATTGAGACCCCTGTAGTCCACACAAAACCTCATCTCTCTTTTTCCACCACTGGTGTGAGGTTTTGGCACAAGGACCACTGGACTAGCCCAAGGGCTATCTGAGGGTTCAATAACTCCCAACTCCAACATTTTCTGGACTTCAGTCCTGATACAGTCCCTGACATGGTCAGGTTGCCTATAAATCTTATTTTTAATAGGCAGACTGTCCCCAGTGTCCACTTCATGAGTGCACCAGGTGGTCTGACTGGGTGTCAGTGAAAACATGTGTCTAAACTGATTGAGCACCTGTCTACAATCAGTTTGTTGCTGGGTAGTGAGGCTGCCTGCCAAGGCTACACCATCTACTGACCCATCGTCAGGGTTCTGTGAGAGCAGGTCAGGGAGTGGGTCACTCTCTTCCTCCTGCCCTTCATCAGTAGCCATGAGCAAGCCCATGTCTGCCCTGTCCACATGTGGTTTTAACCTGTTGACATGGAGAACCCTGTGGGGACTCCTGGGTGTTCCTAGGTCTACTAAGTAGGTAACCTCACCCTTCTGCTCAACAATAGTGTGGGGTCCACTCCATTTGTCTTGGAGAGCTGCTGGGGCCACTGGCTCCAACACCCACACCTTCTGTCCTGGCTGGTAAACAGTCAGAACAGCCTTTTGGTCTTGCCAGGCCTTTTGAAGTTCCTGGCTAGCCTCAAGGTTTTTAGTTGCCTTTTTCATATACTCAGCCATCCGGGAGCGGAGACCAAGTACATAGTCCACTATGTCTTGCTTTGGGGGCTTGAGAGGTAACTCCCATCCTTCCTTCACCAAGCACAGTGGACCCCTGACAGGGTGGCCAAACAGAAGTTCAAAAGGGCTGTAACCAACCCCCTTCTGAGGCACCTCCCTATATGCAAATAAAAGGCAGGGCAAGAGTATGTCCCATCTTCGCCTAAGCTTTTCTGGGAGCCCTTTAATCATGCCCTTCAAGGTTTTGTTGAATCTCTCAACTAAACCATTGCATTGTGGGTGATAGGGTGTGGTGAACTTGTAAGTCACTCCACACTCCTTCCACATTGCTTTTAAGTATCCAGACATAAAGTTAGCCCCCCTGTCTGATACTACCTCCTTAGGAAAGCCCACTCTTGAGAAAATTCCCAGGAGGGCCCTTGCCACCACAGGTGCTGTAGTGGTCCTAAGGGGAATAGCCTCTGGGTACCTGGTGGCATGATCCACTACCACCAGGATAAACCTGTGCCCAGATGCTGTTTGGGGATCCATGGGACCAACAATGTCAATCCCCACCCTTTCAAAGGGCACCCCCACCACAGGTAGTGGTATCAGGGGGGCCTTTGTAGTGCCACCTGCCTTGCCACTGGCCTGGCAGGTTACACAGGAGCGACAAAACTCCTTGGTGTCTTCAGACATGTGGGGCCAGTGAAAGTGAGGGACAATTCTGTCCCAAGTCTTGTTCTGGCCCAGGTGACCTGCCAAGGGAATATCATGGGCTAGGGTCAATAGGAAGCCCCTGAACTTTAGAGGTATAACCAACCTCCTGGTAGCACCAGGCTTGGGGTCTCTACTCTCTGAGTACAGGAGTCCATCATCCCAATACACTGTATGGGGACCACTAGCTTTCCCAGCAGCCTCAGCAGCAGCTTGCTGTCTGAGGGGTTCAAGGGAGGGGCAGCTCTGCTGCTCCTGGCTCAGATCTGCCCTGGAAGGTCCCCCTGTCCCCAAGAACTCAACCTGGTCAGGTTCAAGTTCCTCTGGGACAGTTCCTTCCTCAGGACTGAGATCATCCCCCTCAAGGGACTGATCTTCCTTCTGAGCCAAGGGGGAAGGCACTGCCTTAACCCTACTACTCCTCCTCTTGGAAGGCACTTGGTCCATTATTCCAGAATCCAAGGCCTGTTCAGTGCTAGACATTTTGGCTTGTGACCTGGTCACAGCAAACACATCTGCAGGGATCCCCAGCATTTCTGCATGGGTCCTGAGCTCCACTTCTGCCCAAGCAGAAGTTTCTAAGTCATTGCCAAGCAAGCATTCGACTGGTAGGTTTGCACTCACCACAACCTTCTTAAGGCCAGTTACCCCTCCCCAGGAGAAGTTAACAACTGCCAGAGTATGGTCTGTTCTGACGTTGCTAGCATTGGTCACTTGGTACATCTCACCAAGTATAACTTGCCCAGGATTCACAAGGTCTTGTGTCACCATTGTGACACTTGCCCCTGTGTCCCTAAATGCCAAAGCCTCTCGTCCATTGATTAAAGGCTGTTGTCTGTACTTGCCCAGATTACTGGGACTCACAGAGGAGGTCACATCCATGCCTCCATCACAGACTAACACAGCCTGAGTCAGTTCTCTGACTAGGTCAGAGCCCAACTCAGTACCCAGGGTGAACCCTACTAAACCCTTGGCTGGAGCACTCCCACCAACTGTAACTGTACTAGGGGGAACAGGTGCCTTAGGGGCATTGGTGGGTGCTGGACTTGAGTCTTTGGACTTGGTGCAATCACTGGTCCAGTGGGTCTTTTGCTTACAGACCTTGCACCATGGTTTTCTTTGGCCTTTCCCTTTTGTAGACTGTGAATCCCCACCTGAAGAAGATTTTTGGGGGCCTTGTGAAGACTTTTGATCTTTACCCTTCTCCCCACCCTTTTCAGAGTTCTTAGCATCTTGCTTCTTAGGGTCACCACCTTGGTTCTGTACCTTCTGCCTCACCCTGGTTCTGACCCATTTGTCTGCCTTCTTTCCCAATTCTTGGGGAGAGGTCAGATCAGAGTCCACCAGGTACTGATGCAACAGCTGATTTTGACAGTTATTAAGAATCTGCTCCCTCATTATCAGATTGTACAATCCTGAGAAGTCACACACCTTACTGCCCATCAACCAGCCTTCCAGAGCCTTAGCAGAACAATCCACATAGTCTACCCAGTCTTGAGTCTGTGCTTTTTGGGTATCTCTGAACTTCAACCTGTACTGTTCAGTTGTTAGGCCAAACCCATCAATAAGAGCACTCTTCAAGACCTTGTAATTATCAGCATCCTCCTCTCTAACAGTGAGGAGCTTGTCTCTACCTTTGTCTGCAAAGGAGAGCCACAAGATTGCTGCCCACTGCTCCTGAGGGACCTTCTGTACTTTACAGGCCCTCTCTAGAGCAGTTATCCACTTGTGGATGTCATCCCCACTCTGGTAGGGAGGACAATCTTGCTCAGGTTCCTATGGTCATAGGACCTTTCCCTATCTCTAGGGACATGGCTGCCACCATGGGACTCTAGTCCCAACTTTCTTCTCTCTTTGTAGAGATCTAGGGACTCCCTGTCTATAGCCAGTTGCTGCTTTCTGAGTTCAAGCTGAGCTTCCTCATATTGAACCAGCCTCTTTCTTCTCTCATGAGAGGATTCCCTCCTATGAGATGAGACAGAGGTCCCTATGGAGGTGCCAGAGTGGTTAGACTCCTGAGAAGGAGACCTAGACCTTCTGGGCACACTCATAATCCTTCCTGGGGGACAAAGTGGGGATCATTCTGATCTTCCTCTTCATCGTCCACAGGAGGGATTGGGTTATCCAGGTCAGGGTCATTGTCACCCTCCTGGCCAGTTTCAGAGGGGGCTGGGGGTATTGCTACCCCTGGCCCCACCCTCATCTTCTGCCCCACCCTCAGCTCCTACCCCTTCAGTCCCCAAGGGCTTACTGAGATCATAAGCTTCCAACATCTCTCTAAGATGTTGGGTGGTGGGACTCTGTCCTGTCTTCAATTTCCTCAAGTTACATAATGCTCTCAATTCCAAGAATGGGAGTGTATCATACTTGGAGGGGAGAAGCCCATGGGCTTCTGGCAAGGACTCACTGGGTCCTGGCTTTGAAGACATCACTAGTGAGGTGTGGTGTATGCACTACCTACTCTAGTGTGGCCTACTAAACTCTCTTGAGTTGTAGAAAGGGTGTGCTATCCCTTAACACACAACTCTAAGTTCAGTAGAACTTACTGTATTCTAAGCTTAAATTATATGTACCTTAGGTACCTTTAGTGGTTTTCAGTTGATCAATTCAATTGAGATTATCTGGTAAAACAATAGCAAGCTGGAATCCCACACGCTGCACACCAATGTGAGAAGTTGGCCTGGCATATGCTGTCCACTAATTATAGTGGGCACCTTGCACCAGTCCAAACAACCCCTTATTGGAGATAGGTTAAAGACAACCTTATTGAAAGCTATCCTAGTGGTAGCTATGGAGAGCAGCCTTCAGGCTAAGTCTTGAAGGAATGTAAAGCAGCTTGTTTTACCAGTCTATAATCTCTTGAGTGACCAAATGAAAGAGCACCACACCAGGTATATATTCAAAATATATGTATTTATTGCTAAACACACCCCTCTAGTCTCTTTATGAGGCTAGAGTTCGAAGTACACAAGTTATAAGTTATTTAAACACAGTAATAGCACAAATACACGTTTGGGCCCTAGGGGCGTACCAAACCATATACCAATAAAGTGGTATAAGAACCACGACTGAACTAGACACTAGGCCTAGAGCCTCTAGAAGTGCTTGGACCACAAGGAACCACCCAAGGTAGTGACACAGGGGACCCACGGGGGACGCGTGCAGTGTAAATACACAACCGCGATACGCCGTTAACTTCTATGGAGAAAGTCGCAATCAGGAAATTAAAGAAAAGGGACACTTAAAGGAGGACTTGGAGCAAACCCTTTGAGAACTAGGTCGTTCTAGAGTCTCTACCCACGGGAGCACCGGAGTACTCGTGTTACCTCACCCAGGGAAGCCGGGTGCATAGGTGCCTTTCGGGGTCGGGTTTCGTCGTCGATTTGAATGGCGATCTGCGGCAAAGTGCTGCTGGCGACCAAGTGGAAAGTGTCCGGGTGGATCCAAGAGTGGATCGGAGATCTGAAGAACCTGAAAGCAGAGGGGACAGAGTCTGGGTCACTAGCCAGTGACCAGGAAGGCGATGGACAGATGCCCACCGATGTCGCTTGCTTCAAGTGCATTGACGGTCGTCTTGACTCTTCAGCCACGAGGTCCGGGAGGCGTTGTCGGCGACCAGGAGCAGGATTCGGGCTGGTACACAATGTCTGCGAGTGCTGAGGTGTCGGCGACCGGATTGGACCCAACAAGCCTTGGCAACGGCAAGTCTCGATGAAGATGAAGATCGTCGATGGTGCAGACCAGCAAGGTCTGAGGAACTCACCCAGCAAGGGTAAGTGAGGGCAAGCCTGGAGCAACCAGGGAGCCCAAGAAGAAAAGGATTGGCCTTCGTGAAGGGCTACTAGCCAACGGGCTAGCGACCGCGAAGGAGCCTCGAGACGTCGCACGTGGATCTGGCTCACAGGACACTCGTGGAGTGGAGGCCAGTGATCTTCGGTGCAGTTGGTGCTGGAGGCTAGGGCTACTCGGAGCCCAAAGCACGACTTCGTGGGAGACCCAGAAGAGGATGCACTAGCAAATGCGTGCGGTGTCCAGGGGTCACGGTTCCACGTTACCCACGACAGCTACGGGCCTCAGCTTTGCTGGGGACTCAGGGCAGCCTCGGGGAAGTCTGGAAATCCACCTCTGGTGATGCAAAGACTTCGGCGTCCGACGGGAGCTTAGGCGATGCAGACCGGACAATTGCTTCTTTGGTGCCTGCCAAGCAGGGGAGTCACTCCTTGACCCCAAGGGAGATTCTTCTGTCCTCTAGTCTTTAGTAGAGCGTCGAAGGTCCAGGATTCTGTTTCAGAGTTTCGTCCAGGGATAATCTAAAGTCCTAAGGACTGGGTTCCTATACTTATACTAAGTTTAGGGGTTGGACTACTCTGTGGCCCCACCTATGGGTGGGTCAGGGCAGAGGGGTGGCTACACCCCTTTCCCTTTGTCCAGTTCGCGCCAAAGCAGGGGCTGCAAGCCCCTGATCCGGTTTGAACTGGGGTATGCACAGGGACACCAAATGTGCCCCCAGTGCAGGACTTCAAAGCACCCGAAAGTGCTCCCGCCCAGCCCCAATACACATTATCCTGTCTGGGGAGGTGGTCACACCTCCCTGGGACAGGAAACCTATTGTCCAGGCCTCCCCTGCCGGAGTTTCGTCCAGCAGCAGGAGGCCAGACTCGTGTCTGTGGCAGCAGCATCCATTTTGTGATGCCAGGGCTTTAGAAAGAAGTTACCGGCCAGGCCAGAGTTAACATGTCTCTCCCTCTAGAAGGGTGGAATGCTACCCCCGCCGCCATAATTGGCGGGGGGGTAGTATTCCAAGATGTTTGACACCAAACACGACATGTCTAGGTGCAGCCATTCCAAAGTTAGCATTTAACGCGAGGTTATAATGCGCTTAAGAGTATATGGTCAGGCTGCACTACAAACAGCATCAGAGAAGGGTCTCCGAACGCTGCAGAGGGGCCCTGCTCATGCAGGGGCACCCTCTCACATAGGAACCACGCACTCTGCCTTCAGGATTGATAAGGCCTGCCATAGGAGTGACTTATAGGTTTATATGTGTGTATGTATTTAGTGATATAGGTAACCTATATCACAGTAAGGGGTGCATGCACCACCTTACCCAGGCTGCAGTAGCAGACCTGTGGTGTCAGTTTGGATGGCCTTCCAGGGGTGGCATAATACATGCTGCAGCCCCTGGTAGGCCTCTGAGGTACCTATGCCCTTGGTACATAGTATACCATTTACTAGGGACTTATAAGGGCACTCCAGATTCCAATCAGTGATGTGCCTAAGGCACATGGAAACCATTTTAGAGAGGAAGCAGCTGGGCTGGGGTTCTGATTAGCAGGGCCCCAGCCAGACTAATGTCGAAAAACAGCGAAGCATCAGCAAAAAGTGGGGGTACCCATGTGAAGCAGATCCTACTCTCCTACAGGCAGGCCCTATGGGCTCTGGTGTTGAGATTCTTAAACTATCACCCCTGGGGGATCTGCCCCTATCTAATAAAAAAAAGACTTTAATGTGGGAGTATGTGGAAGTCCACCCCGATACATTGAGACAGGCCTACACCAGAGTAGCTGAAATGCTAGGTAAAATGGAGAATCTTTTAGATCAAGAGGGAGCCACAGAACTTATTGTTACGCAACATGAGGACTTGTCCAATGGGCTAAGGGATTTGTTCCAAAGCGTACCCAAGAAAGCGGTGGAAATTATGAAATCCACACATCCCCGGTATAGCACGAAGTGTAGAGAAGCACACCTTCTAAAAGCAATAAAATCACAAGACTATCAGAGTGCTCTACATAAATACACTCTCTAGGGCGATTCTAAAGGGAGGAACCATACCAACATCATGGAAGCAAGCAGAGATCGTCCCAATTCACAAGAAAGGGCGGCCGGGCGATCCTGCTAACTTTAGGCCCATTAGTCTCATAGACGGTCTCCAAAAGCTCTTTTGCTGACAGGTTTTAAAGAAACTTATGGAGTGGGCCTCAAGAAAACGTATTTTTTCAGAGCTACAGGCAGGGTTTAGGCTGAAGACAAGCACCTTAGATCAGTTATTAAGGTTTTGTGTGATTTTTTTGTAAAACTGTACTATTGGGGAAAGGTAACCTCTATGTAGTATTGGTAGACCTGAGAGCAGCCTTCGCCTGGTCCCCTGGAATAAGTTGTGGGAGATTTTAGCTATCATGGGAGTACCTTAAAAGTGTCCTAGATATTCTGATTTGACTCCACACTGGTAATCTAGTGCGTGTTGGGTATGTGCAAGGATGCGGAACAGACTGACTCCATTGAAATCAAAAGGGGAGTGAGGTAGGGCTGCGTTTTGGCCCCTACCCTTTTCTCTTTATACAGTAATGATCTGGCAAAGGTATTCTACTTATGTACGGGTCATAGCAACCACGTACGTCCTCTGAGATTACCTTGTGGTACTTTTCACTCAAGCCTAGGATACCACCTGAATAAAGGATACTTTGTGGTATACCCTAAGGTTTTTTAGACATAGAACTGAATCCAAGTATTTTATCCAGAGAAAAAAATGTATTTCTAAGAACACCCTCAGGTTAGCCCCCTTGAGGTTGAGTCCGCCCTGGTAGTATCATCTCACCAGGGTTGGACGAGGTGGCAAATGAAGCGTATCTCATTACGTGAGTGAGCCTACATTGTCCAATTCTTGGAATTACCCATCTTTCTGTAGGGATACTAGCGATAGGTAGATAGGATCACACAATCTAGGGCTAGGGAGACAATTTCCTATGCACGCCAAGAGGTGTGTTTTGAGCAGGTACTCGACTTTCCAAACAATGATGCTCCCAAGATAGGCTCAACTAAGATACCCACTCTCCTGTTCACCAAAGACACGTTACTGATATCTAAAACCTCTGCAGTCCCCCTGGCCATTTTAAATCGCTTCTTGACATTTTGTTCAGATCGCGGCCTGGAACTCAATATAGGAATAACAAAATGTATGGCCCTAAGCCTATATAAATAGAGTCGGGCAAACATTTTTGTGGGCAAAGTGTTGCTCGACCAAGTATACAACTTCAACTACTTGGGGGTAAACGTGTCACATAATTTTAGCTGAAAGCATGAAGAGGGTAAAAATGCGCTCAGGCTGACCCAAGAGCAGGAGCGATCCTTAAAATGGCAAAGAAAATGAAATCGAAACATTGGCATCCAGCTCTTGAGATTTATAGGGTCAAAGCTAAAAAGTCAGTACTGTAGGGTGCAGAACTTTGGGGGGTTCAAGGACATAAAGGAGCAGACATATACAGAAAATAAATTCCTAAGGAGTTTAACTAATCTTTCCACAAGTACTCCTTTGCTGCCTTTAGCACTAGATATTGGACTATTTTCCATCGACTTGTATGCCAAAATGGGCCGCTGCTTACATTGGCACATGTTTTGGTCTATTCCTGAGCTGAAACCATATAGACAACAGATTAAGCAACTATTATGCCAGAGGGACCACATTAGAATCTCATAGCTAGCTAATATAAAGAACATGCTTCACCATTTTGGGTTTGATTCTCTTTGGACCAACCTGGAAGAAGCCATAACGCTATCTAGACAGGAGATAAAAGAGAAGTGCTGAGACTTTTATTGGGGAGAAAAGATTAAGGACTGCAGACCAGGTAATTGGACAGACCAATTTTTAGACCACAAGAACCTCCCATTGTACGAAACGTGCTTCGCAGCTATACAAGGCTCTGAAGCCAGACAACTTTATTTGAAATTTAGGTATGGCACACTCCCAGTCCTTTGGTTTACCTCAAGGTGGAGCGATGGGAATAGCTCCAACGATACATGCCCTGCATGCTCCCACTCATCGGAGTCAATTTCTCACTTCTTATGTTTTTTCCCAGCCTATAGGGCCTCTCGTAAAAGATGCATAATTCCAGTGTGCCATCTCATACATGTAAGAAGATACGAAATAGCGCTTCGTATCCTGAAATCTGACACAAGGGAGATGATAGTGGTTAGCATGGCTACAGTTTTGTAAGCAGCATGGCTAATCCGTCATACATGTTTGGTGGCCCCTTTAATGAAAGGACCAGGAGTTAGCCATTGTGCATGCATCTGGTGCAATAGGAAATTCAGAATAAATGTTTAATGGTCCCTAACAGTAAGGATAAGGAGCCAGCCTTCATCTTTGACCCTGGTATTTAGGGCCTTAGGTTATCAGCCTTCAAAAAATCAGTGGCCCTTATGTGAAGAGGGAGTAAACAAACCCATAGAAGATTCAGGGCCTTCGGCAAAAAAATATTTTTGCAACATACAAAGTAGCACCAAAAGTTAACATTGACAGGAATTCTATCAAGTTTTAGAAAATATTTGTTAGCTTCTATACATTTTAGAATTATTTCTTATTTGATGGGAAGTATTCGGGAAATTGTAGATGTGATATTGTAAATTACATGCTCTTTATTATGTATGTTTTATGGATTTTATAGCCGAAAAAACGTTGTTGTTGATTCTAGGAAAATCCCCTTTGTTATCCTTGCCATAGCGCTTGGAAACTATTCGGTACTCCAGTAAAAACACGTAGGATCTATGCATTTATCCAGATCATCTAAATAAGATACGTGTATTTTTCTTAGATCTACTTGATTCCATGCGTACAGTGTTGGCAAGGTATTCCAAGAATAAAGGTTATTTTAATATATTCCTGTAGGAGGGTTACTAAGCTTTATATTTTTGTTAAAACTTTGAAAAAAAGGGGCGAAAATGGGGAACGTTTCGCTGCTCTACCAGATTTGCACAGTACAGAAAGTATTTTAATGAAATTTTAACAAGGAAAGCTGCTGTATCGTTCATTATGCACAGTGTGAATGCTGTATAATCTGGTCTTATTTTAACCGTTTCAAAATGTTGGAACTGTGTATTATGTAATTGTTGCATATGAAGTGTCTGTTGTATTTTACTGTATGTTTTATGGATTTGTATTCCGAAATAAACAGTTGTGATGATGAGGATGAAATTCTTTGTACATAGGCAAATGTTTTCATGCCGAGTGTTCTGTTACAGTTCTCAGGGTCCACCAGGTGTGTCTGTAGATGTGTTGTGCACATTTTTTGCCATTAGACATTTGTGTGTATATACATCGGGTGTAAAGTATGCACTTCTATGCAACATGCAAGTTATTCATGAAAAGTGGTGGCAGGGCCCGTTTTCCAGTTCATGTGTTTCCATAACAAAAAAGTCATGCCTTATACATAATACTAAGATTAGGAAAGATGTGCAATAATGTTATAATCTTTATTTTTCCTTGAAATTAATTATTTTTCGCATACATGGCACCCATTCCTGCAGACTGGATTGGTGTACTCTCTGTCGTTATTACTACAGTTCAGCTCATATGTAATTTACCTGACGTTTAGACAGTTCTAAGAGATACAAGTGTACGTCACTTTGATTTTGGGCACAACTACCTGAATCGTGATACCGGTGGCATAAATGTGAGGCTGTGGCATTGCTTGAAATCGATGGGGTGGAAATCTCCACTGAGTGGTTGCTACCAACAAGGGCTCTCTGAGGCATCTACATTTTAAGTGAGTCAGTCCAGAATGCCACCCACAAGTGAAGGCATGCAAGGCAGCCGGCATAACACGGCGTGAAGAGATGACGCCAGCGGGACGGCGTCGAGAGTAAATAGCTCATTAGAGGAAACAGCTGTTCAGTTGAAGTCATTTAAGTATGGAATGCGGGTCTTAAAAAAGAAAAGAAAATACGATGCAACTGGAGAAACTTGGCCTTGACGATGATAGTCAAGTCATTTTCAGGTTTTGCATTGTAGAGCTTTCCACAAGTTTCAATAACCACAACACAGGCCTAGCATGGTCAACAGCAGTGCAAGCTTCTACAACATAAAGCACAGAGACAGAAATATGACTGCGGCAGAAGTGCATTATGCCTTCCACACAAATTCTTTCTTTCTTCACTTAGCTCGTCACGCTTCTGAGGTTGATAAAAATGAGCACCAGTTTCAATTTGAGTAATAACTACAGTCTCTGCTTAAAGTGCCTAGACACCTACACGATGGCGTGAAGCGCTATTTAAATAAAAGGCAATAAAGCCTTCCAGCCCACTGTCATGGAGAGAGGATCGGGTTCATCTGCATCTCCCTTCTGCTTCTCTCTCATTCTATCACTGCTACAGACAGTGTTGACAAGTAGCTTGCATCAGAAACAGGGGCGGACTGTAAGCCACTCTCTGAATATTGCATCTTCCCTGTGACTGCACCAGACTCACACTCACACACACACACCCCTACTTTGTGCTATAGATGGAGAGAAAACAAGCACTCGAAAAGCTAGTAGGTCACGCCTTTGGGACCTGTTGACTTTGCCAGTGGTTTTTAGGTCTCGGCCTGCACCAGCGCTTGCGCTGGTCTGGCCGAGAGTTTTAGTAAACGGGTTTTGGAAGTGCAAACCCACTGGCTTTCGGCTGGCGACCAGCTTACGTTCACGATAGCGTGCACGAGCGCAGCTGCCATCTGGGTTTCCTATCTCTTCCTCATTTCATCGTCATGGCTCATTAACTCTCTGGACTCTGATGTTTCAATCGCAGCAGCAGCTCACATTACCAACTGACGGCCCTGGACTACAGTCACATGAAAAACAACAGCGATTAGCATTGAAATGCAAGCTTTTTTTTGTCTATTTAGAAATATTGCTTCGGTGGGTTGATTTCACCTTATATCGCTATTTGTTTTATATTGGGAGTCACAGCCTAATTACCAGTATTTTTGTCTCACTCTGTTTTTTTAAAAATATTTATTCGCGCAAAGCACAAAGCTATATTTAAGGTTACTTTTTCCGCGTCACTTCTTCACTCTATTTAAACTCCACACCCCCACTCTTATTGTCTCTCTCCTTCTCTCTCTCTCCCCTCTCTAATTCTCTCTCTACTTAATTAACTCTCCCCTCTCTATCTTTTTTAGCCTTTCATTCTCTCTCACCCCTTTATCTGTTTCTCTTTCAAACTCCTTCATTCACTCTCTCTCCCCTTCTTTCTCTCTCTATCCCGCTCCACTCTTTATTCTATGTACACCCTTTCTCTCTCTTTCTCTCTCACCACCCTCTCTAATTGGGCATTATATCTTCACTCTATCTCTCACTCGGCAACACCACAGCATCACTCAGCATCACCACAGCATCAATCAGAGCCAGCACAGCATCAATCAGAGCCAGCACAGCATCACTCAGCACCAACACATCTCTCAACGCCATCACAGCATCACTCAACGCCATCACAGCATCACTCAGTGCAACCACAGCATCACTCAGTGAAACCACAGCATTACTCAGCACAACAACAGCATCACTCAGCGCCACCACAGCATCACTCAGCGCCACCACAGCATTACTCAGCAGCACCACAACATCACTCCGCGCCACCACAGCCTCACTCAGCACCACCATAGCTTCACTCAGCGACACCACATCATCACTCAGGGCCAACACTGCATCACTCAGCACCACCACAGGATGACTCAGCACCACCACAGGATGACTCAGCACCACCACAGGATGACTCAGCACCACCACACAGGATGACTCAGCACCACCACAGGATGACTCAGCACCACCACAGGATGACTCAGCACCACCACAGGATGACTCAGCACCACCACAGCATCGCTCAGCACCACCACAGCATCGCTCAGCACCACCACAGCATCGCTCAGCGCCACCACAGCATCGCTCAGCGCCACCACAGCATCGCTCAGCGCCACCACAGCATCACTCAGCGCAACCACAGCATCAATCAGAGCCAGCACAGCATCAATCAGAGCCAGCACAGCATCACTCAGCACCAACACAACATCTCTCAACGCCATCACAGCATCACTCAACGCCATCACAGCATCACTCAGTGCAACCACAGCATCACTCAGCACAACCACAGCATCACTCAGCACAACCACAGCATCACTCAGCGCCACCACAGCATCACTCAGCGCCACCACAGCATCACTCAGCGCCACCACAGCATCACTCAGCGCCACCACAGCATCACTCAGCGCCACCACAGCATCACTCAGCGCCACCACAGCATCACTCAGCGCCACCACAGCATCACTCAGCGCCACCACAGGATGACTCCGCACCACCACAGGATGACTCAGCACCACCACAGCATCGCTCAGCACCACCAAAGCATCGCTCAGCGCCACCACAGCATCGCTCAGCGCCACAGCATCACTCAGCGCAACCACAGCATCAATCAGAGCCAGCACAGCATCAATCAGAGCCAGCACAGCATCACTCAGCACCAACACAACATCTCTCAACGCCATCACAGCATCACTCAACGCCATCACAGCATCACTCAGTGCAACCACAGCATCACTCAGTGCAACCACAGCATCACTCAGCACAACCACAGCATCACTCAGCGCCACCACAGCATCACTCAGCGCGACCACAGCATCACTCAGCGCGACCACAGCATCACTCAGCGCCACCACAGCATCACTCAGCGCCACCACAGCATCACTCAGCGCCACCACAGCATCACTCAGCGCCACCACAGGATGACTCAGCACCACCACAGGATGACTCAGCACCACCACAGGATGACTCAGCACCACCACAGCATCGCTCAGCACCACCACAGCATCGCTCAGCGCCACCACAGCATCGCTCAGCGCCACCACAGCATCACTCAGCGCAACCACAGCATCAATCAGAGCCAGCACAGCATCAATCAGAGCCAGCACAGCATCACTCCGCACCAACACAACATCTCTCAACGCCATCACAGCATCACTCAACGCCATCACAGCATCACTCAGTGCAACCACAGCATCACTCAGTGCAACCACAGCATCACTCAGTGCAACAACAGCATCACTCAGCGCCACCACAGCATCACTCAGCGCCACCACAGCATCACTCAGCGCCACCACAGCATCACTCAGCGCCACCACAGCATCACTCAGCGCCACCACAGCATCACTCAGCGCCACTACAGCATTACTCAGCAGCACCACAACATCACTCCGCGCCACCACAGCATCACTCAGCACCACCATAGCTTCACTCAGCGACACCACATCATCACTCAGGGCCAACACTGCATCACTCAGCACTACCACAGGATCACTCAGCACCACCACAGGATGACTCAGCACCACCACAGGATGACTCAGCACCACCACAGGATGACTCAGCACCACCACAGCATCGCTCAGCGCCACCACAGCATCGCTCAGCGCCACCACAGCATCGCTCAGCGCCACCACAGCATCGCTCAGCATCGCTCAGCGCCACCACAGCATCGCTCAGCACCACCACAGCATCGCTCCGCGCCGCCACAGCATCGCTCGGCGCCGCCACAGCATCGCTCGGTGCCGCCACAGCATCACTAGGCGCCACCACAGCATCACTAGGCGCCACCACAGCATCACTAGGCGCCACCACAGCATCACTCGGCGCCACCACAGCATCACTCGGGGCCACCACAGCATCACTCGGGGCCACCACAGCATCACTCGGGGCCACCACAGCATCACTCGGGGCCACCACAGCATCACTCGGGGCCACCACAGCATCACTCGGGGCCACCACAGCATCACTCGGGGCCACCACAGCATCACTCGGGAGCACCACAGCATCACTCAGCACCACCACAGCATCACTCAGCGCCAAGACAATATCACTCAGCACCACCACAGCATCACTCAGCACCACAGCAGTATCACTCAGCAAGACCTGAGTATCATTCAGCATCACCTCAGCATCGTCTCCGCAACAGTCACCACCACCACCACTACCACCTCAGCATCACTCAGCACCACCTCAGCCTGCTCTCGGAATCTGGCATCTGTTGATTCTCCCCTAGCGTCTGGCCGCTGCTAGTGTTGTAATACAGGTACTAGTTCCCAACCTTCACCCTCCGATTGTTTATGCCCCCTCAAAAAAAGCTTTAACAAACAACCATTGCAACAGGCAGAAACAAGTTGCCAGCATTGCAAGAACAAAAGAAAACTGGGGAAATTTTTATTGTAAATACTTTTTTAATATGGTCGTTCAGTTTTACATAATGCCTTCTTGGTCATATATAAAGTAACAAAAATGCTTCTGACACTTTTTTATTATAACTTTTCAGCATGCTGCACAGCAGCCACACTTTTCTACAGCACAGCTTGAAGACATTGGCAAAGTCAATAGCTCTGGATAAACACTTAGAAGGCCCCAAAGGCGAGACCTATTGGCTATGCCAATGCTTGTTAGTCTTGTTTTACAGTATCCACCGATGCTGTGCAGCATGGCTAAATAAAAAACAAACAAAAAAAAAGAGGCGATATGATGCGGCTTTCATGTCATTTTGAAGGCGCGCACTTGCAAGTGATTATTTTATTTACCAATTTGCATTGGTAAATAACAAAACAAAAACAAAAAATAGCGAGTGTGGGAGTTGCACAGAGGGCTGGGGTGGGGGAAGGATCACTGGGGGCCAGGGTTGGAGTGAGGCAACAGCAAGCATGACCCACACTGGCACTATGCTCATGATGTTGCATGTGTGTGTACCGGAGATCACTGTGTCATTTCTAGCCAGAGTACAGCACACTATAGAAAGCTGGTAATATCTATAAGAGCTACATCTTGGTTTAGCTACAGGAGCAAACATCTTTCCAATTCGACTGGCAGCCATTAGCTTAAAAAGATATCTGTGTACCTTCACTGCGCTGTTTTGACTTGCTAAAGGCCACTCAGTGCAATGGAGGCTCTCCTCTGACACCTTCAGGATATGGGATGGCTCCATATCACAGTCCATGTCTTGAAATATACTTTTGTGTAGCCGCCCACTAGAGGTGCTCAGGTGCACCACCTGAGCACCTAACCTCAAAAACTGTACCCATTGCTTAGCAGCAAGGAACTTTGTAGGTACTCGAAGACCATCATGTGGTAAATAAACAGTTCTTATTTTTTTCAAAAAAGGACCAACTACCCCCAAAATCGTTGTATGAGAATATTCTTAAACAAATTAACAGCTTAGAATATTATTAAGCTAACACCACATCAAATTATTAAAATTGAACTTGAAACAAGTAACCGTACTTAGTTTTCTGGAAGTCGTGAACTAATTGTATTTCCTTGTTCTTGGTGATGCTTTGAAGACATTTGGTTGGTGCTCTGCACACACCTCGCCTGGTGCTTTCTTCCAGTATGCCATGACATTTGCAGCTTCTTTTTATTATTTTGTGTCCGTTCTTTTGTTTTTGAGTGTATCCGACATGGATTCCATTTTATGAAGATATTGTATAACAATAGCACTGCTCTTGGTGATTTCAGAGCTTCTTACTGTCTCTTCAGGCTGTCTTTCCAAACTTCAGGCCCACCCTACTCGGTTCCTTTGTCTGTCAGTGGTCAGAGTAGAAGTAGTGTTGACAGTAGTAGGGTTGCTCTGTGTGGCGTTATAACTCCTTTACACGCTTCCTCTCTGCTCCGTGAAGTGAAACTGTTTCCGGGCTTTCAATTTTCGTGATTTCAGAAATCCAGGAAGTGAAAAGCATCATTTATTTGTGGGAAATACTGACTAATTCTAGAGCTGCCAAATCCACTTAGTGGAACAAACGCACCAATCCCTTTCCAGTCCTGCCAGAGAAAAGCGATTTTGGCTGCTTACCACAATTAGTGTGGACACTAGCAACTAAAATATTTTTTGGTGTGGCAGCTTTTTTGTAATCACATGTGTTACTTTTTCATCAGCCAGAGTCGCATTTCTGTTGTATGACATACTTCAAAAGTACCACTTTCCCACTATATGGATTCTGGCTGTAACAAGATTACTGTAAGAACAGTTTATAAGCTAATGCAAACAGCATATTTTCCAAAAAGTGAGCAATGCTAGTGGAAGGTTTGGGTGGAAAAGAGAGAGATTTTTTTAATATTGTTATTTTAGTGTCTGTCATACAGGTTGTGTTCCACACCTTCACCAGACTTCATCGCAGACCGGAGTTTGCGTCATATTTTAATGATAATATGTTAGCATACTGTGTTCATTTGTATCTCCTGATTCCATTTTCTATTCCAGTGGACTGTGTGTGTGTGATTTTTGGTGTGAGAAGTGTGGTTGGCAGCGTTTTATGATTTATCACACATTTCGTTAGTCAGTAGGTTGGTTGTAGTCTAACTGCTAGAGGTAGCCTAGGCGGGGTTTTCTGGCTTTGTGGCATGTTTAAACTGTGTTGGACACTCGTGTGGTGTTCTGTAAAATACGTTCCTAATCTGTGTAGTTCAGTCTAGGGTGTTTTTCATTGTGGTGCAGATGTTACTACCTCGGCTAACCCTGTAGGGTGTTGAGTTGTGTCAGAATGAACATATGTAAGATGTTCTGTCTTTTGTATTCGTTTTTATATTTATTTGTTGTGTCCCAGTTCTGTGATGTCTGTCTGTTCCTGCTGCCTCCCTGTGCTAAATGGAAATCCTAAAACAATGCAAAATCTTAACATTTGGTTCTTTAAGTAATATTTTTCACTACTAATCACAATGTAACAAGTCACAGTATGGCCGATGCATTGTAGGACGCCTTGCCACCACATACATATCTCTGCATTTCAACACATTTCTGTCCAGCATGGTAATTCACCGCTATTATATGGTGGTTTGCATTGTCGAAGTGAGAATCAAAGCCAGAAAGTGCAAGCGTTTTGGTATGCCTTAAAACCCCCATGCTTTCAGAGACCGATTCCCAGGTGCTAGTTGAGTAACATTGAATTCTTATTGAAATGAAGTTTCATTTTATATTTCCCAAGATGATTTTGCACAGAATATTTATGGACCCTCTTTGAGGTTGTTAAGGAAGTGTGTGTGGCATTAGTCAAGATTTATTGCTGGAAATCTAATAGAACATAGCACAATTTCCTACTTAGTACTGTTTTAGCATGAAGTTAGTGGGTGTATGTGCAGTGCACCGTGATTGCAATAGAGGCGATTGTGAACACTCTATTAGGCATTTGGAAATAGAATGATTATTTAAATGCATTGTTGGAAACCTACTGGTCTAAATTGAGATGAAGATCTCCATTGGTTTGTTGGGTGATCAGACTAGATGTCTATCGTGGGCGTGCAGTATATCTTTCTATAGGTTTCAATCTAATGAAGGTGTATTAAGATCATAGAGCTATAGCTAGCACCTTGAGCGAAATGAGATGAATCAAAGATATCACAAACACATCTGTGCTCAATTTAGGTTTTTTTAGACTCCCGGTATACGTATTCATATGATTTATTCACTTATCAATTGTTTAACAGCTGTGAACAATGGGCAAATGCACTATCATTCAATTGTGTTTGGGAGAGACGAAAAAGGAAACAACAAAATGAGATCGACAATAAAGCCAACCAGTGTTAAACAATCTGTGGGTTCTGAGCACACTGTATGTTCACAATTTGTCTTTTGCAACCAGACAGCTTGTGCTGTCTGGAAGGCTCGATCTAAAAATTTGTCATGCTACAATTATCAGTATTCCTTGCTTCTGAATAACTGATTTAATTGCTGTGTTATGTAAGGTCTGTAGATTGCAGTAGTGTTTATACAGTAGACCTTGAGGGGTTTATAGAGTGAATGCTGAGCATTACTGCTGTTACATGAGTATTAGAGCAACATCATTCATCCCAAACCCCATACCACAACTATGATCCTCAAAATAACCCTTTCTAGACTCTTCCCTACTCTACCCCTCCTTGCATCACCGCATACCTCTTTACTATTCAGATCTCCCACCAAACAAGCCTTTCTAAACCCTTCCCTCTTACTCTTCCCCCCTCCACCTCCCTTTTACTCATCCCAAGCCTCCTACTACTGCTATGAGCTAAAAAAAAATTTTTTTTTTTAATTCTTCCCTCTTTTATCCCTCCACCATCCTTTTCATTCCAAATAACAGACTAACATGTCCACCACTCAAATTAATTTTATTTTGCACTATACTAATTCACCACTAATCATTTATGGGTTCCAGAGTAGCGTGCTACTCACCGAAAAAACCTTTCAACACCCCATCAGGGGTAGCAAGCACTATATACATGCAAACCTTTTTTCCCTCTTCTATCCCACCACTATCCTTCTCAATCCAAATAACTGACTAACATATGCACCTCTCAAATTACTTTCATATTTCACTATACTAATTCACCACTAATCATTTATAGGTTCCGGAGTAGTGTGCTACTTGCCGAAAAAGCGCTTTGACGCCTTGTCAGGGGTAGTAAGGGCTATAGAAATGCAATTACAATTATAGACAGGACATGCAGGTGAGGTTAGCAAAGATGCACTTTATGTGGAAAACCAATGTTTACATATAAAACCGATAATTGCACAAACAATGCTACAAGTAACTCAGTTTGTATGTGCATACTTATCGGTGTGCGTGCAAGGAAGTAAGTATATGTGACTTTAAACAAAATGGCATTTTAACAGATATATCCATTTATTCTGTTCCCTGCAAAAGAGGGGACAGATATGATTTAAAAGGAATGTACAGATAAACTCCAGGCCAGTGAGGTTTGGTTCATTGCTGCTTAACAAGTCATGTCCCTGAAATAGGGGGCTGCGAAACTTGAACAAGCCTGGGCCACCAAGTTGAAATATTGCTTAATATAATAAATACCCTTGAAAGTCCTCCCAAGGTGTGACATTTCAGGTGTGGGGTAGAGAGGGTGGGGAAGAGGGTAGTTGCAATCAAGTTAAATTACTTTTGTCAGTCTATCCAGGGCAATAACAGATCGGGCACAGGAGCTGCAGGTTTAGAGTTTTAGTGTTAACATACATTGCAGACATTATGTATTTATATATCACAGAATAAGGGTTTTTGTTTTACATTGAAAATGACCAAACAGTTGATTGTTATGTGCCCAGTCACATGACGAAAGGCAAATCAAGGTCATAGCTTTCAGGGCGCAATCTCAGGATATTCAAGTAAATTGAATCAAAATTCTAAAATGTACATTTTTTAAAGTTAAACAAATGTAAAGATACTTTTTAGGTCGAGCCTAGCGCAGCGCGCATGCGCTGCTCTATGGGAGGCTTCTTGTGAGGGCTCAAAACTTCTCCGTGTGGGTCGGACTCCTCCCACACATCTAATTGGCCTTTGCATGTGTCTTTCAATAATGAAAGCACGCAAATGGCCAAAGGCGGGTGCATGTCCCACCTCTTCTTCAAATGTTCACTCCCACAGCGTTTTGCTCTTGGGAGCGAGCAGCGGCGCGCAGGCTGGCAGCTGCATTCCTCCCTCGTCGTGGATCAGTTTACTAATTAGCAGCCTGCGCTCCATTTTTGCACCCCTCCCACTCTTCTTTGTTTGTTCTTTGTAGCACGGTCCGGTTTCACTTTAGGGACCGCGCTTGCTGAAAGTGACAATATGTTCCGACAGTGTGACCTTTACTTTCAGTTCATAAATGGCACGGAGAGTAAAGACAGAAAAGCAACCCCCCCATGCCGGTCCACTTTTCTACCCGTTGTAACCTCTATACTGTCTATAAACACCAATTTCATCACATCTCTCAAAGAGGCACACATTTTGGGGTTAACAAGGCTTTCGCATGTTTACATCGTTTTCAACCCATCGTGTTTTATTCATCTTTTGATGATTCCTCATCTAGTTGTGAGTTCCCTTCTAGTTGTGTTTCTTTCGTTGTACCTCCCGCTGTGGATCCCTATTAAGGTTCTCTTGAAATATGGATGGATGTCTGGCAACAGGGGCGGTTGTTACCTCTCTCTCGCTTATCTTACTAGTTTGCTTTCATTCTTGCTTCTTCTGCTTCATTGTTTTGCCTGTTGTCGGTTCCCTCAGTCGTTCGTGTTATACTTGTCTCTGACTATGCTCTGTATTCCTTGTGGACTACCTGTGTCTAAATGTACCTTGGTTTTCCCACTGTATATGACAGCACAACACTGCTTCCCAGGTGTAGTGGTATTTGTTTCTTCTTCGGTTCTTGAGCAATATTACTGGTTTGCCTGGGGCTAGTTACAATGAGACTCCAAGTCGCACAGAGATTATTAAATTATGCTCCATATATCTTGTTTGTGACGCTGCGCCGTTCTGTGACCCAGAGAGTCCAGCCCAGGTCTTCCACTCTCTCACTGTCTCTCTCTCTCTCACTGACTGACTCTCTCACTCTCTCACTGTCTGACTCCCTCTCTCTCACTGACTGACTCTGACTCTCTCTTTCTCTCTCACTGACTGACTCTCTGACTCTCTCTCTCTCTCACTGTCTCTCTCTCTCACTGACTGACTCTCTCACTCTGTCTCACTGACTGACTAACTGACTGAATGACTCTCTCACTGACTGACTGACTCTCCCTCTCTCTCACTGACTAACTCACTCTCTCTCTCTCACTGACTGACTGACTCTCACTGAATCTCTGATTGACTGACTGACTCTCACTCTCTCTCTCACTGACTGACTCTCACTCTCTCTCTCACTGACTGACTAACTCTCTCTCTGATTGACTCTCTCACTGACTGACTGTCTGACTCTCTTACTGTCTGACTCTCTCACTGACTGACTCTCTCTCTCACTGACTGACTCTCTCACTGACTCGCTCTCTCTCACTGACTGACTCTCTCACTCTGTCTCACTGAATGACTGACTCTCTCACTGACTGACTGACTCTCACTCTCTCTCTCACTGACTCTCACTCTCTCTCTCACTGACTGACTGACTCTCTCACTGACTGACTGACTCTCTCACTGACTGACTGACTCTCACTGACTCTCTGACTGACTGACTCACTCTCTCTCTCACTGACTGACTCTCTCACTGACTGACTGACTCTCTCACACTCTCTCTCTCACTGACTGACTCTCTCTCTCACTCTCACTGACTGGTTCTCTCTCTCACTGACTGACTCTGACTCTCTCTCACTGACTGTCTCTCTCTCTCTCTCTCTCTCTCACTGACTCTCTCTCTCACTGACTGACTCTCTCTCTCACTGACTGACTCTCTCTCACTGACTCTCTCTCACTGACTGACTCTCTCTCACTGACTGACTCTCTCTCACTGACTGACTGACTCTCTCACTGACTGACTCTCACTGACTGACTCTCACTGACTGACTCTCACTGACTGACTCTCACTGACTGACTCTCTCTCACTGACTGACTCTCTCTCACTGACTGACTCACTCTCTCAGTGACTGACTGACTCTCTCACTGACTGACTAACTGACTCTCTCACTGACTGACTGACTCTCTCACTGACTGTTATACAGGTACTATTTCCCAACCTTCACCCTCCTGTTATTTATGCCCCCCATAGCAACCATTGGGACAGGCAGATAGAAGTTGCCAGCATTGAAAGGACAAAAAAAAACTCAAGACATTATTTATTGGTAATACTTTTTAGGTCTCGGCCTGCACCAGCGCTTGCGCTGGTCTGGCCGAGAGTTTTAGTAAGCGGGTTTTGGAAGTGCAAACCCACTGGCTTTCGGTTGGCGACCAGCTTGCGTTCACGATGGCGCGCACAGCTGCCATCCATTCCTCGCATCGCTGGCGAGGCGCCATCTGCCTTTCCTCCCCCTCCCTCACCCCTCCTCCCCCTCCCTCACCAGAGAGCGCGTTTCCATTCCTCGCATCGCTGTGACTCATGCTGCTCTGCGCGCACTCCCCCTCCCTTCTCCCCTCTGTTTTCGTCAGTTTCATTTGCCTGTACTTCTCACTAGACACTTCTTCCAACATGTCCATCCCCGCCTTGTTAATGTTCTATTTACTACTTAGTCCTCTCATCAATCTCATTCCTAAATCGGTGCTTTCAAAGACCCGTCGTTTTTTTTTTTTTTCCTCTTTTTTGTTCTTTGTGTATATCCAGCCGGCTTGCCCCACCGCCTGTCGTGCCCAGGTACGGAAAGCAGAGTAGTGCCGAGCGGCGCTAATTACAGTCACTGCAGCTGGTTTCAAAGCACTTCTAACAGTTTACGCGTGCTGCCTACTTAAAAGCATCAAATGTGCACTAGTTGTGAAACAGAACACCTGCTTGTTTAGCATGTGTTTCTGCCGATGATTGTTGTCAAAGCACCTTGATGCCGACCAGCCCTGTTTACATTCCCGCTCCCCCCAAAGGATTAACAGCGTTCTCTCAATAAATTTGCAGCCTATTCTCCTCTTAGAGGCGGCTGATTCCGAAGGTGGTGTGAACAAGGCAACAAGTGCCTGCTAATCACTTGAACAAACATAATTAGTGACAGTCTGGTGCACTGGAGTCTTTGTACCACTGAGTGTCAGCCCTGGGTAACAATGGCAGAGGCAAGATGCTCTTATCAGCCGCACTTGAAGTAAAAAGCATCAGGCGTTTTAAGTAGATTATCTTATCATGGTTCTTCTCTGTGGAACAGATTGTTAGCACTGGTCTGTTGTTATTAGTTCATCTTATCTGTGTTTTTGGCTTTCCTTCTGTGGATTCTATTGACCCGAGTCGTCTCCCCTTTCATGCTGTTGACAGGCTCTTGTGAATAGAAGGTAGAAACTGGGATAATGAGAAGGGGGAATGATTTATTTGAATATTTGTCCTGAATTGGGAGGAGGTAGGTGCTTTGATTTACTCGTGGGTTGGGCAGCATGACTATAGCCCGTGAGATCCATGTAGTGGTTATAAATAATCCCAATTTTTTTGTAGTAAGTTGCGAGCAGTATTCAGAGTTGTTATTGTTCAGATGAAACTTTAAATGCTAGAGAGTTTCCCTATTTCTTGGCATTAGGTTCCTGCTTATATTCATTTTACTAGGGGTGGGCAAGCAAGGTAAGGCTCGAGCCTGGTTCGGGCCAGATGTCAGGGGCATGACTCGTGCTTTGACTCTTACAGGCACACTAACACTATTCTATAGCTTGGCTCTGTCGTGGCTCACTCTGTGGATTTGCCTGCAAGCCCACCTCTACTTTGTACTTTCGGTCTTGCCTTAGATACTACCCCATTTTACTACTTAACTTCCCATCTTGCTCTTCGACTCATGAATACTCCATCTACTAAGAGGAGAAGGTGCTCATCTGACAACCAGCCCAGTGCAGTGAAACACTACCACTGCAGACACACAACAACACTCTGTAAAGGGATTGGTTTGCGTAATCTTTCCCACATCAAACGGGCTTTCTAGAAAACGTGCAGTGGTACACCCCTCACAGTAACAAGCATTGGCATAGCCAATAGGTTTCGCTTTTGGGACCTTATAAGTATTTAGTTATGCAGCACAATATCCTTGGTGCAACAACATCAACTGTTGCATGCCATCTGAGTTTCCTATCTCTTCCTCATTTCCTCGTCATGGCTCATTAACTCTCTGGACTCTGTTTCAATCGCAGCAGCAGCATCACACATTACCAACTGTCGGCCCTGGACTACAGTCACATGAAAAACAGCGATTAGCATTGAAATGCAAGCTTTTTTTTGTCTAGTTAGAAATATTGCTTCGGTGGGTTGATTTCACTTTATATCTCTATTTGTTTTATATTGGGAGTCACAGCCTAATTACCAGTATTTTTGACTCACTCTGTTTTTTTTTTATTTTATATTTATTCGCACAAAGCTATATTTAAGGTTACTTTTTCGGCGTCACTTCTTCACTCTATTTAAACTCCACACCCCCCACTCTTATTGTCTCTCTCCTTCTCTCTCTCTCCCCCTCTCTAATTCTCTCTCTACTTAATTAACTCTCCCCTCTCTATCTTTTTTAGCCTTTCATTCTCTCACCCCTTTATCTGTTTCTCTTTCAAACTCCTTCATTCACTCTCTCCCCTTCTTTCTCTCTCTATCCCGCTCCACTCTTTATTCTATGTACACCATTTCTCTCTTTCTCTCACCACCCTCTCTAATTGGGCATTATATCTTCACTCTATCTCTCACTCGGCAACACCACAGCATCACTCAGCATCACCACAGCATCACTCAGCATCACCACAGCATCACTCAGCGCAACCACAGCATCAATCAGAGCCAGCACAGCATCAATCAGAGCCAGCACAGCATCAATCAGAGCCAGCACAGCATCAATCAGAGCCAGCACAGCATCGCTCGGCGCCGTCGCAGCATCGCTCGGCGCCGTCGCAGCATCGCTCGGTGCCGCCGCAGCACCTCAGCCTGCTCTCGGAATCTGGCATCTGTTGATTCTCCCCTAGCGTCTGGCCGCTGCTAGTGTTATAATACAGGTACGAGTTCCCAACCTTCACCCTCCGATTGTTTATGCCCCCTCAAAAAAAAAAGCTTTAACAAACCACCATTGCAATAGGCAGAAACAAGTTGCCAGCATTGCAAGAACAAAAGAAAACTGAGAATTTTTTATTGTAAATACTTTTTTTAATATGGTCGTTCAGTTTTACATAATGCCTTCTTGGTCATATATAAAGTAACAAAAATGCTTCTGACACTTTTTTATTATAACTTTTCAGCATGCTGCACAGCAGCCACACTTCTCTACAGCACAGCTTGAAGACATTGGCAAAGTCAATAGCTCTGGCTAAACACTTCTAAGGCCCCAAAGGCGAGACCTATTGGCTATGCCAATGCTTGTTTAATATGGTCGTTCAGTTGTACATAATGCTTTCTTGGTCATATATAAGGTAACAAAAATGCTTCTGACACTTCTTTATTATAACTTTTCAGCATGCTGCAGACTTCTGTACAGCACAGCTTAAAGACATAGGCAAAGTCAATATCTCTGGCTTAACACTTATAAGGTCCCAAAGGCGAGACCTATTCGCTATGCCAATGCTTGTTTTGTGGGTTGTCACTTCTGATTTAAAAAACAGGCTCATTGTGTGCACTGGTAAAATATGACTTCATTAATGTAGCTCGACCCAAAGGACTCAGCTTTTTTTTTTTAGAAACGTCCTCTTATGTAGGATACCCAACTATAAAGAAAAAACCTAAAAGCTAAAAGGTGAACAACACATTTTGTGAATAGTTTTAACATAACCTTATTTTGTGGTTCACTCGGTGCAGTAAGAGAAAGTCCCTGCTACAGGAAAGTGCATTCATTTACAAGGAGGGGCCGCTATTGTGTGTTTTCCTCTTCAGGAAACCTGGTTAACATAGAGGAACACATGAATAATTCAGGAAGTTCAGCGGCAAATCTCCATATCTGGCTTCAGTTTATAACTTTACAGCTGGTGCACAGCGGATTTTAGTACAACGTAAAACAATTCATCGTCTAGTTCAACTGTTTTGCATCTGTTGATAATTTACAGATCATAGTCATATAGTTTTTTATGAACCTGGTATTACAAATTCTGTCGATACCCTTTGCAGATGCCATACATTCCTTTGGAAAATATTTGGCCAGATGGCTGACACACTTTGTTGTACAATCGAGAGAACCCATGTAGACTCCATATAGACCCTTGCATTACAAACGCCGAACATATCACCTTAAAGTAACCTTCTTAAAAGATTAAGCTACTGAAGCTGGAAGTAATGGCTAAAGTTGTGTGTCACCTGACAGCAACGTGTAAAGTGAAAACAAAGGATCTCCCAGAACTCGGCGACTCTCCAGTTTTATACGACAGTAGTAGTCAGACACACACCTCCTCACACACACACACCTCCTTACACACACACACCTCCACACACCTCCTCACACACACACACACAACTCCACACACCTCCTCACACCCACCTCCACACACGTCACACAGACAACTCCACACACTTCACACAGACAACTCTCTCTCTCTCTATCACACACACACCCTCCCCTCCACATATCGCACACACACAGTTCTGTCTCTCTTTGCATCTCTCTATCACACGCACCCCCCCCCACACACATCTCACACCCATACCTTACTTACACTCCTTTTTTTTTATCTGTAAAATAAAAATATAGTATCACACAACTGATTTTGGCAGCATTTATCAAGAAGTGGGCTTGGACCGCAAGATAGTGACAAAACAAAATATTGCATCTGTGGCTTTTAGTATTTCTGTATAAGAGGCTGCCACAACTTTGCTCAATATCTTATTAGACACAATTGAGTATTTTTCTGTGGCTTCTGTACCACTGTCTTGGAGGTTTATACGGAGATTCGTGTGCTTGAAACAACTTCCTTCACCGTTTTTTGAGTACCACACTCCCCTGAAACGAAGGAGACCATCTTTGGATGGAACAGTTTTGTTGTGTATTAGAGGAACCTACCATGCCTGTTTATTATAATCGTTGCTCTAGGACAGGGGTCTCCAACCTTTTCTGTAGTAAGAGCTACCTGTGTTCAATGAAAATCCTCCTGAGCTACTTATATTTTTAGAGATGTAGTAGTAACCACATCAGACAAGAATAGTGGCCACCATATGCAAGATTACTAGCAGTGATGATCTTTGTGCTTTAGGCGTGGTTGCCAGCAGTAATGTAAAAAATGCTTTGTCAATGTGGAACGCCTTACGTGGGTAATACAGAACAGTCATTACTGTAGTGCCACTTGTCCAAGCTAATATGAATCTTGATAGTCTATCCAACACCGTTTGATTTTTAATAATCAACTTAAAATAGATTTTGGAATTTCAGCTGTTTTTCTCTAAACATCAGCTTATGAATTTTGAAAATTACGCGCATGTTTGTTTCAAATACACACTTTCAATTTTGGTAATCCAGTATTAATTCAACCAAGCAAAAGCTTCTGATTTAGTTCTGTGGGCTGAATACAGGAGCGCTACTTACAGATAGCTGGAGCTCTACCAGTAGCTCACAAGATACTCGTTGGAGAAGCCTGCTCTAGGAGATACAAATGTATTTACTCTTTTACTGCATGAGTGGTTTGTTCGTTTTTTTTTAATAACTTTCACGTGCTGCAGTGGGACACCTGTGTCTGATCGTGCTGGACTTAATGCACCATCAGCTAGTAAAAATAAAAATTAAAACAAGCATTGGCAAAGCGAATAGTCTCATCTAAGGGACTATTGGCTTTGCCAATGGTTTGCAGCACGCTGTGTTGTGCAGCATGGTTGAAGAGTAAGCCACATCATTTTGTAGGCATGCGTATTACGCATGCCTACAAAATGCAGTAGGTTCTCTCCCCTCCCCCTTTTATTTACTGATCTGAGTTGGATCGGTAAATAAAAAGTAGCGCAAAAGCATATATATTTTTTTTTACCAAAAGCTGGTGGGGTAAGCAACATGGAGGGTGGGGGGGAAGCAGAATGGAGGGTAGGGGAACACAACATAGAGGATTGGAAGAGAAGTGCAGGACGGATGAGAGAGCAACGTAGAGTGTGGGGGGAGCACACTGGCGAGAGAGAGGAACGTTAAGTTGTTGGGGAGAAGCACACTGAGAGAAAGCAACACTGGAGGGAAAAGCACACCAAGGTGAGCGCAGCATAGAGGGGGGTAGGGAGGAAGCAGACAAGCTTGAAAGAGCAACGTGAAGCTGGGGATGGAAGGACACGAGGGAGAAGCACACGACTAAGAGCACAACACAGAGGGAGGCAAGAGAGGCCAACACAGAGCTCAGCGGAGGAGGGAAAAGAAGAACCTGTGGGAGACAGCTGGAAAACACACACACGCTCATGGAGTGCTTAACCAAAAAGAAAAAAGTAGAGCCTGAAAAGTAAGCAGTGGAATAACCCCAGTAACTAGGCCATTCTTCACATGAGAGACAAACCCAAGAAGAGTAAGAAAAACCCATACAAGCAAACAAAAAGCAAGCAATAGAGAGTGAAACCAATGGCAAATTATGGATTGTTTCCCGGCCCACGTTAAGTTGACAATAGGTCCTTTCGCAAATAGCTTGCACTGTCTGTTAGCCGAAATCTAAAAGGACTGTGCTCTTATTGACATGTTTTCATCTGTAATATTAACGTTCTTGGAACTACCCTTATATTCCTCCTTTGGACAGCTTCACCGTGGGCTTGATAAAGTATGGACATGTCACATAATGGGACTCCTTTTTTTAATCCACCCACATTACAATCCCATCACTGGGCTGCCAGTTGGACCCCTACACTGGTTTGTTCATGGCATGGGGGCGTACAGTGTATTGTATGGATTACCAAATTATGACACCCACAATCAGGGC
Source organism: Calotriton arnoldi (assembly GCA_963921515.1). Lineage (NCBI taxonomy): Eukaryota > Metazoa > Chordata > Amphibia > Caudata > Salamandridae > Calotriton > Calotriton arnoldi. The sequence goes on along the minus strand of CAWUFW010000672.1, from coordinate 2,144,147 downwards.
CTTCTAATAGGAATATTTTATTTACAGAACATCAGAGGCCCAATGGGGGTAGCTAAGAAAAGAGTGGGCTCTCAAAAGGGTGTTTTTTCCCAAAATGCTGATTGCTAGAAATAATAATAATATAAATGAGTAAGTTAATAAATTGGCTATCTTTCTTAACTGGAACGATGTGGGTGCATCAGTTCGTCATTTTGTCGCCTTTACCATGAGTTGAAGGAGGAAAGTGTATGTGAAGATGCCTTTGGGATGGAGAAGTATACGTTTATTAATGTGTTCTTTCCCACAAATTTATAAACTCAAATGACGACAGATTTTCTTTTTTGTTTAGGAAAATTAAGTTATTCACATACATCAGCACAATCCTCTTTAATTAAACTCCACAGGGACTATAGTTGCTGCATTATTCAATAATAGACACATGCAGACTCTGGCCAACTGGGACAGCCTATTCTTCACTCAGCTGGAGCGCAGTTCTGGTGAAGGAGTCATATGTTTTTCTTATTTTCTTCTGTTTTGTATTACTCTCCGCAGGGGTCTCTGATTTCTTGATTTTTTGACACTTAATAACTTTAGCACATGAATAGATTGCCCATTTTTTAAACTGGCATACACACTTGACTTTGTGAAAATGCAAAAAAGGCGAGTTCAATAAATGCTATGCTAATTTCTTTTGAGCTTCCTGTAAAAATACCAGAAATGTGCAGGCGCCTGGCTGCCTGAGGTGAACTTTGCTGGGCTGAAGATGGTACAGCCCTGTGGGAGCCTGACACAGCGCCTGGGAGACCTCCCCCTCATGCTGTGGGGGGGGGTGTCACTGATATCCTCAGACCTGGGTGCTGAGTGTCTATCACTGACACCTGGTTTCAGAGCGGGGTGGGGTCAGCAAGTCTCACTGACCCCATCTCACTCTGAGACGAGTCGGGCCATGCTGCCGCCTCTCATTGGCTGACCAAAGGTCAGTAGGCAGCGACAGTTCCAACCCTCCTGGAACCTCTGAGGCTTCTCTCCTGCCACCCAAGACACTGAAGCTGATAAGTGTGTATGTGTGTTTTGTATGTATGTGTGTGTGTGTGTGTGTGTGGTCTGCATGAGAATGCATAGGTGTGAGTGTGTAGCCACCCCCCCATGCAGTACTTACTGGCTGCCGCTGCCCACTTGTACTCTAGCTCTGGATAATGTTGTATCTGCTGTACTGTCACCAGTATTTCGTGCCATGAGTCGAAAGGTAAGCAAGGATTCTCTGGGCAAACATCTTTTGTAGAATATAAGGCTATACCTTATTACACAAGCAAATGTGTTCTCTAGTCTAGTACTTTACAGGACAAATGCGGGAACATCTCAGGAATTTTAAAAACCATCTACCAAAAGAAATATACAGGGAGTTTTTACATCAGCATGACTACATGACATGTTGGCTTGAAATTGATGGAAAAGGCTCCTGAATTGGAAACCTTAAGGTTGGCATTAGGGACATAAGAGGTAAAGCAGCTTCAGTTGCTTTGATGATGCTTGCATTCATTGAAGTGTAATGAGTACATTCACTTGGGTGACCATTCAGGAAGGCTGTATGCAGTATACAATGTTTTTAGGAGTCTAGGTCCAGGCTGCTGATGGAAGTCTCTTTGCGTTTTCTATGGTGGCTTCTAACAATGCTCTTTTTTGGTCCTAAGAGCAGGAAGAAGTGAACTCCAGAGCCAAGAAAGACATTTTTTTTTTCTTGAGAAGCATTGTCTCAAAAACTATCTTCTGAATGAGAACATGGCAGTTGTTGTATTGTTAATGTTTGGTTGAATCGGATAAGGTTGGAGGGCATTCCGTTCTTATGAGAACCAATAGGATCTCTAACATCCAGTTTGACTGGGACAAGCATTCATTGGTCAACACTTCCAAATACAGGTGGGTATCGACAGTGGTCATTCCTTGGCGATGAAAAGATGTCCAATTATTATTTTAAGCTATCACTGATAAGAATGGGACAGGTGAGGCCTTTAAATAGGTTGATGTAACCAATAGATGATATGTCTTTCACAGTGCTTTGAACTCTTACATTTTGTTTGTGAGCAAAGGCTTTGACTGTGTGAAGGAATAAACAATAGTTTCTGAATGAAGGTTTTTTTAAATGCCTTTTATCCTTTATTTGGTGTAAATAACATATATTGCCTCTTTTTTCATAATACCCTAATTGGGGTAGGACTAACCATATACAGACCATGTTCAAAACATTCTGCTTCACAGGGAACATACTGTCTTGTGGGATGCTTGCTTCATTATTTCAATTCGATTTTTGAATCAATTTACCTCCTTGTTCTGCAGTGAAGAACTTGATAGGAATATAATGCAAAGATGGCTACTGCAGAAAATGGCACTTTATGGATAGGGAATACTAGAAATTCCTTGATTGTGTACCAGTTAGGAAGGATCCCAAATGAGTAGTAGCTGAATAATGTGCATGCAGTGACTAAAGAAATGAGAGAAGTTGTATGTGAACAATAAGGTTCACATCTTATGTTACATTTGTTGTGAAACGACAAAGTATATCGCATTTTTTTTCTTTATTTGTTGATTAAATGGTGTAATAGAAGTAATACTCAGGATGTGATGGTTTTTCAGTGCTGCTCACACTCTCTCTCTAGGTCACACTTAAAGGGGCCATCTTGTAAATGTTGTTACAATACATTTCAGAGCCCATGCTGACATTAACAAACAAAGCAACATTGTAGAACATCTATTGTGCTGGTGATTGTAAGCGATGCAGGACTAAATAAAGATAACTATGTTTTTTTCCTCTACATCTTAAAAACATGTGCAGAAGGCTACTGAATAACTCCTGTGTCTTTAAGATATTGTGCCACTGTTTTTGTCCAGAACCGATCAGTTAAAAAATTGATGGCTGGTTGAAGATGGGGCATGAACTTTTGTACTTGTGCTAGCTTTGAGACCTCTTTTAAATTGAGACCAATTTTTTGACACTTGGGTGTAATATCTTAGATGGTTGGAAATGTAGGGAAAATAACCTGTAGATTAACTGTTGTCTAAGTTAAAGACTGGCTCGGTGAGGCAGATTGACCATTGATTGAGTGACTATCTTTAATGTCCAGGAAATATTACGCTACTGGTTTGGCCACCTCGTTCAACCAGCTCAGACCCTCCATATCATGTAAACTGTTCCAAAAAAGTTTTCACAGCTATGTGAACATGAACCATTGCAAGTTATAGAACAAACCCTTAGCCATAGAAATGTCCAATGTGTTTTGTACCAAACATGCTAAAGCAAGTGGGACAACAAAACGTGATAAATGCTCTAGTCATTGCTTCCTGAGCTATGCTGTCTTTAACATTAAATGCTGTGGCAGCAATTATTTCTTAACTAGTCACTACTTTTGTATAGCCTTATAGCCCGCTATCGAAGGTTATACTGGTAGGTAAAGGCCCTGAAGCAGAGTTATGTGGCTCAGGCCTATACCTGTTATAAGCCTGGAGCTACTCCATTGTCTTCAATGGCGCACTCAACATTCCAATGTTTTAATATTGATTACAAGTGACCGATAAAACATGGAAATTTTTTGTCACCCCATGCTGCACATCAGCAGCTTAATTCAAGACAACCAAAGTCTGGGATGTCTGTGAAATCTTTAATAAAGGGGGAAGGCGTCTAAAAGTTGTAGGTATCTAAAGAATAGATGTCTACACATTGCAAAGACTGTTGGAAGTTTGGTAAATAATCATATAGTATTTCGGTACCTGGCATCATCTGATTTGGATATGGTAATGTTACCCCACCCCTTAAAGTCCTGTAGATCATGTACTTTCCTAGAAAGGCACGACTCCACAGTGGGGTTTCCTTAGTCAGTTTACCCCACCATCCCACTGCTTGCAGAGTTTCGTGCCATAGTCTCTACACCATAATAGTTCTGGGGCAAGATCTGTTGTGACCTGTTCCCCATATAGGAAGCATATCAAATTCTCCATCGCCTACCTCTGTCACAAAAGCAGGATCAGAGTACTAACCCCTCAACCATTCATTCACCACTGTCAGATGTGAAATGCGGTAATATGAGACAATGTGGGCCACATCCAGACCACCATCAAAAGAATATTTGAAGCATTTAGCCAGTGCCACCTCAGAGGAGCCACCATTCCAGATGAACTCCAGTAAAAGGTAAGTGAGGCAGACAAAGAAGCTATGAGGAATCTTACATGGGTATTTTTGAGGAGGATACCAAAGTCTCAGGAGGGAGACTAACTTGACGATGGTAAGGGAGATAAGAATGAGAGCTCATTCTGTAGCTTGTCTAGGTGAGCAACTAGATTGTGTTATATCCCCATAGGAGAGTATTGGAGGTGTATCCTCAAGTATATCCCCCCATATAAAGATATGCACAGCAAAACTACGTTTAGCGGGGTCTAATGGACACGTCATCCTTCTGACAAATGTGTGACTATGGAGGAGACGTCCCCCACACTCAGCTATGACGCCTGTAGTTTAATATAACTAGGGTTCACCTATCCAAATGAAGGACAGGTAGGGTTTTTAATATTTACCTTTTCTGCATGGGTTGATTGGATACCATAGTTAGGAAGTCCATTTACCGTGAAGATGACCCAAGACCTTGTTAAGCTGATATAGAGGCCAAAACGTGTTGGTAATTAAAGGATTTTTTTTTTTTGGGTCAGGTGACTTATTGTATTTCACCTAATGACCAATTTTAATGTTTTTTAACCATACCAGATGTGGAAATGTACCTTTTTAGGGGTACACTGGTGCAGGGTCACCCTCTCGTCCACGAGTTCCAAAGACTAACAAAAGAGATCGGTACTGGAGTTGAAATAAAATAACAAGTTTATTAATCACTCATGAGTGGGACCACGTCCACACAACACTCTCAAATGCTGCAGGAGGCAGTACACTGAATTCACAAACCATCGTCCCTTTTATACCGGTTTTCTGCAATGTAAGCATGTGGACAGAAATGGAAAGAACAAGTTTAGAAATAGCTATCAGCAAACAAGGGCAGATGAATAACCACTTGGTCAGCAAAGTGGGAGGGGGAGCAGGAATGCTTATGGCAGCAGTAAATGGTCGACAGTTAACATCTGAGACCAGGTGCACTGGCAGCTACAAACCCTCAGCACGTACATTGCTTAGCCATGTCAGGATGTCAACTAAAATAGATAACACAAGCAGAGTGAAAAGACGAGCAGCAGAGTACGAAAGAATTACGAAGGAAACGAAATGGACACCACAGTCAAAATGGGTGTAGCTTATGCTAAGTAAAATATTACACGTTTCCACAGACGACCTTTTTAGCATAAGCTAAGACATTTTCTTATGCTTTTAAAGGGGTACGATAAACATTATATATGTCAATTAGCATCATATTACAGATTTCTCGTTCCATTGCTGAACGGGCATTTACATTTTGGACATTCGTTTTAGACGGTACACAAGTAGAAATACAGAGGGATCAGAGCATTGGCCCACATTGAATACATAAACAACAAGAGAAGAGAATTGCAATAATTATAAATAAGGCCGACAATATTTTCAGACCCCATACAGAAAATATGCTCCAGAACCATCCAGTCCAAGTCCATGTTCCTGAGTCTTGATGTATTTCAGTGGCTATTTTGTGTAGTTTGGAGATGACCGCATATACAGAAGGTGAATTGTCTGGTGTGAAGACACAACAGCTGGATCCGATGATACGGCATGCTCCACCTCGATCAGCTAGAATAACATCTAGAACAAGTCTATTCTGTAAAGCAACCATGCAGATCGATGCTTGTTCTTCTGTCAAGTTCCCTAAGGCTGCAGTTGTCTGATTGATCACTGCTTCCATTGTACGGGTGAGGCGACGGACCCGCTTACTGTTCTGTACTGGGCCAATCAAAGAAGAAGAATCCTCTGTTAAAGTCTGTATATTGTTCCCATGTGGTCTCTGTCTGGTCGACTAGAGACATAGAGTGCACGTTTTCCCCTACTACCAGCATGGTGATCGAACAATTGCAAATCTTGATGGTAGATTGGGGGAGCTAAAAGCACAGGTGGTAGAAGGAAGGCTATGTAACAGGTACCAGACCAGCCTGGAGGTAGGAAGTAATATGCCTTAGTTCCACAAACAAAATAAGTGTGACGTGATGCAAGGAAGCTGCTTCGGCCTCTCGTAGACATCTGCAACACTGTAGTACAGTTACTGTGGCCCACTGGCACATCGCCTGTACTCTGTACACAAAGGGGGCCAGTGGTCATGGCAACAGAGATAACAGGGGGTCCATTTCCTTTAGCCGACCTACAATTTGGATACACATAGTTTGTTGCTGCACTTACTTTACTGTATTCTTCCATTTCTAAAGCAGTCCCTTTTGCTTGTGGGTCCCCATCTTCGTTGGGGTAACAGACTTTGTTCAGTTTGGCGTTGAGGTCACCCACATCCCATGTTTCTGAGAGATTAAATACTTTAGAGGCATATAGAAGTTTGAACCAAGCTGGGCGTGAGCCATTGTGAGAGAATGGCAGCGGTGACAACGGGATTCTTTTTATGTTCTGATGAGGAGGAATCTTGCCACAAACCCAACAGTTAGTAGCATTGCTTAGCTGGTGTGTCTGATGCAACATTTGAAGAAATTAATTGTTTCTCAGATTTTGCCGGTATCCCTGTTCATGTTGCGGCAAATCAAGATGGTGCTCTTTTGCAGCAAGTGATGTAACAGTAATGTTAAGGAGGCTCCAGGCATTACTTCCTCCACTACCCACATTACAGTAGTGATGATGGCAGCAGTCAAAGTCAGACCAAGGATGCAGATTGTACAGCCATTGCACGTTGTCGCATCGATCTCTTTCTTCTTAGGCGAGCTCATTTTCATCAACAAACAACAAAATAGATGATGCCCTAAGGTCCTGGGCAGGCGTTGGTTTCTTCACTAACGTTGAGACGAGTAGTCACTAAAAGGCTACCCCCCTTTGTAGTCAGTCTTTAACCACCCAGGACAGTGGCTCAAACAGTCTCTTTCTGTGATGAAGTGTCTTTCTTCCTGGATCGAAGTAGGTATCTAGATGCACCAGGAATCGTGTGGTCCGGGAAGACTTCCTCAGGCCCTTCAGGTGACGCAGCTCGTCCTCTCTCGGTGACCAAAATGTCGCGATGATCTGTCAACACAGCAGGGCTCACGAAGGAAGAGCTTCCCGCACCTGCTGATAAATAGAAGACAAGCTGTCAGTTAACTGGGACAAATAGTCACTCATCAACATGTCTGGGGTACCTAATACTGGTGCAGAAGAAAGGGCTTGGTGTGACTGTTGGAAGGCGCTCTGGCACTCAGTAGTCCATGGGAGGGGCATTGGAGTGTTTTTAGTCAAAAAGGGCCAACAAAGGTTTAATAATGTGCGAAAAACTGGGGATCCACTGCCTACAAAAAGAAGTGAGGCCAATCAGTGCACGGACATCCTTCTGAGTGCGGGGTCCAGGAGTGTCTAGAATGGTCTGAATGCGGTCTGGTGTGAGTGCACGTCCCTCCTTAGACAGGAGGTGACCTAAATAGGTAACCTGCTGTCTACAATATTGCAATTTTCTTTCGCGAGACTTTGTGATTATGGGAGGCAAGAAATGATAACAATAACAGTGTTCCTTCTTCACACTAGGTAAGGACGCCAGAGCGGCATCCTCATTGATAAGACAGGATCTCTCAACCATTGGATAATTGTTATTTAAAATAATGTGCACACCTTCCAGAGAACAACGTATTGTAGCACGAAAATATTTAAGCATATCGATACCCACAATGTTGTCCGGCGTATTAGGGGAAAGCAAAAATGGACATGCTGCAGTGAATTTGTCAAGTCCGAATTCAAGTGGCTGTGAAAGCGGGCTAGGTGTAGGTGTTCCATCGAACCCTATTGATGTTATCATTGTGCCGGACAGGGGAGCCCTAGAAACCAATCTTTTAGACAGAGCACTACGGGTAGCCCCTGTATCAACCAGAACCCGATCAGTAGATCCCAAGACATTTGCGTCAACATAAGGACCTATTTGATCTACTGGCACCTCAACCGGTTCCTTACCCCATCCTAGGCATCCCTATGCGTAATTGGAATCTGCAAGTGCATCAGCTGAATAATCAGAAATTTGGTATTGATTTCGTCTATCAAAAGTATTAGAGTAATTTGGTCCTTGTTCAACTGCCTCAAACCTGGGACGAGCTCCTGTACCTCCCCTGTTTCCTGAATTCCCTGGGCGTCCTCTCATACTTCCCCTTCCCCGCTGGTACTGCTGACCTCGCAAAAGGGGGCATTCAGAACGCCAATGCCCAGTCTCTTTACAATAAGCACACTGATCAGGGGACAAATTTGCTCGAGGAAGAGGGGGCACTCCAGATGTATACATTGAACGTCCGCCTCTTCCACCTCCCCTAAATGGTGGACCATATACTTGGGCCAACATAACTTTTGTCTTTAAATCTTTAACCTTCTTATCCTCCCTGCCTCTCGCTTCCTGTTCCTGTCGCTCATAATATTGGGCCATAGTCAAAAGGGAAACTGGGGAAGGCGTGGTCCAAGAACTCTCGCTGGCCTTTAAGCGACTAGCTATTTCCGGTAACATATTAGCGACAAATTTGTCAACGAACAAATGCTTACCCGTATCATCGGCCAATGACTGACCACTAAAATCATGGAATGTCTCCTCAAATCTTGAAAAGAAATCAGAAACTAACTCATCCTTTTTCTGTTTACAGGACGCTAACGTAGTCCAATCTATTTTCTTAGGGGGTATGAGAGTCTTCAACTTAGTCACAATAGCTTTAGGAAGATCTAATATCTCCTTCTGAGGTTTCTGCGCAGGCTCCCTTTCGGCATCTATTTCTTCTAAATGTTCCCAGGTATCACCATATGCCACATTGTCATCTATTTTACCTATTGTTCTCCACATATCAGGGGGCAGTATAAGCCCAAAGAACATATCAATATCTGGCAAGGTCATAGTGCAGGAGCTGATGGCTCCTTCTACCTCCTCATAAAAGGCGGCGGGATTTTTCCGGGGGTCAGGTAAAGCAGCCTTAAGAGCCATAACATCTGCTCTGCTCCAAGGAGTGTAAACCCAATTATATATAAAATATCCCTTTGCATCATCTGAAGTTTTATCATCATTTGTTCCCGCACCCTTTGGGGGAACATACAAAGGTGCGGCTTCACTCATTGGTTTCATAGTAACTTTATTACTGCCGGAATTGCCTTCTTTCACCGGAACATCTGTTTTCTCTGCCTGGGATTGAACTGCTTCTACTACTTTACTCTTTCTAGCTAATTCTTGCTCCTTACGTAAATGTAATGTTTCATTTCATAATTTAACTATTCGTCTAATCGTATCAGGTATATCTGAAAAAAGGTAAGTCCCATCTACCAACCTCTTATAATCAACGTTTAAATCAGTTGGTTCTGTTTCGTCAGAAATATGCCGCCAACCATATATTACCTCCCAACAGAACTTTTCTACGAAATATAACTGGTATATATCTTTCCAGGGTTGAACCATATTTATGAGGATCGATGCAGTGTTATGCCGACGAGCTTCCTCTCTAGCAGCGGTTTTTAATATATCTTTTACTGCTTTAATCAAAGTAGAGCGAGTCTGTCGCCCAGCTTGCTTGTCTTTATCTTTATCCTCTGAGGAAGAGACCTCCTCGTCAGAGGCATCCATCTCACGGGCACTTGCAGCAGGAAATTTATACGGGTGTGGGGGTCGTTCTAATAGGATGCAATCATCCTGGGGTTTATTAAGTATGGGATAGATAAGGCGCCTAATAGGGTACTGGCCATTTACCTCTAAACGGCGTTCTCTATCTTCTTTTTCTATTTTTTCCTTCATTTCTTTATTCTTTAATTCCAACGCATTTTGATATATCGTTTTCCTCTGTTCTTTTTCTGCTATAGCTTCTGCTCTCTTTGCTCTCTCTCGCACTTCTTTTTCCCACATACGCACACAATCAAACATATCCTGTCTACTTTTTCTTTTAAATAAACACTGCTCTACATATTGAACCTTTTTAGAATCGAATGACCCATTCACTGGCCATTGTAAATCAGACTCTTTCTTTGTGTATTTGTTCCATAATGAACCGTACATTATGGGAGAAATGCCATATTTGACATACATGTCTCTATTGGGCGTCCCTTCTGGAGGAGCCGGCTGACTTTGTTCCAAACTAATCTTGGTACCACAAGAGCAGCAACACCACTTACGGAGTTTGCTGAGAACAGGCATGTTTTTCCAAGTATATGTAAAATATTACTACTCTCAACAAATATTCCAAAAGGAGAAAAATCTCCACATTACCTGCCTTCAATCTTTGCAAAGAATGAATAACAAACCAAACCAAAATCTTGGCCAAGCAAATCAAGAGTGCCGCTTCAGCGACCTTACCAAACAGACGTCTCCAACTCCCACCTGCCGATCTCTGGTCGACCTAATGGTCACTGCAAAATTACGCCAAAGAAAGCCCCAGTCGAGACCGGCCACCACCTGGAGGGTCAAATCGGGAAAACCGGAAAAGTCATGTCGGCCTGCAAAAACAAGGGTCTCCTCATGCAGTGCGCATCCTCAGTAATATTTCGATCCTCAGTCAAGACCACTCCTTCGGACGGCCGCGTCTCCGATGGGGCCCCACGTGCTGGGCGCCAACTGTGGAAATGTACCTTTTTAGGGGTACACTGGTGCAGGGTCACCCTCTCGTCCACGAGTTCCAAAGACTAACAAAAGAGATCGGCACTGGAGTTGAAATAAAAAAACAAGTTTATTAATCACTCATGAGCGGGACCACGTTCACACAACACTCTCAAGTGCTGCAGGAGGTAGTACACTGAATTCACAAACCGTCGTCCCTTTTATACCGGTTCTCTGCAATGTAAGCATGTGGACAGAAATGGAAAGAACAAGTTTAGAAATAGCTATCAGCAAACAAGGGCAGATGAATAACCACTTGGTCAGCAAAGTGGGAGGGGGAGCAGGAATGCTTATGGCAGCAGTAAATGGTCGACAGTTAACATCTGAGACCAGGTGCACTGGCAGCTACAAACCCTCAGCACGTACATTGCTTAGCCATGTCCGGAGGTCAACTAAAATAGATAACACAAGCAGAGTGAAAAGACGCGCAGCAGAGTACGAAAGAATTACGAAGGAAACGAAATAGACACCACAGTCAAAATGGCTGTAGCTTATGCTAAGTAAAATATTACACGTTTCCACACAGAGGTGCTCACTAATAAAGGAAATCTTTGAGTATACCTCTAGGTATTTCTTAACTTCTTCTTGCCTGTTACAGGATCCAAGTAACTGTCCTGAAAACAGATTTATAAGAACTCCCAGGGTAAAAATATTTTTCCCTCAGTTGAGTCCGCTAGGGTGGCATTTTTCCTACCCAAGTATGAGAGGTTGTCAAATGATGAAGCATGCCTTGATACATTAAGGGTGAGACGACCTCTCAAAAATCTTTTGATGACCTTCTCCTCTAATAATTCTGAACTGAGGAACAACAGTGGTGACTTCAATATCGTAAAGTCGTTTTGTTGTGTAGAACTAGATTGTGTTGCCTGAATTGGGCTTTCTCTGCCGTAATGTAGATCCTTTAGTATGTAAAACCGCCCATTGCGATATGAAGGCCTAAAACCCACTCAACACGTACAGTGCCAATGCCCAATGGGATAGACAATTAATTTGGCTAGCCGAAATCAAATCTAAAAACCCCAGAAATATGTCCAATATTTTTAGAGACCAATGGCCCGACCATTGAGGATGCAGGAGCAAGACCAGCAAGTTGTTTGTGTAAAGTAATACATTATATCACTATAATACTTGAGTTCTCAGAACCCATAAAGCGTCCTATCATATGTTGACTGTATCATTTCCTCTTATCACAGCTCTCCACTGTCTTTCATTTACGTTTGTGAAATACCAATACCGCAAACGTACGTACGTGCAATGGTATTCTTTCTTCTGTTTCTATGGGTAGACTGTAGAGCATCACCCCAAATGAATCCGACAAGACTTCACCATGATCCATCACTCCAGAGCTTTTCTTTCATTCAGGACGAGGCTGTCCTTCTCTTTCTGCCTGTGGAAAGTCGACCACTACACTGAACGTGTCAAGTGTTCATTTAAATGTGATTTTCACTCTAAAGGAATTTTATTATGTTTTGTATTTTGACAGACATTTTTCAATGTGGTCTACGGTTCAATCGGTGTATAAAATGTCCCACGTTTAAGCTTTGTAACTATTAAAATATGCAAGTATTGGCCCTGAAGGGTCTGGTTTGTCAGACTGTGTGGGATTAGAAAACTGGATTTAAACACATGTTGACTGATTCCTTTTTCCGTACAATTTTGGTAATTAATCGAATTACTCTAATTTCTGCGACATAATTTGATAGTTTTGTGAACTGCAAATGGTTTGGGCCAAAAGGAACTCTTGCATCCGTTACTATACCTTGATATTCCTTTAAATGAATTTTTTTCACAAAGGATACATTTCATCCTTTTTGGGCAGCAGGACCCTGTAAACATCTGTTATGAGATGGCACATCTTTTCTGATTCGGACTAAACGCGAGGGAAAAGAGCTTTCCTGAAACTGTTCACTTAACTATTGTTGACCTACACTTTCACCCACTATATATATTTTTAAGAGATTATATTGTGCTGCAGAACAAAGCACATTAGCAGAATGAATGAAGACGTTTGTGTTGCAGATGGTGAAAATGTTTTTCTCTAAAAACTGCTTTGTTTAGTGCGTAAAAATTACATAGAATTTAGACATGATTAAAACTTTGCCTAAACTGATTAATCGTTAACTGAACGAGTTTGTTGTGAAAATGGTTTCATAGGGGCACTTGAGAGGCTTAGGGGAATATGATGACCTTGTGCACACATGTTTTCATGATACATAAAAAATTGTGGGAGCAGAAATGGGCACATCGAAGCTAGGCCTGGCAGTGAGCCAAGAGTTTGCATCACAACTTTGTAGTGTTTTTTTGCTAGCCATATTTTACAGTTTCTTCTTCACCTTGTAGTACATTAGTGCTCTATTGGCAAAACCAAGAGGTCTGCCTTAAATGTCTAAATGGATACCAACTAGGCGTGGGCGAAATTTGCATAAGTTTCTTTGTGGTAATTTTGCAAAATGTTTTAAACATTTCACAAAATGCAGTTCTGACATTATGCTCTCTTTTTTTGGTGTGAAATATGTCCTCGTGCGAATTTTGGATAGGAGTATGCATTTTGCTCTTTAAAAAAGTGCAAAATTGCATGAGACACAAATAGCTGCTAGGGTTCTGTTCATTAGTGTTGTTCCTGTGCGCGCAATAGGATTTTTACTTGAACGACATCTCAGTTGCGCGATGTGGCGTAATGGCATAATCTCAATCATTTTGTGCAACAGGCGTAATTTGAAATGCCGGAAATTATTCGAGATTACGCTGGCGTAAACAAAATTCCGCCTGGGCCTAATGCAAACGCAGACATCCACAAGTGCGTGTTCAGGTATGGCTATGTTAGCATGTTAAACCCAGACCTGTTGGCTAAACCAGGACTGGGCAAAGCTTTTGGTGTGCTGGTTGTAGTCGCGACGAGCAAGAACCACCGGGCGCATACACAGTAATGTGGAGCGCCAGGCAGGTTGAGAAAAATAAAGCTGCCAAGCGAGCTCACTCTAATGCGCAGTGTACCTGAGACCCGAGGAACAAGAGTGTCAGGCATGATCACTGTGTTGACAGTGACCCAGCAGCGAGAGAGGAGTTATCAGGCTTTCTCCCTGTGAGCAACATACCAGTGGTAGACAAGACGAGGTGGCTAGGAGTAAAGCAGATCAGACCGGCGGGCACAAAGGAAGCAGCAGCGGCCTTGGTGGCTGGTGAGATGAACGTGCCCCAGTTAAAATACTGAATTTATGATGAATTACTGTACTTTTCAGGTATAATACAGTCCGTCATGAAACCCAATAGAGGTGAAATGACACACACAAGCAGCCAGTAGAAAGAAGATGAGACTAAAATACTTCTATAGGCTCAACCAAGATGTGATTGACAATGTCTCAAGCAAATGGCTGAAGAGTCCTGAGCCAAGGAAGCCAGTAGCTGAAGGAAACTGGTCTAAAGCCACAAAATGTTTAGATTACATTTTTGTTTTGCTAAATCAAAAGGCCTAAACATGGGATTTACAGCTCCCTGAGATGTTTACATTGCCCAACTCTGCCCCTATTTAGGCGTTGGGATTGCTGTAGAAATTAGTGGCCTTGGTTATTTTAATGCCAGGACATGGTCGCTGCAGAAGGTAGGCCTCATTTTGCTGCTTGCTCCTGATGCTTATAGCAGCATTGACCATGTGATTGGGACGAGCTCTGCTAACTTGCTAGGGTGGCGCAGCACTGAAGGCTCCTGTGAGAACCACCCAAAAGCAGGGCAGGTGTTATATGTTGTATATGATCTGTGTTTACTGGCCTAGGCTTATCTGGACAGCCAGTTTACAACAATCATTATAGAGCATGGAACACCGTGCCAGGGTTGAAATGCAGTTCTACACTCATTCATTTTCTAGGTTTCAATCTTTTTTTTACCCGCCCCAAAGGTGAATAAAAGCAAGTGTGTCCGACTCCCTCACTATGCATCATCCTACATTGATCATTCGTTGGTTGATTGCCAAGCTGGTTCGTGCTGCATTCTGGGAAATTGTAGTTTTCATCAACTTTTTGCCATTTATTTCACGATTTTCTCCTTGGTACCTTTAATAGAAACCAGATCTGTGTCACATTAGGCCGGAAAATCTGCGTTTTGTAGTCTGTATGCAAGATATTTATACATGATGGCAAGTAATTAAAATATATAGATTCTTGAATGTAGTTCTTACAGTTGTGTTTACTGATTTATTGAAATACATGACGTAGTTTTCCGTCACCATGAAGTCTCTCGACTCATCGGTGTCTAAACGTTTGATACTGTTACAGTCTTGCGGCCCAACATTTTTTTCCCCTTCAAAAGTTATCCATTTGGTGCGCATCACTACAGCAGAGCTCGAAGGAGAGGGAAAAATGCGTACTTCAGATGCCGGGAGATCAGTGGAATGTTCCGTTAAAACCACATTTCAAACAGTGGATCTTTGTTTGCATACACCCACGAATAAAAGGGCTGGTTTATTTGTAACCCCACCCAGCCCACTTCAGTTACCCCGCGCGCTCTCGTTCTTCCTACTAGTACATCTCTTTGTTGTATATTTTTCATCAAGCACAGACCACGCCCACGTGTTGGTTACTTCATTTGTGGCCGGGTGCTGCCTGAAGTTTACAAATTCACCTCATCCTCTTGCTTACCAGACACGAGAAGCGTCTCCAGATGGGCACAAGAAACTCTGGAAAAGCAGTGTTTGAGAAGACATTTCGCTGCTCCATGCTATGTGGGCTTTCCAAACAAACACGAGTTTGAGCAGTGCTGGTATGCGCGCCGAATAAAATCACCGATTACCCAGCAGCCCACGCGCGTCTGCCGCTCCCTTCCACTGAGCACACCAGCCACCCCTGTACGGTGCCGAGGACTTTTCTTTTTTCTTGGAGACGAGTGAAAAAATTCATGTAATAGTTGCCTAATTGGAATCAACTTGCACGATTTCCAGCCAGACTCAATAAGTGTTTTGTGTGTAATTTGCCAACTGGCAAAATAAAGCATTTTCAGTTGAGTTTGCAAATCTGTTTTGGAATTTGGGAATGTAGTTCTAATGTGCCTGAATGTACCTGCCTGTCTGAGAGTGGTTTTAAAATATAGTTGTGAAGTGTAGTTGAGCATTTTTAAGGTTTACTTACATGTGCCGTTTCTCTATACTTATTTATATATATTTTTTAAACTTTTTCATGATTACTTTCCTAGCCTACTACAAAACAGCCTTCCACGCCATCTGTTTACATTATAGTCATTCTGGCTTATGCATGTGTGGCCAAGGGAGTTGGGGGCGGGGAGTACACAGACAGTAGAGGGTGGTCGGGAGGCACTGGGAGCAATCGCACGGACAATGGAGAGTGGGGGGTAAAAACAGAGACAATAGAGGATTGGCGGGAGAGGCTGGGGATAAGCACATCGACAACAGAGGGTGGTCAGGAGCGGCTGGGGGTAAGCACTCCGACAGCAGAGTGTTGGCGAGGCGGACTAGAGGAGGAGCACAAAGGAAGGAGAATTACACAAAAGAGACAGCTGAAAAACACAGACACTCTCGAAGAGTGCTTAGAAAGAGAAATATAATACCTAAAAAATCGATCAGTGGAATGACATTATAATGCATCAATGCTCCAGGGAGGGACAAACACACGAAGAGGGAGAAAGCGTATGGAAGCTGATGACAAAGAAGCAAGCAAATGAGTGACAGAGAAGCCAACCATTGGTAAGCACTGGGCAGCCTTAAGCTCACTGTAAGGTAAAAAAAGGTATTGCAAGAAACCACACGTGTGCTTTCTCTGGCAAGTCCGAAAAATGAGCCATTGCAAAAACAAAAAAAGAACTTAAAATTAAAGCAGAAGTGAAAGCATTGATTGCCCTCCGAGCCCTGGCACTGAAGTGGATTACTTTTTAGGCGGACCTGGACAAGCAAAATGCTGTCACTCACAGTGAAAAGAGCCATTGGCTTTAGTGGGTTGACTGATTGTTGCCCTATGCTGTATGCTGTGGTGGGCAGAAGCAAAATGTGAATGACACTTCAACAGACAAATGTACGAAGAGGGCTGACAGAAAACCACTGCATGTTTATATGTATTTTTATAAAGGTGTGTTTGGAAAATAGGAGACTGGTGAGTCAGGTAAAGCAGTTTCTCTGTCAGACATATATGTATTTGTGTTCTCTCTCACCTCCCCCCCCCTCTCCCTCCTGCCCCATCCTCTCCTTCATCCATTGGTCTACTCAAGTGCCATTCATGTTTTGCATCCGCACACCACAGCACTTGGCAATCGGTCAGCCCATGCCAGCCATTGGCTCTCCTCACTGTGAATGACGGTATTTCACTCTTGCACGGTTGTATATGACTTCATGGAAAAAGGATTTCATAGAAAACCGTTACTGAGAAACCATTTCACCTAAACTGTTTAATGGAAAATTTCAAAATTAATGGCATTTACCATTTCATGGAAAGCAATTCATAGAATGTGTTTTTGATCGAAATTGGCTTTTGTATACTTAATTTTTGAGGTGTGAATGCAATGGTTGCAGGTTTTACTTTCAGAAACAGTTTTATTGCAGGTATTTATTTCAAGGCTTTACCTCAGGGGACCTCATTTCAGATTTAAATATTTTACTTTGTCAAATAATTGCTTCAGATGATTTCAATTCGCTGACACTCCTTACCCCTAAACACCATCCATCCTCACAACCCGTAAACACCATCAAGCCCTCTCCCCTAAACACTCCTCACCACGACCTTCTACTCTGTCCTACAGAGTGACACTGCCTTGTGATGGGAGTCCCGAGGTGACCAGGTAGTGGAGGATGAATCAGATAACCCTTTGACTTTTAACTTTGCTATTCTTTTAAAATCTACTCTTGTTGAATGGTTTACTCCTTCCTTAGTTTGTGGTCCTTTCATAGCTGGTCTCCATTTTCCATGGCTTGTATATCTCTGTATATTGCTGTTCTTAAGCATCATGTCTCTCGTCCCTCCAGTTTTCTGCTTCACCCTTCTTGCTAGCTTCCTATGTTTGAGCCTTCTATTTCTTTATACCACTTGCCTCTGACTACATCTAACTCTGCACTACAGTTTTCTATAACCTTCGCTTGAGGTCCCTGGCAGTTAACTAATTTCCTGTCTCCCTTTCATACATACAACATCGCCTTCTCTCCTACTCATCCACTACTCTTTTTCTTTAATAAACCTGCACCCTCTCCTGCTCAAAGACCCCCCTCCACCGATTGCTGTACATCTTGTCCCTCGTCACCATTTACATAGCACCAGATTCTGACAAATTACATCACTCTCTACACCCTGTGTATGTTTCTTCCCTACATTACTCTATATCCTCTTCGTCTCTAATATCTTGCATTTGAATAATTTCTATAACCTCGTACCCGTCTCCGCCAAATGAGCAGACGTCTGTCCTCTGTCGCTCTGCATCAGTCTTCTCGCTGTCACGCTTGTTTCCTTTTGCAACCCAACACCTACACTGCTTGAACTCGCAATATCACTTGCCCTCTCGTTCCTTTCAGGTTGCAGAAGATCTTGTTGACATCTGTTTGTCTTTGCACTCAGTAGCTTCTCAGGATGAATGAGAAAACTTGTAAAATAAAGTACAGTAGACTACATCGTGCCCACAGGTACGACATTTGTGGAATGCCTGAAGTGACTTAAATGGAGTGACACAGAAAGCGCCCCTCTGAGAGATGGTTTTAGTTGTATTCCCGCATGTAGACAGTCCACATGAGTTGATAGATTTAAAAAAGGAGGTGAAAATTGGAGTATCTTGATATACTATGTTGATGGCTGTATGCTGGTATATATCTCTGTCTGCTGTCTTGAATGGGCGCGAACAGGTGTACTGTAGGCTCGTTTGTGTTCCATAATGTGGATTTCATCTGGATTGCACTTTGGTGAAGGCTTGTTGGTCATTGATTTGATGGTTTGAGTTCTGAGCTTATAATATTTCTTAGGGCTTTTATTTTTACATAGTTTGCTGGTAGGTTTGGTTTGATTGCAAGTAATTTTGGAACTTCATTTTTGTGAAAAGTTGAAGAATGTCTCATTTGAGGGTAATGGGACATCCCCTTGTTTGAGTAACTAGTCTATTGTGTGCATGATGGTGTGGGAGAGGGCAAGATGTGTGAATATGCTTTGAGGAGTTTGATGGTGTTGATGCAACCAATAGTATTGTAGTTGCAGTGACTTATGATGAGAAGTTGAGCAGTGGTGGATAAAAAGATCTGAGAATCTTGTGATAAGTGACTGTTAAGTAGTTGAGTTGAGTTATTGTTGGATGACATCACACGTTTGGCTGATTTTATTTTTGGAGTGCCCCCCATGGCCACCACGCAAGCATTACATAATGGGTACACTGTTGATAATTCCATACTATCTTCATTATTCTTTATTAAATACTTTACAGATTATTATTATCACTTACATTATGCAAGAGATATCTTATATGAGAATTATAGAACACGAGAAGGACTGTCCATTTCACTTTCTCTTTTGTAAATCAATGTCTTCTGTGGATGTTGACTGTCCGCACTGCGATTAGCGCCAGTCACACACACCTGTATCTGGCCCAATTTACGAAAATTCTTGCAATGTGAAATCTGCCACGGTCAAGTGATAATCCTGAATTCTTCCTCGCATTGCGATGCAAATCCAGATATGCAATGCTTGGCCCATACCCTTGGATGTCTTATCATATTTAACAGCTGCATCCTTCATGCTTATGTTCCAGAGAAGCCTGTCCTAGTTCTTGTCACTTTAAAACTAATAGTACACTAGACTTACCACGTTTCTGAATCTCCCCTAAAGAACATCCACTGCCAAACAATGTCGACACTGTTATCTGCAAAATGTAGATGATGTTGAATTTATTAATCATTACTATTGTTTGAATGCAGAGTTTACAAACTTTCCAGGTGTAAGTTACACCTGTCCACAGCTCAAACTAATTTCATATTTCCTTATACTAATTCACCACTAATCCTTTTTGGATTCCGGAGTTTCGTGCTACTCACTGAAAAGCGCTTCAACACCTCATCATGGGTAGCAAGCACTAAATAAATGCAAACCCTTCCCTCCACTATCCTTTTCAATCCAAATAACAGACTAACCAGTCCACGGCTCAAATTAATTTCATATTTCACTATACTAATTCACCACTAAGCACTTTGACGCCTCGTCAGGGGTAGTAAGCGCTATATAAATGCAATTACAGTTACAATTAGACCTGTGATTGAAAAACTCAGTGTCTGTGATTATGGCCCATAGTTTAAAGGTGTCGGTTGTAATGTGTCCGGGAATCTATCCAGCCGCATTTGCTACTTACTCTACCCTCGGCAGCATAATGTGCAATTTTCAAGAAAAAAATATGTATTTCTAGCTCAAATGAATCAAAAGATAATATAAAAAAAGTTTAGCACGTGGTGGTACACTGTGACAGGTCATTTGGAAAGGTTAGCAGGTCACCTTTCAATTGCTATTTGCTTAATCCGAAGTTAAACTGGTACTAATTAAATTAAACCTTTCCCCAGTGTTAATGGGTTTTAAAATGACAAAATAAAACTATCGTGGAATGTGCCACATTATGCTTCAGAAAGTGACCAAAAAACACTACCATGGAATGTACAACATTACGCTTCATATTTTGCCTTTTCCTCCTACATAATTTAGCAAAGCCAGACACATAGTGTGGTCCTCCACCCCTGCATAATTGCAGCGACCCTGTTTAATAGTGACTGCAGAGCTATCAAGTCACATGGCGCCATCGTGTGTCACACAATGTCGGCTTCCTTCAGATGGTCACCTGGAGAGGAGCTGATATCACAGGGTGTGCACACAATTATCTGGAAACCCATGCAGAGAGCAGGCTTCCAGCTAATTGTTTTGAGGTTCTGCATAGCCGATGTCCATTAAGAGGTGTGACGCCTACCCAGAGACGTTTTAAGGCATGGGCAAAGTGGGCTCTGGCCCAGGGCCCCTACCTTTTTAGGGGCCCCATCATTAAGCTTTCAGGATGGTTCCAGGCAGTGGCAAAACACAAAAAAGATGGGACTCTGTGCACAATATGAAAAGGGCCTCCCAGGTATCCAATATCTCATAAATATTCAAAGGCTTTGCACTGAATGGAGGCCCCCTGAATGACTGGGGTCCCCTTAAAGGTTTGGGGGCCAGTGAAGAAGGTTGTGAATGATTGCATCATAGTTGCTGAGGGCGTAAATGAGCTCAACATGGGTAATAAATTCAGAGTTTATCTGAGCAGGGGCCCCCAAATTATGTTTAGCCCAGGGCCCCCAAAATTCTTAAGATCTCCCTGCGCCTACCCAGGACGTCGGCGGCAGCCTCAACAGCTTTGTTTTGGTGTTGGCAGGGCGCAAAATAGGAGTGAGAGGGGCCAGTAGAGGGGTTGTGTGCTTGGAAACACTGAATTTAAAAGTGACTCAGGCTGTGCTCCGCACTAATCCTTGTCCCCTTCAAAGCACCCCCCCTCCTCACACAGTAAAAAAGTTTCAAAAGTTGGCAGGTCTGTGACTGACAAGCCAAGACCCTGAGAATGTGTTCTAACCCATGAGTAAAGTGGCAAGGACCATGGAAGTCCACCCTAAGCCATTGAAACAGAAAGAATACAATGGCTTGCCATCAAGAATCAGGACCACGGTCGCATGTACGGGTGAACTAGGGTGGTTGCCCCAAATTTGAGCTTTGGCCTAGTGAAAGGCCTATAGGCAGGCTCTTAATGAACTAGCCATCACTCCCTAGAATTGGGGCCTGGAATGTCAAAGAACTGAAATAATTAAGATGGGGAAATCGTTCAACAAGCATTGTGAAAACCAATAAGTCTGGCTTGCATTTTGAGCCTTGAATACAAACATTAAAGAAAACCTACTGTAATGAAAAAACAAAAGCATTGGCAAAGTCAATAGGTCGCTCATTTGGCACCTATTGGTTTTGTGAATGGTTTTTGGTCATGCTGCACAGCATGGCTAAAAAATATTAAAAAATAAAACCTTTGATGCACAATCCTTGCCATTTTGTAGGCATGAGCACCATGAATGAGTGAGCAGTAAAATTACGCAGAAGCTGTTTTATTTCTTTATAGTGACTGATCCAAATTGGATCCTTAACTAAACAAGCATTTGCAATGCAATCGGTCTCGCCTTTGGGACCTTATATGTATTTAGCTATGCAGCACATTGGCCTGGGTGCTGAAACATCTACTGTTGTTTAACATGGAGGGAAAGTAAGCACCAAACTGCATGACACACCAGGTATGAGAACACATGGAGAGAAATATTGCCTTTCAGTGGGAAATGGTATAGTCCAAAGCTCTGTTTTTAATATAAAATCAGGGCCTTCGGTGGTCATATCACTAAAAATACAAGATTTGAAAAAAATGTCATTGTCTAAGGGTGGTCGTGAAAGACAATTTCTATGGACTGGAATCTAGAGAATGCTAAAGTGATTCTGGTATTTTACTGACCTCTGCTGGTCGTTTTCTATCAAGAAAGTTAAATAGAGGCAGTTGAGCAGAAAAAAAAATCCCTAAGTGGAAGCAGACAAGTACTAGGGCTGATTTCCAGAGCCCACAAAGTACATACACATATAAGTATATAATAAGTATATACTAAAGTATATACAAGAGGTCTCGAATGCTCGACCTAAAAAGGGAGAAACATGAAGACAAACATTGGAATGTTGGAGCTCTGGGCTTATACCAGCCATATAAGCATGGCGCTACTCCATTGTCTTCAATGGAGCGCTCAACATTCCAATGTTCTAATTAAACTCGACAGCCGTGTCCCAGCCCTCTCAGCACTGTACCATCCTGGCCTCAACCTCTTAGTCCTGCAAGTTTGCAGTATAATATCAATCTGTCTTGCGTTCCCGGCCTTGGCCCACCCTTCGCTTCCCGCACTAGAAATGAAATCGCTCAAACAAGGTGGTTCATGAAACAGTGTGGTCTTTGATCAGGACAATTATCTTGGCTTAATACCAATTATACAGAATACATCACAAGCAGATTTACCTCTAAGCATTTGAATCGTAGCTTTTTTTTGCAAATAACCTTTCTCAAAGCCTTTATACAGTGCCCAAATAAAATGTGAGTGGAATTTACTGCAAATAGCCACTGTGTGAGTACCACCCTTCAAAATAGTTTTTAGCTATTACTTGTATTAACCAAGAATAACAGACATGGTATTGTAGATGGTGCCCATCCCCAGGTGTTGATATAAAGTTGAGCATGCGCCACCATGTATCAAAGTAAGGTGCTCTTCTTCGGTTGTGTGGCTTTCAACAAAGCGAATAGTAATGAACCCTCTAGAGAAGGTTAAAAAAAGTAAACAAATTTGTGTAAATCATGTTAAGCTGTGCGTTCCATTATTAATATGTCGCACTACCCCACACTAGAAATGCAGCATGCAGAAAGACTCACCTGGTATCATTACTTTCTGGTAATCTCCATTACTCTTTGAACCATCTTGCATGTCCCATCCCTTGCACCAGGGTTCGCCAAAGTCGGTCCTGGAGGGCGGGATCCATGCCAGATTTTAAGGTAACTACATTTATCTAAATAGGGATGTGCTAAAAATCTGGCATGGGTCCGGCCCTCCAGGACAGACTTTGGAGAACCCTGCCTTACACCATGGGGTAATCCATGATCCCTCTTTAACTTTAATCATGTTGAAGCCCATCCCCATTAGAACCCAACTTCTCCCCAAGCCTCAATGAAGAGTACTTCTAAGGGATTTGTGGATCCCAACATATGCAGTGAGAGAAGTCCCTGTATCAGAGTGAGGAGAACAGGCTGTCTTTGTTACAAGGGTTCCTTTTACAATACTCTGACCTTGCGCTAGGTGATGGCTCGACATTGCAGTTCCACAGGCGGGTTCATCCATGATATGTCGTTCCAGTCCATGAGTAAACATATTCTGACCTCTAGCAGGTACATATAAGTAAAAATGTCCGTTTTTAAAAAGCCTAATAAAGCTGTGAAGTACACGGAAGCAGAGAAACATGTAGACCATTTATAAATGAACACATCCATGCCACTATTTTTTAACTCGGTGCCCAATTTAGAAGCTATATAAGGCAACATGCTTGAAACATTTTGAGCTGGTTTTCATTTTAGCTACCGAACAAACATAAAGCTCTTTTACAGGCTTACACATGGTTTACCAATACTGTCCTCCGCCCCATCAGGGTAAGCTGTAGACAGAAGGAAGTTCTCTAAGGTGCAATATTAACCGTGTTGTTCTAGGCAGGGATAACACCAGGAGCCCATTTTATGAACCCCTGGGGTGTCTCTTCCATTCCGTGCACCTAAGGCACTCAGTCTAGTGGATACTCCAATCTGTCAGCTTTAGGGGTAAATGTACCCTTCCTTAAGGTACAATCGGCATCACCAGAACCTTCAAACAATGGAGAGCTTGCATAAATAAAAGGAATTGTCATTTACAATGCCAATAGCTCAAACTCTCGTAAATGCGAGACCTATTGCATTGCAAATGCTTGTTGAAAAACTATTCCTAAATGTGAAGCTGACAATGGTTTAAAAAAATAAGGCTGGATGGAAGGTTCCTGAAATGGAGCAGGACTGTTCCTTTTGCCAGGCAAGGCTGGGAGTGGCAGCCACTTACCTTTTCAGGTCTGGCTGTAGCAAAGACCTTTTGATGTTACTAAAATGTTGTGCATAATGTACTTAATTATGGAGTTTTCAGTCTTCATTTATGTCTGTTGTGTCATTCAGACTTTAATTCTGCCACCTCAGCATACTGCCTGGGGCAAGGGGTTAGCCCATTTCATAAATTGGCCACGCGTTACTGTGAGTGATGGTACTTTGTTCTTTCAAAAGTACCCCTGCGCACAAAGTAGTCACCTTCAGTTCCCCTTCAGTGTCAGAGACTACTATTGGAAAGTATGCAATTTGAGACAAAAACAATATTTTTGCTTTCACCCAATTTCTTTTTATATTGGTGAGGGCCTGGCAGCTTGCCTAACAATAAAGCTTTACAAAGACCATGGCAAAAAAAAAGCACCGACAAAGCCAAAAGGCAGTCAGCTAACAGCGGATCTACAGGTTTCACACTGCTTGTTTCTTGGCGGCTCCACACTGCCGCGTGCTTTCACTGCCTGAAGTCCTAGAGTGGGCCTTTAGGGGCAAAGAAAGGAGATAAAACAGCCCAGTGGTGGCCTTGTTTTCCCCCCTCTGCCACTAAGGTGACAGCGGAAAAACACAAACTCCTGCAGCCTGCTGTCCTGTCCATGTTGGGTTGTTCACCCTGCTGCAGGAAATGATGATTTCCCGCGAGGCAAATTTTGATACAACTTTGTCACTACCGGGAAAAAATCTAAGCCAAAACAAGGAATTTCCTCAGCTCATTAGAAACAAAACAAAAAGATCACAATTGTCTCCGGGTGTGACAGGAGAGGCAGAAACACACACATGGGCCATGCAAAGCTGCTGGCACACCCCCATGTCACCACTGTATCCCTTGGCTGACTGCAGCAGGCCTGGCTGTAGGTTGTGCTGAGACACAGAGGACTTAAGACAGGGGAGAGAAGGCTAGGCATGACTGTACTCCCACGTGTGCAGGGTGGAGCAGAGCTAACATAGGATTAGGACATTGTAGTGTCTGTGTGCCCTTTGGAGCCTGCAGCCCGGAGGACTCTGGTGTGTCTCCTACGAGGAGAAGTGATGCGGAAAGAGGGACCAGTTGGAGGGAAGTGCGTTATTTCTTGGATGTACTGTGGACATAGCGCTGTGAAGGAAGTAAGGGGCAGATTTACAAGCCCCTTGCGCCACTTTTGCGTCACTTTTAACATGGGAAAAGTGACGCAGAAGTGGCGCAAGGGGCTTGTAAATCTGCCCCTAAATGTTTACACTGTTAATGGCCGCCAGTTCAAGCTGGTTTCTTTGATCCCTACTGTGCCCTTTAGTACTTAGCCCCGCTCTTGGCTGAGGCTGCTAATAAACAGTTAATGTCCGGCAGCGCAAGCTGTTTTCTTTTGAAGCTGCTCCTAAGCTTCAGACCAGCCTTTCTCTTGACGCGGGCTTCTAAGCGCGTTAATGCCTGCTCTGATGCTAGTGACTAGAGGAAGCCCCATGCTGCCCTTTCACTTTAATGTGGTCCACGCCTCTTCCTTTAGATGCGGCTGGTGTAAAGAAAGAGGCGTGGCCACCATTACATTAAAAGCGTGGTATGGCGAGCTTTTTAAAAAAAAAAAAGCATTTGTTAAGCAGCACAGCGCATGCAGAAGTGCCGCGCTGTGCAGGGAGCATTTTTCAAACATAAAGCGCAGCGTCCATGATCGGGCGCCGTGCTTTCAGAAAACAGGGTAGGTTATGAAGTAAACTGCTTTTGTCTGCTCACGTCACCATCTGAAGGCTACGTCGAAGTGAATTGGGTGATTAAATCTATCTAAAGTTGGTCAGAACACAGCTCTCTTTGCGCCCATTAAGTCCTTTGAATCTCACCCTGCCTCAACGTTCGGAATGACCGCTTAAGCCGCGGCGCTAGACTTAGAACGTTCACAATGCCTCTGGCAAATTCCTTTAACCGCCGCAGCAGAGCGCGGCGTTACAACAAAGGCTAAAAGTTTGTCCAAGTACATCTCTTTGTGAATTCAAGTGGTGGCAAATAAAATTCATTTATCTTAAAATAAACACTCATCTATATCCTGGATTCCTCCCAAGTACTGACGATTGGCTTCCAAGTGATGCTCCCTGTTCGTCTCTCGGCTGAAGCGTTGCTAAAGAAACAAGTGCGGTCCCGAAAGTGAAAGAGGACCGCGCTGCAGCCGGAGCATGGGGATCTCTTGTCTTTATGGGGGCATGTGTTTCTAATTAGAAGCACATGGCCCCATAAAGATAAGAAAGTGCTTCACGACAGCCGTGAAGCAGGCGACCCAGTCCGGATCGCAAGCCAAAGGGCGGCAACCAAAAACCCTAATTTCCAATGGCAGGCCACCGTTTAGCATCAACGGTGACGCCGGCCAATGGAAATGAGGGGCGGGGCTTCAAGCCCTCTACTGAAACTCCTCATCTACAAAACAACTCATCTACAATAAATCTCACCGAGTGTGCTGCGCATGTGCGCAGCAACGCTAGGCGAGACCTAAAAAACTGAAAGGCACAAAAAAACATTTTTTTTTAAGGCAGGGGCAGAGACCACGCAAGGGTAGGGAAAGAAGTAAGACGGGGGCAAAATTAACACAGGATGGGCATGTGCAAGGGTACCTATGCAACATGGGGGCAAGGATGGGGGAAGCAACACAGAGGGTACGGTTGGGGTGAAAGCAGACGACAAAGAGAAAGAGCAAAGTGTAACCCTGAGGGGGAGCAAATGGGCGAAAGGAACAATGTAGAGCACATAGGGGAGAAGCACATGAGCGATAAAGCAAAGGAGGGGAGTACATGAGGGTGAGCAGTATGGAAGGGGCCAGCAAAACCCAATGGGCGACAGAGAGCAACACAGAGGGCAAAGGAAGTGAAGTACATGAAGGAGACAGCTGGAAAACACATATACCCCCATTGAGGAATCACTCAAAAGTGCTTGAAAAACAAGCAGCGGAAGCATAGAAGCCAGCCAATCTAAAGAAATGGTAATTAAACTATCCTTCACGGGGGGCCCAAACAAAAAATTGACAACCTGGGGCACATATAAGAAGCAGGCAAATGATAGTGAATGAAATGCCAATCAATGATAAGCAGTGGGGCCAGCTCCAAACCCCTGTGTTTCTTGGTAAGCTACAGCTCTTTCAACACACAGTGCATGTGCTGTCTAGTATGCAAGACCTCAAAAGTATATTTTTTTTTATACAATGCATCCCTGAGTAAATTTAACGTGTGATGATTCAGAGTACCTTTAAGATGTAAAAATAAAACATGCTTTGCAGGGCACATGCTTCCTTAGGACGAAGAACGATGCATCAAACACCAAAAAACATGAGGTGAGAAGGTAATACTCTTTTGGGTGGAGCTAAAGCCACTTTGTACATTTTAAAGATTTAGTAACAATAGGTCGAAGATTGGTGCGCTGTCAAGCCAGGCATGAAAATAGCTTGAACATGCTGCGTCTATTAAGCTGGAAAAACAATGCAGCATTACAGCAAGACTCCAGAACCCGGGGCTAGACAAGCTCCAATGGTTTAAAATGTTACATTCTTCCTCTCCTAATGGCAACGCCACGGGCACATTCCTTTTTTACTTTTAAATTCCTTCCTCATCTGAAAGAGAAAATCACAAAGGAAAGAGATAAGCCTGGCACTGACGTACCCACCTACCCTGTTTTTTTTTTTTTTTAGTACAGCTGATGTTGCAAACAAAGACTGATTGGAATCTCTGTCTGGCCCATGAAATACCCCCACTGCATTTTTTGCATTTCAAAAATAGAATTTTCACTAAATTCCTATAATACATTAAGAACGACTGTGTCTTCTTGGAAGAAATCATTATCGTTGCAAGATATCCTTTTTTGAGTATCTCGAATCTACAAATCAAGCCATTTGCTAGTGTGATTCTGATGTGTCCACCAAATGTTTCTGTGAACCGGGTCCATGGGCTTCAAAATCTCTCTCTCCGGTGAATATCTCCATACAAACCTGCACCTAATACCCTTGCCCCTATTATGTGCTGTGATTTAAGTTGGAGTACAGGATCATCCAAGATCTACAATATATGGCAATTGGGTTAGGTTGGATTTAAGAGCTAAATGCAGGTTCACAATTTTGTAGGTAGATATTTATGCAAGGTCTAGATGTTGACAGTCCATGTTTTGAAGTCTGGTTTCGCTCTCTTTTCCTGCCAGTGAGGTAGGCCTCCTCGGTGAGCAGAATGTGAAACTTGATGTTTCTGCATTCACAGCTGCATTTGCTTCAACCAAGGAGTTACATATATGCACAATCTTATCCTCCACCCCATGAATTGGACCTAGCGCCCACACATGTTTCCGCAGACAAGCAGAAACACTTTTTCACTCATAATGTCAGCGAGTCAATTGGGCTCCAGTCACAAAGGGCCTGGTTACGAGTTTGGCGGTCCATCGGACCGCCGAACCTGTGGTGGCGGTGGGGGGCCGCCTCACCAGTGGTCCGACCACCATAATACAAATACGGCGGTGGGAGCGTTTTGGGACTGCCGCAACTGCCAGTGATCCACGATCCCTGGCGGTGATGCGGCAGTCTGGAGAAGCAATATGCATGCTGTGCCGCTGCGGCACCCTCCATGCATATTACGAGCTTCCCCACCGTCAGCCTTTTCATGGAGGTGAGCCCGACATGAAAAGGCTGGCGATGAGGAAACAAAGGGGCCCTACAGGGCTCCCTGTTGCCCCTGTGCATGGGGGGTGTATGCAGGGGGGGCACATGTTGTGTCCCCTGTGTGAATGCACCCCTGTTCCTGCACGCTATAGACTGCTCAGTCCATGCCGTGCAGGAACGTCCATTGGTAGCCCCGCTGCGGTGCAGTTATAAGGCTCACTATGAGCCTTTAAACTGCAGTGCTGCGGGACCGCCACGCCGCCTGCCCGGCAGACAACTAAATCATTTGTAATCTGGTGAACAGACAGCGGTTGAGTTTGGCGGTCCAGGAGTGGGGCGCTGGCGTGGCTGCCCGCTCCGAAACCACTAAACTCGTACTAAGGCCCAACGTGTTTTGCGCAATAAGTGGAATTTGCATGGACAATACATTTGATCAATGTTTGGAAATTATATGGTTTCACACAATCCTAGTCAGTTGACATTGCTACCAACAGTTCTGATTAACACTTAGCAATTGTGGAAAAAAATGAGTGGGAAAAGAAACAGTACAATCCTATAGTTTATGGGTCTGGAAGGGGAAGGTTTAAAAATCTACTTTTGCTGATTTTCTCCTTGGGGTACTACAGAATATTGTCTGCAATGTTTACAAAGTCACTCAAGTGTGCATAGTGGTTTATGGGTAAGCCCGGAAAGCTGTGATTTCCTTATATTTTCATGGCGTACTATTTCAGATTCTGTGAATTCCTGAAAATGAACAAGTCTACGGTGTATTAATTTTTTGAATTGTTGTTACTTGGGGCCTTACTGGTTTGGGCACTGTCTGGTTTGAAGATACGTTTCGGATCTGGGTATAATGAGAAGGAGGGTTTTTGTTTGGAGTCGAGATCAAGTTCGTCCTCCGACCTTGGCAGAGTCTGTTGCATTGTTGATTTGAATACGGGGCAGCGTGTGTTTTTTCCACGGTAGAATTGCTTGTGTCAGCCCAACTGCCTTGCTAACGTGATAGCCACAAAGTGTCAACTCGTAGTAGAATTTCAGATTAGATAAATTCTCTGGGTGTTCAAAGAAAATAAAATTTAAAAAAAGGCATTCATTGTCAAAGATGGAAACTTGAAATTTTCCCTAGAGGGACAACCCCGTTCCATAAGCTTATTTTTTATTTGAGTTTAATGAATTAATTGATTTGATTTATGTGTATTATTGAATTAATTTAAAATTAAAGTATTTATTTGAGTTGTTTGTATGTCGCTGAATATTTTTCAGTCACTTCTGAGCGCATATTTGTGGAAAGATTTGTTACACTAATGGACATGATATTGAGTTAACAAACTAAGTGTGTTACCCCGCGCCGAAAATGCAACCCAATTTTTGTTTTTTTAATTGAGTGGTCAGTGACTAATGACAAGGGGGTCATTTTACTATTCATTATTACGGCGCTGGAAAGACAAACACTGTGCGTTATCAAGCATTATATGAAAAATATGATTGCCATTGAGCTCCTCTGCAGGTTGACCCTCTGCATATAATTTTTGCTTAAATTAACTGCCTGTGTACTGGGTCTTCAGACCCGGGAGCGATTCCTCATTCGGTTTTGCTCTCCGTTAGTAGCTGCGATACGCAGATTCATGAATCTTGTGTTTATTTTCTTTTCTCAGTAGAAGATACCATGCTTCTCTGATGATCTGGCTGCACATTTGGTCAAATATTTGGTCAATTCTAAGATGGTGTCCTTCAGTGGGTGGAAGCTCAAAATCAAGCCTTTGCTCGCTACAAAAGTAAATAGTTTGTGGAGTACACAGTGACTCCATTTTATTGTTGCAGTACATTTGACTCTGGTATTCTAGAGCATTACTAATATATTAATATGTACAAATAAGGTGGCCGTCCACTGCTGCACTAATAGCTCTAGTCTTTTCTAAATTAGTCTTTCGTTTCTGTTTATCAAAATGTCCGCTGTTGTAAATTTGCCACATGATGCTGTTCAGAATAGGCACTGTTGCCACATGTATTTTAACTTTAATATTACCTTGACCCCGTGCCACAAAGACGGTATAGAGTTGAACCTATCCTTTACAATGGGTGAATGTCTTCTGCCTGCTCATCCTGCATGGGTAGAAGAAGCTTTGGTTTCTGCTGTAAATTCATCTCTGCCCACTGAAACCCAAGCTGAGGGGAGCCCGGCTGTTCCTGCCACTCATGGGTCTCGGCTGGAAGCACCTTCAGATCTTTAGTATCCAGAGACAGGAGAGGTTTACAGGCCAACCTTTGCATAGTTTCAGATGTGGCACATATTTCACAGGCATCTAAATTCTGGCCTTTGATGAAGGGCTGAAATGAACTGAATAGAACTGAAATTAGGCTTATAAGGCGCTCTGTTACCCAAGAGTGTCCTGACTTCCTTCTTTCCTAATAAAATCTCGTGCTAAAGTCCCATGGCTTATTATTGCCTGGTGTTGACAGCTGTTTTTTGGGTCTATTTGTACGTGTAGAAAGTGCTTAGATTCCCTTCTGTGGGTAATTTGTATACCGGCGATAAAGTGTTAATCAGCATTTATGTCCTGTTTTAAGTGTTGCTTGCACAAAAACACTTCAAGGCCCTGAGAACAGGTACTTACGATAGAGCAGTGAGGATGGCACAAGTTACCTGGTACCCCTTGGGTGCAGCGGTGCCTGATATCCCAAATACAGTGACCTAGCATGAGCCGATTCCCTGCTGCAAAAGAGCTTTGTATGTAGTTTACCAAAGCAGGATGCTCTGTAGTGATATAGGAAAGTCTCAGGGAGACAGTTTGATTCCTTTACATTTGTAATAGTAATCTGTTTACTCCCAGAATCCAATCTGATAGTTTAATCAGAAGGAGAAGCCACATAGCGAGTGAAGACTGTGATAACAATTGCCTTTGAAACAGTTTGTGTTGTAGAACTCCTGATGGACAGGTTGACCACCTCATGGAACACTCCGACATATGGTTGAGCCATCGACTAAGCACACTCCGGCAAGAAATCATGGTCAGATGACTCAGTGGGGCTTAACAACACTCCAAAGTATAATAACAAAATTCTGAGGGGTGTGTAGATACCAGATTTTACAACTCCTTTAACAAATGACATCCCTAAAAGGCTCTCCCCAAGCTCTATCACAACTGTTTCTATTGTGAAGCACCAACATACTTCAAATTCACTTCACTGATATTAATTTACTAGCCCAAAGCCTCAGTAAGTTCGTTTTCAAGCAGTCGTATGTATCATATTGTCCCCTTCCTAATTTTCCACCTTTCCTGTATCACTAATTTAAAAAACAAATGTCTGTTCTACTGTTCTTTTATTTGTGTATGTTATCTTACCTATAATGACCAGTGGCGTCCAAGCACTCTACACTAATGAACATGCGTGCAAGGGTGTTATAAGTGAGCTGGTTATAGGTTTTGTGTGCAGTATTCTAATTGTAAACGTTTTGTCACCTTTAGAAATACTCCTCTGACCCTTTAAGCGTGTTCTCACTATTTATCTTCTGTTTCTTTCCTCAGAAGAACATAATGATGTGCAAAAGAAAACGTTTACAAAATGGATAAATGCACGTTTTTCAAAGGTAAGGCTGCTATTGAATCCCAAGCTATTGATTCATAGTTAAATGTTGACAATATTTTCAAGGTAGGTGGGTGTTAAGACATCAGTACTTGCTCAGTAGGCTTTTGAAGCCTACTGAGCAAGTTCCCTTTGTACATTTTTTAGAAAAAATCAGTATTGATTATTCTTTTTTAGAATTGTTTTTGTAGGATGATGGTGATGATGAGTTTCTTTGTAAACTTGATTGTATGGTTAAAGGCACCATGCCACATTTATAACACTTTATCTGCACAGTGTTTCACAGTCGCCTCCAGCATTGCTGTGTTAGTCCCTGTATAAATGTCAGCTGTTAAGAAGCCACAGATGCCCACTCAGATTGTTTCTTGGACTTCAGTCCTCAAGATGGTCTGACACTATGTGGATCCTTTACGTGATGGGCCCTGGGACCTCAGAGCAAAGTGGAGTATGCAAGGGATGCAGGAGTCCGACTGAGCATATTATAGGTAGAGGGGCTTTTTAGATGGAAGCCTACCAGACAGAGCAGCTGTCTGGTTTGCTAACTACATCTTGGGGATATTCGTAAAGCTTCCCTGGGAATGCTTGCCGCCCATTGCTTACAATTGGCTTTGTGGTTTGTAATGCACATTTGCTTGCTTTCTGTTTGCTGGCTTTATTTATTTTAGGCTGCCTAGCTTGAGTTTGTCCCTCCCATGGAGCATCGCCTATTTACTGTATTCCTCACAGCTCACTTTCTGTAAACAGGCCTTCAAATCTTGTTCTTGTCTTGTCATATTTACTGTGCATTTAAAGACAGAGCTCAAATGTCAGGCTCTGTTGTCCGAGGGAGCTTGGGGTTTACTTTTCTTTCTTTGACTTCAAAGTGAGAGGATTTATGTGCCAATCCTGCTGGGTACCCATGTGAGAGGAGAGGCTGTCAAATGTTACTTTTTTTTAGCACACAACAAAAAAATAAATGTCTGTAAATGAACTGTGCAGATATTTTAGAATATATCAGAATTAGGGAAGCACAAATGAAGCACATTTTTGGTAAATCTGAAGTGTGATGGAAACAAATATTTTAATTTGATCAAAACATATCAATACACTAGATGATGACAGTTAAGCACACAACAAAAAATAAATGTCTGTAAATGAACTGTGCAGATATTTTAGAATATATCAGAATTAGGGAAGCACAAATGAAGCACATTTTTTGGTAAATCTGAAGTGTGATGGAAACAAATATTTTAATTTGATCAAAACATATCAATACACTAGATGATGACAGTTAAGCACATAATCGTGTGGGCGCTGTATACTTTTATCAGTAAAACGGTATGTCTGTGCAAAGGTAATGCTCATTTCAATAGGAGATGTTTTGTCTGTAATGGCAGTGTGTTACCACACCATGCAAACTCCATTTTACTCTGCACCACTTCACACTGCATCACTGCACTCTACTCATACCTACACACATTATGACACTTCACTCTAAGCCTCTCCGCTCTGCACCACTGTATTCTGTGCCAATGCATTCCGCTCCACTCTATTCTACTATGCACCACTGCACTCCTTGTCACTGCATTCTACACTACTCCATTCCAGGACACTCCACTCTACTCTGCACCATTCCACTCTACACTACTCCACTCTACTCTGCACTCTATGCCAGTGCACTTTACTCTGTACCACTCTGCTCTATGCTTGTGCACTTTATGCCAATTCACTCTACTCCACTCTAATCTACTCTGCACCACTATACCTTACGCCACTCTAATCTACTCTGTACCACTATACCTTACGCCACTGCACTCTACTCTGAAACAATCTACTCTGTGACACTGCACTCTGAGCCACTCCACTTTGCTCAACTTCAATCTGCTCCACTCCACTCTATGCCATTGCATTCTATGCCACTGCAATCCACGCTGCACTGCTCCACTCTGCGCCACTCAGCTCTACTCTGCACCACTCAGCTCTACTCTGCACCACTCTACGCCACTGCACTCAACTCTAACCACTCAATCTACACCAATGTGCTGTACAACACTTTACTCAAAGCCAAGGCACTCTACGCCACTGCACTCTAAACCATTGTACTCTGTCACTGCACTCTACGCCACTCTATTCTACTCCTCACCACTGTATTCTACGCCACTGCTCTCTTCGACACTCTACTCTGCAGCACTCTATGCCACTGTACTTTACACCACTGCAACACTTCACCCTCTGTCACTGAACTCTATGCCACTGTACTCTGTCACTGCACTCTGTCACTGCACTCTACTCTGCACCACTCTACTCTATGCCACTCTTAGCAAATGCACTCTACGCTACTACACTCTATGCCACTCTACTCTACATCACTCCATTCTACTCCACTGCACTCTACCCTGACCCACTCCTCTCTGCACCACTTCAAGCTACTGCACTCTGCGCCTCTGCAATCTATGCTGCGCCACTCCACGCCACTCTTTACTACCCTACTCTGTCATTGCACTCTAAGCTACTCTAAACACTGCACTTTATGCCACTCTACTCTAAACCACTGCACTCTACACCAACTACTTTGCACCACTGCACTCTATGCCACTATACTCTACAACACTCCAGTCTACAACAGTCCCCTCTACACCACTGCACGCTGCACCACTCTACACCATTGGTCTCTATGTCACTGCACTCTATGCCACTCTATTGTACTCTGCACCACAGTACTCTGCCACTGCTCTCTACGCCAATGCACTCTATGCAAATGCACTCTCCACCACTGAACTCTGACACTCAACTCTGCAAGACTGCACTCACTGCCGCTGAACTCTACTCTGCACCACTCAACTCAATACTACTCTCCTGCACTTTACGCCTATGTACTCTTCGTCACTACGCTCTGCGCCACGCTACTCTGCATCACTCCACGCTATACCACTGCACTTTACACCACTTCACTCTGTACCACTCTACTATACGCCACCACATTCTACAGCATTCTATTCTATTCCACCGCACTCTAAGCCACTCTACTCTACAGCTCTGCACTCTACCTTGCACCACTCCACTCTAGGCCACTTCATTCAAAGCCCCTTCCCTCTGAGCTGAAACAATCTACTCTACGCCACAGCACTATACACCACTCTACTCAATATGCGCCACTCCTCCCTACACTACTCCACCCTGTGCCACTCCACTCTATGCCATTGCACCGCAGTCTGCGCTCCACCACTCCACTCGGCTCTGCATGACTCTACTATACGCCTCTGCACCCTACGCCACTCTACTCCACTCTACAAGATTCTGCCCAATGACACTCCATGCTATGATGCTCTACTCTATTAAACTGTACTCCACTCTATACTACTCCACTCTGCAACACTCTACTCCACTCTTTGACAATACTCCACTCTACAGTGCTTTGTGCAACTCCCTCTACGTCACTCCATGCCACTTTACTCCACTCTATTCTAAGACACACTACCCCACTCCACTCAACACCACTCCACTTAATGACAGTCTATGCCACTCCACTCTACGATACTCTACTGCACTTTATGCCACTCCACTCTACAACACTCTTTGCCATTCTACTCTACTACACTACTCCACTGTGTGCCACTCCACTCTACAACAATCTACTCCGCTCGACTCTACAACACTCTACTCCACTCTATGCAACTCCCTGTATGCCACTCCAGTCTGCTCTACGCCACTCCATGACACTATATGCCACTCCACTCTGACAATCTACTCCACGACACTCAACTCAACTCTACTCCACTCTACGCCCTTCCACTCTGCGACACTCTACTCCCTCTGCAACACTCAACGCCACTCCATGACACTCCACTTCACTCCAAGCCACTCAATTCTACTCTATGCTACTCCACAACTCTCTAAGGCACTCCATAACACTCCACTCTACAGCACTCCACTCTACTCCACAACACTTCACTCTACTCCACAGCACTTCACTCTACTCCACAGCACTCCGATTTATGATACGCCACACCACTCTCCTTTACACCCTAACTTTTAGCCATGCTGACCAGCAGCCACGCTACTGTACAAAATGGCTAAAACATATTGGCAAAGCTAATAGCTCTTGCAGAGTCGAGAAATATTGGCTTTGCCAATGCTTGTTTGAAGAGGAACTTTCTGTGGTTCATGAAGGCTAGGATGAGTTTTCAAGAGTGAGATCGAAAGACTTCCACAAGTCCTAGAACTATACCTATGTTGGTTTTTCTCCATACTGATTCCTGTTCAGTTTGGCATGGTAGATTTTCATAGGTGAACTTTGTCTGAGGTACAGGAATGTAGAGTAGAGAATGGCTAACATCTGCAAGTGTTTGGACTTTTGACTCCTCTACCCATAAACTATTGATATAAAGCTGAGGATTTTGACCTTTTTTCCCACATGGAACGCTTTTATTTTGTGGTCAGTCTTTTTAAGTCTGAGGACCTCGTCACAAGTCAATTAAATACCGAACCTGATCGCATACCCAGGGTACATGTTGGCTTCAATGAAGTTCTCTGACATGTGCAAGTGAGACTGGGCTACTTCAGCCTAAGGCCTACTAGTACTGAAGTATCACACATCACATGTTCCACTCTCTTGGGCTTTACTAGAATAATAAGATCTGCTGCAAATCTACAGGCGCAGTGATTTTTATCGGGGTATTTTGGCTTTTCCATTTCCAAAGTAGTCTATACTGAATCCAGAGCAGCATTTTGGTGTCCTCAGTATACTCTTGGTGAGTGGGGGTTTTGTGTAACCTGCACAAGGAGCTGCAAATAAGTGTTGCTACAAAGGACAAAGTCCACTACAAGGTTATTACTGACACTCCTTCAATTTCTCTGGTTTATCAACTAATTTATTGCAGTCCTCTTTCTGTCATAGGGTGTGGGTCAATAAAATATGATCAAGGCTTGGGTGTTCTTTTATCTTCATTCACTCTTTATCCTAAATGTTTTTCTTTTTGATGTGTTTTTGGGGCAACAGAAGAAATTAAACAAATCAGGGGATGAGATTTTACAACACCAGGAAGCGAAGGACTAACTTTGTCCATTCATAGATAACATAATCAGGTTTAATATATTGAATTATCGGAATATTAAATTTTGCTTTCTCTACCGCAGACAAGGCCAGGCTGCTGAACCAAAAGCAGCCTTGGCAAAAATGGACAAACCAACCCTTGTGCAGTCTCTCTTTTTCCATCCACCCCCTCTCTATCGCTCTCTCTTCCTCTCTCTCTTCTCTCCCTTTTCTTCCTCTTCTCCCTCTCTGGTAGCTTTTTTAAAAATCTTTCCCCTCCCCTCCTGCCTCCCTCTTTTTCTCTCTTGAAGCCTCCTTGTGCCTGCTCCAATTAACCACAAGGAGCTCAGGAAAGTCATGGAGACACCAAGGGGGACAACCCCCGGCCCACTCTGAAAACCGGCCTTCAGGGGCGCCAGCCCACCTGGGAAATGCCCAGTGGAATAAAAAGGCCAGATCGGCCATGACAGTCCAGTATACTGTTTACTTGTAGCGCTCTGGAAGGGAAGATACGCTTCTGAAAAAGCACATGCTGTACATTATTCCGCCATCTAGGGGTTGGTTACAGAATTCTCCAATATAAAAGTAGTCCCTTTTCTATTTCTTGTGTTTGGTGTTGCGTGTCGACGGTTCCACTATTTGGTGTCCTATCCTGTCTCTTCTGATGTCATACACCCACCCTGGAAGTTCCCGCTCGTGGTCGCCATCTTCAGATTTTTTTTCTTCTGTCGTTGGGTCTGGATGCTTTGCTGAGGGCTCTCCAAGTTGGGAAAGTTTGTCGAAGAAATTTAGAAGAAGATAATCGAATAAAAGTACCGGGAAAGATTCCTACCATCAAGGGAGTTTTTCTGAAGTAGTTTAGAGAATGCCCCTGTTCCATGTGATGGAGAAGACTCCATTCAATTTTGCTCGAAATGCCATTATGAATTTGCGCAG
Source organism: Calotriton arnoldi (assembly GCA_963921515.1). Lineage (NCBI taxonomy): Eukaryota > Metazoa > Chordata > Amphibia > Caudata > Salamandridae > Calotriton > Calotriton arnoldi. Next base: position 2,105,661 of record CAWUFW010000672.1, on the reverse strand, counting down.
AAAGAGCAACATCAGGTGTGTAACCTCTGTCTTCCAGTAGATCATCGGAGCGATGACTGCGAAGCCTGTGCACAAGTTGAAGACATTGAAGGCAAGAGAGAAGCAGAGACAGGCACACTACGCCATGCAGGGCAAACACCATCGTTAAGAGACCTGGGTCTGTAGAGCGACGACAACAAAAACATCACAGAAGGTGTAGAGGGAGAAGCTTTGGACGCCGTGCTGAGAATCGTCGTGGTCAAAGAAGAATTGATCAAGACCAAAGTAGAGACCACAGGTAACATTTGTTGTCAGTGCCTTGAAAATCAGACTCAAAAGTACAAAAGGGAGCCTCGATGTCGAAAAAAATCACTGAGCGAATTCAGACCTAAAGATAAAGAACCCCTCGGATCCCCCGACAGGGACACAGTAGGAGGCAAGTCTCTCAAAAGACTACTATGTCAAAAGTTGTTAGAAGTCGAGACGTTTGACATCAGAAAAAGGAAAGTGTTTGGGAGGGTCCGAAGAGCTCGACAATCGACACACTGTCGAAAGATTCCTCGACGTCAAAAAGAAAATCGATGCCGACGCTCGACTCCAAAGAACACTCTGTAGAAATCGAGAGGGAGAAGAGGCGACTCGAGGCAGAGATGACAGCTTTGATTTAAAAGAAGAAGGATTTTTACGCTTCCCCTTGGGAATTCCCAATTTTATAAAAACTTTGCTGCTGAAAGAGCAAGGCGAAAAGGAGGTTGAGAAACTGGACCCTCCCATGACATCAGAGCCTCAGGAAGAAGAGGAGGAATCCTATGAGGAGGAAGAGCAAGAAGGCTTGGGGGTGTTTCAGGGATCAGAGGATTCTTAAAATGCTGAGACACAATGGCATGAACTTTATACAGATTCCCCTGAAGATGGGATTGATTGTTATCTGTCAAGGACTTCGCCTCCTAATTATATTGCTACGTACAGCCGGATCATCAAGAAGGATATTGACAAATATGGAGCTCAGCTTGAAGAGGAGAAGACAGTCATGCTTCCTCCTAGAGCCTCTAATTCCATCACACACAAGGAAACAGTTCCTCCCAATGCTACCCCGTGTTCTGGCACAGGGGAGGGAAGCTTTCCAAGAGCCTGCAACGTTTAGAGCTGTGACACTGAAGGCCGGGAAAAAGTATAAACATTTATTGATAAAACACTCCATACGTAAAGGGAATAGTGCCTGAAGATTCAATCATTACTTCCACGACAAGGAAGAGAGCCAATATCCCATCAACGTCCCCCCCCAGACTAGAAAAGTAAGAAAATAGATCTGATGGGCAGGAAATTTGAGAGGAAGCAATCAACGGCAAATAGTGAACTCCAATGCCCTCCTTAACAGGTATGAGTACCAACAAGGGGAGGAAATGGCGGAACTTATGGGGCACCTACTGGACCAATACAAACAAGCATTTGCAATGCAATCGGTCTCGCCTTTGGGACCTTATATGAATTTCGCTATGCAGCACATTAGCCTGGGTGCTGAAACATCTACTGTTCTTTAACATGGAGGGAAAGTAAGCACCAAACTGCGTGACACGCCAGGTATGGGAACACATGGAGAGAAATATTGCCTTTCAGCAGGAAATGGTATAGTCCAAAGCTCTGTTTTTAATATAAAATCAGGGCCTTCAGTGGTCATATTACTGAAAATACAAGATTTGAAAAAAACTATTATTGTCTACGTGTGCTCGTGGAAGACAATTTCTATGGACTGGAATCTAGAGAATGCTAAAGTGATTCTGGTATTTTACTGACCTCTGCAGGTCGTTTTCTATCAAGATAGTTAAATAGAGGCAGTTGCCAGAAAAATTTAAAAAAGAAAGTCTCTCAGCAGAAAGCAATTCTGATATTTTACTAACCTCTGCTGGTTGTTTTCTATCAACAAAGTTAAATAGAGGCAGTTGCCAGAAAAATTAAAAAAAGAAAGTCTCTCAGCAGAAAGCAAATCTGGTATTTTACTGACCTCTGCTGGTCGTTTCAAGACAGTTAAATAGAGGCAGTTGAACAGAAAAAAAAGTCCCTAAGCGGAAGCAGACAAGTCCTAGGGCTGATCTCCAGACCCCATAAAGTACATACACATATAAGTTTATAATAAATATATACTAAAGTATATACAAGAGGTCTCGAATGCTCGACCTAAAAAAGAGTGGCAAGCCTAGCTGAGGAAGGCAAGAACATTTCTAACACATGCCTCAAATCGGCATTTGACGCGGCAGACACTGCAAGTCGCCAAATGATGGAGAGAACAACCTTAAGGCGCCACTCTTGGCTACAAATCTCTGGATTCAGACCAGAGGTGCAGGCAAACATTATAAATACACCTTTCAATGGTGAACAGCTTTTTGGAGGCACAGTGGACGAAACTCTGCAACAGCTCAAAAAGATAATGAGACTGTAAAATCTATGGGAGCATTGCAATTTAGAGGAATCATGCATAGAGGTACTACACCATCACGCAGACCTACAGGAAGAGGTCGTTTCCATAATAGCTCATCACATCAGGGCTTTCAGAGTAGCAACCAATCACCAGCACCAGCAATATCAGGCACAAGAGCGCCAGTCCTTTTGAGGATGATCTCTCGGAAGGGGACAGACAGCCTCACTGGGGAGGTACAACCCCCTCAAATAAGTGACTTGGCAAACAGAGGAAATCTCTCACAAACAACACCAGTGGGAGGCAGAATAAAAGACTTCTTTCAGGAGTGGAGGAAGATAGCGTCAGACAATTGGATATTAAACGTTGTAAAATTTGGATATTGCATAGAACTGGCCAAGACACCACCAGCAAGGGGACTAAAGAAAAGGTTCATTCAAATGAGGAAACATCACATCTACTCAAGGAAGTAGAGGAATTGCCACAAAAGAGGGCAATAGAAAAGGTGCCCCATGAAGAAATCAAGAAAGGAAATTACTCAACATATTTTCTAATCCCAAAGGTAGATGGATCTCTATGCCCTATTCTGGACCTCAGATTCATAAACAAGTTTATAAAAACACAAAGTTTCAAGATGACAACATTACAAGAGGTCATACCACAGTTGCAAACAGTGGATGACTTGGCAACTACAGACCTAAAAGACGCTTACGAGACTCAAGAAGTATTTGCGATTCGTAGTGAACAAGACTCACTATCAATTCAGAGTGCTGTCCCTCAGGATGAAATCAGCTCCAAGAATGTTTACTGAATATCTAGCAACAGTTGTGGCACACTTGAGAAGACAGGGGATACATGTTTACTCCTACCTGGACGACTAGTTAGTAAGAGCAAACTCCTTCAGCAAATGCAAGGCACATATACAAGAGGAGATGAGAACTCTCTAAACACTGGGATCCTCTAAGTATAGAAAAATCATCACCAAATCTAGAATAAGAAAAACTGTTCCTAGGAGCAAGAATCAATTCAATAATACAGGAAGTATATCCCAGCAAAAAGAGAATAGTGTAACACTTCAAGAAACTTGCCTCTGCCAGAAGGGGCGAGCTCTGACAGTGAGAACTGTGGGGAAAATGTTGGGGAAAATGGCCTCATGCATCCCTTTGATTCCATATGTGAGATTCCATATGAGACCAATTGAGGAACGGCTACAGAACCAATGGTCACAAGCTACAGGGAGTTGGGAAGATCTAGTGGTTGCCACGCAGAAACTACAGGAGGTAATGGTGTGGTGGAGCAGATCACATGTAACAGAAAGAAGGAAATTTGCATAACCAACTCCAGCAGTAACCATAACTACTGATGCCTCATGTATGGAATGTTGAGTTTACATGGGCTCGCTCAAGGTCAGAGGTGTTTGGAAGGAACAAGATGCGATCCAGCATATCAATGTCTTGGAACTGAATACAGTGTACCTAGCCTTAAAAGTCTTTCAGAAAGAGCTTTTGGGAAGAACAGTCTTAATCCAAACAGACAATACCACTACAATGTTCTACATCAACAAACAGGGAGGAACTCAATCCTTTGCCCTATCGAAGTTCGCCCAAGAAATCTGGAAAGGGGCAGTGCAGAGACAAAGAGATCTAACAGCAGTTCATCTACAGGGAAAGAAAATGTAGAAGTGGACAAGAAGCAACAAGCTCCCACGAATGGGAACTCAATCAAGCGGTACTCAAACAGATATTCAGGACATGGGGAACTCCAGAGGTAGATCTATTCACAACTCCAAGAAATGCAAAATGCCAATACTTTGCATCCAGACAGCCACGCCACCAATCCTTGGGGAATGCTCTGTCGATAAACTGGTCAGGGATATTTGCATGCTCTTTTCCCCCGATACCACTGTTACAGAAAGTGATCAACAAATGCAAAAAGGGCAAGATGACACTAATACTAATTGTCCCTCAGTTGGCGAAGCAACCGGGGGTTTCAGAACTAATAGAAATGGTGCAGGGTAACATTCTGATATTACCAAGACAACAAGACCTGCTGACAATGGAAAGGGGGAGAGTTCTACACCATGAACCAGAGTATTTCAGTCTGGCAGAATGGCTCCTGAAGACTTTGAATTCAGACATTTACGCCTACCGGAGAATACAATGGTTGTTCTCAGAGAAGCAAGAAGGCCAACAACAAGAAAGTGTTACATAGCCAAATGGAAGAGATACTCACTGTGTTGTCAGAAAAAGGGCTTCTTACTTGAAAACACCAAGGACATAACTGTACTAAAATATCTTACACACCTACTGGACTGCAAACTAACATATGCATCCTTAAAGGTACTTTTGACAGCAATTGTGGACTACACAAGAGGTTTTATAGGAAGAAGCTAATTCACAACACCAGTAATTAAATGCTTCTTAGAAGGAGCAAAGAGAATAGCACCACCCAGAAGACTACCAGTACCCGCATGGAATCTAAATGTAGTGCTAACACAACTAATAAGGACCCATTTTGAGCCTTTACACAAAGGCTCATTAAAGATGCTCACACTAAAAACATCCTTTCTGGTGGCTATAACATCACTTTGTAGGGTGAGTGAAATACAGGCATTCACAATTCAAGAACCATATTTACAAGTCCACAAGGACAGAATAGTCATGATAACAGATCCACAGTTTTTACCCAAGATACTCTCACACTTCCACATAAATTAAACCATACAAGTTCCAAGTTTTTTCCAAAAGCCAAATAATCAGTCGGAGAGAGCGTTATGCATGCTGGATGCAAGACGAACAATTATGTACTATATTGAAAAGAGAAGCAGGAAAACAAAGCAACTATTTGTTTCCCAATGTGGGAAAATCAGTAACTAAGGGCACTATTGCTAAATGGATATCACAAACATTTCAACTTTGCCAAACAAATACAGGTATACAACTGAATTCTGCACCAAAAACACACTCGACAAGGAAAGAAGCAAATATTCCCATACAGGACATCTGTATGACAGCTACTTGGTCATCAGTACACATGTTTACAAAACTCTACTGCATAGAAATTCAATTGAGCAAGGAAGCTCAAGTGGGACGAAAAGTGTGAAAACATCTTTTTACAAATCTAAGATCATCTTCATCCAAACCACTGCAAAATTTTAAAAACGCTACAAAATCTATGCACAGCAAGTGAATCCAGAGAAGATTCACACAGCAAAATGAAATGATTTCTTACCTGTAAAAGTAGTTTTGCAGCTTGAAGAATTTTCTGGATTCATAAGCGACCCACCCTCCTCCCCTAGAAGATGTGAGAAGAAGACAAAGAAAAGGAAGAGAAAAAAAAGAATCTGAAGATGGCGACCATGAGTGGGAGCTTCCGGGTAGAGGGTATGATGTCAGAGGAGGCAGGATAGGACACCAAATAGTGGAACCGTTGACGCCCAACAAAAAAAAAACAAGAAATAGAAAAAGGACTACTATGATAATTCCGGACTCAATTAATGATTGGCGGAAAAATGCACAGCATGTGACTCCAGAAAATTCTTCAAGCTGCAAAACTACTCCTTCAGGTAAGAAACATTTCTCTCACCTGAATTCATTAGTAGCCAAATATAGTTTGTCTGAAGATGACAACTACTCTCGGAAATAAAATTAGTGCTTAGATTCACACTTCTTTATTATGGCAGACAAAGCGCTAAAATGCAGTACAACAAGAGTGTGCCCAGCTTCAGTTGCTTTAGACATGTAACACAAACGTGCTGTAGTTATGAACATTTAGGAATCAATCAAACACGGGTTTTTTGTTCGGGTCTTGGAAAATAAAGCGAGTAGTTAAGGGATAGGTAATGTCAGAATTTGAGGCACTTGTTTGTGCAGAAGTTATAATGTTTTGCCTGCATATGTCTCAGTGGAGCACATAAAACTGATGACATTTTTGTCTGTGCTCTCTTAAACAGCTGCTTTGCCAGAGAACGAAGAACAGGGCAGCCAAGTAGGGTCATCTGTGCCCAAAGCTCTTTGATAATACTTTCAGTCTCATTCGGAGCATGCTTTTGGCATAAATAGTTTTGTCTGCAATATTTTCTTAACTTCAGTCTGCAAAACATCACTGAGATCTCTTATGTTGATATTTCAGTGCTAACTGTTTTTGTTACTGTGGAACACATTATACCAAATATCATGTAAATAGGATTTCTAAGAAGCAGTATTTGAAGAATATATTTATAGATGTTCTCTGGCAGCAAAGAAAGAGTTTTTCTATTTTGAAAGCTGAATTGCAGTGTTTGTTTATTTTTCCCTACATCAAGTTCCCATGGCTTTGATGCCACGTTTAGGAACATTTAATTTGAACAGTTTGGGACCCATGGAGAGATTTTCTGATATTTTATCAAACGATGGATAAAGACAAGACAATGCATCCTTTTACTAAATTCCCACTGTCGAGCTGTGTTACTACAGTAACTTCTGGCACTATGTTTGCATTTTAATTTTTCAACCAAACATTCCCAGCATCTCATTTTCCATCTTGCACACCCTTCATTGTACTGGCATTGCTGAGATTCTCACCATCTATTACTTCTCCCATTGTTCCCACCACTTCAAATTCTTCTCCCATTGAAAGGACTATCTTAGTGTGTAGTGGAAAGGGAGAGTGGAATCGGAGGCTGACCAATGTCAATTTATCTGTGTGCTTTTCAAAAGGCTACTCCTATACTATAACGTGGAAAGTAGAAATAGTGTCAAACATGGGAGTACAAGAACAGGGCTAGGGGTTTATAGAAGGTGAACTGCCAAATTTAGTGCCAGAAGATTGTAAAAGGTGTCTGACATTTGTTAAAGTGGCAGAAATTTTTTGGCAGGCTTTCCTCATACCAAAGTAATATCAACACGGTCTCTTATTGGAAAAATGATACACCTACCTCGCCAGAATGGTCATCCAAAAAGCTCAAGGACAGCAGGGCAAGACTTCCCCGGCTGGGTCCTCAGACACTGTAGCAAACTCCTCTGCCATTCTTCATCCCCTACTCTAACTGAACACTTGCAACCAAACACACAATGCTCAAGACTTGTGTGGAACCGATCTAGGTAAATAACCGTGCATGCTATCTCTAGCCATGCGTTTGCTTGTTTCTGTGTAAAGTGTCCTGCTGCCCTCTGTGGCAAGAGCCAGACCATATGAATTCCCCTTATCCAGATAAATACGATAACAGTATGTTTGACAGCACTACCTTTTTTGAGGATTCAATGAGCAAAAATTTGCATTTAGCATTTAGTTTAAGATCCAGCTAAATTTCACAACAGTAAGAAATGAAAGTACAAACGAGATGGCAATTCATAAAAGAAAAAGGGATGACAAGCGAGAAAAATAAGAGCAACAGCAAATCACCAGAGTTATGTAGCTAGCTTAGTGCATTGTTTGTAGTATAAGTGCATGGGTCAAAAAGAAGGCAAAGATTAATGTCTAACGAATATAAAACCGAGCAAAGATGTGCCTCAATCACTCTTTTTTCTCTTTAATCACTGGTAGAAGTACATGTTAAAATCATGCTTCGGAAATGTTCACTGTAGGGGGAAAGTTGGTACCGTGTAAATGTAGTTCAGCTGTTGTCTGATTATCCCCTTTGTTTTCATAATCGCCTAAATACGTATTTAAAACAAGGTGGACATTTTACTCCAGATCCTAATGAAAGGTAAACACTATGCATTAAAGACCTTTGACATGTTCTCCTTCAAAGCAGGTATCTATTCCATTCCTGTTGCCGTGTCAACCTCAGTTGAATTCTGCTCCTGGTTTAGAGTGAGCAACTCCAAGTGCTATGAGACATCCTCCATGGTTCACATCAGCTAATATTGGACCATATTGAGAGGGGGAAACGGCCACTACAACGAGGCCGTTTCCACGCATAACTTAACCACGCATGCATTACAACGCATGCGTGGTTACAACGGAAGCCTTTACCACGCATACCTTTACTACGAGATACGTAGTAAAGGCATGTGTGCTAAAGGCAAAAAAAAAAAAAGGGGGCTTGGGGGTTTCCCCCAAAAACTCACCAGAAAAAGAAGCGAAGAAGAGGCAATCGGCGTCGTAAGAGGAAACGGAAAAACACTTCCGTTTCCTCTTACGACGTTCAACGTCAACACGGAAGATGAAGAAGAAGCCACGACGTGGAGAGGTAGGGAATTTGAAAAAAAAAGAAGAAAAAAAGAAGAGGTCCGCTTTAAAGGTTAAGGGGAGGGGTATATGTAAGAAGGGTTTAGGGGTGGGGGAATAACCATTACCAAGAGTATGCCCTTACCATGCATAAATTTACAACGAAAATCGTTGTAAAAGAATGCATGGTAAAGGAATATTCGTGGTAAAGGTTATGCGTAGGAAAGGCATTCCGTTGTAACGCATGCGTGGTAAAGGCATGCGTTGCAACGGAATGCGTTGTAACGTCATACAACCATTGAGAGGTAGAGAACAGTGCCATCCATTAGTTGTATGTGTGCCACCCTTAAAGTGTATAGAGATAGTGTCCTGTTTCCTCTTCAACCCTGACCAAAAGACATCATACGGTACCATCTTATGCAAAGGTTAATGAATTGTTATTACTCCACCTGCATGTGCGGCTCCACAATAATGGCAATCTTGACATCCCACTGTATCAAGGAGTTGCACCGCTAAAATTAATTTACAGAACTGTCTTAGACTGACTCCCACTGTTGCTAGGAGGTGTAGTTTTATTTTGGGTGTTATCTTCCCAAATATAAGAGTGTGCACTTGTTTGACGAAAACTTGGGTGGTTAGATAAAGACAGTTAGAAGAATATAAAGACATTTTGATAATGTGATAATTTCACGAATGGCAGTTGTGCTATGTAAAGACTGGAGGGGATACAACCATTACTCCATTCTGTCTTCAAAATGTGAATTATAAATATCTCACTGTTTTTCTGAAACATCTCAGACTGATCCCTTCTGATGCCTGGATATGGGAAGGCTTTTGTTACCCATCAAACCTTAGACCCACCATTATTGTTCATTTGGGAACCAAATATGAGAACACAACTGATTAGCTCCATTTAATTGGAAGTAGAACATGTACACCATCCCCCATATTAGACTTAAAGAAACTATCAGATGATGGCAGGGATCTGAATGTACTGTCAACATGCAAGACACAACTGAGTGCATTCTGCGGAATGTGATGCTTTTTTCTATCACTTATGGTGCTTTGCCTGTGGGTTCACCGTTAATGCAAATAATTGGGAGAAAATGCGACCAACCTTTTGGGTATCTCTGTGGAAATCAGTTATTTCACTATAATGGCTACAAAATGTGTTGATGGCCAGCTAAGGCAGTATACTTTTTATTTATTTGTTTTATTTTTAAATTGTGCCATGTAGGTAGTGGCTACCTCACACTATTTTGAGGGAGATGGGAGGTGGTATACATTGGTAACTTCACAAACAACAGGAGTAAAGTTCAAAGGTGCTGCAGTTGTAGAACTTTCTTGAATTGGTGTAATCATTCAAGATTATACAGTTAGGGAGCTAGGAATGAGCATTAATATACAGGTAGTCGAATAGGTGCAGGCGGAGTTCATTAGTGTCTCTTCTGAAGCTTATGTCGGCCTGCCCGTATCAAAGAATGGTGAAATATCCTTTGTGAAGAGACTAGGAGATCATTCACCAGCGGATGCAAAGGTGGAGCTGACTAAGACATCTGGCATTCCATTTGTGCTCTGTAGACAGAGTACTTGAGGCTCTGTTTTGCTTCAGAGGAGAAGGAAAAAATGGTAATGTGCCTTATAGGCGTTGTGCGATCAGAGGAGATGGGTTTTCAGTCTCCTAAGAAACTGAGGAAGACCTCTTCTAGTCCAAGACGTTAATGGAGGTTGTGAAAAATAAGGAGCCCTATAGATGAGGAGGCAGGCTCCCTCAAATATCTGTTACATCAGACTTTGCAGATCACGAGGTGGTACCTGGAGGCAAATCTTGCACGATTGGATGGCAGGAACAACTGAAAGATATTTTGAAAGGTATCAAAAGGAGCAGCCATTAAGTACCTGTAAGCAAGGCAGTATATCTTGAAAATATTTGTGTAATGTTGTTGTTGTGACATTACAGTAAAATAAAAGTCAAACAAGTGGAATTGTTTTTTGTGAATTCTAGAAGCCCGGAGATAGTTTTTTTGTGAGACTTGTGCAAATGCTCTTGCAGTTTCAGAACTTGAAGCTCGGTAGTGCTAGCGCCAAGGCATTGTTGTGAGGACATGGATGTAAAGTGAGCGGCTGATGTAGCTGATGAAAGTGGGACAGTGTGTCTGTTGGAGTTGCAATGACTTGGGAAGCGAAGGGGAGGTCATTTTTAAATGAGTCCATGCTGTGCAGCTTGTGGATTAGCATCAGAAACCTGGCAAAAGAATGTTGTAGGGTAGGAAGGTTGCAGTGGGGCCCCTAAGCAGAAGCCACATCTACCCACTCTTGAGTCACAAACAGTATTGCTGGATCCAATTCTGGGCATTCTCAGATGGTTTGTTGCTTCCACCATATTCCTCCTTCAGCTTTATGTAGATGTGGGAGTTGTCTGCATATAAATGCTAGACATGGGTTTGCAGGTTTGTTCCCAGTATGGCATTTTAGGAGTTAAAGGTGTACAGAAGGGGCTGATCTTCGGGGAATTTTGCATCATTTCCTACTTTCAGAAACAGAGAATCCCAAATTGACTTGTTGAGTGTGGTTGTTAAAGAGGAATTAGAACTAGAAATAGCAGGATTCCCACAGTGGCAGAAAATGTTACCAAATAATCGATTAACCCATCATGTTCCACAATGTAACTTTCTCCTTGAAGTCCATATTGGATGCAGGTGCAGGGACAACCCTAGTTATGAGCACAGTGGTGTTCTTCCTATATGAATTAGCCTTGTTTAGATTCTACTTTGTGGCAAAGCAAAGGTTGACCACTTTACATTGCACAGGTTAAGGATAGGGGAAGTTGTTTTATTTGTGGTACATTCAATGCAGAATACAGAATTGCGATATAGAAATGCTCATGCCCTTCATTAAGCTATCACAATGTAAAGAATCTTAAATGTTGTATTTTCCTTTAAAGCTCAATTTGACCAACAACATCACTTCACTTTTGTCTCCAGATCATTTTTAAACTCTTAATGCCCTAAATCAAAGACCAAGGGAGGCAGAAAGGAGAAAAGGGCAGATGAAAAAGCCTTCAAATTCATAAAAAAAACTAGGATCCGGTATTGTAACCACCCTAGAACTAAGTAGTCTTTTACATTTCAGCATACTAGGTTTTTCGAATTTTTGATGCAATTTTCGTAATGTGCCATACACACACCTCCATTATTTTTCGATTGCTTCTCAAATGAACATTCCTTTGAGATTCTGCTTATGAAATTAAAAAGACTACCTACCACAGACTTTCACACTCCATGAAACACTTAATACAAGTAAGAGTGTGAGCTTTTACCTGGCATAAGCTCAAATAAATATATTTGTTATCGTGGTCATTTCTGACACCTGTGCATAGAACTGTACTACCAAAATTATGAGTACCATTATCAACTCTATATGTTTGGTTCTCAAATTCACATGTCTTTATTAAGCTCAACCACACATTTCCTGCAGCCCAATCTCTCATCTTCGCTGTGGTTGTCGGGATCTTATTTAATATCCTGCGCACTATGCTGGTGATTCCCATGAGACACATAAGCCGGTGGAGATCTGGAATTTCCTTCCTTTTAGCCCAAAACAATAACAATAGAGTCCTCTGATGTGGTTGTGACCAAGCCAGCATCTTCTTACAGGTAGCAGATTTAACCCACTAATATTTCCCGTACAGTGGAAAACTGAAGGTTCTCCTTAAATTGGGTTATCCTGGGGTCCCTTTCTTTTCAGATCCTTCTGGTGTAAGAAAGACAGGCTCAGCCAAATCAGGCTGTGATGATTGGTCCCTGGGGACCTTCATCATGATTAGTGTGATGGTGGCTCCTGGTAGAATATTAAACACTTGCTAACATGGGATCTTCATACGTGTCTGAGCCTCTTCAGGAAATTCATTAGTGCTGCTGCAGCCAAGAAACTCCTTCTCTTCCTTCCTCAGTCACATTTCAGCAACCAGTTTCATGTACAGTCTGTGACATCACAGCCAATCACTTCAAAGGTCAGTAGCACTAGCATAGTGTAGCTTCAGCCGAACACATTTGTCAGATTCAAACACACCCAAAGGAAATAAGTGTAAAACAACATAACAAAAAATTGAATATGCAGCCAGGGACGATCTCTGCAAAACTGTCTTACACTCACACTTCTGAAAACACTGTATAAGAATACACCTAGTGTTACACAGAAACAACATCCCTGTTTAAAACGCTTGTTGGTGTTTCTTCCTCTCGTCTTTTCTCCACGTGTAGATGGGTCATATACAGTGATTTTGCACAACCTCTTCCACCACAGCATGTGGTCACTCACAAGTTGATGAGCATCACAGTTCAGGTCTTAAATGTCAATCGTACACCGTAGCTTGTGTCTCGCTTGCCCCTGTGTTTCTGTTTCCACACGGTGCAAAACTGTAGGTCCTCATCCATGCGGTACCGAACAGAGTTGCCTCATTTTCTTTCCAGCAAACCACAATTGTTTTCCCTCTATGTAGTTACTCATTGTCCCTCAGAGTGAGTCCTTTCAGTGCTGCCAACTGCCACCTTGATTATGCCTTGGGTTGAGGGTGAGGGACAGGGGCGTATCTTTAGGGGGGTGTTGGGGGAATTACACCCCCCTAAAACATTTAGCCTTTAATAAGTAGTTGGGTAAAAGGGCTTTCATTCGAGTATGATGAAGTGATGGGATTTCAGCTGGGAGTTTTATATGTCCACACTGACAAAAAAACACTACAATCACACTCGTCTCTGTTTCGAGGGCCTTGAAAAATGCTGTGTTTTAAGTCCCCCAACAATCCGCCCTCCTCTCTCTTTCTACTGCCCCTTAAGCCCCCCTCATGTCCTACTTCTCATATATTGCGTTTTAACAAGATATCCCAGCGCGACTGTGGCGAAATCTGAAGCTCACACCTCTTCAGTCTTATGGACCAAGCTACATCCTGGTAAGTGAAAGTATAATATCATCACATGCCCAGAATGCCTCGAGCATACTTAAGATTGAATCATTTTAAGATGGCTGCTGCGGTTGCTTGCGAACTCGTGGAGAACACTTCAATGATTTTTCTTAAAATAAAAAATAAATCTAATTTGAAGACGGGTTCCGTGCGTGCATTTGCATATGCTATGGCCATGTTTTCCTGTAAGCAAATTTTTTAAAAATGGCTGCCGCACCTTTGTGCACATGCACAGCAGCCAACTTGAAATGTTTTTTCCTTAAAATGAAAGAAAAGCATTAAAAAATGGCTGCTTTTCAGCTTCAGTAGCTCTGCCAGATTGATGTTCGACCCTTCAGTCGTACTACAACATCTCCATTTTCTGCTATACAAATGTGCTGATTGTCACAAAATAGTATTACTTTACACAATTTACAATCTCAACTTATGGTATTGCAATCATATCATTATAACTATTTGTGTGTGGTCCTGCGAAATCTCCAGTAAATAAATAAAAATAGAACAGTACTTCAAATGTATGTATTTTTCATCTTAACTGTCTGCATAATATGCAAATATGGAGATTAGAATTAAAAGAAAAAGATGCATTGCAGAGTTTAACAATAAGTGGACAGTGATAAAACGGGCACAGAAAATGGAGTGGTGCAAAGCAGGTTTGAATGGAGGGACAGATGTTTCCTGTGACTCAAATGGATTAAGGTTTTAAGCATTCGATACAATCCTCTTCAACTGTAAGACAGGAATGTTTGGGAGCAGCAAAGAAAACATTCCTATTCCATGAAGGCTGGCCCTCGGTGAGCTAGTGAGGAGCACTTTTGAAATGGATGTAGCTGGAAACAGTCAACAAACCATCAACATTATCTCAGTAGCATGTGTAAGACCTTGATAGGATTTGAAGACTAGTTTCCAGTGGAGTCTTATGCTGTCCCTTGAGGTATCTTTAGACATTTTTTATTTCATTGCAGATGTTTTGTTTTTTGGGCGCAGGCAAAAGGGCTAATGATCCCCATCGTAATCATGAGATATGTGGTACCTCAGCTTATCTTTTTTGTTTCACCCAGATATTTCGGTGTCTGTCAATCTCCGGGTGGATCTCCTGGAGTGTTGCCAATGTCGCTGGTATTGGTAACTCCAAGAGAAAATGCAATATTGTGCCTCCTAATGGGGCACTCGTACATGTAGGTCCTTTGTGTTGAATGGTGACTCTTGAAGTACTTTGAACAAAAACTGTAGGGAAAGCCCGAACACCCCTCATGACCCTGGACTAGAGTACAATTGTGTCAAGGAAATGGGTTCCTTAAGGGATTGATTTAGCCAAGCTGTAATTACAAGCTACAGTAATGCTTGCCTTGATGGCAACATTAATGTTTGCATAGTAATCATTATTAGCTTAATTGTACAGACCTTGTTAATTGGAGTGAGTAAGGTATTAGTATCTATTATGCTGTAGCCATAAAAGATATGTATATTTTTTGCATGGTTCAAAGGTGGTTTATTCAAAAATGCATATCAATTCATTCAATTAAAACAGGGACCGGTTTGACTTAAAATATTAAGTGTGTTCCTTCTTCTCCTGCTCCGCTTTAACTGTCAGTTCTCTCATAGAGGATTTCCATATATAGTCATAAGCAATGAATAGTCCCGCCCATGTGCGTGGACCCTGTAGCACTTTTTCCATATATGTTCTTAAGTGAAGAAGTTCGCCTTTCTACGGGAAGGCCTTGAAAAGTCACTTACAAATGTCATAATGCAGCCTAGGAGGAGGCCACAGAGGTCAGAGTTCTTCATCTTGTAATGGCAAAAGAAGGGCTGTGAGAATATATGCTCTCAGATTATATCTTTTTTGTAATAGCATAGAAAAAGAACCTTCACAAACCCTTTTGCTATGAACAGACAGATATGAAGAAGAGCCTGGCCCTGAAGCCTATAGGCTGCCATTATAAGTGTAGAAAAAGAAAACTGTGCCTTTAAGAGCAGAGAGACCACCAATATCCCATCATGCTCAGCCAGAGGCAGTTATCTCAGTTCTTTTTTCCGGCTCCTTCTGACAGGACCCTTGGGGCATTGAACTCGACCTTTTTAGGTTTTTTCTTCACTTTAACTCTTCATACATCACTGTTTTTTGCTTCCTCAACGTCTTTTGTCCTTCTCTGTGGAGCAAAGTATTTTTCTCTTAGGAAAGAGGCTTTTTTCCTATTCAAAATGCCATCTCTTTTCGACAAATGTCCTAGATGTGGCAGAAAAAAAGCTAAAACAGACCCTTATGACGTCTGTATTCTTTGTTTGCCTTCCTCCCATCTTCCTTCCTCCTGTGACATCTGCAAAACCTTCTCCATACGCACCATGCGTGACAGGGAGAAGATTCGCCTGCAGGGAAGAGAATAGAGAAGAAAACAGCAGGTAGCCAGTGGGACTTCTGGGCGAAGGGGAAGAAAATCTCCCACCAGAGCTCTTACCTCAACCCCCAGTGGACGTGGGAGGTCTGCGAGGCGTTTCTCACCCAGAAAACGCTTGCGGTCCCGTTCGACGTCGAGAGGAGGTATAGCGCCGACATTGCCTGGTTCGACGTCGAGGAAACGTCGACGTTTGACGTCTAGAACCAGTAGAACGACATGGAGAGCCATTTCACGCTGATGCCGAGACAGGTGTCGACGTCGAGGAATACTGACTCACCGTCGCCGAGAGGTAGTAGATCGACTGCGAAACGTCGACAACGTGATTTGTCGACCTTGAGTACTCGCTCTTTGTCGAGCTGTCAACGCCGACGGGGGTCGACGTCGAGGGGCAGGTCTTCGTCAAAAAGTCGGCATCAGAGATCGACATCGAGGAGATCATCGACGTCGAGGGGAGGAAAGGCATCGTAAAGAAGGAGAATCTACTCGTCATCGGACTCTCACTCTAGATCTCCTTCATTGGTGGTGATACTGGTTCTCCCACCCCGGCATCACCTGCACCGGACCCAGTGGTTCCCGTAATGCCTCTTCTTCCTGCTTTACCAGCTCTGCCTCAACTTCCAGTACCTCAGCTTCCGGTAACTCCAATAGTAC
The DNA here is from genome assembly GCA_963921515.1 of Calotriton arnoldi. NCBI lineage: Eukaryota > Metazoa > Chordata > Amphibia > Caudata > Salamandridae > Calotriton > Calotriton arnoldi. The sequence continues at coordinate 2,089,112 of CAWUFW010000672.1, read as the reverse complement.
CAGCACCTGTTCCTCCCGCTCCTGCAGTACCTCGGACCACACCAGCTCCTAGAAGATCACATTCGAGATCGCGCCATCGATCTCGACATGGGCGCCCACAATCCTCCACTAGATCACGACATTCGCGGCGCCACTCTTACCGCGGGTCCAGATCACGTTCACGCCGTCATCACCATAGAGACACGTCCTCATCAACCAGAGACTGTTCTCCTACATTGTCTGATTCACCACAACCTCGGTCCTCCCTGATTGATGACATTAGTACCTTTCAAGAGGTCCTGGTTCGTGGCGCAACAAAACTGAACATTCCTATGGAGACACCTACTCCATCAACGTCTGTCATTTTTTAAACACTCCATCAATGCACGGCTTCTAGATCACTGCTACCTTTAGTGCCAGGCCTGCTCGATCCAGCCATGGAGTTGTTCCTTACGCCTGCGGCGGCAAAATCTGCACCGTCACGGCTCTTCAAGAAATACCGTCCACTTGAACAGGATCCTCTGTTCCTACGGTCTGACCCTCCTCCTGATTCAGTGGTAATTCTGGCGGCACGAAAGTCTCACGCCACCTCTCCATCTGCGTCATCTCCCCGATAAGGAAGGCAAAAAGATGGATTCATCAGGACGAATGATCTGCAACACGGCCGCTGCATCTATGAAAGTGGCCAGCTCCACGGCCCTCTTAGGACGATATGACTGCTCCTTGTGGGACTCAATCTTGCACTTTGCAGACCACCTCCCCAAGGAACATAGGCAAGATTTTCTCGAAATTGTTCAAGAGGGTGCTATGGTCTCCAACCACGTAATCCGCGCGGCAGCAGACTCCTCGCTCCTGGCTGTGCATGGCTACTGCCATGGAATATCCCTACGTCCGCACGCATGGCTGTGTCTAATGTCTCTGAAACCCGATGCCCAGTTACGGCTACAAAACTTACCCTTTTCTGGCTCCACCCTCTTCATTTCACACGATGACGATGACGATGAGATGTCACGTATGAAAACAGAGATGGATACTTTAAAAGCGGTGGGACTAGAGAAATCAAAAGAACAGCGACGTTCATTTCGCCCCTCCCACCGACGTTTCTCCACACAGCCCCCTCTTCTCTCTTCTCAGCCCCCGTTTCTCTTCAAACCCCTCAATGGCATCAAGCAGGTAGCAGTAATACCAGCGGCCGTACCAATCGCAGGGCAAACCGCACAGAGGTCGTAACTCCCAACAAACCAATCAAGGAGGATGACAACCAGCTGCATCAAAACCCTGAATCCTCTCTTCTCCCTCTTCTGTTACCCACTCCAGTAGGGGGAAGCATTGTAAATTATCTGGCAGAGTGGAAAAACTTCACAACAGACGCCTGGGTCTTGAATATTGTCAAACATGGCTATCGTCTCAGGTTCACTGACTCACCTCCTTCCATTCCTCCGAAGGCATCCACGTCTCGCCTAAAGCTCTTAAAGGAAGAAGTCAACATCCTGTGCTGCAAAAAAGCGGTCGAACCTGTCCCACGAAACCAACGCGATCAAGGTATCTACTCCCGATACTTCCTAGTGCAAAAGAAAGGCAGACTCGAGTTCAGGCCGATTCTCGACCTTCGCATCGCAAACAAGTGGATCAAAAAGGAAAATTCAGAATGTTGGCCTTGCACTAAATTTATCCTCAACTTCAAAAGGGAGACTGGCTCTGTTCAATAGATCTACACGACGCCTATTTTCACATTCCGATCACAAAGTCCCATTGCAAGTTTCTCAGGTTTGTCGTGGGACAGAATCACTACCAATATGCGGTTCTCCCATTCGGCCTCAAGTCAGCGCCCAGGACATTCCCCAAATGCATGGCAGTGGTTGCAAAAAAATCTTTGTATATCCTTACCTGGACGACTGGCTGATCAAAGCATCCACATTCACGGAAGCCCAAGAGCATTTCCTACGGACATGCGATCTGCTTCATCGCTTGGGTCTACACGTCAATATGCAAAAGACCACGGCATCTCCAGTTCAGACTCTACATTACTTAGGAGACTCTCCATTACTTAGGAGCTACCATCGACACATTATAGGAAAAGGTGTTTCCTTCGGAGGAACAACAGTTATCCATTCTCCTAAAATGTCACAACCTTCAGCGGATAACCTGTCCATCAGTACGCATTGTCTCCTCTCTCCTCGCCTCGATGACCTCCTGCATAATCCTGACTCCCAATGCTCGCCTCCACATGCGTCCTCTCCAGGAATGCTTAGAGGACCAGTGGAACCAATTCTCGGGGAACTGGGAGGACAAGATTACTCTATCAATTCATGCAGTGGAATCTCTCCAGTGCTGGTGATCCCAGAAAAATCTCCTGTGCGGAATGCCCTTCCATCCACTTCCGCCGACACAGACCTTGGTCACAGATGTTTCACTGCTCGGCTGGGGAGCCCACATGGATCACTTACAAATACAGGGTCTTTGGTCCTCCAGAGGATAGAAGTATCATATCAACCTTCTGGAACTTCGAGCAGTACACCTGGCTCTCGAGGCTTTTCGCCCTTCATTTACGACCAACAACTTGCTTGTTCAAATGGACAATACAACCACAATGTACTACCTGAACAAGACGGGTGTAATGAGGTCCACACCTCTGTCACAAGAAGCTCAATCCATTTGGCATTGGCTCATTGCCAGGAATCTAACACTGGTAGCAGCGCACCTTCCAGGGGAACAGAACATCCAGGCAGACACACTCAGCAGGATTCTCAACGACAACCAAGAGTGGGTACTGAACGAAGAAGTAGCGCAAAGTATTTTCAGTCTGTGGGGCACACCTTCTATAGATCTGTTCGCCACAAAAGAAAACAAAAAATGCCACGACTTTGCCTCCAGAATTTACCATCCACAGTCTCTAGGGAATGCCCTATGGCTTGATTGGTCAAACAAATTTCTTTACGCTTTTCCTCCACTACCATTAATACCGACAGTCACGCAGAAACTGGCAGCCACAACAGCCCAGATGATACTCATCGCCCCAGAATGGCCGCAGCAGCTGTGGTTTCCGGACCTCCTTCACCGGTCTATCTGTCCACATCTCAGACTGCCTTGCAGACCAGACCACCTCACGAAGTTCAGAGGTCAACTGCTACACCCCAGTCTGTCCTCCTTGAGTTTGGCAGCATGGCTCCTGAGATAGTGCAGTATGGTAATTTGAACCTGTCTCAGGACTGTATGGACATTCTAAAGGAAGCTAAGCGACCATCTACACGAGCAGCTTATGCTTTTAAATGGAAGCGATTTTGTATTTGATGCTCCTCCAACCAGTTTGATCCCACTTCTTGCCAGGAAGAAGTTATTCTTCCCTATTTATTGCATCTTGCCAAGTCAGGCCTCCAATATTCCTCAATAAGAGTCCATCTTTCTGCTCTCACGGCATATAGGAAAAGTCCTTCACAAATCTCTTGCTTTAGGATTCCAGTCATTAGAGACTTCCTAGAGTGGTTAAAGAAGGTTTTTCCTCCCTTCAGACACCCTGCTCCTCCATGGGAGCTGAACGTAGTACTGTCTCGTCTCATGCTTTCTCCCTTTGAACTCATCCACAAAGCTTGATTACAACTTCTCACATGGAAACCCGCTTTCCTAGTGGCCATTACATCAGCGAGGAGAGTTAGTGAGATTCAGGCTCTTTGCACTCATGAACCTTACACGGTGTTCCATTCCTCTAAAGTAGTGTTACGCACACACCCTAAGTTTCTCCCTAAAGTGGTCTCAGATTTCCACGTGAATAAAACCATTGCTTTGCCCACGTTCTTTCCAAACCCTTCATCTCCAGCAGAGAGTTCTCTACATTCGCTGGATGTAAAAAGGGTACTAAAATTCTGTTTGGACAAGACTAAGATCATTCGTAATTCTCAACAATTGTTCATCAATGATGGCCCAGTCCGCACAGGGTTAGCGACTTCTAAATAGTCAATCTCTAGGTGGATTGTCTCTTGCATTCTCTGCTGCTATCAACTAGCTAATAAATCCCTTTCTGATAGACCCAAAGCTCACTCTACCAGGGGTAAGGCAGCTACTGCTGCTCTCATGAAGAATATTCCTTTAGCGGATATCTGTAAGGCAGCTACATGGAGGTCTGTCCATACATTCACTAAGTATTACTGCCTTGACACAGATGCTAGAGCGGATGCACAAGTAGGTCAGGCATCCTTCAGGAATCTTTTTTCTTAACGGGGCTTCATGTTTGGTACTTTCTGTCTTCTCCACCGCATTAGTGGGGATGAGCTTGCTATTCTATTCATCGCTTATGACTATACATGGAAATCCCCTACGAGAGAAGGTATAGTTTCTTACCTGTAATTCTAGTTCTCTCATAGGAGTATTTCCATGATAGTCATTAGCAACCCTCCCTCCTCCCCGGTGGAGTGGACACATTGTCTCATGCTCCGTTTACTATCAGTTTGCTGTAGCCTTCAAAAAGAACTGAAGTAACTGCCTCTGGCTGAGCATGATGGGATATTGGTGGTCTCGCTGCTCTTAAAGGCACAGTTTTCTTTTCCTACACTTATAATGGCAGCCTACGGGCTACAGGGCCAGGCACTTCTTCATATCAGTCTGTTGATAGCAAAAGAGTTTGTGAAGGTTCTTATTCTATGCTATTACAAAAAAGATATATTCTGAGAGCATATATTATCACAGTCCCTTCTTTTGCCATTACAAGATGAAGAACTCTGACCTCGCGTATGACTATCATAGAAATACCCCTTTGAGAGAACTAGATTTACAGGTAAGAAACTATACCTTCGTGTTTAACAATGCATAAAAACTGGGCGTACTACCCATATTTACCTTGATTGTGGGCCACTTTCATTTCAAATAGCACTTTTTGAGCAAAAAACCTGAAACAAATCCCACAATACACTTTGAGCCAGCCAGTAACAAAAGTTCAGAGTTGGGAAAAGTGAAATGAAAATGTGATATAGTACAGTTAAAAAATGGCATGGGACAAGACAGCAGTAGTCTACAGTATGGCCACGAAAGAGTATCAAAAAAGAGGAAGCCGTCAAGAGCCCACAACATTACCTGTGATGGAGACCACAGACCACCGCCAGACTCTGCATCATCAAACAGCAACCAAATAGTGAAAAGCCAGAGATGAATTGGGCAGCAAGTCTGCCCCACATTCCATGGATGTTGGACACACAGTTTTAATAAGTCACAAGAGCAGAATATCAGACTTTCCTTATGAAGCCAAACTTGTTTTTCCAAGCAATTTGTGTTCACCTAGGAGTAAATCTTGCTGTGAATATGTTGAGTTATTTAGAAATCCCTCCTCTGACTTCACTTCTTGTTCCCCTCTTTAGGTCAAGTTGAGGCTTTCTCTAGAGCTTGCAGGGGCCAGTGCAGGTGGGCACAATCTGATGTCCACCCTGTCTGGACTGAAGCACTCAGCTGCTCAGCCATAAGGCTTCATAGTCTCTGATGGCATGCATGGAACCAATATGCACTCTTCTGAGCACAACATGACTCCTCCTATTGAGTGGATGCAGCCAGGCTACCTCTGAACCTGCCACCAGGGCCTGTTAGACAAGAGAGGATACCTGAGAGTTAGTGCAGGGTTCCTACTCTGGATCAGTGTCCGAGTACAGGACAGTTTGATAAACAAGAGGCCATGCCTGTTGTGCTGACTTACTCTGCCCACTTCCTGGATGGCGCTGTGCTTTGAGCAAGAGATCTTAAAAGACTGCATTGTCTCCTCCTCTTCATGGCTACAGAAAATAGGAGTCAGTACAGCCTGCAGAACCGGGACTTTGTGTCCTGATAAAGATTTGATGGAACTGTGGATCCAACTGGAAAAAAGTACATTCTGAGACAACTGGGGATGTATTTCCTGCTGCCTGACCTGTCAATCATCCCATACGGAGCCTTATTTGGCTCACTCCGTCCCTCATGAGGCATGACATGTCTAAAGTACAAGATGTTGTTATTCCTCAGACAAGGGCACATGTGTTTGCTCCAAAACAAATTAATTTTCTTAGGTGAGGTACTTATAAGGGATATGACCAGGAAGGTGTCGGAGAGTTTGAAGCACACCACGTTGCTTCGTCAGGCATTCACAGACACATCTGAAATGGAGTGTAAAAAAGTATTTTTTAATCACCTCTTTAATGGTGTCATTGATTTATTGGAAAGTGAAGCCCACTACCGATCTTTTGTCCTCTTTAAATAATGAGATACTTGTGAACAGGAGACCTTTTTAAATGTTAACAAGCGTTTCTGCATAGGTTATGGGCTCTGACTAACCTTTTAATGCTGTTCTATCATGCAGGTACATCATTTTTTGTAAACTCTGGTTGTGAATTGTTTTTTATTACGAGATAATTTCTAATGTCTTTTTATTAAGATTTTATTTAACATATTCATGAACTTTACATATAGAGGCTCTTTGCCGCGAATGTTTAATTTTCCTTGATCTAGTCAGAATTTGGTTCAAAGTCATACATTTTGCTTCTTCAGGGACATATTAAGGATGCCTATTTGATGTCTCTTCCTCCTTTTTTTTTTTTTAATAGAGTTTTATATAGCGCAAACTCGACCGAAAGGTATCGGAGCGCTTTATATGAGCACCAGTTTCGTTACAGACGGACACATTCATTTTTTTTGTTAGGCACGGGAAGATTAAGTGATTTGCCCAGAATCACAGGATGCTGAGCGTCGTTGCCGAGACTCAAACCCCGCTCCCCAGCTTCGAGGTTGACCGCTCTAGCCGTTAGGCCACATCCTCTCCCCATTAAGGTATAATGGCTTTAATTAATTATAAGGGCTTCTACCAGTCTGATAAATTCTTAGACATTCGGGTAGTATAGCTCTTAACCATAAATGCCATTTTTTATTTGCACATCCTGCTCTTGTGGGTGCTTTGCGGGTGCTTTGCGCATTTTGTATTCAAACGTTTCTCCCAATCTTCTCTGACCAACATATGAAGCTATTTAGTTTGCCCCGGCGTTATTGTGTTTTTTTAAATTTAAATCTTTTTTTTTTTATTATGTCATCTTAAAGTTTTCTTCAGTTTGGTAATAATCTTTTATAGGGGTATGGCCTGCACTCTGCAAGTGCAGGAGTTTATATTTGTGTAGCATTTGTATGGCCTTTTACCTTTTGACATATTTTAACGTTTGGCTCATGTCCTGTTTTATTAGAAGTAAAATTAATTTGTTTATCAAATGAAATAGAGCATTCAGTCTTCGTTTTAGGTCTCAAGAAATTTTACCACATTTCCCCTGCCCAGCTACCCTACAATGGCTTCCCATTGAAGTGCCGGCCCAATTCAAAACCGCCTGCATTACCCACAGGGCGATGCACTCCTCTTTACCCTCCTATCTAAATGAGAAATTGAAAATGTCTGGAGCATTTAGGGGTTCCAGAAATGCCCAATCCTTGCTCCTGGAGCCCCCATCTTCAGTCAAGAATGATATATGAGCCAGTCTTTCTCTGGTAGTGGCACACAAATCTGGAACTCTCTGCCTCCCTCCCTCTGCTTAACCAGCTGCCTAGCCACCTTCAACAAGCATTGGCATCGCCAATAGGTCTCGCTTTTGGGACCTTATAAGTATTTAGTTATGCAGCACAATATCCTTGGTGCAACAACATCAACTGTTGCATGGCTAAACACTTATAAGGTCCCAAAGGCGAGACCTATTGGCTATGCCAATGCTTGTTTTCTATTTGCTGGAAAGGTTTAGGTCTTCAAACAACACCAGTGAGTGGTTTACTGCACAAAGGGCCCAGGGCTGCGATGAGGCTAGGACAAGGAGGCTGTGCCCGAGAACTGCCTATTGCTTGTAACATGGAAAGGGTTCAGAATATCTGCATTCTTCTGTATTTTATTAATCCCACTAAACATCAGCATGAAGAATCCCAATAAACATCTGCATCAACTCACATACCTCAACCACTCCCCCACCCCACTAATGTTAACACCCAACTGCTATTTATTTCATCTACCCCAAGGAAATTCTAGTGAATGCATGGAATAGTTGCTTGAGTCACTAAACTAACCCCAATAACCAATAACATGACTAGCCACTAACCTTGGGTTCGGTAGCAGCATGCTGCCCAGGGTAAAGCGCTTCAGCACCTCGTCAGGGGTAGTAAGTGTTATATAAATGCAATTACAATTTACCAAGGTTCCCCAGAAATGGATTTCTCAGGCTTAGATATCTGTGTGAGTGAGACGGGCTGGGGGGGGTGGGGTTTCAAGAGCGAGAGAGGGGGGAGAAAGAGAAGGCTTTGACTGTTGAAGAGAGGCTAGAGAGGGCGGGGCAGGCAGAGAACAAGACAGATGGAGAGTCAGAGGAAGGCGAGAAGGAGCAGGAGGGAGAGAGTGACAGGAAGTGAAGTAAGAGTGTGTAGAGAGAGAGCGAGGGGGGTTGGGTGAGGGAGTGGGCTGAGGGCAAGGTGTGTTTAGGAACATCAAAGGTTCTTGAAATGAAGTGACGTCATTGAAGATGGAGTAGGTGGGAGAGAAGTGTCATGGCGAGGTGCGAAGAGAGATGAAAGAGAGGTGGGATTGGTAAGGGCAGAGGGGGCTGGAGAGTGTGCAAGACAAGAAATTTATGAAGGGAGAATGATGGGAGCACGGGAAGGTAATGTAAAAAAGGAAAAATATGGCAGAATATGAAAGACGGGCGGGATAAAGAGATGGGCTATAAAGGGGAAGAAAGGTGTGACGAAAGGAGCGGTCAGAAGAGGGTTGACATATAAAGTGGGAGAGAGGTAGGCGACAACGTAAGGGAGTGAGTGATGGAAAAGGACAATGCAGATATAAAAATAGGAAAGGGAAAGAGGAGAAGATGAGGGTCCGAGAAGATGGTGAAGTGAGGGAGAAAAGGGGGTGAAGAAAGCACAAAGTAGAAACAGGACCAGGGAGAAGAAGGGTTCAGAAGAGTGATGAGCAGGAGATGTAAAGGGGGACAGAGTGGCGGGAAACTGGAATGAAAAAGACAAAAGGTGGACACGGGGCAAAGTATGAAGAGAGCTGAGGTTGAGAAGATAGGGAAAGCAATGAGAAAAGGAGGAGCTAGTGAGACCATGTATGATGTCCTGGTTCGTTCACGTATGGAGCGGAGATTCTGGGAGAGTGAGGGGAGGAAAAGTGGGGAGAGCCCGTGAGCAAGGGAAGAGAGTCTGGAATGAAAAAGACCAGCGAGAACAAGGGGTCTAAGAGGGGAGAGAAAGAGATGTCAAGGGAGCAGGAGAGGGTGAGAAAAGTCACTTCATGCGAGTGTGTGAAAGAGCGGTAGATTGGGTCGACAGGGACAGAAAATAGTTCGGGAGAGCATCAAAGAAAAAGAAGAGATACCCCGATAAAGAAAGGGATGAAACAGAGAAGATAGGATGGTAGGTCTAAGGGGGAAGAGAGATGGTGACTAAGAGAGCAGGATAGAAAATGAGAAAGGGGAACGACAGGCTGGAAATTAAGAAACGCTGTGGCGACGGAGAAGAGTGTTAGAAAGCGAGGGAGCGAACATGTAAGAAGGAACGAAGGAATGGAACATGGAAGTGTGAGATAAACCAGGGAAGAATGAAGAGAGGATGTTTGGAAACAAGAACAGAGAATACCTTTTGTAGGCAGAACTCCTTAAAATCACACGTTCAACCCTATCAACAGACGCCATTCAGATCTTTCTTGTGGCGATTACATATGATTACAGCACACAAATTATAGTTTTGGCCTGCAGGTGGCGATAGGCGACCATGTCCAGAAATTAGTTTGGGGATGGTAACTTGTCTCCGTAACATCCCCCTTTTCAGTGTGCCCAAAAGTGTGATAAGGGCCCCACACAAAGTTTGCGGCATTTAAAAAACATATTGTGTGGCAAGAATGGCAAAATTATGGAACAAGAAAATACAAATTATGGAGCATGTTGCCACATATACAATGACAATGTTCTTTTTTTATTTTAACACCAAAGCAATCGGCAAATAAAACAAGCATTGCTTAAAAGCGGATGCCCATTACTCTCAGCGAGTGTGCTCAGATGGAGTGACAGGCGCCGGAAGGACGGAAGCAATGATGGGCAGAGGTGCGAGCGAGGAGGCGCGCGTGCGCTAAAAGGAAATAAAAACAAGCATTGGCCGCGCGGCCGTGAAAGTGACGCGGCCGTGAAAGTGATCGCAATCGCGGGCTGTAAGGGTGCCCGCGAGCGATGCACTTAATGAGCCATGACGAGACAGGAAAGCCAAATGGCGCCTGTGCTCGTAACTGTGCGCGTAACCGCACGCTCTAGGCCACACAAAAAGCTGTGGTCGGCTTTTTGAAGCCCACTTACTAAAAGTCTTGCCAGAGCAGCGCATGCGCTGGCTCAGGCGAGACCTAAAAAGGACCTCAAGCTCCTCCTATTTGACAGACACCTTGGTTAATCTCCCTCGAACATACTTAATTACTCTCTTCACTAGGATCAGAACTACCTTCGTTATCTAAATAGATGTGTTAACTGTGTACGACCTCTGACTAACTGCTGTAATTGTCTCATGTGGTGAGTCCTGCATGCATCTTCTGATGTAAAAGTCTGTGTTTTATCACTGGAACCTGTTGTAACCCATGTATCCTGCTACTGTTGTAAAGCGCTCACATGCCTTCGGGCCATGTCCGCACTATATAAAATTGCAAAAATTAAAATAAAATAAACAGACGAAGCATTCATACTAGGCCTAATGGCTCAATGAACCAATGCTCCAACAGAAGGCATCTGTATTTCACACTATGATCATAGATTCTAGTACCGAGGGGTCCACTCAGCCTTTCCTCCTCCTGATGATGATTAAATGAGTGATGCTGTGTTGGGTACGAATAAACATTTGTTTTAGAGAGCAAAGAAACATCGAGGTGAATGCCCGCTTAATAAATACATGTCATGTTATGTGTCCGCTGTGGGGCGGCACAGATTTACCTCACTTGGTGGCAATGCGTACGTGTACCTTTCTAGTGAGGTTTAAAAATGTTGCCTGTGTTGATGAAATTCCACTCACAGCAGAAACGTTTGGACTGCCGAGGAAAAAGAGAACTTTTTTGTGAATGTTTGTATTTGGCGTGTATCATCTTTCCCTAGAATAACCCTGGGCAGTGCACATCTCATTATAAAATCCGTTTTCATAGGTCTGTAACCCTGCTTCAAGGCACCCAGTGTGCGCTACTGTGTTATAGTTATTTTCTAGAAAAACAAACTTCTAACACATTCATTGTTCATCCTCTTTTATTTCACACATCGTTTATACGTTTCACTTTAACGAATGACTCAGAAACCTCGAATAGTTATTATTTTCTTTAATTTAAGTAACAACCACTGGTCAGGTAAACACATTTCACTGAAGGTGAAATAAGTATATCGAATGTGCTATCTCTTTCACCTCTTTTCTTTTTAACTCACTGCCTCCCTTCCTTCTCATGACAAGCAAAAAGCCTAGCTAGCTAACATAATGACCAGCTGAAAAGCAATCTGCATGCAGTGAGATACCTCGAAACTGCAAGCATTAGCAAGCAGAATACTTCACACAGCATGAGCTGAATATAGCATTCATTTGCATGGTTAAACAAGCATTGGCAAAACCCAATAGATTTTGCCTTTGGAAAACCTTTTGGGGGCTATCAATGTTTTTCAAAAGTTGTTGCACAGCAGCGAGGACTGGTGTGCAACATGGCTTAAAGTAAACAAAAAAAAAAGCATTATGACGGTCAATGCTGGCCGCGCCATAGCGCTTTGTTTTTATTTACTTTAAGTCATGTTGCACAGCAGCCTGAGCTGGAATGGATGCACGAACAATTGTTTGGCAGTGACTGGGGCTTTCACAAGCATTTGACCCATCATCGTTTAATATTTTAACATCGATGTAGTTATTGACATTGAGGGCAGATTTATCTTTGTAGCATCTGTTGCACAATCTGGAAAGTTATGCAAAAGTATTCTTTATGACCCAAGATGATTACCTTTCCCATTTAATTTTTCATTGGCCACGTGTTCTGTAATACAGGTAGGCTGATATAATTAAGGACACAAAAGGACGGACTGGGTTTCATCCTGAACATTTAGTTCAAGAGGTGTGGCTATAGCGTCCCCATCATGAATCCTCCATTGTGGATTGGTTCAACATATATTAGACAGGTGCCCCACCCTACTCTGACGAAAGAGGTGGAACGAGATTGGGAGGACTGACTTTAGAAGAGAACTGCTCCGTCAGCCGGGGCCGAGTCAAGGATGGAACTGATTGTATCTGACAGACTTTGTTTCTATTCCACAGCGAAGACTCTTGTAGCCTTAAAAGTGAATGAAGCTGATGGCGCTAATAGGGGTTAGTCATGGATGAAGCCGGATGCATCATAAGATGCTTCTTCACTTTATTGCAGAAGAATGGCCACACTTTAGTGCTAGATCTGCACTTATGTGGCCACCACCAAGTGCATGCAGATGATGGTCTGTGCTCATCCCTCACTCACGGAAGGAAATGCACAGATTTGTAGTTGTCTTAGATCTCCTGCGCGGTTGGCGACCTAGAAATATAACACGTCAAAAAAGAGAGAGGGGGGACCAGGAGCCTGTTAAGGTCCAGTGTCCGTGCTCCATGAGTGAACGTCAAATCACAAGAGACACTGTTCCAAGATAGGGGTGCAAAATGTCACCCACTCATCAAAAAGAAAAGATTGAGAGTAGAGTAAATATAAAGAGGAAGAAGAAATAGAGAGAGGCAAAGATATCTCCCCAATTTCAAGGATCCAATCCCGAAGGGGAGGGCCAAGTCTTGCCTCTTAGTAGCCCTCACACACCCCAAGGGATGTCATGCTTCATCATGGGGCCTGTGCTCCTCGTCGGGCCGGCGCTGCAATGCCCTACGGGTCCCCCGAAGGGTCACTTTTGCGGAGATCTTTTAAGAGAAAAGCCGTCAGATGAGTGCGGGTGTGTGGGGTGGATCCGGAAGTGGAAGTGGTGAAGTGCGTGCAGTGAAAGATACTCAAAATTAAAACTACCTAGGAGTATCCACAGGAAGAAATTTTAATAACGTGGTACCTCTGGTAGACTAAAAAACCCGAAGGTTAATAAGTTACTGTAGGGCTATATGTGCCCGAGTAACTATTAAAAGGTCGACATGTTTCACGCCTAGTGTGTCTGAATGATCAATGGGGTTTCCTCAGGACCTAACAGTAGAGAATATAGGTTTAGTGCACGTAAAAATGGGGTTCCAAAGTGAGGATGGTAACCCACATAAGTGAAGGGTATATCTGGGCAATCCACAAAACTGTGTTCCTTAGTGTGGTTATTATCTAGACTATAGATATGCCCAAAACAAAGAAGTACCTAGGGGAGATAACAGACAAACAGAGAGAGAGAAAGAAAGTTTCTGTGTCAAACGTGCCAAGGTATAGGTGCTTGGTAATACGTTGCACGATGTACACAGTAGCAGTGAAAAGACACAGCACACCAACATATATTCAACAAAATGACACAGACTCATTGTGACTTAGTCTTATCTAGTCAAAGTCATCAGCAACTTCCCCGTGGAAAGCAGCGGGGATCCATCTAAAGCGCAATGCCAGAAAGCATGGCCACTGTGCTCGAGGCCCCCCCGCTTGCCCCCCGAGGACAGTCGCTGTTACTGAGGTCTGGAATAGGAAGAGGTCTCTCTCGAGCTTCACAAATATGGTGTGAGGTGCAGGCTACACCCGGGAGGATCGAAGGTTTAATCACTGTCGGTGTGCCAGGCATCCACCACTCATCACTGCGCTCACGATTACCGTACATGTGAAACACAAACACTCACACTCACTCTCTAGACTGCACTCGTGGAAACACATTAATAATGCTGAGCCCTCACATCTAGGGGAGGATTCTCCCAAGGCTAGTATATGCTGGACGCCTGCACCTTATTGGCTGGAGACGAGGGAGTGAGTCCAAAGAGAAAACAGGAACAATATTTCAAATGCGGGATAAAGAAACACAATGGTAACACCCATCACACTCTGTTGGTTTGTTTACTCCACCACCGTAACGGTGGTTACTACTCACGGTTGCGTCGGGTGCCGGCTCGTTAGCACCTACCCTCTACCAGCGACTGCCTGCTTGAAGTTTATGCGGCAGACGTGTAGTATTCATAGTATTGGGGTTGATTGTTAAAGGCGTTTCCTCTTTCCTGCTGGTGTACGTTTCATGCATAGTCATGGCCAGATCTTAGTGCGCATGCTCCGGTGATAGTGCCTAAGAATGTACGCGCACTAAACCTATATTCTCTACTGTTAGGTCCTGAGGAAACGCCATTGATCATTCAGACACACTAGGCGTGAAACATGTCGACCTTTTAATAGTTACTCGGGCACATATAGCCCTACAGTAACTTATTAACCTTCGGGTTTTTTAGTCTACCAGGGGTACCACGTTATTAAAATTTCTTCCTGTGGATACTCCTAGGTAGTTTTAATTTTGAGTATCTTTCACTGCACGCACTTCACCACTTCCACTTCCGGATCCACACCCGCACTCATCTGACGGCTTTTCTCTTAAAAGATCTCCGCAAAAGTGACCCTTCGGGGGACCCGTAGGGCATTGCAGCGCCGGCCCGACGAGGAGCACAGGCCCCATGATGAAGCATGACATCCCTTGGGGTGTGTGAGGGCTACTAAGAGGCAAGACTTGGCCCTCCCCTTCGGGATTGGATCCTTGAAATTGGGAAGATATCTTTGCCTCTATTTCTTCTTCCTCTTTATATTTACTCTACTCTCAATCTTTTCTTTTTGATGAGTGGGTGACATTTTGCACCCCTATCTTGGAACAGTGTCTCTTGTGATTTGACCTAGAAATATAGACTTTAAGGGAAGGTGTAATTCAGGCAGGGCACCAGTATGTCCCCTGCCTGTGTTTCAGGTCATTGCACCCCAACAATACTCTTGCAACGCATGAGCTTTCGTGTGTATGCTTCCATTGCGTTAGAGCAAAATTGTGCGCATTTCCATGCAGGAAAACACGCTCTCTGATACACATGGGTCGATGGGCAAGGGCTACGGGTGTGATATTCTATTTCATGTTCCTCCATCCAGGAGGCTAATGGAAGCCAATGGACTGCACACTTGTCCTTCTGGCATGACATTTTGCTCTGCACATATGCTACTTTTTTAATTGGGACCGCGTGCAAAGAAAATGCACTTGCACATTCTTGAGGCGCAATATGCTACAACTGCGTTTTTGTAAATCTGGAGCAGTGTTTGTAAGAGCAGTCAAATATGGAATAAGCAAGTCTTTCATGAAACAGCGATTTGCTACTGAAATTTGTTCCTTGCATAATATTTTTGTGCTTCCATCTCTAGTTTTAATACTGCATATTGATATTATTTTGTAGCCAGTATTTTTTCGGTATTTGGTTGGCGCTTCCCTTTAATAATCTTGATTTACTGTTACAAAAGTAAATGTACAAGTAGAAGTCATTTTTGTTACAAAAGAAATTGTACAAATAGAAGTAATTTTTGTTACAAATGTAATTGTACAAATAGAAGTCATTTTTTACGTTACTACTTAGAGACGTTGCTTGGCTGAACTTTGTAAGCGATTCATGATTTGTGGAATCCATGTTGAACCAGGAACATGAATGGCCCTCATGCCGTGCGCATATTAATATGCTTTGGTCCCTTGCCTTTAGAGTGGGAAGCCCCCAGTAAACGACATGTTCACAGAGCTGAAGGATGGGCGTCGGCTGCTGGACCTGCTGGAGGGACTCACTGGAAGCTCCTTGGTAAGAAATGTGTTAATAACGCCGCCTCTCACACAACAAAGCAGCCATTGTCAACCCAAATCACGGGGTTGTTTTTCTGCATTCCGCGCTGTGATGTTATGTAATGTCATGAAATACTTGTTAAATTAATGTCGTACTTGAAGAGAATCAGATGATTTCTTCCCTGTTTATTTTTAGGCCTTGCCTACCAGGCTGCTTTAGCTTTGTGGTTGAGAAAGAACTCATGTGGATCATTCCAAAAACATAGTGGTGTTGGAGCACACCCATTGCTGTTATTGGTTGGCTTTATTGTTACTCTTATTCCCTTCCGCTTTTTGTCTCTCACCCTGCAGCAAAGTTTCTTCATCTTCATCATGCTTTTGATTGGGTGACCTGCATCCTTCCACTTCTCACATCTAGGAAACTACTTTTTCATTTTCCTGAAGCACCCATGAAAGTATGGATGTTTTCCAACGCTTTCCCTCGTGTGCTTCACCTCCTGCTAAATACCCACCTCCCAGTGCTCTGTGTTGCTCTCTTCCTCAAGTGCTGTATTTATCCTCCCTTATCCCCCACCTGACTTCTTTTCAAATTTAGTATTCCCCCAACTGCTAATCTATTGTACACCCACTCTTCACTGTCCTTGTTTACTTTTTTCCTATTTACATGTCTTGGTGGGCCCAGTAGCTCCCATTTACTGCTGGGTTGCTTGTTTGCTCAAACGCACTGAAGAACAATTGAAAATATTTATTTATTTATTGCACCATGTGGCATCTGCCATATTGGATCAGAAAATAAAATGGCACCCACACCATCCCGTAGGCGCACGCATGTGTTGTGAAACATGCATGCGTGATTGTGCATGCGCACGCCTACTGAATGATGTGGGGGCTAGTAGTTTTTTCTTATTTTGTTGGATGCATTTTCAGTTTTCGGCCCATACGGTTGAAAGGTTTCTCCATCTCATCTAGTAAGTGCACACTTTTACCCCAAACCTGAAGTCTGATTGGGGCATAAAACGTTAATGACTATTTGTCTTCATGAGAAAGTGAAAATGTGGGTAGTTCTTAAGGGTGAAGTCCTAGCTTTCTGAAAGCAATGTATGAAAAACTTGCTAATGTCTCCAACTGTATGAAACACTTGGTATATGGATTAAAGCAGCAGAGGCTTTCTCTGGCATACATGGTGGAAACGATCTCTATACACTCAAATATATATCATCTAGGCATAGATGAGGGATCTATTGTACAGGAGGCCTTGCTCCCCTACATGCCATCAGGATTGTAGTGCCAAGGAGTCCTAATGCCCTTAAAGTAGACAAGGGGACAAGGGTCTGCCTTTGAGCTACAGTCGAAGCACAGGATTACTTCTTCGTAGGCAGATCAGATCGTATCTCCATGTGTAGACCTGGTGGAGAGGCACGTGCTCTCTGCTTCTCTATTAGAAGCCTAGGTAGACACCACTTTTATGCTAGTTTCTTCTACTGGATGGCTTCCAGTGTTTGTTTATGGAGGAATATCTACCCCCCTTTATATCTAGTACTTTCTACTTCTGTAAATAGCTTTAACCTCTGTAATGGAAAGATGCTTTCTTAGCAGGATTGAAGAGGGTTAAGATTGGCAAATCCTGAGCTTTTCAGCCTTTTATCTCTTTTCCCATTCTGGAAGGATATTTTAGGCCACTTTTGGGAAAGCGGTTAGCCAATCAGAACCTATTGCTAGAATATGTACATTCACCTCTAGCACTTCTTTTACTTTGTCAAAAGCAGAAGGAATTGCCTAGATGAAAATTTGTTTTTTTCTCTTGGCGTATAAATAATTCTGTATCAAGAAAATGTATATTCAGGTCACGGGCATGGAAAAAGCCATGTCGAACAGAAGGACAGATGGGCATGTTTTTCTCATAAAAAAGTTACAGGTTGTGATTCTATAAGGTAAGATTGAAACAGGCTATTAGATTCTTCAGAGCCTTTCTAAGTGACGTCTTCTTCTATTTGACAAGTGATCTTGGCTGCAGTCAAAGTAGCTCATTTGCTTAATGTATCGTAGGGATAATAGGGCGAATGTAACCAGTACCCCCTGCTATGTAACATTGTATCAGCCTTATTTCTCACATTCTACCCTTCCACTTGTTTGTACCTTCATCAATTTCCTGTTCCTCCCTTTCCTCTCCGCTCCACATTTTTCTCCTATGTGCCCACATTTCCTCCACTGTCGCTTTCTTTTCTCCCATTGTTTCCTTTCCTCGCCTATTGCTTCTTTTCCTCCCCTAAAGCTTATTTTCCTCCCCTATTTCATCCTTTTCTCCCCTATTGCTTCCTTTCCTCCCCTATTGTTTCCTTTCCTCCCCTATTGTTTCCTTTCCTCGCCTGTTGCTTCCTTTTCTCGCCTGTTGCTTCCTTTCTCTGCCTGTTGCTTCCTTTCCTCCCCTATTGCTTCCTTTCCTCATTTGCTTCCTTTCCTCCCCTCTTGCTTCCTTTCCTCCCCTCTTGCATCTTTTCCTCCCCTTTTGCTGCCTTTCCTCCCCTGTTGCTTCCTTTCCTCGCCTGTTGCTTCCTTTCCTTTCCTGTTCCTTGCTTTCCTTTCCTACGCATCCCTTTTCTCTTCTACTCTTTACTCCCCCCCCTCCTTTCGTGGTCACTTTCCTCTCTTGCTCCTTCCTTTCCACTCTGACGTTTTCCTTTTATATCCTGAGCACTCATTACCTTTTTTGCTCCTGCTTTACCTCACTTTCTCTCTCCTTGCCGCTCCTGGCGCATCCTTATCGATTCAGCCAACCGGGTGCCTAAAGTCTGGTTACCATATGGCGAGATCCAAACACCTAGGCGAAGATCATTATCTTCTCATCCCCTCGCTCTTTTCCCTTCTGTCTTGTCCCCTCTTTTCCTTAACCTTCCATTTCCTGCTCTGTCTGTATTTTAAGGCAGCCTTAGGGTGGCATAAAATGCTGTAGTATATTGTACACTATTGTGATATGTATATAGCGCTTGCTACGTCTCAGCGGCATAGCCAGTGTTTCATGGACCCTTGTGCAAGGAAGGACATTTGCCCCCTGGCTGCTGTTTGAATGACAAAATACATCAATCATCAGGAGTCAGTGGTCCTGCAGATTTCCCGGCCCCGGTGTCACTGCACCTGCCGCACCAAAGGAAGGTGCGCCCTGCTACCCATGTGTGGGGTGCTAAAATGTACATAACAAAATATTATGAGATAATATTCAACTGGTTTTAGGGTGACGGTTTTAGCAACATATCATCTCTGGATGACAAGGCCATTCATAGCCAAAGCGGAATATTATTTCTGAACAGCAGGGAGTCTAGGTAGATGTGTATGGATGGAGAAACCCTTGGTCCAATGGAAACACATCATTAAGACATCATTTTTGTGCTGAAGAATCAGACTTGGAAAACATGCATTAAAATCGTAAAGTTTTATTTTCACGAAAAAAGATTAATTGATATTTGGAGTAACATTTTATTATCTTTTCTTTGATAATGGAAAGGTTTTTGTTGTTGTTGTTGTTATTATTATTATCGCCCTGTATATTTCCTTGTGAATTGTAAGTGCATTACTTATTATTGTGCAGAGAAAAACTAATATTCTTCTCTTGAGCCTGCCTCTTGTCTCTTCAGAGGTTAATCATCCTGCGCAGCCCACTTTAGCTTCTTTCATTTCCCCCAAACTGTTTTAATCCCGCACATTCTTTTCCTAACTGATTCAGTATTATGAGGTTTCATTGTTTTAAGAATGTTTTTGTGAAGCTTACTTTTTACCTCTTCTTTTGTAGCCCAGAGAACGTGGATCGACGAGAGTACACGCCCTAAATAATGTAAACAGGGTACTTCAGGTTCTACATCACAACAATGTGAGTGTGCATTATTTCATATGGACTATTTGTAATAAGTGGTTGTATGTGAGAAATGCAAACCGTTTTGTTTTTATCAACCCTGATGTTCTGTTACTTTACCAAATTCCTGAGTTTCATGCACAAATACGCATGTGGCTACCAGGTCAAAATTTTGCGGTCAGGTAAGTGGCCAGGAAGTCTGCTTCTTCCAGATAGCTCATCTAGACAACATGTCCACAAGTCACAACTCCGCAAGTTAACTGGCAAAAATATCACAAGGTCTGTTGGCGTATGCATGTTGCACAGTTAGCGTAACCTATATGTTGAAACTGGAAACTTCAAAAAGCGGTAAACCAGCAGCAATCCTTTTAAAGCTTTGCTCCCAAAATCAGTAACTCCTTATAAATCTCGGTGCAGCTGACCTAACTCACATTAGGGAATAAAATCCCCATGATATGTTTATTAGGAAGTGTTCTTGTAAATAAGTGGATAAGCGAATAATTTACCATCATTAATACAGTTTCGCAAACATTGCATGTACCTGCTCACCAGTTTCTCTTTAATGACATTGTAATGTAATGTAATGTAAGCTATATTTATATAGCGCAACTGTCACCCAAAGGGTATCCTGGCGCTGCGAGTTACCGAGATGTGAATGTGCCAGAATAGAAAGCGGCTATCCCCAAGACTAGAGAGGGTACGAAAAAGAAAAAAAAGGAGGAAGAGGAGGTGCCTGAAGAAATCCATATCGCATCAGCATATTGTGTTATTCCTCCCTAGGGAACAACCACGTTTTCACCTTCTTCCTAAATTGAAACAGATCCTGAGTTTGTCTGATATTGAGAGGGAGAGTGTTCCACAGCCGCGAGGCTGCAGGGCTGAAAGCTCTGCCTCCTGTCCTAGATCTTTTAAATCTCGTGGTATTTACCAGATTTGTTGTAGCTGATCGAAGATTTCTTGAGGGAGCATACCACGAGAATTTCCTCTGAAGTGGTTTAGGTCCCAGACCATGGACTGCTCTGAAGACAATACAAAGAGATTTAAATTGCATTCTCTGATGAACTGGCAGCCAATGGAGATCCCTCAGAGCTAGAGATGTGGAGGACCTCCTCTGTCTTTTTAGGGCTAGTTTTGCTGCAATCGTCTGAATTCTTTGCAACTTCCGTATCAATAGATTAGGTGCTTCCAGATACAGAGAGTTGCAGTAATCCAGCCTGCTCAGGATTACACACCTCACCACTTGTACCCTAATGGAGTCTGGTAATAATGGGAGGATCTTCCGTAAAGCTCTGAACAAGGAGAAGCATGTGCCAACTACTTTATTGACTTGAGAGTCCAGCTGAAGGTTGTTGTCCATTAGTACCCCCAGATTTCGCACTGTTTTTGCTGGAGTTAGTGGTTCGTCTGAAGGGGTAAGCCGGAAGTCCGTGAGAAGGGGACGGGCTATTTTATTCGTAGCACAGTATACAATTTCCGTTTTGTCTCCATTAAATTGTAAATGATTGTTTCTGAGCCAGATTTTAGTGCTTTGCATGCGCTCGTGGAATTTGTCCATCGTGACTGCCCGATTCCCCTCTAGCGAGAACACTAATTGCGTGTCATCTGCGTAATTTATTAATTCAATGTCAAAGGATTTAATGATAGGGATGAGTGGACGCAGATATATATTAAATAGAATCAGGCTTATTGCTGACCCCTGTGGCACCCCTTGTTTGACGGCACTTTTTGTAGATACGAAAGGGGAAATTGTCACTTCCTGCTGTCTACCCGTCAGGGTAAGACTGGAGCCATTTTAACGCCTGACCCTTGATTCCTATATTCCTGAGTCTTTCCAGCAGGGTATCGTGGTTCACTGTGTCGAATGCGGCTGACATATCCAATAGTACCATTACAACCGGATTACCATTGTCAGCACGCATTCTCAGGTCATCAAGGACTGTGACTAAGGCCGTTTCTGTTCCGTGCTCAGGACGGAATCAAAATTGAGCCTCATCTAGTATTTTGTTTTCTTCTAGGAAGAGAGAGATGGATTTGCTAACAGCTCGCTCCAGAATTTTTACTGGATAAGGTAACAGTGAAATAGGCCTGTAGTTGGACGGACAGAGAGGGTCAAGTGAAGGTTTCTTAAGCAGTGGAGTCACTATTGCCTGCTTCCAGCCTTCAGGTACCTCTCCTTTGTCCAGCGACTGGCAACAGATTTGATACAGTCGCGGGAAGAGTTCTGAGCTGAATTCCTTCCATATTCTCTGCGGAAGGGGGTCCAGTGGTGAGCCGGAGGTGACACTCAGAGCTAATTTATTGAATACATCCTCAGAGGGGATTTGGAAGTGCTCCAATATAGCCTGTTGATCAGTATCAGTTTCCTCCTCCTGCTTCTCCAACAGCAGTGGTGTAGCTGGAGTATTTCCATCACTCATGCTAGATGCTTGACTTAATTTAAGCCAGTTGATAATTTTGTTAATCTTATCGTCAAAGTAAGCTGCGAGATCATCACAGAGCTTTTGTGTCGCTGTGATCTTACTGCTTGCACAGGCAGGTTTAGATAGGTCTCTCACTATATTAAAAACGGTTTTGGCACTGTTAGGAGTCTGTAGAATAATTTTAGCATAGTATTCAGCTTTTGACTTAGTAATTGCTGCTTTATATATGACCATTCGTGTTTTCAAGGCTTTTTTATCTGTTTCATCGTAACATCTCCTCCATTTTCTTTCTGCCTGCTTACATTCTTTCCGCATCAATTTCAGTTCCTCGCTGTACCAAGGGGCTGATTGTTTATTTCTATTTTTTAGCTTCTTCACTGGTAAGGTATGGACCAGAGTGTGATATATCTGATCACAAAAGGTCTGATAGTTGGCTTCCACCGATTTACTGGGATCGAAGGAGTTTTTTCCTGTAAGCAGTGGGATATGTTTGTTTTTTATCAGCCTGGTTCATTCCCTTCCCTGGCGGAGGTGCTCCGACGGGATTGCTCTGCTACTCACGTTAGGTAGAGTTAGCAGAAACTGAATCAGGGAGTGATCGGTCCACCATAAAGGTAGAACATCTACCACCTCCACCTCCGTGTGGTTGGCGAATACTAGGTCTAGGATATGCCCCCCTTGGTGTGTTGGTTGTGACACCAATTGCTGCAAACTTAAACTCTCGCATGCTTGCACTATTTCTTTAATATGCCCCTACATAAGGGTGAATTTCCAGGTTGATCTTACGTAGGTTATTTGGATAGGAATGGTTCCAAGACTTACTCACCAGAAAATATCAAATGACGCAGACACCCTTCTGAGAGCATAACGAACCAGTTTACTTCTGTGAATGCTGCTCATGAGCAGTAGGTTTAAAATGTCTAAACCCTCTGTGCAAGCAGGGGGTACCAGTGAAATTACACTACTGGGACTTGGAAAACAATTTTTTTATTTGGTGCAAGTAGCCTTGAGCTTGGTAGACGAGTAAGCTGCTGGAAAATTGTGTTAAGCGTTCCACATTTTTTCGCAAACACAACATGGTTCTTTGGATAAATTTGCATGTTTGTCAATAAAGTGTATTCGGATTTCCATACCAAGCAGGAAAGCAAACTCCTAAGTTTTTAGGTTTGGGTTTTGACAGTACAGCTGGTAAATAAACCTATTGCTAACAATTTACATGGAGTGGTCTTTGGATCGAATCCTTTCAACCATTGGCTTTCTTCGACCAGCCATTGTCAATTATGCCTTAGCTCAGTCCAGTGGAGTATTCTTCTGTTACGTGAAGCTATTGGTTGTCTGTCGGCCTCTCCTTGAGTGCTTGCATTGACCTGCATGTGTGACTACTTTACAGCTATAGCCTCTCTGTCCTTTCCTACGGATCACTGACAGAATATCGATAACAAGAATATCGACCTACAACAATATCGAAGTAAAAATATCGAATGCCAAAATATCGACTCCCTATCTACAAACAGGTAAGTACAAAAATATCGACTCCAAAATATAGTTGTAAAATATATAGTCAGTCAAAATATCGAATTTTTTAAATGTATTAAAAGTAATGTAAAATTAATGAAATAATATATATAATTAACTAAAACATACTTAAAAATACTTAAATAACTTTAAAATTAATAAATAATTAATGTAACTTAAAAAAAATAAACATACATTTTAATTTTTTAATACATAAATATATTAACGTAATATTTATAAAAAATATTCAATATTTTTAGCGTAGGATAGCGGGACGGTAAAATATACTATTACCACTTCAGTCAGTGCAACAGTAGGGAAAGCGTTGGATAGCGGGAGGGTAAAATTACTATTCCCACTCCAGACAGTGCAACAGTAGGGAAAGCGTTAGATAGCGTAGGGGTAAAAATTACTATTCCCACTCCAGACAGTGCAACAGTAGGGAAAGCGTTGGATAGCGTAGGGGTAATAATTACTATTCCCACTCCAGAGAGTGCAACAGTAGGGAAAGAGTTGGATAGCGTAGGGTAAAAATTACTATTCCCACTCCAGTGAGTGCAACAGTAGGGAAAGAGTTGGATAGCGTAGGGGTAAAAATTACTATTCCCACTCCAGTGAGTGCAACAGTAGGGAAAGCGTTGGATAGCGTAGGGGTAATAATTACTATTCCAACTCCAGAGAGTGCAACAGTAGGGAAAGAGTTGGATAGCGTAGGGGTAAAAATTACTATTCCCACTCCAGTGAGTGCAACAGTAGGGAAAGCGTTGGATAGCGTAGGGGTAATAATTACTATTCCAACTCCAGAGAGTGCAACAGTAGGGAAAGAGTTGGATAGCGTAGGGGTAAAAATTACTATTCCCACTCCAGTGAGTGCAACAGTAGGGAAAGCGTTGGATAGCGTAGGGGTAATAATTACTATTCCCACTCCAGAGAGTGCAACAGTAGGGAAAGTAATATTTTAATATTTTACTAAAAAATAATTAATTATCAATACTAATAAATATTATTAATAACACTAATTACCAATTATAAAATCTTTAATAATTAGTTTATTATAAATACAATACATATGATTTATTAAAAATTAATTACCTATTAATAAATCATTAACAACCAATTAATAATCATTACCAGATTTGTATAAATATTTAAATAAATACCAATTAATATTTCATTAACAATAAATTAATTATCAATACCAATTAATATTAATTAATATGTACTTAATTTCAATTAAATTACTTCCCACCCTATTCCCCTATAAACCCACATCCCACTACAACTATTTAATTAATATAATTAACATAATTACCAATTAATGAATTAAAAAAAATAATTACCAATTATTAAAATGTAATTACCAATTAATAATTAATTAACAATTAAGTAATTATCAATACCAATTAATATTTATTAATATGTACTTAATTTCAATTAAATTACTTCCCACCCTATTCCCCTATAAACCCACATCCCGCTACAACTATTTAATTAATAGAATTAACATAATTACCATTTAATCAATTAATTTTTTTACCAATTAATAAAATTTAATTACCAATTAATAAACAATAAATTAATTAGCAATACCAATTAATATTTATTAATATGTACTTAATTTTAATTAAATTACTTCCCACCCTATTCCCCTATAAACCCACTACCCGCTACGGAATTAAATTACGCAAAAATTAAATAACATAAAATTCATTGCTTTTAAAAAATTAAACATACATTACAACAACTAATATACACTTTTAACACATATACTAACATACAATACACTTAGAAAAAATTCGATATTATTAAAAATTCGATATTTTTTAATGCCTATATTATGTACTTCGATATTTTAACAATCGATATTACTTACCTTAATTTCGATATTTTTAACGACTATATTATGTCCATTCGATATTATGTCCATTCTATATTTTGGACTCGATATTGTGTCCATTCGATATTTTTGTTTCGATATTATGTCTGTTTACCCTTTCCTACATGTGTGTCTTTTCCTTGCTAAATGTGTTAGCACATTAAACCCAGACCTGTTGGCTTTGATAGTATTTGTTTTCCTTGGCTCTGTGCCCATATGATACTGCAGAGAAACTTCATTCCTTGGACTTCAGAAGCACTCTGTAAAGTAAAAGAGATAATAATAATAATATACTCCTATGGCATTGGTCACTGGGCTGATGGAACACGGACTATTTTGATGAAGCGGGTCAAGCGCACATGTTTCACTATGCTGATTCCACTGAAGGACACTTACAAAAGGTACACTTTAACATGTTGTCCAGCTTTGGGTGTGGAATGGAAAAAGTTGAAACACCTGACCAAACAAATAAAGCAAGACAGGGTATTTTTGTAAAGTGTGGTTGGAGCAGGCGAGTTGGTGAAGGGAGTAAGGAGAAGACGCAGAGTTACGCAGAAGATACAATAGAAGGACCTGAGGTTTCTGATTTGAGGAATGAACAGGCATCAGTTGAGCACAAAAAAAGGTTGAAGCATGGGACAGCAACATTAAAAGCTGGTGGAAAACAGTGGGGAGGAGGGTGGTACCAGTGTGAACCATTGTGTGAAATAGGTTGTATGACAGAAGCACGCTTGGCTAAGCCACACGTGCCTCTGCAGCACTGCTCCAACAACGAATGTGTCTTAATAACGCATTCCTTTACCATGCAATTTTGTGGTAAAAGCATAATTGGTAAAGGATATGCGTGGTGAAGATCACACCCCAGCCCTCCCGCCCTGAGCCCTAAAACTCGACCACACGTATTTAAAACTACCCCATTCCCAGACCCGCCCTTGATCCCTACTACTGCCCCAGCCCTGAAAACTGTCCCCCCGCACCGACCCCTAAAACCCGCCTCCACGTCCTTAAAACTTCCCTAGCCCAGGCCCCTGCCCTGAGCCCTAAAACTGCCCCAGCCCTGAAACTGTCCCTTCCCTCCACCCGAGCCCTGAATCTCAGCTCGATATTTTAAAAACGACCCCAGCCCCCCGCCCTCAGCCCGAAAAACTGACCCCTATCCCTGAAAACTACCCCAACCCCTCCCTGAGCCCTGAAACCCGGCCCTCTGCCCTTAAAACAACCCCGACCCTTAAAAACTACCCCCACTTCTAAAAACTACTCCCACTTCTAAAAACTACTCCAGCACCCCCCAAAGCCTGTCTCCAGCCCCACTTAGCAGACCACGTTCTTGAGCTTCCTCTCCCGATTCTTCCTGTGCTCACCCATCCATGCATCTAGACCGCTTACTGCCTTAACCACGCATATGCGTGGTTAAGGCAAGCGTGGTTCCGCTTGCGGGGTAAGGACAGGCATGGCTCATCCCGTGTTGCAAAGGCTGTTTCCCTTTGAAATATGTTGAAAAGAGCCAGAAAATATGGAAAACGGGAGTCACTGGATGACACCCAACATTCTATAAATCATAGAAGATGCATAACAGGAAGAGAATAAAAAATGTACACTGACATGGCAGCAGTAATGACAATGCGACCCAACCTCCAAAATTCAGGCCGATGTATTGTTTGAATTTACAACTTTCCAGGAGGATACCAACAGCAATACCTGGAAGAATGTCCTGGGAATATTGCTGATGGAAAGCATAGAGGTGTGAGCCAGTGATGTGGTGAAAAAGGGTGCTTTGCGTCAGGTATTTGTAAAGACTGGCCTTAGAATACCCCCACTGAGCTAGGGCAAACCACTGTGACTTTGAAGTTGTGCAAGTTCAACACCTTCACAAGCTACTATCTTTAATCACAAAAATAAAAGGGTCCACTCGGCTCAATATTACATAAAAATTAACAAAGGCAGTGGATAAATTCATTGAAGCGCTTAAGCATCATGATGAACTAAATTCAACCACTGAATTTAAAACTTTGTTTCCAAAATTATGAGAATTTTCCATTATCATCCACCTCTAAACCAAGCCTTAGCCTGCACAATTGAAGTCCAGAGCACGCATAATCACCTTTCCTGCTATGCTGCACAAGGGGAGCCTGTCTTAACCTTTGCCAAGAAGAGGAATCATCCATAAGCTTTTGCTCAAACACCCACTGTGCCGAAGAATCCATGTACAGCCCCTCATAGAACTTGACATTTTAGTTTTATATGCAGAATCTGCTGACCAAATGGTTGCAAGGATAGATTGGATCTTAACAATCACTTGCAGACTGAAGGATCAGTGCTTAATTTGAGCCGGTGGTTTCCAGTGCTTAGCACCAGCACTTAATTTTCAACACTGGGACACATGACAGCCACATGGTGGTGCTGTTTTCCAATTTTGTGATGAACACAACAACAGTTTTTTATTAATTCTATATACATTAAAATTACTAATATCTGCCACCCAAAGCTAGAAAAATAGCCTGGGTGGCAGGAATTACTCATTTTTAATGTATAAAAAGTCTGAATTGTGAGTAGTAGCGCAGTGGGTGGTGCAAGCTGCTGTGGTCTCCTCACAAGGACCCTGGCACATATTTATTTACAAATGAAGTACTGTGAAGGATGGCAGAGTTACTGCTCCTAGTGACATTTCCCTGCTGTTCACATAGATATCCACTGTGCTCCTTCTTTCATTCAATTGTTATGTTGTGTAGAGGCTCAGCCTGCCACGATTCTTCATAACGGCTGTCTTCCAGTCGCCTCGGTCTCCACTGCATGATTCCAAGGCTTCCTTGTGATGATAATGCATTGATGATGGCATTGCATTGAATCCATTTTCCAGGGTAGGTGAAGAAGTCTAAAATTATAGCTTCAGGAACACACGCTAAAAAGGCTAACATAAGAGCTTCAGCTCTTCAGGCATTACAATAGCATTGCCTGGGCTCAATTCACCTGCTACACTGAGAAAATGAGAATGCGGGGTAACAAGGATTGACTTTTCGATTTTTTTTTTTTTTCTTCATTTGCTGATCTGAGCTGGACCAGCAAATAAAAAGGAAAAAAAGTGGCTGCGTCATTTTGTAGGTGTGTGCATGTGTGGTGCGCATGCATGCAAAGATGCAAAAGGCTTTTTTCCTCTTTAGCATGGCTAAAGGTATTGGCAAAGGCTGTAGGTATCAAAGGCGAGAACTATTGGCTTTGCCAGTGCTGTTCCTTATGAAATCAGATAAGCCGTATATCTGTAAGATGCAGGCTATCACAGAAAGATTTTATTTATCTAAACCAGAGAAGAGTTGTATGTCACACTCTATGAAAGAGCCCTAACTTTGTCCTGCTGTACAACAGTAACCGAATCTATATTGAATTGGCATTCCGTGAATCCGGGTAACTGTTTTTTGTGCCTAGTTTATTATGTTGAGATCGATTTGGGGTGACAAATGCTAAAAAGGCAAGAAATAGAAAAAAGAAAAAAAGAAACCTAATCTTATCAAGAACAAGACAGTTCAGATTTACTTGGCCCATCCTCTTCCCTACATACAGATTTCTAGCAAAAGAGTTTGCCATATAAAGCGCTCAAGCCGCAGAAACGGCCCAGCCTCCAAATTGTTGTTGAGAGTTTTGAAACACCCTGTTGAGGAGGCTAAGTCCTTCTTAGATTTTTTGCACATGACGAGCCCATTTTTCTAAAGTTAAAAAATTCATTCATGTCATATAGTAGTTATATAGCCTGCAAAATCTCTTTCATTATATAGGACTGTTAATTATTCACACACCATTCAATCAATCAATCATGTCACTTATAAAGCGCACTACATACCCGCGAGGGTCTCAAGGCGCTGGGGGAAGAGGGGGGTGGTGCTGCTACTGATCGAAGAGCCAGGTCTTGAGGAGTCTTCTGAAGGCCAGTAGGTCTTGGGTCTGTCGGAGGTTGGTGGGGAGGGTGTTCCAGGTCTTGGCGGCGAGGTGGGAGAAGGATCTGCCGCCGGCGGTCGTTTTCCGGATGCGGGGGACTGTGGCGAGGGCGAGGCTGGTTGAGCGGAGCTGGCGGGTGGGGGTGTAGAAGCTGAGTCGTCTGTTGAGGTAGGCTGGTCCGGAGTTGTGGAGTGCTTTGTGTGCGTGGGTGAGGAGCTTGAAGGTTATCCTCTTGTTGACAGGGAGCCAGTGCAGGTCTCTCAGGTGGGGTGTGATGTGCCTGCGTCGGGGGATGTCGAGGATAAGACGTGCAGAGGCGTTCTGGATGTGTTGCAGCCGTCTCAGGAGCTTAGCCGTCGTTCCTGCGTAGAGGGCGTTTCCGTAGTCCAGCCTGCTGGTGACGAGGGCCTGGGTGACTGTTTTTCTTGTTTCGGTGGGGATCCACTTGAAGATCCTGCGGAGCATTCGGAGGATGTTGAAGCAGGATGAGGAAACGGCGTTGACCTGCTTAGTCATGGAGAGGGTGGGGTCGAGGATGACCCCTAGGTTGCGTACGTGGTCGGTGGGTGGCGGGGCTGTTCCCAGTGATGTTGGCCACCAGGAGTCGTCCCAGGCTGAAGGGTTGGAACCAAGGATGAGGACCTCCGTCTTGTCCGAGTTCAGCTTCAGGCGGCTGGTCCTCATCCATTCGGCGACGGCCTTCATTCCTTCGTGGAGGTGGGCTTTGGCGGTGTGAGGGTCTTTGGTGAGGGAGAGGATCAGCTGGGTGTCGTCGGCGTAGGAGATGATGTTGAGGTTGTGCTGTCGGGCGACGTGGGCGAGGGGTGCCATGTAGATGTTGAACAGCGTTGGGCTGAGGGAGGAGCCTTGGGGTACGCCGCAGATGATCTTGGTGGCCTTGGATCGGAAGGGGGCGAGGCGGACGCTTTGTGTTCTGCCGGAAAGGAAGGATGTGGTCCAGTCCAGGGCCTTCTCTTGGATCCCGGCGTCGTGAAGGCGTGTTCGTAGTGTGTGGTGGCAGACCGTGTCGAAGGCGGCTGATAGGTCCAGGAGGATGAGGGCTGCTGTTTCTCCGTTGTCTAGCAGGGTCCTGATGTCATCGGTGGCGGCGATGAGGGCGGTTTCAGTGCTGTGGTTGCTGCGGAAGCCGGACTGGGAAGGGTCCAGGATGTTGTTCTCCTCGAGGTAGCGGGTCAGTTGTTTGTTGACGATTTTCTCGGTGACCTTCGTGGGGAACGGGAGCAGAGAGATGGGTCGGAAGTTCTTGAGGTCCTTGGGGTCTGCCTTGGGTTTCTTGAGTAAGGCGGTGATCTCGGCGTGCTTCCAGCTTTCCGGGAAGGTTGCTGTCTCGAAGGAGATGTTGATTATTTTCCGGAGATGGGGCGCGATGGCTGTACTGGCTTTGTTGAAGATGTGGTGAGGGCACGGGTCTAGCGGTGAACCGGAGTGGATGGTGTTCATGATCTCGCTGGTGTCCTCGTCGTTGATGTTGGTCCAGGAGAGCAGGCGGTTGGTGGTTGTGGGGGCAGTGGTCTCGGTGGTTGCCGGGGCGGTCGTGGTGTTGAAGCTGTCGTGGATGTCGGCGATTTTGCGGTGGAAGAAGGTGGCCAGTGAGTCGCACAGGTCTCGCGACGGCTGGATGTCGTTGGTGTTGGAGCTGGGGTTGGAGAGTTCTTTCACGATGTTGAAGAGCTCTTTGCTGTTGTGTGCGTTGTTGTCTATTGTGACCATTGTGACCATTGTGTCAGTATATGGTTATAGCCAATTGCAGTTTTTTGCTTGTTAGCTGTCACAATTGGGTTTAATGAATAAATGTCTTTAAATTCATTGTTCTGGCGTTTCAGGATGAAAACTGAAGAGATGGGGTTCCCAGCAGTTTCAATTTCTGATATTTATTTTGCTAAGTCCTAACAATATGTTTGCACGGTCATGAAATATGTTGGTGTGATATCTATTATTTCATGGTCTCTCACTTGATGAATTCAGCATCCCTTTTGCATGCTTGATCTCTGCTTCTGAAAGTGCTGTGAATGGGGACAGTTATCGAATCCCTCTCTGTGAAGTGGGTCCATTTTTGCTGATCTCATTGAGGCCGAGCTGAACTCTCACTATCTCAGTTATTCATGTTCCCTTGCACAACCTGTTTGTCTGGAACAGTTGATACTCTGTAGAAACCTGAGGGCATCTCATAGTCTTGTTCCTCATTTGCTTTAAATATGTCAGATTACATTTGGGTGTGAGTTGTGCACTGGGTGTGCACTTTTGTGGTTTGTATGTAGTTGCTTTGTGTAGATGCAGTTATAACACGTTCGAAAATGGAGAGGTCTGCTCTATTAATCGGTTTTGACAAGAGAATTTAGAACGTGTCTAGATGGATCTGAAAGTGCGTGTTTGATTTGGTAATGCCAATTATTACCCACATAAAATATGAAGAGCTTACATACTCTGTACATGGAGAGTGATTTGCATCGTTGAGATACAGTACTACATAAATAAACTGAGGAACAGATAAGTTCACCACTGAAGCGGGTGCATTGTACTGATAATAAATGTTTATTAGTCATTATCCCACCCTTCTGATGTAGATAAATTCAGGACCATTAAGCTGAGCCACATTCAAATCTGTAAACCTTAATTGCATTCAGTGGCTGTATTAAACCACTTAGCTACCATTGCTGCATATTAACATGCCAAGGCTTATGGTTTCATCAAGGATCCACCGTTCGCATGCTGTATGCTGTAGTGAGTGGAAGAAATATTTGAAACGACACAACAACAGACCAGCGGAAGAGGAGGGCTGGAAAAAAGCCCCAGTATAGAATTTATAATTTTGATCAAATCACAACGTCTTTGATAACGCCAGACCTAAAAATTATTTTTGTGTTAAAATGTATGAACCAAAACATTCCAAAGCATTTTCATTAGGGAGCAGATCGAAAATTGACAAGACTGAATTACACTATCCTTCCATTAGGCACCTTTGTGTTAGCGTACATCCTGCTCTCTTGTGTGCAATCTTGTCTCCACAGATGATGCTGTGAAGTGGAGGTGATTCTCCATGCATACACCATCTTTCCCCCCTTTGTCCTGCCTTTGAGTTTCAGGGTGTTATATTGTAGTTGATGGACTAGCACTAACATCTGATTCTCCACATATTGAATTTCAATATCTACTTAAAAAGTGCAAGCAAATTTAACTGCATTTAACTGCATCTTACTAAGTTAGCAGAGTCCATGATGCTTGTGAAAGGTAGATGTATTTGTGTCTGATGACTACAATTGTGGCTTAGTGGCTAAGGGTCTTATTTAGACCACGGCAGAGGGTCCTCTGCTGTGCTTGGAGCTGGAGGACTTTCTGCAGTACTTACAAATCCACACCTGTCTGCCAGGGATCTCTATGTTGCGATGCAACCACCACAATGATGAGTTCTTTAAAGCATTGAAGATTTGGGAAGCAGGTACCATGTTAACTGCTCCTGCTCAGTAAACTTTATGTTCAGAAGAAATAAACATCATAAGTAGGAGTCCGTTTTCACCGAACAAAAACGAAATAGTCTTAATTTGCAAGGACTTTTGTCCCTGCGTGTGGGAGCCTTATAACGTTTTTCCTGCCTGTTTCAACCATGCTTCGAATCAGTGTCGGATTACCAAATAGCCAAAGTAGGCACCGGCCAATGTGCCCCACTCCTTTTATGGGCCCACGACAATGGATCAAAATAAGATTAATTTGATTTGTGAAAGAAAATTACAATCAAGCTTTCTTAAATGTTCTTTCCAAAAGATAGAAAAACTAATGAATCAACTCAAAGAAACAAAAACTTTACATTAAAGACTCTGTAGAGAAAATACTGTATTAATGTAATGTACCAATTAACAACTTAAAATGCATAAACCAGAGACAACAGATTCACATAACAGTTTGACTCTTAAAAGCTTATCTTCTGACATCTGTCAGTTTGTAGAAAAATCTGTGGATTGAGTATTAGGAGATCATTTGCGAGGGGGGCCCCGAAATTTCGACTGCTTAGGGGCCTCCACTGCTTCAAATGTTGGCCACCTGGACAGAAGTGAATGATGGTGGTCCTTTGTGGAGGGACCACATGATCAGGAGTTACCGTCAGCCTAGCCAGCGGTGACTCTGCTGATGGTAACCCAGTGATGCCCGTAATAGTAAATAGAGTGGGGGACCTGCAGGTTTGTCAGGGCTGGAGAACTGCTGGGTTCCAGTGTTCCTCCTGCTCCAAATCTAAAGGAAGTCCCTTAGTTTCTTATGTTGATTGGAGGACAAGATTAACCCTGGCATACCCCCTTGACTAAAGTGAATAATAACTTCTCCTCCACTTCCTGAATTGCCATAACTGCCAACTGTGGAAACCCCCACACAAAAGAGCATAATGTAATTGTAAAGCACTTTATAAAATATCATATTGACAACTTATTATAGAAATATATCACAGGCATTGTTGCGTTTATAATCTGATAGTAAATGCACGCTTCTCCTTAACTCATTTCCTTATTCTTGATACCCAAATGTCATGTCCTAGCACTAGCTTGCTCTTTGATTCGGTCTATGAGTGCATTGATGAAATTGTGACCACTTACTGACTAATTGTGGCATTTTGTTTACCTTCTTGTGCTTTCTTCAGGTGGAGTTGGTGAACATTGGAGGGACCGATATTGTGGATGGGAACCAAAAGCTTACCATGGGGCTCATATGGAGTATCATCCTCCACTGGCAGGTACCGCACCTTCAGTACTTTTGATGTTGACACTGATGTTTGTGAATACAGCGGCACCTCCCACCGCACCCTTTCATTCTTGTAAATTTTGAAACCAATGCTGAATGAATTTATTTGACACTAGGCGTATGTTTCTGGCTGAAAATGCCTCATTTAGCACCTGCCAGGAATTAAGAAAAGGTTTCCTGGAATGCATATATGTATTAATTACAGCGGCTTTATCTACGACCAGTGCGGAGAAATTTACAGTAGTAAATCCCACTCAAGGGGTGGGAAGCGGGTGTTACATGGTGCGGTTTGCATTCTAAGTTTGTCAACGCCCAGAAACAGGTTTATTAGGTGTCTCGGACTGTAATAGTACCTAGCACAGAAACACTTCAAAACAATACAACATGCCATTGAGAAGGCAATATTAATACCTTTTCAGAAATGGCGCAAGGGTTGTCAGTGCTTCTGACAAAATAGAATTTTTCTGGCTGGAGTGCTCCTCATACACAAACAAAGGCCTTAGACTGCTGCCTTGCCTAATCTTATAGAAGCTCCTGCCCTAGTAGCATTCAAAAACATGCAAACCCGAGCACAATTCAAATAACAAAATAGTGAGTAATTGGCAAAAAATAAACTATTGTTAGCCTTTAAGCCATTTCTGCCTATCTTTACATAAATATCTGAGATCATTCACTTGGCCACAGTTCATAAGGATTGTGATTTCATTGGTCAACCTTGTTTTAAGACCATTTTCTGCTACCAAAGATCATATCATGGCGCTTAGTCGCAGGCAGCCTGTGTCCCTAGAACCAAAATGTCCTGAAGGAACTTAACCTGGAACATCATCCTTGCAAACTATTGATTTCTTGCCAGATTTATTTAAAGAACTGAATTCTATTCAAGCAAACGTTTTGTCTTGTTTCATTAGATGTGAAAAATTCAAACGCCAAAATAAGAAAGATTGTGAGTAGGGAGTGGAATTTCTTTAGGTGTTGTTGTTCTCAACAGGATGTACAACGGAAAACAATTCCCTCTGAGATTTGCAAATATTTTTCAACTTGAGGAACATTTTTACATGTTTCCTAACACGTCTCCTTGTTCTTGCCAGCTGGCCTGTTTTACATTTTGCTTGCACAAAGTGAATTCATAATTTTACTGCGTCCTTGTACAGTGACGATTATGTCCATGGAGTATAAAAAGACAAGCCAACAGGATCAATAATAATTATTAGATATTGTTTTAAGAGAAGTTCCCTTCTTTGATATTTGCGAATTTTGCGGCACGTGTATTCTAATAGGGCAAACTACAGAAGATAAAAGAATTTTATTTTTTCAAAAGCCAGTAATAGGATAAATAAATGATTTATTCTGTATTACTGTGATTTGAAACTTTGAAGAGGGTGGGCTTGTCATGATTGATTGTTTTCTCCCTGGTGGGAACACATGTAGGGCTATCTCTAATGCTCTACAATTCTTTCTGTAATTTTGATCTCTCTTTTAGAGTCTTTCTTCTCTCCTCATGCTTCCAGCGGGTGGATTGACAACTTTTGTTGATTGTCCTGGTATTATGCCCATTTTAGGAACCTACCATTGGATGACAGGAAAGAATGTATGCCTCGAAATGCAGTTATGCGACTGAGGAGGAGGCCTGTACAGGCAGGCTATAGAAATGGACAAGCCCTAACCTCTGGAGTCACGGAATAATAGTCCTTAAGATCAACATAAGATATTCTTCTACTTATCTGATATCAGGGTGGGTAGCACAAGCAGGTCTTTGTACGTCAACCAAGCATTGATCCTGGGCTGTCATTAAGAGACATAGGGCTTGATTACGATCTTGGCGGATGGGATACTCCATCCCAAATGTGACGGATATTCCGTCCGCCGTATTACAAGTTCCGTAGGATATTATGGAATTGTAATTTGGCGGACGGGATATCCATCACGTTTGTGATAGAGTAACCCTGTCTGTCAAGATCGCAATTTAGGCCATAGTTAGGGTATGAAA
Source organism: Calotriton arnoldi (assembly GCA_963921515.1). Classification (NCBI taxonomy): domain Eukaryota; kingdom Metazoa; phylum Chordata; class Amphibia; order Caudata; family Salamandridae; genus Calotriton; species Calotriton arnoldi. The sequence goes on along the minus strand of CAWUFW010000672.1, from coordinate 2,053,084 downwards.
TGCAGTGGGCAGCATTTCCCCCAAAAGGCTGCCGGTTGCTTGGTGGGAAACGAGACTGGTGACAGTTGCGCGGTGCTGGCACGGCAAGTCTCTTGTCACATAGCTTGCAGATTTACTCCCAAATTGGCGAGTCCCTTTCCAAGACCCATATGCCAAACTCCCTTGACGCACTTGAGAGTTTTCTCCCAGTGCGTAGGGATATTTAAAACATTTCTGTGCATGGCCGTCATTGCTCCTGATTCACAAGGGGCGAAATTTAAAACCGTTTTTTTCGTCCCAAAAAGTTTTATGATATTTGTCCCTTTATTCTGAATGACAAACTTCAGACATTCCAGGCTGCCAGGGAATGAAGCTCATCCGAAACATGACATCTACAGCTACCATGCTACAACGGCATCTTGGACTGGGTGGCAACAACCTAAGTCACTTACTCTGGATTCCAAGCTACCACTAGTACGACAGGAAATTAAATATATAGTTGTATGTTGTCTCATGTTGTTACTTTAACTCAGATGACCAGTAGATCAGTGCCAATGGTCCTTGGCATGGTGATGCTGTACTATATAATCTTTTAAAAATATTATAAGTACACTGGAAAAAGAACCAGTCCCATCTGAATATATATGAGAACCTCTAAGCAGTAGCATACACTTTTGTTGCTAACATCCGGCCTAGGAGGCTGTCCGCGACATCTCTTTATGCCTTTTTTCTTTGACGCAGGACATCTGAGGTAGTAGCCATGTTTGGGTTTGCTACATGCCCATTACACCTGAAAAGAAGTACTTCACATCACTTGAAATCCTCCATTTTGTATAAAGCGGAACTACTGTAATTGCAGTAAGAGTTCCTCACAATGGAATTGATCACAAGGACAGGCTTTCGTGGATGATCTGCTGAAGGCCAATAAATTTGGGGGCATTGAGATAGGTCTCATGGTTGTGCCTTAGGGAAGAGAGCTCATGCGTTCAGTCATCACACTCTGCTTGACACCTTTTTTGGAGTTTGCGGTGTTCATTTGAGGCTCACCAACTACTTTTGCATTTATTTTTATTTATGTTTACTTAAGCTGTTTGATACAGCGCAGATCTAGCTCGTGGGAGTAGTAGATCCTTTAACACAGAATATTTTTACTGCTTCTGGAGCATCCTATGAGTCTGAATTTAAGAGGAACAATTTACATCACACAGATACCTGCAGTTATCTGTAGCCACAATGAGGACTGGCCAGAATGTTTAGGTTTTGTTTACCTTTCATGACTAAATTGTAGATTTTATTTTTTTAAAGCGAATAATAGTGAATTTATGCGATTCTGTGGCTAAGGGCTTACTGTATATTTATGTATTTGCCACATTTGCCTTATAATTTGAAGATTTCACAAAATAATGTGTTTGTAACTGAAATGGATGAAAATAATGCTCCCAGAAAATGGGCTGCATAATTGCATTTTTTTGTTGCATATTATAGATAACCTTGCTAAATAATTCGGTCCTTCAAGCTGCATAATCGTTGTAGCTTTGCCAGTTGTAAAGCTCTGCAGAGTGGTTTGTGGGCTCTCATTCTGATGATGAAATCTGTATTTCACAGGAAACAATGATATATTTTTCATGTTTCATATGAGTTTTGTACCCCTGCATTATGTACAATAAAAGCACCCAAACATGCATGATATATATTTAAACAACAATTTTGGCTAGCATATTTCAAATTCTTGCTACTCAGAATACAGGCACCCACATGTATTAGTAATGGCCCTAGTGACCAGAGAAGCTACATAACCTCTCATATCTTTGTATTGTACTTGTGAGCCAGTGCTTAATTTGTAAAAAATAAAACGTAAGCGCCAGGGCCCTCATCAGGAGGCCACCGTAGTTTGCACCATACATTGCCACTGTACTTAAACAACTACTAACCATCACACTGCTACAAGTGTGACAATTCAGACTATTCGAATCCGCCAAAGCTTTAAGAATGGCTTGGGTGGCAGGTATTAGTTGTTTTTAATGTATAGTGAATTAACAAACAGTTTTTCTGCTCATCTTTAAATTGCACAAACAGCGCCACCACGTGTCCACTGTCATAAGTGCAGGTTCTAGCAATTAAGTGCAGGTGCTGACAATTAAGTGCCAGTGCCGAGCACCGGAAACCACCGGCTCAAATTAAGCACTTTCGTGAGCAGTTAAGGCAGTCAAGTAGAAGTGCTGTCTGAAAGTTTAACAACATCTAGATTACAATTTATTAGGGACTTGTTAGAGTCAAAAAGTGCACAATAAAATGGAACAGGGTTGCATGCAGGCCCATCTGAATGATGAAAATTATGGAAACATCTGTCTGTGCTTAATTTCAGGTGAAAGATGTCATGAAGGCCATCATGTCGAATTTGCAACAAAATAACAGTGAGAAGATTCTTCTGAGCTGGGTTCGACAGTCAACGCGGCCCTACAGCCAGGTCAATGTTTTAAACTTCACCACAAGCTGGACGGATGGACTCGCCTTTAATGCTCTGATCCACAGGCACAAGTAAGCGAGAAACATCTCATCCGTAAATGTCCTTGTGTTCATGACGTCTTCGCTTTCTCCAATACCATTGCCATACAAGTTGTGCACTGTGCCCATTTAGAAACAGTACAGTTCAATGCATACATTTATTCGGTATTTATTGTGTTATACAATAAAAATGTAAAAGATTGCGTAGAAAGGGTGGCTCTAAATGTTATAGGTGACTCTATCGAAGTACAATTTTAATACATTTTTTATTTTATGTGAAATGCAAACCGTGCACAAAGACCTCATCTGCAGCACTACATTTTTTTTTCTAGATTCACCCTAAACATGAAACTTATGCGGGATACTTAAAAGGCGTGCTTAGATACAATAATATAATCTCATTTGGGTAACAGCAAGATGATGATGATTCAAGCAAAAATAGGTTATTGTTCCTTTTATAGCTGATAATATACCCAGTGCTGGATTAAACCCTGCAGAGGCCCCTAGGCAATCGAAATTCCCCCCCCCCGAAAATTAACTCCTAATACCCAATGCACCGGATTTGTTTTACAAACTGACAGCTGACAGAAGATGAGCTTTTAAGAGACAAACTGTTATGTGAATCTGATGTCTCTGGTTTATGTACTTTAAGTTACTGGGAGAGGATGCAGCCTTACGGCTAGAGCGGTCGACCTCGAAGCTGGGGAACCAGGTTCGAGTGTCGGCAACGACGCTCAACATCCTGTGATTCTGGGCAAATCACTTAATCTCCCTGTGCCTAACAAAAAAAATTAATGTGTCCGTCTGTAACAAAACTGGTGCTCATGTAAAACGCTCTGATACCTGATATCTTCAGGTCTAGTTCGCGCTATATGAAACTCTAAAAAAAGTTGTTAATGAGTACATTATATTAATACAGTATTTTCTCTATAGAGTCTTTAATGTAAAATTTTCGTTTCTTTGAGTTCATTTATTTTTTTCTATTTTTTGGAAACAATATTTAAGAAAGCTTGATTGTAATTTTCTTTCAAGATCAAATCAATATTATTTTGATCCGTTGTCGCGGGTCCACTTAAAGGAGTGGGGCCATAGGCCAGTGCCTACCTTGCCTATTTGGTAATCCGGAACTGAATATACCTACTGAATGGTACAGTGGCAAAGCCATCAGAATAGTGATCTTTTTATACTCGCAGGCACAGTTATGAAGCTGTTTCAGACTAGGGCTCTGAGCAGTTTCTTTAAATCGTGCAAGAAGAATTATGTCTATTCTGGGGATTTGAAAACGTCCTGCTCTGATCAGCCTTTTGAATGATGTGATCCATAATGACACTGTCCCCTGATGCCAGGCCAGTGAAGGAGGTGGGTAACCATGCCAGACCTAGATGCGGGCTGTATATGTCAGGTGCCAACGCACGGAGAAGGTAAATCGGTTCCTTCTGTCGTCCATCAACTGGATGCTTGGGAACCTACATAACCAGAAGATGGAATACCTAGATGTGGCTATTGGCAAGTCCAGTGTAGTAGAAATCCAAACAAGTTGATAAAGAGCAAAAAAGTGATGGATGGAAGGAAATAGTAGACTCAGTCTTAATTATTGGGAGCTATTCCATCCCTTTGCTTTTCAACTTGCCTGTGCCATTATGGATGGGGACTAGCCATATGTAAATTTAATAGTGGCCCTGTTCCAAAATGAAGAGTGAGAGGCAGGCTTCAAGGCCTGGATGGAAGCTGTGGATGGATTTGAATCCTGGACTTTACTCTTTTTTTGGAACAGCACCAGTGCTAAATTTACAAATGGCACTTCCTTACATCCAACACCTTTTTGCTTTTTCTCATCTTTTTTTTATTTTGAAATATTGTTGTCAGGAAATAAGGACACACCTTTAATCCAAGTCCTTTCTAATGCAGTAAGGTTTTTTTTATTTTTTGCCTGCATCCTCTTCTCCTTTGTTCTTTCTTATTTCACTGCAAGCATTCAGATGATATATTTTCCATTAGTTAATACATTTGCTGTAATTGTCTTCTGTGGTGGAATGGAGTAAGTATCAAAAACTGAACAGCCAAGCATGCCCGAATCCTCAGCATAAGAAATGTGTGCCGTTGGTCATAGTTTTGCACTGGTCTTGTTTGCACCGAATTGTTGATAAAAGTTTGTGTTTTAAAATAGTACCCTCCCCAGGAAGGCTACTGCCTTTGTCAGATTTGATTTACGGGCATGCTCAGATAATTATTTGTGCAGCTACCTCGCAATACAATGGTATTTCGGTTTTTTATTTATCTATATGGTGATGGATTAGTAAACAAAACAAGCATTTGCAATGCAATAGGTCTCGCATTTTGGGAGCTTATAAGCTTTTAGCCATGCAGCACATTATATTGGGTGCTGTACTATTTACTGTTCTTTTCGGCGCAAAACAACTGGTTACATAAAGCCGAATCCATCGCCATTCTGTTGAAAAGCGTCGGCCATCTTATGTGTGAGTAATCCCACGAAAGATAGCAGATTCCGCCATGGTTCAGTTGTAAATTATTGGCCATGTTTGCGTCGGCTATATTACGTGTGGGTGATCCCATGAAAGATGTTAGAAGAGGAGTTGAAAAAGCGCTCTGATCCCTTGGGGTGGAGTACACTCAATGTGATTTTTTTTTTATACTAAAGCACCCAAAAGACAAATACATGAATGCGGGAAAGCCATTTTTTTTTTGTTTTAACAGAAAAAGCACATAATTTGCACTAAATATCAACGCCCCTGCACCCGTTAGAAGAGGAGTCAAAAAAACACTTCGATACCTTGGGGCGGAGTTTGTGTTGTTATTTATTTTTTAAATCAGACACATAAATTACAAATAGATGAATGCGAGAAAGGCTTGCAGGGGGTCATAAGCGCCCTGGGTAGCGTAAACAAATAAGTACATCAATTACACCACGCTTGGGGTGGAGTTTGCACAATGTAATTTATTTTTACAAATAAAGCACATAAATTGCACTAAATATCAAGCTTTCCTGCTCCGGTTAGAAGAGGAGTCGAAAGCGCTCCGATACATTGCGGCTGAGTTCGCATGATTTTATTTATTTTTTAATTAAGCATATAGATGACAAATACATGAATGCGGGAAAGCCTTGCTGTGGGAATGAGCACCCACGGTAGTGTTAACAAACAAATAAGCACATCAACTATACCTCATGTAGGGAAAGCCTTTCTGGGGGATTATGGGCTGGTAGCTAACATTCTGAACAGCCTTAAGAAAAAAGAGTGCACTGACACAGACATACATAAACAAAAGAGTAGGGGGACATGTACCAGGGCAGTCCCCATAAAAGTCAAAATACACCCAAATCCAGGACAACGAGCAACGTTTCCCCAATGAAAAGAAAGCAATTTTGACAGGTACAGGAAGGAACAAATAGCAGCGGGGGGCATGATCTAAGCCCCCCAGAGTAGATACAGCATGCCTCGCAGAGCAGCGCATGCGCTGCTAGGGTCGACCTAAACACAAGTAAAGCAAAAGTGCTTTTTAAAAAAATATAAAAAAACAAAACAGATGAACAGGTTGCGGGTGTTGGTGATTGGGGATGAAGAAACATGGTTGGTGGGGCAAGAGGCAAAATGAGAGATGAAACATAGGGAGAAGGGAAAAACACTTCCCAAACAGCATTATTGAGCACAGGGGCACATGGGCATGGGACAGCAACACAAATGTGGGTGTGGAGAGATGCACATGGATGAGAGATAGCAATGTGGGGGAGCACACAGGAGTCAGGTGCAAAAACATGCAATCCCATAGAGTGCTTAAACAAAAAGAAAAAAGTAGTTCTCCAAACGTGAGCAGGTAAATTATAGAACCAGCCAGTTGGAGAGAGATGGTAAAGAGGCTATGCTCTGTGGGATGGAAAAACACAAGATTGACAAGCTGGAACTCAAAAAGCCATTGAATAAGAAGTAGACAAATGAGTTTGACAGTAAAGCCAACCAGTGGTAAACAATGGGCGGGGTACAAGGCATTGTATGTTCTTAGTAAGTCACAATATGTCTTAAAATAAGTAAGGGTGATATAAGGAAGGAAGAAATGTGAGCAGAATGATGGGAAAGCACTGAGAGAGTTATGCTTAATTCCCTAAAATATCATCGACCTCTCCTCTTAAGCATGTGGGTCCCCAAAGTCCCACACCTTGATTCACTTTGTTTGGGAGCTGTGCTTGACACCGTAGGGAAAAAAAACCTGTTGCCTTGTATCACTTTCATTTTGCATGGTTTCTCAATGATGCCAAATGCCTATGCCTAAAAGTTTGTGGATTTCTTGTACCAACTTTTTCTATATTGATTTTCTGCTCTTACATCTGTGCGAGGCAAGATAGGCTTATCATTTCCTTGTGTCTCCTCTTCCGTATTTATCTTTATTTTCATCCAGCTTTTTCTCATCCAAAGCTGCCAACAACTCCTTTTGTCCACTGATTAATGTAATTACTCAGCAGTCCAGTGTTTAATTTGTAAAAAAAATAAGTGCCAAGGCTCTCGTCAGGAGGCAGCTTACACCAGCCCCTTTCTCCTGTTAGTGCCGCCAAAAACAGAACCAACTACTAACCATGAAAGTGGGGAGAGGATGTGGCATTACGGCCAGAGCTGCAGACTAAGGAGCTGGGGAACCAGGTTTGAGTCTCGGCGTTGGCTCAACATCCTGTGATTCTGGGCAAATCACTTAATCTCCCTGTGCCTACCATAAATAAATGTGTCCTTTCCCGGTGTTCAAGAAAAGCATCGGTATTGATGATTAAGTGCTGGTGCTGAGCACCGGAAACCACCCGCTCGGAATAGAGCACTGCCGCAGTCAAATCCTTTCTACTTCCCTCTGTAGGCCCTTTTTTCGTGACTGCCTTGAACTTTACGTCCTGTTTCTCCCTCATGGGTTGCCTTTCTGTGATTGTGTATCTTTTAAGTGCACTCCACTGTCACGCTGCAGTTGAGATTGCGTTCTAGCCAGTTTTAGATAGCTCCATCCCCTTGCCTGCTTCTCTTCTGTTCACATTGGCCAGGTCCACATTGACTTCAGCCCAACTTAATACAGCATTCACCTGCAGCTGCTGGGCGCCCCCTCCACTCACTCTCTCCACTCACGTCTGGTACTTGTTGGCGCATCTACACCCAGGGCCTTGCTGCTCAACCCTCCCCCTGGTTGTGCCTGAGGACAAAGAGCTTCCTCCATCGATCATCTGCAATCTTACCCACTGATTCTGCTTCAGAGAGGTTTCCTCCTGTGATCACACTTCATACACAGCATCACAGTGTGTTCAGACCGCACCCGTCATCTCACCATTGGTTGCTGACCTGCTTCACTTCAGGCTCTGAGTCCTGCTAGTGGCGCCTTAAAAGGAATAAGCATTCAGTAGTGCTCATTATGGTTTCTGCCAGGGCCACTTCCATGTTTGATTTCTACCGACGTGAGACTTGAGTGGATATTGCAAACAGGATAACGCTGAATACGCTTTGTTTTTCCACTCCATAGTGAAGAAATTAATTCCAGGGACTCCCATTAAGTGAGATGCAAATAAAGGTCCTGTTTGGGATTTCTGTTGTGAAAAGTTGTTGTCCATTCTGCAGTAGCTGTAAGACTAGTCCTTTCTGTGAGAGTTGGCATCCATCCTTTCCTTACCTAAAAGGGATAGAGTCTACCATCACTTGATTTCAGGGAGGTGCAATTCAGCATCTGTTGAGTAATAATTTTCATCCCTGTTTGTGAGGTCCATCCCTAGGTATTCAGCACTAAAAGTCGTGCATTGTATTAATCATCTTCATATTTCCAACTCACATAAAAAGCACCCTAGTAAAAAGCTAGTGTTTCACATTTTTGAGTTATGTGACACTATTTCAATTTTCAAGGTTGTACATTTGTCGTGAAACTGCTATCAGCGTTTTGATACCTTACTTTAGCAGATCCATAAGTATTTTGCACTGCGCTAAACCGTTTCTTCTATCCTTGGTGCAATGAGGTATGCCTGGGCAATTTATCAGGTTTATCTTTCCTTGCCCAACGTATTATGCCTTTGATGTTTTCTGTTGCTAGAAGAGGTGAAATTGCTTTTGTTCACGGTTATTGGTTGCTTCTGGGTGATTTGCTCATTCTGGTAATTCTCTCAGTACTTACCGTTAGCAGTCACTAAAGCCAAGGTAGAGGTGCACCCTTAATCTTGACCTCAAAATATCAATGAGTCACAATAGCGAGGAGAGAATATTGAAAATAAAAATATTGACCAGTAGGTAAGTCTATATTTTCTCTTCTTAACTCCACATATATGTCCCTACGTGATGCATATATCTTCAAGCACTGGGACGCTTCTTCGAAAAACAGCTGCACACTATACAGACCAGTATTGTATTGTATTGTATTCAAGGTGCATAGATGTTGTGTTAGGAATAGTACATCTATACTTCTGTATATGCTCTTCCCTTTCGAAATATTTATTGTACTTGATATTCTTGTACCACGATATTTGGGGGGGTCGATATTTAGTAGTACAATCGCCTACGTGTGGGTTGTACCAATATCTCTCAATTTCTAATGTTTGTTGGTTGCTTCCAACTTGTGTTCTCTGATGACAGGTAGTATGTTATTACTATGTTATTTTTGTTTACATATTCCTTCATCCATGCACGATTTTCCTATTGCACACAGTGTCTATGTATTTTCCGTTTCCAGTGGAAATTATTATTGATTGTAATGCTCTAATGTCACAATGGGATTGATTATTTTTCCGTATGAAAAGGGGACTGTGCCCTATTTAAGCACTTGTCAAGGTTTGTGTTAAGTTTTTTCCTAGAATATAAAGCACTGAGAATCACTTTTTTTTAAAATTAAAGTGTTATTTGTGCTTGTATGTTTTCATTTGTAAAGTGTTTATTTTTGCTTGCAAATTGGAAATATTGTGGCTGTCCATCCTTCATTTCAAAATATGTTGGATCGCCTATCATTACATTTCTTAGCTATGTATAGAGGATTGGGACGTCCCTTTGAGCAGAACGACCTTAAAATGCACGGTTTGCATTTTTTAAAGCTATTTGGTGTCTATTTCTCCTCTGATTATAATCAGAAATAAAATATCTACTTAAACCAGGAAATCCATCTTTCCATCCTCACACTCTGCTGTCATTTATGATGTGATGAAACACCCTAGTCCTCCTGTAAGTTACATATTAATGGAACAGACATTGGCCAGCGCTGGGGTTGACAGAACAGCTTAAAGGGCATATGTTTGCAAACTCTACTTAAAAGGTTTGCCAACTAGGTTTTTTGTCATCGTTTTTTTTTTTTTTTTTTTTTTAATATACTGAAAATAGTCACCTTTATATCTTCTTTAATGCTTCATTATATCTTATCAAGGGTCAATTCTGTGTAAAATTAACTATTTAAATATCGATTCACAACATAAAAATGAGGTCAACAATCCGAGGAGAAACAAAACGTCAAAAGAGTATAGCATTCAGTTTCCAAAAAAAGTATGTTACATAAATTATCAGTGTCAAAGCTGTATAGGGAATCCTAGCCTTTAGTTGTTAAATAATATGGGAAGTGGGTGGGGAGTGAGTGAGACCAAAGGGTCTTCATACATGCTATTAAAGGGAAAGGAGTATTTCTGGTTGTGAACAGAATTGAAAATTAATGTAGGGTGTTTTTGAAAGAAAATGTGCAGAATAGGATTAGGACATATTTTATCTTGTATGGTTCTGATGTCACACAAGTGAAATTATTTCCTTTAAAAATTATGCACAATGTGGAGCGTTTATGCAAGTATCTCACTTTTATCCATTTTCAGACCTGAACTGTTCAGTTGGGCAAAGGTGATGAAGATGTCTCCAAGTGAGAGACTGGAACACGCTTTCACCATTGCCAAACAACATTTGGGGATAGAAAAACTGCTGGATCCTGAAGGTAACTTATGTGTCACTTTTATGTAATGTTCTGTTGTTCACACTTAAGTCAGTAGTTTGTGGGTGAGCCAGTCCCAGGAGCTCCTTTCTCAATGCGTTGAGTTTCATTTCAACTGAATTGTTTCCTGAAGAAATTCTAGGTTCCCTCTAGTTTCACTTCTGTGCCAACTCTAGCATCACATCCATCGGAATGTTAGATATAATGGATGTGGAGCTGGTGGCAGTTTGTTCTGTTAATTCCTTTGGAGTTGTTTGGTTGTTGCTTTATGCTGGCGTCAGTGTGGATTAGTAGAGATGAAATTCCTCACACCATGTTATAGTTTTGGCGGCCTCCCTTCTTTTGTTTTCTTACCTTTTGGTTCAACCTCTGTTTTTCTTCGATGGATTCTGATTCTGTCAGCCCAGTAGAAGTTCTTCAAGTGTTTATTCACCAAGAGACCAGCAGGGCCAGCTGGTTGTTTATGCACTTAAGAGTCTTAGAGCATTGCTGTGCCCTTTCACCAGACTGTGAGGAGACTGGTTCTAGTGATGGGCATAGGACCTTTACCTGTATCTCTTGGAGAGAAATCTTCCAGCCCTCTTTGGATAAAATCCACTCATCTCTCTGCCCTCTCATCGTATGGTGTCTGGTGATTCACTGCACTGTGGCAAGCCATTCCAAATTCCTTGTCCTTGGAGAAACTTCTGGGACTTCTTCTCAGATGCTTTGTTGTGCTTTCACCTTTGTCTGGTTCCTAGTTGGAAATCATTGTTAGCCAGCCTTGTTAGAAGCCAGGACTGACCATAATCAATCTGCTCGCATACCTGTCTAGAGATGGCTTATAGCTGCCGAGGGTATCTGGCATGTATTGAGGCTCAGTTCACATTCATGTGTTTTGATAAGGTTCTTTTAAGGTCTGTAAATTACAATAATCCCACTCAAGAAGTCTCTGCTTTTTCCTTGGAAAATGCACTTTTTCTGGGTGAGTTGTTGTCCTTCCTCTCAATCATTAAAACCTAAGGCGAAAGCCTTCAACCATGCTTCTGTTTTGGTTTGAATTGGAGAACCTGGTACTGCAGTTTGATTATCGCTGTCTTACTGCCAGCTCATTCAGTATTAGCTAAATACCCCAACTGAGCCAGTGGACTGTATTTGTCTGGACTTTTGGAGAATATCTGCTGCACCAGCAAAGAGGTAGCACCACTGGGCCCATTTACTTTGATCTTGATTTTTCCTGGCACTACACCTCAGAATCATTTAATTGGTCATCCAATGGACCTTGAACTGTGCCCAAAGGGGTCAGATATAGGGGATCCAATGCAGTTATCCAATGAGGACCAGAAATTGGGTAACTGACTCACAAGCTTGTAATTAGATTCATGTATATGACTCTCAATAATACACTATACAGGTACAAGATTATTACTGCTAGACCGAATCTCTTGAAGAAATTCAGCCAAACAAGTAATTCTGTTAAAGCAATGCAAAATAGTAACATTAGTACCTGTTGACTAGAGACCTCTTTGTTAGAATTCCCATCCCTCATAAATACTGTTGGAATGCACACTCAATCACTGGAGACAAGTCATACAGAAACGAGATTTTTGAATGGTTATAATTTATCAGTAACTTAAGGAGGTAAATACATCAATCTCAGGCATTTGAATTTAAGAGTATAGAATAATCAAATTTCTCGTTCTCAGGCCATCAATTACCAAAGTTCTAGAGGGAGAGTTCAGGAAAGGACATGGATCATATCAGGTCAGAGATTCTCTCCCAAGGGGGAAAGAAGTCCAGGAATAGCGCACACAGCGTTTGCACCAGCCAAGAGTCCGCAAGTCCGAAACCTGTCTCTCTGTCCAATAGGAAGCAATCCTCAGTGGAAAGGTGGCAAAGTGCTGAAAAAAGTGACAAAAAGAAAGGGGGTATGATGATGTATCCGATCATCAATCCAACCCTTAATATAATTTCCTAGTTCCGGGGTTACATCTCCTGGGTCACCTCATCTGATCAGGCCACTCAGTCCATTGGTCAGTTCATATAGGATGATTGTCATGCAGCATAAGAAGACCCATTTTATAGGAAAAAGGTGGAGATCATCATGTAAGCTGTCGAAACATTCAAAATGTATAATTATAAACAATAGGCTTTCAGCAGAGGCCTATGTGTGAGTTGAAAAGGACAATTTCTCACAGCAGATGTTCCCAAAGTAGCAAAATAGTTGCGAATAGTCCTGGTATGTGCATGGGAACTCTTATTATGAAACATAGTTTCATCTCACATTGCAAGTGTATGAGGCTTTCTCATGAGAACAGAATCGAGCAAGAGAAAAAAATGCAGGCCCAAATTGAATTTTAGTTAATGAAATACACGATGTAAATTAAGGGAAATACATATTTCTTTCTAAAGTTTCTAAACCTTATATTCTTCCTGAATTCTATGTCACTTATAAAGCTTTTTAATTCCATTGCAATTTGCACATGTAACTATGGCACATTACTACATTTCAAAGGTACGAACTTTTACAATTATTTCAAAATGTGAAGTAACTAAATCGTTTCTAGTAATTCTCATTAGCACATGTTGTATGAAGATCATTCTCTGAAAGTTTCAGTGAAATTGGTTGTAGCATTAACGTGCAGCGCCATTTCTTTTTCTCGGTTGGTGCACACTTACCGTGAACAAAGATAGTATTAAAACAACTCTTCAATAATTGTTTATAAAGTTATCTAATTTACATTTAGTCCTGTTAATTCTTCTCATATATCATTATTCAAATAAGACTGGTTAATGAAACTTCCACAACATGCGAGTCGTCCCTTTCACATTCCTATTCCACATTAAGGGCCAGATTCCGATCTCGTTCGGAAAGCAAACCGAACGACTCTTGTCCGGAATGCTTTCCGTACGACTCGTGTCAGGGGAGTCCGACCGATCAAGTACAATGCATTTCAATGCATCCGGATACGATTCGGTCGGACTCTCATTGACTTCAAGGGGATCCTGTGTCACGAACGCGTACACAGGCTCCCATCGACAAAAGGGGTGGTTGGGGATCATCGTGCACCCTGTGGCGGGCACCCCTTGGTGCCTGCCACACTGTGCATGGTCTGACCGGGGGGACCCATGGGTACCCCCACGGACACGATTCAGAGGGCCCCGGGTGAAGGGGGGCCTGCTATGGGCCCCCAAAGACCGATTACGGCAGCCTTTTCGATCCGGGCAAAATGAATCGTAAAGGCTGTCCGAATCGTTCATCGTACTTGGTAGCTTGGAAACCCCACTCCATAGAGCTGTACGATTCGGATCCGGAGGGCTCTATCTCTCCGTATGCCTTCCGGAAACGATTCAGTCAGCGCTAAGGGTTTACAGGCATTGTACTTGGTCATTCGGAATTGGGAACGAGTCAGGCGGAAACAAGGGCTCCGGATCAGTGTAGGTAAAACCAAATCCGATTTGGAGCCCTACCGAGCGAGATCGGAATCGGGCCCTTAGAGTACACCATGAAAATTTAGTAAACACAAACCTATGTTATTCAAACGAGCATTTTCACTTAGTCTACACACTTCTGCATGCTTTTACGATGCAGTAACTGAGTTTCTTTATGATCTATTTCTCAATATTCTTCAATGTATAATGAGCACCAATTGTGCACGTTTGCCGTTTTCTTTCAAAAGGTGTCAAAATCGGTTTTATGTGTCAAGCAGGGATTCAGCAGTTTATCTACTTCATCAAAGGACAGAAAGATGCCCTGCACCCAGGAGGCTCAAGAATCTGTTAGCAATAATGACTAGAACCAAACCAAAGACATCTGTTTAGTAAGAGTGTTGCGGACCTGAGGTTCGAGTGTTGTCAGCCAGTATTGCCCTGACCTGATCTGTACCGCCCCTGAACAGGATTATGTTTTATTTTACTACGGACCTTGAATCAGCATCATATTAGCTGAGGCATCTTGCTCTGAATTTGGACCCATTTGAACTGTCTTTCAGGTGTTCCGGCATAAAAGTGCAAGTAGATCCGATCCCTCAATTCCAGTTTTGCTGTTGCTTCTGAGAACCAGAGAGTGCCCTTCTATGCTGCCCTTGCAACCACTACCTGGAATCCCTGTCCAGGACTAGCTGTTCACAAAAAAGGTTCCTGTAAAAATGTTGCATCTCTGCTGGATATACTGTGGGGCTGGCCCATTACCAGCAAAGATCTCCTGCTGCTACTTTAGAGGCAAGTTGGGGGAATATCTGGTGTCACAACCCTCTGCCTCATACCCGGTCCCTGACCATAGGAGAGCACAGTTTTCCTACTGAACATTGTAACTTTGTCTTTGGACTTTACTGTTGGAAGGAATCACACTTCACTTTTGTGTTTTGAAAACATTTTTGTGCTTCATTGAAATTTTTGGTACATTTTCCGCTGTCTGGGCTTATACACAAAGTTGTCCTCCAGTGCTAGTGTCACAGCTGAGAAATTGTCACAAGGTACACGTTATGTATCATAGCTTATCTGATTGTTTCATAGCATTCTCTCGTGCACGTTTGTTCCATTTACTGGTGACTATTAACAATATCACAGTAAGACTGGAATGCAGAGGTTTCCAGTGAGAGATGAGAACTCACAATCCTTCCTGTGCCATTGACTATGAAGTTGTGTCGACTTGTATATTGGCAACAGAAGGTGGGCGATAGAACCTTCAGGTTTGTTGTGAAGTCTTGAATGCTCGACCTGTCTGCCTTTACAGAATCATATGCACCAAGTGTTGACTGAATGTCCATTTAAAGTCCACATATACCTGAGGCAACAGTGTGAAACCACTGTTATTCACTACGGATACTGCCTAGTAGCCACAGACTACCCATGACCCTAAGAAACTGCCTAACGTTATTGCTGATTGATGATTGGACTATATATGCCCATTTAGTAATAAGTGATAATGAAATATAAAACTTGTCCTACTGTATCACTGTGAACTTGCATCACCATTCGTTGGTGATTCGACCAGCAATTTTTGGAAGAACTAAGATTCTAATGTTCTCGCAACCAGAGTACAATTGATGGATTTGTAATGTAGGGAGAACATGAACCTCTCATACAAACAGTGCAAAGGTTCAGAAACTCTCCTTTTTTCTGTAATTGTGAGTTTGCAGTGTGTGGTAGTACGTGACCCAGGCCAACAGTACCTAACTTCATTTTGCTTTACCCTTCCTTGGCTAGATGTTGCTGTTCCCCTGCCTGACAAGAAGTCCATCATTATGTACTTGACCTCCCTGTTTGAGGTTCTTCCGCAGGAAGTGACAATGGAGGATATCCGGGAGGTGGAGACTCTTCCAAGACGGTTCAAGGTTGAGTGCGAGGAGGAAGTATTTAATAAGGCAAAGGTATGCTTTCTTGATGTATGTCTGTAGCTGTCATTTTCTGCTGCCAATCAATGTACTTTGCTGCACTAACAGCCATCCAGAGTGTGTGTGTGGGGGGGTAATAATCGTGATTTGATCGTTACGTTATAATGTAGGTGTTACCTTTTCTTCCTCAAAGCGTGTGGTAACATATACAATTATCTTACTCGCATTCAAATGTCTAATCCAACCTCAAGCACTATGAAAAAGAATGGAAACCTAGTCCTACAGCTTTAAATGAAATGAGACAAAGTTGCACTTATTGAGAGCTTTGTGCATGGCCCAAGGGCGCATGCCCTATCCCATGCCCTGGTGTGTTACCATTAGTGTCTTTTCGCCTTATATCCGTATTCGAGGCTTGAGCCTGCTCCTCATAGCTTGTGATTTTTTATAATAGCTCAGTCTAAAACTGTTTCTTGGTGCGTAAAGCATTCTGCATACATTCTGAATTGTGAATTTTCAATCTCCCTATTGCAGTTTCCCTTTCCCTTCACCATTTTCCTATACTTCATCTTTGCATTCCGTCAGTGCTTAATTTGTAAAATAAATACATTAAAAAATTAGCACTGGGACCCCATTCTTTTTAGGTCGAGCCTAGCGCAGCGCGTATGCGCTGCTCTAGGAGAGGGCCTCTTGGAATCACTCCAGACATTCTGAAAGCTTTCAGAAAGCTCGTGCGTTTGGTTGTCACATTCTATTGGCCTTTGCGTGTGGCTTTCAAAAAATAAAAGCACACAACTGGCCAAAGGCGGGTGCATGTCCCACCTCTTCTTAAAATGTTCATTCCCATGGCCTTTTGCTCTCGGGAGCGAGCAGGCTGGCAGATGCATTCCTCCTGGGTCACGTGCTTTCACTTGTTATCTGCTAAAGCAATTTATTGCCTTTCTGGCCAGCTATAGCTTTCGTTGCATGTTTGGCTATTCCTGTATCAGGTTACTAATTGATGTTGATGTTAACGTGCCGCCCTGCTTTTCTTTGAAATGCTTGTTCGGTTTTGTTTTTCATCCTGTTGACCTATCACTGCAATCCCAGTTTTACCCTCTTCTTTCAAACCTCACCCTACATGGTTCGACCACGATCCCTATCCACTCCGTGCTACAGCAGCCATGTCATGACCCCCCGCGTTTTCACGCGCCAGCAGGGGGCGCTAGCTAGGATCTCAACAAAATGTATCTCCGCATTAATGCTCATTGCAGCCAATCGGAGAGCGCCACGGAGCAGTGTATTCTCTCAAAATTGTAATGCTGTCAGTGGTGGTGGGAAAGATGCACGGGGTTTCCCTATGTGGAAGTGAAGGGAGCAGGACCGAGGGACTTGAGCGCTCTGTACAAGGGAGTGGGGCGGTCCACCTGCTTGTTGCGAGGGCCGAGGGGCTGCTTCTGCTCAGCGGGACAGAGAGAAAAAGCCTGAAACACAGAAATGCCAGCAGGTTGTGTTTCCTCACCTCCATCAAATAATTTTTTTTTTTTGCACTTTCATATAGCGCGAATTCGATCCAAGGGTATTTAAGCGCTTTACATTACCTCCAGTTACATCACACAAGGCCATATTTTTTTTTTAATCACAAATATTTTTTTTTCAGTCACAGGCCAGTAAATCAAGTGATTTGCACAAACTCACAGGAATTTGAGCCACATACTCGAACCTGAGTGCTAAATTCTAAGGTCGGAAGCTCTTGCAAGCTACCACAATTTATCACTGAACTTTATTCTCCAGTACGAGACACTGGTGAACCCACCGTTTCTCACAGCGACCTGTGGCCCCCAAGGGCCCCACAAACAGATGCCAGACAGTCTTGTTCCAGTACACAGAACATAGACACTGTCAACACTTAGTGTTCGCTTGTGAAGTGTTAACCGCTTTCGGGTGTGACGGGAAAAACTCCCCTGGGTGGATCAACGGGTCCTTAGCAGGAGGCCACTTAAAGACCTTCGCTGAAAAAGTAAAACGTTTTTAACTGAATCAGGGATGCTTCTGATACGGAACCAAACCAGAAGCTCGACTCTGAATTATGAAAGTATTTTAGCTTGGTGACTGGAGCGTGTGTGTGTGTGTGAGGGGGGGGCTAAGAAGGAAAAGGGGGAGGTGGCTGCACGTGTGTTTTTTGTCACCTTGGGTGCAACTGCTGGGTGCTGCTATTTAATTTTTCGTCCGTTTCTCTTTTTCTCTTTGCCCTGAATTCTGAAGTATGGCAGCGTTTGAGCCAGCGCCTTACCCCATTCACAAATAGATACGAGACTCAAAACATCCTCCAAAACCAGTTCCCCTCCGGGAATTCGATGAAACCTGAAATTACATCCTCCGCTTCCTCAATCCAGTCATCATCATTTTGCTTTTTTTTTTTTTTGCTGAAGCTGCATCTCATCGGCAAAAAACACTGACAAAGAAAGCCGGTCAAGAAGGCGAGGCCTGTTGGCTTTGCCAATGCTTGTGCTTAGAGCTCCTGCCAGTTCAAAATGCCCCCCACCTCCCACCACTGTGCCGAAAATCCACCCCTCCCCAGCCCCACTGGAGGCTCGCATTCCTCAAAGGAGACCAGCCCCCTTTGGGCAGCCCAAAGTTAGCAGCACAAGTGGGTGCTCAGAGGGCGAGCAGCATGCTACAGGGAAATACAGGGAGTGTATGTGAATTTCACACTATGCTCCTTTTCGGGGCTAACATGGCTCTCGCTGTCGCTAATATGAAATGCACCCCACTCGCATGTTACGTGCAGCCTTGACACCGGAAACACGCCAACACAAATCATACAAACAAACAACATACACGGAGACACACAAACACACACACCCTCATGAATGCACACAAAACACACTCACAAACACACAAAAAAGCACTTTCCACTTGGTGCACGAACACCAATGGCACAAGCAAGGTCCAATACACACACCATAGCACAGCAGATCCACACCACTTCAATGGCACACACAAACACCCCGAACAGATCCACACCCAGTGCTCATCACGTGATCAACTGCATTCCACACTCACACCTGCACACACTCGGAAGCGCAATGTACAAATACGGCATTCTTATGTGAAATTCACAAAAAGCACGCTTAGTACAATAGGCACCTCGCACATACACACAGAAAACCCATACAATGCGCAAACAAGACACTCACACAGTAGAAGCACACAAATACCAAAAACAGAACACTCCCAGATTGATGAATACATCTTCCCTGTCACACAAGAGCCTCAGCACAGCATTTAGAAAATTCGCACGATGCACACACAAGATACAACACACCAGATGCAAACACATGTGTATCATGCATATCTGATAGTGCACACTTGTTCAAAACATATGCAGACGCCCTCGTAAGTCGGGTGACCCGGTGCCATCGAAAACGGGTGTTGTCCAGGCTCTCTCTTTCAGTAAATGTTACGCACGGAATCCCCCACCCCCTCCTGGAGATGAGCCGTTCTCAGGCAGACGGGTGGCAGATGTGCTCTGCCCTGGAGATCTCCCTTTGAACAATGGGCCGGGAAGGGGAGGCCGGAGCCTGGGCGTCACCAGACAGTCTGCCCACCAGCAGCCGGGCCCGGCACACCTTACCCCCTTGAAGGCATCCGCGGCTCCTCTGTCATCTGTTCAAGTGCCGACAGGCAGTGGCGTAGCATGGGTGCCTTGCCACCCTCATGCGAAAAAGGACTCCCGCCCCCCACACACACCGCTACCACCACCTGGTGTGGTAGTGAAAAAGCCACAATTGTTTTGAAAATTGCCCATCACACCCCTGGGCCTTGGTGCCACTGCACCCGCTACACTCTTGACAACTACGCCCCTGCCAACCCCCTAGTTCGCCCCAAAAGCCATCCAGAGCAAGTGATGCATGGTATAGTGCCTGGGGGACACTGGTTGCCTCACCTACAACAGCGCTACAGCGACCACCTTGCACTGAGGAAGGCTAACACAAGGGGGCATGAGAGCTGCCATTACCTTTTTACCCCCGCAGCAACTAGAGCAGGCGGCGATAATTCTTTGATGTTTGTATTTAAAAGTATAAATTGTAAATGAAAGGGAAGTTTTTCCTCTTCTTATTCATGCGGCATGTTTAGTTTTGGTATTTTACGGGTTTTGAGGTGGTCCTAGCCTTAAAGTCATGTTTGCCATTTAAAAATATTTGTACTTCTTAGTAACTGCTTTTAAAGACATTTGCGGGTATGAAATGTAGATATAGAATCTGCAAAATTAGACAGGCTGGCAGACAGACACGACCTCGTTGAAGTTGTAGTAGAACAAAAAGGGAATTGTCAAACTTATCAAACAAGTGCACTTGATAAGGATGAACGTTTAATGGGCCCCGTTTTAATATGAATTGTCAGTGCTGGTGAAGGAGTCGCAGGGAGTAAACATTAACTCCCGAATGATGCATAAACTGGCATTTTTACCCAAAACGGTATTCTGAGCAATATGATGTTACTTTTAGCCTGTAGCTCGTAGGTACACTTTTTGTATAAATTTCAGCATAAAACTTGCCGGAAATTGTTAAGCACCTGTGGACATGAGTGCGCAAACACCGATTTGAAGTGAAATCTTTAAATCTAGAGCGAAAAACTTTGAATGCTGGGTACTTATTTTACATTGACAAAACACTTTGCAACGTATTACTTATAGAGTCCTCCTATTCAGCAAAAATAATAACACCTCCCAAAGGCGAGACCTATTGGCTATGCCAATGCTTGTTATTAGAAGCCAGTCACTGGTGCTGCTGAATAGAGAGAGTACTGAATACTAGGACTGTCCTTTCTTCACTCCACTTCTTTCTTACACCAATCTACACTTCTGGCCTCTTGGTATCACCCTTGCAGTTTCTTTTCCATTAGTGCTTTCACCTTTTGCCACTGTTTCCCTATGTTTCTTTTCTTTTTTCTTGCTCCATTTTCTACCTTTCTGTCTCCTGCTCTGGTTCAAAGTCAGGTAATAAAAGGTAAGTCCGGGGACACAAAAATGAGACCCAGAGCCCACTCCCTGCAATCACCAGCAGAAGTTAAGCACTGGACACCTTTCTTTCTTATTAAACGTTTGATTTTTCAGTGTCATCGAGCGGGTTTTCCTCTCATTTTATTTTTCATTCTGACACCATTCTTGCTCTGTTTCAAATTAAATTTTGGTGTTGCTTTGTGCTGCCAAGCACATCGATTTCACTTTGCAGCATGCAGAGGTTGCCTATTGATAGCAAATAATTTTCTGATCTTCTGTTTTTGTCTTGCCACAAGATTTATGCTTCCTTTTTACATTCAGGGTCTTCCAGCTGAAGATGATGAAGCAAGGGCGGAGACCCCCAGCACAGTGACCGACATTGAAATGGACTTGGACAGCTACCAGGTCGCCCTGGAAGAGGTCCTCACTTGGTTACTGATGGCTGAGGACACACTGCACGAACAAGACGTGGTGTCCAACGATGTTGAAGAAGTCAAAGAGCAGTTTGCGACACATGAAGTGAGTAGAGTTATGAAGCACATGCAGAAATGCCATCGATGCAACCGGTGTTTTCAGTGAATTTTCTTTTGGTGTATATGCAAAGTGAAAAAATGCAAGATTTTTCTAGATTGTTGATGAAAGAAAACTCATTGGCTACCCCTTATGTATTGGTGATCTTCCAGAGCCAGTTCTGCAACTTCACTATATTTTATTCTAGATACGTTTAAATACAACTTTGTCAGTATGGTTTATTTAAAGCACTCAGTGCTGTGCACCTGCTTTATTTTTTATTTATTTATTTTATTTCTTTAATTTGTTTGAGAAACTTTTGTTTCTTCATATTCATCTTTTATCCAGTATGTCACGTCAAATTGTTTTTCTTTAATGTGTTTGTTTATTTGTGGGACATTTGTATACTGCTCATGGCAGCTTCACTGAGTATATGGGTGGGAAGTTCAATCAACATGGAGGTTTTGGAGGGTGGACTGGTAGGAATTTACATTGTGGGTCCTTGCCTAAGCGTTTAAAAACCATTCTGCCCCGCTTCTTTGTATCAGTCTCACTGCTTCAGTGACAATAACAAACCTTAGGCAGTACAGAATATGAGGGCCTGCTGTGGTTTCCTGAACTCTATCAAGTTTAGTTCTGTTTAGAAATATGGGAGGAGAGTTCTGGAAGGGAGTTTTTTGTCTATACTTTTGCGAACATTCAGACTTTTAAATATGCAACATCTAAACATTAATAAAAACATTATTCTTCTAAAGCACTGTACTGAGTGATTTAGTGGTCGTAGACCCCCTGAATCGCTAAATTACAGGATTTGCACTCAGTAGATCATTTTCTATGTGTTCAAACATATTTTGCTATTTGGAAAAATGTTTCCAAATCCAGGGATTTATGATGGAGTTGACAGCACATCAGAGTAGCGTGGGAAGTGTGCTGCAGGCTGGAAACCAACTCATTGCTCAGGGTAATCTCTCTGATGAAGAAGAGATCGAAATCCAGGAGCAGATGACTTTGCTGAATTCACGATGGGAGAATCTCCGAGTGGACAGCATGGATAGGCAATCTCGGTGAGTAGCTCTCTAATGCTAACTTCTTTTGAGGTACAGACCCCTTTTGTATTGAATGACCCAAGTGAAAAATCCATATTATGTGTATGTTAGTTATAATATTCCAATAAATCTATGGAAATAAGTTAATTGATATTTTTAGAAATTGTACTGCCTACTTTCACCTTAAAGATATTTATTTAAGAGTGAAGGAATCAAAAACAACCCCAAATGCAACCACTATAATTGTTTGGTTAGAGGGGACCGTTGTTTGCTACATGATGTGTAGGTGAACTGCATATGTGTAGAAAAATGGGATTTGTGTTCGCCATCATTTTATAATGTTTCCATAGATTTGTAGAGCATTTTTTCTCCTTGGACAAACATTGCAAATCTAAATATAATGCACCACGTTTGTTTACTCAAGACCCAACTTGACCTTTCGATAGCATTTGAGCATAAACTTCTGTTGGATCAACCTCCAAACAACTGTGATATTACTGGAAAGGTTCCAGTGGTTTGCCTCCTTTTTAGGTCTCGCCTAGCGACGCAGCGCGAAGCGCTGTCGCTAGCGAGATCTATTGTTGTCGACTTGAGTTTGGAAGGGGGACAGGCGATGTGCACCCTCACGGCGTGTCTTCTCTGGCAATGCTGAGCTTGCGCCCGGACAGCCGATGTGCACGCTCACGGCGTGTCTTCAGCTTGCGCCCGGACAGCAGATGTGCACGTGTGCGGCTCGGCTCCCTCAACGCGCGCATGGCGTGCTTTCGCTTTCCCTCCCTCCCTCCCTCCGGCGTTTCAGCACAACGCGCGCACGCCTTTCTCCTTACATCTTTTCTCCCAAAGGCTGCACTGCCATCTTCGTCTCTCTGCTTGTTGGATGCTGTATCCATGTCCGATGTGCTCTTGGTGGGGCCCTCTGAGGCAGCATCACTGCCCGCTGGAGATCTGTGCCAGTGCCGGCTGCCTCTTTTAAACCCTCACATGGACCCGCTGATGCTCGCACAGACATGGCCTCCGAGACTGAGCGGCAGGTTGTGGTGTGGGTGCCTGGATCGGACGGGCTCCCTAGAAGAGGCTTCTTGGGGGTCCAGCGGTCAGTACTGGTTGTCCGAGGCAGTTCGGGTGTTTGATATTATCCCCCGCTTCCTTTGCTTGCTGGGCGGATGGGGGTGAGGCAGGAGGCCAGGACAGGGTCTGAAACAGAGCAGCACTGGTGACGTTAGGGGTGGTGTCAATATGAGGGCGTAGGATAGATGAGTAGGGGCTGGGTGTAGACATAGGGGCGCAGTGTTAGTCACAGGGTCCAGTCACAGGACAACAGGGGCTGATGATGTCAGAGGAGGCTGGGGGCCTCAGGCACAGGGTGCACCCTCACTTGTGTGAGAAGAATTTGAGGTACAGTGTGGAATACTTGGGTTCAGGTGAGGGGGCTGCTCAAACTACCAGTTGAAAGCACTGGGTACCTGTGGATTACGGACACTGCGTAATACAGGTGCACGAAAGTAAGTTTAGTTTCCAGATGAGGGTCTGCTTGGGCGGAGTTCAGGGGGGCGTTGTTCACATGATCACATACAAAGCTACTTTTAATAAAAGTGCAATTCGGGCTTTACTACAACCACACACTCAAACTACACGTATAGATCCGCCTATATAATGACTGGACTGCGAGTACTCCGACGCTAGTGTCAGTTCAACGCTATACAAACACTAGATCACGACGTAATGTAGCGCTTGCGCCACTAGCACACCGCGTTAGTCTTGGTGCACTATATAAGGTCACTATCATGCTGTGTGGTGAAGTGAGGGTACCTGCCTGCTGACCTGGGCAGCTGCACACAACAGTGTACATGTGGGATTTTGAGGGAACGCGCGCAGTACCACTGTGGCAATCAGTAAATGCACGTGCGCACTAATCTACCACTATCCAATACGTTTCCATTACTAAATATTATACCGGTGTACTGGCGTAACGAAAATTGAGGGGGCCTCCCTGCAAGGTACGTGGAGGGGCCCCCATCCGGGCTCAATCAGGAGCTCTCCGGCCAGAGTGCTGTGCTGAGGGGGCCCCTGGAGCTTGGGGGCCCCCGCACAGCGGTGGCTGCGGGGGCCTGTGTTACGCCCCTGCGGTGTATTCTAACCTCACCTGCCATTGTCCAGTGTGATTCACCACTAAACAGTACGTAAAACAGACCGATACAATGTCAATGGATCACTTTGACTCAGGTGAGCGAGTGTACCTTGTCCATAAAGGGTGCCCAGATTCCGAAAGCGCCACGGGACCGTGCACAATGTGATAAGCGCTATATAAAAGCACATGACATAACGTGGGTGGCACGGCCCCGCAGGGCAGTCACTCTGGCATCCTATCGGATGGATGGCACGGGGCACCTCTGCTGCTGCCCGAGATCGTGTCTGGTGTCTGCTGATATGTGGCGCTAAGAGGCGGAGAAGCGCTATAGAAAACACAACTTGGGTGGCACTACCCCGCAGGGCAGGTACCCTGGCATCCTATCCGAGGGATGGCACGGGGCGCCTGTGCTGCTGCCCGAGAGCATGTCTGCGGAGAAGCCGCTTCTCGAGACAGATCGACGGAAGGGACCTGTGGCCGCTCAGCTCCTGCCGGCACAGCAGGCGCCCGTTGCCTCTTACAGTCACCTGGCTGCAGGCATTACAGGCTCGAGCTCGGGAATGACGGCTCTACACACAGTCTTAATATCCATGCACTGTAAAATCACACCCTCTACAGCAAACCTTTAAACCAACAAGCGCTTCCGGATTTCTGCAAAGCGATGTTTGTTTCTCATTGAAGAAAAGATGCAGTAGGAGGGTGGGGAGGGAGGAACATCCACAGACTTGTGGGTTTAATTGAAGGAAAGGAAATGCCAGAGGAAGACAGAATGTGTGTTTTTTTTTGTTTTTTTCCTCCTTTACAGAAGCAGCCTTCTTTTAAAGCTGAACGCAGGAGGGTTGCATTCCTACGTCATTGTGTTTTTCTTTTTAAATTAACGCCCCTTGTTGTGGCCCCTACCAGTAATTCTGTGACGCAGGGCTTTTATAAAGTGTCTAGTTTGTAAAATACTACGTGCTGGTGCCCAAAGCTTTTCTTAGTAGCCCTCGGCTGGTGCTGCTGTGGGTCGGAGGTGCCTATTACGGAGACCTAATTGTCTTGGTTCCACATCATATTAAAGCATAAAAAAGTGATGGATGGAAAGCTGGAATTAATCTCAGCCACTGTTAATCACTGGGGCCGCATCCCAAACCATCCTTGTTTTGCACACCATGCCACCTCCGTTTGGACCCAGCTATATGCAAATCAGTCTTGACCCTGCTCCAATCAGAACAGACTTGCCCGAACTGTCAAGCCAGGTTCTCCCTGAACCAGAACCCTAGCAAGCCAGGACCAGTTTTGCCTTAGTTATGGGCTCACCAGCTGGGTACAACTTGGTTACCGTGTCACAGTGTGCACGGTACCCATGCCTGTGCATACCCGCCCCACTTAGGGCAACACACTAAAGTACACACAAAAAATTATGGATGGATAAAATGCTTGAAGTAATCTCAGCCACTGGTGATCACTCCACATCTTGCCTATTTCTTCCACACTCTACCTTTCCTTCCTCATTATCTTACTCTTGTAGTTTCTTTTTCATCCCTGCTTTCTCTCTGTGTCTGCATTTTCGACTTTCTGAGAAATAGTCTGGACTGAGGCACTAAAAAGGACATATATACAGTAGTTGTATCAAGTGTAGAGCAAACAGTCCATGTTAGAATGTTTAGTTGTAGTCCTTGTTTTCTTATTATATTTGCAGAGATTTATATTATTGCTGCCGCCAATGTTTGTTACAAGGCATATGCGATGGGTGGGGCTCATTGTTTAAAAAATAAAAGTGGCAAGCTGTTGTTCATTCTGTGAAAACAAACAATTAAATATTTAGAGCAAGAGCCCAAGGGAGAGGTGGTTTTATAAAGAGAGGGTTCACAAAGAAACTGATAGTCCTGCATTGGCTAACATGCTTACTCACAAGCGTGCAGCTGGCGAGCTGGTTCTTGCCACCCTTCTAAGAGGCAGCAGTTTGTACTTTTTCTTGGTGCTGGTTAAGGTGGGAGGCATTGGAACACCCTGGCTTCCTTCTGTCCTCTTCCTTATCCTAGTTTTGGACTGAATCCTTGACGAGATATGCAATTTTCTCTCTGTAAATGACAGGGACCTGCCCCTCTCCAGCTATATTGAGGATATCCGTGATTATACTTTATGTGCCATTTAAAAAGCAACTGTTTGAAAATGTATTCCTTTATGTGCTTTAAATGTTACCCGTGGTATTTCATCTCTTTCATTTCCATACGTTTTAACGGCTGGAGACCTGCTATTGCTTTAATGACATTGAACATTTGAGAACGGTTGTGACTGGGTGGGGGTTTCAGGCTTGGTGGTCCTCGGAAGTGAGGTCTGGTTGCAGGTGTGGTACATCTCTTTTTAATTCATATTCGGTCTTTAATATGGCCCTGCAGCACTAACTGTGCCTTGTTTTTTGGATTGCACCACACATTAGTCATTTCTCAGTTGTAGTTTGTGGGCATTGCTGTGTTTGTGGGTGATGTTGATTATTCTGTTGACTGGCTGTGCCTGTCGGCCTTGCTAGGATACTTCCTGTTGCCTGGGTTATTTGGATTGGGTATAGGCCAGTCGGATGTGACATGAATGGTTTAACTGGGGGTGGTGTTGGTGAGCATTATGTCCATGTACTTGCTTAGCAGACTGTGTAGAGTAGATGTTAGTAGTTCTGTTTAGCCACTTCCTGATGTATATTGTTGTGGGGTGCTGGAGTAAAGACCAAAAATACTGAGTGATTTTCAGTTTTCTTTTCAATATTCGGGAAGGTTACCATACTCAAATAATATGTATCTGAAAAGTCATAGGAAGTATTTGGATGGAGGTTAATTGAATGAGAGTGGCAAAACTACTGTGCACTGCTTGAACATGTGAGGAGTTCTGTACCTCCTGGTCATACCTTAAGTTTGAAGTGGAGGCCTCACCTTTGAGTCCTAGCATCTCCCTATGTCCCCATTTGACCCACAGCTCTGTAGGGAGATTCTTTTGAGACATCACTCAAGCTCCAACTCTTAGATGTCCACTGGTCCTTGACTATACCTCATCTTCGATAGTCCTTTCTCGTTGACTATGAGACTGTGCGTGTCATTAATCTCCAAGTAAACTAAAGAAAGGAAGTGATGGTGTACCAGTCTCCAGCGTATAGTCCTTGTCCACTCAGCCACTTATCTTACTGTTCATTATATATATATTTTTCTTGGTTGTAAGAAGAGAGTTTAAGCTATTGGCATTGTAAGACAATGCCTTTTATTTATGTTTTAAAAACCAAAACATAAATAAAAGGCATTATCATTTACAATGCCAATAGCTCAAACTTGCATAAATGCGAGACCTATTGCATTGCAAATGCTTGTTGTAAAACCTGTCTCACCTAGTCAAGCTCGCCTTCTCCTACTTGTCCAAAGCGATCACCTATGGTGTCCCACAAGGATTCTCTTTTGCTTCTACCCTCTTCAATATCTACATGGCCCTGGATGCAAACATCCTTGAGAGCTTAAACATGGGCCGCCACACAGATGCTTGTGACAACCAAATGCAGTTTAAAGTCTCCAGTAAACTGGACAGTCATCCGCAAATTTATGTAATGCCTTGTAAACATTCAAAACTGGGTGCTCTACAATGGTCTCTGTCTTAACATATCTTTGACTGATATACTTCTGTTAGGCACTAGAAAAGCTTTCTTTGTGCCATTTGACTATTGTTGAAATCATGGGCTTACCACCAACACTTTCTAAAACTGTTCAAAACGAAATGCTGTTCTAGATGCGAACACTAAAGGGATTCCATGGGTGACTAATGTAATGAAGTGTCTTTTATCACACAGTGTTATTTGAGTTATCCAGGCATTGTACGTACCCTAGTGGGATTACTTTGGTGGTGTCCATGGTAATATCCAAAACCGACTACTGCAACAGAATATGTAGAAGTCTTCCTGTGAAGCCTATTGGCTAAGCTCTAAAAACTGCAACATTTCTCTGCATAACTTATCATTGACCAGAAGCATAAAAACATCTCACTCCTTCACTATTGTTCCTGCATTTACTCCTAACCAACCCAATAATTGAGCAAAAGAATGTGTGCATCGTTTACAAGGCCAATCATGGTCAAATCTTTCCTGCCATACCAAATTAGTGTCTCCACAGCGGCTGACAAAAGCCTAAGATTCAATCTCCAAAACAGACTATCGTTGCCAATTGAACATTTTTGCTCCAAAATCATTCTCTGCTCATGGCTGTGCTCTTCGGAGCTCACCTCATTTAACCCTTCCTATCAATGATCATTTTTTTAAATTCAAGCAATTCCCAAATAAATATCTATTCCAACAAGATTTCAGGGTACACCTTAGCTGGCATTGCCTATGAATATCCTTTTACCCACTCCCTGAACCTTCTCCTTGAAAGTACCCTGAAGCTGTCATTAGGCTGTACTCGAGTATAAAAAAAAATGTAAAATTATACATTTACATTCATTGACATTCATTCGGTGGGGATGCATATGATCCATTTACTGTGTTAACTTCCTTAGTATTCCTTTCTCCTCACTTCATCAAAAGTGGCTGAACAGATGTGCACCAAATTTGGCATGAAGATCTAACTTTACCACGGAAAGGCTGTCAAAATTGGAAAAATGTTACTGTGGCTGCCATTGTACAGTAGTGTGGTTTGTGAATAAGCAACAACTTATTGACCTGTACATGGTAAAAATACAAGCAGGCATATAGAGGCAAGGATAGCACCCCCAACCACTGGGGTGATGAGAGAATACTCCAAAATCACGTTTTTAAAATAAAAATATCCAATTTAATTGCAGGTTTTTGTGGACCACTAGTTGACTCCACGGTCTTTGAAAAAACGTATCCAGTGCAGAAAGGAGCACTATGGTCACATAAATGGATAGTAGAAGACATGACAAAGGCTGAGATTTGCTTCCCGCGCCTGCTGGGCATGGTGGAGTATGGTGCCCAACAGGTTGTGACAGCTGGGGAACTGGAAGCGGAGAAACAGGTTGCGTCGTGTGCCTGAAGACCTTGCTGTATTCCCAGAGTTTGCTTCAGGACATTGGGTGACAGGATGTCGCCTAAGGCCATATCTTTTACCCAGAGTGTGCTGAGCATGTCAAAAGCACAGGCTTGGCAGGGAGTCTCCCAAGGGCCATCTGGGCACATTCGATTACTATGCCCAGCCGACAATGCACCGAAGGGGACAAAGTATATTAAATTAAAAGTATATTAAATTAAAAACATAATAAATCACAGAGAAAAACATTATTAAAGCAAAGTTATATTTCTTTACTCTCATCACAAAATAACATGTTATATATGCTTTCAAATCGCCATCAATTACTTTAGTTAAAGGGACTTTGAGGTCCCACTAAAATCCGTCAGTTATTCGGCTTCACATAACCATAATTCTCACCCTCATTCACTAACATGTCACAAACATCGGTTTACATCACTGATGACCTTGTTGGTGATATCACTTATCACATCACCATTGACATTATCAATGACATCACTGAAGAAGATCATTGGGCCTGTACATCAGAGCCCACTGGCTTGACATTTAACTGTGGTGGGCAGACTCAATGCAAAGTACCTGGCCCCTGTCAGCTTACTAACACTTTGCAGGAGTATTCAACCACACCCAGCAGGCACTAGACGTAGAGCTATCTGGTTGCACCAAGCAGTCTTCGGTTGCATAGGACTGGGCACAAGGCACAGTTAAAGTGCACATGATGTTCCTCATGTCCAAAGGACGTTGCTATAGGCTTTGCGTAGAAGATAAATGACTTCGGGCGTAGAGCCTGGTCGAAGGCTATGCTCTATAACCACTGTGAAAGGCTGCAGGCTTTGACAATGGCCTAAGCTATGTGAATCGATTTGTAACCTTAATTTAACATTTAAATTTTGTTATAACAACGTTGTTGGAGTAAATAGCTTTGCTCTTCATTCTTCTCTGTTATTGTAGTCTCAATCTCTGAAAGGTACTCGCAAAATGGAAACATTGGTTCACTGGTTTATCTTGCTTTCATTAAATTTCAATTGAAGCATATACTCCGGCCTGTTCAAACACCAGTTCTCTAGAGGGATACAGCTCCTATTGATTTTACTTTTTTCCCCACATAGGATGGGGGATTTCCTGAGTAACTAATGCCCTGAATCAAATTTCTCCAGATTATGCTGGTCCAGAGCCATAGCCCTTTCAGGATAACTTGAAGGGCTGGTGGAAGAGATTGTTCCTGTAGGAAGCACACTTGCCTAGTTCTCATAAACAATTTGGTCTGAAATGTACTTTTACATATTTTAGGTTATGAAGCCACGATTGGGATCCATTTTGTTAACGCATCACAAGAGCTTGTTAAAATATGCAAGGCAAGAATGAGAAATAGTGGTATGAAGAAAGGGTGCGCTACTATTTTAAATGCTATAGCCTTTGTGTCCGTGGCCCTGCAGGCGCAGTCTAAAGAGCACTCACTGTTTTTCTTTTCTGTTAGACTGCATGAGGTGTTGATGGAGCTGCAGAAGAAGCAGCTGGAGCAGCTATCTGATTGGCTGACCCTCACAGAAGAACGCATCCAGAAGATGGAAACACAGTCCATTGCAGAAGATTTAGAGTCCTTTAAGAAGCAGATTGAAGAGCACAAAGTAAGCTTTCTGTTGTATGAAGATGTAGAGTACACGCTGAAGAACCACTTCTCTGCATTTTTACTTTTTTAAAGATGACCTGCCACATCACAATCCTCATATTAAAATAATCCATTTGAAAGCACAACCCTTTTGCCATTTTTGGGCAATGTGAAGATGTCCTTGCCATATAGTTAACAGTCTAGATCATGGGTTGTACAAATATAGCCTCATTTAGATTTGTTCATTGTTATTTTGGCACATGAAAAGGCACACTACATTTTACACTTGAAGTATAGACACAGTGCATCTTTTGTACCACAGAACTCATTACTCAGGTTGCTATAACCTGAACTTCAATGCTTATGTGTCACGCTCCACATGCGCTTCTGTTCTCATACATTCTGTATATTCGATTGTGGCCTCAGAGAGTTACGGGTACTCAGATTCCCAACCAAGCAAAACTCCCTAAATGCTCTGCAAATAAACTATCATCATGTAGTAAATCAAGACATTGGCATGTCCGAGGATGGGAGGGTCAAGGAGAATGGTAGTGAGAAAGGGATGTAGAGAAGAAATACTGCCCCCATAGTTTCTTTGTGAGGGTGTGTTATTCTGGGATTCCCCAACAGCATAATTGAGCATGACCTTTTTATGACCCACCTGCCTCAATTCCTTGGGATGCCCCCCCCCAACAACACCAACTTGTCCAGTCTAAAATTCATCCTACATCATATATTGGCAGGATGCTGGATCGGGGTGTGGCAGGTTGATATAGAACTTGTGCCCTCCTGTGGATCTGACTGGTGCCATGGGATTCTAAACATGGGTGTGAGGACCTGAAGTTGATGAAAGGCTTCTGAAGTTGATGTCTGTCTTGCGTCAACTGCCTTACACCCCAATAAAATGTTGCTATTTTTTCAGTGACACAGGACCTGCCCTTGGAATAGAAGAAGCAGTAGTGTAGTTGGAACAGTCTCTGTAGTATTTGTGGCCATTTTATTTTCCTTGCTGTATCAGTTATTTCTCTTTGACTTGTTGAAATAACACAACTAGTTTAGACCACGATGAAAACAATCATGAGTTTATGACACAGGAGAAGAAGGTGGAGCCTGTGAATCAGAGGAAATACACACTTTTAAAGTCTGCAAGGACACAGCACTAGAAAGGGCTAATTTATGACATATTTTATTCCTATAGTCTGCATGCATCTTACGTTTGCTCTTCACCTGATTACGGTAAGCAAGTCTGGTTTGTGTAAGCCTCTAACAATTGCCCTTATGTTTTACTCTCTTGAAGTTAATATAGCCAGCCTTCTGGTTGGGGTTCTCAACACATGTTGATGTAACTGTATCAACTTTCTTCCAAAAGTTATTTGCCAACTAATTTTTATGCCATAGCACCTGGCCTTTTGTATAGCAATGTATGATTGCCAGTTAATTGGTTAACGGCGTGTTCTTTGAAACCACCCTACCTAATCACGGCCAAGCGGTTGCACTCATACCTTATTGGGAGAAAAAAATTATTTGATGGCACAAGCTTGAAACGTTGTCTGTTATCAATCAAATATCAATCATTGCTTAAAATTCTCTCTGCTAATCTTTTGCCAACTACGAATTAGAAAAAAAAACTTTCGTTCTTATTCACTGAGACCTAATCTATGGCACCAGTATGAATTTTTGCTCAGTGGTTTCCTATAGTAGCCAAGCATTGTTCAAACTGACTTGTACTGTACGTAAACCGATCAATGTTGAGACACTGGGCAACCTGATTATTTCAGGAGGCTCTCGCTCTCTACAAATTGCTGACATCTTCCATCTCGAATCCCCTCTCTTTAGAAAGGCTAAAACTTTAAACCAAGTCTTTTCAGGGTGTGCTCTTAAGGCCTGAAATGCCACCCCTCCTTAGACGAAGACCAACACTTGCTATATTTAAAAAAAGAAGTCAAAATCTAAGGTCCTGAGTGAATAGTCTTCAGAATGATAGAAGTTTTAATAATGACTTCTGATAAAGTCTTATCTTTGTAATTGGCTTCTTATCTTTTGCAAGCTATGTAGCCCTCTCCTCTCATCCACACAGAGTAGCAGTTAACAGTTGGAGCTTATTTTTAGCTTGTTCTTCAGATGTTTTATCTTTCGAAGTTATCCGTGCAACTAAGTCTTATGCAATGTTCCATCTTATCCCTGGTTTGTATTTTCTTGATAGATCTACATTTCTATTGTTGCACTTCCACTATTACCTCATGCTCCTGTGCAGCACGCTGTGCCGCCCAACCTGGTCTTGTTCGTATGATATAAAACTTTATAATAAATAAATCCTGCTGCGTCCTTCCGTTTCTCTTTGCCTGTTAGTAAGGAGACCCAGGTCAACAGAAAATGTTCTATCTTGTGATTAAAATGCATTAGTCATGACATTAGAGGACTTATTGTATGCCCCTTTACCATTCACGAGTCGAAGTATAGCATACAAATATGATGATAATGACTCAAATCATTTGTAAGTTGTAATGTGATTAACAGAGTTTCAAGTGTTGGCTTTATTAGCATTCTTCTAGGCGTTGATTATAGGACAATTTAATTCAAAAGGCAGCAGATAAAATGGCTGTCAGTTGTAGAGAGGAAGACAGCCAGAATTCCACCATCCTGCCATCTCGTGGTGTTCAATAGGACTCGATGGGGGACCAGCCTTTTCTCCAATGCACACAACACTCTCAAATACCTTCATTTGTTGCTCCACATCACACTCCAGTTCAGGGTGTGTCCACATTACCATTCTGATGCATCATGGTCCTTGTAGTTTCTTCTGTCTCCAGACATTATTATATACTATAGGTGGAGCTCCGTTTGGTATCATGGTTCCTGCATATATACTGATTCTCACATATATGCATTCTAAACTTTGCTCTCTCTCTCTCTCGAGTCCAATATGTATTTAGTTCCTGGTTTTCCTGTTTCCTTTCTTGTGCATTCTAGCTTTCCTGGTTTTTCCCGTTCTAAGTCCAAGTGTAGTTATTCCTTCATTTGTGGTTATTATTCCTAGGACTTGGCTAATTACTCACACCTCTCTGTACCCCTGCACTGGTGCCCTTCACCAGTCTTTACTGCTGAGGCTCTGCTTGAACTGATGCTGTGTTGTTCAATTTCCTGTCTTGCTCCTTGATTCTATGTGCCTTGGTTTTCCTTATTACTGGTTTCCCATTTCCTATTTTGGCTTAACTTTTTCTGTTCAATGTTGTGCGCTATTAGTTCTTAGTTCTGTGTGTATAGTTGGAGTTCTGTCCCTGTTCTTAGGATCCTGTTCTGCTTTTCCCTGTGCCCAGTTACTTTATTTCTTGTTTCTTGTTTTATACTTTTATGCCCGCTTGTGTGTTTGTGTAAAAATCTTTATTATTGTTACCGAGGGCGCCAGTGAATTTATGAGGCTTGCATAGCTACCAAGTTTTCTGTTCCCTCATGTGTGACATTTTCATGCATGCAGCGGGATTATGTGTGACATTTAAATGCCTTATGCGTGCCACTTTGTGTGACACTTTATCCAAAGTACTGAAATTATTTTATAATTCGATAACCTACAGAAACTTACTCTGTTTTGTACAATATACTGTTATAGAAACTGCTAAGGATATGAAATATTATTGGACGAAAATGAGTCGCAGAAGAAACAAGGCCCGTTCTGCAGCTTTTTCATTGGCTTTCCCCTTTAGATATTATGTGCGTTATGGTGAACTCACAACTTATGTAAAATACTGAATTTTAAACCTAAGCGGCAGTGAAGGCAATGCAGAAAACTAGAGGGTACAGACTACAGCAATAGTGAAAAACTTTAAAAAACACAGCCTTGTGCCACCTTTGCAGAGCTGCTTCTTTACATGTACATCATGTTCTAATATTCGTTTTTAGGAAGCTTACTAGTTTAGGTTTTTGGTACCAACATTATTTAACGTTTAGTGACTGGCTTGAATATATGACAGGCACTCATATCAAATTATAAAAGTGTGTTGTACTTTATATGAGTGGACAGATCACATGTTTATATTGTCTTCCCCAGTCTCATGAATAAATATTTACATAATATTGTGCTGCACTGACTGCATCCAGTGTCCTGCTGGCTGTTGGGACAGAACTGAGGGGCACAGGCAGGTCCAGTTGAAACGAAGCCAGGCTGAACCAGGGCAGGCGGGGGCCACCGGACAGTACTGAAAATATTGCAGGGTGCGGAGGCCTGCCAGGAGTCAGACTGGTCTCAGGACTGGACGCCAGGGCGGTGCTGCATACTGTTCATCTGCTCCTTTGCCTCAGTATGTGCTTCTTGCTGCCAAGTGCTAGCAACAGAGCCTGGCATCCTAGTGAGTCTTCACTCCTTGAGTCTGGCACAGCACTGCATTTTAAGTGTGCACCAGGTCCTTATTGGTGCAGACACATGCCACATGACTGGAGGAGGCCAGTGGATGCTGTGAACTCCTCAACAACATCCTTCCTGTGAAACAATTTTGTGGGGGCTGGGCCGTTCAGAGAGGAGCTAATGATTATGATGCCCGTGACCCCTTGGTTTGAAATCCATTTTGCGCTGGAGCCTGTTCATGTTTTAATGTGTGACAATGGATTATCGCCTGTAGACACTTGTGAAAATAAACAACTAGACAACTAATCAAACAGCCTGGCCCAGGCACTCACCTAGCAACGAGTCGCCACTCCTCAGCTTGGGTCCGGCTCATAATTGCCTAGGATAACAACTTTGTAAAGTAAACCTTCACTGAGTCAGCTGCCTGCATGGCTAGTCACGGTACTGGGAGCTAGTATAATATGTGTGACCGGTACCAGCACAACAAGCATTGGCATAGCCAATAGGTCTCGCCTTTGGGACCTTATAAGTGTTTTGCCATGCAACAGTTGATGTTGTTGCACCAAGGATATTGTGCTGGATAACTAAACACTTATAAGGTCCCAAAGGCGAGACCTATTGGCTATGCCAATGCTTGTTTCTCTGTGAATTTAGTAAAAATGTACACAGTATGTCTTGTACCGCCACATATAACCATCTCTTAACAATGCTTGCCAACATTTGGAAGATTTGGCAGAATGAGGAAAACCAAAAATAATGTCAGAGTAAAATCAACATTTTTGTTTTCTAAGAAAAGAGCATTTCATTTTTTCCTCAAAGATTGGGTTTAGGGATATGGATCACTTTTTTCTTAACTAGGTGAATGAAGGGCAGGTTTTTGCATCAAGAGTCTTTGTGAGACCATAGCCTACCCTCCTCGCTAATGGAACTTTAACTTTTTAAATACCTGCCTCTGGACTTGTTCATTTTCACAGTCACACTCCAGCTGCGCCCTCGCTGACCCCCACCGCTTAGCGGGGCACATGCAGGCTGATTCCCGCCAACCAGTCTTACTAAATCACACCCAGGTTGCTTATAAAAGAGTCTCAACAAAGAGGAGAGTAACATGAGATGAATACTAGGGCTGAGAAAATGGCGGACAGAAAAAAGGCCAACGAGGAGGAGAACAATGTGAAATGATGATGAACGCGGAGCCAGGGGAAAGAATCCTAAACACGTCCTGTGAACAGAAAAAGGGGAAAGGAAAATGACGTAATTTCTTAAAGCCGTGATCAGTGCAGTAACAACTAAAAGTACAGAAACGCCGGTGACTATGTTTAAAACACATCGTTAAATAAGAAAAGAGATCAGTCAATAAAAGGTACCTCGAGGATTAATAACGAGTAAAACATAAGCTTAAAATACGAATCATCGAAAGTAATACCGACAAATTCTTCGCCTCTTCTTGGTGCTAAATGTAATATTCTGAATGACTTTCCTCCTAAACTCTTTTCTCAATTCATCAAGGTCGGGAGCAAACGGAATAAACAGATGAGCTCAGGCAGCATCACCCTTGAGCGGAGCCAACACACTGGGAAAGAAAGTGCGACCAAGCCCACGCTCTTGGTGCTCTGCCAGTATGGGTAAACGATTTCTTGCAAATGCAATAAGTACACTGCGAGGTTCAATGAGCTGTAAATAGCCCTGACCGCATTAAACGCCAGAGCGCATGCGCCGACCACATGCTCATGACATCATTAAGCCACGGTGCCTGTTTGCTCATGGGATATGCTGGCCAGCAATAAGGGGAAACATTAAAAGTCATTTTGCAGACTGTGCAAAACAATTACCAGGGATTTCTGACACCTGCGCTTTTTTCTTTCTTTTTTTATTTATAACACTATGTATTTTGTTACAAAAAAAAATAGCACAATGACGTAGTGCAATAAGGAGGGCGGGTCCAGGGCCTACGTAGGCCAGGGTGATGCAGCCTGAATCAGAGCCTCCTCATGAAAAAGAAAAAAAAAATGCGGCCCGCGCTCTGCTTAATGACTATTTTGAAGCACACTCGTGCTTGTGGCACCATCCGCCTTGCGGGAGCGAGCAACAGCCAATTAGCATGCGCGCCGCTGCTCGCTCCCGCAAGGTGGATGCCGCCACAAGCACGAGTGTGTGCTTCAAAAAGAGCAGAGCGACGGCTAAAGGCCCTCCTAAGCAACGCTTGCGCGCTGCGTAGGCGAGACCTAAAAATGGGTTAGTCTAACCCCTGATGCGTGGTACTAGGCAGGGCTTGGCATGTGGCATGGTGCCTCTTACACAGAGACTCCCTCAGTGCTTTTTTTTCCATAAGAGCTGATGGGTCTCTTCCGAGACACTGTGGGATTAATTCTATATTGACGTATTTTGTAAGATATTTTCCCCTCACAGAGAGATCTCTTTCCGAGGACCATACAAACTATCATTTGTAATAGTTTGTCTATTGGTCGTCTGCTTTGTTCTTTCTGATTGCCTTCCTATTGTTTGTTGTACAATGCCTTGTATGTCTCTCTTTGTATTACCTAGTTCATGCGCAGTGTCCAAATTCTAATCTGTTCCAACCAGCTCTAGTTTTCAGGTTCTGTTGTGTTATTCTCCTTCCGGGCTTTTAGGTACTCCTTTGTGTATACCAGCTTCTCCTCCAGATTCACCTTGTCCCACAGAAAGTAATCTCTCCTATTAGTTGGTCTAGTCCCGATCTCAGCAGTGACCTTCACAAACACAATCTCTCCATTTATACCGTAGGCTTTCCATTCAGGTTTCTTCGTCCTTGTTATGTTTGCAGTTTCTCATTTCATCTGGAAAGTATTAGAACCGTGATAATTTGAATTTGGTCCACAGCCATTTTTGAAACTAGTAGAAATGTCCCTATTGTCAATAGTCACAGAATACAAGCAAAAGGAAGGATTAGGAAGATTGGGAAATAAAAAAAAAATGTGGCTGAGTTTACCAAAGAGTCATGATATTCCTCTTTGGTATTTTATTGGTTGTGTTATTCTTAGTGATTCTGATTATATTGAAAGACTTTTGATAGTTATAATGTGCAATATATCTTTCTTAAAGTTATTTCTCAAGTGAAGTGAATATATGATGCTGATTGTGAACAGAAATTATACAACACATTTTAGCCCAGATTTGTTTTTAAGTACATTGTGACCTCCAAGCTAATGAAGTATTGATTTGTTTTTATTTTATGGAATCTGTTCCTTTCTTCTAAGCACTTTTCTGAATTGGTGTTCCTTTCATGCATAATAATTGTATCTTTGTTCTGAAACAGAGACTGCAGAGTGATCTTGAAATGGAGCAGGTTAAAGTGAACTCCCTGACTCACATGGTGGTGATTGTTGATGAAACCAGTGGAGAGAGTGCAACGGCTGCCCTTGAACACCAGCTACAGGTTAGTGTGTTCTGAAAGTGGCCTAAAATCAAGGACCTCTTTCTGATTTTTTTTGGGGGCGAGGCACTTGCCTTTGTTTGATATCAGCCGAAGACCATTTCAGAAAGTGGTTCTGAATTCATGATATCATTCACTTTCCTGAAAAGTCTCAGACATGTCTCCCGCAATGAGGTGGGAATTTACCAATGTGACATTTCATCTTGGTACATTTCAGGGAAATAAGATTTCAGAATAACTTTCTTGTTGAAAAGCATTTCATTTTAAAGATGTCATGTCGCTTTTACAGTAGTCTAGTAGCTATCCACTTAGCATTAGCAATCACCTTGCAGATCGCTCCTAGCACTGCCAGGTGCCCAGGGAGGGCACATTGGCATGCTGGGAAGAGGCAGGTGTCATCTTGGCTCTTGATGGAGGACCACCTACCCCAGCCATTCCCATAAACAGAGCAGTGGCCCCCTTGTATAATCCTATGCCATGGCCCCTATACTAGCTATTGAGGGCAGTGTTGCCCCAGAGTAGTGATAGTTTACTGTCATCAGTTTTCTGAATATTTTTGTTTTCAATTTTGTTCTTCAATAACATGTTTTATTGAAAACTAGATTATCTAGCTCAAATCTGTTGGGCCTGTGTGATCTTTGAAACCCTTTTTAACGCATTGTTATATGTTATAATAAACCTCTAATGCAACAAGAGCATAATTAGAATGTTTATGTAAGGAATTCAAATAAACACTGTAAAAATGTTTGGCAAAGCCAATAGATCGCTCCATTATAATGTGAGTGCTGAGTAATTGGTTCTGCATGCAAGTGCATTATTACAAATAAAGTAAAAGAAAAAAAATCCCAATACTCCAGGAAAAGCAAATACATATATATCATAGGGTTTCTCAAAACTGAAAATTAAATTCAGTATTTTCAGTCATTATAAATGGTGTATTTTATTTGTCAAATTTCACGTAGAAAGGTATTTTGCACAACATCCTCATTAAAAATGAAAGTACTAGTTGCAGGTGCTTAAAAGAACAGAACCGTTGTCAGAGGCCATGAACAAGGCAGCATCAGAATTTAAAGGAAAATGTTTGCTATTTACCTTCCTCACAATGTGAAACTGGAACAAATGCTCTGGCCATTTGATGCCCTGTAGCATCCTGGGGATTAGTTTTACAAGTTTCAGGAGAAGAGACATAACCTTTTGGGGCACACTAAATACACTTTCTACCTCAAAAGGCAGGTTGAGTACAGCAGCCTGTCTCTCCCCCAGCATCATAAATGCAGCTTTTGCATGCCAATACATGCGTTTTTATGTGACATATGGAAGGTAGGAAACAAAAGAAAACAAAATGAAAATATCTGCTCTTCAGTCAACTCGAACAAAAATATACTGTTGGTGTGCTTTTATGGGTGAGCTGGGAGGACTGGTGAGCTGCACAGGAGGTAGTGATGTGATGGGGAAAGCAACACATGGGGTAGAAAGGAAGAAAAAGCATGCACTCCTATGGCAAGCTCAAAGAAAAAACAGTGTAGTTCCTTGATTGATGTGAGCCATGGAATGATACAGTCATCTAATGAAAGGGATGATAAACAAGCTCTGCTAGAAAAGGAAGAAATCATTGAATAAGAAGCAAACAAATGAGGCTGAGAAGAAAGCCAACAAATGATAAGCAATGGGTTGACCTAAAATGCACTCTTCAGCATTGTTTTGCCCAAAAAGGTTTTCAACAATTGTCTGTCGGCGAGACCTAAAAAGATTGATATCTTTTGCTTACAAGAGGATGCTTCCCCAATGTAAATGTTGACTAGATGGCTAATAACAATAGTTATTTTATGTGTGTGATGTTGACATCACGCTTTATCATTGGGTTTCGCTGTGCATATTTTTAATTCAATTTTGGGGGAGCTTGTTCATGTGCCTGTCCTGTAATTTGCAGAGACTTGGTGAGCGCTGGGCCGCAGTTTGCCGCTGGACAGAAGACCGCTGGAATAAATTACAAGAAACTCACATTCTTTGGCAGCAGCTGTTAGAGGAACAAGTAAGAAACATTGCAAAATTTGTAATCTTTACTTCAAAAATATAAACATTTGTAATTGGTAGCCACTTGCAGCATTCTAAAGTGCTTATTGAAGGGTAGCTTTTGGTAGTCGGATTCCAAGTCTCCAGTAACATGATGTTAGTATGATCTACTTTGTCTCCTCGTCTAGCAGCGGGCAAGGGCTGATGGGTGTCATTGTTCACAGTCAATCTCAGGACAAGCATTGTCCTAGAGCATTTTTAATTGCAAAATGATATGCTCTAACAAACATCAAGCCTAGAGTTTATTCAGTGTACTCAATGTAAAGATAAAGCTTTTTCCAGAGTGACTTTGACTCCATGACAGAACCTTCCCCAGATGTTAATAGGTAATTTCTATCGTGACTCGATTGGCCATACAGGACACAGGGAGAAGCAATGGTATTTTAGGAGACTTGGGAACCCTTTAGGGCATGGTGGACGAAGGAATCCTTGGACCATCCACCCCTGACAGATGACCCAAAAAATCTGCATACATTTTATTTATAGCAAATGCATAATGTGCTCTTGGTAGCTTTGTAGCAACCGGAAGTATTGGAATATTTCCTGAGTTTCTTTTCGTAATACCCTGTGAAGCCTATCACCTGTTTCAGTCCGAATTTTCTAATATAATATAAATGCCTGCTTAATATGCTATTTTTTAATGTGTGTCCTTGGGGGAGATATGCTCAGTACAACAAGCGGCTGATATTAAACCATATCCAGAACTGCTTTTAGCAGTTATCCCAACGTTACTTCTGATGCCAGGCCATCATGAAACAATCAAAACAGTATCCATTGCCCTAAGAATCTGGCTAAGTACTACCATCTCTAACTGTCCTTAGTCACACTCTCTTCTTAGATTCATAATTAGATTCCATTTTCCAGTATATATTAATCCAGCCTGGCAACATGTTGCATTATTTCAGGTACCCTTTCTGCCCCCTATAGAAATATAGCTGTCTTCCATTATTTGAATCCCATGACTGCCCGCTTTGTATGAAGAAGGAGCCACTCTGCTATTCCAATTCCCAATTCACACCCTAACCAGGGCTGTATGGCCATAGCAGGCATCAGACATTTCCCTGGGAGGCTGGCAGGGTGAGGGCCGGTTTTGCAGTGGTTGGGGCTGGTTTTGTTAGTGGTGGCCGGTTTTGCAGCAGTGCTGCAATATCAGCCCCCAATAACAAAAGTAACAGTACTTCACTCTTTCATCGCCTCTCCAGGGGGTTGGTCTGACGCAATTACCAGGGCTGCTTTCGGTTCCCAGTCTGGCCCTGATCCTAACCACTGGCATAGAAAGGTGAAGAACCAAGTTTGTCATGGACGATCGTTTTTAGA
Source organism: Calotriton arnoldi (assembly GCA_963921515.1). Lineage (NCBI taxonomy): Eukaryota > Metazoa > Chordata > Amphibia > Caudata > Salamandridae > Calotriton > Calotriton arnoldi. The sequence goes on along the minus strand of CAWUFW010000672.1, from coordinate 2,010,956 downwards.
ATTTTGCTTGTAGCGCTGATGTAATCCATGCATAGTTTCTAAGGAGCTTTAGAGATGCTTTTTAGAAAGGTATAATACTTTAGTGCTGTGTTACCCCTCTGGCCCTCCTCCGCACCCTGTTTCGTGACATAGCAAAGATTATTTCTGCATTGGATAGATGGCCTTTTTGTCAAGTTTGCCAAATATGGTGGGCAGATATAGAGGTTAGTGCTTGAAGCACATAATTCCCTGCATATCAGTTCATAATCTAGTGCATAAGGATTCACAATATTATTTTTAAATTCAACTTCTCTGTCCACATGGTTACATGATTAATATGACTATTGTTTGTTTTTCTGCATTGTTTTTCATGCATCGTATGCAACCTGTGATGTCATCAGCTAAGCACCAATGTAATCTCCTTTTTCAAATGGGGTACTACCATATTTATTTGTTTTTGAAAATGTACTTCACTTATATCAGCGTCAGTAGACGAAAATTGGGACAAAAAGTTAAAATAGCCTGTAAGCCATTGCTTCTGTTTTCAAAGGATAGCGTTCATTTCTGGAGCTGAAAAAAATGACCTTTTTCAACTTTTGTCAAAAATAGGACATTACTCACCAGTCTCCTGAGATAATTCCTAAAACAATGTTATACTTAAAAATATTTTAAGATCAGCCTGTGTAAACAGTTTGGAGTGGAAAATCTGATAAATGTTTTCTCAGGTTTACTTTAAATACACTTTCCGGAGAGTTTCCAGTAAAAACATAAAAGCTCCTTTGCACGCATAGTGTGTATTTTCATATTTTTAAAGTCCCATTTAAAAGTTGTATTACGTGAGAAAAGGGGGTCAAATTCTGCGGTACAGGGTGGAAAGCATACCCCTACTGAATTCCTTTTTACTTTCTTGTTGCAGTGCTTGTTCAAAGCCTGGCTTACTGAGAAGGAAGACTCTCTGAACAAAGTCCAGAAAGCAAACTTTAAAGACCAGAACGAGCTGAGCGTAAACGTTCGAAGACTTGCGGTTAGTATTTGCATGAACTCCATGTTTGTGTGGAGGGTGAGGAGAAATGTCTGCTGTGGAACATCCTTTCTGACATTTTACAAAACCTTAGGGGTTATCATCCCTGGCAAGGCTAGGTGCTGTAGAAAATGTTAGTGGTGCTAATGACTACATAGTCCAATGCCTTTACCTTATGTTGTTATACTATTACTTGGTCCAACTGGCCTCTAGCTCTCCAACTTTAAGTTGATAATAAATTCATGAACATATGATAAGATACCTTTCGCTGTTGTGTAGTGGCCTTGAGTGCATTCTTTAAGGAAATCCCTCATTTTTGTCAGGACTTGAAACTAAGGGTCTGATATGGAGTTTGGAAGATGGGTTACTCCATCACAAACTTGATGGATGTCCTGTTAGCCTTATTGCACATAACATAGATTATAATGCACGTGTAATAAGGTGGATGAGATATCTGTCAGATCTAAATCAGGCCCTAAACCATTAGTGTCAGGAGGGTCATGTGGATGAGCAGAGGCAATGCTTTCACAAATGAAATTCTTGCACATCCCTTGAATGTTAAGGAATCACACATTAAAACAATATTTTTAATGCCCAAAAAACATAGTATTGTAGTCACTGGAGACTTTAGTTCATAGATGTGTATTAGCAAACATAGAGAGGTAGACGTCTAGGAGTAGAGCATCAGAAACAACTATTGGTTGTGTGAAGGCAATTTAGTTTATTGGGAGTAGGAATTACAACGAAAGAGAATGTTGTATTGCACATCTCCAAACCATAAAAAGGAAATGTTATCAGGTTGAGAAGTGAATGGAAACCCTACTTTGAGTGAGTAATTTATGGAGGTATATTACGTTTGCAAATAAATGCACAAAGCATTAACTGTTAATCAAATGGAAATTGTAGTGAAGAAAAACAGAACATAAAGTCAGCACATCAGGCTTCTGAAGTTACTGCCAACTACCTCCCACAAAAACAATGCCCTGTTCCAAATCACCTCCACATCTTCCAAGCGCGCACACACACACACACACACACACACACACACGCACGCACACACACGCACACACACACACACACACACACACACACACACACACACAATCCTCATCAACTACAAACATTCCACACACTATTACATTCATCAGACCAACATACATGTGTCCAAGATACTTCAGCTGCCATCTCTGTGCCCCACCTCCCAATAGACTGTTCAGTTTGCACTGTCCCCAAACCCCAAATGTGCAGACGTTTTTTGTTATTTCTACATAGACTAGTATAGTTCAGTTCATAAGATATGTGTAGCTGTGCTTGTTTGAATATTCAAATTATGGTATTATGAAGTTCAAGAAGGCAAGGTAAGCAGAGTTACAATGGTAAATGTAAAATGCAAATCCATTTTGTAGTGTGCAGGAAAAGTAACATCCAAGTGCAGCACTAGATCACAATCATTTTACCAGCACACATTGGAAAATTAAGAAGACAAAACCAATGAAGTCAAAGTGAACATAAAAGCCTGTTATGGAAAAGCACAGTACATGAAGCTGAAAAGCAAAAAACTAAAATATACTTGTTTACTTCAATATTCTACTCAATCGTATCCTGTTTTGCTCACCTCAGTATACCAAACTATTTGAAATACCCAGAATACTAACACTGTGGAACTCTGTTCAGAACACCCTCTAAGATATAACCAACAATAGTATCGTTTTTGCTCTTTGCAATGTGCCTGAAAAACTGTATCCGATTGATTTGTTGGCAGGGGCCTCCTGTGATCCTGAGCTCACTTTGTATGCAAGGGTGAAATAAATCTCTGATATGCCATTGTTTCAGTAAATCAGTAATTAGTGTGGTTGCCGGGCAGATGGTATGACACTATAATAAAGGAGTGATGCCCCCCCTGCATTTAATACGCCTGATGTTTAACAGTGATGTTCAAGTAACATGCATTGCTTATGCATGTTGTAATGCGTATTATTTTAAGAAGAATACCAATAAAATGTTTAAAAAAAATTCAAGTAATGGTGCAGACAGTGACACTAAGAATCACTCTTGCCACTTTGTTCAAACATAACTTGAGCAACTCTGATCCTACTGTGATCCAGCTAGCTCTGGCCATCAGACACGTGTTAGATTCCAACTATTCCTATCCAGAATCTCATCTTTGTGACACATGCTAACAACATTTTTGTTAGGATTGTGAGGAGTATATTGCTAAACAACACAATATGGAATTAAAAAGATGCCCAACCCCAAACAGCAGAAATGCTGAAAGAAAACTATGCAACTTTGAATAGTTTAGTGTGAGGTTGTAACTCATGTTGGTCCCATAAGAGGCATGGCTCATGGACAACTAAACCTTTAGTAAAATACAGCATTTCAGAATCCTATATAACCTATAGGAAAAACCACAACATCTTGTCATGTGAGCCAGTACAGCTAGAGGACTTTTTAAAACCCCCAGTATCATTTTACTGCCATAATTTGAAATGGTTTCCTTCATTATGTTCACCTGAAAAAAAGCATAAACTGCTCTAATTTATATTTGGTTTGCTTTTACAAACTTGCTTTTAAACAAACTGACTAAAAGGCTCTAAGAATTATCTAGGACCAGTCATGCAGTGAAGTATTCAAAAAGTGTAAAGAAATATTGAAGATCACAGAGCAGACTGCCCTTCAAAATCCATTATTCATACTAGAAAATAGTAGCTTTTGACAATTTAAAGATTATATGTAGAAAGGAAAGCAAATGGAATGATATTCTTGTTTATTAGACAAAAGTAAGAAGAAGATTTCACAGAGTAAATTCGGCAACTAGACAGTTTACTTTGTTCTTTCTAGAAAGAGTCCCAGACATACCTGTGGGATACAGAACGTCAGCTAGGTACATTTGCGACATACATATTACTACATGGTTTGCTTTGAGTCAGTTCACCATCATATCTATTGCTATTGTTGTGTGCCACTTACCTTGGCACTCAAGTTCCATCAGGTCTTATTAAATGGGAAGGTTCTTCTGAACGTTTTCTGGGGACCTTATATCTTCATGTGTTATAAATGGTTGGATTGCTGGCTGCACATTGTACATATGTAGGAGGTTCCACATTGCTCCCCATCAGATGTTTATCTGTATCCTCCATACATCCTGATTCTATCTATCATGACCTTGTGGTTTGTGTTTGCAAAGGTCTTTTATTATTCTGGTGCTTACAGTATGCCAACACACTCAAAAAGCAGGGTTCATGTGACAAACCGATGTACATGTGGACTTTGTGTGTATTTAAAAGCAGGTTTGAACTTGTTTTATTGTGCTTAAATAGCAAAAGGGAACATCCAATTTGATTTAATATTGGTCCAACTCAAAATTGACTGTGTAGCTTCATGTTAATTGAGAAGGCATCTTTCCCAGACTCTAATGTATTCAGTCATTTGTAAAACATCTTCACTTCCTGTATCTTTGGTCATCTACATATGATGTGCTCATGGCACCAAGGCGAAGTAGTGTTTCAATTTTCTGGCAGGAAAAAAAATCATTTTGATGTAATATTACTTTTCTTACCTTTGGAAGAGATGTGTCCATCAACAATACGAAGATGCTCCTTTTGTCTTAAACAGAATTGAAAACAAGGTGACGGACTAGTTGATTTGCACTTCACTGTGTTTCTGCTGCCATATCTGGCTGGTTGTGCACAACACTCCGGCACCTGTCACCTTTTAGTGCCTCTGCTCACAGATTCATCCAAAAAATTTTTACAAATGGAGGTGCACCAAACATAATGCAAAGGAGTCCAAATTATTTTCTTTCTATTCGTCTTTATTTCAAATTCAATCTTATTGCAAGATGACAGCCAACGCGTTTCGTTCCTTAAAACACAGAGGTTCTCGGAACTTCATCAGGGCTTGATAATACTCGAGGGATAAATATATCTCATACAGTATTTGGATAATAATCAGATCTCTCTCCAGATAATGTGCAATAAAAAGTCCTATTTTATCACTTGTTGATTCACAGGACTAAACATTCTAATTTAAACGATATTAGACCCTTTCCAAATATGGTTTTCCGTTTCAGAGCCTTTGCCGCTCTTCCTTCAATTCTTCCTAAAAGTTCTCATCACAGATCAATTATGTTAAGAGAACATCTGTAAGTCGAACGTAATGATGTCCATTAGAGCGCCGTGTACAGCCTCCTCTAACGGTACTTGTCAGCTTCTTGGATGAGCTGAAGGAAGACGGCTTCTCTAAATTAGAATGTTTAGTCCTGTGAATCAACAAGTGATAAAATAGGACTTTTTATTGCACATTATCTGGAGAGAGATCTGATTATTATCCAAATACTGTATGAGATATATTTATCCCTCGAGTATTATCAAGCCCTGATGAAGTTCTGAGAACCTCTGTGTTTTAAGGAACGAAACGCGTTGCCTGTCATCTTGCAATAAGATTGAATTTGAAATAAAGACGAATAGAAAGAAAATAATTTGGACTCCTTTGCATTATGTTTGGTGCACCTCCATTTGTAAAAAAATGCTCCTTTTGTCTTTACTGAATTCCACTGTACATTGGTATACCCACATAAAGCACCATCCTCATTTTATCAGTGAATAAACCTTAAAAATTGTAGTTTTTTTTCCTTGTAACTTTATTTCTATTCTATCATGTGGAGCATCCCAGATGTTGGAAGCCACTACACATCTCTTAGTCTATTTAGTCAAATGTATCTTTCCATCTTGTGAGTTAAGATCATCTTAATTGTTTTCCGAACAGATTTTGAAAGAAGACATAGGAAGGAAACGTCAAACCTTAGACCAGCTACGTGAGCTTGGGGAAGATGTGGCTCAACTTTTGAACAATAACAATGCATCGAGGAAGATAAACAGTAATATGGAGGAACTCACCCAAAGGTGGGACAGTTTGGTGCAGAAGTTGGAAGACTGCTCGAGTAAGGTAATGCGCTAAGGATTTATTTACCTCCTAAGATCAAGACTTCAAAGTCTAAGTGCTCTTTAACTCGTTCCAGTTTATTAAACACATACTTTTTAAGGTGGATTGAGACCCTTTGGGAAAGCGGTCTAGTGACTTTGGGGAAGAAATAGGCAGTGGTCCAGAAACCACTCCTTGCTTCTCGCCGACGTTTTCCCAGACATAAAACCTTTTTTTATTAAAGAAAAGTAACAGTTCCTTTAAGGGATATGGGCTGCTTTAAAAGAAAAAAAATGTTTTTCCTTTTGGGAATCCAAGCACAACGGTGATGGCCTGCTGTTCCTTGCAGGCTACATCCCTGTGTTTTAGACAATCACACTGGGTCACAAATAGCAACCTATTTTATTACTATTCATTATGCAGGTCATTCTGACACCTCTTGTAACTGCAGATTTTGCGATGCAGCTTGTTAGTGCATCGATCACTTTGCAAAATCAGAGACAGGTACCAAAATGTCAGTGAGTAATTTGTGACCCCTTTTAACGACCTGACTCTTAGTACTTCTGACACTAAATGATGAAAAGTTTAATAGTAGATGGATTTAGGAGAATCTAAGAAGGTATATTTTGAGACTGGGATTCATATGTTTGAGAGTTTTGTTTTCTCAACCAATTAAAGTGGGATCTAACTATGTTTGTTGAAGAACTTCCTCACATATTATGGCAGTGCTACTATCCTCTACAAAATGCCCCATAATAAATAGATCTTTATTTTGTGATGTATTACAGTTTTGCTGAAGGCAGTCTGCATTTTCTCAGAGTGAGATGAGTGCTTTAGAAGAAATGTTCAGGCTTTAAGCCCAGCTCTCCTGACGTGGTGGCAGCCAAAAAGCATACATCTTTTATAGATAAATGAATCATTTTTCTCTTCACTGAGGAGGAAAGTCCGGTTCCGTGAATGAGGCATTCCAGCTGCATCAGGAAAGCGAAAACTGCACAGAAAAAGTGTTGCATCCTTAGAACAACCATGTAATATCCTGTAAGATGCCCCACTGTCACAATTGATCACAACTTGGGATGATATGCCGAAGCAATGACTAATTTAATGTCACAACTTGGAAACAAAGAGATGGATGGTGACCAGGGTTAAAGCTCTAGAGATGATAATCACATGTGGATGTACATGGATTGCCCTGTGGTAGTGAATGTGGAGCATGCTGCTTTATTTGCAGTTTTATTACAGATGGTTTAAGAGAGAGAGAGCTGGAACGACAAACCAGATGTTCAAACGTGGTGGGAGTATCAGATGCGCAGAATGTTAAAGACTTTGTGCTGAAATACTTTCTGAGAGCCCCTCTGGATTTCAAGACAATGTGACATTTTTGGCTTCATAATGGTGGGTGGTTTCTCTTACGTAAATCACTGCTCTGAGTGACAAAAGGAATAGTGATTGGATAAATGGATAGAAATTAGAAAGGTTCATCTCCCATTGATTGTAATCTTCCCAGATGTTACTTAAATGCTAAGAAAAGAAGGCAACCATCTGCTTCACTGAGAATTCTTTCAAATGTTTTGCCTTTTATGTTTGTTGCATGCAAATAGCTTATTCTCTTGGTACATGGATGCTATGGTAATGGCAGGCTGCCTGTTGTACAACAGTTTCCCTGTAACATTGCCAGAGTTACTGTGAAGAGAGATTATCTGGTGAAGAAAGGACTGGTTCATATAGCTGAAGGTCTGTCCTGCATTGGCAATGGCATGGTTTACAATATGGTAGCTATCAATGCCACTCTACACCTTGAAATTGACCCAGGAAGAGGAGCCCAAAGGGCCTTCTAAGATTTCAAATTCGAGTTATCTGTGTGATATTTTTTGAACGTTCTTCTCATATTTTTTCCTTTAAATCATATTTCAGGCTACGCAGGCAGATTCAAAAATGGGCGTGTCTCAGGTTTCGCAAAAAGTCATCATTGAAACTGTCACCATGACAGAGCAAGGCATAATGAAATCGACCAAACAGGAATTACCCCCTCCGCCTCCACCCAAAAAACGACAAACTCATCTGGATGTGGAAGCCAAGAAAAAGTAAGACTGCATAGATTATTCGGATTGTTGATTTTCATAAGTGAAATTTACGCGTTCATTGGAAATTTCGATTTTCGACTGTTAGCAATGAAACTCGTGTTAATATGTAGGATTTAGGATTTCATGATTGTAAATGCATATGAAACAAATGCATGTTAGAACATACAAATGTTGACTGCTTCATTGAAGATAATGAAGTGGTGCAGGGCCAATAATAGCTGGTATATGCCTTCAACATTACAATGTTAGTGGTTTTTTTTCTCTATTTTTAATTTAGAACATTCTGCCTGCAGTGTGTGGAATGTTCCTATAGCATTATAGCCTTTCTGCCTCAGGCTATACCTGTTGTTAAAGTCCTTCGCCTATGACTCTGGCCTATAATTCAGGCGGAGGGCCTTTAACAATTGGTGAAGTCCTTGGCAGAGGGGTATAATACTATAGTGTTTTTGTATGGTTGAGGAGTAAGGCTGAAAATATCACTGATTGGTCAGACAGCATCATGTGACACAATAAGAATCTAAATGAGCTTTACTGTTTGCAATTTGGCCACGTCCTTGGACTGTTCAAGAACATCCATATCAGGAGCCTGGTCACTATGAAGTCAGACCAATAACTCCTGTTTGGGTTGGCAATCAAAATGTAATAACTGGTCCATATATAGAGCACCCCATATCAAATTCTTATATTTACATTCCGTCCAAAATTTACTGCTTCTTTACATGTGTGACCACATTGATTTAGTGAGTGTGTGTGTAAGCACTTCCCCCGAGTGTTTGCACAATGTTATATATTCTCCAACATCTAATTTATGCTTAACGTAATGTACGTATGTTATTTTATGAAAGTGTTAGTGCTGGAAGTGTTGCATGAAAAAATCGTACCTGTGTCATAAACCACATAGAGCTGACTGTATCTAGTCCGGGCCACGCCTAAATCCTGTTTCCTGTGTCCTAGAGCCATCTTTATCCATCTATGGTCACGGGGATGTCTTTTTGCAGTTTCATAATCAGAGTCAGAACGCCCCTCTGGTCTCCCAGGCTGGCCCAGCCCCATTTTTATATATGTGATCTGGTTTCTTGGCACCCATGTCTAGGTGTGTTGCTGCCTGCAGGATGACTTTAAAAAGAGCAATTAAGAATTTAAGAAAGCCTCTGTAGAGATAAGTGAATGGGTGGTTTGAGTTTCTTCAAGAAATGTAGTTAGCAAACAAATTTGTATATTTCACTAGGAGTTCTGTTATAATTATGGATTACTGATACAGCCCAGAGATTTGGCTTAGGGAGCTATTGATGAGGCAATACCCAGGTGCATGACTACGTCTTTGAACTGATTCTTAAAGTAGTTTGCTTTTGTAGCTACAGGAGGTTTTTATGTAAATCTCTTGTTTATTGTTAGAACTTGGGGTGCTTCCATAGTTTTCCTATTTCTTCATGTTTTCAGTTTTCTTGTTCGTGAATTTCTTTACAGCTTGTAACTGGTATTTAGATCTCTAGTTAATGGAGTTCTATCTCAAATGGATGTTTTGGAGTTGACAGAATTTATATGTAGTGTTCTGGGTTGATTGTTCAGATGTTAGTAAGAGATGTTGGGGGTGTCTGATGTTAAAATGATGCATCAAAGGTCTTGTAGCATCTTTTAGAGGTTGCCTTCAGGTTTTCTTAGCTTTGGTATGGCCTGCTTTCTCAAAGATATGAGGTGTGTACTGGTATGGCGAAGTGGTCAGATCAGTTAGGTTCCTAAGTAATATCATGTGAGATAGATTTGGAAGGCGAGATAAGTAGCTCAACAATGGTATCTTTCTAATCTGGGGGAAAATAATTGCTTTGAATAAGATCTTGGTGAGTGCTATTTCCTGAAGGTTTTTGGAGTGGGCTTTTTCTAATAGTCAATGGGATGCTAAAAGCCCCTAAAATGATGCTGGTGGAATAGTGGGTTTAGCATTAAGAGTTCATCAGAGTTCTCAGCAAGGATGGAAGTATTATATTGATGTGAATCCACCAGACTTTAGCATCGTTTGGTCGGACTGTAGTAAACAATAATTTGAAAGAATGAAAACATAGAGGTGTCTGTCTGTAGTTCAAGCTATTTATGTGTTTGATTTGGGATGCAAGCTCCATTTTATGCGGCTGTCTTGCAGAATGAGTGATTAATCTTTTAGTGTAAGAGTAGTGTCAAACGTTGATGGTGAGGTAGATATGACCCAAGTCTCAGGTGAAGAGTACATCTAGGTCATGTGAGGTAAGGCTGCTTTTTCAGAGACATGCACATGTGCTGATCATGTACTGATGAGAGTGCATTGTAGGTCTCAGATCACGGAAGATAATGGGTCTTGTTCACCACTGATCTGGATCAGGTTTTCCATGTGACTACGTTACCATGTTTTGCTGTGTTTGCTTTATCTTGGGTATATTCTGGGAATGGGTGACTGACAGCATTTGGACCCATGCATCGTGAGCGGTGACTATAAAAAATAAAGCAAATTGGTAGACTATGTGCGACGTTAGGAAAATGTAATATCTGTGTGTATATATACCTTGGTGCAAATAGATATGGATAATTATATAATTATAGCAGCTGCTGAGTTAGTATTTGGCCAGGACTTGTTAGCTTTATAGGATGTTTTATGTTGGTAGGGAGGATAAATGTATTTAGTTTTGACGGTTGTTGCAGAAAAAGTGGATACTGACTATTGTAAAATCGTAGTAAGGTTGGATAATCTCAGAGTGATGACCTTAGTGTCAGTTTTAGATCCATGTTAAGAAAAATGGCTTATGCTGAGATAGAATATGTAGCAGTGGTACAATTCGAACAGTGCTACCTTGTTTGTTGTTTGAGAGCGAGATTAACAGTGGGTGAGAGAAAATAGATGATGGACTAAGATTGTTGGGCTTAGAAGACAAAAAGAAGCAGTGGACGCTTTGTCTGTTTTACTGGTGCCTGGGATCAAAGTGGTCGTGGAAGAGGTTATTGCTTTAGGGCGAAATTTCAAAATGTGGCCTTTGTTAAAACTTCAAGTGGAAAATAGTTTTAGAAGTCTGTAGTTTTTCTTTTAATCGAAAATGTTCTGTCATTGTATTTTCTAATGGGATTTAATTCCCTGTTTGGAATCGTTCTGCAAAATCATCCTTTCACATTAATAGAAACAGAAATGGGTTGCTCTTTAAAATTATAATCTAAATATATGGGAAAACATCTGTGAAATTCAGCTGTTGTAACAGCAATCCCTCCATATTCTCAAATCCTGACATGTGTGAAAGGATGGCTTTTCCTAAAAATGGGTTAGCAAATCAAACGTGTTCGCAAGAGCAAATTAATGCAAACTGTATATGCTGCTGAAGAATGAGCAACTTGCGCCAAACCTGTCGCTCTCTCAGCTATCAAATCTCAGGTTACTTTGATGTCACAAGCTGAGGTCAGCGGGGCTTTGGTTAACAGTGATGCCAATGTAGAACAAGCATTTGCAAATAGGTTGGCCTTTGGAATCTGGTGCAATGGTTATTTTTTTTACTGCACGCATATGCCACAAAAATATTTACAAAAGAAGAATTGAGCCACTGAAGTGTGGTTGTTGTATCCTTGCATTCAAAAATTAAAAATATTTAAAACATTCACTAATGTGTCTGTGTTAACTAGTGATATATTTTTTTAATAACAAGTCTTTCCATTGTACCACTCACTTCATTATTATTAGTTCTGAAAGAGACCAGAATAAACCACCACACAAAATATTCAAATCGCAGGCAATTACAATGTTACAGTGCCATTTAAACACTTTATAACCGCAACTTTAAAAGGTGGGCCGAAAATAAACCACCATCCAGCTGGACACCCAAAGTGCAGGCAAAATAAATTGATGGCATTTAAAGTTAAAATAAATATAAAACATAAAGCACACCTTGATTCAGATTTGTCACTTAAGAGAAAGAGAACTATTTTTAAGTGGATGTGAACATGTACACAGGCTTTGTGCTGTCACTCAAAGTGACAGCAGCCAATGGGTAATGTGGGCTGACCCATTGCCCCATGCTGGATGATGTGATGGGCAGAAGCAAAATGTGAATAATAAATTGTACAGGCCAGCGGATCAATCATGCTGACCAAATGGCCTTCTATGCATGTATGTTATTTATGATAGAAAAAAGAATGGTTTTGCGAGACAGCAAGAGCTGTCTGAGTGGCCAGACCTAAAGAAGAAGAAAAAAAAATATATATATATATATATCAGTAGCGGCTCGTAGTGAGAGTGTTGCGGGGCGGGGGAGAGGCAGGGTGGGGGGTAGTAAACTCCGGCATACGGCCGACCGGAGGTAAGTACATCAATAAATAAAGAAAACGAATTACATTGCGCGCACTGCAACACAAATGGCGTTGCAGCGCGCGTAATGTAATTCGTTTTATTTATTTATTTATGTACTTACCTCCGGTCGGCCGTATACCGGAGTTTACTACCCCCACCCTGCCCTTCCCCCGTCCCGCCCCGCAGCACTCCCACTACGAGCCGCTACTGATATATATATATATATATACCTCAACAATTGCAGTTCACTGATGTTAAGGGGACAGCCGAGTTCCTGCTCCCTAGAGAATCTTTTGATTCTAATAAAATTTCACAATTTAAGAGTGTTTCAAGGCGTGGCGTTCAGAGGGTAGCTTTACTGAGGGGGCCTGCACTCTGTTAACAGCTTGAAAAACCATGGATTCCTCATGTTGTAATCTGACCCTTTTCACCAGGTTTGATGCTGACAGCGCAGAGCTCTTGCAATGGATTTTGACCTCCAAAGCAGCCATTCAGGCCTCAGGGATCAAAGAGTACACGAAGAAAAGAGAGACCTCAAACCTTAAGCAAACACTAAAGGTATGTAAAGGGAGAGGGCTGAAGTAAGCTATTGAAAATGGGCATTTTTGCCACACAGCTGGAAGATTTCAGAGATATTCAGAAAAAATGCATCGCTTGATATGGTCTGTTTTTATATCTCCAAGCACACCGACGCACGCGTATGTGGTCTGAAAAGCAACCTTTTCAACTGATAATTTAATAGCTTCATGAATTTCTTCATGGTGCTGACCTCTTTCAGCGCAACAGTACAAAGCCCTTTGAGTTACTTTTATGTGGCATTTAATACCTCCCAGAGCATCAGTGTGAACCTTTATCAGATGTGTTCTGCATTACTTAAATAGCTTTAATATTCTTTTACTTTGTCTGGCATGCACACATTGTCAGTGAGTGTGTCAAGTAGTGTTGAAGCCACACGTTTTCCATACGAATGTGGGTCAAGGTTATGGCGTTTTTACTTGCCCATTAAAGATTTAAACACTGAGAGGAAGTTTAAAGTCTGCTCCAGCCAGTTTCAGGAGTGTAGCTACATTTGGTGCAGTGGGTGCAGTGGCACCGGGGCCCAGAGTCCCGAGGGTGCCCATTGAACCCTTATGAATGCTATATTGTCCTGCGTCAACTAGGCCATTTCCCTTGTGTGCACCAGAGCCCATGGCATCCTTTTTATGCTACTGGCCAACTTGTGGACAGAAGATCGTACGCAAAGCTACTTTGTTAGCAAGTGGGTCCCAAGACAGTATTCTTAGCACTGAAAGCATTCCACATGCATAATAGGGGAAAGCCTGTGCAGAAACACCTAGAGGCAGACAGCTAAGCAGACAAAGACGCGTCACATGAGCTGGAACTCAAACTAGAGGTGTTGCACACAATTTCCTAACAATGGGGCACATAGATCTGTTCACAACACACACAAATACACAATGCCAAAACTTTGCATCCAGGTACCCACATCACCACTTTCTGGGAAATGCCCTATTGATAGACTGGTCAAAGACCTTTCCACATGCCTTTCCACCAATACCTCTAATATCAATAGTCATTAACAAGTGCAAAAATACAAAAATGGCATTGATACTAACAGCGTCTAAGTGGGCCAGGAAGACATAGTCTCAGACTTGGTGAAAATGGCACACGACAGGGTAATGAGATTGCCAATCTCACAAGACTTGTTAACGATACAGGCAGGGTAAGTCTGTCACCCAGAACCAGAGAACCTTAACTTAGCAGCATGGCTCCCGAGGACATACAGTTCAGTCACCTGTGACTACCTTAGAGATTCATGGAGGTGCTAAGGAAAGTTAGGAGGTTAACAAAAATTACATTGCTGAGTAGAACAGATGTATCAGTTGGTACAGGAAAAGCGATCTAATACATCACACAACCAGGGATACCACTGTAATCCGATACCTACTGAATGAGAAACTCTTGCACTTATCCTTAAAGATACACCTTGCAGCCATAGTGGTATACATCAGGGGCACCACAGGTAAAAGCATTGTTACCACACCGGTCATTAAGAGGGTCCTGGAAGGAGTTAAAAGAATTGCAACAAGGAGGTCATCTTCCACCACTATGTAGAACTTTAAAATAATTCTAACACAACTCATTAGAGCACCCTTTGGGCCAATGCACACAGCACAACCAAAATTCCTAACATTAAAACATCCTTTTTTGTTCCATTACATTGTTATGCAGAGTTAGCGAATTAGAGGCACTCACAATACAGGAAACATACCCACAAGGATAGGGTAGTCATGAGAATAAGCCCACATATTTGCCTAAACTGATATCTTACTTGCATGTACCCAGCTACCAGCCAAAGATGCATGCAGAAAAAGCACTACGTGTACTGGACATTAGAAGAAGAGTGGTGTACTATTTAAAAAAAAAAAAAGTGCAGAAAAGGAAACCAATTCTTTGTTTTAGTTGCAGCTGCAAACATATAGAAGCCAATCACAAAGGGTACCATAGCAAGGTGGATAGTACGGACCATCACGACAAGCAACAAACTAGTAAAGGTGCCATTAGAAGACAGGCAAAGAGCACACTCCACTAGGAAAAAAGGACTGCTCTAGAATTCATAGCCAGTGCACCTATGAACGATATCTGCATGACAGCAATGTGGTCATGTAGCTACACTTTCACAATACATTCCTGCTTAGGCATTCAGGTAAAAAAGGGAGCACAAGTAGGATGGTAGGTCTTTAACAACCTGTTCGCTAACACACACTCACTTCAGTCAAACCATCCTGGTGGGGGGACTACTGCTACACATAATCAGTATACAGTACATGAACCCAGAAAAGCTTCACACTGCAGAACATAATGGTTACTTACCTGTAGAAGTAGTTTTGCAGCTTAAAGGCATTTCTGCATTCATATCCAACACTCCTGCCTCCCCTAGAGCAGCTGTGAGTTTTCAAGTAGGGTGGAGAAAGCAAACAAAACATAACATTTGCAATGCCCTAAAACAATACAGGCCACCAAAAGGGGAAAGAGGAATGTGAAAATGGCAACCACGCACTGGTGCTTTGGAAAATGCCTCTGACGTCTTAGGGGAAGGGTTATGCCCTCCTACTGGTCGTAGCCCAAGAATAGGGAAAAAAAGAAGAAAGCAATTTTCAGACCCAGCCACTAGATGGTGGAATAATGCATGTGTGAATCCAGAAAAGTCTTTAAAATGCAATACTCCTCCTACAAGTAAGTAACCATTACTTTTAGTATGCCTTGTAGAATTCACAAGTCAGACAATCTGATCCTGGAGCCTTGGAAACTGGTCAATCACCAATTGCCCTTTCTATTTATGCTGCCAAAAGCAGTAGGCATACTTGTTCTTTCTTAGTCTCAGCTAGAATGCCAGCATCCCCATATCTGTCATATTGCGGTTCCAAAAACTTTAATTTAGGTTCCAAGTTGCAGGATCTTAAGAACCCCATTTTCTTTTAAAATACACATTCCTCTGTTGTATGCCTTGAAAGCACCACCAAGTCTACCATTCTCCAATATTACACATTAGCTTCAAAGAGGAGCTTAATGAATTTGCTAATTTCATGCTGAAAAACTGGGTGAAAAGGGGAATAATTTTTAAAACTCTAGTATCTCCATTGTTAAGCCTCATGATGTATTCACATCTGAACTAGTACGGGACAGGTGTTCAGTGCTCACCTTCATTTCATCTGCTACTTATAGGCTAACCATCATCAACACTCAGTGTAGTTGGCATGACACCCACTGCATAATAAAAGGTAAATCCATGGGAGTCCTCATGTAGTCTCCTCCATACATCATCTAGGGCCATTACCTCTTACAATCATATCAGAGCCATGGCAGCATATGACAGAGGTCTTGCATTTGTAGTAAACCTGGCACACATAAAGTCTCTGTAATTGTATTAATGTGCCTTGTGCAGATTACTTGTGAGCCATGAAACATCCAGCATTTAATAGCGAGGTCAGCAAAAAAATCAGCTTTGTACACATTTGGGCAATATATGTTTACTAATGTCAAATTATGCTCTTCAGTACTTCCATGTACAATCACATATCTGTCAATTTGAGCATGAACTTCTGTTCCATTTGAAAGCTTGCTTTTATGATTCAGAGTGACCACTCCTAGGGTGTAGTTAGTGAGTGACACAAAGTATCTACGGCAACCCCATATCTGGCCAAAAGCAGTGTGACACTCCTGTAACAAGCGACTTTCCAGCAGCATGGCATTTGTTATTCTTTGACCCTCCAGGTATGCTACCACCTTCCTGGCTTTCATAGGATGTTTTAACCACCTTACATTCAAGGTTAAAAGCTGCAGCTATGTCCCTGATTCAGAGGAACATCTGTCAACCAGTCTTGGTGCCATCAGGCCAATGGACAGATATTGATGCTAGATGTGTCCCAAGGTTCTTGCTGTATCTACATAGCCAAAGAAAAAATTGATGGACGGAATGCTGGACAATGCAAACATTCACCCAAGTCACAAGGATCTGGGTTAAATCCATCATTCTTTTGCTCACCACACCACCCCAGTTTGGACCCAGCCATATGCAAATCAGTCTTGACCCTGTTCCTTGTGGGAACAGTCCAGCCCGAACTGCCAAGCCAGGTCCTCCCTGGACCGGAAACAAGCATCCTGGGACCGGTTTCAGGGCATCACCCTTCTTCAGCCAGGCTAGCTTGAATCCAGTGGTGTAGTGAGCACAGGACCCACGTCTGGGCATACCCTTCCCACTTAGGGCAACAAATGCAAAGAAACAATTGATGGACGGAATGCTGGACAATGCAAACATTCACCCAAGTCACAAGGATCTGGGTTAAATCCATCATTCTTTTGCTCACCACACCACCCCAGTTTGGACCCAGCCATATGCAAATCAGTCTTGACCCTGTTCCTCTGTGGGAACAGTCCAGCCCGAACTGCCAAGCCAGGTCCTCCCTGGACCGGAAACAAGCATCCTGGGACCGGTTTCAGGGCATCACCTTCTTCAGCCAGGCTAGCTTGAATCCGGTGGTGTAGTGAGCACAGGACCCACGTCTGGGCATACCCTTCCCACTTAGGGCGACAAATGCAAAAGAAACAATTGATGGACGGAATGCTGGACAATGCAAACATTCTGTCCATCATTTGTTTGCTGTAACACTTTTCGCCCTAAGTGGGAAGGGTATGCCCAGACGTGGGTCCCGTGCTCACTACACCACTGGATTCAAGCTAGCCTGGCTGCAGAAGGGTGATGCCCTGAAACCGGTCCCAGGATGCTTGTTTCCGGTCCAGGGAGGACCTGGCTTGGCAGTTCGGGCTGGACTGTTCCCACAAGGAACAGGGTCACGTCTGATTTGCATATGGCTGGGTCCAATCTGGGGTGGTGTGGTGAGCAAAAGAATGATGGATTTAACCCAGACCTTTTGACTGGGGGAGAATGTTTGCATTGTCAGCATTCCGTCCATCATTTGTTTGCTGTATCTACATAGCCAGCAGCTTACAAATTGCATCAAAGTGCCCCACCCTTCTGTTTCCTTCCCTCCTCTCTCACTGATCACCCCACAGCCGTCAGTGTGGCAACCCTCCCTCAATGTAACTCAGTCAACCCAATAAGTAATTAAACAAGTGGAATTAAAAAGGGTGGCATACACTTTATGTTTACAATAGCTGCACATACTCGCTGTAGCTCCCTGGGGATCCCCAACATTCCCAGCACCCAAAGAAACCTCTTCAAGCAAGCCAACTTTGAGACATACCTTGTCATCATCATCTAAAGCTACCAGGATTATTGTGACAGGCTGCGCATGCAATGGTGACTAGCTTTGTAAGCAATAACAAAACAGGCTATAACCAGTTTCAGTCTGTCTTGTGTAAGCCACCCTGAAGAACTCGTTTCCCCAAACCTTCCCACACAAAGAGGGCCCTGGTTTCATCTATTCATCTCGGCACTCTTGTTGGGTAAATGTGTATCACCCTTGCTCTCATCTTTAGCATTGGATACTTACTACTCCACGAATTCCATAGAATTCTTTGCTGAATTGAAGAGTTGCATCTAACACTTAAATTCAACATGAAGATTGTTGTGAAGAGAATAGCACACCTGCTTTTTTTGTGTCTCAAATATTCCTAACATTGGGAAATGTTTTCTATGCCTCTTGGTCAGTTGACATGAAGTCTGGGTAGATTCTCACAACAGAACAGTCATATCTCAGTTCTCCACCTTCTCCTGCTAGTACCAGGATCCAGTCTCTGTCCCTTAACTTGAGAAGCTTGGCTATGATCAGCCTAGGTGGGTGCTCTGGGCGGGATGTACAGCAAAGATTGGTTGGCCATTCCCACCACAAACAGAACTGAGAGGACCTGATCAGCAAATTTCTCAATATTACCAGTCTGTCTGTTTTCTTCAATGCCCAGAATCTGAATGTTGGTCTTCTGAGAGAATCCCTCCTGGGTCTCCGCATTAGCCTGCAGTTGCAGCATTTCCATCCTCAAGGTCTGTTATTTGTTTGGAAGCCTGTCCCAGACAGTCACCATGTTTATCCAGTCTGGACTGCATCTGTTTGACCTTAGAGTTTAATGCATTTAATCCAGTGGCTAAACCAACGATTCCTGTCTTGAGGTCTGTGAAAATAAGTTTAACGTTGAAAACATCCAACTGAGTTGTTAAGACCACCACTCTCCATCCCTTGTCCAGTTGGCTTAGCTGCCTGCTGCAATTCACGCTTACCCTGAAATGACAATTAGGTCTTCTATTTATCATTGTTAACCATCTTGGTAGTAGTGCTGGTCCTTGTGGCTCTTGCGATACAGCCCTACAAACCACAGGTTGATGGGGCTTGTCAGTCCCTGGCCTTTAAAGCCACTGACCCTGTCACACCCAGGCAGCAAAATTGAAGTGACACACAGTCCCGCAATCTGTTAGCATTGACCAGAAAGAGTAAAGGGGATAATACAGAGTAGGTATACTGCGGAACATGAGCAGAGGCTCTACTCAGGCAGCAGTCACAAGTGCTCACGCTGTTAAGTATTCATCAATGAGAGATGCCATCTCTTTAAGGTCTGTGCTACTACAAGTAGGCCCCGAATTTCTTAGGACAGGTCGTTGTGAAACATTGCCATCATTTCCAGCCTCCAGGCAGAATGGGCTGGTTTGCTAGCAGGCGCAGAGTTCCAATGTCTCCGTGTCTTGAGCGCCACCAGAGCACACCTCCAGGGGAGCCATCTCTTGAATGGCTCCTCTGGTGATCTGCATGTGAGCATCTCGTTTGTACCAATGGGCCACTGTCTTTGCCACAGCACCCTCAACCATAGTGGACGCCATGCTTATCACTGGTCAGCCCACCTTTGCACCATGTTCCCCAGCAAGCACTTCAAGCTGCACCTAGCCAACTAATCTCATGTACACAATCAAGATTCCTGCTCAAGTTGCAGCCTCAGATTTCCAGTGTATAGGCATGACACCAGCAGGCTATGGTGCCACCCAGCAAAGAACTCCACAAAAGCTGACCAGACCTCATCCTAGGACTCTCTCCATTCATGCTGTGTAGCCCTAGGTCAGTGAGTCTCCCAAACTGCTCAGACAGATGTCCTGATTTTAGACTCCAATGGTGCACAGTATGTCAAGGGCTCTCTGGATGCTACAGAAAGATAAAACTTTCAGGAAAGTTGCAAGATATTAAGTTTTTTTTGCATATTTGTGCTACAGAGCTCATATTAAAGGTACCTCCTTGGCGCGTGGCTCTCTGGTGCCCCCATTTTCTCTGATATTCAAATATTAAGAGATGGGACTAGGTTTGAGGCACAGCCAATTTGTTCCATTTTTTTTGCACAATTAGGAAAATCATGCAAATTCAGTTTGTTGGTATTTTAAAGAAAGGGTTATTCATGGACAATGGCTTATTTGTTAAACTATCTATCACACATCACTTAATTCAAAAGTAATAAAGACCGAGTTATACATTACAGGAAGAGGTTCACAATATATTTTTAGATTTTTCCCCCAGCTCTGAACCCTTTCTGTATAATCTAGGACAAACTTAATTTGCAAACCTAATCAAGTAATAAATTGATTTTGCTCAGGTATTTGCACCAAAGCATCATTTCTGTAATATGGTCTTAGGTCTTTGTACAACGATATGCCTAAAATTATCTTTGTCTGAAAAAACACAACACCGTCTTTGCTTCCTTTGCTTCCAATCTCTCTGCACATCTAAATCGCGACAATTATAGAAGGCTTGTTTATTGGAGCTAATCTGCATGCATTGTATCAGCATTGAAGATGATCTGCAATTTGGGATTCAGGCGATGAGCTGGTCCTCTGGATCATGATTTGCATTTGCTCTCTTTTAGGAAGCTGTTGTCTAATCCAATGATTCTTAACCTTATTCAGTAGACCCTCACGTAATCATTACGGGAACCCGGGGACCCCCACTGAGTCCTTATTTGAAGGCGGGGACCCTGGCTAAGCATTTTCAATGATTTAAACCGCAAAACAATGCACAAAAATACAGAACTTATTAAACAAACATACAAATGATTACATATTGTTCGAGGCATATGAGCTGCAGATCAAAACAATGCACAAAAATACAGAACTTATTAAACAAACACACAAATGATTACATATTGTTCGAGGCATATGAGCTGCAGATCGTATACTTTTGCATGGAACTCCATCTGGTGTTGGGCTCGGATGTTTGCACTTTGTTTTTGTCTTGGAAGAAGTCTTTGTAGTCACGAGGTAGATGATTCCTCCCTAGGACGATGGTGCGCATGGGCATCGACTCCATCCTTAGATTGTTTTTTTCCGCCATCGAGTTCGGATGTACATTGCTGCGCTCCGGATCGATATCGGTTTCGAATCCCCCTTTGACGCGCAATCCACTCCACTCAACGGTATTGTCTCGATCGTGTTTCCCTTTCGACGCGCATCTTTAAAAACAAACCTCTCGACCTCCATCTTCGACGGGGGGGGGCGTTAGGCCTCTCCGCACCGACCACGCCTGCAGTCAATGGAAAGGACTCCTTTCAAAAAATGCCCCGGGTGTGGTGCTAAGTTCCCACACATAGACTTGCACCAGGTTTGCAATCTCTGCCTCTCCCCGGAGCACGAAGAGAAGAACTGCCAGGCCTGTGCATCGTTCAGGTCGAAGAAAACCATCCGTGATCGTCGGGCTCGTCGTCACGAAATGTCTCGCGGAAGCAGCTCGATTCCGGACATCTTCGGAGCAGACCCCAATCTCCAACCGGAACAGACGGGTGATGAGGAAGATATCTCCGTCTCCGAGGCCGACGACTCCAATGCCGAAGAAGAGACAGTCACCCCGGCTCAGCGGTCCGTGAGTACCGAAACCCCTTTCCCGAAAACCAAACGAAGGCCCTGGTAACGTCCTCCGGCTCGGGTCGACACAGCAACATGTTTCAAATGCCCTGCCCTCGGGCCCGGCTATGAAACCTAAACATAAGCCTTCTGACTCGGGCTCGAGTCAACCCCTTGCCGGCGCCGGAAAATCCTCGTCGGCACCGAAGCAACAAGGCAAAGACTCTTCCTCGATGCCTAAAACACCTTCGACGCCGAAGCCCTCGGTATCGAAGCATAGCGAGGACAAACATTCGAAACCGAAAAAATCGTCGGAGCCCAAAAAAGCTTCGGAACCGCAAAAAACTAAAGAGTCTAAAAGCCCACGGAAAGCCTCACAAACTCCATCCAAAGAAGGTTCGGACCCAAAGACTCAGTCAAAATCTTCGGCACCGAACAAAGATACTTTGCCCACGCAACCTACACCTGAACTTCCAGATCCAAAACAAAAAACTTTGTTTATTGATCCAAACACGGGCAAACTAGTCGCCAAGCCTCCAAAAAAGAGGAAACGCCACTACAGAGGAACCTGCAATACCTCTGAAAAAACAGGACATGGGCACTAACACCTCCCCACCTCCTTCTCCTCCTCCAGTTAATCCACATCTGTTAATTTCTCCACCACATTCCACACAACCTATAGTTTCACCTCAAACATCAGATACTGATGACGACACTGGTGGGGATATAGATCCACAGGGGGATGATGATGACTCATATACCATCCCACAGGACGTAGACCCCTGGGGTGACTACAATACAGATCCCGACCCACATAATGACCCGGATCTCTATCCATATAAACCGTCACCACCAGATGACAACACTGGGTTTGCGCAACTAATCAACAGGGCTGCTCAATACCACGGGGTCCCCTTGCACTCCGACCCCTGAGATGAGGATTTTTTGCTAGAAACCTTCGCACCCTCGCAAAAATCAACATCCACCCTACCAATGTTAAAAGGCTTGCTGAAACATGCCCCAGAAGTTTTTAAGGACCCAGTCAGAGGCAGGGTTCTCAACCCCAGGGTGGATAAAAAATACAAAGCAGCTCCCAATGACCCAATATATATTAAAGGTCAGATTCCATTGGATTCCCTGGTAGTAACTAACGCACGCAAGAGGGCAAACTCACAGTGTACAGGCGACACCCCCCCTCCTGATAAGGAATCCAAATTAATCGACGCATCCGGAAAACGTATTGCGTCGCAGGCTGCAAACCATTGGCGCATCGCCAATGCCCAAGCTTTATTGGCCAGGTACGATAGGGCTCACTACGACGAGCTTGAAAAGCTCATGGAACACCTCCCTGACCAATATAAACAAAAAGCCAACGACCTTATCCAAGAAGGCAAGTTGATTACAAACACCTCAATAAAATGTGCCTTCGATGCGGCCGATACCGCATCTCGTGCAATTAACACTAGCGTGTTGTTGCGTAGACACGCTTGGCTCTGAATTTCCGGTTTCAAGCAGGAGGTTCAAACGGCTATTTTAAATCAACCATTTGATCAGGAACATCTTTTCGGACACATCCTTAGAAAAGATGAAAAAGGATACCGAGACTGCCAAGTCTATGGGGGCCTTACAGTTCCCTTCCCCTAGAGGCTCCTTTCGCCGCTCCTTCTATAGAGCCGGCTCCAAAACCATGGGTTCAGAACATCCCACTTCTTCCTACAAAAGCCCCACTCAAACATCCTCCAAAGGATACTTTCGCGGAGGCTACAGAGGCAACAACAATAAGGGAAGAGGTCGTGGCAACAATAACCGCACCTCCCCTACCACTAAACAGGGACTTTCCTGCACTTCCCCCGATCATCCCACTCCTGTCGGGGGACGTCTCTTACAGTTCCTACCTGCCTGGAATTCCATCACAACAGACAAGTGGGTAAGACAAATTATCCAGTATGGTTATTGCCTGGAACTCACTTCTACCCCCCCCAAACATTCCTCCCAGACAACGTCCCATGTCTTCGGAACATCTAACACTTCTCAAACAAGAGGTTCTCTCTCTTTTAACAAAACATGCAATAGAACCAGTCCCCGTACCTCATCAAGGCACAGGGGTTTACTCCCTCTATTTCCTAATTCCAAAGAAGGACGGCTCTCTCAGGCCCATACTGGACCTCAGACCGCTAAACCTATACATTCAGTCAGACCACTTCCACATGGTCACTCTCCAACAGGTGCTCCCACTACTTCAGCAGGGCGACTTTCTCTCCACTCTGGATCTAAAGGACGCCTACTTCCATATTCCCATTCATCCCGCTCACAGGAAATACCTCAGGTTTGTGGTAGATGGCCAACACTACCAATTCAAAGTCCTCCCGTTCGTGGTGACTACAGCACCCAGAGTCTTCACCAAGTGCCTTGCAGTAGCTGCAGCCCACTTAAGGAGACAGCACATTCATGTCTTCCCTTACCTGGACGACTGGCTCATAAAAGCCAAATCATACAGCAGTTGTGTGCAACACACACACACGACAATTCAACTGCTTCACAACTTGGGATTCACAGTAAATCTCGCCAAATCCCATCTCCAACCGTCCAGCATACAACAATACCTAGGGGCTACAATAGACACTTCAATAGCTCTAGCATATCCCAATCCAGTCACGATAAGCGCCATACAGACTCTAATCAAAAAATTTCAGCCTCAACACTCACTACCAGCTCGAGTGTTCATGCAGCTGATCGGGATGATGGCCTCTTGCATTCTTCTCGTCCCTTATGCAAGACTCCAGATGCGTCCCTTACAAGAATGTTTGGCATGTCAGTGGAACCAGGCTCAAGGTCAGCTGACAGATCTGGTGTTGGTGGACGACCGCACCCATCGCTCTCTGCAGTGGTGGAATACACAAAACCTTTCCAAAGGGCCGCCGTTTCTCGACCCGGTTCCACAGACAGTTCTAACAGCAGACGCATCGCTCACCGGCTGGGGAGCTCATCTTCAAACCCATACCATTCAGAGCATATGGACCCCCCAACAAAGACAATTCCACATAAACTACCTGGAATTGTTAGCAATCTTCCTAGCGTTAAAATCCTTTCAACTCCACCTT
This sequence comes from Calotriton arnoldi, assembly GCA_963921515.1. Lineage (NCBI taxonomy): Eukaryota > Metazoa > Chordata > Amphibia > Caudata > Salamandridae > Calotriton > Calotriton arnoldi. The sequence goes on along the minus strand of CAWUFW010000672.1, from coordinate 1,986,223 downwards.
GTAGGCAAAGCTGTCCTGGTCCGTACCGACAACATGACAGCAATGTACTACATACAGAAGCAAGGGGGAACACACTCGCTGCAGCTTTCACACCCAGCTCAAACAATATGGAGCTGGGCCATTCCATAAAGAATATATCTCCTTGCAGAACACCTCCCAGGGGTACACAATCACATCACGGATCTGCTCAGTCGTCAAACTCAGCAGATCCACGAATGGGAACTTCATCCTCAAGTTCTTATTCCATTCTTTCAGATGTGGGGCCACCCAGAAATAGATCTGTTCGCCACACACCAAAACGCAAAATGCCCAACCTTCGTGTCCAGGTATCCACACCCATTGTCCAAAGGCAATGCGATATGGCTGAACTGGTCAGGCAAATTTGCTAACGCTTTTCCGCCTCTCCCACTCATTCCGTTAGTGGTTCGGAAACTCAAACAGCATTCCCTCACAATAATCCTGGTTGCTCCAACATGGGCCCGGCAACCATGGTTCTCAACCCTATTGGAACTATCAGTAGTTCCTCATCAAAAGCTATGCCTCTCACCAAAGCTTCTCACTCAGAACCATGGAGAGATAAGACATCCAGATCCCAATCAACTCAACCTTGCGATCTGGCACCTGAGGTCTTAGAGTTTGGCTACCTTAATCTCCTGCCAGACTGTATGAACGTCATTAAAGAAGCTAGACGTCCTACCACCAGGGCATGCTATGCAGCAAAGTGGAAACGATTTGTCATTTATTGCACAAACAACAAAATAAATCCACTAGATGCTTCTATTCAAAACATTGTCTGCTACCTCTTACATCTACAACAATGTAACCTAGCATACACATCTATTAGGCTACATCTAGCTGCCATAGCAGCCTACCTCCAAAACAGACAACACTTGTCTTTGTTTCGAGTGCCCGCTATCAAAGCCTTTATGGAGGGACTTAAGAGAATAATTCCACCCAGAGTTCCACCCTCTCCAGTGTGGAACCTAAATGTGGTCCTTACCAGACTCATGGGTCCCCCTTTTGAACCTCTCCACAAATGCGAACTACAATTCCTCACTTGGAAAGTAGCTTTTCTAGTCTCTATTACATCTCTCAGAAGAGTTAGTGAACTCCAGGCATTAACCGTACAAGAACCATTTTTAGAAATCCATCATAACAAGGTGGTTCTTAGGACTAACCCTAAATTTTTACCCAAAGTTGTATCTGCCTTCCATCTCAACCAGTCGGTTGAACTCCCAGTGTTTTTCCCTCAACCAGACTCAGTGGCAGAATGAGCTCTTCACACGTTAGACGTTAAAAGAGCAATACTTTACTACATTGAAAGGACAAAATCCTTTAGAAAGACCAAACAACTCTTTGTGGCTTTCTCCCCACCTCATAAAGGCAATCCTTTATCAAAAACAGGAATTGCAAGGTGGATTGTTAAATGCATCCAAATATGTTATATCAAAGCCAAACGCACATTGACCATTCCCCCTAGAGCTCATTCCACAATCAAACTAGGGGCTTCGATGGCATTCTTAGGGAACATTCCCCTAGATGACATCTGCAAAGCAGCAACTTGGGCTACACCACACACCTTCACAAAACACTATTGTGTAGATGTGCAGGCAAAACAGCAAGCTAGTGTGGGCCAGGCTGTATTAAGAACACTTTTTCAGACCACTGCAACAGATACAGGTAGCCACCGCTGAGGAGGTAACTGCTGTATAGTCTATGCAAAAGTATACGATCTGCAGCTCATATGGCTCGAACGGAAAATGCTACTTACCAGTATGCATCTGTTCTTGGCATGTAGAGCTGCAGATTCGTATACGCCCACACACCTCCCCGGATACCTCTATCTGTTCCAGTACTATCTTACTTAGATACATTACACATGGACATCTCTTTCTATTTCTTACTACTCCATCATGACCCTTTATGGCAAAACAATCTAAGGATGGAGTCGATGCCCATGCGCACTATCGTCCTAGGGAGGAGTCATCTACCTCGTGACTACAAAGACTTCTTCCAAGACAAAAACAAAGTGCAAACATCCGAGCCCAACACCAGATTACGATCTATGCAAAAGTATACAAATCTGCAGCTCTACATGCCAAGAACAGATGCATGCTGGTAAGTAGCATTTTCCTTATTCAATTCACCAATTTAAAAAATCTACATTTTAATTTTAATGAGAAGGTTGGAGGTTTTCTGAATTCTATTGAGGCCTCATTGAGGGCTACACTGTATTCTCTTTGAAGCATTTGCACTGCTTCCACAAATCAAACTGAGGATATTAGCTTGGTTTTTAGCCTCCAATTTCAAATTCCTTCACATTTACAAAACTTTTAAATGTTTTTACTTTTGCTCCTTTATGTTCACTTTATTAATCTGTTAATATTATTTACTTTTCTTGCCAGTCTCGAAGCCCCTGACAAGGTTTCACGGACCCCAGGGGTCCTTGGACCAGAGGTTAAGAACCACTGGGCTAATCGATTTGTAATTTAGTAGAATGTTCCCCTAGTGAGCCCATGTAAAAGAAAAACTACAAATTCACAAGGAGAGGGACTTTCAGATTCCGAAGATAAGCCGAGTCAAGAAACCAGCTAGAAATGCCAGGCCAGGTGACTGAAGGGCAATGCCAAACCTCAAATCCAAGAAGCTGATAAAGCATAGTTTGTACACCAGACGTGATATGTAGGCCTCAGTGAAATATTCTGCAGAAACATGCAAAATCTGCTCACATATCAATTTCATGTGAGAAGCTGACTCCCCATGAGTTTCGCAAAACTGTTCCACATTGAAATAATTTGCCTGATTTGAAGGTGTTTTATTAACATTTTGTTTTTGTGGTGGCTCAAATTCACAAGGAAATGGTGACTAAGTTTTGTGTTGCATGGCTTACTTCCAGCACCCTTTTCCCTCTGTTTTGCAAAACATGGAAGCAGAATGCCACAAACCATAGCGAAATATGTTCCGCAAAAAAATAATTGTGAGAAGGGGCTGAACGCTGACAGCCGCTATCTGCATATTATATAGACCTCGCTCCTTGATGCAATAACTTGAGGAGGACCTCCTTGTGAGGTCATTATATGTCTGTGTTTAAATTGCCCTTAATATTTGAGTTAGTCTGTTTATAGTACTTATAAATACCATCCCATGCATAGCCCCTTTCCCTGCTGCCCAGTTCCAGCTGTTTGAAGAGCAGACAGCTCGGATTCCTATTAAGGGTATGTACAAATGCCATCCGATAATCTCCATAGTTTGGCAACAGTGAAGTACATTTTGGTGACCAACTCACTGTTTTTGACTAGAAAGTGCATGAGAAATCAAAACTACTTCCTTCTGGTTTTAAACAATCAGCCTTTAGATCATAAAATGAACAGAATGTCTCCTTAGCTCTAATTACTTCTTATTTTTATTCAGCCAGAATTCCACATTGACTCTATTAAAGTCACTCTGCTTCTGATTTGAGATATTAATGTGTCTGACAAACTGACTGAACCGTCCTTCTGACTTCTTAAGCACAATGTTAGGAAAAACACTTTATTTAATATAACATTTCATTTGTTAAATTTACAGTGAAATCGTATTCTGGTTCAAGAACACATCACAGTACGTTACAAAACGTGCTTGAAATATTAAAGTAAATATTGATAATGGAGATCAGAGAGGAGGCAATAGGAAAATGTGAGCATAGGTCCCCTCTACACAGTTGGAGAATTGAGTCACATCTAATGCCTGGCCGAAGAGTTCATATTTTGTGAACAATGCTTATTTGTTTATGTCAATTTTTTTATTTAGAAGTTTTATAAAGTGCCACAAACCACCAAATGTAGCCTCAGTTCACCTTGGATCAGGTACAGTAGTTAGGTTGTGCATCATTAAAAATAAGTTTACAGCACAGACTTGGTGGTATTGACAAATCAAGCCCATCCTCCACAGTAGAGTGAAAAATCCATTGAGACAAGTGTGTTTGTAAAGTGGCCAATCTCTTAGGATGACCTTATGCTCTTAACTCTTGGAGAGCAGACTTGCTTCGTTGGTCACAGTGGCCTCTATGACATGGGCTTCTGTCTGTTGTGCCATGTGGTAGGGTGGGTGGAGCTGCTGCCTCTGGTACTCTGTTGATTCCCACAGTTGGCAGAGGAGCATTGACAATGGCCTGGTTGGGAGTTAGCCAATGCCAAGCATGACTGGTGGGCTTCAGTAGCCTGGCAGAGGATGTGAATTCTGCTGGGCTGATGTGAATGGAGGGGTCCTGATACATGGGAGGGCCTGGCCTTGTGCTGCTGGACATAGCACTCCCTAGTTGGACTCCTCAGGGTTGCCTCGATGGCATTGACTGATGAAACATCATTTTGCTGGTGGTGACTGGCTGACACCACTTTTGTGCAGTCTGAATGAGTGAGAGGGCTGGACTTAACACTAGAGGAATCTCTTAAAGGTACAGGTAGGAGAAAACAGGACCTGCCACACATCGACCTCTTACCTGCTGTGAAGAACTTGGGAACGTATTGCTAACTCTTCTGTGCTGGGTGCAGTTTGCTGCACCTCTGGCCACATTGTCTGACACACATAGTATAGTTTTTGAGCCCCAGATCACTTCATCCCAATATTTTGGCTACAAATACAGTATTGGTTCCCCTGGCTAGGGCTAGCAAAACTCCAAAGACTTTGATCCCTAGGGAACAATGTCGCTATCTGTAAATGAGACAAGCAACAGACTAAACACCTCATTTCAGGGCTGGCATGTGATGTCCATCTAAGGAGCAAGTGTGAGTCAGGAGGTGCCCAGCATCAAACCAAACCCAGGCTGCCTCTGGCATTAAAGGTATCTTTGCTGATTTAAAATCTAGCATTGAGGGCATTGACACTAAATTTGACACTTTCACATGTAGAGTTGAACACCAGGATATCCAAGGCGACATGATTGAGCAGATGAAACAATTGATTTCTGAGATTCAGGAGGATGGTTCTGACACCATAGGCATTTCCATAGTTGGGATCCAAATGCTGCCGATCCAGGCAAAGGTTGAAAACTTGGAGGGACGCACTCGCAGGAGTAACATCCATAATCTGTGAATCAAATAAATAACTATTAATGCAGACATGCAGTTGTATCTATGGCTTCAGAAATTGACCTTGTCCAGGGAACTCGGATATGCTGGAGAGAACTAAAATGTAGCCTAAATACTACTTAAGAGAGCAGATAGACTAGCATACAACAACAGGAAGAACTATTTGTAGTTGTTGGGTGGATTTCCTATATGCAGCATCTGTCAGTTGTTCCTTTCAGGAATCTTTCAAGACTTTTTATTAGTTAGGTAAAATATGCTTAGTCAATTATTGTGGAGCCTCCTTGATCTGAGTCAGATTCATATATGTTGATCTACTGTTCAAAAAAGACAAAGTATTACATTAATAAAATGTGATGGAGCAGAAATAATTGACTCTTGAACAACACAGAAGTGCAGCACGGAACTACAGCTTTGCAGAATACCTCTTTACACCCACTCGTGTATAATTGTGTTCAGAGTGTCAGAATTTGGACCTCTACTGTAGTGATGTCCAAATTCGTTTCAGGAAGACTAGATATGTGCCAGAAATTCAGGATATCCAGATAAAATGCATATGCATACCAAGCATCAAAATAGAACTAATTTAAATAATCAGTTTGATCCTGAATATCTGGCCTACACCTGGCCCTGCTTGAACATTGCTCGGACACCCCAGCTACAAAATTACATTTTGGTATCACAGACCAACGTCTAAGAAAAATTCTTATGTACAGTGCTAAAAGTCATATTTTAATGTCTTAGAAAATGCAGAATTTTTAAAACAAAAACACTATAAAGTATGAATCCATGTATGTTTTTTAATTAAGCTGTATACAACTTGTTTGTGATTGCTTCAGAGCATGCTCAATATTACATTTCCGATAGTTGGACAATAGGAAGTGGTATCTAGTAGGACATTAAGACGAGGAAGTAGGAAGGCAATCATTGGCTTTCACAGTAGAAAAATGGTTTTGAAACAAGAAGGTCCTGAAGTAGATTGATATTCAATGACTTCAGGTTGGTTGAGAGTTCCAGATGTTTCTGCCAAACAAAGTTATTATTCTTCTGCCTGTGTTTGAAGTTATTTCTTTTAGGGAGGATGAGAAGCTTTGTCCGAATGGATCGGAGGGTCACAATTGGTGCGGACTGATTGGTGGATGATTAACAGCATCTTTTGTTGGATATATATTTATATAAGTTAGAAGCCAGAGTGGACAGCCAGGAGTTAGCTGGATATGTTCACAAGATTAGAAACTGAAAACATGTATTACCTCTTGATTTTGGAGTCAGCAGTTGCTTTAATAGAACCTGATTGGAACCGGACATAAATGGTGTTGTAGTCAAGGAAGTACAAGACCATGGTCCTATTTAATGATGCCCATGGTTTGGGTAGGAATGTTGAGAGCAGGGCATAGGTGTGCACGTTAAAGATCTTGGTTACTTTATTGATTTGCCTGGCTATAAAAACTTTTTGATTGAAGACAATGCCAAATTTCAATCAGTTTTGGATAGGCAGGAGGTCTCCGAGTAACTGCGCAGAAGTATAAAATTTGAGAAGATTGGCAAGGTCCCTCCACAAGGATTTCAGTCTTTACCCTGCTTTGATAAAGCAAATGACTAAAGGACTGGAACTGATGAATAAAATACTTCCTGGATTTATTCTCCTACTTCACAACCAGAGAATCAACTGCAAAACTCTGAAAGGTATTGTAACTTTATAAGATGATTGTTGAGAGAAGGATTGTCTAGAGTCTCGATTTGAGCCCTGAGGGATACCAGAATTTAGAAGTGGGGGGCCAGGAACATATAATCTTTTCTTGTTAAGAGAGCCAGGACAGAAAAAGTAGTAATCCTTTACAGTGCTTTTTCCAGATACCAGCACAGAATCTGTTGCTTCTGGTGGCCTTAACTGTCAGTGGTAGAGAAGGCTGCTTAGAGGCCAGGATTGGTGGGCAGCCTTTGTCTTGTTGTGACATAGACACTCATTAGCATCCTGTAGAGCTGTCTCTGACGTGGGCATAACACACTCAGACTGCAGTTGAGAAGATTACGGGGCTCAACTTGGAGTTGGAATTCTATTCTGTTTTGGTGAGGAAGGAAGACTATTGGTCTGACTTTGGAGGGCTCTGTATCAAACCGTTTGGCTTTTTTGAAGGGTGTTATTTCATGTTATACAGATTGTGATATTTTCCCTCATAAGAAGGGTGTCATGTCTGTGTAGTCAGAGTTTTTATTAAGATTTCTTTAGGTCATGGATACATTGTGGAAGATAAGTGACTTCCCTTCAAGATGGGCTGCGTGATATCAGACAGTTCGGTAGGTTATACGTTCACAAAGGAATTGGAGTGTGGATTATTTCGTGGGATCAGTTGTGGCAGGGCAGGTTTAGGAGGTTTAGAACAAAACCCAAATGCTCTTAATATTTTCTTTTTAAGTGATATATTCTTGAACGTTTGACTACAAGATTTCAGGATGGAGATGTACCCTTGATCTAGAATTTGAGGATGGCTGGTTTGTGCAAAATCTTGAAGAAATTATCCATCTCCAATTTGATGCTCTATGAAATGGAAGCATGCATCCATGTTGGTAACTCTTCTATAATTCCCCATCAACGTACACAGGAATGATCTTTGTACTCCGAACTGAAATCGGAGAAAAATGTGTCTGGTGGAACGATTGTTGAAAAAAGCATGTTAACAATGTACAGTAATGTAATTGCATATACAGCTTGCCCCCTGAAGTGCTCTTAATTAGACTACTGTATTGTCATTACGAGGAATGAGCATGTGTGACTGCATATTTGTGAAATTAAATTGGTTTAAAATAATTTACTCTGACCATAATCAGGGGGTGATAGAATTGAACTGGATAAGGTGGTTGTATTGCTGTTTCTATTACGTAAACAGGGCATTGTTTATTCACTGTTTCAGGATACTATGAAAGAACTGAGTGAGAGAAACCAAAGTTTGGATCAAGTAAAGCAAAATGGGCAGTTGCTGCTGGAGCAAATTCGAAAAGGTGAGGTCCCATTTCCTACTAATTTGTGTGTTTGTTTTGGATAAGTTGTATGTCACAGTTAGACTTTGTTAACTTTATTCGATTTTGCATTGAAATTATAAAAGTATGCACAATGAAAGTACTATCCTAAAAAGAGGGTACAGCTCTATATAAAAACACAGAAAACCACAGCACATAGATGTTATGACACAGTCTCTTAGAGAAAATTGCAAATTCTCAGTCATATAGTAACAAGCGAAGGCACAGCCAGGAAAAACCAAGATGACAATTCAACAGTAGAGGAAAACATTTAAAGAATTCAATTGCAATGTAAAATACCAGATAAAAAGCATGACAGAAAAAACACATATCAGGCGACTGTAAGAGTTGTAGAAACAAAAGGGCAGGTCTTGCCTGTCTAAAATTCAAAGGTAAAAGCATCGGGCGGATGAGCTATTGACGTAAACGGTTGAATTTTGAACAAATCGAAACTAAGTGCAAGGTATTGGGAATAGAGGTGTTATCACAGGGACAGGCTTGAAGCTGCGCAGTTTTAAGCCAGCCTACTTTTGCAAGCATCAGCTGGTGAAACATGTTTAACCTAAAATAGGTCAGCAGGCTGCGGTGGTAACTAGGCAGCCCCATTTTGAAGTATGGTTCCAACTTTCTCACTGTCTTGACCATAATGAAGTGGTGCATCGAGCTGTTATCAAGGCAACGGCCTCTCATTCCGCTGCCACCCTGGAGGGAAAGACCTGCTTCACCCAGGCAATATCCCCTTTCACGATACAATCGTGATTTGAGAAAATCTCCTTCCTACCCAGCTCAGTAAAATTTCTCCTGATGAATGACAGCCAGGGAATTTGTGACATATGATCCAGAGTCATACAATCGTGCACTGTGAGTCTGTTAAGATTTAGCTCTTCCTTCAGCCAGAGGGATAACCATAAAAGCAAGGGCCGAAGATGGATGAGATCAGAGATGTAACCCACTCCCAACTTTTCATGCACTATCTTACGGCCGATACTCTAGGGGACGTTTAAGAGACTTCTCAAAAAGCTATTTTCAGCCACCTTTAAAAGGGCAGTAGACACATAATCCCAAATGTCACATCTAAAGCTGGCTTCAGAAATGCATTTGGCCTTATAGACTTTAAGAGTCGATTCGATATGGGTATGCCAGATGTGGATAAAGGTCCCTATTTTACTTGTCTTACAAATATTATATCACAGTTGAATGCTCTTTGGAGACCTTTTGTTCCGCAAATGTATTTGTTGTTGCAGTGGTGAAATAATTGAGAAGTTGCAAAACATGTAAATTGTAGAAAACCCTGAAAAGTTGTATTTTTGTTGTGTGAAAATCTGTTTTGCCATTTGTGTACTGTTGCCTTATTATTTATCCATTGTTGCACACAATCCCCAGGGCATCAAAAAACAAAGTGATGGATGGAATGCTTGAACTAATCTCAACAACTAGCAATCGCACGGGGCTGCATCCCAATCCATCGTTTTTCGCCTACCATGCCACCTCAGTTTGGACCAGCCATATGCAAATCAGCCTTGACCCTGATCCAATAGGAACTGTCCAGCCCAAACTGGCAGGCCAGATCCTTCCTGAACCAGAACACAAAAAACCCAGGGCGGATTTCGCGCTTATTCACCCAGATATAGCTTGAATCCAGTACCTCTGTGCGTACGGAACCCACGTCTGGGCATATCCATCACTCTCACTGAAGGAAACTTTAGAATCACAAGAGGTCTTACACCTGAAGTGGGAAGCCATCTAACCTTGTATATTAGAGCTTATGACATTTATCTTTGCTTCTAGTGAGGATTTCAGCTTCTCTTCCTTGTTCTACACTCTGAGGCAGTGGACTAGTTAAAGTTCGTGGTACGTCTTCAAACATTCATATGGGCAAAACAACTTTGACTATCTTTTTGAACTTATGAGCTCATTAAATGCAATGGAGAACCATATGATTTTCTGTTGAGAGGTAACAACCTGAGTGCTTGTCAGTGATACCAGGGGACCTATTTGTGATACTCAGTTTAATTTGCGATTTTTGGTGTAGCTGTAGTTGATGTGTACTTGATACAGCGTAAAGGAAAGTACATATATTGAATGCCGTAGGTCACAGTCTGATCGATTCAGAACATGACATTATGTGGGACCTTGATCTGACTCTACCTCCTTTGTGGCAGTCATTGGGCAACTGCTGCAAGTCATTTGGCAAATTCTTGTGTTTTGCTTTCCTGTGCCCTTTAATGATAAGGTGGTTTGCCTGTACCCTTAAGAACAAGTTGAGGATGTCCATGACTCTGCAGACTTGTATCTCTATGGGGTCTGACCCTGTGATTTTGTCACCTCAATTTATGTTGGTGGATTGCCTGCGTGCTCACCAATGCTGGCGTCCTTGATAACTGCTTTTAAAGGAGGAAGCAGAGAGGAGGACAATTAGCTTTTAGCCAAAGACCCTGCACTGGTTATTTTTATGTTTTTGTCAGAGCTGCAGTTGGCTATGGGGTTGTACTGATATGAAATTGTCTTGTTTGCAGTGTCACACAGTACCAGCAACTGAAATTTGATGGTGTTAATGCAGATGCTATTTTATTTTATTCAATAGTACCCGTGATTGAGGAATTCTGTAATGTTTGTCAGGTTGCATGTTTTCATTTTCTTGAAGGTGGTGGGCCTCATCATTGCAGTACTCTTCATATTACAGGTGGTGTCGTTTGGTGAGTTGTGCCAGTGAGTGCAAATGTAAATGTGGAACAGTAAGGTGAAATTAATTGAACCCAAGACACATTAAACCTCAGACCTAGGTGAGGCAATTCATACAGTTCTTCTCCGGAAGTCAATTGTTGCTTTCTCAGTTAACCCAGTTAGTATCTGCCTCTCTGTCAGACAAAAGGCAATTGTCTCACCTTCTATGGAGAAAAGAGACCATCAACTTTATACCACGAAGAACAGCTGCTAAGCGAATATTGGGACTGCAGTAGCCATACCATTTTTTGTTTTTTTAAGACCAGAAAGGAACAGATCACACACAGATTTAAAAAAGCATCCTGGGAAGAAGATATGCATCATTGACACGGTTATGGCACATAGATACTTTTTTGCAAAAATGATTAAAACATGCTGAAACTCATCTTTAGTGTTCCTGCTTAAAATGAATCCTGAAGATGTCTTTGTTATATCCAAACATTTCCAAGAATCTGTCATGGAATCAAATTTCTCTACTGGCTCTTCCAACGACAGATAACTTTAAGAAATCAAACAATCCAACATGATTTAGGATCATTTCACAATCAGAACTTCAGGACCAAAGTCCCTGAAAGATATCAGCTTTTAGCTTTTTATACAAGGGTCTGTTTTTGCCAGAAACTACCTTCTTTACATACGTTGTGGCTGATGGAGGCCAAGAAGCATTTAATTGGAAAGGTTTTCTGGCCCCTCCATCGCTATCTAGAGGTTATATTTGCCCTGTATATCTGATTGTAGTAGGTAAGATCAAGCAGCATCTATGCCTATTATATATATATATATATATATATATATATATATATATATATATAGTTTTTTCAGCATATTCATCTAAACTATTATGAAATTTACTAATGCTTTTTTTTCTATCATGTTTTTACGCTATTTAACTATGCTATGAAATCTGCTATATGATTTGGGCCAATTTATCATAATGCTGTATGTAAAGTAAGCACTGACTGCCTTGTTTTTCTAAAGTATGTATAATTTTATTGTATAATTAACTATTTGATATATGCTGTATTCTCTGGGACCAAATAATAAAAAAATTAAAAAAAGGAAAGGTTTTCTGGTAACCTGCCTCCTGCATGCCCGGGATATCACTTGCATCAGTAGAACGTCATTTACTTGTATTTTCACATAGAAATTCACTTAGAAGCTTGTATTTCTACTGGTCGAGTCCTTTGGATTTATGGCGATCCAGCTTTGTGGTCTTCATGGGTTTTTCTCTGCAACAAACCCATTAATCTTCAAAGACAGAAATGAATAGGGAGTGTTCTCCCATTGTGCCCTAGTTCATGTGCTGCTGAGAAAAGATATTGTTTGCTGTTGGTCATTCCTCAAGGTTCACTGGCAGCAAGTGTGATATTGCTAAGAAAGAAGTCATTTGTTGGTTACACCTGAAAGGCCCTGCTTGATGGCTGGAGGATGCTTTCAGTGTCTTGAAGTCACAACGAGACTCAGGCGTATACAGATACTGTGCACTTTCATGGTGCATTTCAATAATATGGTATGGCTTAGTTGTTCTACTCTGTATGTTCTGCTAGTTTGGTGTTTTAGTTAATGGATAACACAATCCTTTCTGAACATGGGTCTGCCTTTAAAAGAAGATTTTCTTAAGTCTGCTTTCTTCTCAACCACTTCAAAAGTAGTTTTTTGTTTAATATTTTGTTGCCATGGAATGACCAATAAACCTGAATGAGATTGAGCTCGGGGTTTGCATTATCCTTTATCCAGGAAGTTCTATAGGTGATCATGATAATACAGTTTATGTTTATTGTTTTCTGTTGTCATGGTAATAAACTACAGTGAAGGTTCTGTGGACTTCTAAGCATTATCTGTTTGGATACATTTCAGAAAAGGAAAATGTATTTTAGAAGTATAATTGCATTAATGAAAGCTTCTTTTGTTTATTTTGTTGTGGCTTTGTAACAGGTTTTAGAGCTGCTAGGACTGTACAATGTACTTTCATTTTTCTTGCATTCTTGCTTTCCACAACAGAGATCTTCTTCATTGTGGGGGTCTCAGTGACATCCTAGATGATGAGATTGAAACTTGAGTTGTTTGTGAATTCAGTTGGATTTCTTAGGTGACAAACACCACTTCTTAATAGTTAGCTACCTTTAATGTTGTTTTATGTGTACCTTCTAATGTGTTCTTCCTGCACGAACACGGTGATCCCTTGGACCAGAATTGGAAAGGATAGGAGTCATAGAGGACATTTTCAAAATACGCCATTTCACCCCTCTCCCTAGCCCTAACCTTTCTTCCTCGCCAGCACCACACTCAAATATACAAAATTAATCCCCTGGTCTTGCCACCCACATCCACCTGCCTCAGCAGCCAGTTCCCCTTCTTCTCAAATGTCTTCATTTTTTTAACTCGGCCTACATAAACTCCCCACACGTATGTCTACTATATCTGTCCCTCTGACTCCCCAAATAAGTTTACTGCAAGGGAGCAGTGCAGGCATTATGTGAAGGCAATGGTTCTGTCATATTCAGCTTCTGCAGTACTGATCCACGTGGGGTAGGGGAGATGGTAGACTGCTGCTTTACAGTACCACTCATCAGTTAACCTAAGAGTCACAGGGAAAGATGGGGTGAGTATCACGGTCTGCCTCTCTAGCACCATCCTTGGGTTTCTTGAAGACCAGAGATGTGCCACAAGTCAGTGTCTGTCTATCTCCCTCTACATGTGGGCCTCTGGATACTGAGAAGAGTTGGGGTAGGCAGAGGACATGACTGTTTCCATGTGCTTCTGTGAAACAACAGTGAAACACCACTTAAGCTGACATTATTGGGATTTGATTCCCATTTTATCATAAAGGTTTTCCATAAAAGTCATGTTCAGTGGTTCCTTCATGAATGCCTTGATTTATAGACAATGCTTCTCTATTTATAAGGGTAATTACAGAGCGAATTTAGGTAGGAAACAACAGAGTAGTGTATTGAGAGTGTGGGTGTGGATTATTTTAAGTGGGAGAAGCAAGTGTAGTTTGCTTAGTTACTGGTCTTCATGAAGTAACCGTGTAGATGAATTAGCAATAATTAGTTGGCGTTCCTTCAATTGGCAAGACATTTGCTCATTTCTGAAGTGTTGTAGTTAGGAATCTTATTGTATCTGTAAGGATGGAGTCACTGATCTAGGCAGCTTCATATCTGGTATACTCCTTCTTTCTCATTTAATTTTTGGGTCTGATGCAGTCTACTGTGTCTTTTAAGAAGGGGTCCGGACAGCTTGATTTTGCATGTCAGATTCGAGGGCTTGTTGAAGGTCATAACATTGATGTGATGCAACGGATCTTAAATGTGATGTGGGAAAAAGGTTGAGCTTGTAACTATCTTCCTACATAAACTGTATTTTTAAATATAGGGCCTTAATAATCATGGACTTAAGTATCTATCAGCCAGGCTAAAAGTACGAAAAACCTGGATGTGGTTGTGTGAGCAGTGTCTTTGGAAGTTGTTGGTGCCCTTCAGAAAAACTGCTTCACAAACATCAGCTTGTTGTACTGGCTGCTATGTTGGAAGTGAATGTGATCTGCTCAAATTGTATTTAGATTCTTTCTGTGTAAGAGTTGTGAAAGCCATGCTAGGCAGTGAATGTTTTTTACATTTTTCACCACATAGGCTGAGTTTTCATCAAAGTTACGGATTTACAAGTCCCAAGGCTTTATTTTGTTATATTTATCAAAATAGTTAATATTAAACAAACTGAATCCAAAGGCAGTGGACAGCTTTACAGCTAGACATTTTCATAAAAGGGTCACAAAAGCCTCATCTCATAAAACAGCAATGTAAATAAACAAACTACCTATCTGTAGATACCTCAATCCCCATTTCCACTTCCCAGACATAAAGTGAAATACTACAGCCTGGCTACAGTGGGATAGCTCAAACCTATTCACTGTAAGTAAAGTTGTGGACCAAAGGAATTGAATGTTTGAATACACGTTCCTTTAATATTTAGGTATGATTAGAGAAGCAAGGATTGAGTGCCAGACTAACTTCATTCTGTTAATAGTTGATCATCATTAACCTTCTAACTACTAATCTTGGGTTCTGGAATAGTGTGCTACTTGCTGAAAAAGTGGTTCAATGCCTCATTAGGGGTTGTAAGAGCTATATAAATACATTTACAATTATAATCATTAATCACTGTCCTGCACTATCTAAAATTGCACTTTTTGCGTTCTTTCTTCGAAGAATATTAAGGTATTTATAGCAAGGAAACACAGGCCTTTTTGATACTAAGTCATTAATATGGTATGGTATTTTGCCTCAGCTAATGTGACATCTGTGTGGCCAGGAGTATATGGGCACTTAAAATTGCGACCTATCAAATGTTTTTTTGCTATTTGCAGTAGATCCCAGAATAATACATTTATTTGTTTATAAGTCTATAAATAGTGCAACATCAACACATTTCTTTCTTTATTTTGGATGTTACGTAAGTGTGAATTATATCCTCTGTGATTCAGAGAACATGAGGAACACGCTCAGAGGAAACATGCAGGGGCACACTGCAAAGATGGCAACCAAGAAAGGAGAAGGAATGGAAGGAAAATAGCAACAAAAACATTGATTAGTTGTCCCCGAAGTCTTACCATATGGCAGTAGACTGTGGTACTTCTCAGTGCTTGCTCTTAACACAGTGTGGTATTGTACATGCTATTGTACATGCCTGTTGACTAAGCAATGGACATAATGTCCTCTTGTTGCACTATTTTAAACACTTACACTCACTTACCAGTATTCCCAAACCTCTGATTCCTTCTTCCATCTTAATGATTCCTTTACCTGTTTCCAAATCCTTATTATATCAACAATTCTGCTCCATTTTTTTAAACATTTTTATTATCATTCATAAACTAATAGTATTTTGTCCACAGAGCGTCTCCTAAAATTTATCATAACTGCGGTAGAAGATACTGGGCTACAACTTTGTCTGTGCCGTACACGATGACCCCTTGAGCCTCGTAGTAAGGCGCCTGTCATTTTCACTACGTATTGCAAATTTTAGGAGACGGTCTGTGAACAAAATACTATGAGTTGCGAGGATTGACCATGGGCTCGCGGTTCAATGTGTTTTCTGACTCCACTGCATTCAGGTTGTTAAAGTGGAACATATTGACTAAAGTATACTTACAGATTGCCACGAGGAATCACAGTTATTTGTCTTGGAACTTTGCTCTTTGCGCCTTACGAGTTTTTGGAGAATCAGTGGATTGACAATATTGCCCTGAGGAAGTCTTTGTAAGGTGAAACGTGTTGCTGCATTTATGTATTGTGGATGAAGAACCTCAATAAAGAAAAAACTACCATTTTGACAAGGGACCTACGAGTCATGATTTGCACTGATTGTTTAAAATGCACTCAGATGTGTTTGTTGCCTCTCTTCTTTGTGTTAAAAATATTTTTGAATGCATGGTCAATGAGCAGCTGGGCATTAGAGATGGGCAATGTGGGTGTACTGATACAGTGATTACTCCAGATGGTGCGGCATTGGGTTCACCGGCTGCTTTTGTTTGTTCACTATTTGGGCTGTGGTTCTTCTACAGATGTCTGTGCTCTTCCTTTCAAGATACTAGTATGAACTGGAACTGAGTATTTGTTGCTCTGGTGTTGCATTAAAGCGTTTACCAGTTCCCCCATTTGTTTGGTTCTGGGCAATACATATTTTAAATAATTATGAGTTTGTTGTTTAAAAATGTAATTCAAAACCTGCTACTATTATGTTAGCAACTTTTTTGCTGTTTCCCTTCTATTGAGTGAGTTAACTTACTAGTGGGGGCTTCCTGATGTTGAAATTTGTGCAAATTTTGCTTAATTTGTTAATTTTCAATTTCACACTTTTGCAGAGAGCTTGCCTACTGAAGAAGTGGAGGCTGCGCTTGATAAGTTATCTTCAGGATGGAAAGACTCTGTTCGGCACACAGAAGAACAGCTGAAAAAAGTGCAATACCAAGATGTGATAAATGACTTCTTCAGTGACTTAGATGAGGTTGAGAAGGCTGTGAAAGAGGAGGAGACATGGTTAATAAATGCGCCTTCCTCTGCGCCTCAGCGTGAGGCGTTAAAAGCATTAAAGGAGTCTTCTCAGGTATGGACTTTCCATTACTTTGTGATCCGTGGGGCAGAAAAGCTCTTCTCCGTCACAAAAAGACCTTTGAAATCTGTCCTGAAATGTTTTTGCACAGAAAGACCCTGTGTGTACTAGTGTCACCCAAGAAGTCTATATATAAATTAGATTCCTAAAGAACTTTCAATTTAATTTTGGAAATATCACTGAATGGTGCTCTTGTTTAATGCTAAGCTGCTTGACTGGTTGAGAAGCCCTTATCAGAGTTTGTACTTGTCAACAGTTCATAATGAATTTGATGGAAACATGGTGCTGTGAGATATTATTACATATAGGATCTTTGTATAAAGTACAATTATTTTAGCATTAAAAGGGGAAAAACCCTTGCAATGGCTGCTTCTCTGACTCCTATGTTATGAAGACCAGCAAAATGTTGACTGGAATGTCCACATGACAAAACAGCTATGCTTTTATCTGATCCTGGGGAAACCTCTGCCTCTTATAATGCCGTTTGCCTCTTACTCTCCAACATTTAGTTGGATAAATGAATGCCTGAATCAATGCAAACCTAAAAGAAGAAATATGAATATCTTTAATGATGTTTTGCCCCTGCGCAATATTGTCAAAGTAGGTGGGAGTCTGGCCGATTTATGCCTTCTTTATACACCAAGGTTCTAAATGAACACCTTCATCTGGATGCTTTATTCAGTCTGTTCAAAATCCTGGTGACAGTTAAAGCGATTATTCCAAGTGCTGTGCACGCTATGATAGCTGCTGAATCACAGAGCGTTTTTTGACTATGTGGCTCACCAGCGACTGATGACAGAGAAGACAGGATATGTGTTGACTCGGCCACACAGGGCTGAAGACATGATTGCAGATTCTAGCTCTTAATTGTGCTGCCTAAGCCCCATGTATCTGCATTCATCCCCCTTCAAACTTAATGCTTGTGGGTCAATCGATCAATCAATCAATCAATCAATACAAACTTTATTCGGTTTTTGAAGTTAAAACCATAAAAATGATACAAACCATAACATTCACATCAAATATAAATCCTCCTCAATATAATCACTTTAAAAAACCATTAAAAAATAAATACATAGGTTAAAAATCCTAATTCAAAATATAAAAACATGACTACTGACCTGCACACCCCAGGGGTTTAATCGCAACTGTTTGTGGGTCTTTTTATATCGATCTAGAACTGTATTGTCTCTTTTTTTAACGGTACATTGTCTGAGTTAGGGACACATGGCTCCCATTTGTGGAGGACATTCCTGTCTCAAAACAGGGGCCTACAGTTCTTGTCCTTTTAATGGCCCTTTTTGTGAAAATTGTTGGCCATTTGTGAATCAGGATGTGAGTGAGCCCGTGGTTGTTGCGCCTCATGGTTTCAGACTGTGGTCTCTCTAACCACTCACACAGAAGGGGGCCCCTGAAGGCGAATAACAGGCAGATTGGACAGGGGAGAAAGCCAACATACAGTCTAAAAAGACCCAAACTGCCTGAAAAATACTTATGAAGCGCTCAAAGAGTCACTGATTTGTTAAGAAATCGCCCTACAAACTGAGAAATTCCCCCAAGAAGTAGGAAAAAATGGGATTAAGAAATATATAATCTTTATTTATAACATTTTATCAAAATTTATAAAAAATGACATGTACCATTTTAAAATTCCAACATAGATAGACATATAATAGGTCCCCACACTTACACTCTCTCAATACACACAGACAACAAACCACAGACCCAGACAACCTCATGCACTCTGAAAACTCAAAGTGAGTTCGACAATATCAAACATTGACAAGCACAAAAAACATATTCATTTCAATGCTTAGATTAATCAAAACTCAGAACAACAAGGACATAGTGAACATCAAACAATCAATAATCTAATGGGTTGATGTAGTCCATAATCACATATCTTCTTATTAGGGAAGGTGGAAACAACGGGGGCATGTGGTTCTCCAGCACCAACGCGCGTTTCGGTATCTAACCCGGATATGGGTCACACCTTCAATAGAATTGATCCCGGCTCCAAATTAGCTGATTTGGGTCTACGGCGGGAGCTTTGTTCCCCGCTTGCCGCTGGATGGCTATGGCTGCTGCGCATTTCACCGTATCCCAGATGAATGTTTAATCTTGCAAATTTACGCTTCTAAATACTGGACCCTTGGAGCCGGGATCAATTCTATTGCATCGCATCTTTTTCATTAAAATGTGGATCCATACGACCTACTTAGTCTGACCACTATCTAGCTGTATTTATCTAACTACCTCGACCCCCCTGTATTGAATTTTCCACTGTTGTATCTCTTGACCGCCTGTGTTCTTCATAGACGCTTCAAATCCAGGCGCGTCTGTTCTTATGTCCCACACTTGATCTGACCGCCCTGATGAAGGTGTGACCCATATCCGTGTTAAACACCGAAACGCGCGTTGGCACTAGAGAACCACGTGCCCCAGTTGTTTCCACCTTCCCTAATCAGAAGATATGTGATTATGGACTACATCAACCCATTAGGTTATTGATTGTTTGATGTTCACTATGTCCTTGTTGTTCTGAGTTTTGATTAATCTAAGCATTGAAATGAATATGTGTTTTGTGCTTGTCAATGTTTGATATTTTCGAACTCACTTTGAGTTTTCAGAGTGCATGAGGTTGTCTGGGTCTGTGGTTTGTTGTCTGTGTATTGAGAGAGTGTAAGTGTGGTGACCTATTATATGTCTATCTATGTTGGAATTTTATCATGGTACATGTCATTTTTTATAAATTTTGATAAAATGTTATAAATAAAGATTATATATTTCTTAATCCCATTTTTTCCTACTTCTTGGGGGAATTTCTCAGTTTGTAGGGCGATTTCTTAACAAATGGGTGACTCTTTGAGTGCTTCATAAGTATTTTTCAGGCAGTTTGGGTCTTTTTAGACTATGTGGTCTCTCTAACAACAGATTACAAGTTTGGCTAGATATATTGCGCCTTTCCTCTCATGAGCTGAGTATTAATCCTAAAGCTCCTCATCTTTCTCCATAATATGTTGACTGTGAGGGCGAAGGAAGGGATGAATCCAAATTCTTTTTCCTGTCTTCTGGTCCTCTCTGGTATGTGAAGACATATGAAAACAGACCTTCTTTTACTGTTTGAGGAGGTACAAGTACTCTTGAATCAATAGGGAGTTGAGGCAGAACCAGTAATGGAGAAAGAAGCAGTATACTCCCCACACTTCACTTACTTCCTTGTCCCAAAGATGGATAGACCTGTAAGACAACTATAGGGCATGTGAGAACTAACTGGATATCAAAGCACAGCAGAGTCCGGTACGTTAATAAACCAAAATATTCAGTTCTTTCAAATGTCAGTTTACATGGTTCCTACTTCCACATACATTCTTATGCTTTCTGATAAGTGGGCACAATTATCAGATCACATTTGTACAGTTTGGCACAAAATATGCAGCTCAGCTGTTTACCTGCTGTTTTGTGGTGGTCACTGCTAATGTTTGTAGAAGTCTTACATGGCTATGCTTACTTAAATTATATAATAAGTGCTTTGCAACAATGTGAGACAACATGAACTGGACAATCCAAGTATTGTTTAAGTTGAGAATCCCAATGAATTCGAAATATTCCATCCTGCCTTTCAGTCACCAGAAGTTGTTCTTGGGAGTGAATATAGGCACCGTACTCTTGTGGCTCATGCTACTCTGCAAGAGGTAATGACGGTTTGCGAAACAATCACCCTGGACCACACATCGCCCCAATCTCTGACGACGCACAGTGAGAACAGTGATGAAAATGTTAAGTATGATGCCATCATTAATTCAGTTGGTGCCTTGTGCCTGTCCCATGTGATGCCACTACAAGAAGGGCACAAACTTGAGCCTGTGGAATCAGGAGGATCTAGTTGATGCTGAAAAGTTTTATCAGATTAGAGTTTTGGGCTCTCAAGAACCTGCGGCTGGGCCATTTTCAGACCTCACCCTTAAAATGAATGTAATTAAAAGACCCCACCGTCACATGGTGGTAAGCTCATATAAGGACCACAACAGTTTAAGGCAAACAAAATGGGGCATTCCCAACTTCAATCGCCCTCTCATTGTTCTAGAAATGAAGACAGAAGCTCTAGTCTTTGACACTTTTCAAGGTTCAGTAGTTGTGTTCTGCAAAACAACATACCAAACTTTGTTATTTACTCAAACATAGGGCAACATTGTCATTAATTTTCATACATTAAATAAAAGATACAGCAGGAGATATTACAAATATACCTAAAGCAGGCAGAAAAGCATGAGCCAGATGTAACCAGTGAGCTAGCAGTTCAGACAGTAAACAAAGCTTTCATTTCTGTATTACATTTTACAAGATTTGGGAAACCTCAATTGCAGGTTTTAAATGAATTAAAGAAACTTGAAAATGCCAGGATCGTGTATCCAGGCTCCGGAAGGTGCAGTTCACGTGGAATGCTCTGTTGGTTATCTGTAGTAGGATACTTAGGTGTGTTTTATCACCAAGTCCACTGATTTTGCTGATGTCGGCAAATTCAGCCAAATTACAATGATAGTCACTGATGTCAGTCAGGAAAAAATGGTTTCCACATCTGATGAAATGTGAGCACCTACATTTCGAAAGCTTCTGATACATCCAGTTTTACTGACAGCGGGGTAGTGAACAATGCCGTAAGTGAAAGTATCTTTCGTAGCCCCTATGAGAGCCAACAGGCGCACGTCTCCATTGGAAGCTCCTGTGTTTAGGGCTTTCTCATAAACCCTTAAGGTAATGTACTTTCCCAAGGGGAATCTAGTCATTTGAGCGGAATGTAATTTAGCACTTGTGAAACTGACGTTACCATCATTTCAGGCAATCAATAAAAGTTCTATTAGGAAGTTGACTTTAAAAGTGCCCTTCTTATTAGCAAATTGTTTTTCTTAGATGAGTCACTGAATTTCAGGATCTTGCAGTTTAAGACCGCTTTATATAAATTCATAAACACCAGGATGGTTCTCAGAATTCACTTCAAATTATTTCCAGAATGCACTTTCACTGTTCCAAGTCATCCAGACTACAGAGCTAACAACAGTCTTCCTCAGCAGGCTGGGCAGGCAACCCTTGGAAGTCAGGAAGGGGGGTAGCAAGCCCTGCGGCTATCCTTTGAAGCTCAGGAAGGCTGAGTACAACCCCCAGGATATCCTACTTTGGAGAGGAACACCCTGACCCACACCTAAGGCCCCTTTGCCCCAATGTCTGGACTACACAAAACACCACAGGAAAGCCATTCACAGACATGTGACCTTGGACACTGGCAAAAAGTCACATTTGGTTTTGACAATTTTTTTTTCTAAAAGTGGCATTTTCAAAATAGTAACCTAAAGTCTGACTTTACCATCAACGAGGATTTTAAATTACAATTAATTTGAGTGTTAAAAGCATTTCTCTATCTTGTCCCAAACTGAATTTATCAATTTTTAAGTGAAATAAGGTAAGCCAGTGTTAGTATATTTTAGAGAAAGTCCTACAGCTGGGAAAAATGACCTGCTAGGACATGTATAACCTAAGTGCACATGTCCTACTGTTTAAGTACTATGCACCCTACCATGTGAAAACTTCACAATGAGCCAGCAAGATGCCTTTTTCCATCTCTTTGATATTATTTATTTATTTAAAAGTTTTGTAGAGCGCCTGAATCACCCCCGAAGGGGTATCTCTGCGCTAAGCGGACCAACGAGCGAGCAAAGACAGACTAAAATAGGGAGGCTTTAAGCAGTTTCCTGAAACGTAAATAGTCCGGGCATTGTCTGAGTTGTAAGGGGAGCTCATTCCAGTAAGATGGGGCAAGGAGGGAAAAGATTTCCCACCAAGTCTAGCTTTCCTTACCCTTGGAACCTGTAAAAGAAATTTACAGCTGGATCTCAATGTCCTGTGTGGAGAATATGGCTTCAGTTTGCACGAGATGTAAGAAGGGCCCTTGTTATGGATGGCTCTATAGACTATGCAGCCGGTCTTAAACTTTATCCGCTTACGGACTGGTAGCCAGTGAAGTCTGCGAAGCAGCGGCAAAGAAGGGGTTCCAGGCAAGGAATTCGTGAGAAGCCGAGCCGCAGTATTCTGGACCACCTGAAGTCTATCAAGGGAAGACTCGTTTGCAGAGAGCAGAAGAGCATTACAATAATCAAGGCGGCCCAAAATCATGGTCTGAATAAGAGGTTTCCGAGTATAATCCGGCAGAAAAGGGAAAACTCGGCGTAGCATGCCCAACACATAGAAGCAATTGCTAACAGTTCGGGAGACATGCTCCTTCAGAGTAAGAGTCTGATCAAGATGGATGCCCAGATTCTTAACAGAAGTTTTGGGAGTAGGGGGTGGCCCGAGAGCGGGTGGCCACCAATTCGGAGACCAGAGTAGAGGGGCTATGATGATGATGATGTTGTCTCAGACACTACCTTCATATCGAGAGACATTTCCTAGCTTCTTTCAGGTCCCATTTTTCACAGACATTGGAAGAGAAGTAATGTACTGCTTAGAGAGAGCGCGAATGTTCGGAAATCTACAATTTTTGGCTTGTAATTTAGCTGCAAAGCCATCAGAGAGGCTGGCATTGCCACATGGATAATAAGCTGCATTCAAAAAGGTAACAAGCTAGATAATATACAACTAACTATTACACCACTAACACACTATACCAGACACCAAGTTGCAACCTTAGCTTCCTTAAGGAACGTACCTCTAAAAGACATATGGAAGGAGGCCACATGAACCCTGTCCATAATTTTGCTTATATTACTCTGTGACTACCAGGCAATAGAAGAGCCAGATAAAGTACTGATAATACTAATATACCTATTTGAGACTACTACAAGTTCGCACCTGCCCCCGCTGTGATAAAAAGAACACCTCTGAATCGTTGGTAGACAGCATGAGAATCCACAATAAGATGCATTCTATAAAAGAAAAATGTTATGAAACTGTAAAAGTAGTTAGTAGCTTTTATATGCTCTAGAGGTGTGGTGTGGCGCAGCGGCCAGAGCGGCTGACTCTGGAGCGCGGGTCTCACAGTTCAATCCCCGGCAGCAGCTCAGTATCATGTGACTCTGGGCAATAGCTCACTTAATCTCCCCGACGGCCCCCAGCGCCTGGACACCCATAGGGTGATAAGTCGCGCTTTACAAATGTGGAGTTACAGAATGTCTATATTCACTTGGGACCTGTCCTGTCTCCCTGTGTTATAGTCATAGGAACCATATATATTGACATCGTTCATTGTTACTACATCAAGTTAAGGCAAACAAGACACGTCAAAAGAAAATACTTTCTGAAGAGAATTTGTAGGTGAAGGGTAGTGTGGGTCACTTGAGACGTGCTTATGGCCAACGCCTTCGTTGTTCAATATCACTAATCAAGTCCCTCTTCTGAGCCCACCCCATAGATTTTTGAATCATGCAACAGCATGTGAATGTTGAGTATGTAGAAATGGCTATACTATTGCTATCCGTAAGGGATATCTGTGTTGTTTTTCATGTCTACTCTTCTTAGTTACATTACCAATAGCAAGGCTTCACCAAGAAAGTTTGTGCTGTTCGGTGCAATAAATTCAGAATTTCGTCGATTGCATCTCTATTGTTTTTCTTCAATAACTATTGTATTTTGTAAAATACATATGTTTATGTGTTCTTCTGTGTTTCTTTACAGCAGAATCTCTCTCACCTAGAAAGTCTGTCACCAAAACTCGAACAGTTGCGTTCCAGGGCTTCTGTTCTTCGCTCTGAGCCTGATGCCCCTGCTTTTATTCAAGACAGCATGGACAACCTTAATGCATATTATAGCACTGTCCTTCA
This sequence comes from Calotriton arnoldi, assembly GCA_963921515.1. Classification (NCBI taxonomy): domain Eukaryota; kingdom Metazoa; phylum Chordata; class Amphibia; order Caudata; family Salamandridae; genus Calotriton; species Calotriton arnoldi. Next base: position 1,961,496 of record CAWUFW010000672.1, on the reverse strand, counting down.
GAAAGTGAAGGACCGATGTCTGCAACTCCAGAAAGGTGAATTCACTTATTTTATTTTTTGTAGTTTTAAAAACTTGATACAGTAATGTTTTTTTCTGCTCACTTATATTGAGTTGGATTTATAAGAATTCTGCAAGGTTACACTATGCTCTTTCACTGCTTAGGTGATTGCTCAGCCAAGACCATTTTCAAAATGTTTGTTAAATCACTCAAACACCTGCACCTTTTTGTTTTGTTGTGCATCCATACAGACAACCTATTTTTTGTTTGAAATCATTCAGGTATATTTATTGGTGCAATCCACACAGCACATTCAGTAGGAGATATTTTGCACTTGTTTAACAAAATTGCTTATTTTTCCGAAGCACCAACGTAAAAACTAAAAGACTAAAGACATTTTGTGTTGTTCTGAATAACTTGAATCTGGCAATCCTACATATGTGTGGATTTTCATAGTGGTTGTGCTCTGTGTAGGTAATTGGGTAATAACTGGTTATGGTGCACTGTACATTTGATGATGCTAGTAACCCCATGAATTTGGCAAAGTATAAAATAATGTTTTCCTCACTTTTGTAAAGACTCCAAAATCTATTGTATGGAGGCACAACCCTTTTATCCTTTTAGGATGGCTATGAGGGCATGTAGGTCATGGATATTTTTTATCGTTTTTAGGTCTTGCCTAGGCAACGCTGGCGCTGTCTCTTCGAGACACGCTGTATTCAGGATATGGGCATAAAGCTCCACCCACTTTCCACCCATCTTTTTAATTGGCTCCTGTCCCTGTCCTTTGTAAATGGTGGCTTTTCATTGGTCAATAGGCTTAGTAGTCCCTCCTTAGTACTGCCTTGTCTCTTCTTGTACCTTCCCATGAGGACACCCCCTGTTACACGTGTTGTTGCTCCCTAGGTTTTAATTACAACCTCAAGGCACTATTGTCTTAAAAGTCTTCAGGCAGGACACACACTTGGTCCTAAGCTAGGCTGGCAGTGTTTACTTCACTCACTAGAACATCTCACATTTATATGAGGCCGTCTATAAATTTCCCTACATCAGCTCCATACAGAGTACAACCTAATCCAAAATTAATGTAATAATTCTTTTGTCACATTTCAAAGCTACTAATTGCATATATGGACATAGCTATTTGAATGTACTCGTAATCTTGCATGCAATGCATTATGGGTAGGGTGGATTTACCATATTTCTGCAGGGTGCAGTACCATATGTGACCAAAAGAGGTCCCCTTTTGGCCACATATGGTACTGCACCCTGCAACATGGCTAGATAAACAAGCATTGGCATAGCCAATAGGTCTCGCCTTTGGGACCTTATACCCTCCCCCTAGAAAAAAGGCAGAAACATGCTGATATTAAAAATGTAAATACTGTATTTTGATTGCGGCATTGCTTGCTAAATTCCCACAGGATGATCGCATTGGGATGCCAAAAATGACGATTAGTTGGGAGAAAGAATGTAGCATACCATCCAGAGCTGTCAATTTTAGAAATGGAGAACCCGATTGAAATCTCGGTATGCTCTCCCCATGCCAGCCCCCAAAAAGAGGCAGACACATGACGATATCAAAACTATAGATACCGTATGGTTTTGAAAGGGACGCTAGGGCTGGGATAGAATCAGTCATTTGTTAAACATTTGAATGCCTTTAAAGTTGTCACGTTTGGATGCAAATAATGACGTCTGTTTGAAAAGAAAACATAACATCCAGACTTGCTGACTTAAGGGAACCAGAGTCAGGTTTGTCAGCGTGCTTTTGATGCAACTAATGACGATTGTTTGGGAAAGAGAATGTAACATAACATCCAGAGCGCCCGACTTTGGAACCGGGTGTAAGTCTCGGCTTACTCTCTCGTTACCAAACCCCCCTCTTAAAAAAGGCAGAATCATGCCGATATCAAAAATGTAAATATTGTATCCTCAGTAGGCAATACTTGCTAAATTTCCGTCGGGTGAATACATTGGGATGCCCAAAATGACGATTGGTTAGAGGAAAGAATGCAGCATAACAACCAGAGCTGTAGACTTTAGAAATTGGGAACCAGGTTCAAATCTTAGCATCCTGTCCTCATGCCAACCCCCCCAAAAAGGCAGAAACATGCCAATATCAAACTTATAAATACCGTATGGTTTTGAAAGGGACGGTAGGGCTGGGATTGAATCAGTCAATTGTTAAACATTGGATTTGTTTTTAAGTTGCCGCGTTTGGATGCAAGTAATGCAGATTGTTTGGGAAATAGGATGTAACATAACATCCAGAGCTGCCTTCTTTGGAACAGGAGAACCTGGTTGAAGTCTTGGCCTGCGTCGACTTTGGAACAGAGGAACTGGGTTGAAGTCTTGGCGTGCTCTCCCCGTGCCAGCCCCCTCTAAAAAAACTGGCAGAAAAATGCCGATATGAAAAATGTAAATACTGTATTTTCATTGCTGCAGTACTTACTAAACTTGCGGTGGGATGCCATAAATAACAATTATTTGGGAGAAAGAATGAAGCAATTAGAGTTGCTTACTTTGAAATTGGTGAACTGGGTCCAAGAAGTCTTGCCGTGCTCTCCCCTACAAATCCCCCCCCCAGCCTGTCCAAAAAAAGGCAGAGACATGCCAAGTTCAAGAAAGTAAATACCGTATCATTTTGAACAGGCCGGTAGGGTTGGGATTGAACCCGTCATTTGTTAAACATTTGAATGGTGTTAAAGTTGCCGCGTTTGGATGCAAAAATGCCGATTGTTTGTGAAAGAGGATGTAACATAACAACCAGAGATGACATCTTTGGAACGGGGGAACAGGGTTCAAGTCTTGTTGTGGACATTACTGCTTAGTAGAATCTAAAATTCCCTGGTGGAAAAGAGAGTGTGTGTGCGAAATGTCTCAGCCAGTCTCCCACGGCGTCAGTTTGATAAGCACCATCTGTTGTTCTTTTATTGCTTTTTCTGTGAAGACGGGGAAGGGGTGAATGCGTCCAACCACACTGACACACTCCCCAGAGACCAATATAACCCCTTTGTAAAAGAAAAACTCGCTACTGACAGCATCAAAGTTTTTCAGAAATTGAGCACAAATGTTGGTTTTACAGGTAAGCACTAATCTAAACGCCTACATGTTTTTTCCGTATTGCTGAAAAAATGGAACTAAGAACTTCTTCAAAGCCTTTACACGTCGACTTATTTAACAAAAGTAATTCCAAATCCAAATTTAGTTAAAAAAATGAAAGTTGCCATCGGATGTACACTTTTTAAAGGTTACAACTGCGCACACCTGAGGTGACAACTTCTTCAGAGTGCTCTCCACGTGCCAATCAAAAAGCAACTTGTAACAAAAATACTAAGGAGTCATATAATAAATGGAATATATGCAATTGAAAAAACAACAGCGAAAAAGTATACCAGTGCATATAATATGACACTGGGGCGCCCTACCGTCGCAGTGGACCCGGCTGTACTGGTGGACGCACAGCTGTAAAAGTATAAATGCCAACAGCTAAGCGCGTTTTGAAAGCACTCATGATGTAATCGGTCGCAAACAAATGCCATCAGCTATGCACGTTTTGTACTGAAAAACAGCATTCATAAACAAGCCTCCTTTAGTGAACACTGATATTTCAATGACTGACCCTAGCTCACGCTGTGATCTCCCCTGTATGATATACACCATCTACTAAATACACATAGCGGGCAGGAACCACTCAGACAGCACATAATCCTCAGCAAACGTTACATAGCTTACATTTGGCTAAAAGCAAGGCTTGGATTGTTTTGAAAACAAACGAGAAAGTCATTTTTTAATTCCAAATTCAAATGTCTGCATGTTGGAATAGACACGTGCCCAGGTACAGGTGCGCCACGAGATGGTGTACTTCAGACTGCAGCACCCCTTCCAGGCGCTACACTCCTGATCACGTGAGCATTCCAGAACATTGTGACATGTTCGAGTCTTTATTACATTGGCAGAGTATAGGTGCGTCCTCCACTTATATACAGTAAACATTTATCTGTCTTGCAGAGGTACTCACATCCTGTTAACAAATCAAACATCTAGTCTTAGGGTCTGACAAGAGCCACACGAAAGGCACGAAATATGAAGCAAGCCAACTCTGAACAAGCGCGGCCGCGAAGGAATGTCAGGAATGCAGCTGGCATCCGGCCGCGCTGCTGCTCGCTCCCGAGCTCCCTAGGCCAGGGGAGTTAACATTTGGAGAGCAGGCGGGACATGCACCCGCCTTTGGCCAATTGCGTGCTGTCTTTCTTAGAAATATGCACGCAAAGGACAATAGCGAGTGAGCAAAAAAAAAACACACGCATGTACGTGTGGTCCGAGTTGGAAGCCCTTACTAGAAGCCTCGCAGGGCAGCGCATGCGCGCTGGTTCAGGCGAGACCTAAAAACATTGCCATTTATAATGCCAATAACTCCAACTTTGTAGACATGCAGTGCTGGTGCCTTGCTCACTAGGGACCTCTAAAAGCAGCTCGCGGTACTGCACCGAGACATGCAGTGCTGGTGCCTTGCTCACTAGGGACCTCTAGGGGCACCTTGCGGTATTGTACCGAGACATGCAGTGCTGGTGCCTTGATTACTAGGGACCTCTAGGAGCAGCTTGCTGTACTGCACCGAGACATGCAGTGCTGGTGCCTTGCTCACTAGGGACCTCTAGGAGCAGCTTGCGGTACTGCACCGAGAAATGCAGTGCTGGTGCCTTGCTCACTAGGGGCCTCTAGGAGCAGCTTGCGGTACTGCAACGAGACATGCAGTGCTGGTGCCTTGCTCACTAGGGACCTCTAGGAGCAGCTTGCGGTACTGCACCGAGACATGCAGTGCTGGTGCCTTGCTCACCAGGGACCTCTAGGAGCAGCTTGCGGTACTGCACCAAGACATGCAGTGCTGGTGCCTTGCTCACTAGGGACCTCTAGGAGCAGGTTGCGGTACTGCACTGAGACATACAATGCTGGTTCCTCGCTCACTACGCAAACATTTGCAATGTACTAGGTCTCGCGTTACTGAAAGTGTGAGTTATTGGCATTGCATTATTATTTGCAACTCCAATACCTCAAACTATCAGTAATGCGAGACCTGTTGCATTGCAAATGCTTGTTCTTCATTGTGGCAGTTTAGAAAAGGATGGAATTTCCCTTCCCACTCTTTCAGAGAAACCAGACAATCTGGAAGTGATTATATATGCTGCTTTGTTAAGGTCTCCCGAGAGTCAACATTACAGAGATGTAGATTTTACATGTAATTAGCTACTGATGTCTGCAGTAATTCTTTAGCTCTGTAAGAATTATTTAAATTAAATCTCATCAAACTGTCAGTTTGTGGTTATTTAAAGTGGGGGCAGATTTCAACCCAGGGATCCTAAACAAACCATAACTAATCTGTGTTTTTAAACTTTTCACACCCTATGGCGCATGTTGACCTGTGATAGTGTCCATGTATCTGATCAGCCACCTTGGAGAACGGGCAGGATATCCTGCACATTTGACTAATTATGACATTTCCCTTAACCCTCGTTGGTGCTAGAGCATGACTTTGGCAAATGTCATTCCACCTGTGTTTTCTTATGTCTCCTCACTGTGGTGGTACTAGGCAGGTATACATTTCCATTGGTCTCTGGTGCTGACAGGTTCTAGTGGATCTGTTGAAGGCAGCCAAGGACAGAGGCTGTTCCAAAATGTCATTTTAGGTTCGCTGTCTTTAGTTACAGATACCAAATCATAGTCTATTGGGAAACATCTAAAAAATGGAGATCTGTGCCACATCCACATCTTAGGAACTCTATCAGTGGGTGGCAGAACTGACTGCAATTGACTACATAAAGTGTGATAGTGTTCAGATTTTCTGTCATTTTCTTTCTTGCTTTATTGTGTAGGAGAATGTTTCCTCAATAAATGTTGATCAATAATTGCTCTCCCTTGGTCTCCTGCATGTGTAGGCATAATATAAATATGTTTGGACTGGTGCTCAACCAGATGATGGGCAGACACTCAATTTCAGAACAGATACATAAGATGAAATTCTCATTTTAAGACATGTCCTTTGATTGCTGAAATTTACCCCTGCACCATAAGATAGGAGACAGTGCTGAATATGCTGTGCTGTGTTATTTGTTTTCCACTCAAATTAGTAAATTGTGCATTTTGCTTAGGCCACCCTTCTACAGGTATATAATAGATTGGCGGTTGGTCTCAGGCATTTTGCCTTCTTTGATTTACCTACAGAGGTATATCAGTCATGTATTCTGTCCATAAGACATCTAACTTTCGCCGTGCTACCTCCTAACATTCTTTGAGTCACTTTGTAGGTTCCAGCCTAATTAAGTTTTTGGAGGATAATCACAGGGTTAGAGGGGAATGTAATAAAACCATGTATCTTCTGATTGGGCACACTTCAAGGAATCTCCCATTGTACCTGTAGTCTTTGTACTTGGTTTCACCTTCTCATGCGTAATGTGCCCTTCATTCCCTGTGTGTCCTATGTCCTCTCTCATTATGTGGGCCTAGTTCCTTTCTCACCCAGTTTTTTCTTACATTCCCTCCCTCTTACTCCATGATATGTTTTGCCATTGCTTCTATGTATGCACCTTTATCCCCTTTCTAGAGCCCTGGGTGGTTTCATCACTACTTTCATCCATATAATGCCCTTGACCCCTCTCGCATCTGAGTTGCACCCCACTGAACTCTGCCATCCTGCTTGTGCCTCGGTTCACTCTCACATCTGACTAGAAATGTGTTATCCTCTGTCATTTGTTTTATGGTCCAGTTCCTTCTCTATCCCCTTGGCTATTGATGGACTTAACTCATCCAGCATTTGCCCTAGCCTTCTCTCTCATCAGTCTTGTACCTTGCCCCCAGCCCTATTTTTTCTGTCTTGATGACCTTAAATCACCCTCTGTATAATGTTGTCACCTCTCACTCATCTTATGATAGTCCTCTCTCTTTGAACCTTGTATCTCATTCCCATTTGTCTCAAATCAAATGGATCTTGGCCTCTTCCCATCCGTTGGTTACCCGGTTGTCTCTCTCATTGCCTCAGTTTCCTCGTCACAGTACTCGTCTATGTGATTGATGATGTTTTAGGAATCTTGTGCCATGTTTCTCCCGGTCGTTCACCCTGTCGTTGATTAGGTGCCCCTATCCCCAGCCTGTGTCTTTACAAGTCCAAAACTGCCCAATTTGCAAACCTGGGCCACTTGTTTAGCTATCTGATTTGCTAGCGCAGGGCACTTTTATGTTAGTGCTTGGGCCGTTTTTCTATCCCAGACCAATAGTGTAACATTCTTATTTTTATTTTCGAAGATCATTTGCCAGGTATCAGCCAAGTGACATTTTAGTTTATAAAGGTTAATGAGGACTCCAAGCACATGATCTGTACGTCTCCCATTTTCACAGAAAGGAGGTAGCATGTTAGCTTTCTTCTGTTGTACAATCAGCATTCAAATGGTTATAACTATACTAAATGGAGTACCCTTGTCTCTCTTAACATCTGGATGTTTGAGACAATGCGTGCATGGCATGGGGTCCTAGTTCTAGAAATGATCTTTTATTTTAAATAAATAAAGACGATAATTGCCCTTGGACTAGATAAGTCATTGTCACCACAGTAGACTCGGTTGATGTGAAACATTGAGCAGCTTTTCAGCAAGAGTTGTCGATAGACTCATTTGAGGAAATAAGATTAAATGCGCCATTAGCCCCTCAAGTCATGTCCACTTGGGCATTTCAGAGAATGCTACATCGAATCAACCTTAGCAGCTAATGGGTGTAGGCGATTTGTCATCGGACACTTCCCAGAAGCTGCTCTGGTGTCACTGAAAGACGCTGAACTTCTGACCGTATCCTGCCATATCCTCCTCTATGACCCCCCCCCCCCTGTCACTGTACTGTGTGTTGTTCCCAGCACTGGATCTTGTGGGTGTCATCTCTCCGAAACCCCTTATGGGTCCGGCATTGTCACCTGAGGATTAGGGCGGCTTCCTTCTTCGAGACCCTGAGCTCCCGCTCCGCAAGGACACATGGTAATGTAAGAGACGTATTTTCATGTAGCTCTCGTAGGGATTTCCTGTACATCCCCCTGCAGAGCCAAGAGCTGGAAATGCCAAGGTCAGCAATGATAAAAACAAGCTATGTTAATTACACTTCAAGTCACCGAATCAATAAGTCAGACTGAATAGATTGACCAGGGCTCGCCCAGCTCACGCAGCATACAAAACTCCAGTTTATAATAATAGCAAAGCTCATTTCGATAAATATGAACCAATGACAAAACCTATAGGTCTGACTTTTTGATAGGAGGTTTTTTTGTTGAGCACAAAAACATTTTCTTGTTAGTTTCATCAGAAAATTGTGCAAGGAGAACATTGCTAAGAATAAGAAGTGTAACGAGGCATATGGTGCAATTGCTTAAAAATTTATTTTTGTGAAAAGACCTGTTTAGTGAGAAGGGTTGACCGTATTTTTCTTTAAACGATTTGTCCAATCAGGTGTAAATGCCTGTGCTCAAGATGGCTGCCTGTCCTCAAGATGGCTGCCTGTGCTACGCTATGTCTGTGCTGAGTGCAGCATAGATGAATTGGGGCTTTCGTGTGGGCAGAGATAGGATGGACTTGGTGCGTGCATATAGGTGGAGCTTTGTACTTTGCAGATGAGCTGTTTGCTGTGCAGATCAACAAGTGGTGCAGATGAGGTGGTTCTAGTGCATATGTGTTGAATCCTATTTAGCGGCTGTAAAGTCTGCTCTGCAGCTGCCATGCAGGGTTTTGTGCAGCTGTGCTTTGCCTACGCAGACTGTTTGGACAGGAATTCCAAGGCCCGACTATTACATTGGAGACATTTCATCAGTTTCTTTGTCATGGTGTCTATTGTACAGGTAGACACGTGAGACATTCTACATAATGTGTACATTTTCTGATCCTGGCTATACTCACGTCTACTGTACATTAGTGCTTCCGGAGTGCTAATTAATCTGAAGCTACAAGATTACTGTACACCTGAGCCAAGGCATGTTGGACAAAATGGCATAGTTAAAAAAATGCTTTACATTTTAGTAGTGCAGTTTCAAATGGGAATTGTGAGGAGACACACCAGTTGCCATAATTTCCAATTGAGCAGGCTGTGTGCTTTTCACACAGATAGTGTTTCATGCATACTGCGCTTATTGTAGCGCACATTTGATGGTGTGTGCAATATTATCCACAATACATTTTTACCAGACAATTTTGAAAGTAAAAGACAAAGGCAAAAATTTTAAGTGGAGCAAAATCATACCTTTTGATTAATGTAGATTATTCCCAATTTGATCGCTTATCAATCAGTTTCCATTGGGCACCTGCAATTTGAAAATAAATTATATTTCTACGAAGGTTGGCCAGAAGCAATCGTTACCAAACATACTAAAATGAAAGTCATTCCCTCGGATATGGAACAGAAGGATGTACCAAGAATTACATAAATGACTTGTCAGAATAAATCGGTTTGTGCAGGAGTATCGGACTTAATTTCTTGTCAGATAACATTCAAGAAATAGACACATTAAGCAAAAGTAGGTGCTCCAGACACGTTTGGGAAGGTGCACAGCTAAGCAAGTAAAAAGAGAGCTATTATGTTGGCTGTTTACGCAATTTAATTCAAAACATTGATTTATAATGTTAATTGAGGGCTGTGCAATGTACAGATTTGTCATGCTGACTGTTAGAAATGGGGGTCTCTAGTTTGCAATGGTTTGCACCTTGTGCAAGTAGGGACCCTTCCTTCTAGTCAGGATAAGGGAGTTACCCTCCTAAAATAACCCCTGCTCACCCCCTTGGTAGCTTGGCACGAGCAGTCAGTCTTATCTTAGAGGCAGTGTGTAAAGCATTTGCACATAACCAACAGTAATACAGTGTAAGCACTACAAAAGGACACCACACCAGTTTAGAAAAATATCTAATATTTTTATATACTTAAGACAAGACCAAAAACGATAAAAATCCACAATACAGTACTTAGAGATCTTCAGTTATCAAAATAAACTTGAAAAACAGTTCCTTGAAGTCGATAGCTCCGCCTGGGGCTATCACGGCGTCGTGAACAACAAATCCAAACAGTTCTGGCTCACCGCGGCATCACGGGCCAGCTACGGTGTCGGGGAGACCCGCAAAACAGTACTTTCAGAAATGCAGGGCGTCGGTGACCTCTCGTTGAGATGCCAAAAGCACGGCGTCCACAGGCGTCGGTTCCGGAGGTCGGTGCAGGAGTCGTCGGGCCCTCGAAGTCACACGCATTGCAGATCGAACTCCTCGCGGTTGAAGTCAGGAGCGCTGGTGTCGGGTGCTGCGGTGCGAAGTGCAGTGGTGCGGCGGGCGATGCCCCCAGGTCGCGGTGCGAGCAGCAGCTCGATGGCGGCGTCAGATGGCGTCGTCAGTGAGACCAGGGTCGCGGTGCGAAGTGATGCGGTGTTCGTCGCAGTGCTGGCAGGTCACGGTACAAGCAGCGGCTTGGTTGTTGCTGAAGCGCTGTCGTCGGCTGACGAACTGGAGCCGATGGCGCCAGCGTCGGTAGGCCAAGGCTGCAGTGCGGGATGAGGGCGGGGTGTTGTGTAACCTTACCAGCGGTGCCCTCAAACCACGGTGCAAGCAGCGGTGTCGATTTCGACGTGGAGCGACGTCTTCCGGGATACCAAGGCCGCGTCGTGAAGCGCGGCGATGCAGAGTGCGGTGCCCACAGGTCGCGGTGCGAACAGCGGCTCGGTGGCGGCGTCAGCAGGCGTCGTCGGTGAGACCAGGGTCGCGGTACGGCGGTGCCCTGTGCAGTGCCTTCAGGACATGGAGTCGGCAGCAGCGTCGTAGACGGCGTCGGGTTGCTTTTTCTTCTGTTGCAGCACAAAACACACAGTTCCCAGTGCTGAGGGCAGAAGAACTTGAAGTATTTGCTGTTCCTGAGACTTCTTGAACAGGGGGCAAGCTCTACCTCAAGCCCTTGGAGAAATTCACAAAAAATAGATTGCAGAAAGTTCAGTCCAGTCCTTTCACTGCCCAAGGCAGAAGCAGCCACTGCAGGCCAACACAGCAAAGCACTCAGCAAAGTGGTAGTTCCTCCTCACAGCTTCTCCAGCTCTTCTTCTTGGCAGTCTTCTTGGTCCAAAAGAGTTCTAAAGTTCAGGGGTTTCGGCCCCACTTTTTATAGCCTAAAATCCTTTGTCCTCTCAGGCAGAGAGTGTCTGTGCCCAGCCAGAACCAGTCTGTCCTCTCTGGTGTAGCTTCCTGGCAGGCGGTGGAGACGGCATTGTCAGGGGCATACCAGGCCCATTTAGGTGAAAGGAAATCTCCTCCTCCTACTCTAAATGCAGCCCAGGTCTATTCAGCCCTTTCCTGACCCACCTTGACTCTCTGGAGCCACTGCTCCTCCCCAGCCCCTGTCATCCAAAACCCAGACAGTCAATCCACAAACCCAGCAGAGGCCTACTGGATGGCTGAGCAAGAAAATACCTACTTTCTAAAAGTGGTATTTTCAAACACAGAATGTAAAAATCACCTTCACTAAAAGATGCATCTTTAGATTCTGAGTTCAGGCATACTAAATTTTATTTTTCTACCTTTTTCCTAGGGCCAGTTATGTTTATAAGATGTTATAAACAAACTTCCCATTCTGTCGTATGGGAACAGGTAGCCTTGCAATAGTGAAAAACGAAATTGGCAGTAATTCATTATCAGGACATGCCACACACACCAGGGCATGTCCTACCTTTCACATACACTGCACCCTGCCCACAGGGGTACCTTGGGCCTACCTTAGGGGTGACTGACATGCAAGAAAAGGGAAGGTTAGGGCCTGGCAAGTGGATTCACTTGCCAAGTCGACATGGCAGTCCCAGACTGCACACAGGCTCTGCAATAGCAGGCCAGGGTTACAATTGCAGGCTGTTTGTGTGGGTGGCACAATCCAGTGCTGCAGCCCTCTAACAGCATTTGATTTACAGGCCCTGGCACACTCAGTGCACTTTACTAGGGACTGACACGTAAATCAAATATGCCAATCATGAAAACACTAATCCATAACACAATTTACAACAGGAGCACTTGCACTTTAACACTGATCAGCAGTGAGAAAGTGTGCAGAGACACTAAGCCAGCAAAAACAGAGTCAACACCGGGAGGTCAGAAAGCAAAAACTCAAGGGAAACACGCCAAAAGATGCCAAGTCTAACCCTGACACAATGGATGCGTCAACGTTTTGATACCCAAGATATAATTCGTCCTCGGGGTCTTCAGCAGGGCAATAATATAGTTGCATCCTGTTAGTGGACAACTAATGCTTCAAACGTTATGGCCCAATTCCAAATGTGTCAGATAATGCATAGGTATAGTACTCATAATACTTAATACAGGGGAGTACACATTGTTGCAATGAACGAAATAACATTGAAACATATACAATAAGATATTAGCAATCTGTCGGGTTTGCCTGTGCCTCTGTACCGGGACTGCTGTAGCACATCGTGTGCACCTAGTAAACCTTTGGCATACCTTCTGGAGTGCGCATCTTCTTTCCCGCAGGAAGTGTGTGTGTGTGTGTGTAAAGCAGAATAACTAATTCTGAATAGATGCCAACTCCTCTGCAAATGTATGGTAACTCTGTACATAAAAACAAAGTTCCACAGCAAACCTAAATAAATTACCGGTTGTGATCCCCTATTAAAACCATAGCTTTAGACAAAAGCACCAGAATATGAATTGTCTGTGCTGTTAGAGACTCAGCTCTTTTTCTCACAAATCCACTATTCATACCTATGTGAACAGTCTTGCCTGTATTTGAATTCCATACATTTTTCAGTTTACAATCTTAACAGCACGCCTGCTGTGTCTTTCTATTAGGCACCACAGTAAGCAATATTAGGACTAACAAATCACACACGACCTCATGTCAATCCAGCACTTTGGTGGGAAAGTGACGTTTTTACTTAGCTTGCTGAATTCCTCAGGCTATTTTCTAATCCTATTGTGGTTTGTTTGTACCATATGGGTGTCTAGGTGATTGCCCTCCTCCCCCATGTGCAGTTTAAGGAACAAAATCTCTTCATTGCTGATTTATGTTCTGTTTTGCCTTTGAGTTACAGTGCATTAAATGTGTGAGGTTCCCCTGCTTGTTTATACTTTGTTTTGTCTTATAAATCAAATAGATATGGAAGGCATGCCTAGCCAGGCTTACTTGAATAAACTTAAGACTACGAAACAAACTTTGTCGGAGCTGGAGAGTCATGTACAATCCACACTAAACGGAGTCTGTGACCCACATACAACAGAGAAGGCACTGCAGCAAGCAAAGGTAGGAGCTATGTCTATTCCTATCTAATACATGATCAGCCAATTGAACTGTACTCTTTTTACTGGCTCTCATGGAGATCCACCCGGTAGCAAGGCCTACACCCTGTTCAGAAGACTGGACACTGCCTTTACAGATGCATAAAGTAGGCAGACTGGATTGGGGCACCAAGTTCATTACTATCATCCCTTGCCCCACCTATAACATTCTAACATCTGACTGCCTATTTTGTATTTTTTTCTTCTGTTCATTTAGGGTTGAAACCTGTTTTTCAATAAAGATTTCATTTTAACTGGGCCTGAGACTTACATCCTGAGGCTTTATATCCTACTCTATTTTTGAGGTTCTACACATTTGTGTATTTGGTCATTTTGCTGTGGTATGCCCACTTTAGCTTATTTGTATAGCTTCAGGGCATATTCAGCTATGGGATACACATCTCTCTAACTGAGCTCTTAGGACCTGAAATCTGTTCATGGTATTCCATATAATTAATTTGTCATTATCAGCTGGGGCCAGAGGGTTTGTTTCAAAATTCTTTTATGAATCCCTTGGAACAGATGTGTAAAATAAGTCCTATTTGAGAAGGGACTGGGTTCTGCATCCTAAATAATTGCAGACATCAATTATACAAGATAGAATAGAGCCATTTCCAGTTTAGGCACTATATCAGGTTGTTTGGTGAGCCCTTAACAATCTATTTATAGGAGAACATTCCTGTCCTAACAATGGGGTTTGCCTAACTCAATCAGTAGGTATCTAGGCTACCTCACATAAATATCATAATGATACATCTGTTGCATGCACAGCCTAAGGTGCACTTTCAGTACCATCAAATCAGAAGGGGGAAGAGGAGGGAGATTTGAGGTCACAAAGAAGTTCCATTATAATTTTCGTGTTGTCAGTCATGGTATAATGTTCTAAAATATCCAGAAATTACTTGTGCAATATCTTCATCAATTCCCTTTCATTCAGGCTTTGCATCCTACAGGTACCCCTATGGTGTGCACCCCAGTTACGAGTACAGGGAAGTGGTTAGAGATCCCGCTTGAAAATAATTCTACACTCTGGGCAGGCAAATTGAGGGAACAAGGGGTGAAGATAGAATCAGTTCGATAAAAACACACTTTGTACTCTCAAATGTTTGGACTGCTGTCTGTCCACACTGTATTTCGTGTAGCAAATATCTCTCAAGCCAATTTCAGGACACAAACAAAGACAGTCCCAGCCCACTCTGGTCCTGCTGACTCGGCCTGTCATTTCCAGTATCAATAACGTTTATAAAGGTAACCCCAATATTATGTCTGGGTTGTCCATCAACAAAATACTCAATTTCGCCATCACTTTGCAGTGGAGCATTAGAGGAGCATAAGCACAAATCACTGAAAAATCTAGGTAACCCCACATTATAGTGGGACCCACATAACAATCACTTGGGTACAACTATCTCCTGGGCACTTAAAACAGATTTGTATTTCTGGTGTAAATTGCAAGTTTTTCTGATCTTCTGGATGTCCAGCATGGGTCAAAAGCAAGTATTTTTTATACCCACAATTTAGTACTTATTACCCAGAAGAACTGACTGAAATAGCTTTAGGTCAGGTTGGGAGACAATTCTTGTCCTGATTTGGGAGACAGTCTTGTCTCGCAGCCCATTCACAATCCACAATAAGGCACTCCATGCCACCTGCATTGCACAGACTCTTCACCCAAAGTCATCGAGAAGACCGTCAACAGACAGCTTGCCGCCTTCCTCGAGACGAATGGATCCCTCGACCCCTCGCAGTCCGGGTTTCGGGCCAACCACAGCACCGAGACCGCCCTTATCGCAGCCACCGACGACATCAGAACCCTAACCGACAACGGGGAAACAGCTGCCCTCATCCTCTTGGACCTCTCTGCGGCGTTCGACACCGTCTGCCACCGCACCCTAGTGAAGCGCCTCAGCAACATCGGAATCCGAGAGAAAGCACTGGAATGGATCATCTCGTTCCTCGCCGGAAGAACCCAGAGAGTCCGCCTCCCCCGTTCAGATCCGAAGCCACCGAAGTCATCTGCGGCGTTCCACAAGGATCCTCACTCAGCCCAACCCTCTTCAACGTCTACATGAGCCCCCTCGCAGCCATCGCACGCCGACACAACCTCAACATCATCTCCTACGCCGACGACACCCAGCTGATCCTCTCCCTCACCAACGACCCCACCACCGCCAGAGCCAACCTACACGACCGGGATGAGAGACGTCCGCCGACTGGATGAGGAACAGCCGCCTTAAACTGAACTCAGACAAGACGGAAGTCCTCATCCTGGGCTCATCACCCTCCGCCTGGGACGACTCCTGGTGGCCCCCGGCCCCTGGGCACCGCGCCCAAGCCAACGGACCACGCACGCAACCTGGGCTTCATCCTGGACTCCTCCCTGTCGATGACCAGACAAGTCAACGCCGTCTCATCTTCATGCTTCAACACCCTGCGCATGCTCCGCAAGATCTTCAGATGGATCCCCACTGAAACCAGGAAGACCGTCACCCAGGCACTCGTCACCAGCCGACTGGACTATGGGAACACCCTCTACGCCGGAACCACAGCCAAACTTCAAAAGAGACTCCAGCGCATCCAGAACGCCTCCGCACGACTCATCCTGGACATCCCCCGACACAGCCACATCACCGTGCACCTGAAAGACCTGCACTGGCTCCCCGTCAGCAAGAGAATCACGTTCAGACTCCTCACCCACGCACACAAGGCCCTCCACGACCTGGGCCCAAAGTACCTCAACGACCGCATGACCTTCTACACGCCCACACGCCAGCTACGATCAACCAGCCACGCCCTCGCCACCGTACCACGCATCCGCAGAACCACCGCCGGAGGAAGATCCTTCTCCTACCTGGCAGCCAAGACCTGGAACTCCCTCCCCACTCACCTTCGGCGAACCCAGGACCATCTCTCCTTCAGGAAGCAGCTCAAGACCTGGCTGTTCGAGCAGTAACTTACCCCCTCCCCCAGCGCCTTGAGACCCTCCCGGGTGAGTAGCGCGCTCTATAAATGCCGTGATTGATTGATTGATTGATTGACCTCTGTCATCCCATCTCTTTTTCACCAGGCAAACCATTCACAACACATTCTCAACCCCAAAAAACTTCACACAACCTCGCTAGAGGGTACTGCATACAACAAAACAATCCTCACTCACCATTCCCTTTAACTCGAACTACCCACCTACCCAGTGGACAAAGTGCCTGTTGACCCAATTTTGCATCTCCAAACTGTAAATTAAAATAAGTTAGAAGCAAGCAAAGGAGTAAGACCCACAAAACAATTGCTTCTGCCACCCTCTCCGTAACAAATTCTCACCAATAATTCCACCTCACTGCAGCAACAAGGAGGAACTTATGCTCATAATTTTTCACCACGATCATCGCTCATGTCCTCGGTTCCCCTGGAATGGCACAAGTCACCAGCTGCAACTACGGCTCCTCCCCATCCATGAGTATTGTACATAGCAGTCAAAGTGTCATTTGGCATCCCCTGGATGGAAGCGGTCACCATCTACAAGGCAAATATGTCTGGTTGCCATTAGGTTTCCCCCTTATCATTGCAGCAGGCAAACTACTCAGGCAGTCCAAACGCTTCCTGGGAGTCTTGAAATGCCTCATTTCATGCTCTACAATGATGTGCAGCCACACCAATTTCTCTGACATGCCCACAAAGTGGACATTTTTGCTCTGAGACTTTTCCTGCATATTCCTCAACCTGGCATAACATGAGCTGTTGTTCTACTGTCTAATGGATTAGGGTAACCCGGGGCCTTGGCATCCCCACAACCTCAGTAATCTCCTTCACCAAGCCCACCATCTCAGACATTTTCCTTAAACCCCCTCCACATCCCATGTTAATTTTATGTCAAAGCATCACTCGAACATCTCTCACAATAGCCAAAACATCTTTCAGCCAAAGTTTGGGATCTTGTGAAACAAGGTGCTGTGTGAACCACTCTATTATATGTCCCTACCTCAATTCACATAATTTGGGTGGGGGGTGCAGAGGAATGTTGTAGGGGTCTTTTCAAGTTGATTGCTTGAAGGGGGTGTTGCCAAAATACAGATGCAGTGATCCCAGTTCATGCAGACCCTTGTTGAGAGGGTTTCAACAACAATCAGTTGTGATTGACTGAAGAGCAGGAGAATGAAAGAATCAAAATTGAGGGTGGTTCCACTTCATGACTGTACAAGCTGCAGATGCCATGATTTAGTCAGGGAGACAAAACTTTTAGGTATCACAACAGGCCTTTCTGCCCTACCGGGGTTGGTGCCTTTCATCATTTCTCATATGCAAACTGTCAGTGAGTTATTTCAGAGGCACCCATACACTTGTCTGTCATCAGATTTGAACCTTAGCTTCTCTATAGCATCACCACATAAGACACTACCTCCTTCTCCTGACCCATTGCAGTAATCAGGTAAGCCAAGAGTAGGGATGCTTTTTGCTGCCTCTCTGTGGAGTACCCTTCCCACATGGGTTTGGTGCCCTGCACATGAAAGTGGAGCTGATGGGAGGTATCTGATAAACCACCAGGGGGCTGCTACCCTCTGAGAATTTCCACCACTTTTCGCCATCCAGCAGGTCCCACCACTAGTAAAGGAGCTCACCCCATGGCTCACAGTACTGGTTCATCCAATGTCACCAGTGCAGCCTCTCATCTATTGGGGCCTTATCAAGCAGTGGTTCAATATTACTGTGGCCCATTATACCAGGCAGGGTACCACTGCTGAGGCAAAGGCACAGCAGTGCGGTGGAAGGAGTGGGCCAGAAGCTGGGAAACTGACTCTCATGGCAAATGCTCCTTCACCACGCACCATTATTTTAGACTGAGTTCTCAGAGTACCGCAAGTAAAAAGCGGGATCTTGGCTTCCCAAGTGTTTCCTTTTGCATATAGGGTAATTGTGGCTGCAGGAACATGATGCAGCAGCTGTATAACATTGAGGATTACACAGATGAGTAGGACGTCTCTAAGCCCTCGTCCATTGTGGAGCTAGTCCAAGACAAACCTGCCTACTCTCACATTTGCAAAACTGATGATTTCCAACTAGAAATCTATTATAGAAATCGAAGTTGCTCTTCATAAGTATCATCTAGCAAATTTTCTGGTATTGGTGGGGATGTTTACAAATCTTTCTGATAGTCCGAAGCTGGAACCTGGTGACTGAAGTGGTAGAGATAATGGATTGCAGCTTTATGGAAGAGTTGAACAGCATGCTGTGTTTCTTGCATGTAAAAGAGAAATTACGTGTCTGGGTAGAAGGAGATGAAAGGGAGGGTGATGCTTGTAGGTTCTGAGTTTGCTGGTAAATGAATGACAGCAGCCTTGGACAAACTGAGCATAAAGGACTGCAGTACCATAAAGTGTTGAATAAAAATAAGTCAATTACTTATTTTGGGTAAATGTCAGGTGTTAGGAATGTCTGTATTGTTGAGATCTAGATGATAAGAGAGCAGGCAGAGAAAATTCAGTTTTAGACAGGATGCGGTATCGAAGGAGCAGAGGTGGATGAGGACAATCCAAGGAAGGAGAAATTAATTGTGGTTGAATAGGTAAGAAGCAAATCATTGAAAAGCTATACATGCCACACCCAGGCACATGAGGGAGACAAGCACGATTTGTCTTGTTGTCAATGTTGAATGTTGCAAACACATTCTTGAGAATACTTTTTAAGACGGTTAGCTGAGATAAGGGAGGTGGTTAGCTTAGTAGAAAGATCTCCATGAAAGTTTGGCTTACATATTCTCTTGCTTCCCCTCAGGCCTTCTCTCAAACCCTAGAAAATCTGAAGCCCTCCATTGATAAACTTACCTTGGAAACAGCAGCTTTTGATCGGCAAGCATCTGGCGATACTGGGAAAACATGCACACAGTCATTGGAAGAGTTACAAGAGCAGTGGAAGAAGCTAAATGGCAGGCTTTCTGAAGATGTTAATTGGCTGGAGGATATTTTGTCCAAACTGAAAAAGTTTGAGGTAAATAAATCTTTCTGCGCACATTGTGAGATGGGGTTGTAACTAATGGTATAAAACATATATGCACATCTGCTCTTTGTTGTAATATGTTTTGGTCATGCCAGGGTGCAGTAGTTCTGTAACCGTAGGTAGGCCATGTAAGCAAAGATCCCTTCTACCAACTCCCTGTGCATCTAATTTTTCCTCACTTACGTCCTCACAGTTAGTCAGGAGCCATCCAATACGTCAGACAAGTTCCATTTGTGATAAACATTTTGTGCCATTGTTAAATTATACATACCGGACTCGATTCACAAAAGTAATCTGAGACAAAATCCTAACTTTACGACTTTCGGTATTCACAAAAGGCTTTTAGGAGTAGTAAAGTTAGGATTTTGTCAGTAAGTTTGTCTTAAGTTTTGGTCTTAAGACAAAATCCTAACTTAAGTTAAATGCTTAAGTTAAACTTAAGTTAGGATTTTGTCTTAAGACCAAAACGTAAGACAAACTTAAGACAAAATCCTAACTTTACTACTCCTAAATGCCTTTTGTGAATACCGAAAGTCGTAAAGTTAGGATTTTGTCTCAGATTACTTTTGTGAATCGGGCCCAATCACTTTACTCTTAGTTGAATCTTTCATCCTTATTTTGTTGCCCATATTTTATTTAGGAAAAACTCAGTCAGCGCTTTGCGGTGCACAGCATAATTCAGTCTTACTCTGCTATTTAAAAATGTTGCAAAAGCCTTAAGGAAACCTTCTTATAGGTTTTGCACTTTTTAATATGCTCTTGGTAAACGCTGGAGAGAAAATTAAGAATATCTATTCTACTTTATTATGTTCTTTTTAATATGAAACAAAACCTGGCAAAACTAGAAATACTTGTAAAAATATTCCTTGTGAAGTAATTTACATATAACAATTTTCCATCTGCATCAAGGGAAGTTGCACTGTATGTATATGCCATGCATATCCCACGTAGGCCATGCTAGTGCCTCCCTGACAAAATGAACTGCATTAGGGGAAAGGTGGGTCCCACCTACTCTTATGAAGCAAAGGACAATGTACTGAAAGTTTTGGGTTTGTAGAGACTCTTGAATGTGGGGTTGTGTATAGTAATGTTTTAATGAGATAGTAATTCTGTTCTTATTTACTGTAGGACATTAACACATCTTTCTTATAACTGGATCCAAAACAAATAGTTCAGAGAATTCAAATTGAAACACTTGTGAGCACACTGTGCCTTAAGCACAGATGACAGACATTTGTCATTAATGGCTGTGATGCTGGAAGACAGTAGAAGTAGTGTGGAGTACACTCACCTGGGTTAAGTCCACAATGGGCAGAATGTATAAAACTGCCCAATTTTGTACATGAGATCCTGGCATGAATAATGATTCACAAATAAATTAAGGATATTGGCCCTCTGACTCATATTTAGTGAGTGCCTGATCGTGGCAGTTGCAGAATGAATGCCTCCCACATTGCGTGAGCTCTTAACACTTTTATAGCAATCTTGGCAGTGTCTGAAGCATAACACTTTTTTGTAACATAAAGTTATATATCTAACAATCTAGAGATTAGTGGTTGTCTGTCTTATGAAAATTAAAATTGTAAATCGATTTCTACTACAGACGTCAGTCTATCTCAGTACCACTGGGATTTCTATGCCATGTTAATACTATTCTGTGTTAACCAGGGTGCCAAACAAAGGTCCAGGAGTGCCAAATCCTTGCAGATTTTCTTAATCTCTTCATTGTACATACTGTAAATCTATATGGAACCTGTATTCATAGCCAGTGGTTATCCTGAAAGTTTGCTTTGCATCTATTAGCTTCTGCACCCATGTTGAACACCTTTCCTCCGATAGACACTTCTATGGTATGTTCAAAGGCTCCATTGTCTTTTTGGCTCTGTCTTTGACTAGCTCTTGCTACCACCCAGAAATTATAAAGGTCGGTATAGGGAGGATTTATTCTCCCTTTATGATGATGACTGATACAGGGTTAGCTTCGCCTCCTGAGCCGTCAGCGGAAGAGACATGTTCCTTTGCTGCGATAATTCGACAAGTAGCTGAGGTTCTGGACCTAAAACTTCCTTCAGTTGAAGAAGAGAAAAATGTCTTTACAGATGTTTTGCAACCTGAACAAGCTACATTTGAGCCCTTGCTTCCGTTCAATGAAGCACTTACTGTCACCTTAATGGTCACTTGGTCCAAGGCCTGTTCTTGCCCACTGGTGAGTAGGAAGGTTGCCAGCTTCCAAAGACCAGCTGTTGGCGACCCTGATTTCCTTATATAGCATTCTACTGCAGAAAGTTTGGTACTCCAAGCTTGCACAAGCAAGTTAAACACCAATTAGGTACCTACAACCCCACCTCGAGCTCCCCGTCTGCCCCCCCGGAGAGAGAGTTGAAGAGGACTGAGCCATTTGGAAAACAAATGTTCTCTTTGGCTAACCTAGCATTGAGGTTAGCTAATGCTGTTGGCTTATTGGTTATTTGTTTATTAGGCCAGTATATGCACAACCTCTGGAATATGGCCACTGATATCTTGCTTGTGGTCCCGGAAGAACCTGTGGCCTCCTTGGTTCAGACTATTCAGGATGGTCAAGATGATACTAAATAATGTGATTCATGCTGGCCTACTAGTGATTCTCTGGGGCTAGCAGTTGGCACTAATGTAGTACTTCATCGCCATGTGAGGATGTGATCCATAGGTTTCTCAGGATACGTACAGGCCTCACTTATGGATATGCTGCTCGATAGCTCGTCTGTGGGTGAAACCTTTCGATGGCTTATGTCTGTTGGGTGAAAAAGCTGATTCTGCCTTCGGATACTTTAAGGAGTAGGGCCACAGCACACTCTCTCTGGGTCTATCGACCCATACCAACTAATTTTCTCACTAGTTCAGAAAATTTTGAGGCTCCTCCAGGGGGTTGGCATGCAAGCAACATCGGTCTCACCAGCCCTTTCTGCAGTCACTTCAGTCATTCCATGACCAGGGACATGGATCTGGCAGGCAACGGAGAGGTCACTAAGAGTGTCAGTTCTCCCTGTCCACCTTCCTTGCAGCAACAGCATCCAAGCTGCTTTAGCTTGCCATTAGTGGCACACACCTACTCTGTTGGAGGCAGAAACCAGCACTTTCTTCTAGGGTGACCATCCATGAAATCCGACAGATGGGTCCTTCAAATCGTTCAGTATGGCTATGCCCAACCATTTCTTTCTACCCTGCCGCATCTTACTCCCACACCAAAGTGGCTCTTAGAAGAGCACCTGTCCATACTAATGAAAGAGGTGTGAGCTTTACTTTTCAAAGAACCCATCAAGAGGATTGCAGACTTGAAAATCGGGATAGGTTCTTACTCTTGCTATTTCATGGTTCCAAAGAAGTTTGGAGGGCTTCGGTCTATCTTAGATCTTTGTTCTCTGAATGCCTTCCTGTAAAAGGACAAATTCAGAATGGTCACACTGGCCCAGGTTCTGTTTGCCCTGGTGACTGTATCTGATCTGTGGTGGTGCCTGCTTGACCGCAGTTGGACCAATGGCAGGCCCCTCTCCCTTCCCCACCTAGAGCTGATGATGGTGATGAATACATCACTGCTTGATTTGGGAGGTCATCTGAGGGAGGTAGAGATCAAGAGGACTCTGGTCTTTCTGCAGAAACCTGGCTCCATATTAGTCTGTTGAAGCCCATTCGTCTGGCACTGAAAGCTTTTCTGGCATCCATCACGGAGAGGCTGGTACACGTTCTCACAACACCACTGCATTGTGGTAGTGCAAGGAGTAGGGTGGAATGGGGTTCCTGATCCCGTGGCAAAGGGCTCTGTGCCTCCTGACTTGTCTGGAGTGTCAGGGCATATGCCTGATCGTGAACCACCTGGTGTGGTACTTGAATGCCAGCGCAGATCAGCTTAGCTGGTGGCACCAGGCAGATCACAAATTCAGTCTGCATCCTGAGGTGGCACAGGCCATCTTCCGACAATGGGGGATCACTAGCAAAACGTTTTCAGTACCGCTGAGAATACACAATTTACAAACGTGTATATTGTAGTTCCTGTGAAAACTCTCACTAGAAGATTCATTTCAACTGGAATGGAGTATTGGACTCCTGTACACCTTCCCGCCTCTGCATCTCCTGCCCCAAGTTTCTGAAGAAAAACCGAGCACAAGCTTTCCTAGTGGCTCCGGATTGGATCAGGAGAGTATGGCACCCAGAACTTCTGGGCGTGGGTGTCTGTCCCCGATCAGGCTGCCACTTCGAGAGGATCTTCTGTTGTTGCAGCAGCAGGGCAGGGTTCTGCACCTGAACCAGTGCAATGTACACCTTCATGTTTGAAAATTGACTGTGTTCGATCTACCATCTGAGAATGTGGATGTCACTTGCTGCCAGACGTTGAAATATGAAATCCATTTACGCCTTACGCTGAGACAAATTTGTGTCCTGTCGTTTTGCCGGCAAGACAAGCCAAACTCAGATTTTTATATTGTTTGTTTTTCCTTTGGCCCTGCAAGGCCTTGCAGCGGGCACTGTTAAAGGTTATTTATTTGATCTTTTGGCATCTTTGCGTTTGCTGGACAAGTGGAACAAAATTGAATTTGCAATATAGTAGTTTGGGAGAGCCAGCTTGGTTGTTTGGGATTTTATCACCTTAGGAATGACCAGTTATGAGTTATTTGCATGTTTTATTAATGAAACCACCCACTGAATTTAATTGAGCTCACACTGGTGGACTCTTTTGTATGTCATAGTGTAACTTTTATATGACTCGATTTTTAAAAAAAAAACACACAAAAAAACAGCTTTTTCCATTTTACCTAATATATTGTTATTACTTTTGAGACACGGTTTGCCCAACCTTCGGATATTTGTTATCCATACTTTTTGCCTGGGCCAATCAGTTCCACAACTTCCAAGTAAGTTAGTTGTTTTTGCCAAGTGTATCCTTCCTGTTTAATAGCATGTCAGAGGCATGCACTAAGCCATGGGTTTCCAGCAATTGGCCATGAGGACCAGATACCTGCCAGATTTTCACTATGGCAACATGAAATGCATTTTCATACATACAGAAATCATTTCCATGGTCAGTGGATATATTGCAATCTGGCATGATTCCTGCTCTAGTGAGTGAAGGTTGTGGCTTTCCTGCATTGAGCTGTAAGTATCTATTCCCGTAGGATGGCACTTCTCACACAATTAATACTTTTGATTTCTGTGTTTGGTTTAGGCTGACTGCAAAGTCACTCAAAGATGGCTGGATGAGGCACACAACTTTGTAACAAAAGAGCAAGACGTATCCTCTGCAGAATCAGAAGGCCTTCAACCAAAACTGGACAAGTGCACGGTATTTATTCTGAATGTGGTTACCTGTGGCAAGAAGTTGCAATGTCCTGCATCTTTTACTTCATTTCCCATTGAGCAGTTTGTACACTTGCCTATAAACACTAATTTGCATGTTAACTTAATATTGCTTCTGTTTCTCGAAAATCTCACTATGCAATTATTTGAGCTTCAGTGCCTTCTCCAATTAGTTTGCTCATATAAAATATATCTAGAACTTTAGTTATTTTAGAATGTATTGGGCTGAAGGACCTGAAGAAATAGAAAGGGTGGAAAGGTTTATTTTGATATATATTACGGTTATGTAGCGCAGGTAAACATTACCGATGACCAGCGAGCTTTACAGGTTATGATAAAGTTGAGCGTTGTAATGGAACCAGAGCTGTGTACTTTTTTGTTTGGAGACCATTAAGAAACACTTAACTGAAAGTTTGAGGAGGCTTACAGGATGGGGCAAGAAAGGTGTAGGGTTGGAGAAGGAAATTGGAGTCAAGAGGTTGAACATCCAACTATTCGTTCAGAACACAAGAAAAATTCTGCAATACATAAAAGAGCTTGAACAGTCTCGGAGCAGCTAGTGGCCTGGTATGTGGGGAATAGGACTCATTTCAGATTCTACGATGGCTCTTCGCATTAGTTGACTTCACAGTTGCCCGAGTAATTACCAGTTGCTTGGATTAATTCAAGCACTCCACCCATCACTTTGTTTACTTCAGTGCGCCGCTTAAAGTGTGACGGGTACGCTCACACGTGGGTCCTGTGCTTACTGTACCTCTGGAACCAAGCTGCACCCAACTTTAGAGACCCAAATACACTGAAATACACCGAAACCGGTCTAGGGTTGCTTGTGCTTGTGCTCTGGTTCAAAAGGGACCTGGCTTGGCAATTCGAGCAGGGACCAAGGCCGTTTTGCATATTCTAATTTGAAGTGGCAAGGTGGGCATAATAATGATGGACTGGGATGAGGCCTGACTAATTACCAGTAGCTAAAATTAATTCAAGCATTCCACCCATCACTTTTTTGTTTGCTTTTAGTTCTCAGTTCTAGCAGCAATTCATGCTATGGCAGTGGAATCTAACTTTTTGAGAGGTGGATTGGCCTAGAAATGATGTAGGCCTAGCCAATAGGGATGTGTGCCTTACTAAAGAATAAATGAATAGAGTTGTTTCGAAGTCACCTCCTTAACAGTGATTGTTCATATGGTGGGGATGGATGGCTTGTAGTGTATTTTTCATGGACTAATGTGTATTGAAACTTCAGATCTTAGCATGCTCTGAGCCAGGAACACCTGCAAAATTAGAGATAAGTGACCTGAATATGAATAAAGTGGCAGTCCTAAATGGATATTAATTTGGTCCTTCCAGTGCTTAATTTGAGCCGGTGGCTTCCGGTGCTCAGCACCGACACTTAATCGTCAACACCAGCATTTATAAGCAAACTCGTCCCAAAGGTGCGCTTCTCATGAGCACCAGTTAAGGACACATTAATTTTTCATTTTTTGTAGGCCCGGGGTGATTAAGTGATTTGCCCAGAATCACAGGATGTTGAGCCTACGCAGAGACTCGAACCTGGTTACCCATCCCCGAAGTCGGCAGCTCTGGCCCTTATGCCATATCCTCACCCCACTTGTAGGGTTTTGGTTAGTTCTGTTATAGGCGGCACTAACAGGAGCAATGGTCTGGTGAAAGCTGCCTTCTGACGAGAGCTTCGGCACTTATTTTTTCACAAATTAACCACTGGTTCCTTCTCTGTAGGCGATCTCCCTACAATTGCTTTATTTTAATAAGAAGATATACATTTGATCATGCTTTTCTCCCCACACTGTATCAACAGAAACTTGTGAGTGAAATGGACGATGTGGAGTCGTCTCTGAAGGCTCTGAAAGAAGTTGAGGCCACGCTACGGAGCCAGCCCCTCACAACTGTGCACAAGTGGGTACAGCCGAGGCTGAACGATCTGCAGACACGGTGGGAGGATCTGAGCAAACAGGTGAGTGGTGAGATTCTTTTATTTAGTTTATCTTCATTTGTGAGACAAGTGTGGTATAGTAATAGTGCTCCATTAAATTAGTTGCATCAGTGGCATATTTCACTATTTTCATTTGACATACTTTTTCATTGTACTGTATAAAATGATGAAAGGCTTGCTGTCTTGATTTAATAATGGATCTTGTAATGGAATTTGGGCTGCTTATTTTTTGTTTGGGGACCATTGAATCGAGTCAATGTATATCAATGGCTTTTGTCTACTTCAAGTGATGTGATGAACAAAGTTCTCAATAGGAGACAATTAAGCAAGCTAGGATCCATTGGGGGCGATTAATGGTTAAATGCTTGAGGACCTACCTGCAAATAGTTCAGTTTAATGACAAACAGGCCGGCACAGCGACTACTTCTGTGGCTGAATTAATCACTATTTCATTGAATTAATCAATAACATTATAGCATTATAGAGGGCTGAAGACTAACTCTACGAAGTGGTTTAACCTATAGAGATTTAGTATATTTCAGTAGTAGTTCAACCAGACGTCTTATCATTTTCTAGCAGTGCCATCAGCACCATGGCCAGATATATCCGAAGTGATATTGAACTGACAATGCGCACATAACCGTTGCTGCATGGAGCTGATGAGTGGGGAATTGTTGTGCTCTTATCGTTGGTGCAGTCCTCTTCAGTGGGTAGAAAATACAGTACAAGAATTATTGTATAACTTAAAAAATTATATATATATATATATATATATATATATATATATATATATATGTGTGTGTGTGTGTGTGTGTGAATTTAGGTTTTCTCATTTGTGTCTTTAGGCACGCTCCATGTTCCTCTCATCTGCCATTGTGGCCCTTAATTGTGTATGCACGTTTACGTTCACAGTGCGACAGTTAAGTGTACTGCAAGGTATTTACGGTGGTATACCTCGTTCCATGATCAAGTTTGAATGTGCACATGCAGGTTAAATTGCACGGAGAGGCATACTGAGGTGATAGTCTTAAGTGCTGCCTCAAGGTGTGGTATAAGTGTGTGTGGACACATCAAGTTATATTCTGACACTTAGTTCGCAATAAGACAAAATCGCGTAAGTTCGGTTCTCAACAAATAATGCTCCTCATTTTCCCCTTCTGAAAATTTATCAGGGTACTTGTTGCCGGAAATTGTATTGCCCATCGTTAAACAATTTGTTTAATCCAAGTGGAGGTTGCAGTAAGTAAAAAGCAGTTTTAAAGTTGGTGATGTTGCCAGTCCAATCTTTCATGCAGTTGAGTGCTGTTGATTAGAATGGGGCCTGCCCTCATAGGCAGTAAGGCACAGTGGAAATTGATGAGTTCTTTGGAACTCAAAATAAGATCATTAATGTGTTCCAACATACCCTCACACATTTCCAAATTGAATGCGCACTAGCACAGTTCTTCGATACTGATGGCCCTAAGTCAGTCCATTGTTTTTATGATTCTATATTTCTACTTCTAGCTAGATAATGAAGCTGCAGAAATGGAGTAGGTGGTCTATCTCACTTATTCTCGGGCAGCTTTAAACTGTGCTCGTGCAATAATCAATTGTGATATCAACTTTAACATTGATTATTAGATTGTGTTTTGTACCATTGTGGTGCTGCATTATCTGCCCACTACACCTGCCAGGTAACTATAACTGGTATGCTGCCTGGACCAAAGAAGAGACCCCATTGTAAGACTATACACCTGCTAATTCTGTTCACAAACTTTAAAAGCACAAGTGCACATAGTTATGCAGGCAAATGTGGTTAATACATTTCTCGTAACATTTTGTTGAAAACTTTTGATTGCCATCTCAGTGCTTTGAATGCCAACAAGTGTGCTGTCTCGTCCTAGATGTTGCAAGAGAAGAGTACCATGGCCGAAAGTCAAGAAAGAGCTTGCAACTTGAAGAAGGATCTGTCGGAGATGCAAGAGTGGATGACGCAGGCCGAGGAGGACTATCTGGAAAAGGACTTTGAGTACAAGTCTCCAGAAGAACTGGAGAGTGCAGTGGAAGAGATGAGAGTAGGACATATTTGTTTCTAGAGTACATCTGATTTTTTACACTCAACTGGATTTAAAATCACTCTACATAATTTACTACTTTCTGTTGAAAGCATTAAAATAAAATAGTGAATAGGTAATGATATACTTTTCTGTACTGTGAATGCACAGAGTAGATTACTCTTTGGTGGGAACAGAATGAAAGTCCCTTGCTATGGTTTGGCTGCTCCTCTGGCTGCTCACTTCATTCTCTTTTCCTTCTGGTAGCATCGGGCCGGACAGTTCCTTGAAGATGGAAAATGATAACAAACACTTCTAAAATTATTTCTTGCCTCTTTAGTTAAAAGTTTTTCTGAGCCCATATAGCATACCCATGACATCTGCACTTGCACAAAAGGATTCCCAGGAGAATAAAACTTTGCACTTGTCATAACATTAAAAATATCCAGGGAACACACCACTGCTGTGGTTTATGTTAAATGTGACCACTTTACTTTGCTGCATGCATTCATGCAGCTGCTTAACTGCATGAGACCAGAAAACAATTTACAGTGACATTTTTATTAGCAGGAAAATGGAGCCTGGTGATGGAACACATGGTGCCTGTTTGTACTTCCTGTGAATGTTTTCCCTTTTAGGAAGCTTTCGGAATTGTAGTTAGTCCTCTTCAATGTATATGGAGGAATGCTGTTTAGTATTGAGCATCTGATAAGCAGCCTTCTGCCTTTTGGAACTGAGAGAAGATCAGCCATTACTGATCTTAGCGTTTGAGCAAGGTCATTCAAAGAAAGAATAGACCTATCTGTGAAATCAGTCCTGTGAGCTCGATTGAGCTCCGTAATTCTGATGTGTTGACTTTGGGACCCAGGGAATCATTCAGATGTTCTGAAGAGATGTGTTCTCTTTCCTTTATACTAAAAATAAGTGTGGCTGCTGTGGTTTGGCAGGCTGACAACTTCCAGTGAAGCTAGTTGGGAGCTAGAGTTGGCGTAATCCATTGAATAATCTATGATTTGTTCATTACAGGTTGAGGTTTTTTAGTGAAGAACAAGATTACAAACCATACCTCTTGAAACACGTGTTAGTTGAAGGAGAAGACACCCTGGAATTGCGGTTGGTAAAACTGCACTGGGAAAGTATGGTTACTCCTAGTTGTATTACTGCCTCCAGGCAGTCTAACCAGTTCTACAAGCCATAGTTGGGTGTAAGATGCTGTTTCAGATTTACTTATGACTGGTAAATCCATATATTGTCCTTCCTTCCAAACTATTAGACGTGTAAACATTCCTCAAGTTAACACCTGGACGAATTTGCACGGCAAAGACACTAGGTCTTTGTGCTCAAATCTAGATTTAATTCTGGACTTGAAATGAATCAATGCCTTTTTATATACATCAGGAACAGTATTTTCAAAATGACCATTAAATGAATAAACAAGGGGATCAGGGGACCGACCATAGGGGGCCAGCACTCCTGCCTAAGTTCCTGTACTCCACACCACCTGGGCATATAGTACAGTGAGAAGTTTGTGCTTTCCATCTTAGCCTGTGGCGTAGCGTGGGCGGGGCCACATGGGTGGTTGCCCTGGGCGCAAAATTCTTAGGGGAGCAAACCTTTAAAAAAAGTGGAAGGATACTTGCCTTGCCCCGGTCCCTGGCCACCCACGCTACGCCGCTGATTTTAGCCTAGCTTTGTTGCCATCTCTTGACTATTCTTGGCTTGCATCTAGACATCCAAATCATAAACCTCAGCCACCAACTAGCTTTTGGACTAGGCGGCCCGCATTTTTTGTGACTGCGTCCAAGGCTTCAAGTAGTGAAGCTTAGTAGCAAAAAGACCTAAAAAGCAGCTTCTTAAACGGAAGAGTAGAAGTCATTTCTTTACGTAGACGGGCATTCTTTCCAAATCACCACCACCTGAACA
Source organism: Calotriton arnoldi (assembly GCA_963921515.1). Classification (NCBI taxonomy): domain Eukaryota; kingdom Metazoa; phylum Chordata; class Amphibia; order Caudata; family Salamandridae; genus Calotriton; species Calotriton arnoldi. The sequence goes on along the minus strand of CAWUFW010000672.1, from coordinate 1,930,931 downwards.
AGCCGACAGTTTATTGATGGGCCCCCGGTGCAACCACATCTTCTACACCATTGACAGCTTTGCTATTGACAAAAAATCTGTAATCAATGCTTCCTGGACTCTATGGTGCTGATTTTCAAAAACATTTATCAGTATGGGAAGGAGTATTATACGAGTACTACGTTCATCCGGCTATTAGTTAAAGGATGCACTGTCCTATCTAATTGTACTAATTGCTCTAATTGTATATGAATATTCCTACTGTAGAAGTTTTAGGGCCAATTTACAAAGTCATGTTAGAGTGCGTAAATGTGAACTGCAAGAGTACAACTTAAAATACTCCAAAAATACCTTTGTCACGGGTGAGGGGGTGTTTTATTATAGTGGGTCCTGGTGTGTGAGAGAGAGATTATATTGGATCCTGGTGTGTGTGTGAGAGCGAGATTATAGTGGGTCCTGTTGTGTGTGTGTGTGAGAGAGAGATTATAGTGGGTCCTGGTGTGTGTGTGTGAGAGAGATTATAGTGGGTCCTGGTGTGTGTGTGTGTGTGTGTGTGTGTGAGAGAGAGAGATTATAGTGGGTCCTGGTGTGTGTGTGTGTGTGTGTGAGAGAGAGGGATTATAGTGGGTCCTGGTGTGTGTGTGTGTGTGTGTGTGTGTGTGTGTGTGTGTGTGAGAGATTATAGTGGGTCCTGGTGTGTGTGTGTGTGTGAGAGAGAGAGAGATTATAGTGGGTCCTGGTGTGTGTGTGTGTGAGAGAGAGATTATAGTGGGTCCTGGTGTGTGTGTGTGAGATTATAGTGGGTCCTGGTGTGTGTGTGTGAGAGAGAGATTATAGTGGGTCCTGGTGTGTGTGTGTGTGTGTGTGAGAGAGAGATTATAGTGGGTCCTGGTGTGTGTGTGTGTGTGTGTGTGTGTGTGTGTGTGTGTGTGTGTGTGTGTGTGTGTGTGTGTGAGAGAGAGAGATTATAGTGGGTCCTGGTGGGTGTGTGTGAGAGAGAGATTATAGTGGGTCCTGGTGTGTGTGTGTGTGTGTGTGTGAGAGAGAGATTATAGTGGGTCCTGGTGTGTGTGTGAGAGATTATAGTGGGTCCTGTGTGTGTGTGTGTGTGTGTGTGTGAGAGAGAGATTATAGTGGGTCCTGGTGTGTGTGTGTGTGTGTGTGTGTGTGGGGGTGTGTGTGAGAGAGAGAGATTATAGTGGGTCCTGGTGTGTGTGTGTGTGTGTGTGTGTGTGTGAGATTATAGTGGGTCCTGGCGTGTGTGAGAGAGAGATTATAGTGGGTCCTGCTGTGTGTTTGTGTGTGAGAGAGAGATTATAGGAGTCCTGGTGTGTGTGTGTGTGAGAGATTATAGTAGGTCCGTGTGTGTGTGTGTGTGTGTGTGTGTGTGTGTGTGTGTGTGAGAGACATTATAGTGGGTCCTGGTGTGTGTGTGTGTGTGTGAGAGAGATTATAGTGGGTCCTGGTGTGTGTGTGTGTGTGATTATAGTGGGTCCTAAAGTCCTCTGTTTATAGGGCATTGGATGCAGGCCACACTCCAAATAAGGCCGATAATGCTAGAGGAGCAGCTTTGTGCTAAATATATTTGACCGTAAAAGGCCCTTTTCAACTGAAACATGTCGTTTTGTACACGCAGAGAGCGAAAGAGGAAGTGATGCAGAAGGAGGTGCGAGTGAAGATTTTGAAAGACAACATTAAGATGTTAAATGCCAAGGCGCCCTCTGGTGGCCAGGACTTGACGCCTGAACTGGACGAAGTATTGGAGAAATACCAACAGCTCTGCAATCGAATCAGCGGGAAGTGCTACACCCTGGAGGTGGGTACAACTGGGAGAAGGAATTAGGCAGCTGTTTCTTCAGTCAGTCAAGCTATGGTTTTCGTTGATAAATCCCATACATGTCCACGTGCTCGGTTTTTGGTACCTTGTCACTCCATCTTATTCTCTAAGTAATTGTTGCCATGTGAAAGGTATTATATTTACAGTTAATTCTAGTATTCAGATTTGCAGAATTGTATCTTAATTTCATGTTCCCTTGCGTGGCATCTCTTTCTTGACAACATTCTATAAAACACGCCTGCAGGAAAGTTGAAAATATAGGCTCGATTCACAGAACTAACTTAAGACTAAAATCTTAAATCTTACTACCATTTTGGTATTCACAGAAGGCACTTATTCATTTTGGTATTCACGAAGGCACTTACTTACTCATTTTGAGTAACTTACTCATTTGTGTAATTTACTCATCAATGAGTAAGTGCCTTCTGTGAATACCAAAATGAGTAAGTTACACAAAATGAGTAAGTTACTCAAAATGAGTAAGTTACTCAAAATGAGTAAGTAAGTGCCTTCTGTGAATACCAAAATGAGTAAGTGCCTTCTGTGAATACCAAAATGGTAGTAAGTTTAGGATTTTGTCTTAAGTTAGTTCTGTGAATCGGGCCCTTAGATGTACACATACAAAACACATATAATTTATTTTGTAACTCGCACAAGCTTTTTTCAGTACTTTTAATTCTGTTGCACTGAAAAACAACAGTAGTGCCATCAGAGTACTGTCATGTAGTTCGTAGCCATTTCGTGGTGATAATATGGATTATTAGTAGCAATATTCAAAGCTGTTCTCTATCTGCTGACGGGCCACATGGCTGGCTAGGTGGCCCGGGCTGCAAGCTTTGTTTGGAGGACATGCATGTTCTGTCAGTATCTGGTGTCTTAGCTTGGAGGAGCTAAGAGGGTATATTGAGAAGCGACCACCCCACGTCTGTCTGGCTAGCCAAACTGTTTTTTTTACCAAGGCCCAGATGGAACATATTCCTAGCCAGGCGCGACAATGATGTGATTTAATGACACTTATTAAAATTGCATCATTCATTTGCTCACAGCTAAAAGAGAACTAGCAGAACATCTGGGTCGGAAAATTGGCATGTTTTATCCCTTCATTGGTTTCCAAACACTATTCCTCTTGGGGCTCACGAATTGATGAATTGATTTGTAGAAATTGTGTTATAAATGGTATCTGTGTTTTCGGGTTTAAGGCATTCCCCTTGAATGAATCTAAGGTTTTAAAATGGGCAAACTCTTAGTTTTAACAATTTTTTCCTGTGGAAAAGTAAATGTGGCACAATCTTCAGGTATCAGTAAGCCGGCATGGGGAATCATTGACTCCTACTCTTTTTTTTGGAGTATGTTTCAAGCAGTCATATGTAAACAAACTACTTTTATCAAATAAGTAGGAATTTAAATAAGAGAAAAATGAAAACACCAGACAGCGCTCTTCAAATCATAAAACGACTTCTGAGGTTGTGACATCAAACATGATCTAGAAATCTTAATCCAACCCATTTTATGAAAGGCTCATTTAGGTGTGCCATTATGAAACAACATTAATTATTTCGGAGTATTGGCTTTTTGATAATGACAACTTTGTAGTACAGCGTACATCTCTACAAACCTTTTTTAGGTCTCATCTACAGACAGCTTTTAGCTGTATATTGATAAAGATCTATGTTGCACTATTCTAATACGTACATTGGGATTTGTATCAGCTCATTTCTTACCTTTTGTTGGCTTTCTTGTCAATCTCATTTGCTTGTTTCTTATTTAATGGCTGTCATTCCTCTTCTTGTGTTTGCCCCGCCCTGGAGCATAGCTTCTTTTATCATCCTTTTGACTGGATAACTTTTATCCTTCCACTGTTTATATTCGGGAAACTACTACTTCTTTTTCTTTCAGCACTCTATGGGAATGTCTGTGTTTCTTGCTCTCTGTCTTTTGTGCTGCTTCCCCATCACATCCCTGCCCACCCTGCAATCCATATGTTGCTTCCCACATTTTCCCAGCTCGTCAGTTGCTTCCACTGCCTCTTCCCATCGTTTTTTTCTTTTTTTTATAGCTTTTTGTTACTTTTTTCATGCCTCAGCACCCCATCTCCTCCGTTGCTCCACACCCCTTGCGTATAAAAAAATAAAAATTTCTCAGTTTTACGGGACCCATCAGCTGCAGTTTGCTTGCTGACCTTTCTCTTTGATGCACATTCATGCATATTGTGTTCAATTCATCACAGCAAGACTGGTATCTGCTGTCTTTGAATGGTAATATAGAGGTAAAAAAACGTCTGCAGCATTATGACGCATACATGCGTATGCGTGGTGATGCATGCTTGTAAATACGCCATCACACTGCACCATCCATCTTTTTGTTTTGCCGATGCTCTTCCACATTGGAAAACAAGCATTTTTTTCCTTTTGCCAGTGTGGAAGAACATCGTCGAAAAGTTTTGCGAAAGCCAAATTGTCAGTCAATCAAAAGGCGAGACATTCTTGCTTTACCAGTGCTTGTTGAAAAATATTTCGGAAATTGTGCTTCTTTAAATTCACAACTTAGAATGCTGCCACCTTGTGGCATTTAAAAAAAAAATTTTGAACCAGTTCAAAGGGACCAAGTAGACAACATCCGGCTTGCACAACAAGTAATTTCATTTCAATCCCTGTTTTCTGCACAGCGATTGACTCGTCATTAACTCAGTAATATGCTATATTTATAACCTGCTCCTTTCTGAACGTGTTTGCGTGTTTTTGTGGGTCCCTGTTTGCTTGGTTTCCAAGCCAAGTTTACACACTGCAAATTTGGCATTTTTTTCTCCTGTAACGAGGATTGACAGTCATTTTGACCAGCGATTTAGGCTTCAGATGCATGGGAAGACTGGTCGCAAAAACTGGTTGCAAATTGCGCACCAACCTTTTCGATCAGTCTTAAATGTTGCAGTGCAACCTCTGTACTGATGTGGATCCCCTGAGCTTGACAACAAATACAGGGATGTGGGCCTTCAAGGAACAGCATATCATAATACGTGTGTTTGAATGACCAAATAGCAAACTTTTTTTGTTTCTTTGTTTAAATCAACTCATGTTCTTCAACTGAACCGGTGCTTTATTTATTGAAAATAATAATAATAATAATCATCATTTTAAAAAAAAAAGCTTCCTGCTTGTATTAGTTGCGGAGGAGCAGACCGTGCTCCCCAGGACCCACTGCTTACTTACTGCTCACGAGGTCGCCCAACAGGATTCTCATCAGGAAGGTCTCCCAAATGGTCACCTTCCCATGTGTGAGTCACTTGCCAGCTTCTGTAAGGTGTGCTTAACTGATCGGTGGTTTGTATCTGTAATTGTGGTTGGAAACCTTTAATGCGTACCATTGCAACTCACAATTAGGAGTGGGTGCCCCCTACATACCTCATCCTAATTGCGATCCTGATGGGTCGTAAAACTCTTTTTATGAGTCAGAAAGGCTTTTTTGATTTACAAAAAGGGTTTAGTAAAAAAGGAAAAAATGCCATTTTGCAATCACAAACCCTATGATTTTGTGAGTTTTACTTGTGGCCCTAGGTGCTCTATCACAATGCAAAGTGAGGTTGAGCGTCCAGAAAAGGGGACAATGGCTAGTAGAAGAGCGAATAGCTTCGGCTGAGGGGGTGGATGATAGTAGCGATAACAGAAACTTGTTTTTTTATATAGCATTTGATACCATACCAATGAAATTTCAAAGCCTTATAAATAACAAGTTTAACGAGCCGCAGGACGTCTCAGTGAGCTGAACGCATAAATGCTGTATTCTAGAGGGCAGGAATTTGAATTCTGGCAATGAGAGTTTTAATCCTGGCGTACTGATCTCAAAAGTTGGGACGATTAAGTTTTCCTTGTCTGTATTCAAACTTGTGACTCAGAACAAAGTAGATGTCGGCTAGAACCACAATTCACTAGATCATTTAATTTTTCTTGCCGTTTTTGCCTTTCTCTTCAGGTGTTTCTAGCTTCTCTATCTATCCTGTGTTTTTGAGGTCTACATTGACCTGAGAGTATTTGGACGGAGATTCTATCTTAGGTGCCCCTGAACATGTCTAAGTTCAGGAAGACATTTGTAGCAGGATGGCACAGATTTTGCAGGTTAAGCATGAAAAGTCCAATTTTTCAGTCATTTGCCACTGTTTATCTCTTACAAAGAGCTTTTTTGGAAGGAGAAGTGAATAAACTCGAATTCTGTATCTCACGTGTTCTCGTCTGCTACCCATTTTTGCTTCCGTCTCCACTTCTAGTATTTTTTTTAAAGTTTGACGCATTCGGGCTATGTAGTCATTCCCACCAGAATTCCCGTGCAGAGTGCCTACTTGGCGGTACCGAATAAGGTGTGGTTATCTACCTCCTTTCTTAAAGCCATTGGTTATTCCACTTCCTTCCTGTTGACCTTTTACTGCCTGACCTTCTTTATGTACGTCTTGATTCTCTCCAGTGAGATTGGCTATTTTCTGTGGAATTAATATCACAGAGTATCACATTCCAGGCCCCCTGAAGTGACACATGCTTGATCATTTATTGTATAAACAAGCATTGGCAAAGCCAACAGGTATCCCCTACGTGAGACATTACCTTCCAAAACACATCCGAGATTGGAAGGTACACCCTATATAAAAGGACCCGCTAAGTAAGCCTCTAGGTTGGAGAGCCCATTCGAAGCTGTACTATTAAAGATATCTAAAGGCAAAATTAAAAGCTTGAACGTTTTTTAGACATTCAAAAAATGTTATGTTGTTTCCATGCCATTCAAAAAGTAACTTATAGAGCAGGATTCAAAGATATACTGCAAACTCAAAGGCCAACAAATGTTTCTCGACAGTTGCATTCAGCGTGTCACATCATCAGGGCTGAGAAATTTTAAAATCTCAAATAGAATTACTAAAAATTAATTAAGAGGCTTAATTGAAGATTTGATCACCTTATTGGTTGCAATGATTAGATTTGCCTTTTATGCACAGCCTGCTATTTTGAGAGATTCACGTAGAAGATTAAATAGAACAAAAAGCGGTTTACTAAGGATATCAAATTGGCAGCATGATCAGGCTATCAAGCAGCCAATTCAATATCCTAGCTAGCCGCAGTTTAGAAACAAACACTTTCCTCTAAATCTCTGATTGGTACATTTTCCACATCCAGCTAGGATAATTGTCTCACCTTCATGGCTTACAGCGGGAGTATCCCTCCTCCTCCTTTGGAGCCAGCTCTTAAATTCCAAGAACAGTGGATACCAGAACGCTTTTTCATGCAACATTAGCAGTACTCCAAACAAACAGTGTTCACTATCGTGCCTTGCGTGCTGCTCACGCCTTCTGTAACTATTACTTTTAATCTATCTAGGGTGCTTATGCCACCCAGGCATTTCTTCACTGTTTTGATTTATTTATGTATTTGTCTTTATGCTCTTACAACTCACAAGATCCATTTTGCTGAGTGGATATTGTCAGTTCCCTTCAGAGCAGCATAGGTTCTTGTGACCTATACCTTTCATATGAGCACCTTCGACTCCGAAGTGCATGACCCATTTTGAGATGGATGCTTTTAAGCTGTGGGGGAAAACTGGAGGGGCTCAAATCTCGACATCTGATAACTGAGTGTATGAAATACATTTTTTGGTCCACTCACAACGTGACATTCCTCTGGGTTAGTCAGGAATCGGAAAGATCCTTTAAGGCAACTTACTTTAAGGTTACTCGTTCTGTAAATAGAATTAATCAGTTTTGAAAAAGCTGCTTGCATTACATGTTACAAATACCCTGTGATTCCCTGCCTCCTTTAGGAAGTGTGGTCTTGCTGGATGGAATTGGTTCACTATCTTGACCAGGAAACTGTTTGGCTAAATACCCTGGAGGAAAAGGTCCAAAATTCAGCGAACTTGCCTGATAAGTCTGATGCGGTCAGCGAAGCAATGGAGGTACTGGAGGCTGAGTGCCATCTTTTTTTGTTAGAAATGGTTTACCTTTGTTTATGTTTTAATCGAACTGATTCAGTCACTTGCCTTCTTTTCTTTCCTGCATTGTAATGTGTTTAAAACTCGTGAAATATGTAAATGTAACCTTCCTCTATCTGGTGCTGCAAGTTCTGCATGATTTTTATGTGGGAGTTTGAAAACCGTTTCCTGAATTATTGTGAGCTCCCGACATTTATTCATATGGGTGGGTTCCACCCCAAAATTCAGGAAGCAACAGACAATGTAAATAATCCTGTTCATGCTAATTTTATGCAAGTTTATTTTGTGTGGGTATTCTGAAAATCTGTTGTGTGATGTGTCCTTTTGGGTGTAGTCTATTGATTTCTCAGAAATACTTAAATTATTAAGATCACGCTATTGCATGATTGAGAGAATGAGGAGGAATGTGTGAAATGCCTTGTGCGCCAGCTTAAAACAAAGGGATCTTTGTTACACAAGAAGAACATTCCAGTGGATTAAATGTGCTCGCCAAGGAAAGAACAGTGCAGATCCAGTTTACAGATCAGTAAAACCATAGATATGTTATATGTGTTTTCAGAATGGAGGAGAGCTTGTCTGCAATGATGTGCAATGCATTATGCGTAAGGGCATCTACTCTACCTTAACTCTTTGTGACAAACCTGAGACAAATGTTTATATATCAAAATAAAGTATAGACCGAGAGAACATTGGAAACACAAGCATTAAAGGTGGTTTACTCTGCCAGAAAAAAACCCACAATGTAAAAGAAATTTCAGACTACAGCAGAGTAGGAATATACTGGAGTAGGTAGTGCCAGATGAACAACTAAAATGATGCACCTGTGCAACTTACAAAAAAGCCAAGCAATAACAGGAGATGAAGTAAAGGAGGTGGGTGGTTAAGGACGCTACACCCTCCACCCAATTTCAGAAGCAGTCAAAGTGATGAGGAAAGAAGGCCACCTACAAAGCAGATTTTCATTTCATAATATTTAGAGTTAAAATGGTATGTCAAGGAACCTAGAGGTTCTGTGTATCACTATTTGTATCTTAAATCCCCTAAGACAACTTCCCACCTCCAACTAATGCACCACCAATAATAACCCAGCGGGGAGAAATCAGACATTTTCTAAAATGAGCTAACATGTTTTTGATTGTCCCAAAGATTGCCACTGGGCTCGGACTATTTTTTAAAATATATATTGTTATTAAGATTTTCTTGCAAACAATATATGATGCACAACCTTGCATCGGGAACCATAAGAACATGGGATTGGAAACATAATCGGTCAAACAGGCAATAGTACATTAAATCATTATCGTAGGCAGGGTCATCAAACATTTTAAAGTCCACTATTCATTCTCACATTTCACACAGATTGTGATGACGAGGGCCGTTCAGTCTCTTCTCCCATATCTAACCCACAGTATTGCAGTCAGGAACCCTTATAAAACTTCTTGCAGAAGGACCTTATAAAACTTCTTTGGGTGGGCTGGGATTGTTTGCATGCACACAGCATAAACACTACACCACTAATATTTTCCAAAATCATAAGTACAAATTCCTTTAGTAATGACCATTGAACGTAGCAACACCCAACTGATCTTAAGATGTATGTTTAGTCTGACATTTGCTAAAAGAAATCTTTTGTTAAGTTCAAATAAAATCTTTAAATTCTATATTTTCATATATCAGGTCGGGTAGTTCGTTTAATGTAATGCATAGAGATATAATATGGTTCAAGTAAACTATGCTTTGTAGTGGCATAGTATAATGATGTTTTAATACTGTGCTTTCAGAATAATTTGTATTTACCCTGGCAGGTCATTTAGTATTTCCTCACCTTGTTCCCCCAGATTGCGGATTTTAGTGCCACTGAAGTATCATATAAGGCTTTACAAGAATGATTGAGATTCTACAGAAAAATTCTAAATATTTACTAGAGAAAACACGAACTTCAATTGTAAAAAATGGTAGCATTAATCATATTAATGTCTCCTTTGTTTTACAAGATGGATTGATGCTTCTGAGAAAAATCGAAAACCAAGTTGCCAAGAATCGTCTAACATTTGAGAGCAAAGTTTGACCTACCTACCCATACATTAATGCTTTTCATAAGTCAAGCAGTGCAGTGTGATACCCTTATATAGTATTCCGCCTTATACGAGATTATGAGGATTTATCCAGCTCGGGTTTTGCATATAATTTGCCAATGAATCGAGTCGCATGCTTAAAACTGATATATCCAAACATGGCTTTCCATGTCAATTAACAGATTTTCCAGACAGAAATCTGAATCTATCAGATCTCGAAATCCTGGGGCTATGGAATCATTGAAGTCTTAAACTTCTTTTAATTGGGTACTGGTGCTTGAGCGGATCCCGGTAGTTACATCGTTGCAAATCTACTCTCTAAACTTAAAGCCTTGATACTGTTAAAATACATTTGGGCCCAGACTCTGAATTGGCATTGCAAGTAACTCAGTAAAACTGTACGCCTGATGAGTTCCGTTCAGACATTTCACCAGTAAAAAAGCTGACAAATTGAGCAGGTGGAAAACGGTCTGAAAGTGAGGGATGGCCATGAGAATCAGTGATTCTTCTGGTAACTCCCAATTTCTCTGGGGACTTCTCTGAATACAGCAGTATCCCTGCACCTTGGAATTACTAATCCGTACTGTATCAGTAATTCTGGGTGCGGAAATACTACCTCAAGATTCACCAGTACTTTGGACAAGGTGTCTGAGAGAGTTATTCCATCAAATATATTCAGATGTTCTGGTTTGATTTTGCCAAATTTGTTTTAAATACTGCCCTAAACTGTCATTCATCCATTTTACTGAAACGTATTTCTAAATGAAAGCATGTACTTGACAACCAGACATCTGTTCAACAGTCTAGTTAGGCAAACCTGCACACTTCAATATTATCCATTTGTAGTTTACTTGCCTCATTTTGTTTATATACTTATTTGTGCTTACGCAATCTTTAAGATATTAAATCATTTGTATAATTTCTCTATTGATTAAATTAGGTTTCTGTTAAACTTTCTTGGGGAAGTAGGAAATTGGCAAGTTCACAGCCATATAGTTTCAATGACCACGATTTACGCACATTTAATTGCCGGCACATTTATCCATTTATTCTGCATAGCATTTTACATGTTAAATATTACCATCTCAAATCATGTCTCCCTTGCTTAGCTAGTCATATGATTTTGCTTGTTGTGTACCCCATGACCATATTTCTTTCAGATTAACGTTAAATACTGCACTTCTCCAGTTGGCTTACAAATATTCATTTATTAAATGGTACAAAACTCCATTGTGAGTTTTGGCTTTTTGTGATGGTCATTTTGTCTTGGCAGGAATATTCTGCCGCTCCCAATTTTAGAGTCTTTCTCATGAAAGAATACAATTGTGTCCCAATTAAATCTCCAGCTATTGAAGTTGTCTGCCAATGCAATTTCCCTTTCTGTTAATGGATCTCATATGTTTCAGTGTTTTCTATTAGATCTCTATAGAAACCTGCAGTTTGTCACATAGCACATGTGTATCCTGGAGTTATAGTGTGGTAAAAGTTTTGCACTCACCTAAAAATCTAACCATGATCAGAGCGTCCATGGGCAGGTTCACGGAATAAAGACGAGGATAATTAAAAAAAAAAAAATGAAGTGCAGTTACAGCAGCAGAAAGCGTTATGGTTAAATGTTTGTAACGTTGTGATGTAAGTGTTATCAAAAGCAAAGAGAGCGTTCTAGTTGGAGAGGGCATGTAAAATGCAGTGAACACTCACAAAGTGGTACCCCCGAACCATTTAATGTCTGGATTAAGTGCCATTACACTATAGAAAAGGAGGAGAAACCCCCTATATTTCTTGGTGGTGTCGAGAAGAGATTTCTCTTCTGAGAGGAATGCTTTTTTCCCTGTGGAGGAAAACAAGTTAATCGTATAAATGCATATTTCTACATGATTTAGGGATACAGATTTGAGGCGAACCCCAGGTCTCTTTTTCTGACCCTCAGTGTAGGAAGATGATAAATTTTGCAATTACCTTTAAGGATTGCCTTCATGTTTACCGTGCATACCATACAGTGTACCTGCCCTCTCTGCTTCCTTTTCATCTCTAAGCTTCTCACCAACAAACTCCTCTTCTTTTGTCCAAATACTGTTGAGTACCTCACTGTTCACCAAACATCTGTGGCTTGAAATCTGACGGTGCCATAGGACAAAACCAGCTTATAATTTGTCTAACCATTGGCGATCGGGTACCATCCCAACCTATCATTCTTTTGCTCACCATGCTACCTCAGTTTGGACCCAGCCATATGCAAATCCGCCTTGATCCTGCTCCACATGGGAGTAGTCTAGTCCGAACTGCCAGGCCAGGTCCTCACTAAACTGGAGCACAAGCAACCTAGCACCGGTTTCACCCTAGTTACAGCTCATCAGCCGGGTATAGTTTGGTTCCTGTGGCACAGTGAGCACGGAACCCACATCTGGACATATCCTTGCCACTTAGGGTGGTACATGAAACACACAAAATGGTGATGGGAGGAATGCTTGCAATTAGTCTAACCACTGGTGATGGCTCGGGGTAGCATCCCAACCCATCGTTCTGTTAATGTTAGCTTATGAGTGAATCATGGCAATCACATTGAAGAAGCCTTTGTATGCTGAAACAGTTGTTCGTTAGCCTGAGGAGTGACGGTTATTACATTGTATGCATCTGTTTTTCTGGTGTTTTAAGAGTAGTGGTTTGTGAGAGAGGCCATCAGGATGCTTTAGTGTCTTTAATGCATGTCAGGGTATGGCTAGTCTTCCCTGATGACTCTGTCACACTCGATACCAGTTCTGGGATTTGTCTAAGAAATAAATGCATTTTAATAATTTTTAATCTTTGTAAATGGAACAGAATAGGATACCTGTTACCAACTTATTGTCAAAAGAAACCCCAAGGCTGATTTACTCATGTGATAAACAAAAAAGGAGACCTGCATTAACTGTTGGTAAAGGGTGTTACTAAATAAAATAATACCACAAAATGGTGCAAAATTATGTTGGGTGCAGCAACAGTTAATTTTTTCCTCTCACAGCACTTAGCAAACTCATGTGTGAATGCCTTAGGGGCAGTTTAGTAATTACATTTGCCATGCTGACTCCACTTTTTGGATTGACTTTTGGGCATACTTGCAAAAAACTTTACAAATATCATTAAAAGTTAAATGCAGTCTGGCAATATGATTTTCTAGCATTTCACAGACAAATGTAAAGTGTTGCCTAAATTGCAATGAAGAAAGGAACCACTCTTTTTTTCTCTGATACCACTGAATTCTGGTTTTCACTAGTCTCTGGAAGCAGTTCTGCGCCACCCAGCAGATAACCGAACACAGATTCGTGAGCTTGGCCAGACCCTGATTGACGGCGGAATTCTGGATGACCTGATCAACGAGAGACTGGAGGCTTTTAATAATCGCTACGAAGAGCTGAGCCACTTGGTAAGACTTAGGGGGCTTTTTACCTTACCATCCTCCTGTCACATTTAGACTCATTTGAGGACAAGTACATTCTCAGTTGTAATTGCGCACCAGGTAAGTAAACATTGCAGGTGCAGTATTTACAGGATGTGAAATTTGCGCATTATTCTAGGGTTCAGACTTCAGAATCAGGGGATAGTATGTGTTTTTCCCAATGTAAGTTGCACAATCTCAGATTACGCTCAACTGACTTGCTCAGATAGCACCAGGTTCTACTTTGCACAAACTGTTCAGGCAGTCACCTATACAGTGCACCGGCAGTGCCGAATTATTATTTAGAATCGGGTCCAAAATGGAGTTTATATCGGGTCCAAAATAGAGTTTATGCTTGTATTTGTGTAAGAGAGCGATTGAGTCCCTATGGCTATATTGAATGCATTCATAACAGTAGAAAATCATAAATTGGATCACTGGAAAAAATTATTGAATGGCTCTGACATTTTCCACATGGTTATGAATTCAATGCATTTGCCACTTATTCCACCCTTTTCTCCATAATTTCCAAGTTTCAATCGAAAAATGGCTCAAATGGGCCAAAAGTTTCAAATATAAAGGAACCACACATTGTGTAGCACAGTGACAGGCTCTTTGGTGGTACTAATGTGGTGAAAACGACAGTATTAAGGTCTCCATTTCATGGCCTGTGGATGGGCTTTTATCGGATGCATGTAAAGAAATTCCTGACCTATTTAAATGTAATTACGATAGGGTGAGATTATTGATTCCTTCTTTGTCACAGAAATGTTTTGCTCTTCATTAATCATACATACTCAGTTGACACTACAGACTGCTTTTATTTCCAGAGTATAGGAAAGTCCCAGACACCATATGTCTCTTTTTAAGTTTGGATGTCTTGAATCTTATAATACCTTCTAGAGTCAGTTGGCCAAACTTGATCCTACTAAAACATCAAGTTGCCCTAAGTGTAAGGCAGTAGACGCCGTTTTTGCTCATATGACCTGGACATGGCCCCAAATCAAGGTGTACTGGGTGGAGGTATTTCAAACGATAGCTGACATAATTGCCGCACCCCTCCTCCCCTCTCCGAAGCTAGGCTTATTAGGAATTGTCAGCTATATTAAACCGTGCTATTGTAGGTTTGTAGCCATAGCATTGATGCTAGTTAAAAGGGAAATAGCGATACACTGGGGAGCCAAACATTGCCCTACTAAAGCAGCACGGATGCGCAGCATGTCATACTGCAATCTACAGACTGATATATATGCCACGCTTCAACCCCCAACCCCACGGCCTAACGACATATGGCATGTCTATCGAACTTACTTGCAACAGGCCCAGAACCCCTCCCTGATGTCCTCCCTGGAACATCAAGAGGCTTCTGAGGGTTTCGCGTCTGGCTCCTCCCCGGTGCCGGCTGCTACCCAGACACCATAACATCACATTCTGTCCTACTGATGTCGATCATTGTGTACACGGTCCTGGTATTACACGGCTCCTCACAGCCTACTCTTTGGAAGACATACATAATGCCATTATGATAATGCTCTCCTGCCGTGGCAGACAGTATAAACCGAGATCTTCGGACCTGTGGCCCCCTCCCCACCTTTGATACCTTCCCTCTATATAAGATTGTCCATAATTTCTTTTTTGTGGTAATTTCAGTTTCTGTATTGTACGCTTATTTTTTAATATTGTATGTTTGTCAATTCTTTCCGTCTCAATAAAAATTTTAAAAAAATAATAATAATACCTTCTAGAAGAAGTAATTTTATTCAAGGCTGTTTTCAAGCAAAAAGAGGTGCTTCTCGAGGCTCCTTTGGTGGACAAAGAGTAAAACTAAAACTGAAGACAAGTTCCACAATTGGGATAAGCAATATAAAAGAGGCACACATTTTTTTATATTAACTGTGTGCTTGCAGTCATCGCTTCTGCAGAGTGCGATATTCTCTATTTTAAACAAACTGTTTTACTCTTGGTGTTAGAAGGGACAGTGTCAATTAAATGTTTTTCTCGTGTTTTTGTGCAAGACAAAGTTGTACTTTGCATAATTGGGATACTTTTTTGTCTCTGTGTGTTGCAGAGACAAATTAGTGAGAATAGAATACTGCTGCCTAATTTTGCCTAATTTACCTTTTCTTGGTGCATAATTTAGTCATTCATCCACATAATTGGTTCCTCTGTAGCCACAAAATGTCAATGGCCTTTTACAAAAGGGTTATTCAATGT
Source organism: Calotriton arnoldi (assembly GCA_963921515.1). Lineage (NCBI taxonomy): Eukaryota > Metazoa > Chordata > Amphibia > Caudata > Salamandridae > Calotriton > Calotriton arnoldi. The sequence goes on along the minus strand of CAWUFW010000672.1, from coordinate 1,915,447 downwards.
CTGAAATCAGTAAGGAAGGTAAATAATGTAGTTGCCTGCCTATTCCTGTAAGTATGGTGTGTCAAGATCATTGTTATTAAAAAATGAGATATAAGACAGATGTTTTATTAGTTATGTTAACTTTATTCATAAAGTTCAGCACATGCCATTAGACTGGCTTTTAGATAGATGCCTAGTTCAGACGTGGAGCTGGGCTGCCGATGTTTTGTAATTTGGTTAATGGGAGGCGATTTGCTTTTGATAATAAGAAAGTTAGGTGGCTGACACTGGCTGGAGCTTGGCGACTATTGAGTTCCATAATCGGGTCGCTTGTTCGGAGAGTGCGCACTCAGTGGTACTGAACTTTTTTTAAGTTTATTTGGTGTTAAGTCTTCCGTCATTTGATGGTAGTTTCATGGGTAATATTTCCACCAAAACACGACCAGGCCCTTAAATCATCAAGTCCACTCTTTGTGGTCTCGTGCCACATTCCTATGTAGGTGTACTTTCGATGAAGGAATGCGTCTTCTACTGTCGGTTTCTAAAATTATTGTTGGACCAGCACTGAAATGTGCTAAATAAAGTTCAGGATGGCCTCACACACCTCCCAGGTGTCAGGCTTCATCATCGGCCATCCCACGTTCGCCAAAGCATCATCTAATGGTAAATGAGCCTGTGTTCTGGGCTGTGATGTCACTATTAGTAGGAAACTAAGGTGAAAAAGAGAAATGAAAGAAGGGGGGGTTTATCTGAATAAAAATCCCCACCATCTGCCGGAAACTTTATAAACTTTATTGATGGAGGATGATTAATAGCACGAAATCCAGGACAATAGTAGCCCTGCAATGGTGCTCATTGTCCGCTAGGTCACCAATAAATAAAGTTTATAAAATTTCCGGCAGATGGTAGGGATTTGTATTCAGATAAACCCCCCTGCTTTCCTTTTTCTTTTTCACTTTAGTTTTCTACTAATAGTGACATTACAGCCCAGTACGCGGGCTCGTTCGCCATTAGAGGATGCTTTGGCGAACATGGGATGGCCGATGATGAAGCCTGACACCTGGGAGGTGTGTGAGGCCATCCTGAACTTTTTTTTTAGCACATCTCAGTGCTGGTCCAACAATAATTTTGGAAACCGGCAGGAGCCGGAGCATTCCTTCATCTGAAGTACACCTATATAGGAATGTGGCACGAGACCACAAAGAGTGGACTTGATGATTTAAGGGCCTGGTCGTGTTTTGGTGGAAATGGTATTGTAATGGGAGAGTACGACCACATGTCCTTTGCCTCAATGAGGGCATAAAGGTACTCCCAATCCCTCCGACCCACCCAAAATTGGGTCACATGTGATATACAGTTTCATGGGTAAGCCTTCAGGGTCCTTTTTTTCGAAGGTTTTTTGGGTCATGAATTGCCTTCGATGTCACAACTTGATGAGACAAAGGTTTTCCAAGATTGGCTTCAGATGTTTTTTCAGGGCTGGGCCGGACTGGCCGTAGCGGGCACCGGACGTTTCTCCAGTGAGCCGGAAGGGTGGGGGCCGGTTTTGGACCTTTGGGGGCCATTTTTGTTACTGGGGCCGGTTTTGCAGCAGTGCTGCAAAATCGGCCCCTTGTAATAAAAGCGCATGCAGCATCAGTGTTCACGGGCCGGTCGGACCAAATTGCCAGGGCTGGTTTGCGATCCCAGTCAGTCCCTGTTTCAGGGTGCTGGTCTGCTGTTCTGATCTGGACCGTCTGTGATTTCTTTATCAATTAATCTGGAATGCGCCTTTGACATAGTCAAGGGTGTAAGCTAACAGTGCCTTACCTGGCGCCAGTTGGGAGAGAATAGCAGGGTACACAAAGATCCTAATCAACGTATTGAAATGGGATTAGCAGATTTTCTTAGCCCTATTTATTTTTGTTCCAAATATTTTTTTGCTTGTTCTGGCGGATTATGTTCAGATTAGTTTTGTTAGGACACCAAGATATTTTACCATGTAACTGGGTATTTTGAGATCCCAAGGCAGAGGGCCCCCATTGGGCCCCTGGATGTGCGCAAATACTGCTCAGTTTGACCCTTCCTTCATTCTGTAGCACAAGTGGATGGAAAAGTCGAAACTAACAGGTGGGCTGTCCTGCTGTCATAAAAGTATCAGAGTGAAGAGGGGCGGGGGGTGCAGGACTGTAACAAAAATGTTGGGGTCTGCAGTTGAGTCAAGCACGGCTTTCCATTTGGAGAATAATTCAGATGGTAGCAATCTGTGGAAGAGACAAATTAAACAAAGTTGCAATATCGCTTGCTGACCTCCTAGCAGGAGAACTCTCAGACGCAATATTACTGTAGTGGCGTTTGCATTGAACGTTAATTTTGTGGCTGAATGATGTGCTATAAATTATAGAGCGAACAACATGCAGACAGTTTCTCAGTATAATTATGAATACACGGCTTGGCAATTCCCTGTGCATGCCTGTGACTTGGTAATAATTAAGGGCATAAATCATGGATTAATGTTTTAGACAGATGTACCTGTGGGATGTTCACACTTCCTACTAATGGCAGTCTTATTGTCCTTATTGCAACTGCTGATGTTATAAAGCAGTTTGAATAGACACGCGGAAACAGTAATTTCTTCAATATAATGTGCTTCCTTTTCAGGCTGTCAGTCGGCAGATTTCTTTAGAACAACATCTTCAGACCCTGAAAGAAAATGACCACATGCTTCAAGCCTTGCAGGAATCCTTGGAGGAACTGGATAAACAGTTGACCACTTATTTGACCGAAAGGGTAGACGCCTTCCAAATGCCCCAGGAAGCCCAGGTACTCCATCGTCTGTCTATGCCATACAACCGTATGTGTTAGAGGAATACTGTGCTGTTTTCATTGCATCTAATTATTGAAATGCCCAGAAAGGGCAAAGAGCGGTGATGGTCTAGGGCAAAAGTAATGTTGTTTATGTCATGTACCAAGTTCTAATTCTGTTTATACATTTTGTGTCAGTCATTTCCGACTTTCTCTCCACTGTGAACACTGCGGATGGTACTAAGTGTGTTGTTAAGCGGAGACTTGTGTACAAATGTAGTGCAATATGATGGTACAGCTCCCCTCCTGTTTTCGTATGTTTGTTGTGTGTAGACTTAGTTAAGCAGTATCCAGTTGTGTTTTGAGCCAGGATGTGCTCTCTTAATATTGTAATTTTAAATCATCGATAGCCTTATCGAAGCTAAATTGTTCCTATTGATTCTTTCATTCGGTTAGCAGGAAACTAAGAAACTAGTGGCAGCCTCAGTAGCTTAGCCAGTGTTTCATGGGCCCTAATGCATGGAAGGAAATGCCCCCCTCCCCCGCCCCCCCATGCCCCGGCTGCTGTTTGAATTATAAAGCACAGCATTAATCAGTGTTCAGTGGGCCCCTCAGGCCTCTGGGCCCCAGTGCCACTGCACCTGCTGAGTCATGGAGGCTACGCCCCCTAACCAGCCTACACTCATTTTGCAATGCCGTGCTTCTGAAATCTGTAGAATTGTAAAAGGTTGGCAGGTCTACACCCCCACCCATGTACTTTCAAAGATGAAAACATTATTATTGCATTAGTCTAAGATAATTCCTATTTCACAATTCACAGGGTAGAGGAGAACAGCTTCCTGTCTGTGACAGTGGCATTGGCTCATATCGGGCTTGAGTGTCGTAATAAGGGAAAAAGAGAAAGTAATAAAAGGGTAGACAAGAGAAAAACAAAATCAACAGATGATTAGGCTAAAGAGTACGCAATACATGAAGAGAGGTGGAAGGAGTATGGCCTGAAAAAAGCCAAGGGGGATAAGTACTTGAGGCAGAATGATGGCATAAAGTATGTGTGTTACATGTAGTTTTATGTTTCAGACATGTATTTCTTCCTCCACTTCCATTCCATTCAATAAACCTGTTCAGTAGGATATTTTAATGTGTTGCTTGGTAAAGCTACAGTTTCTCTTGCCTCTTGAGTTCCAGGGGCTTTTTATAACCTTTGCAAACCTGTCCCTTAATCTTTGTAGTGTACCAGCAGCCCAGCATTTTTCTCATGAGAAAATATCTAAGGGAAACTATAGTCATGTGTCACTTGTGGTGACCCTTCAAGATAATGTGGTGTAGTCATTAAAATGTTTGCTCTGGATCCGAGTTCTAGTCCCAGATTCCCGGCGTCCCACAGTGTGTGATCTTGGGAGAATCACTTGGGCTGTTGTTGCTTTTCTTTATTTATGGAGCTGTTGGGGAGGAAATTAAGCAAACCTGAATGATGTTCCCTTGACCTAAGCCTTGATATGTCTGAAGAGATCGCTTATGTTACTTAAAAGTATTTTTTTTGCAATTTTGGCCTCCGGTGTCATGAATGTAACTTCAGTAATTATTAAGCATTAGGTTAACACATAATGATCATATTATCTTCCTGAACATGCTAAGCTCTTTGGAAACCCAGTATTGATTGTCCTTCTAAAATTTGAGAATTGAGATTGCCTTTATTTGGATTGCTCATTTTCCATAACAACATTTTTTAAATTATTTCATAGAAAATTCAAGCGGATATTATGGCTCATGAATCAACTATGGAAGAATTACGTAGGAATGCGCGATCCATATCCCCAAGTTCTCCAGAGATCAAGTCTCCCCGTGTTGGGTCTCCACTGGACGCTTGTCAGGTAAATTGGAGAGCTGCTGGTTATTTGCAGTTTGAATCAAGCAGCATTGCCAGCGCCCTTTTATTTTGGAATTTGTGAAACAGGTATTTATAATGACTGGCTGGCATAGTTAAAAACTGTTCTTTAATTCTCTGGGCTTTATTTAGGCTGCATGTTTGGATTTTGGGGCATGTGACCAAAGCGGAAAGTGTGTCACTTTGACCAGTTGTAATAATTGTCTACTGAGAAACAGATGCTCACAACTCTATTCTCTTTTTCTCAATCACTTTGTCTCTCTCCCTCTTTTCCTCTGTCTCACTCCCGCTCTCTCACCTCCTTTGTCTCGCCGTCTCTCCTTTCCCTGCCTCACTCTCATGGCTGGATCCAAGACCAGCACAGACTGTGGCTTCTCTCCTCAATCACAGTTTATGCTTCTTACACTTAGACCTTTGTAATGTCATTGTTATGTTGAAAGATAGCCGTTCTGGGTTATGGACTGACATTTATTTGTTAAACAGTGTAACTGACCTGATCATGGAGTAATATCCTGAAGTGTGCCAGAGTGTAATTTCTGAAAGTTACTTTCCTATTACATGCAGTCAAGTGGTGACACTTTGTAAAGAGTAAAATCTGCAATGCTGTCCCTGATGAAGTTGATCCACCTCTCTACTATGGAAATCCTCAAGCTGTAAAAGGTTATAATGCTGGGGGTCAGCACTATTCAGATGGGTTGTGGAAAAAATGTGGTACCTTTCATTAGAATAAACAAGTTCCAAGCAAATGTTGATGGACAGGAGGTATAGCAGCATCTCAATTTTTAAAATGTTTGTTTCTGACTTATTTGTTATGTTATGTTAGAGACATTTGTAGAGCGCACGTACACCATAAGGTTTCATGGCGCTAAATAGCCAAAGAGAACATAACAGAAAGACCTGCTGTATCGAGAGAATGCACTAGTTGTGCGCTTGTTGAAATTGCGAGGTCTTGAGTGCCTGTCTGAATTTTATATAATTTGGGCCATCCGTATATTGGTGTAGGGAGTGAGTTCCAGGCCTGAGGGGCCAAGACAGAGAATCTGGAACCGCTGAGCCTTTTCTTTTTGAACTTGGGGAAGGAAAGGAGATTCTGAGAAGAGGATTGCAGTGTCATATTCGGGTTGTATTTCATAATTTCACATTTGGTTCACCAAACCTCAGACAAATATTCAGCTTTGGATGTCTGGGCCAATCAAGATCTCTGACACAGAAGTAACCCAGACTGTCTAGATTCTAATTAATGGCTAAATTATGAAGGTGGAGGACCATCATGAGCCAAAGCACCCGATGCCACGAACTGAAGCACATTCGTAAGGCATCAGACACCACCAAGAGGTTTGCTTTGTTCATAGGAACATTTTAACTGGATTGAAAGTCAAGTAAGAGCGACTGTTTACATTGATCGGGGTTTTGAGAAATGCTTTGTAAGATCAAATCGCAGGGACAGTTACCCTAAAGTCACCTAGCTGGTGAAAAAGCTACTGACTTTCTTGTACCAGAAAAGAATGAAAGAATTGTTAGATCAAGGATGTGTTTAAGACGAAGATCCTTTTCTGAAAATTTTTATTTGTTATGTTTTGTTTATATAAACAGAGAAAGCTCAGAGAGGTGTCCACAAAGTTCCAGTTGTTTCAGAAGCCGGCTAACTTTGAGCAGCGCATGTTGGATTGCAAGCGGGTTTTGGATGGTGTGAAAGCAGAACTTGGTATTTTGGATATAAAGGGGATTGAACCAGATGTAGTACAAGCTCATATGGATGGCTGCATGGTAAGTGTTTAGTATTGTTCATAATCTGTAAATGTGCCTTCACTTTTCAAGTCCTCACACATTTCATGGTTCCTCTCCACTTTACTCTTCGTTAATTATTTTTTTCAGCCAACTATGTACAATAAATGTTGCTGCATTTTCTTATTTGGTCATGCCAATAGGGAGAAAGCTTGTTCATGGTATTTCCTATTGAGTACAAATAATTTTTCTTAATATGTTTTCACCTTTTAGTTGTATTGATCTACAATTGACAACCTCTGCTTTTTCAGAGCATTTACACATTCTTTATTGTGTTACTATCCAGCAAGCTACCTAGTTATCCTGCTTCCAAAATAAAAATCAACTAAATAGAGACATTCAGAGACTTCCAGCCATAGAAGGAGATCAGGGCCTTTGATCTAAATTAACCAGAGAGACGTTTGACTTGGGAAAGAGTGGCACACCGGACGTGTGTAGTGCTGGGTTCAGCAAGCGTACAGCACACAGTCCTTCCCCTTCATTATGGATGACATGTTGAATAGATGAATAGAGAATAGTGTCTGAAGTGTTTGGCACTAACACAACAACCTCTGAACTTTTAAAGGGGATTGAATTAGATGATCTGATGATGTCCCTTCCATTTCTGAAGATTTTTCCCAGGGAACGTCAATAGATGCCTATCCTAGGTGGTGACAATCAGTCCTAGCCTACAACATTACACAACAAATGATGGTCAAACTTCTTCCCACTTAATCGATCCTTAAAATTCTCCATACGTCAATATCAAGTATCACAAAGAGTGCTATATGTGACTTTTCACTGAATCCTTAGTTTTACGGAAGACTGGCTACACTTCTGCAGGAGAACTGGGCTGAGACGATAAGCCCACCATAAATATGCAAGGATGGAAGTAAGAAGGGAGGTATGTTCCTGTACAACTAAGATATGTTGTATTAGTATTGTTAGTAGTATCGTGCTGATACTAAATGTCGTAGCTTTGAGGTTTTTGGCATAGTACTTGACTCCTTCAGGATTGGAAGCCTCATGGAGGTGTGCCTGAATAGGAGAATCTCGTTTTACCCTTATATCACTGGATGACACACATTGCCTTTGAGGAGTAGCCTCTTTCCATTCTGATTTTCTGTATGTGTTCTTTATGCATTCTTAGCTGATCCTGTCCATACTGTAGGGAAACCTCTAGTGCACCTCAAGCCATCCTAATGTTGGAGCAGGGCATAACCTGTGGTACCTGAAAGTCACATGGGTATTAAAATGTTGTGTTCCCTGAAAATTGTCGGGGTCCCAGCCAGTAGATGTCCTAAGCCCCTAACGGAAATTGCATCCTTTTCATTGAAAAGGAAAGCAGGAAGGTGTCGCTCCTCCCCCACCTCCACCTACTAAGTTGGCCTCGAGTGGAGAATGGTGTTAGAGTCAGACCGATCTGTCAATTGCAGCTGAAAAGGTAGAGGTCTGCCCATATCCTACAACCAGTAGGGAAACACAAGTATTGCTATTTTACAACAAAGTCATATGTTTGATGTGCTATTCTCCTACAAATAATGTGAGTACGAATTATGTTATGAAGATGATTTGTGCCAGTGCTCTGCAATGGGATCCAGAATCCCAAACATGCATTATTTGTATGCACAGCCCTAGCCATTTCCAGGTGATGACATTTGCACATTGTTTATTAGTAGTAATGTGAAAACTCCAGTACATGCTTCTAAATTTATATACATTCTATGACTGTGATAACTGTTTATAAGATGTATATTTTTCAAAAAAATGTTTTAATTGTGATTGTTGGGTATTGATCATGCTTATGTTAAATTATAAATATCAATAATAGATCAAAAACAAATAAAAAGGTGAACACTAAATACACCCCAGTCATATTTCAACACACATCACTAACCTATTAGTAAAATACCTACCTATACGATCACAAGGTGATAAACAGTATAGTTTGTTTTAGATATTCTATGCCACAGCATGTAGTACCAGACATACCTTCTTGCCACAAGGCCTAAAGTCAGAGATTATTCTTTCAGCATACCCCTAGCAGCCGGTCCATCTGCTTTCCGTACCACAATTACTGATATCATTAGTGCCTTTAACTTACATGGTAGTCTGTGGAGTAAGGAGAGGCCTTCTGGTGCTCGCCTCTTGTTTCTTTTACACTGAATGGTAAATAAGATTTTCGCCCAGATTTCAGGAGGCGCACAGAAGCTACAACTATTGTTTCTTTTAGCCTCTCTAACACAGAACCATGCAAGATAGAGGATTTGCGGAGAGGATGTGGCCTAAAGGCTTGAGCTGTTGACCTCTAAGCTGGGGAACCGGGTTCGAGTCTCGGCAGGGATGCTCAACACCCTGTGATTCTGGGCAAATCACTTAATCTCCCCGTGCCTAACTAAATGAATGTGTCCGTCTGTAACGCAACTGGTGTTCATGTAAAGGGATCTGATCCCTTCGGGTCCAGTTCGAAATATAAAATTCCCCAAAAAAAGGTTGTTTATACTTATCAAGGATACCACATGCTGACATGTAGTAAACCCACCTTAATCTTGGATGCTGCCCAGCACTTATATGGAGTGTTCAGACTACCCCAGCCTGCAGTTGTGGCCAGACGTCCCATTGATCAATACCCTCTCTGAAGCCCTTGGTAGTTTTGGCAGCAGCACTGTTGATATGCATGTCTTGTGGGTACTCAATAACCTAGGGTAAATGGTAGAACTGTAGCTCTGGAAATGCCCGGCATGCTGTCAGTGCCTCCATTTACTGAGGAGCCTGTTTATTCACCCTTTCCTAATATTGCAGGTACGCTATGACCAGGCCCTATGCTTGGCCTTGAGTTACGTCTATATTCTTAAACACCCGAGGATTGAGGAGTCAGGCGTGAACTCTGAGGATCCTTAAAGCATTTACGAAGGAGTAGATGCTTTTGGACTAACATTTCCTAGAGTGTAGCTCTTTCAGATGTGCTCTTCCTAAATGGACGCTGGTCGTCCTGAACCGGGTGCAGAAAGTTCAGATACAAGCATGTCTTGGAGTGAATTTCACCCACCTGCCATTCACATGGCATGTTTCTCCTTTTAAAATTGGTCAGAATGTGTGTTCCTCTGTGCAGGCTTCGGGAGGCAGAAGGGGGCTACTTCTTTGGTGCTGACCCCATCGGAAAACATGCTAAGGAACAGAAGCATTTCAGTACTCATTTTTAGATCTAGCTTGACAGCAGGGTCCGAATGGGACAGAAAATAGACCCCAGCATTAAAATAAAAGTGCCCCCCATTAGTGAATTGGATGGCTAAGCAATTGGTCCATGTTTGCAAATTGGGGCAGTTTCGAACCTTTAAAGAAAGGTTGTTTAAGTGTTTTGCAAAGTATGGAAACATGCATTGATTTGAGCTTGCTGCAGTCAAATAGTTGTTTTAATATTAGGGAAACCAACAGTAAAATTCGGGCCAAAAGACAATAAAACAGACCCACAAACAGCCGAAAAAACTGCCCACACACTGACCTGTCAGACCAGCCCTTTGGGCACTTCCTGATTGCCCTGTAGGCCGGTCCGACCCTGCTTGACAGCACAGTTGTTTGGGATGACCCGTTGTTCCCAATTCTTGAAATCATATATAGATTGGGTTTAGGATCCACCCAGAGGAGTATTACTTTCTCACCTCATGTAGTTGGCTGTTTGCTGCATCTTTCCACCTTCTAGCAGGTGTCTTCCATGGAATGCTAGAGGAAATATTTTACATCCAACTAGTACACCCAATAAACCACACCGTGTGTGACATTCTACTCTCTATCACTTAAGTGTCCGTTCTATACATAAAACAATGATTTTTCCACTTTGCCCAAATTTTGGCAAAACTAGTAGGGCAGGCCTTAATGTGATTAACTGTTTTTGTTCTTGCAACAAATGTAAACAACATTTGTCAATGCCTGTGTTTACATATGTTGGCATATTAAAGGCATACATTATGACTTTGCTAACGATTGTTCAATCTGTCAGAGGGAAATTCGTTAGAAAACGGAACTTTTTTTTATGTGTATAGGTTACTGCTTTTCTAGTCCCACCATTGCAAGCTGGGTAATTTGCGAGAACATTGTTTTTCACTTGCTAACGGAATTGTATTTTCCAACCAGAACAAGCCATTCCATATTGAAAAATACGGTGGAAATGTAAAGGAGGATGTTTAAGATCATAGGAAGAAATCGGCTCATATATACATGTCAAGTGTCTCTGATCTGATTGTACAAACACACCCATGAAAATAAGTATGACACACATAGATAAGCCTATTTTGTAACAGGAACCTTATCCGCCTGTACGTTCTCTGGTTGTTGCAACAATCAACAGCTAAGGACCTGTATCATCTTCCTGTAGAGCAGCAAATAAAGAGGCCAAAACTGTGGATGCACTGATATGTCAGATGTTTGCATATGGCTATCTGCCATTAGTCTAGGCTCTCGGCACCATCAGTGTATGATATCTTCTTGTTCTGATTTTGAGGATTTAGAGTAGACATAATCCAGTGCCTGGTTGGTGTTATAAGCTAAATTGGCAGTAGTGTATTATGGGTACTATTGTTGTTTGCAGAAGATGTGCTTATTAAGTAATACATCAAGATTATCAATCAATCAGTGATCTTATAAAGCGCAACTACTCGCCCGTAAGGGTCCCAAGGCGCTCGGGGGGTTGGGGTAAGGGGGTGATTATGGTGTTTAATGAATGTCACCGGAAGTCTTTCAAATAGTCTTTAGTTGATAGTCTCAGTTATTTGAATTGTTCATTATCTGACATGTTGTGCATGTGTGTTAACTGTAGTGAGCAGTGGTTTTGCCGAATCCCCTATATTCATCTCCTGAACTCTCTGGATTATTTTGATGAGTGTATTGAGTTCTGTTTAACATCCTTGTTCATTGTTAATGTAGAGTGTATGTGATAGGGGCTGCAATGATGCTAGTATGGTCTTATCAAACTGTATTGTTTATCTGAGCTTTGTAAGATGGTGTCTTATATGTTTTTTGTGTTTGTTTTTAGATGGTAAGTGCTGTTGTGATAATTGAATGAATGGCATTTATGAAGTGTCTATTTTGTGCTGCAGTTTTTGTATGTGCTGTTTTTTTTATGGTACGTGCTGCTTGGAACACATTGATACCCATTTAAATGGCGTATCTGTGCAGTGTTGGATTTGTGTGCTAAGGGCTACCCAATGTGTTGCGTTGCTGTTTCATTATGTGTGTTTTTTCAGTGAGAAACAAATGTTAGTACCCAACCATACGGCAAGACTGTGCTGGGTTGAATTCTTGTGTAGTGTTCAGTCTGTTGGGTCCTGCCGGAGGTTGTGTTGGAGGTAAGTGACACTAGGAGCAGCATCATACCCATTTAGATGCTTTTCTGCACTATGTTGGATACATGTGAAATGTTCTGAATAAACTTTTCTAGTAGGTGGGACAGTGCAAACATTGCAGCCAGAAAAAGAGCAACTAATGCCAATAGGGACAACCTTTTGGAGAAGACCAATAGACCAGAAACAGACAAACCAGTGTGTGTTACTACGTTTAATACGGCCTCCCACCAAATCAAACAGGTGGTGCTAAAACATTGGAGTACACTAAACTCTACTGGGATGAAGGTAGCCAAACCCCTGTTCTCCTTCAAAAGGAGCACCAACTTGAAAGATCTGCTAGTGCACACTAGACCTATCGCACCACAGCAAAGGAGAGTAGTAACACCAGGTCAATTACCTCCCCTATAAGGTCACTCACGATGCGGATCTTGCAACGTATGTCACCTGACTAACAATACCAAAACCATAGATGTTGGACTCACTTATCCATGGGAACAGAGGTCACAGACCAATTGCAATTCCGACTTTGTGATCCATCTCATCACGTGTCCCTGCCGCATGCAGTATGTGGGCATGACCACTCGCAAGGTAAAGACACGCATCATGGAGCATCGCAGTATGATAAGGTGCTTGAAGTCCAATACAAAACTTACGGCTCACTACCTAGAGAAACGCCACACGATTGATGACCTGACTTGGGCGGTAATCGAGAAACCCAATATGACCCCTTCCATTGGGGACAGGACGAGGGCTCTCCTCCTGAGGGAGCAAAAATGGGTATATCGTCTTAAAAGTCACCTGATTGGCCTTAACGATGAGATTCTGTGGCATTCCCTCAACAGATAGATACCACCCCTCTCACACAATGATTTAGGAGACATCAGGTGCAGGTCCCCTTCTGTATCAGCTTCATCTACACTTAGAGTTGAAAACGTGTGTTTGAATGGGAGAGACCAGGTTTGGGTTACACTACCCTCTGCGGTAATCAAGGGATCCCGATGTGGGTTATTTGGAGTGACCCCTCCTAGGTTATTCTGGCTAGCTTACTACCATCAATAACGTTATACGCGACTCACACCTTTAACAAAGAGAGACTTTATCTAAGGACCTTATTTAAGGGATTTACTTTCGTTAGATAAAAACAAGGGACATTCCAAACACGAGGGTAACCCTTGCCCTCCTGTTTTAGGTAAGAGGAGTGTTGCGGTTACTTTCTGCAGAATAGGCAGTTTCTTGCAGTAGTAGATTGGGGCAGCACGACCCTTTGTCTTGTATTTACAAGAATTGCAGGCAGATTTGGTCACTTCCGCGAGCCTGCTATCTTAAAGAGAGCGGTTGGGTATCCTTGACAACAGGACTCTCTGTATCCGAGGTGCAGGCCCCATGGCAATCGCCCGGTTGCCATGGCGCCTTACGGATGCGTCATCACGCAGCCCACGTCACCGGAACTATTCTGGACGTCCAATACGCTACGCAGACAAAAGCGGTATGGACTCGCTGCTCCCCCGTATACCTACACGGCGGGAGCAAGCGAGCAGCTGACGGGAGGAGCACCACCCTTGGAGTAGTAAGGAGATGGGGGCTCAGAGGGGGCACTCTATATGGGCATAGATTGCCGGTTATTGTAATGGGGCACCATAGCACTGGGGGTCAGTTGGTTCCTTCGGATGAACCTTTAAGCCGAATCACGCTTTCCAGCGACGCTGCACAAGGGCGATTTTTCTCCTATTTTCAAGCGCATGTGTCTAACATACCGTGTTGGGCGGCTGTTGTGATAAGGACAATGCATCAATTACTAGCTGAAAGCCTTATTGCTTAGGAGTTATCCGCTTCCAGTTGGTGGCAAGAGCGCTGTTTGTCACGATGTAGGACACTGCTTGCACTTACCACAGAGCTTTTAAACAGGAGCTTAAACACCGCATGTAATGTATCCTTATATTTGCAACATGTCCTAGGTAACGAGGAGGCACCTTTTTATGACGCTAGAGGTGTTTACGATCCACAGCGATAACTCCTTTTTATTAGACTATGATTCCGAGACCATTAACCACAACAATGTCTTTCTTCCCTGTGAGTTTTTTCCTCCCGTAGAGTGTGACTACAGGGGGTCTCTCCTTGCCTACCGCCATTTCTAACATGATTTAGGGTAAACTCGGTAAGTAAGGACATACCGAGCCCCCTACTATTGTATGTAGTGGATTGTATGAATTTACAGTATGGTGCAAGCGACGCTGGATTCGACGCCTACCCAGAGGGTAGTAATTACGAATGGTTAATTATTAGTGATTTACCTTACACTGAAAAACAAGAGTTCTTTTTAGGGTTAGGTACCCTTGTCTTTGGTGGAAATAGTTATCGCACAAATCATGCTTTTGTGTATATGTATACTTATACATATATATTGAGAAACATGAGGGAGACTATTCCTTCTAACTTCCTTCTCTCTTATGTCTCTTGTCCCCCTGTTCCTTTCAGTAAATCCACAACTTTTCTGGAGGAACTACCTCTGATTAAGGACTAGGGTTTCTGACACCCTCTCATCTCGAACGGAGGTTTGAGAATTACACAGATATACTGGGACCGGCAGAGTCCTGAAGAAGGCCGGCGTGACCCCAATCGAGGGGCACAGTCACACGGCCGAAACATGTCAACTACCTGGCAGTAAGGAGGGGTGTAAGGAGCACATTACATCTCCCAATCACCACCATCCTTCACGTTTTTAATACTCGCCGGAGGGTCCAGGAATAAAGTATAGGCACAGTGACACCTCCGAGCTAGTTTTAACCTACACCACACTGCACTTTCACTTCCGGCGTTCCCAGTCACTATTGAAAACATTGTTTTCTCTCTTTTGTGTTTTGTCTTCCCCCACCCTATTGCTCCACCCCAGGCGTTGGCTGCGCCGGGGTGTTTTGCAGCAGCCCTATGATGAAGCATGCCGCACACCTGTGTGAGTGAGGGCAGTATTGGGGGACACAGCACGTGCCACCACTAGACTAAGACACTTTTTTTATTATTACTCCCTACTCCTTTTGGTGTGTACAAACATTGCAGGCCCAACAGTCACAAGGAAGACAAGCACATCGCAGCCACTTGGTTTGTGAGAAAACATTGGCTAGGTGAGATGATGTGAGAGCTTGCCAGAATTGAGGCATGAGCCTCCACCAATCAAATGCCACCAGGGGGTGTTATTGATACACTTTGCAAATGCATAATTTATATGGAAGCATTTATGGCACTTTTCGCACATGTGCCAGATGGGATACCATTTTATGCTTATATAAGAGAAGAGGATAGCTAAAAAAATAGCTATGGAAGACAAGATTGTTCAGTGATGCATTAACCAGTGGGAATGCTCGTGCCTTGAAACAACATGTTCGATTCCACTCTTCTTCCTGAAACAAAATTGCAATAAATGTTTGTGCCCTACAATAAGGAAATAATCAGTTTGATTTTACCTGTCTCATAAAAACTTGGTAAATGATGACAAAAAGTAATGGGACTGGGAAATGTTATGTTATGTTATAAAGATGTATACCCCGCACAGCTACTCACAAGAGTGTACCGGCTCTAGGGCATGGCGGCACCCACAAATAAGACTTATGCTGATTGTGTGAAAAGCCAAGTCTTTAGTTTCTTTTTGAAGGCAGCAAGGTCGTGTTTTAGACGCTGGTCCCTAGCGAGCATGTTCCAATCATGCGGTCCTAGATACGAAAAAGATCTTCCGCCCCTTCTGAGGCGGCAAATGCGCGGGACTAGAGCCCGATGTTCGGAGGAAGAGCGAAAGTTGTGGGCTGGAATATAGTGGTGAATCCTTTATCTCAAATAACCCGCCCTTGATCCGTAGGGCTCTATGCATTAGAACCATGGCCTTAAAATTAATCCTTTTTCTCACTGGGAGCCAATGCAAGGCCTCCAAGTGCGAGGTCGTGTGTGATCTGGGGGGGAGGTTCAGTAGCAGCCGAGCGGCCGAGTTCTGAACCACCTTGAGTCTGCACAGAAGGTATTCTGGGAGGCCAAGATAAAGGGCTTTACCGAAGTCTAGTTTTGAGGTTATTAGCTCCTGGATTACTGTTTACCTAGCTGCTTCGGACAGAAGGGGTAGAAATGTTTTCACCATCCGAAGCATTCCAAAGCAAGCTAGTCAGAGCCTGAATCTGTGGTTGAAAGGAAAGGCACTGTCAAATTTAATCCCTAGGTTCCTTACAGAGCACTGTTGGGGTCCCTGAAGCGTGGCCCCCTTCGGCCAACATGATCTCCAGATGTTCTGGCCAGATGCCCCAAAGATCATGATCTCAGTCTCATCCGGATTGCATTTCACTTGGTTCTTAGCCAGCCACTGAAATACCTTGGAGAGGCAGTTAGTAATAGCCTCCCCATCGAGCTCCTTTCCCTTTGCACTTGAAAAAAAGAGCTGGGTGTCATCTGCATAAGAGATTACTTTCGCGCCCAGTGACTTTGGTAGTGCCGCTAATGGTGTGAGATAGACATTGAACAGGGTCGGGCTCAACGCAGAACCCTGAGGAATGCTACCTCCAGTGTGCGAGCTTTGGACAAAAATGGAGGCAGCCAGACTTCTTGGCTTCTGTTCTTGGCTCCAAAAAAGAGGAGAGCCTCTTCAGGGCTGTGTACCTAATCCCTATTGACTGAAGACGCTCGAGCAGCCTTAGATGAGGAATGGTATCATAGGCTGCCGATAGGTCCAACATAATCAGTATGGTCTTGCCTCCCCTGTCCAGGATGTCTCTGACATACTCAGCTACTTCCAGGAGTGTTGTTTCTGTGCTGAACTTTGGCCTAAAGCCTGATTGGCTGGCATGCAGAAGTTTGTTCTCCTCGAGGAATTGCAACAGCTGTCCATTGACCAATTTTTCTAAAATTTCAGAAAAAGCAGGAGGAGGGAGATCGGTCTGTAGCTGGCCCATTGTTTCGGATCAGCTGTCGTTTTTTCAGCAATGGCAGCACTTTTGCCCTTTTCCAGTGAGCTGGAACCTTGCCCGATGATAGATAAAGTTTTGCACCACGTGGTAGGACATTTTTGCAAAAACTGGATCATAGGGTGATTGAGCTGACCCCATGACCGTAAGTCCACATCCCCAGAAACTTTGGTTGTCAAGTTTTTCCGCCATCAATTCTCATCTTTAGAATGCAGTGGAGACGAGGCCTGCTTTTTCCTGCCTTCCACAAAGCTTGAAGCAATGTATTAATATAGCTTCATTTACACAAGATGAGATGTATAATTAGCTATAAAAAGCCAAGTGAGGGGAATGGCCCAAGGCATTATTAAAATGCTATTTAATTTTTACTCCCACCGTGTGGCAAACTGAGTTCCCAATCTTTTGATTTTATTTAGCGATACTCTGTGGGGAAAAACACTAGTTATGTGGTTAGGTACAAGCTTCTGCAGATCCATAAAAAAGATGGCCGTTGTTCTCCTAAAAACTATTATTGGATTAGTTTAATCCACACTTCCCGGAGGTTGTAGGGTAAAATGCTTCTTAACTGCTTAAATTAAATACTTAAATTAAATAAGTGTATTTAACATTGGCTCTTATTATCGTCCATCATAGAAAAAACACTGGCCTGCTTTTTAAAGACAATGTGGCTACCTTATTTGTTTTGAGCTTTAAAATCTATTCAAGATAGTAAGCACCTATGTTCGTATTAGATGGGTGCTCAGGGGCAAAACCATTAATGACTTTACAGTCATCAGTGGTGTCCTCCGGGGATGTATTTTGGCCCCATTCTTTATTCTTATATATATCAATCGGCTTACTACCTAGCATTATAATACTTTTGGAGCTGTGCCTGAATTGGCTAGTTCATCATTTTACAACCTTTCTTTTTTACACATAATTGCACCCTTATCTCTAGGTGGCCAACGGGTCTCATTAGTCTGAGCAGTTGCCCCAGTTTTAGTAAAGATCATGGCTTATTGAAGATAAGAAAAACACAAATGCATCAGAAATATCTCCGATGCAAATTATTTCATCACCATATTTGGATGGACAGTAGTTGTAGAGAGTTTTTTAATTTACTGTTTTGGGGATTTCACTTCAGTGACAATTGTAAATGGGAATAACCGGTTCCAAAAAGTACCCTAACTGTGACCCATCGAACCTGTGGTATAAAAGATTCTCGACTAAATTTGATGGCAGATCAGTTCTCTCACCCAATAAAATGTGTCAGTCTAAGGCAGACAGTGCTGCATTACATAGGTCAAAAATTTGGGAAATGTTAATTTTGTCATCTACGAGCAAGGCTGAAAATATCTTTACGTTGACTTTCCTGCTTTTTATGCCAATTGTTAGTCAATTTAGGGTGTGATAACATTTGCAGCTTAGCTCGTTTCTGCCCAATAAATGGTGGTTCTTACAGCCCTTATGACAAATAGATATGGGGACTATCACGTTAGCAATCTAGGTTTATAGATAATCCCCAGAGGTTCCTCTATAACATATGCACTTGCTAGCTATTGAATATATTCCTGTACGAGGCATGTTAACTTAATGAAATTGGTGGCTTAGTATGAAATCAGTGGTTTGAATTCCTGATTCTTGAATTTACACTTTTTTAATGCACAACACGTGCCCTCATCATTATGAAATTATCTTGGCCATTGCTATTGTACATGTAAATGTTATTATAATGAAAGTATTTTATGTAACATTTTAGTAAAGGACTGTTGACTCATATGTACTTTGTATTTGGCACAATATGTTTTCTATGATTTTCTTCTGATGTGTATATTATGAATGAGTAGCTTTACATGAAATAAACAGATTTGATGATATCACCAGAGGGAATCTAGAAGGCCTGTTGACAAAACGACATGTTTCAACTAGGTGTTACAGTTGGTAAAAAATGCAGAAAATATGTCTATTCTCTCTAGTTTGAAAAAGAAAGACAGATGGGTCGAGATTTGTTATATGCCACTGTACCCTTGATTACATATTCATTTTCAGCAAATTCAGAATAATAACCCTGGCAGAGGTCCAGATGATGGAACAATGCAAGAATTGTCTGCTTTTGCCCTGAGGTTGTTTGGCAATGTTCAAGCCGATTGGTAGCTTTTCCATACCATCAGAGGATTCATAATGTATCCCTTCCTTGGTGATCTAGTTATAACCACCCAGTTTCTGATTTGCCTTCTGATTAGTCTGTATTTGTTGACGGTCACTTGTACCATCTCAGAACCTGCGCATCATAGAACCACTTACAGGTTGGCCTCAAAATTGTCATTGAGATTTCTCTTTTTAGAAAAGTACAAGATAACTTTACTGGCATTGTCTTGCTGATGTATCTATAATAAGAACACTTATAAGACATTGACTAGAGCCCAGACAGTACATTTTGGCATGTTGCCATCTTCTGATTTAATTTTAATAGTTGTAGTCAAACAACACGTTGATCAGCTCTGTAGCTACATCTGTTTGTTTGTAAAACCTGGGCCATTTTATTCGCCTAAGATGGAGGCATTGGGGGTCCCTGTTGATCCACCCAAGTAATGGATGTTGTTTATTCAGTCAAGGATATCATGAGTTAAGCACTGTCCAGCCCGTTTTTAAAGACTAGACGTGATGATTTGTATTGCATCGTGTCAGTTTGCAGTGTAAATAAGCCACTCCTACAAAGGAGGAGAAATTCTTGGTTATTCTAATTTTCTCTTGCAGTGCACTGTGGATTCACCTCTACTGATGTGTATGTAGTTAGTCCTCCTTCACCTCTGATTTCCCAGAGTTTGCTACGGAGCCTACTTTACCTCGATTGTATGCATTGCCAGATGAGCACTCAAAGTTGGATGTTAATGTTTAAATGCTATAACCCTTTTGGTGTCACATGCATCTTTCATTGAAAGTCATCCAAAGAAAAGAGCCATTATTCTACACAAATGACACCACTGGCTTTAGATACTGAAATCGAGTTGGTTCTGCCCTCTTTGATGGCTGCAGTGCAAAGTAGGTATAATAAATGGGACGGGCCCTAACAAAGTCAACTGCATCCAAAAGCAATCGTACTCAGAAAACCATTAGGTTTTTTAGAAGAACCCTCACCCACCAACCTAGTTGCAGTGCAAAGTAGACTTCAAACCACTACCACTCTGATTTCACCCATTTGGGGATAAATGTAACACTTGCTTACAGCCCCTTTTCCTCTACTTCTTCCTCCATTATCCTAATTTTACACTACCATGTATTAGGAGTGGATGACCAAACAGTGATATTGAGACCCCTATAATTACTCCAAGATCAAATGCTCAACCAGGTCACTACAAGTTTCCATCAGTTGGGTAAGCTGCTTCTTTCTTCATCACCTACAGTCTTTCTGCAAAATTGGCCATTTTCCAAAATAAATCATTTTTAGGTTTGGCTTGATAGCACAGTCATCTGCATTACCCATTGTTCCCAGTGTATACAAAAAAGTGAGCTTGGGGTGCACTCACAGGAGTATTACTTTCTCCTCCTGCTCTGTTGTGTTGCTTTCCCCACCCCTGCCTTCCTTTCACTGTCCATTGTTGGTACTCCCTCCCACCTCCGCCCATCCATTGTTGCAGCCCACAACTCCCTTGTGTTAGTTTCCACCCCCCCCCCACCACTGCACATTCTTTTCAAATCCTCCTCCTCCTGCTCTGTTCTTTTTAATCCACCACATTAACTTCCGCTGTCTGTACTTTTTACCCACCCCCTGCCCTCCTCCCTTGTGTTGCTTGCCCTCCCTAACACCCCACGTTGTTTTAACAAATATTGCATCGCAATATGGCTTAATGGAATAAAAAACGCTATTTACTATTACTATTTACTTTAAACCATGTTGCACAGCAGCTCGTGCTGCTATGTAACGTGTTAAGAAAAATATGTTGATGTTTGAGTGGACATGAGCACCGCGCGGCTCTTTTCGATTTATCTTATGCTCAGTACTCCACACTATGGCATCCGCTGTCTCTTAATGTGGCCTTTACGAACAGGCGTGCAGGCATTCCCCCGGTTGGGACGCCTCACTACCACAGGCGCCTGTGTCACGTCACCGGAAGAGGCGTCATCTAAAGATAGTGCAGTGGTGGCTGGTGACATTTGAAAGTGGTGGGGCGGAAATTTTCTGTCGGAGTGCACCGTGGCGAGCGAGCGCAGCGTGTGAGCCCGAACATCTTAACAAGGGTTCGGGGTGGGGGTTCTCCCCCGAGAAAACTTTGACAAAAGAGTGGGTAAATGGTGCATTTTCAAGCAAATTTGAGAAGCAAGAAGGTTAATAAAGCAATTGTGAAAGTGCAGTTATTACATTAATAAAAGTTCGTTGTGCAGCACAAGTAACCTCCAAAGAGACATCATCTTATATACGAGAGTAGCCAAACACCAAAACAATTAACATCCATATTGTTAATCGCATTGCTCTACGTGAAACGATGAAACTGGTACAACATGCAATAGTTGTACAATGGATGTCAACACTTTAGCGCTCTCCCCTCACTTTCAGATATTATGTATGTACAGTCGTATTTGTGTAGAGAAATCCTATCTGTGTCGCAACGGACAGCTGAAACAAGCCACTACATTGTTCAAGTGACGTCGCCACCCATGGCATTTTATCAACTTCAACCACTGTTTCCAGCGCGATGCATGACTAAAAGATTATGGCCTAGCCAGGGCTGATTATTTAAAATAAACCTCCCTGAATCTTCGGTGCATTGTGGTGACAAAAATAACAATGATTAAAAATCCACATATATTTCCCAACAAGTTGTCTGCAGGCTGCCACGCGTATCGCATTAAAGGCACCTGCAGGGCAGATATTCTGAGGAGCCGTTGCTGTGTTATGATTGCAGAGAAGAGGGCGCTTGCTTGTTGTCTGCTTGCATCTTATCTGGCCATCGATCTCACCAACTGACAGCAGCCCGTGCAGGTCTGCAGTGAAAACGCCATGGCACAGGATGGTCAGCGGCCCTCACGACAAGTGGCCGCGTGTGTGAATCTGCAGCTCAGGAAAGTGGAGTTTCGCCCCACCTTATTAACACTATCCTATAATCAGAGCGCTTGAGTTGTTTGGCAAAACAGGGCCATCATTTCGAAGATCCTGGGTGGGCCGCTGTGGAGGTTAATGAGGGAACTTCGCAGCCCGAGCCAGCATTACAAAATGTACTGTGCGCCAGGTGGCCGTACACATACATATACACTGTGCCACATCACTATGCGCCTCTCCTGGACCAAGCAGTCATTCACAAGTACGCTGTGCACACATCACCCACTCTCCGCCCTATGCACCTCTCCTGCAGGTGACAGGCACTCATTCACATGTACGCTGTGCACGCATCGCGCACTGTTTGCACTATGCCCCTCTCCTGCTCGGCGCATTCATTCACGTTTACGCAGTGCACACATCACACAGTGTCTGTCCCGTGCAGCTCTTCTGCACGGGTACATGCCCTGCCCCTCAGACCACAGCATACAGGGGTCGACATGCTGCTCGACGGGTGTATTGCACATCTCCTGTAATTGAGCACTCAGTTAAATGAACACATTGGTCACATGATGCAGTGTCGACATGCGGCTCATTTGGTATACCACACCTCTCTTGCTGGAAACTCAGTCACATGTACTGTTAAGCACATCGCTGCAGGGTCGACATGCTGCTTACCTGGTGCATGACACACATGCTGCACATGGGCAGTCAGTCTTGACATCATGCAGTGTCGGCATGCTGCATAGCAGGCGTATCATGCATCTCCTAGAAACGGGCACTGATTCACATGTACAGACAGTTTGGTCATATCATTCAGGCAGGGTTACTGCGGGGGGGAGGGGGGAGGACGTTAAAATAAAAAAAACATTGAAAACTTACCTGACCGGGTCCCGCCCTCGCCGCCTCTGCGTCCTGGGCCGGGTCCCATGCCGCCTCTGCTCTGACTCCTGGACAGGAACAGGCATGCTCCCTCCCCTCCTGTAACCAATCACAACGCTGCAATGGCAGCGTTGTGATTGGTGGGGAGTCCCGGACAGCGCCCAGCTGGGCACCAGTAGGGACGCCATTTTCTCTATGTAGGCTGCATGCAGCCTACATAGAGAAAATGTAGAGTGCGCTTGACTGCTTTGGTCGGCCCCAGGGCCGACCAAGCAGTCGGGGCACTCAGAGTGGTGCAAGCCACTCCTACCCGACCCGCCCGCCCCCAACCAGGCATACCCTCCCGCCCGCCCCCAACCAGGCACACCCCTGCATTCTGCTTTCTCGCAGCGCGAGAAGCAGAAAATAAAATGGTATTTAAAATACCATTTTATTTTCTGCTTCTCGCACTGCGAGAAAGCAGTGGGGCGGCACTCCAACGCCCTAATGGAGCAGCCGCCACTGAGTGACGGGTGCTCCACTGACGATTAATCAGACCGTGGCCACTTGTCCCTCACCCCAGCACCCAACTGTAAAGTGGGAGAGGAGGCGGCCAAGTCCTTTGTCAAACGTGTGAGTAATTCGACTGGAAACATGCTTGCGGGAGTGAGGATAAGCAGCGCAATGTATATTTTCTACTTCTTTGCGCATGAAACTTTGGGACATTGTATTTTTGTGAGAGCCTTGTTAGTTCAGATTGTGACGAGCAGATATGCTTACAGTCACACTGTGGGAAAGAGGAGAAGCCATGATTAGCAAGGACCGGCGTGTATGCTTGAGTAGCCAAGTTTCCCCTGTCCCATGCACTGCTGAAGCATCCCCTTGTTCTATAGAAACAGGAGCCGGTTTTTGAGAACTGAAACCTTGCAGACTACCTGTCGCGTGCCCCCCATCTGTGCCTTAGTGTATCCACGGGTAGGCAAGTGTAATATTGAGGGGCCCGAATTCCAGTTGCAAATGTTTTCTGATTGACACAAGAGTTGGTATTTTTGGGCTTCTGCTTAATTAGGAGCAAACCCAGGTGCTCGCAGTTTCTTTTGAGACTAGTTATTGAGGCCAAATGATTATTATTTTTGGTTCTTGGCAGTTTTATATTGCAGTGTGTCATTTACCCTTTGAGCTTTAGGTGGCCCGGGTTGTCGTTCTACAATGCAGACTGAAGTCAGATTTGTTTTCAGATAATGTTTTATTAGCATTGTAATTGTATTTATTTAGCGCTTACTACACTTGGCGAGGCGTTGAAGCGCTTTACAGCGAGTAGCAAGCTATTGTATTCTGGTCTGTTTCGGTTTGGTGGTTATGTAATATTCTTTTAGTCTGAAGATGTTTGGTTCTCGTGTGTAAGGCAAAGGGCTTACAAATTACTTGTGTATCTTCTTGGTCAATTTTAGTGTCAGTTGTATTTTTATTTAATCAAAAGAATTTCTCTCGGTTTTGCACCTTCACCCATAGCCCGATACACAGACTTACAGAATATGCCGCAATCGCATCCGATAGAAAACTATAGGAACGTGTCAGCTATAATTCCCACAGCAGCAAAATTGTCATATTCTCTCTTCCTTGAGGCTTCGAGATAAAAAAAAAAGTCTTCCTTTCGACCGCCCTACGGTATATGAAGATCTTATAAATGAAAACATGCATTCAGCGTGTGCCATGTTGGGTGATTCACTTAATTGTGCCAGCAAAATACTTGACACCCCCAGTTTCGAATTACCATGAGCATAGATGCCACTGTCAGAGAACAGAGCTTGTTTGTAAAATACACACAGGGCCCGATTCACAGAACTAACTTAAGACAAAATCCTAAACTTACTACCATTTTGGTATTCACAGAAGGCACTTACTCATTTTGGTATTCACAGAAGGCACTTACTCATTTCGGTATTCACAGAAGTTAGTAGTCCTAACTTTAGGACTCCTAAATGCCTTCTGTGAATACCGAAAGTCTTAAAGTTAGGATTTTTCTCAGTTTAGGAGTAGTAGTTAGGACTCCTAACTTTAGGACTCCTAAATGCCTTCTGTGAATACCGAAAGTCTTAAAGTTAGATTTTCTCAGTTTAGAGTAGTAGTGTTAGGACTCCTAACTTTACTACTCCTAAACTGAGAAAAATCCTAACTTTAAGACTTTCGGTATTCACAGAAGGCATTTAGGAGTCCTAAAGTTAGGACTCCTAACTTCTGTGAATACCGAAATGAGTAAGTGCCTTCTGTGAATACCAAAATGAGTAAGTGCCTTCTGTGAATACCAAAATGGTAGTAAGTTTAGGATTTTGTCTTAAGTTAGTTCTGTGAATCGGGCCCACAGTTGTCAAAAGTATGTAGCAGTCTGTATAGCGTTACAAAAGCGGTATACCGATATCGTTTTATGTACTGGAGAGAGCGGAAGTATATATGAGAGGACTGTGCATTTACTTGGGAATTACATCATAACCATTTTTATGAGGGCCTCAAAACACATCGCCTCTCCCCAATTGGCTCTGACAAAGGACATTAACGCGATGACGTTCTGTGGATTCATTTAGCATTGACCTTCATCCAAGGACTGTTGACGTTGACCTCCTTACTTTAAAAAAAAAATAGAATTTGTTGCTGGTTAAGAATGTTTTAAGCTTTTGTTACCTGAAATTGAAGCAGGTTACATCATTTTTAGCTGGTACGCTAAAGCATGCAACTTAAAGTTTACTTCGTATAGTACACACTACACATCTGAGTTTGGTTTGCGGACAGTGATACATTGGCTGCCTCTAGTGAAGCCCAGCTCCTCTCTCGTCTGCTGACCACTGTGCAGAGGACAAAGTCACGTCTTGGCCGTCCCCTGGCCTCATTCACAAGGCTGATGGCCGTTTGGATGAAACCCCTCAATCGCTAGCACCGGATAGTCAAGTGCAGCAGACCATGGCCAGCCTGAGCCACTGACTTTGCACACACCCTGCCTGGGGCTGTAACTCACCCTACCTCAAACTTCCAACACACCCAATACCATTAAAACGTGGCAAAACATGCGATAACACAAACACTTCTCCAAACATCTCTTAACCTGTAGCAGACCACATACATTTGAAACAGATTCATGACATAAAAAGCATACTCCAACCTTGGAATCCCATATTATCCAAGGAAATGTGGCAGGGCACATAGCACAGAAACAAGACTAATTGTATTAAAGCTGCTACAGTCTTCTAGCACTGTACCCGCCCGCCTGCCCTCACCCTCCTGCTCCGTTGTTCCCTGCCTGCCTGCCTCTCATCATACTGCCTGTTGTTCCCTACCTGCCCCCCCTCATCCTCCACCTGCTCTGTTGCTCCACACCCGCCCGCCCTCCTCATGCTCTGTTGTTTCCCACCCGCCCTCCTCCAGCTCTGTTGTTCCCCACTCGCCTACCCTGCTCCTGCTCTGTTGTTTCCCTGTAAAATATACCTGTAAAATGGCCGACGGCTGAGGAGCTCCGGCCGGGAGCTCCCAGACCAGGGATCGCCTTTTTGGCGAAATATCCCGGAGAGAGCCCCCTCTGGGCTCCACCACCCCTGGGGATCGACAGGCTGCGACTCCGCGATTCTCTGGTTCTGCCAAGCTACCGTCTCCGTCGACCTTGGACACCGAACAGCCCCATTACAGAGCCGATGGCTGTTTGTTCTCGTCTCTCCATCGAGCGGACTCCGAGAGCGTCACCGGAGCCATAGCAAAACTCTCCCTCGTGTCGCGAGTCTACCAAATTATAACGGAGGCATAAACAAGAGATCACCTGGTTATTAGACGGCGTAACTGGGAATCAGCCGATTAAACTCCGACCTCCAAAAGTCACCGGTGCTATTACGAGTTCTCCCTCGTGGTGCATGGCGGACATCACAAACATCGGAACTGCAGCCGCCTCTCCGGTCACTCAGGGGAGAGCACACACGCCATCGGAGCCAACCGGAGACTAGCCGTTCCTCGGAAACAGTAAACCAACAAAGATTCTCCTTTTCTACTAACTTATGCTCTTGTAATCCCGATCGGGTGCTCGACCGATAATCCCAAGTGCCTGACCTTAAGATGGAGGTGCAATGCAACCTCACGAGTTGCAAATTGAAACTAAAGTACGGGTTTCAAGAACATGTATTACGCGACTAACGTGCTATTATAGCTGATGCGCCCAACATGCTAAGATCTACCGGAGCGCTTAAAACCACAACTGTTTATTAACAAAATGGAACACAGTGCCTGACCCTAAAATGGCCGCCGCTTGCTAATCAAACTGTGGCTTATCTTGATGCTTCCCGAGCAGCAGATTTTACAGATCAGAAGGGTTGAGTACACACCAACTACAACCAACCAATCCCTATTTCTGCCAGCAGCAACCTAATACGCAACCTGCCAGCAGCCGCATAGTTTTCTCCAATGACCCAACTCGCATCTGCCCTTCTACAGTGGTGGTCCTCTCTTCCAGCTCGACTGTCCCTAAAACGGCCTCCATAAGTGTGCCCTTGTCGAAAGCACTCCTACTCCCCTTGTTGGGGATGGATCCAGCTTTTATGCCCTGGAGTCTCAGAGACCCCGCTGAGAGAGTCCACAGCGCCAAGGGAGTCCCACATAGCGGAGGACTGGGAAAGATCCCCTTACCGCTGGGAGCCGTCTCTTACCCAGCCGGACGTTGGACACTGTATTTCTGCTGGGTTCCCTACCCCCTACCCCCTCCCCCACCTCTTCCCTCCTTCATCCTTCAGAGTGTGCCCGTGGCCAAAGCACTCCTCTCCCCTTGTTGGGGAGGGATCCAGCATTTTTGCCCTGGAGCCTCAGAGACCCCGCTGAGAGAGTCCACCGCGACAAGGGAATCTCACATAACGGAGGACTGGGACTGATCCATTTACCGCTGGGAGCCGTCACCTACCCAGCCGGACGTCAGACACGGTTACTTCTTCATCTCCACGCTGTGTCTCCTACTACCCTCCCCACATCTTCCCTCCTTCATTCTTTGTTCTACCTCCCCTATTCCTTTCCTCTCTCCCCGGAATTTCTCTCCCCCTGCCTGCTTTGTTTATCCTTATGGCTATGCTATGCTTTTGTAACTCATGTAAATATTGCTCCAGCAACTGATGTAAATGTGTAACTATGTTTCTGAAACGATGTTCTTCCTCATGTAAAGCGCTCTGATACCTCCGGGTTTAGCCAGCGCTATATAAAACTTTTCAAATAAATAAATAAAATACCCGCCCGCCCTCCTCCTGCTCTGTTGTTCCCCACCCGCCCGCCCTCCTCCTGCTCTGTTGTTCCCCACCCGCCCGCCCTCCTCCTGTTCCCCACCCGCCCGCCCTCCTCCTGCTCTGTTGTTCCCCACCCGCCCGCCCTCCTCCTGCTCTGTTGTTCCCCACCTGCCCGCCCTCCCTCCTCCTCCTGCTCTGTTGTTCCCCACCCGCCCGCCCTCCTCCTGCTCTGTTGTTCCCCACCCGCCCGCCCTCCTCCTGCTCTGTTGTTCCCCACCCGCCCGCACTCCTCCTGCTCTGTTGTTCCCCACCCGCCCGCCCTCCTCCTGCTCTGTTGTTCCCCACCCGCCCGCCCTCCTCCTGCTCTGTTGTTCCCCACCCGCCCGCCCTCCTCCTGCTCTGTTGTTCCCCACCCGCCCTCCTCCTGCTCTGTTGTTCCCCACCCGCCCGCCCTCCTCCTGCTCTGTTGTTCCCCACCCGCCCTCCTCCTGCTCTGTTGTTCCCCACCCGCCCTCCTCCTGCTCTGTTGTTCCCCACCCGCCCGCCCTCCTCCTGCTCTGTTGTTCCCCACCCGCCCGCCCTCCTCCTGCTCTGTTGTTCCCCACCCGCCCTCCCTCCTTCTGCTCCGCTTTTCCCCACCCGCCCTCCCTCCTCCTGCTCCGTTTTTCCCCACCCGCCCTCCCTCCTCCTGCTCCGTTTTTCCCCACCCGCCCTCCCTCCTCCTGCTCCGTTTTTCCCCACCCGCCTCCCTCCTCCTGCTCCGTTTTTCCCCACCCGCCCTCCCTCCTCCTGCTCCGCTTTTCCCCACCCGCCCTCCCTCCTCCTGCTCCGTTTTTCCCCACCCGCCCTCCCTCCTCCTGCTCCGTTTTTCCCCACCCGCCCTCCCTCCTCCTGCCCGTTTTTCCCCACCCGCCCACCCTCCTCCTGCTCCGCTTTTACCCACCCGCTCACCCTCCTCCTGCTCCGCTTTTACCCACCCGCCCACCCTCCTCCTGCTCCGTTTTTCCCCACCCGCCCACCCTCCTCCTGCTCCGCTTTTCCCCACCCGCCCACCCTCCTCCTGCCCGCTTTTCCCCACCCGCCCACCCTCCTCCTGCTCCGTTTTCCCCACCCGCCCACCCTCCTCCTGCTCCGTTTTTCCCCACCCGCCCACCCTCCTCCTGCTCCGTTTTCCCCACCCGCCCACCCTCCTCCTGCTCCGCTTTCCCCACCCGCCCACCCTCCTCCTGCTCCGTTTTTCCCCACCCGCCCACCCTCCTCCTGCTCCGCTTTTCCCCACCCGCCCACCCTCCTCCTGCCCGTTTTCCCCACCCGCCCTCCTCCTCCTGCTCCGCTTTTCCCCACCCGCCTCCCTCCTCCTGCTCCGTTTCCCCACCCGCCCTCCCTCCTCCTGCTCCGCTTTTCCCCACCCACCCACCCTCCTCCTGCTCCGTTTTTACCCACCCGCCCACCCTCCTCCTGCCCGCTTTTACCCACCCGCTCACCCTCCTCCTGCTCCGTTTTTACCCACCCGCCCACCCTCCTCCTGCTCCGCTTTTCCCCACCCGCCCACCCTCCTCCTGCTCCGTTTTTCCCCACCCGCCCACCCTCCTCCTGCTCCGCTTTTCCCCACCCGCCCACCCTCCTCCTGCCCGCTTTTCCCCACCCGCCCACCCTCCTCCTGCTCCGTTTTTCCCCACCCGCCCACCCTCCTCCTGCTCCGTTTTCCCCACCCGCCCACCCTCCTCCTGCTCCGCTTTTCCCCCACCCGCCCACCCTCCTCCTGCTCCGCTTTTCCCCCACCCGCCCACCCTCCTCCTGCTCTGTTTTTCCCCCACCCGCCCACCCTCCTCCTGCTCTGTTTTTCCCCCACCCGCCCACCCTCCTCCTGCTCCGTTTTTCACCCGCCCACCCTCCTCCTGCTCCGTTTTCACCCGCCCACCCTCCTCCTGCTCCGTTTTTCACCCGCCCACCCTCCTCCTGCTCCGTTTTTCACCCGCCCACCCTCCTCCTGCTCCGTTTTTCACCCGCCCATCCTCCTCCTGCTCCGTTTTTCCCCCACCCGCCCACCCTCCTCCTGCTCTGTTTTTAACCCCCACCCGCCCACCCTCCTCCTGCTCTGTTTTTCCCCCACCCGCCCACCCTCCTCCTGCTCTGTTTTTCCCCCACCCGCCCACCCTCCTCCTGCTCTGTTTTTCCCCCACCCGCCCACCCTCCTCCTGCTCTGTTTTTCCCCCACCCGCCCACCCTCCTCCTGCTCTGTTTTTCCCCCACCCGCCCACCCTCCTCCTGCTCTGTTTTTCCCCCACCCGCCCACCCTCCTCCTGCTCTGTTTTTCCCCACCCGCCCACCCTCCTCCTGCTCTGTTTTTCCCCACCCGCCCACCCTCCTCCTGCTCTGTTTTTCCCCACCCGCCCACCCTCCTCCTGCTCTGTTTTTCCCCACCCGCCCACCCTCCTCCTGCTCTGTTTTTCCCCACCCGCCCACCCTCCTCCTGCTCTGTTTTTCCCCACCCGCCCACCCTCCTCCTGCTCTGTTTTTCCCCACCCGCCCACCCTCCTCCTGCTCTGTTTTTCCCCACCCGCCCACCCTCCTCCTGCTCTGTTTTTCCCCACCCGCCCACCCTCCTCCTGCTCTGTTTTTCCCCACCCGCCCACCCTCCTCCTGCTCTGTTTTTCCCCACCCGCCCATCCTCCTCCTGCTCTGTTTTTCCCCACCCGCCCACCCTCCTCCTGCTCTGTTTTTCCCTCCCGCCCACCCTCCTCCTGCTCTGTTTTTCCCCACCCGCCCACCTTCCTCCTGCTCTGTTTTTCCCCACCCGCCCACCCTCCTCCTGCTCTGTTTTTCTCCACCCGCCCACCCTCCTCCTGCTCTGTTTTTCTCCACCCGCCCACCCTCCTCCTGCTCTGTTTTTCCCCACCCGCCCACCCTCCTCCTGCTCTGTTTTTCCCCACCCGCCCACCCTCCTCCTGCTCTGTTTTTCCCCACCCGCCCACCCTCCTCCTGCTCTGTTTTTCCCCACCCGCCCACCCTCCTCCTGCTCTGTTTTTCCCCACCCGCCCACCCTCCTCCTGCTCTGTTTTTCCCCACCCGCCCACCCTCCTCCTGCTCTGTTTTTCCCCACCCGCCCACCCTCCTCCTGCTCTGTTTTTCCCCACCCGCCCACCCTCCTCCTGCTCTGTTTTTCCCCACCCGCCCACCCTTCTCCTGCTCTGTTTTTCCTCCACCCGCCCACCCTCCTCCTGCTCTGTTTTTCCCCACCCGCCCACCCTCCTCCTGCTCTGTTTTTCCCCACCCGCCCACCCTCCTCCTGCTCTGTTTTTCCCCACCCGCCCACCCTCCTCCTGCTCTGTTTTTCCCCACCCGCCCACCCTCCTCCTGCTCTGTTTTTCCCCACCCGCCCACCCTCCTCCTGCTCTGTTTTTCCCCACCCGCCCACCCTCCTCCTGCTCTGTTTTTCCCCACCCGCCCACCCTCCTCCTGCTCTGTTTTTCCCCACCCGCCCACCCTCCTCCTGCTCTGTTTTTCCCCACCCGCCCACCCTCCTCCTGCTCTGTTTTTCCCCACCCGCCCACCCTCCTCCTGCTCTGTTTTTCCCCACCCGCTCACCCTCCTCCTGCTCTGTTTTTCCCCCACCCACCCACCCACCCTCCTCCTGCTCCGTTTTTCCCCCACCCACCCTCCTCCTGCTCCGTTTTTCCCCCACCCACCCTCCTCCTGGCTCCGCTTTTCCCCCACCCACCCTCCTCCTGCTCCGTTTTCCCCACCCGCCCAGCCTCCTCCTGCTCCGTTTTCCTGCTCCGTTTTCCCCTGCTCGCCCGCCCTCCTCCTGCTCTGTTTTTCCCTGCCGGCCCTCCTCCTTTTTTGCCCGCCCGCCTTCCTCCTGCTCCCTTTTTCCCCGCCCGCCCGCCCTCCTCCTGCTCCCTTTTTCCCCACCCGCCCGCCCTCCTCCTGCTCCCTTTTTCCCCACCCGCCCGCCCTCCTCCTGCTCCCTTTTTCCCCACCCGCCCGCCCTCCTCCTGCTCCCTTTGTCCCTACCCGCCCTCCTCCTGCTCCCTTTTTCCCCCCCCGCCCGCCCGCCTCCTGCTCCCTTTTTCCCCACCCGCCCGCCCGCCTCCTGCTCCCTTTTTCCGCACCCACCCGCCATCCTCCTTCTCCATTTTTCCCCACCCGCCCGCCCTCCTCCTGCTCCCTTTTTCCCCGCCCGCCCTCCTCCTGCTCCCTTTTCCCCACCCGCCCTCCTCCTGCTCCCTTTTTCCCCGCCCTCCTCCTGCTCCCTTTTTCCCCGCCCGCCCTCCTCCTGCTCCCTTTTACCCCTCCAGCCCGCCCTCCTCCTGCTCCGTTTTCCCCCGCCAGCCCTCCTCCTGCTCCGTTTTTCCCCACCCGCCTCCTGCTCTGTTTTTCCCTGCTCTTCTCCGCTTTTCCCCGCCCGCCCTCCTCCTGCTCTGTTTTTCCCTGCTCTGCTCCGTTTTTCCCCGCCCGCCCTCCTCCTGCTCCGTTTTTCCCCGCCCCCCCATCTGCTCCGTTTTTCCCCGCCCCCCTCTCCTCCTGCTCCGTTTTTCCCCACCACCCTCCACCTGCTCCGTTTTTCCCAGCACGCCCGCCCTCCTCCTGCTCCGTTTTCCCTGCCGGCCCTACTCCTGCTCCTTTTTTCCCCGCCCCCCCTCCTCCTGCTCTGTTTTTCCCCTCCTCCTGCTCTGTTTTTCCCCGCCCGCCCTCCAATGTTTTTCCCCACCCCCCCACCGTCCTCCTGCTCCGCTTTTCCCCACCCCCACCCTCCTCCTGCTCCGCTTTTCCCCACCCCCACCCTCCTCCTGCTCCGTTTTTCCCCACCCCCCACCCTCCTCCTGCTCCGTTTTCCACCCCCACCCTCCTGCCCGTTCCACCCCCCACCCTCCTCCTGCTCCGTTTTTCCCCACCCTCCTCCTGCTCCGTTTTTCCCCACCCCCCACCCTCCTCCTGCTCCGTTTTTCCCCACCCCCCCACCCTCCTCCTGCTCCGTTTTTCCCCACCCTCCTCCTGCTCCGTTTTTCCCCACCCCCACCCTCCTCACGCTCCGTTTTTCCCCACCCCCCACCTGCTCCGTTTTTCCCCACCCCCCACCTGCTCCGTTTTTCCCCACCCACCCTCCTGCTCCGTCTTTCCCCACCCGCCCACCCTCCTGCTCCGTTTTTCCCCACCCGCCCACCCTCCTCCTGCTCCGTTTTTCCCCACCCACCCGCCCACCCTCCTCCTGCTCCGTTTTTCCCCACCCGCCCACCGTCCTCCTGCTCTGTTTTTCCCCACCCGCCCACCCTCCTCCTGCTCTGTTTTTCCCCACCCGCCCACCCTCCTCCTGCTCTGTTTTTCCCCACCCGCCCACCCTCCTCCTGCTCTGTTTTTCCCCACCCGCCCACCCTCCTCCTGCTCTGTTTTTCCCCACCCGCCCACCCTCCTCCTGCTCTGTTTTTCCCCACCCGCCCACCCTCCTCCTGCTCTGTTTTTCCCCACCCGCCCACCCTCCTCCTGCCCGTTTTTCCCCACCCGCCCACCCTCCTCCTGCTCCGTTTTTCCCCACCCTCCTCCTGCTCTGTTTTTCCCCACCCGCCCACCCTCCTCCTGCTCTGTTTTTCCCCACCCGCCCACCCTCCTCCTGCTCTGTTTTTCCCCACCCGCCCACCCTCCTCCTGCTCTGTTTTTCCCCACCCGCCCACCCTCCTCCTGCTCTGTTTTTCCCCACCCGCCCACCCTCCTCCTGCTCTGTTTTTCCCCACCCGCCCACCCTCCTCCTGCTCCGTTTTTCCCCACCCGCCCACCCTCCTCCTGCTCCGTTTTTCCCCACCCGCCCACCCTCCTCCTGCTCCGTTTTTCCCCATCTGCTCTGTTTTCCCCCACCCGCCCACCCTCCTCCTGCTCCGTTTTCCCCACCCGCCCACCCTCCTCCTGCTCCGTTTCGCCCACCCTCCTCCTGCTCCGTTTTCTCCCACCCGCCCACCCTCCTCCTGCTCCGTTTTCCCCCACCCGCCCACCCTCCTCCTGCTCCGTTTTCCCCACCCGCCCACCCTCCTCCTGCTCCGTTTTCCCCACCCGCCCACCCTCCTCCTGCTCCGCTTTCCCCACCCGCCCACCCTCCTCCTGCTCCGTTTTCCCCCACCCGCCCACCCTCCTCCTGCTCCGTTTTCCCCACCCGCCCACCCTCTTCCTGCTCCGTTTTCCCCACCCGCCCACCCTCCTCCTGCTCCCTTTTCCCCCACCCGCCCACCCTCCTCCTGCTCCCTTTTCCCCCACCCGCCCACCCTCCTCCTGCTCCCTTTTCCCCACCCGCCCACCCTCCTCCTGCTCCCTTTTCCCCAGTGCTGCTCCCTTTTTCCCCACCCGCCCACCCTCCTCCTGCTCCGTTTTTCCCCACCCTCCTCCTGCTCTGTTTTTCCCCACCCTCCTCCTGCTCTGTTTTTCCCCACCCGCCCACCCTCCTCCTGCTCTGTTTTTCCCCACCCGCCCACCCTCCTCCTGCTCTGTTTTTCCCCACCCGCCCACCCTCCTCCTGCTCTGTTTTTCCCCACCCGCCCACCCTCCTCCTGCTCTGTTTTTCCCCACCCGCCCACCCTCCTGCTCTGTTTTTCCCCACCCACCCGCCCACCCTCCTCCTGCTCCGTTTTCCCCACCCGCCCACCCTCCTCCTGCTCCGTTTTTCCCCATCTGCTCTGTTTTCCCCACCCGCCCACCCTCCTCCTGCTCCGTTTTCCCCCACCCTCCTCCTGCCCGTTTTCCCCCACCCGCCCACCCTCCTCCTGCTCCGTTTCGCCCACCCGCCCACCCTCCTCCTGCTCCGTTTTCGCCCACCCTCCTCCTACTCCGTTTTCTCCCACCCGCCCACCCTCCTCCTGCTCCGTTTTCCCCCACCCGCCCACCCTCCTCCTGCTCCGTTTTCCCCACCCGCCCACCCTCCTCCTGCTCCGTTTTCCCCCACCCGCCCACCCTCCTCCTGCTCCGTTTTCCCCCACCCGCCCACCCTCGTCCTGCTCCGTTTTCCCCACCCGCCCACCCTCCTCCTGCTCCGTTTTCCCCACCCGCCCACCCTCCTCCTGCTCCGGTTTCCCCCACCCGCCCACCCTCTTCCTGCTCCGTTTCCCCCACCCGCCCACCCTCTTCCTGCTCCGTTTTCCCCACCCGCCCACCCTCCTCCTGCTCCCTTTTCCCCCACCCGCCCACCCTCCTCCTGCTCCCTTTTCCCCCACCCGCCCACCCTCCTCCTGCTCCCTTTTTCCCCCACCCGCCCACCCTCCTCCTGCTCCCTTTTTCCCCCACCCGCCCACCCTCCTCCTGCTCCCTTTTCCCCCACCCGCCCACCCTCCTCCTGCTCCCTTTTTCCCCACCCGCCCACCCTCCTCCTGCTCCCTTTTCCCCCACCCGCCCACCCTCCTCCTGCTCCCTTTTCCCCCACCCGCCCACCCTCCTCCTGCTCCTTTTTCCCCCACCCGCCCACCCTCCTCCTGCTCCCTTTTCCCCCACCCGCCCACCCTCCTCCTGCTCCCTTTTTCCCCACCCACCCGCCCACCCTCCTCCTGCTCCCTTTTTCCCCACCCACCCGCCCACCCTCCTCCTGCTCCCTTTTTCCCCGCCCGCCCACCCTCCTCCTCCCTTATTCACCGCCCGCCCTCCTCCTGCTCCCTTATTCCCCGCCCGCCCTCCTCCTGCTCCCTTATTGCCCTCCCGCCCTCCTCCCTTATTGCCTGCCCTCCCGCCCTCCTCCCTTATTGCCTGCCCTCCCGCCCTCCTCCTGCTCCCTTATTGCCCGTCCTCCCGCCCTCCTCCTGCTCCCTTTTTCCCCGCCCTTCCGCCCTCCTCCTGCTCCCTTTTTCCCCGCCCTTCCGCCCTCCTCCTGCTCCCTTTTTCCCCGCCCGCCCGCCTCCTGCTCCCTTTTTGCCCGCCCGTCCTCCCTCCTGCTCCCTTTTTCCCCGCCCGCCCTCCTCCTGCTCCCTTTTTCCCCGCCTGCCTTCCTCCTGCTCCCTTTTTCCCCGCCCGCCCTCCTCCTTCTCCGTTTATCGCTGTTTTTGCTATCTTTCCATTCCTCCTCCTTTCTCCATTTTTTCTGCCATTCTTCCTCTTGTTCAAAGTTTGATACCGAAAAATAAGTTTGAGGCCTCAAAAAAGGAGATCTGGTTCCCACCGCCTGCACAAATTAAGCATTAGTTTTACTGTTATATTATCCGCAGGACACCTTTCTTGATTCCTCGCAAATTCTTTCCTTCTGTAAGGATCTTACTGTTTACAGTTAACCTTTTGGTTTTGCTACAAATGAGAAAACGGCTGTGTTCTATAGATTTTCGACAGCCTGACGGATGCGTATAATTACTTGCCTCACAGCACTGCTTTTCTGTCAAACATGAAAGCGGTTTCTGTCCATATTATCCCCCCATGTGCCCTGTGTTGTTAATCGTATAAAACATATCTGTTGTGAATCATTACAATCTCTGTGGGGTACTTATTCCATTAAAAAAATACCACATGCCGCAATGACTTGATTATACTTGGAGGGATGAAATGATGACATGCCATGTCAAAACCATATCAGCAATAATTGTGCTGCATTTCATGACTGTTATTTCTATAGGTTTCATGATTCCTGCTGCTTGAGCTGTATGGAATCGAAGATTCCGGGAATAAACAATATTGGAAGGCCAGTCTGCAGCTCTCATTTTTTGTGATACATGTTGGACACTCTGAGAGGGAAGAATTTAAAAACAAATGACTCTTCTAACCTGTCTATGCAGACAGCTGGTACACCCTTGCAAGCCTGCTCATCTGGAGATTGTTAAATGACTTTGAAAGTGTTTAGACCCTGGCCAGGCACTCGGAGCAGGACTGTTTCTGTGATGTTATATCAAAGGAAGCAATGTCTCCTGGGAGACCTGAACTAGGCATGGCAAATGTTTTAAATGGGTGCAATCTTGAGGTTTTTTTTGTTTTGCGGGGTGCAAACTTTTATATTGATTTTCACTTGGTACAGACAGATTCGAGCCCAGAATGTGCTGTAGGAACACTAAAAGTGCAGCTGACAGACGTTTTCTCCTTAAATCGGCCTTTTCCAGCATCTTGCGTGACTTTTGAATACAAGGTATGAACTTGCCTTCAGTTGTCACGCATGCTACTGAGATGTGGCTTAACGGCCAGAGCGGCCGACTTTGAAGCTGGGGAACCAGGTTCGAGTCTGGCGGGAGGCTCAAACATCCTGCGATTCTGGGCATATCACTTAATCTCCCCCTGCCTAAAAAAAAGTAATGGGTCCGTCTGTAATGCAACTGGTGCTCATGTAAAGCACTATGATACCTTCGGGTAGAGTTCGCGCTATATAAAACTGAAAAGAAAAAAAAAAGTACATTTCATGAAATATTGTTTTATTTTACATATTGTGTTCAAAGGTTTGTGATTTCCCACACCCCAAAAGGTCAGTTTACTTTCATAGTCTTTTATATGCCGTGTCTAAATAAAAAATGTTTTTTCATGGCTAAATTTACTTTTTTAAACTCCGATCTACTTTGCCTTCCCTTCTTAGAAAATGTATAAGACCCTCAGTGAGGTGAAGTTGGAGGTGGAAACTGTAATCAAGACGGGTCGACAGATCGTACAGAAGCAGCAGACTGACAACCCGAAAGCAATGGATGAACATCTGACTGCCTTGAAACTTCTTTACAACGACCTCGGTGCACAGGTAAAAGGCATAAAGGACAGTGACAAATGTGTCCTCTTTGTGACATACATATGTAGGGCCCAATTTATGTTAATGTTTTTTTAACAATTGAGAAGTACTACTGGTGTGGAAATCTAAACATCTCCACAGAGCAGATTTCTACATTCCTTGGTAAATCTGCCACCCCACCCCCGCCACCCCACTGAGGCTGACTGATTTCAGACCCTCCTTTACATACATTTTCTTAAAATGCTAGCACCCAGATTTACTGCCTCGTTGTGGCTTGGTGACTTTATATCTCTAACATAATGCTTTAACGTTGTGAAATGTTTCCAAATGTGTTTGCAGGCTGCATTAAACCCTTTGGCCTTCAATTACATCCACAGTGCACTCAGAATAAAAGTCACAATTTTACATGAATAGCGTACAAATGGTCTTGTAAGATGCATAAGCTAGCTAGCAATAGTCCTAAAAGGTCACTACCGAGAAACCAAGCACAAGAGATTACGCTGATAAGGGCTATCATTTTACAATTCTACCAGCAAAACAATTATTTCAGAGTTTTTCTAAAATATTGTATAACTACTGTTATTGTGAAGCAGCCAAGTTCTGCTAAAATCTACTATAACAACTGCTGTATTGTACGAGTATTCATTTTCATGTCAAAATATTACCTACAATCTGCCAATTACCCCTGGTCTGTTATATGTAGAGGGTGTGTATAAGGTTTCAACCCTTCGTTACTAGTTCACATCACTTCTTTCCATTAGACATGGGACTTCCGCATCACATGTGGAAGAGCTAGAAGGCCATCCCGGGATTGTCGATTATAAAGAAAACCCAAAATGCATGAACATCTTCCATGCAGACACCACTCCCTTTGACATACTCTTTGCCCAGTCCCTGTGTGTGCGAGGAAGGCATTGGGCCATCTCCACATGGTCGTACTTAAGAGCGCTCTAGTCTGTTGTCGAAACCTTTTGAAGGAGGGATACAGTTGTGGTTATCGTCCACTGGCTTCCCGGGTTCTTCTTCCTTATTTTCTGGTGTGTTTATAGGTGCATTCAGCTGGATTCAAGGTTGCTGTCCATACCGAGGGGGTGGGGCGCGGGCCGCCAGTAATTGGTATTTCAACCATATAGGACCTGTTTGCAGTGCTTGAAGCCAGATCCCCTATATATCTACTTGCACCAGTTTAAGGCATAGTGGCTGAGGGCAGGTTGCTGTGGAAGATGGGGTGTCGTCATTGGTGTGATAGCCTCCGGACTTCCATGTTTTTGTTGATGAAGCACTAAGTCAGTAAAAGTTCCTCTTGCAATCTTCTTAGGAGACCTGTTGCTTCTGGACAACATGAAGCAGCTCTCTGAGCATGAGTGTGTCTTGTTCCAGCAGCATTTGACGGAGAGAGACCTCGAGGTGCCATCTCGATTTTATATTTGGTTCAGATTGGCAGTGCAACGGCTGAACTAAAAGGATTCGAGTGCTACATGAATGATCTTGACTATGGTGCAGTAGCGTATATCTGTTTCTAACCCTTACTCCAGTTCTGGCATATGATCTCTCTCACACACTCACACTCCTTTCCCTCCTCCTTCGATTTCTCTTCTCCTCTTTCTATCTGTCTTCCTCCTTCTCTTCCTATTTCTCTTCCTCCTCCCCTTTCCCTCTTTTGAGGAATGGATCTAGTGCTTCATTTACACCTTCAAAGTCTTCGAGTACTGCAATGAGCACCATAGTGAGTTCCACCGCCTTATTTGAATGTACACACTTCCATTCTCTATCTAACACCCCCATGAGCTGTTTTCAGCTGTGTGGCTAGGCTAGTTGTACCTTTCATTGACTTTGCATTGTCTAATTAGTTTGTGAATAAATTGGTTGCAAAAGCCCAAGCATACCAAGAGGAATTGCATATTTTTAAGGCCTTAGGCAACCAATTGTTGAATTCTTTGTCTTCTGATCAGTCTTTGCCTAGGGATAGGGTTTCTTTGGATTCATTTTTCATGGACCCTGTTGACTTCCTGAGCATTTAATAGGTGAACAATAATCCATGACATCCATTGCCTATGAGGACACATTAAACATCCATTTTTCCTATGAGCTGGCCAGTAGTCATGGACTGGGATTTTGCTACTACATTATATCTGCCTCCCCGTAGCCTTTAACCCTTTTGGGTTTCTAGCTTAAATCATGCACTGAACTTCCTTGGTAGCTCCCCAAACCCGTCATTCTGGGAAGCTCAGACTTCAGCCATGTCCACAGAATTTCCTGGGGTCTTGTTTCTGTACTTGTGTCTCTGATGGGTTGGTTTGTTAAGTTACTCTTTGCACTTCACTTTGGGAATATTCTCCAGATGAGATTGTCCCTCACAGCATCTTTCTTGATGCAGCTGTGAGCTCCTTCTGTCTAAGTAACCCCCTGTGCCAGCACCGCTGTGAAATCTCTATGTACCCATTGGGTAGGCGTAACTCTTATCACACCGGCCCATGGTGACTAGCCTCACAAAACTATATCACTTTGGTTTTGCGTCCTGTGTTAGTACTTGTAAAGAGCAAGCCAAGTGAGGGACCTATGGAGCATTGCATAAACAAGGGGTAGAGAACGATAAAAATTGTGCACATAAAAGTGATTGTTATAGGAACGGTTTGACATTGTTTGCACAGTGGCGTGAATGGTAATCCATTTTCTCTCCAGCCAGTGAGCCAGGTACGCTGTGGGTTTCATGTCAGTGTCCAGTGAGGTGCACCCTCAAAAGATACATTTTCAACCCTCTCTTGAATTGTAGGGTGACGGGACTAGTCTGATGCCCTGCTTCTACTGTTAGGGTCCTCCGATGGTGGAGCAAAATTACCTGGCTTATCCCTCAGAGCTGCTCTCAAATCCAGTTGAAGGGGTACATGAGTCCCCCAACGTACTAGTCCAGATTCCCACTTGGAGAATATCAATTAGGGAGAGTGAGTAGGTGATACCAAAATGTCAAGCACTTCCAAGCTCTGATGGACAGCATGCAGTTCGTTGGACTCCTCCCCACAGAAAAAAATCATTTTGGCTCCTTCCTCCAAGGGACCCAGACGCCTTTCATTAGAGTGTAATATGCACAGTTTCCAGCCAAACTGGCACACACCTGTGTCATCCCTGGTATTGGCCAGATAATATCAAAGCTTACATTACTCACATGCCTGCATCATGGTGATCATTTCTGAAAAGGAATCATTTTTCTTTGGACATTTTTTATGATGTGCACAGGTTTATAGAGTTCCATGAATCACTTTTGATTGCACATATATGATTCGCACAGTGAACATGTGGCACCAGCCCTCCCTTGCCTTATAATAGATGCAGGCATTCAGTTAGTTTTTCTCACTTTTCAATAGATTAACCAGCCAAGTACTTGCTTGCCCAGTGCTTTCAGTCCCCTTTCACATATTTCATGGATGTTGTCATTGTCCTAAGAAGAATTTTCCTTTTGTTTGAGGAGGCTTACCTGTTGAGGTAAGTATCTGTAGTAAATTTCCAAACAAAATCTTGGGTCGTCCCATTAGCACAATGAAAAATTGACCCTCGCCCGCTTGGATGTAGCCCTTTAAACACTTCACACGCGTGCTTTGCATTCTCCACCAGTCCTCCCAATGCTGTCATCATTCCTTCTGTCCAGTCTTTTGGATGACGTCACTTCTCTTGTCAATTTTTTACTTAGTAGGTTGTTGGAAATGTGGCAGTACTGGATGAGCTCTCGGACTCCCTCTTTAGGGCTGTTTTTAAACCTTTAGCCGCTTGGTCCGTATGCTTTGCCCCCCTCAGACTGGTTGGTCTAGTGAATGGTTTTTCGAGACCATTTGCTCGAAAGGTAGCCTTCATATCAGTCATGCAGGTTCTTGAACTTTCCCAAACTGTGATGATAGCCATTTGCCAGGAGAGCACAGGCTGCTGACTGCCAACTTTGTAAATACCTTCCTGCTTAACGATATTTTTCAAATTACAAAAGGGCTCAAAATTTTGTGTGAATTTGCAGAACAAGTTTCACTGAAGAGATCTGCTTTATAATCTAATTTCAAACTTGATTGTTTTTTTACTTTCTCTATTCATGCATGTTGTCAATGTAAAACAGTGTTTGTCCATACAGTTGCATGCGAACATCACAGTACCGTGCAGATTGTTGACCAATATGGTTCATCCCCTTTCAAGCATTATCCATGTTTCTTTCCCTGTACGAACCCATTGTTCATCCTAACTGTATTCCCCCTATTCTTTTCCCACTGTATAATCACCCACTTCCACAAATTATTTAGTTTATGTGGCAGATTGGCCATGTAATTAGGGCTACTGGTTGGTGGCGAACATTCCCCGCAGTCTAGCCCATAGTGTGTTCTCCGCCCACTCCACACCTTCCTGAATTTTCATGGACACACTCTCCCCTCATACACCAATCTCTGCCACGATGCACATATTCATACCTGTTTGCCACCTTTGTTTAATCTGGGCTTGTTGTGTTGCTCCCATTGTAGCAATTTCTCTTTTGGCTATCATAAATCCCAGTGCACAAAACAACAGCTTGGACCTTTGGAGATCAGTTTCCCTTGGCATGACCAATATGATAAAGTGAGGGGGGGGGGGGGAATGGTATGTCTCTTTCCATGATTGCCCTCAGTTCTGTAGTTATTTCTCTAGTAGTTGCTGATTGAGGGGCACTACCTGATCGTGTGCTGGACCATGCCATCAGTCGAGCTGCATCTGATAAAAGTAGGCTGTCTGTGCCCTACCCATTTTAAAAAGTCTGCTTCTGTTGTAATATATTATGTGACGAATTTATAACTGGGTTAAACTCAGTCTAGCTTTTATAGCTACTTCTCTGAGATGCATTAGGACAGCTTACCAGACTGTGCCTTCCCAGGTTTTCCTCCTACGTTTCTGTAGTGTATTGCGTGTATTATCAAAGATCTTACAGTATATCGGTGAGATGTTTTTTTAGGTATCTCTTCCCTAAGTATCATGCTCTTTTGACTATCCTGCACGTTCACCCAGTCTATATTATCTGGCGTCAAGATGTGTGTTAATTATAAATATTTATATCTTTGGTTGTGTACCAATTCATACTCTTCCTCTAATTTCGCAAACGTCTTCAGTCCCGTGCCCTCTAGTATATCCTCTGTTTAGATATGCCTATCTTTAACATCTCTTCATTTCCTCACCTCTCTCAGTATATTCCCCTTCCATAATGGAGTCTCTTTTGTTATCTTCCCTTGCCAACCTAAATATTTTATGGCCTTATGGTAACAGTCAATGCTCATTTCCAAATTTCATTGTTCAATCTTGCTGTCATTGCTCTAATAGCATCCATCTATAGCAACCCTGGCTGTATCAGTAATACATTGAGAAAATGGGATGTTTTTATTATAGAAAGGAACATTTGATGATGAAAAGGGTGCATTATTCCTAAGGTTCCTCTGAAAAGAAATCACAAAA
Source organism: Calotriton arnoldi (assembly GCA_963921515.1). Classification (NCBI taxonomy): domain Eukaryota; kingdom Metazoa; phylum Chordata; class Amphibia; order Caudata; family Salamandridae; genus Calotriton; species Calotriton arnoldi. The sequence continues at coordinate 1,872,535 of CAWUFW010000672.1, read as the reverse complement.
AAGAAAGCCACTTGTTACTTCGATTGGCTAATTTTTCCCTTTCTGCCAGCATGAAAATGAAGATTTCAGGAGCAAACAAGAGCAATGTGATGGGCCTGTTCCTTTGTTTAATGATGTATTCTGTCTTTCATAAAGCATATTGATTGGAAGTCTGAAATAAATGGGCTGAAAGAGAAAATGATTGAATATCCAACTGTAAATGATTTGTTTTGACATCCTCAACAAATATTGCTTTGATACAAATTGCATTTTAATAACACAAATTGCCTGAGCATATCCAGTAGAGAGGAAAAGCATTTTAATAAAATGCCTCACTTGAAAGGCAAAGATGAGCAGAAGCCCACGATGTAAAACAACAATAAAATATCAGTTTGCACATAGCCAGAAACTGATTAATATTCTATGTATGATTTATACTGCGGTGCCCTTGTCCCCTCGACCATGTTTCTGTCCACTCTTTTCCTGCCTTACTCGGAATTACTTATCTAGCATTCAGATGCCTTGGAGCTGGAGCACTGTCTAAAAAACCTTAACACCTACTCAGAAACCAAAGGACTGTTTCTCAGGCCTGCTCCTGGGACAATTTGTGGCTACAGGGCTGTTCTTTTGCTGGGTAAGTGTCATTCGCTTCAAGTGTCTCCTGTTCTTCAGAACTGTTGCCCTGCTTCTTGGGGGACAAGGATTTATACTTGGGTTTTGACTCCCCAAAAGGTAGGGTGATCAAGGAGACGTGGCTTACTCTGGGTTTAAAATGTGGCTAATATACGGCATAAGTAGTAACGCGTATGAAAGGTATCTGGGCAAACATCTTTGCAATTAAAGGACAATCTGTCGTAATTTAAAACTACAAAATGTAGAACAACAAAATCAAATTGGACTCAGAAGGTCTCAGCACAATCACTGGCAAAGATACGTCCCCAAATAGTTTTGTAGCACCTAGAGGTTAAAACTCTGTAGTTAATAACAGAAATACGGGGGGGGGGAGGGTCTTTAGGACAGTGCTAGTCTGAGTGAAGGTCCTGACTTCTCAACTCTTCCTGTAAGCCTTAAAATCTCAGTCCTTGTACTATGGCTTTGTTTACCGTTCTCATTCACTAGCCCTGAGGTAATAGAGTGTTGCAATAGATCAAGAATACTATGATACATCGGTCTTTTGTCTTAGTTGCTCAGTGGCCCTCAGTGCAACGAGGAGTGACCGCTTTATAGGTTTGCGCCCAGTCAGCAGAATTTGACAAAAATGTCATAAAGCACAGACATTTCGAACACCCAGAAATCCACTATCCAAAAAGATATAGAGTTTGGATCACTTGTGAAACCACAACTTTTCTTAGTTTGAGGATCCGAAAGTTCCAATGTTTTATTAAAGGGGATACTGACATGGAGCCAATGAACGCTATTCAACAAGAGACCATAGACTACTCCAACTGGTCTCTAAAGTCACAGCTGAAACAAAGGGGTTACTTTTGCTAGAAATAAAGATTACACCTGAGCTGAAGCTCCCACTGGTTGACACGTATCTGAGGAGCACATCTTTTATGGAAAGAACCCAATTGCTCCCTTGAGATGTCATCTTTTCCTCGTAGTCCTACAGATGTGGTTAACACAGTTACAGAATCGAGGTGGCCAGCCTCCACCATCAGAGCATTACTAAAGCTCCATCAGAAAGGGCAAGGTCCCTGGTACTGTGTGGCTAGAAATTAGATGATCCAGACTCCATTAAAGATGAGGGCTCGTGAGGTTAATTGGTCTGTACAGGTCCACCACAGTTGCCGCTTCTGAATGTCGCCTTCAGATTTGCTCTAAGGCTCTCTTAACTTCTCATTGGCTACCTTCCTTAAGACATCTTTCACGCTTATTTTCAGTCAGCAGGTCTCTGCTCTTTGCCCTCCTGGTCAGGGTTAATCCTTCCCTCACTTGGGAGCTAAGTAACTAATTTTCCTGGGCAGGGCATAACACCAGGTAAATCTCAAAGTGAAAGTCATCGTCCCAGCCATGGCAGGATACATCAATATTCATTGTTGCGGTCCAGGTCAGAAGTCTTCTCTGAATGAGGCATGGAAGCTCCTTCATATTTCAAAGCCAATATAAGTTATGGGCTGTCAAGGTGGGGCCTTGCTGGGAAGACAGGAAAAAGTGTTCCCCATTTGAAGATTATACCTCTGGTCTGTCAGTGCTGGGTATATGTTCCTGGACATTTCCAGGAAGGAGGAGGTGGCAGGGACGAAATAGTGACATGGATGTTTATTTGAGAGAGACGACTTAGATTGCCCAAGTGGAGTCTCCTATTTGCAGACAGCTCTTGCTCAACACAAAGGGTAAGCCACAACTGGCATTGGGATGTGGACTCAGCCCAACACACACAGACACCTCTGGTGGAAGTAAGCATTCTTCAGTCAAAACTTAAGCAGCTCTACCAACCAGCAAAAGAGTTAAGGTTGTCCGTTTCCTCTTGCCTAGATTTGAACTGTATCCAGAAACCAGGCAAGAATGAAATTAACAAAGATGTCTTTTGAAGTCATGGCTTGGGGCTGCCTCAAGGACAGAAAAACATCTTGAGCCTGAGCACAGAAACCCATTTTATGCTGGATGCAATGTGTTTGCACATAGAACATTGATCGTATCACCCAAGATCTCCATGTACTCCACCTGTAAGCACTATTAAGTGATGTACATTCATGGGGTAGTGACTGTTTACACACTTACTTGGAGGTGTGCGCCTGTCAATCAGTACCCCCAACAGTCAGTCTCCCCGTATCCTTGGGATGGAACAGTAGTCACCTTCCTCTGTGTGCTGTGATACACACTGCCAATGCTTAAACATACTGACGAGATTTTTAAAGACCCTGTGCGGGCAAGAATTATCACGCCCAGAATTGAGAAAAAGTACAAGCCAGCACCTACTGACCCCACTTACATCAGGGGTCAACTTCCATTAGACTCCCTTGTAGTCTCCAACGCTCGCAAAAGAGCAAACTCACAAACTGCAGGAGATGCCCCTCCTCCTGATAAGGAGTTGAAATTAATTGATGCCTCGGGCAAAAGAATAGCATCGCAAGCAGCCAATCATTGGCGACTTGCAAATGCACAAGCTCTCTTAGCTCGCTACGACAGAGCTCATTATGATGAGCTAGAAAAATTAATGCAATTTTTACCCGACGAGCACAAAACCAAAGCCAATGACCTAATTCAGGAGGGGAAATTAATTACCAATACTTCTATTAGGTGCGCCTTAGACGCAGCAGACACAGCAGCCCGCGCAGTCAACACAAGTGTGTTGCTACGCAGCATGCTTGGCTCAGAATTTCGGGGTTCAAACCCGAGGTCCAAGCCTCTATTCTGAACCAACCCTTTGATAAAGAGCACCTATTCAGCCCTACAGTGGACACTTCTTTAGAGAAGATGAAAAAAGATACCGAGGTCGCAAAATCCATGGGGGCTTTGCAACTCCCTTCCAATCGGGCATCCTTTCGTTGCTCCTTTTACAGGGGTGGCTCCAAAAACACTTCATCAGAGAATCCCTCCTCCTCTTACAAGGGCAATAATCAATCGCCCTCATCAAGAGGTTACTTTAGAGGAGGATTTAGAGGGAACAACGGCAAGGGAAGAGGCAGAGGCAACTCAACACGCACTTCCCCTGCAAACACCAAACAGTGACTTCCTTCCTCTACCCCCAATTATTCCACTCCTGTCGGGGGACGTCTCTCCCAATTTCTACCCATCTGGAATACAATCACCTCAGACAGATGGATTTTACAAATGATCCAATATGGTTATTGCCTGGAACTTACAGACATTCCCCCCAAACATTCCTCCAAGATCACACGCAATGTCACCAGAATATCTCAACCTTCTCAATCAAAAAGTTCTCTCTCTGTTACAAAAAGGAGCTATAGAACCAGTCCCATTACAATATCAAGGGGCAGGTGTATACTCCCTATACTTCCTAATTCCCAAAAAAGACGGCTCTCTCAGACCTATACTGGACCTCCGAGACCTGAATCTATACATCCAATCGGATTACTTTCATATGGTGACACTCCAAAAAGTACTCCGCTCCTTCAGCAAGGCGACTTTCTGTCAACTTTAGATTTAAAGGACGCCTACTTCCACATCCCGATACTCCCCGCTCACCGCAAATACCACAGGTTTGTGGTAGGGGGGCAACATTACCAATTCAAAGTACTCCCATTCGGAGTCACTACTGCTCCCAGGGTTTTCACCAAATGCCTGGCAGTAGTCGCAGCTCATCTACGAAGACAACACATTCACGTCTTCCCATACTTAGATGCCTGGCTCATAAAAGCAAGCTTGCAAACAAAATGTCTACGACATACTCACAAAACAGTGCAGCTGCTCCACGATCTTGGATTCTCAGTGAATCTGTCCAAGTCCCATCTCCAACCCTCCAACACGCAAACGTACTTAGGAGCCACTATAGATACACAAAAAGCTCTGGCCTATCCCAATCCAGCATCCCAATCCAGCCAGAATCTGCAACATTCAAACACTACTTTCCCAGTTCCAGCCTCAACACTCATTGCCAGCTCGAGTGTTCATGCAGTTCCTAGGAATGATGGCGTCTTGCATCCTAATAGTCCCCTATGCAAGTCTTCAAATTCGTCCCCTTCAGGAATGCTTAGCACGTCAGTGGAATCAGTCTCAGGGTCAGTTATCAGATCTAGTGTTGGTGGACGGCCGCACTCATCGCTCTCTGCAGTGGTGGAATCCACAAAACCTTTTCAAAGGGCGGCCCTTTATCGACACGATTCCACAGACAGTTAACAGCAGACGCATCGCTCACTGGTTGGGGAGCTCATCTCCTAACCCAAACAATTCAGGGCATGTGGATCCTGCATCAAAAACAGCTTCACATAAATCATCTAGAGCTTCTAGCAATATTTCTAGCACTCAAAGCCTTTCAAATTCACCTGGTAAGCAAAGCTGTCCTGATACGCACAGACAACATGATAGCAATGTATTACATACAGAAACAGGGGGGACACACTCTCTCCAACTGTCACAATTAGCACAGACCATCTGGAGGTGGGCCATACGTCACAAAATATATCTCCTCACAGAACACCTTTCAGGAGTAGACAATCAAGTTGCGGATCTGCTCAGCAGACAGAGACAACAGATCCACGAGTGGGAACTCCACCCTCGAGTTCTCCTCCCGTTCTTTCAGATGTGGGGCTTCCCAGACTTAGATCTGTTCGCCACACCCCAAAACGCAAAATGCCCAAGCTTCGCCTCCAGGTATTCACACCCATTGTCCAGAGGCAATGCACTATGGATGAATTGGTCACGGATATTTGCCTATGCTTTTCTGCCTCTCCCACTCATTCCACTAGTGGTTCGGAAGCTCAGGCAGGCGTCCCTGACACTAATCCTAGTTGCTCCTATATGGCCCCGTCAACCGTGGTTCACCACCCTGTTGGAGCTCTCAGTAGTTCATCACCAAAAACTACATCTTACACCCAATCTCCTCACGCAGAGCCATAGAGCGATAAGACATCCAGATCCCGGGAGAGATAAGCCATCCAGATCCCAGTCATCTCAACCTTGCGATCTGGCACCTGAAGTCATAGAGTTTGGCTACCTCAATCTTCCGCCAGACTGCATGAACATTATCAAAGATGCTAGACGTCCTACTACAAGGGCTTGCTAGGCAGCAAAGTGGAAGTGGTTTGTTATTTATAGTAATAACAATCAAATCAACCCGCTTGATGCTTCCGTTCAAAACATCATCTGCTATTTACTGCATCTACAGCGTTCAAATTTAGTGTACACATCCATACGCTTACATCTTGCTGCAATAGCCGCATACCTTCAAAATAGACAACATCTGTCTCTCTTCAGAGTGCCTGTTATTAAGGCATTTATGGAAGGACTCAAGAGTCATTCCCCCAAGACTTCCACCTGCCCCAGTGTGGAATCTCAATTATGTCCTCACCAGACTGATGGGTCCACCCTTTGAGCCATTGCACAAATGTGAGCTGCAATTTCTCACTTGGAAAGTCGCTTTCCTCATAGCTATTACATTACTGAGGAGAGTAGGTGAGCTTCAGGCACTAACCATACAGGAACCTTTTTTACAAGTACACCAAAACAAAGTGGTTCTTTGGACTAAACCTAATTTTTTACCCAAGGTGATTTCTGCCTTCCATTTCAACCAATCTGTTGAGTTGGCTGTGTTCTTCCCTCAACCAGATTCTGTGGCAGAACATGCTCTACATACCTTAGACGTTAAAAGAGCATTACTCTATTACATAGAAAGGACAAAACCTTTCCGTAAAACTAAACAACTCTTTGTGGCTTTTGCTCCACCTCTTCAAGGCAATCTATCTCAAATTCAGGTATTGCACGGTGGATAGTCAAATGCATTCAGACATGCTATGCAAAAGCAAAACGAACATTAACAATGCCCCCTAGAGCGCACTCCACTCGCAAACTAGGGGCTTCTATGGCATTCTTAGAAAACATCCACATAGATGACATACGCAAAGCCGCAACATGTTATACACCTCACACATTCACAAAACACTATTGTGTTGTCGTATAGTTCCTATATTACCCATACAGGATCTGCGCGTTTGGATAACATAAACTGTGGGTTTGGTGGCAGACTGACTCTGAGCGCCCCCTCTGAAAATGTTAGCCTGTTTGCGTTAGCTAGCTCACAGTGCCAATAGTGTCTCCTCTTATCGGGGAGAGAATAGTTTCTGGCAACCTGAGAACATGACAACCCTGATCCCTCAGGATCGTGGAAACAATGTACTAATTTTCGCTCAGTCACTCGTGCTTACTTATCTTGTCTCAGACATACACAGAATAAACAGCCTGGGCGTTTCAATAAGGGTTTATTGAACAGTCGTTATTCTTGTGTAGAATATATGAGCTGCAACAACCATTAGACAGTAGCAGAGATATATGATTAGCAGTACAGTGAATATAAATGGATAGTACAGTTCTACCATTTTGCAATAAGCATGAATAAATACATGAATATAAAATGCATGATAAAAGAAAGCGCGTACTCCTACGATGCCTGCCTAGATGTACCTAAGTGTACCTAGCATGTGAGTAGGTGTGAAGCCAAGAATCCCTCTAAGGTTTAGTCGAACCCCATTACCTGAAATGTGAGAATGTAGGAGCCCTTCTTGGTCTTGAGTTGGACACCCCACAAGGGATGTTCAGACCACTGTCAGCTGGAGCGTCTGCATGCAGGAGCCTCAGCGTCTCTGGTCAGTGTGTCGGCCTGGAAGTCTAGGTTCCCTCTAACTAACACTAGCAAGAGGTGCTATATTTGTACAGAAAGTATCTAGGGCTCCTTTGTCCCTTGTTGCTTGTATTAGCCATTGTTGGATTTGAGGATGACATATGGGATGAACCGTGTACGTAGATATGGGGAGGAAGGTGGTGTAGCCCCAGCCTAGTTTCTAAGAACCCTTATGAATATTCAACCATACTGTGTGAGTCTATTGATGGAGTTATAGGACTCTATTGTTTAGGAGAAACCCTCCTTCTGCACCCAGGACTAGAACTAGGTAAAGGTTCAATCCTAAAAGGCTTGTTACAGTGTAGTGTAGGGGAGGTAATGTAGGTGAAGGGGTATGATGTTACCCAGGCCTATATTAGGGTACCTATATGGAACATAACACCCACTCCTCTTCCGAACAGTCAACAATGATAAAAATGCTGGCGGACCATTTCCGCTATTAGGTAGTAGCGCATTAAAACCATTAAAACCATCACAGAGTGTTGTAAAAACATTGTCTTAAAATCAGTTTTAAAAACAACCTCAGGAGGAGAGAGAATTTTTTTTTTTTTGAAAAAGCATTTCTTGGAATTGCTACTTAAGCCAAAGTCCTAATCGAGTTCGTTTATATAAGTCGAACCACTATAAGCGTCAGGAGGCCATGCTTTTCAGCGAAAGTGTCAATTTAAAGGAAATGATCCAAGTTTACTTGAGGTTTTGAAAAAAACCAAACTGAATTCTTTTCCCTGCACACGACGGGCCACTTTTAGATTAAATGTCCTGGCTGGGAGACGCAACATCGTCGTTGCTTGCTGCTGCAGGGGACGGTCCTTGTAACACCTCGCAAAGTACGTCAATGGAGCACAGATGATATTCAGTACTGCCAATAGCTGGTGTAGAGGCTGCCGGTGCTGTAGTCGATATCTCTGTGCTTGTGGTGGAGCTGATGCTCAACCCAGTTGTAAAAGGCACCTGCGGATTCTCGAGGAATGCAGCCATCAAGATGCGAATACGCTGGGGACATTGCCCAACATGGGCCCTCAGGGGTTCCAGCCGGGTATTCAAGTCCGCAGGCGTGTCCGTTGCAAGTGTCAGACAGAGGTCCAACCCGCATTCTTCACTGCAAAACAGGCATCGAAGAACAGGTAAGATGCAGTCCATCCAGACTGGTCTAAACGATAGGAACCAATAGGCGCTTAGTTCCCTTAGGCGAGGTGTGCCCAGATGATGTACCATGCGTTCACGGTCTTTACGCTCCAGGAGCGCTTTTGCCATCTCGTTGGTGATTGGGCCATCCATTGCGGAGCAAAAAAATGACAATCAGGATTCCTGCGATAGAAAGCAGGATCAGCGGAAGACCTCCAAAAAGGCTTCCCAGTACGGAGTGTATGAAATTCGGGATAACTCAGAGGATTGTCTGAAAGGTGCTTAGAAATCCTGACCCTATGTTCTTAAATTGGTGTAAAATACCACTCGTATCAGACATATTGAAGATACGACCCACCCTTTCTGCGAAATGAATGGGGCAGTTTGTACATATAAGCGCCTGTATCTCGGTCGAGGTCCTTGCAATACGAAGATCAAAGGTCTCTCGAGTGGAGGTTAAGGGTACGGCTTGCTGCAAAAGCATGGCTTTCAGTCTGCTCAAAGTATCAAATTGTATAAAGGAAACATTCAACGAAGGCCATGACGGCGCCTCCCTGACTGTACTTGTTGGGGGAAACAATACTTGCATACAGCAAGTAACCCTGGAGTTCACAGTGACCAGATAGGCAGTTCCCGGAAGCATACCACAGCAACCCTGATCGTTCAGCATCAAGTAACTCCCATTCGAGAGCAGCTCGAATACCGGTTTAATCACGGCAGCTGGAGTCCCTTTCATGTGGCAGGACAAGTTTGCTACCGACCCATTACAAGCCCTGTGCAATGAAATGTCCTGGCATATGAGAGAACCGCTTAGAGCGTTCTTGCAGTTTGTACCGCTTAGAAACACTTCTCAGTCCCCACTCTGGCATCGAAATCTGTATGGTAACCCCCAAGATTCCTTAATGTATTCCTTACCCATTTTTTCATATTTGCTCGCCTGCCTTTGCTCAAAGCAATATTGAAACTGGAAAGTAGTGACCGGTAGAGTGAGGTGGCCATGGATAAGCCATTCCGTAGACGGAGATTTCGCTATCGTGAATGCTAACCTGTCCAGTTTTTCAATACGCAGCGTTGTATACTTTGCTCCCCTTTGTGCCATTTCCATCTGTTTATCTGTTAGATTATATTCAGAAAACAGAGACGTACTGTTGATAAAACGCCAAAGCACATAGCCTGCACGCAAAGATTGCAGCGTCCAGCTCAATAACATAACAGAACGTAACTGAGATTGCCCGTGTTGTAATATGGCTAAATCCTGTTCCAGTATGTCTATCGCAGAAGATACAATGTTGCCTAAGGAATATATCCTGGAGGTCAAAGTTGTTAACCCATTGTCTACCACAGCTAACGCTTTCTCCAAGTTAATACGGTCTATTTCCCGTATTCTTTCTGCGGCCTCTTGTTGGGATATTTTCCAATTTTCATTATAGGCAGCATAAATGCCGGCATATATGAAACGCTTTTGACGGGGTTTCTTGGGACCTTGTAAAAAATCCCTAAGAACCATGTCTTTTGAGAGTAAGGATAAGTGCTGTTTCACTTCTGAGAGTGTTGAGGTTTCTAGCCAATCAAGGCACAACTTCCCAACACTGTAGGATGTCACTACCCCTGGATGTTCTCTTTGTACATAATGTGGGTCTGGCCTGTGGATAATAAACCCTTCGGTTATACCCCAGAATCCTTTCTGACATGTGTTCGTGTCTAAGGGCCAAACCACCCATTTCTTCCAATTAGGGTCTGATCTATTGTACTGTAAAATGTCACCTACTGTTGCCCCTTCTTTTGAAGTCGAATTTTGCCACCCCTCCATCTGCGATGGTGTCGGAAACCGAGGTGTGTTCAGGTCCTTGTTCTTGGCTAGTCCAAGACGGGATGTCTGTTGCACAGTGTCATTTAGAAATATCATCTGCTGTGGAATGAGGCATGCTCTAAATAGCGCTTCTCTTCCCTGGACTTGCCAGTCCCTAGAAATCCAGACTGATTTTAAGTCAATTGAGTCCTTCCATAGGTCAAAACCCTGTTCAGACAATTGGGCAATAAAGGAAGCAGAGTATATCTGTTTGGTGTTAGTCAGCATAATTTTCAGTGCCGATGTCGGTGTAACCTTGTAATAAAATGACGTCGGGTCAGTGGTGTTAAAACCTGAAAAATATGAAAATTTCTGTGCAAATGTATGCGAACTACCTTTAGGTGGTGTAGGGCAATGTTCCCACTGGTAGTACTCAAAAACATTTCTAGGCGAAATAGATTTGTGTAGGAAATGATGACCATAATGTTGGTAACAGTACAAGGTGTCATAGTCTGAATTACCTTCTAACATTTCAGTGTTCAGAAATGCAGCAGTTTTTTCTAAATCAGACAACATGTTATTAACAGTTTCAGAGTCCCAATCATCATAAAATGTACTGGAGGTAATGATATCACTTAATGAAATTTTAAATACATGTGCAATTTTTAAAAGTTCAGTTGGACCGAATATTTCAAAATCAACTTTGTCCCAGACTATACCGTCCGGTATAGGAACTGCTGTGATGTTCACTGTTGATAAGTCTCTTTGTTCACAATGTGAAGATTGATGTTGTTTTAAAATCAAATTAACTTTTTGGGCTGTGGAGCTTTGTTGAAGGTATCGTCCACTAATAAGCATGCTAAAAGTTATAACTAAGCCTAGCCAGAAAAGAAAAAATAGAATCCCAGTAATTACCCAGAGTTCTAACCAAGGTGATACCAGGTAAGTCTTTTTAAGAAAGTTTAGAAAGTCTTTAGCTTGCTGCTTGCGTGAATTTTTGGCTGGCGTCGTTTTCGGTTCACTTGGATCCAAGGAAAACGTATCAAAGTTCATGAAGTAGCCAGAGGCACTTCGATTGTAGGAATTGCATCGGGAATTGTTGAAATCGCATTTTGCTCTCGTCGAGGCATGTTGACGTAGACGTCTGTATTTGGTCTGATTGCAACTTGAGTGTTGTTTTGAGTTTCATTTTGTAGATGAACTTCGGGTTCAAGGGGAACGAGTTCCATAGCATTGTTGCATAGTCCTTCATGCCACACAGGAGGCTCTTCAAACGTGATGAGTCTTTCTGTTTGAACTTCTTGGATTGTAGCTAGAGGAGGGCATCTGCTACTGTGGAGTCCACGAGGCCTACTGTTTAGTATCGGCCACATAGTGTGGTTTGATTAAGTCGATTGAGACAAATCTTTTCTCCTTTTTTCCGGCAAGAGGCGGCATAAGTACAGTTCTTGTTCCTTGAACTGCTAGGACAGGTACAGGCTTTCTGTATGATGGTCCAAATTCTTTTTTGTCCGCTATTTTCTCTCTGACCAGATCCCCGACTTTTGGGATCCAGACAGGTCTTGCCGTGTTTGCCTTGACTTCCTCAGTGGCGGTCTGTTTCTGGACAACGTTGCTTTGTTGTGTCCTGGATTCATTTAGATCCTGAAAAACAGCCAAACGATCATGGATATCAAATGGTTTCTCATCCGCCACTGTGCCTTCACAATCAAGATCAGGTACCCACATTCTCGTCCCAAATAGGACCTCATATGGAGTGACACACCCTAGAGAATTTCTTGGCTGGTTATTGAGTGCTCTTTGTACCCCATATAGATGGTCGACCCAACTACCGCCCTTGCCTAATACCCCAGCTGTTAAAGATTGCTTCAAGTCCCGGTTTTTCCTCTCCACAACCGAATTTCCCTCAGGATGGTACGGAGAGGAGTACTGCAATGCCACGCCCATACCTTCCATGGCCTCTTTGTAAGCCCGAGAGCTAAACGCCCGGCCATGGTCAGAATGTAACGTGCCAACTGCTTATGTCCCGATAAAGACTCGCACATTTTTTATAACAGTTCGAGCGTCAGCCGAGCGCTGAGGCCAAACCCATAGGAATCTTGAGTAGGAATCCACTGCAACCAAGATATACTTGTAAGCCCCATCAGATTGTAAGGGGCCGCAGTGGTCCAGATACACACATGCAAGAGGTTTGTCTAATTTTAATAGTGGTGTCTGCGCCGGGCGTTTTATGGTGGAGCCCTTCATCTGCTGGCAGATGTCACATTTCAAGACATAGTCTTTAGTTTGTTTTGTTAGACCTGGCCACCAATAGCGTTGTTTCAGTAGCGAAATTGTCGCTGTAACGCCTGTATGCACAGAGCCCAAACCCTCGTGTGCTGCTAGTATTAAACCTTGCCTACGATCCATATTTGGTATTACTCTGTCCCCCACTCCAGGAATTTGAGCATATGGAATGTTGTTTGCATCTAACTTGTAGGAGTACTTGAGTGGAAATTTCTTTGGTACTGCCGAGCTGCCTTTGCGCGAAGCATTGACAGTGACCATAATCTCACCGTCTGTCCTCGTTTTTGAACGAGTGATTGCAGCTACGGAAGCCGTGCGTATAGCCCCCTGTGCGGCTTCATCAGCCAATGAATTCCCTTCAACGAAAATGCCATCACGCTGATGACTCAGTGTATGTATCACGTGAGCCCTCGGTATTCGTTCTTCAACTCAACTTTCTGTTCCCATAGCATTTTATGCTTAATTGTGCCACCTTTTGCATCTTAAATCCGTTTTGTTCCCAATGATATAAATATTCATTGTATGACTGCACACAGTAAAAGGAATCACACACAATTAGTGTGGGGAATTCGTGATCCGTATTTACAAGTGCCAGTATCAGTGCTTTTAATTCTGCCAACTGAGCCGTGCAGTCTCCTAGAGATTGCGTTTTGGTGCAACTCGGATGGAATTTTCCATCCCGCATGTGACCTTTAACGATAGCACATGCCGCGCTGTATTGTTGCTTACTCCCTATGGCCCGTTGAGCAGATTCGTCAGTGTAAATAATATATTCATACTGATCTAGAGGCAAAATTTCATTTGGTAGAGGATATTCTTGTTCGTATTGCAGAAATGCTTGTGTTTTTAAATTTGGATCAAATCTGTATTCAACATCCGTTGCAGTAAGAGAATTAGCCCATTGTATCCATCTTGGATGTAAGGCTTTTGCGTTTGGAATGCTTGCCTTTGTAACAGCTTCTAAAGCTGGTACTGGGGTTACGACAATTATGCGTTACCCCTGAGCCAGTGCTCTTTCTTTTGCTACAGCGGTCTGAACTGCTGTCAGGATTTTTTCTGTTGAAGTGAAACGCATTTCTGCGCTTGTGTACAGGTGTGATTTGTATGCGATTGGTACTGTTTCTCCTTCATTGAAGATTAAGTAAGTGTACCCGCATTGACCCGCTATTATTCGGATCACTAAGTTGCGTACGCCGCCACGCCTGGCTGAGGACAACTGGCTTCTCGGGGGATGTCTAAAACACTTTGATGGACATGTCCTTTGATGGCATTCGCCTCTTTGGCAACAAGGCAGACAGTGCTTTGGAGAGATTTAAGGACTCACGGGCTACGGCCAAGTCCTTGGGCCTTTCGGCCACACGGCCTCCTCAGCCTTCTGCCTTTCGCTCCTTTCGTGCTGGCGGAAGGGGCAACCCACCACATTCGCAACAGAGCCACAGGCCGGCGCAACAGTGCACGCGCAGCTGTGGAAGTGGGTACCGCCGCGGCGGTTCAGGGGGCCAGCGGACGGGTGAGTCCACCACCACTGCCTCCAAACCTTCCTAGTCCGACCTTTCAGGCCCACCAAACGCCAGTGGGTGGCAGGCTTCGCCATCACCTCCCCCACTGGCGCACCATCACGTCGGACAGGTGGGTTTTACAGATAGTCCGAAGGGGCTACTCCCTCCCCTTCGAGACTACCCCTCCAGCCATGCCACCTCAATACCACCGCATGTCGGGGGATCACTTGGCACTTCTCCAGCAGGAAGTTGTGGCCCTCTTGGCCAAGGGGGCCATAGAGCGTGTTCCAACGCCAGAAGTAGGTCGTGGTTGTTATTCCCACTACTTTCTGATTCCAAAGAAGGACAAGGGCCTGCGTCCTATCTTGGACCTTCGGAATGTCAATCTCTTCCTCCGGAAGGAGAAGTTCAAGATGCTCACACTTGCTCAGGTCTTGTCTGCCCTAGACCCACAAGACTGGATGGTAGCGTTGGACTTGCAGGACGCATGCTTTCATATCCCCTTCCTGCCGGCCCACCTGCATTACCTGCGGTTCACGGTAGGCCACGAGCATTTTCAGTTCACCGTGCTTCCTTTCGGCCTTACCAGCGCCCCTCGGGTGTTCACGAAAGTGATGGCGGTGGTCGCAGCTCATCTGCGCAGATCTGGGGTTTCAGTCTTCCCCTATCTCGACGACTGGTTGTTGAAGGCGGGCTCGCCCCAGGCAGTCGTCTTCCACCTCCAGACTACGGCCGACCTCCTGCATTTGCTGGGGTTCTCCATCAACGTGCCGAAGTCGCACCTGATTCCCTCTCAGAAGCTCCTCTTCATCGGAGCAGTTCTGGACACAGCGCAATTTCGGGTCTATCCTCCCGAACAGCGAGTCCGGGATATTCGGGCTATGATTCCAATCTTTCAGCCCTTATCCTGGGTTTCGGTCAGGATGACCTTGAGACTGCTGGGCCTCATGGCCTCCTGCATCCTGCTGATCAATCATGCCAGATGGCATATGCGGGCTCTGCAGTGTGACCTGAAGTTCCAGTGGGCGCATCATCAGTGGAATCTGTCCGACTACGTCCAGATCTCGGAGGGCACTGCAAAACAGTTGCAGTGGTGGCTCGCGAACCAGCATTGGGTCAGCGGCAGATCCCTCTCCCTTCCCCAACCGGAGCACACAGTGGTGACGGACGTGTCCCTCCTGGGATGGGGCGGCCACATGGGAGAGGCGGAGATCAGAGGCCTCTGGTCTCCGGCGGAGTCCAAGCTCCATATCAACATTCTGGAGCTCCGGGCGATCCTACTTGCACTCAAAGCATTCCTTCCCTCTGTCAAGGGGAGAGTAGTGCAGGTGTTCACAGACAACACCACCGCCATGTGGTACTGCAACAAACAGGGCGGGGTGAGGTCATGGACCCTATGTCGGGAGGCTCTGCGCCTCTGGACATGGCTGGAACATCAGGGCATTTCCCTGGTGGTTCAACACCTGGCAGGTTCACTGAACGCCAGGACGGACGAACTCAGCCGCAGGTGCATGATGGATCACGAATGGCGTCTTCACTCGGACGTGGCGCAAGGTCTCTTTCAACAGTGGGGAGAGCCTTGGTTAGATCTATTCACCAATGAAGAGAACGCGCAATGTCAGCAGTTCTGCGCGTTGGAATTTCCAAGGTGGCACTCGCTCGGCGACGCTTTTCGTCGCGAGTGGAGTTGCGGTCTATTGTACGCCTTTCCGCCTATCCCACTTCTACCCAGAGTGCTGAAGAAGATCAGACACGACCGGGCCCAAGTCATTCTTGTGGCTCCGGATTGGGCTCGAAGAGTTTGGTATCCCGAGCTACTCAGTATGAGCGTGGATCCCCCGATCCGACTGCCTCTTCGGGAGGATCTTCTGTCGCAGCAGCAGTGGATGGTCCTCCACCCGAACCTGTCCAGCCTCCACCTCCTTGCATGGATATTGAGCGGTGACAGTTGATTCCATTTCACTTGCCTCCCGGAGTCTGTGATGTCATTCTGGCAGCCAGGCGTCCCTCCACTAAATAGGTATACGCCTGCAGGTGGAACAAATTTGTGGCATGGTGCACAGCAAAGGCTGTGGATCCACTTTCTGCCCCTCTTTCTGAGGTCCTACTGTTCCTTCTTTCTTTAGCCCAGCAGGGCTCTGCTCTGGGCACTATCAAGGGCTATCTTTCTGCAATTTCAGCCTTTCTCAGGCTACCTGATCAGCTCTCCCTTTTCAAGTCCCCTGTTGTAAATAGATTTCTCAAAGACATTACTCACCTTTTCCCTCCTATTCCGTTTGTGATGCCACAGTGGGACTTGAATCTGGTTCTTACTTATTTGATGTGCGCTCCCTTTGAGCCGCTTCACAACTGTTCTCTTAGTTTATTAACCTTGAAGACTGCTTTCCTGGTTGCCATCACCTCCGCTAGGCGCGTGAGTGAGCTCCAGGCTCATTCATGTAAACCTCCTTTTCTGTCTGTTCATCCGGACAAGGTTGTGCTACGCACACGTCCATCCTTTTTGCCAAAGGTTGTTACTGCCTTCCATATCGGGCAAACTATCACCTTGCCCACTTTCTTTCCGCCTCCGCACCCTTCCAGAGAGGAAGAGAGGCTCCACCGTCTGGACCCAAAACTTGCAATCTCATTTTATCTCAACCGCACACAACAGTTCCGGGTGGATGACCAGCTCTTTGTTGGCTACGTAGGCGCCAAGAAAGGCAGGGCTGTACACAAGAGGACTATCTCTACCAGGGCAACAGCAGCTACTACTGCATTGGGACGTGGTGTCCCCCTGCAAGACATTTGTCAGGCAGCCACGTGGGCCTCGCTGCACACTTTTACTAGGCATTATTGCCTTGACAGCCAAGTCTGGAGAGACGGCTTCTTTGGCCGTTCTGTTCTCCGTGACTTTCTGGTGTGATCTTGGTTCGCAGACCCACCACCGGGGTTGGTATTGCTGGGGTATCTATTCTAAGGTAAGGAATCTATCACTACATGTTTCTTTCAGATGAACAAGTTACTTACCTTCGGTAACGATATATCTGTAAGAAACATTAGTAGTGATAGATTCCTTACCGCCCCACCCATCCTCCCCGTTCTGCGAACTGATTTCTAGGGTTAAGGTCATTACCTTTTAGGGCCCTAGGTTCAATGCACCAGTGGTCAGTATCTTGCATGGCTCTGCGTTCCTGGCGAGGAATGTTGTGTACAGAACCGACGACAGCGCGCGAGGGTGAAATCTAAGTAGCTGCCGCAACATCATCCCGGCGATCACAACGCCTACATAGGACGCGGAGCCGCACAACGCCACCTTCCAACGCGCAGGGGTACTGCTGACGAAAACTTTCCAGATCCAGACTGACGCCTGGGGATATTCTAAGGTAAGGAATCTATCACTACTAATGTTTCTTACAGATATATCGTTACCGAAGGTAAGTAACTTGTTCATTTAAGCCTGTTTTCACTATATGCATCTATGTTTGGGCTTGTTTTACAATTCATGATGTTACTGTTTTCTCAAGTTTTATCCTTCACAGGATTGTATGTAGTTTTATCTCAATTTAGCTCAATGGGGTACATGTATGGACCCTAGGTACGCTCTCTCAAGAGTTCGATTATTCGATTATCTCGATTTACATGCATGCGTGCAGTGGGTGCTAGTCCCATTTGCTCTATGTACATTTGCCCATTTGTACTACTCGGTTTCAAATCTATTTTCAAGTATATTTCATGAGTTCTTACCCTCATATGTTACCTGACCATGGCTATCTTCACTCACTTTTCAAGGTATGTCAGGTTCATGTTCAATTTTCCATTATACCTTTACTCCACACAGTGTGTGTAGTATGGGGTGTGGTTCCATTACTGTGCACGTCAAGTGACCTCTACACGTGGTTGTCCTTAGATGGACGTCAAGTGACCTCTACACGAGGTTGTCCAGGTTGTCCTTGCATGGACGTCAAGCGACCTCTACACGAGGTTGTCCAGGTTGTCCTTACACTGACGTCAAGTGATTTCTACACGAGGTTGTCCAGGCTGTCCTTACACGGACGTCAAGTGACCTCTACACGAGGTTGTCCAGGTTGTCATTACACGGTCTATTATATTTTTTTAACTCGCACAGTGTGTGTCCTATGGGTCATTAGTCTTTAGTCCCATTATTAAATGCACAACGTGTGACCTCTTACATAAAGCATTTTTGCTTTACAATGTTGATTTTTCATTGCTATGTTGTTTACAGGGAAGTAGGAGTGATGTTATTGTATTCATTCATTCTTTCTTCACCCTGTTTTTATTAAGCCTTATTGCTTTACATTGTCGATTTTTCTATTGCTATGTTGTTTACAGGGAAGTAGGAGTGATGTTGGTGTATTCATTCATTCTCTTCTCTGTTTTCTTTATTTCTCATGCTGTGCTTTGCCTCCGGTCATACCTGTCTGGCCAGTGGGTGTGTCTGGTGGTAGGGATCGGTGCTTTCTTGTTCTTCTTTTGGTTTCTATCTTATTTGTTGTGTTATGGAAGAAAAGGAGATATGTAGTATCCTAGTTTACTGTCCATGCTTGTGTATGCCATTTTCCACCACATGCCCTGCCAGTAGAATGTTACAGTATGATGAGGTATTACGGAATGTTGGGTGTCTGTCAAGAAAAGCCACAGTTGTGATGGGGCTGAGCAGCATGCTGGCTGCTCCTGGTGGGGCTCATCTACATATCTACAATAAATCATCTTGACTACATCAATCTGTCTGGACTTCATCAACTGTGACAGGTTTGTGGGAGGTGGGATCTGGCACACGCACGTTGGGGGCGACCGGTGAGGAGGTCACTGGTGGGGCTCAGGGTGCCAGAGTCCATGTTCAAATCGTAGTTTGTAGTTTCTTGTTGCCTCTTATGAAAAATCATGACTTCTTTGACATTGAGTTCTTTTGTTGAGCACGTAGAACGAGGGTACGTTTCCAGATCGTCGCCATAAAAATGTAGTGATGAAGTCCAGACAGATTGATGTAGTTAAGATTATTTATTGTAGATATGTAGATGAGCCCCACCAGGAGCAGCCAGCATGCTGCTCTGCCCCATCACAACTGTGGCTTTTCTTGACAGACACCCAACATTCCGTAATACCTCATCATACTGTAACATTCTACTGGCAGGGCATGTGGTGGAAAATGGCATACACAAGCATGGACAGTAAACTAGGATACTACAGTGTACCTAGCATGTGAGTAGTTGTGAAGCCAAGAATCCCTCTAAGGTTTAGTCGAACCCCATTACCTGAAATGTGAGAATGTAGGAGCCCTTCTTGGTCTCGAGTTGGACACCACGCAAGGGATGTTCAGACCACTGTCAGCTGGAGCGTCTGCATGCAGGAGCCTCAGCGTCTCTGGTCAGTGTGTCGGCCTGGAAGTCTTGGTTCCCTCTAACTAACACTAGCAAGAGGTGCTATATTTGTACAGAAAGTATCTAGGGCTCCTTTGTCCCTTGTTGCTTGTATTAGCCATTGTTGGATTTGAGGATGACGTATGGGATGAACCGTGTACGTAGATATGGGGAGGAAGGTGGTGTAGCCCCAGCCTAGTTTCTAAGAACCCTTATGAATATTCAACCATACTGTGTGAGTCTATTGATGGAGTTATAGGACTCTATTGTTTAGGAGAAACCCTCCTTCTG
Organism: Calotriton arnoldi; assembly: GCA_963921515.1. Taxonomy (NCBI): domain Eukaryota; kingdom Metazoa; phylum Chordata; class Amphibia; order Caudata; family Salamandridae; genus Calotriton; species Calotriton arnoldi. The sequence goes on along the minus strand of CAWUFW010000672.1, from coordinate 1,852,909 downwards.
CACCCAGGACTAGAACTAGGTAAAGGTTCAATCCTAAAAGGCTCATTACAGTGTAGTGTAGGGGAGGTAATGTAGGTGAAGGGGTATATTGTTACCCGGGCCTATATTAGGGTACCTATATGGAACATAACAGTGTAGATGTGTTAGCAAGACAGCAAGCTAGTGTGGGCCACTCTTTCAAACCACTGCAACATCTACAGGTTAGCCACCGTTTTGGGAGATTACTGCTATATAGTCTATGCAAAGCATGTGATCTACAGCTCACATGCCTCAAACGGAAAATGCTACTTACCCAGTATACATCTGTTCTTGGCATGGAGAGCTGTAGATTCACATGCGCCCACAAGCCTCCCTGGGTACCTATACCTGTTGCACTGATGTCTTACTTAGATACATACACATGGACATCTCTATTCTACTACTCTTACTAACTCCATTACCACCCTCTGCGGGAAAACAATCTAAGAATGGAGTCGATGCCCATGCGCACTATCACCGAGAGGAGGAGTCACCTACCTTGTGACTGGAAAAGACTTCTTTGAAGAAAAACAAAGTGCAAACATCCGGACCCAACACTAGATGGCAGGCTATGCAAAGCATGTGAATCTACAGCTCTACATGCCAAGAACAGATGTATACTGGGTAAGTAGCATGTTCCTTTTATAACAGCACCATCTTCCTTGTTTTCTTAACCCAGCCATATATATATATATATATATATATATATATATATATTCACTGAAAAAAACATAGGTTTTAGGGACAGTTATAGTTAGTTGGACATTGCACTCGTACAAAACCCGTGAAATTCCCCTGTTATAGTTAGTTCAGCTAACTATAACTCGCGCCCCGCAATGCACTGCTGATGACGTCACATATTACATCACTCATGACATGGTCAGTGACATCACTGATGACATCACTGATGACATCTCAAATGACATCACTGATGACATCACTGATGACATCATCCAGTGACTGTGTGTTTCTGTAAAGTTTAAATATGTTTAATATATATAGGGAAAGGCGTATTGAAGAATGAGTGGGTGTAGAAGTGTCTGAATGGATGATTTAGTATGTGAGTGACTGACTCTACAAGTGAGTGATTAAACATATCTTACTGAATGCATGGGTTAGTGACTAAACTGTGTGAATGTCTGTATCCGTCTGTTTGTTGGTGTGTAAGTGGATGCATGGATTTGCGAATAGCTACATGAGTGTCTATATGGGTTATTGATTGGTTCTCTGAGTATCTGTATGGCTGCCTGAGTGTTTGTGTGGGTGGGGTGTGTGTGACTCTATACATAGATGTGTGAGTGGGTGATTCACTGGGTGCATGATTTCAAGAGTGCATCTGTGATGGACTGCTTGGGTGGGTGAGTGTGTGTATGGGTGTGTTAGTGAGTGAATGTATATCTCAGTGGTACATGTGCGAGTAACTACATATGTAAAAGGCAGTATATATGTGTGTTAGAGTATTTAAATGGCTATAAGTGAGAGTGTGTTATTGTGAGAGTGGCTGTATGGATGCGTGTGTGCTTGTATCAGTTATTGTATAAGAGCGTAAGAATGTGCTAGTATTTGTATGAGTAAGTGAGCTGGTGTGTGTATAACTGTATAGGTGAGTAAATGGGTGTGTGATTAATTTTTTGCATGACTGACTAGGTGTGTGAGTACCTCTATGGATGAGTGGCGGTGTGTGAGTGTTTATATAGGTGTATGAGTGCATATGATAGTCCTGTACTGAGTGACTGTAAGTATGAGTGACTGTACAGGTGAGTGAGTGGATGTGTGTGTAGACCTAAGAATCAGTGAGTGGGTATGTAGTTTTTGGTGTTGGAGTGTCTATGGTTTTGAGAATGGCAGTCTGTAATTTAGAGTGGGTGTATCAAAAGTTATATTAGGGTGTGAGAAGATGCATGAAATTATCACATGGATGATGTCATCAGTGATGTCATTTGAGATGTCATCAGTGATGTCATCAGTGATGTCACTGACCATGTCATGAGTGATGTAATATGTGACGTCATCAGCAGTGCATTGCGGGGGCGCGAGTTATAGTTAGCTGAACTAACTATAACAGGGGAATTTCACGGGTTTTGTACGAGTGCAATGTCCAACTAACTATAACTGTCCCTAAAACCTATGGTTTTTTCAGTGAATTTCAAAGGTTTTTTAAATGCTAATTTCTAACTATAACGTGTCTGAAACCTATGGTTTTTTCAGTGAATTTCAAAGGTTTTTTAAATGCTAATTTCTAACTATAACGTGCCTGAAACCTATGGTTTTTTCAGTGAATTTCAAAGGTTTTTTAAATGCTAATTTCTAACTATAACGTGCCTGAAACCTATGGTTTTTTCAGTGAATTTCAAAGGTTTTTTAAATGCTAATTTCTAACTATAACGTGCCTGAAACCTATGATTTTTTAAGTGAATTTCAAAGGTTTTTTAAATGCTAGTTTCTAACTATGCCAACAGAGGTAGGACATGTGAAGAAAGAAGAAAAACGCACAGAAAGAAGCAAAAGATGTGCAGAAAGAACCAACAGAGGAGCAGAAAGAGGCCTTGTTGCAAAATCATCCTGTGCCCACAACTTTTTCAGACGGGTACTGGTGGTAACTGACTCTGACTAACCAGAGCCAGTGCGCGTTTGTACAGTGGTGAAGGGAGGGGGCCTGAGGTGACATGTGTGCAAACGCGCCCTGTGGCGCGTTTTAAGTTGCGGGATTAAGTCCCCTTGAATCCTGAGGGTCCCTGGGGCCCAACTAGCCCCCAGGTACCTACAGTTAGGACCACAGAGCTGAGTTGCAGAGAGGCGTTCCGAGGCTGCGCACCTTTTTTCACCTCTCTGCAACGCAACTCTGTTGTGCTTACTGAAGGTACCTGGTGGGCTAGATGGCCCCCGGGATTCAAAGGGAATTAACTCCCCAACTTAAAACGCACCACAGGGCGTGTTTGCGCACATGTCACCTGAGGTCCCGCCCCCTCCCTTCACCACTGTGCAAACGCGCCCCGTGGCGCGTTTTAAGTTGGGGGATTAGGTCACCTTGAATCCTGAGAGTCCCTGGGGCCCAACTAGCCCACCAGGTACTTCCAGTAAGCACCACAGGCCTGCGTTGCAACACCTGTAACTAATTGTGCAGTTGTGTTTAGGTAGTGAAGAGGGTCGTGCGGGGTAGTGTTTTAGGGTTTAGGGTAGTGCAGTGGTGTTTGTGTAGTGTAGGGGGTCATGCTGGGGGTAGATTTAGGGTTTAGGGTAGTGCAGTGGTGTTTGGGTAGTGTAGGGAGTCGTGCTGGGGGAGTGTTTTAGGGTTTAGGGTAGTACAGTGGTGTTTGGGTAGTGTAGGGGGTCGTGCTGGGGTTAGTGTTTTAGGGTTTTAGGGTTTAGGGTAGTGCAGTGGTGTTTGGGTAGTGTAGGGGATACTGCTGGGGGTAGTGTTTTAGGGTTTAGGGTAGTGCAATGGTGTTTGGGTAGTGTAGGGGGTACTGCTGGGGGTAGTGTTTTAGGGTTTAGGGTAGGGCAGTGGTGTTTGGGTAGCGTAGGGGGTACTGCTGGGGGTAGTGTTTTATGGTTTAGGGTAGTGCAGTGGTGTTTGGGTAGTGTAGGGGTTCGTGCTGGGGTAGTTTTTTAGGGTTTAGGGTAGTGCAGTGGTATTTGTGTAGTGTAGGAGGTCGTGTTTTAGGGTTTAGGGTAGTGCAGTGGTCTTTGGGTAGTGTAGGGTCATGCGGGGGGTATTGTTTTAGAGTTTAGGGTAGTGCAGTGGTCTTTGGGTAGTGTAGGGGGTTGTGCGGGGGGTAGTGTTTTAGGGATTAGGTTAGTGCATTGGTATTTGGATAGTGTAGGGGGTCATGCGGGGGTAGTGTTTTAGGGTTTAGGGCAGTTCAGTGGTGTTTAGGTAGTGTAGGGGGTCGTGCTGGGGGAGTGTTTTAGGGTTTAGGGCAGTGCAGTGGTGTTCGGGTAGTGTAGGGGGTCGTGCTGGGGGAGTGTTTTAGGGTTTAGGGCAGTGCAGTCGTGTTCGGGTAGTGTAGGGGGTCGTGCTGGGGGAGTATTTTAGGGTTTAGGGTAGTGCAGTGGTGTTCGGGTAGTGTACGGGGTCATGCTGGAGGTAGTGTTCTAGGGTTTAGGGCAGTGCAGTGGTGTTCGGGCAGTGTAGGGGGTCGTGCTGGGGGTGGTGTTTTAGGGTTTAGGGCAGTGCAGTGGTGTTCGGGCAGTGTAGGGGGTTGTGCTGGGGGTGGGGTTTCAGGGTTTAGGGCAGTGCAGTGGTGTTCGGGCAGTGTAGGGGGTAGTGCAGGGGGTGGTGTTTCAGGGTTTAGGGCAGTGCAGTGGTGTTTGGGCAGTGTAGGGGGTCGTGCAGGGGTGGTGTTTCAGGGTTTAGGGCAGTGGTGTTCGGGCAGTGTAGGGGGTCATGCTGGGGGTGGTGTTTCAGGGTTTGGGGCAGTGCAGTGGTGTTCGAGCAGTAAAGGGGGTCATGCTGGGGGTGGTGTTTCAGGGTTTAGGGCAGTGCAGTGGTGTTCGGGCAGTGTAGGGGGCTGTGCAGGGGGTGGTGTTTCAGGGTTTAGGGCAGTGCAGTGGTGTTCGGGCAGTGTAGGGGGTGGTGCAGGGGGTGGTGTTTCAGGGTTTAGGGCAGTGCAGTGGTGTTCGGGCAGTGTAGGGGGTCGTGCAGGGGGTGGTGTTTCAGGGTTTAGGGCAGTGCAGTGGTGTTCGGGCAGTGTAGGGGGCGGTGCAGGGGTGGTGTTTCAGGGTTTAGGGCAGTACAGTGGTGTTCGGGCATTGTAGAGGGTGGTGCTGGGGCTGGTGTTTCAGGGTTTAGGGCAGTGCAGTGGTGTTAGGGCAGTGTAGGGGGTCGTGCTGGGGCTGGTGTTTCAGGGTTTAGGGCAGTGCAGTGGTGTTCGGGCAGTGTAGGGGTCCTGCTGGGGCTGGTGTTTCAGGGTTTAGGGCAGTGCAGTGGTGTTCGGGCAGTGTAGGGGGTCATGCTGGGGCTGGTGTTTCAGGGTTTAGGGCAGTGCAGTGGTGTTCGGGCAGTGTAGGGGGTCTTGCTGGGGCTGGTGTTTCAGAGTCTAGGGCAATGCAGTGGTGTTCGGGCAGTGTAGGGGTCTTGCTGGGGCTGGTGTTTCAGGGTTTAGGGCAGTGCAGTGGTGTTCGGGCAGTGTAGGGGGTCGTGCTGGGGGTGGTGTTTCAGGGTTTAGGGCAGTGCAGTGGTGTTCGGGCAGTGTAGGGGGTCGTGCTGGGGCTAGTGTTTCAGGGTTTAGGGAAGAGCAATGGTGCTCAGGCAGTGTAGGGGGTTGTGCTGGGGTGATGTTTCAGGGTTTAGGGCAGTGCAGTGGTGTTAGGGCAGTGTAGGGGGTCGTGCTGGGGGTGGTGTTTCAGGGTTTAGGGCAGTGCAGTGGTGTTCCGGCAGTGTAGGGGGTCGTGCAGGGGGTGGTGTTTCAGGGTTTAGTGCAGTGGTGTTCGGGCAGTGTAGGGGGTCGTGCTGGGGTGGTGTTTCAGGGTTTAGGGCAGTGCAGTGGTGTTCGGGCAGTGTAGGGTGTCATGCTGAGGGGTGGTGTTTCAGGGTTTAGGGCAGTGCAGTAGTGTTTGGGCAGTGTAGGGGGTCGTGCAGGGGGTGGTGTTTCAGGGTTTAGGGCAGTGCAGTGGTGTTCGGCCAGTGTAGGTAGTTTTGCTGGGGGTGGTGTTTCAGGGTTTAGGGCAGTGCAGTAGTTTTCGGGCAGTGTAGGCGGTCGTGCTGGGGCTGGTGTTTCAGGGTTTAGGGCAGTGCAGTGGTGTGCGGGCAGTGTACGGGGTTGTGCTGGGGCTGGTGTTTCAGGGTTTAGGGCAGTGCAGTGGTGTTCGGGCAGTGTAGGGGGTCATGCTGGGGGTGGTGTTTCAGGGTTTAGGGCAGTGCAGTGGTGGTCGGGCAGTGTAGGGGGTCGTGCTGGGGCAGGTGTTTCAGGGTTTAGGGCAGTGCAGTGGTGTTCGGGCAGTGTAGGGGGTCGTGCTGGGGCTGGTGTTTCAGGGTTTTGGGCAGAGCAGTGGTGTTCGGGCAGTGTAGGGGGTCGTGCTGGGGGTGGTGTTTCAGGGTTTAGGGCAGTGCAGTGGTGTTCGGGCAGTGTAGGGGGTCTTGCTGGGGGTGGTGTTTCAGGGTTTAGGGCAGTGCAGTGGTGTTTGGGCAGTGTATGGGGTCTTGCTGGGGGTGGTGTTTCAGGGTTTAGGGCAGTGGTGTTCGGGTAGTGTAGGGGGTCTTGCTGGGGGTGATGTTTCAGGGTTTAGGGCAGTGCAGTGGTGTTCGGGTAGTGTAGGGGGTCTTGCTGGGGGTAGTGTTTCAGGGTTTAGGGCGGTGCAGTGGTGTTCGTGCAGTGTAGGGGGTCGTGCTGCGGGTGGTGTTTCAGTGTTTAGGGCAGTGCAGTAGTGTTCGGGCAGTGTAGGGGGTCGTGCAGGGGGTGGTGTTTCAGGGTTTAGGGCAGTGCAGTGGTGTTCTGGCAGTGTAGGGGGTCATGCTGGGGGTGGGGATTCAGGGTTTAGGGCAGTACAGTGGTGTTCGGGCAGTGTAGGGGGTGGTGTTTCAGGGTTTAGGGCAGTGCAGTGGTGTTCGGGCAGTGTAGGGGGTCATGCTGGGGCTGGTGTTTCAGGGTTTTGGGCAGTGCAGTGGTGTTCGGGCAGTGTAGGGGGTCTTGCTGGGGGTGGTGTTTCAGGGTTTAGGGCAGTGGTGTTCGGGCAGTGTAGGGGGTCTTGCTGGGGGTGATGTTTCAGGGTATAAGGCAGTGCAGTGGTGTTCGGGCAGTGTAGGGGGTCTTGCTGGGGGTAGTGTTTCAGGGTTTAGGGCAGTGCAGTGGTGTTCGTGCAGTATAGGGGGTCGTGCTGGCGATGGTGTTTCTGGGTTTAGGGCAGTGCAGTAGTGTTCGAGCAGTGTAGGGGGTTGTGCAGGGGGTGGTGTTTCAGGGTTTAGGGCAGTATAGTGGTGTTCGGGCAGTGTAGGGGGTCATGCACAGGGTGGTGTTTCAGGGTTTAGGGCAGTGCAGTGGTGTTCGGGCAGTGTAGGGTGTTGTGCTGGGGCTGGTGTTTCAGGGTTCAGGGCAGTGCAGTGGTGTTCAGGCAGTGTAGGGGGTCGTGCTGAGGCTGGTGTTTCACGGTTTAGGGCAGTGCAGTGGTGTTCGGGCAGTGTAGGGGGTCGTGCTGGGGCTAGTGTTTCAGGGTTTAGGGCAGTGCAGTAGTGTTCGGGCAGTGTAGGCGGTCGTGCTGGGGCTGGTGTTTCAGGGTTTAGGGCAGTGCAGTAGTGTTCGGGCAGTGTAGGGGGTCGTGCTGGGGCTGGTGTTTCAGGGTTTAGGGCAGTGCAGTGGTGCTCGGCGGGTGTAGGGGTCGTGCTGGGGGTGATGTTTCAGGGTTTAGGGTAGTGCAGTGGTGTTCGGGCAGTGTAGGGGGTCGTGCAGCGGCTGGTGTTTCAAGGTTTAGGGCAGTGCAGTGGGGTTCGGGCAGTGTAGGGGGTCGTGCTGGGGGTAGTGTTTCAGGGTTTAGGGCAGTGCAGTGGTGTTTGGGCAGTGTAGGGGGTCGTGCTGGGGGTGGTGTTTCAGGGTTTAGGTCAGTGGTGTTCGGGCATTGTAGGGGGTCTTGCTGGGGGTGATGTTTCAGGGTTTAGGGCAGTGCAGTGGTGTTTGGGCAGTGTAGGGGGTCTTGCTGGGGGTAGTGTTTCAGGGTTTAGGGCAGTGCAGTGGTGTTTGGGCAGTGTAGGGGGTCATGCTGGGGGTGGTGTTTCAGGGTTTAGGGCAGTGCAGTGGTGTTCGGGCAGTGTAGGGGGTCGTGAAGGGGGTGGTGTTTCAGGGTTCAGTGCAGTGGTGTTCGGGCAGTATAGGGGGTCGTGCTAGGGGTGGTGTTTCAGGGTTTAGGGCAGTGCAGTGGTGTTCGGGCAGTGTAGGGGGTCGTGCTGGGGGTAGTGTTTTAGGGTTTAGGGTAGTGCAGTGGTGCTTGTGTAGTGTAGGGGGTCGTGCTGGTGGTAGTGTTTTAGGGTTTAGGGTAGTGCAGTGGTGTTTGTGTAGTGTAGGGGGTCATGTTTTAGGGTAGTGCAGTGGTGTTTGGGTAGTGTAGGGGGTCGTGCTGGGGGTAGTGTTTTAGGATTTAGGTTAGTGCAGTGGTGTTTGGGTAGTGTAGGGGGTCGTGCTGGGGGTAGTGTTTTAGGGTTTAGGGTAGTGCAGTGGTGTTTGTGTAGTGTAGGGGTCGTGCTGGGGGTAGTGTTTTAGGGTTTAGGGTAGTGCAGTGGTGCTTGTGTAGTGTAGGGGGTCGTGCTGGGGGTAGTGTTTTAGGGTTTAGGGTAGTGCAGTGGTGTTTGTGTAGTGTAGGGGGTCATGTTTTAGGGTAGTGCAGTGGTGTTTGGGTAGTGTAGGGGGTCGTGCTGGTGGTAGTGTTTTAGGGTTTAGGATAGTGCAGTGGTGCTTGTGTAGTGTAGGGGGTCATGCTGGGGGTAGTGTTTTAGGGTTTAAGGTAGTGCAGTGGTGTTTTTGTAGTGTAGGGGGTCATGTTTTAAGATGCAATGCTCCAATACCTGAGCAGTCTGCACTACATAAAACTGCAAAAAAACTAAAAATAAAAAGTGTTTTGCACACTTTTGTCATTGGGCTATATGTGGGCTACATCTGGGTAATATTTGTGCTACATTTGGGCTCTTTTTTCACTGGTGGCCATCTTGGAAGACTTCTTTGTTATGAAGTTTCCTAATTTCTTCATTTACTGCAGTCTCCTCAGTAGGAAATGCTTTCAGTTTTTTACTTTGATTCCATCAAGAAGGCATTCAGATGTGTCTCACATCTGCCATAAATTCAGAATGTTAGCACTCTAGATGCTCATTAGATCACTGGAGTAAAGCTACTGCTCACCAGGGAGTTAACTGGTAGTCTGCTGCTGGTATTGAAAGTGATTGTTTCAGTCTGCATGTCAGAATTTTCTAATGAAATAGAAGAGGATTTGAGATCTCACTTAAAACATGCCCTAATTTTTCTTTCTGCAGCACTAACCATAATTTCTATTTTAAAAAGAACCCCTCATTTTGTTCCTTTTTAAATTAAATGTTTTAAGTGTTACCGGTTTATTCCAATCAAGATGGCTTCAGGTGTGCCATACTTTTGTCATAAGTAAGGCTGTTAGCGCTCTAGTTGTTCTTTAGAACACTCTGGGAAGCTGCAGTAGAACACAAAGGCATCAACTGGCAGGCTGCTCCTGTTGAAATATAACAGGAAGATATTTGAGATCACACTTGAAATATGTCCTAATTTTTCTTTCTACAGCACTAACCATAATTTCTATGACAAAATGAACCCCATCATTTTGTTCCTTTTTAAATTAAATGTTTTAAGTGTTACCAGTTTTTTCCAATCAAGATGGCTTCAGGTGTGCCATACTTTTGTCATAAGTAAGGCTGTTAGCACTCTAGTTGTTCTTTAGAACACTCTGGGAAGCTGCAGTAGAACACAAAGGCATCAACTGGCAGGCTGCTCCTGTTGAAATATAACAGGAAGATATTTGAGATCACACTTGAAACATGTCCTAATTTTTCTTTCTACAGCACTAACCATAATTTCTATGACAAAATGAACCCCATCATTTTGTTCCTTTTTAAATTAAATGTTTTAAGTGTTACCAGTTTTTTCCAATCAAGATGGCTTCAGGTGTGCCATACTTTTGTCATAAGTAAGGCTGTTAGCACTCTAGTTGTTCTTTAGAACACTCTGGGAAGCTGCAGTAGAACACAAAGGAATCAACTGACAGTCTCTGCCCTTGTTGGATGTACATGTTTTACTGAGAATGTCAGACTTCATTCTCACATGAGTGAGAAAGATAATGTGAATTTACAGAAAATATGCTCTCATTTTAGCTTCTGGAGCACCTTCCAAACCTCCATGGGACAAGCATGAGAAAATAGTGTTCTCTCAAACATGATTCATGATATCCCAGCAGAAGGTTTTTCACATGGTAAAATCACCTTAGAATACATCACAATTCCTAAAATTAGTATGGTACCATCAACAAATAAATTCTAATGTAACTAAAGCCTGTTATCACCCTTTATAGTTCTCCTTTTGGTGACCCTCAAAATCTTCTATTCACTACAATGCATTTCAATGAGGTACTATCATTTATATTGGTCCCAAGATGGCTGCCAGCAATTCCAGGATGAAGTGCTGACAGCCAATCAGATCTCACGATGACATGTGTGGTTAGGCTCCGCCCAGATATATATGTGACTTTACTTTTGATTTTCTCAGGAACTACTGAACGGATTTACACCATTTAAGCAAAAGGCACAACACTGAACCAAGGGCTACCTCTTTGCCAAATTTGGTGTAATTCCGTTCAGCAGTTCGGGCTGTAGCTGCGACTAAAGGTTCCTATGGAAAAATGAATGGGGAAAACGCGTTTTGGGACCCCCTTTTTCTCGGCCCCCGCTTGACGTATCACCCCGAGACTTTCAGGATAGGAGCGGACCGGAGCGCCCCAACAAGTTGGAAACTTTCGCGAAGATTCGTCAACCGGCGCCAACGTTATTTCAAATAGAATGTCGCGGATTTCCTATGGATAATAGGTTTTAACTATAACTATCTACTGGCGACCGCCAGTAGATAATATATATATATATATATATATATATATATATATATATATATATACACATCTCACACAAAAGTTCACCTTTGTGAGAACGCCTGCACACATGGAAGACTTCTCCTTCTTTATTGCGGGCTGCAGTAAAATCGTGCTCACACCTTCGGTAAAAGCGCCATACGTGGAACTACCACTACCACAAGGCATTGGGGCTTGACAGCCCACTGGGGTGGGTCCAAGTGGTACTTAATCATGGCTGCCGGGACTCTTGTTGCATTGCCAGTGATCAAGGGCTAAGGTTGCCCGTATATATATATATATATATCTGCAAGACCAGAATCTTAAGATTCCAATGATATAATTATGTGGTAGAACCACAGGCGGAAGCTACAAGGGAATGTCTATTGGTCTAATGCTTTCTGTAAGCGCTCTAATGTGCTGGTGACACCTCCAATATTCCTTTCTCTTTGGTAAATGCTTTCTATCTTTTAAGAATATCAAGGAACCATGCATAAGAGAAAGAGGAATTAATATCTTCAGGAGTATTGTTACCATTTACAAGTCATTGCTGACACATCTCAAGTCCTTCAAGGGAATTTGTTTAAAAAAAATATCTTATCAGTTGTAGAAACTGTGGCTAAAGGACTATTAGTTGAAAGGCTAGTCATCTGAATTAATATGGAGTTTATAATGTAGTAAATGCTCGTTTCCCATCGTATGAATATGCTCTGCATCTTCCAATAGTTGCCAATACGAAGATGGTGCCAGTAAATCTTGCGATATTATGATAAATTGTATTTTGCAGACTATGTTCCATTAACAAATGATGTTCCGTGGGCATGTCATTTGAGCCACAGTCAAAGGAGCATAGACTGTATAAAATGTTACATATGATAACACAGGAGTATTCTTGGTTTTTTGGTTTCTTTCCTCCAGGTGACCGAAGGGAAGCAAGATCTAGAACGTGCAAATCAGCTGGCACGCAAACTTAAGATTGAAACAACTACACTGTCAGAATGGCTCTCCGCAACTGAGGCTGAGCTCGTACAGAAATCAACTTCTGAAAATCTGCGTGCTGATCTGGATACTGAAATTGTTTGGGCTAAAGTAAGAATCATCGCTAAACTGTGCCTTTCCTGCATCGTTTCTGGTTTACCATTTAAATATGCAAGTAAAATCTAAAAAATTGCAACTGTTCATAACTTTATTGCAATAACTTTTTTTATATAAGAGAGAGATTTTTCAATATTATAAACAGTAACACAACATTTGGATCCTTAAGCTTTTAATGCTTAAAGTTTTTAACTTGTATGTGTTTCTGTGATTCCATTGCGATGGGCAACTTTCAACTCCGAACTTCCCATTTGTTGTCATGCTATTAAACTATTCCATTGAATATTGAGTAAGGATGGCCTAAAAGTCAATAATATTTAGGGTAGACTTTTTCAAACTCTCAAGTTGGGATTGCAGTGTTGTCAAATGGAGACTCTAGCACAGGGGTCTCCAGCCTTTTCTGCAATAAAATCTACCTATGTTCTGTGCATTTCTATGAAAGGTTATGACTCCCTTTCATGTCAGCCAGTCCATCAGTCTTCTGCCATTCCTTGCTCCACCCCATCCCACAAAAGAGGAGGAGAGACTCCAATTTTTTGGACTCCAAAAGAGCCTAGAGTTTTTACACCGATCGTACCAAGGATCATCAGGTGGACGATCAGCTCTTTGTCAAGGTACTTCGGAGCAAAGAATTGTATGACTGCAAAAAAGGACAATATGACCACAGTCCACTGTATTAAGATCTGCTGTGCATTGACCAAGAAGCAGTTGCCGGAAGGTCTGTGGGGTCATTAGGCCAGTGCCAAGGCTGCTACTACTGCTCTGGCACGCAAAGTGTTTGTCTTGGACATGTCAAACCGCAACGTGGATGTCATTTCACACATTTATGAAGTACTGCTGCCTTGATAACCGGTCCAGCGGGTGAGGCACTTGGCCTGTTCAGTCCTATAAGAAATCTTAGTTTGAACCATTTCACAAACCCACCTCCTTAGGTGGTACTTCTTTGGTAACTAGTCGCAAAGTGAAAAGTCAACGGTTAATAGTATCCATCAGAAGAACGGCTTATTTACATTTGGTAATGCTCTTTCTAGTGGATGCTCTGTATAACCGCAAATTTCTCAGCACCCTCCCACCCACCCTCCTGTAAAAATGGTCGATTTTCCATCTAAAAAGTTCCCATTCCAGGAATCTACACACTGTCACAACTATTCATTTGTGAAACTCTGCGCCTGATGGCACAGACAGACTCAAGAAAGAACTGACGTCAGCGCACTTGAGTGGCACTTTTATGCGGTTCCAATGTTGCTTCCACTGTGGGACAAATCTGACAAAGATTTGTGCAACATCGCCTGCTGGCATGCGGGAGCACACTAAGAGAAATGTTCGTATCCAGGAGTATTCAAAAGGTGAGGACTCCTCAGTTTGATAGAGTAGCCATTAGAAAGAGAGTTGCTGAATGTAACTAGCTCTATAGCATGTTTTTTCAGCTTTGTGTATTGTGAAGAAATGTTTCAATCTGCTAAAAGGTGTTAAATCATGAAAAAGACAACAACAAAAAAATTATATTTATTTCTGTGATTTTAGTTGCTCTACAAACAGTGCTGTTAACATAGGGACACCCTGGTTACCTGCAATTTACATTGTGAATTTGGAAGCTCAACCTGTAGCGGGCAGAGTGAGCATGTCGGAAAAAAAACTAGGCTCTGAGATTGTTACATGGTCTGGTCCTGGCCTTTTCTGTCTAAGCCCGTCTTAGTTCTGTCTGAACTTAAGTGAACCGGATTCTAAGCTGCGTGTGTGGTTATTTTCTAATTTCAGCTTTTTTAGTAATGTTATTGTAGCTAATTAACTGTAAGTGTCAGCATATAGATGGGTGTACAGTTGATTAGATGTAAATAATTTAAAGAAAAGAAAATTAATACCCTGACGTGCAGTGAAAGGAATGTTTGCCTATTTATGTTAAAAAATGAGATAATAGCTACTATTTGGTTTCTCTTGTCTCATCTCTGCTCTAGTGAAGGTGAGCCCCTACTTTGCATGCTGTTTTATGTTGCCTTTCTTATTATTTCAGGTGAGAAAATAAGAAGCTCAAATCATTACATTATTAACAGGCTAGTAGCTCATTCACAGTGGGCTTGAAATTCAGATGTTAAACATAACACCTCAGCAATATTCAAGGAAGCAAGAGAGATCTTGAGGAAATGCACCTATTGAGGGATCTGAGAGTCACATGCAAGTTCCACGTTTGAATCCATGCAGGCTCGCTCAGCTGTTTATCCTTAGAAGTTGTTAACTTGAGTAAATTGATGAAAGGTAACATAGCCACCGTTTATTCTCAGTGCATTGAAGAGGCAAAACCTGAAGCTGTTATCACTATAAAAAAAAGGATGGAACTTTCAACATGCTCATTGCAAGCGAGGGACAATGCAGGCTACCCAGGCATTTGCTGCAGGGTCTGGCATACTGGTAATTGCACTGCATTGAGGTGGAGCTATAGTTCAGCATTTCTTCCATGCTCTGGTCCTACGCGGGAAGAATCTGGGTTGGCAGAATGGAACGATACGAAGAATAATTGAGAGAGCAGTTTGAGAAGTTTACCTTATTTCATATATTTATGTAGTGCTTTATGTGTCCAGCTGGTACTTTCGAAGCACTTTAGGTAGTAGTGAAATTAGCCAATGTAAACGGTGATCAGTTTAACAAAATCGTAAGTTTCCTATTTAGATAGAATAGCAGAAAGCTCACAGGCTTGCACATTGCACAACCGATTCAAAATGAGCATTTGTCTGGGAATCACTAGTATGACAGTACACAACAATATCCCCTTGGTTCACTTCCCCTACCCTGCTCTTCAGCCCATGTTCCAACAGGCCTTCTCAACCAACCTCTAGCCAGAGGCTGCACTGATCTTCTTTTTGTTTCATCATTTTTTAATTACGAAAAATTTTAAGATACATGAAAAACATGAATACATATAGAATATCATAAAATTACATAAATTCATTAAAAAAAAAAAAAAGGAGAGAAAATTAAGAGGATGGAAAAGAGCAAAATCCTTACCCGGATAAAGTAAGAATGTGAAAAAAAAAAAAAATAAGAGAGAAGAAAAAGGTTTGAGAAGAGTGGAAAGGAATTCAGGGGTCACAGATAAAAGGGCCCCACACTGGTTGGAAAATTTCCTCTTGATCCTGCAATCTGTAAATAATACGCTCATGTGAAGCCGTTTCAATCATTGCTACCGTACATTCTTCCTGCGAAGGAGGACAAGACGATTTCCAAAGCCTTAGAATGTAGATTTTAGTTGTGGAGAGTGCAGTATGCAAAAGGTGACATTGCGGACGTGTAATGGTAGGAAGACTTCTAAAATCATGCAATAAAATGATGGAAGGGGTGAGAGGAATGCTAAGAGAAGAGATTAAACCTTGGAGTATTCCCTACATATGTCCAAAAATCTTGCATGGAAGGGCATTCACAGAGTATATGAGGAAGGTCACAATTGACCACAAGACATCTCCAACATTTAGAGTGTGGTAGTAGACCTGCTCTTTGCAACTTTAAAGGTGTCCAGTGCCAATCATGTAAAGTTTTGAAAAGGCAAAACTTCAAACGAGCCTCTCGAGTACCTTTGTCAAGGGCTTCCAACATATCCGACCAGTCATTTTCTTCAATAGTAATGTGTAGACACTCTTGCCATTTCTCTTGAAGAGCTTTAAGAAGTGGTTGTAAGTATAGGCGATGAATTAAAATACCATATAGACCTGACAACACCCCTTTATGTCGTCCCCAAGTAAGAAAATAATCTAGAATTGGTGAAGAATTCAAAGTCCAAGGAGGAGAACCAAGACATCTTTTGAGACAATGATACAACTGCGAGTGGCCTGTGGTCTGGTGTGATGGGAGACCAAACTCCTCACTAAGTAAATCAAAGGATTTTAGTTCTCCATTTAGGATAACATGGTCAAGTGTTTGGATGCCTCTTGACTTCCAACTGGACCATTGGAGCGCTTGACAATTTATTCGGATACTCTCATTGCCCCAAAGTGGAGCTTTATAGTGTAAGCGGTAGGCGACTCTGAGAAGACGATGTGCTCGTTGCCACGTTTGATAAGTGGCTTGCATCACTGGATGCGGAGGGGAAGAACTTGGAGTTCGAGACCCATAAAGAAAATCAAGGCCATCACCTCGGTTAAGTAAGGAGTGTTCCATTGTGACCCATTGTGGAGGATCAGTCATACCTGGGAGTAAATAAACTAATTGTGAGAGGTGTAAAGCTAAACAGTAATGTTCTAGGGATGGTAAACCCAGACCACCACAAGAGCGGCGAGCCAATAATTTAGAAGCTGCTAGATGGGGGCGTGTAGATCCCCAGACAAAAGATCGAATTTGGACGTCTATTCTACGAAGTGTAGATAAGGGGACAAGAATTGGTAGCATACCAAGAATATAACTAAAACGAGGTAAGGTAACCATCCTAACAGCTTGTACCCTTCCCCACATGGAAAAACCCAAGAGAGACCATTTTGCTAAATCAGTGTCCATTTGAGTTATAAGGGGTGAGATATTGTCTGAGATCATGCTTGACAGACCTCTATTGACCAGAACGCCTTAATATTTTAATTGGGATGATTTCCAACAAAAGGGATACCCATCAATTGACGCTTTGGTGGTACCAGAAGAAATCGGAAGAGCCTCACTTTTATCCCAGTTCACTTTGTAACCAGAGTGGTAACCATCAGCATACAAGTATAGTTTAGAAATACCACCTGCTATAGGTATGCCCTGGACGTGTGGTGAATACCGAATGAGTGAGGCTAGAGGTTCTATCGCTAGTAAAAATAAAAAGGGGGAATGAGGGCAACCTTGTCGGGTACCCTGTTGGATTAAAAAAGGATCGGAAAGAAATCCGCCACTGTTGACTTGGGCTGTCAGAGTACCATATAAAAGACGAACTTTAGAGATAAATTGGTCACCTAGACCAAAACGTTTCATAGCTGCAAAAAGGTATTTCCAGTCAATACGATCGAATGCTTTTTCTGCATCCAGGGATAGGGCTACAACATCTTCTGTCAATTTATTTGCAGACCATAAAGTGTGAGCTAAAGTTCGGAGGTGATTCCTGGAGGAACGACCTGGGACAAAACCAACCTGTGAGTGATGTATGAGAGAAGGAATAACTTTACGTAGACGTGCCGCTAAAATACTTGCTAAAATTTTGACGTCACTATTTATGAGTGAAATGGGCCGGTAACTACTACAAGCAAGCGGGTCTTTACCGGGTTTGTGGATAACCACAATCAGTGCTTTGTTAGAAATAGGACCAAGTGAGTGCGTTTGAACCGCTTCATGAAAGGCAGAGAATAAAGTATCCACCGTTTCTGTCCCGGTCCAGTTGTAAAACTCTGCAGGGAAGCCATCTTCACCTGGAGATTTGTGATAAGGCAGTTTGGAGATGATTGCAGCAATTTCTTCTTTGCTAATATCACCACCAAGCAGGGTTCTACCTTCATCCGAGAGGCAAGGGACGTTCATATAAGCCAGATATGAAACAATTTGGTCCTCCGTTACTGAAGTTTCAGGGGTATAGAGTTTTTTATAAAAGGATGCAAAAGTGTCTACAATTTCCTGTGGTCTCGTAAGAATCTCACTGCGTTCTGAACGTAGTGCAGGAATGGCCATAGCTGCTTCACGTTGTTTCAATTGTGCTGCTAGCAAGTGACCTGCTTTTTCTCCTTGTTCATAATGTCTGCCTTTCAGGCGTTGGAGAGCGTATTCAGCTTTAGAGGTGTATATGTTATTAAGCGCTAGTTTAGCAAGTTCAAGTTGCCGACGGTTGGGTATTGTGGGATAGGATTAGATAAATGCGTGAGGGAAGTAATTTGAGTCTCTAATTCTGTACGGCGTAGAGACGCAGTCTTATTGGCCTCAGCAGCATCTCTCAGCAATTGACCACGAATAGTTGTTTTGGCTTCTGCCCACACAATTCTACAAGAAGTAACAGATGACTTATTGGTAGCTAAATAATCAGAAAGATGTGAACGGAGTAGAATTTTACCTTTGGGAGGGCGGTACCTTTGAATATTCATACACCATGGTTTACGGCCTGGGGAAGTTAAACCAAGTTCTAGAGTAATAAGGATAGGGGCATGGTCTGATATTGCGGGTTCTAAAATATGGGATTCAGTAGTGATTGCAACCACTGAATGCGAAATAAGAAAATAGTCTATCCTGGATTGTGTACCATGGGTAGAGGAGAGAAAGGTATATTCTTGGTCAGAAGGATGACAAAGACGCCAATGGTCTACTCATCCATGGTCTGATGTTATGTCTCTCAGCAAAGCTCTGTCTCCCTCATTACACCTATCCAGGGGACCCGTTCTATCAATTATAGCATCCCGGGCAAGGTTCCAATCACCTCCAATAATATATTTGGATGCTCCAATTTCTACCAGCAAATGATTTATTCTGAGAAAGTGCATATGACTCCTGTTGGAGCATAAACTGAGCCCACACAGAGAATCTTATCTCCTATTTTCAGTTTTCAAAAAATCTATCTACCATCTGGTTGAGGGGGTAACAGGTAAAGATTTGTGGATTAGAATAGCTACTCCACACTTCCGTGGATGATTCTCGTTAGGAGGAAGTTGAGTCGTCAGCCCACAGTGAATGACTTTTCCCACCCAATCTTGTCGTAACTTAGAGGATTCTAAGGCATCCAAATGAGTTTCTTGTAAAAGAGCAATGCCGGTTTTTCTCGCTTGTAAATAGGAAAGTACCTTTTTGCGCTTAATAAAGTGTGTAAGCCCATGAACATTCCACGAGACAATGCGTAGTGGATGGAAAGAAGAGAAAACGTTCAAAGCCATGTGTATGTTAATAGATAGGATATAAAAGGATATAAAATTAGGCGTACAGGAATAAGGAATAAAAAGAGAATCAGAGTAGGTAGTAAAAGGATGAAAACAGTAAGGAAAAGAGATTCCGGGCAAGAGAGGAGAATGAGTGTAGATTACTTATGTATGTATAGGAGAATGAACAAAGAAACAAAAATAGAAGAAATAAAGTAATAAAAAAGAAAGAAAAGGGAAAATAAGGGTAGATATACTGCACAGGGAAAAAGTGAAGTATAAGGGGAATTGAACTGTTCTCTGCGGGTCCTAGCTATCGGGCTATGTGCGCCGAGGGAGCCCCCCACAGCGAGAGGCGTAAGTAGAGTTCATAGGCATGACAAATTATAAACAGTATGAGATGAACTTAAGAATTTTGTAATTGAGTAAATAATTAGATAGTATAATATGAATATAGTATAAGGATAGAATAGACAGGAGGGATAGTGGAAAAAATAAATATTAAATACAACAGTTATGATACTTAATGACAATTAAATAGTATAATAATTAAATAATTATTAACACAGTTAAATCTTATCGGAATTAATTAGTCTAACTACAGTGTGCGAAAATAATCTATCAGGCAAACAATTTTGAGCAATTTTACTTAAGTAGAAATAGAAAAAAGAGAAAGAAAAGATGGAAAGAATATAAGAGATAATGAGAGAAAAGAAGAATAATGCTTGTCATTTTCTAAGCATTGTGCTCTAGAGGAATCTGAAAAAGTAAAGAGGGAAATCTGAAGTATTTGAAATTTGAGATGCAACCTATATAAAGGACAATTAAACAGCACCTAGATAACATTAACAGTGATTTAAACATTGATCTATCAAGTAGTATAATATCTAAATAAAAAATAAAATAAGGAAATATTATAATAAGGAAATAATATCGAAAATACTTATAAAGAGGGAGAAGAAAAAGGTATTAGAGGAAAGTACCAGGAAATAATATAAAAGTACAATGTATAACCTTAAGATAACAATTCATATGTATTGTCTAATTCTTAATTTATAGCACTTCAAAGGATTGTAGCAATATTAATAGTGCAATCAGATAAAAAGATTTCAGATTTCATAACACTATG
Organism: Calotriton arnoldi; assembly: GCA_963921515.1. Lineage (NCBI taxonomy): Eukaryota > Metazoa > Chordata > Amphibia > Caudata > Salamandridae > Calotriton > Calotriton arnoldi. The sequence goes on along the minus strand of CAWUFW010000672.1, from coordinate 1,833,319 downwards.
AAAGTGAAGACAAGCAAGCTGTATTATGCGTAAATACTAAAAGAGAGAAGATAAAGAGAAGTCAACAATAAATTAAAATATATTAAAGAATATAACACAGACATATAGCAAGCAATATGCAATTAAGTAAATAAATATGTAGATACTCATCAGGTTATGACTTTAATAAGCAGTAGGATATAACTCTCCTATCTGTTTTGCAAAATTTTAACAGTAAAATGGTGAGACAAGTTCAAGGAACATCGTTGTCAAGTGATAGTGGAGGTTTAAGTGGAGAGCGTGATTTGTCTCTGTCTCTTTCCTGCGTAAGAGCAGCTACTGCCTGAAGAGCCTGGGCTCGATCACCAAGTGAGCGTATATATCTATCTGGATCTCTTCCCCTACTTTGGGAACTACCTGGGTTTCGTTGGATGTCAGAAATCTTTTTGGAGGTTGGTGAAGAAAATGAAGATTGGGCCTCGGATAAGGATTCAGAACACTCCATGTGTTGAGGAGAGATGCTGTCCAGGAAGCGTTGAAGGTCATCTGGATTGAAAAAGTCTTTGGATATGCCATCCTTAGTAATTCGCAGCCGTGCTGGTTGAAAAAGGCCCTATTTGATGTCTAACTGATGTAGGCGAGGCCGAAAAGAGAGAAAAGCTTTACGACGGTCATTTGTTTCTCTTGAAAAGTCAGCAGACATTCGAATCTCATGACTCTCAAATACATATGGACCATGTGCACGTGCCGCTGTGATTAACTGTCGAGCTTGTTCGTGTTGCAAAAAATAGACAATAAGTGTACCTGGTTGTACATTCCTTCCTCCTTTAGGAGGACCGATACGGTGTGCTCTCTGCATTTCTAGTGGCGGGTCAAAAGTGAGACCTGTGATCTCCGGGAGAGCTGTTTTGAGAAAGGATTTAGCATCTGATCCTTCTATTCCTTCCGGAAATCCAAAGAAGCGCACATTGTCTCAACGGTTTCTATCTTCCAAGTCTGTCACTTTGCTTCTTAAGAAAAGAAGTTCTTAGTCTTGATCTGGTATATCATGGAGCCAATTCTCAACTGTAGCTACACGTTCAGTGAGACCATCAAGCCTATTTTGGAATCCCGCAATATCAGCACGTATGGATTTAGTTTCCGTCGTGAGAGCAGAGATGGATGTTTCCATTCCTTCCAGGCGTCGTCCGACAGCAGTAATCTCTTGAAGTATTCGTTCCATAGTAGAGTCTGGTGCAGATGCCATTATAGGAGCAGATGATTTTTGAGCTGTGGAGGTAGCATTGCAAGTTTCTGAGTTGGAGCGACCCTGGTTTAGTATTTCAGAATAGGAGGGTTGTTTTGAAAATTTAGTTGTGACTTTTCCATAAAGCATTCCAGGTTGTCGTTGTGTAAAAGCCTTTGACCGGTAATTGGATTCTTTACAGCTGGATGAGTTTCTTACGTGAGGCTTTTCGTACTAAAATAAAGGTATCACAGCCGTATCAGTTATTTTATGCGAACACATGAATCACCTCAGAACAGCTTCAGGAGTAAATACCGGTGCATATGACTATGTTCTAGAAGCACTGGACAGTTTGGTATAATGAAATAGCAGGCCTGTAATCTGACAGAAAAAGGTGAAAGCCCAGACTGGCAAATTCACCCCAATAGTATTTATAGTGGTTCGTTACCTCCTCAAATTGATATCAGGCAGTGTTAATAAGTTCAGGTTCATAAAGTTCCGCGTAATATGCTTCCAATTAGTAAGTCAGCGCGCTCCTATTATAGGATACACTAGAAGAGCGCACTAAAATAAGAAGCGTTATAAAGCAATTATGCTGCTATACGTTGTCTATTATTACCTCATCAAATATGTAGGGTGAGAACTGATAATTGTGGAAATTTATCAGGTGTTTTTCCAAATAGGCAACAATAATAATACACCCAAATCAAAGGCAGTTTAATTCCAGACACTTCTGCCTCAAGGATGTAGCAGACGTTCAGGGGAGCTTGCCAATAAAGAGAATTACTTCAGAAATGAAGCGTGAAGTAATAATATTGCCACTAGCTATCCACTGTGCGAACTGGCAATAGTCAATCACAGTTCAAGTGTGTCACAATTTCAGGGAGCTTCACCTCAGCAACACCGCAAACATTCAAGAAGGTCTCAAGAGCAGAAAAAGTTGCTCAGGGGAGACGTGCTATAGGGCAACAATGTTGCAAGATAAATGAAAGAGCAGTCTCTCCTCAGCCACCTCAGGCTCTGACTAAAGCCCAAAAGAAACGCTGTAAAAAATGTCCAGACAAACCCTCGTGCTTCAGTGCTCCAACCGCCACTCACGTCTCTCCTCATTTGCTCCGAGTGCTACCCGCCGTCAAAGAGCCGCTCACCACACTGAGGGAAGCGCGAGCCCAGACCGCTACATCAGCTCGGCCTCGGAGTGTAGCTGTCAGTGCGAAACATTCTCCGCTCCCAAGAAGAGAAGTGCTCCACAGTCTAAACGAGCGTCGCGCTGTGAAGCTGTATCACTCGCACAGCAGAATCCTTTCAATAAAGGGTGTCATTTGGCAATTGCAGGTTCTTCGCCACCGTCCGGGGCTCCCCACAGCGCAGAGCTCCGGTATCAGGTGGCCATCTTGAGTCGTGGCCAGACCACGCCCCCCCTGCACTGATCTTCTTCACTTGCTTTGGTCTCTCTTCCCATCACCATTTTGACCACCCACTCTTCTGCCTTTCCGGAACCCTCAGACCTTTTGGGTGCCACAGTAACTGTATACCGCCACTCCTCACTCATACACACCACCATTTGAAGGCCACTCTCCTTCACATAGCCTTTACCCTTTACCTACATGCGCCTCTGAATTTATTACCTCACAAAACATTTTCACCATGCCAATACCAAAACTACTGGGTTTGTCAATACATGTTTGGTTTAGTGGCTTATTGAAAATATTCTTCAGTCAGTAACTATTTTGCATTTTGTAATGGTCTGTGATATCTAGGTTTTAACTCGAGTCTGAACTAAAATGTTTTAATAGTAAGCTCACGCTTATAATGTCTTGCAGTCACAGGTAAATATTTGTTAACGATGGGGGTATATATTACTGAGTTATGGAGCATTCTAAGTCAGCACTTTAATACTGCTTTATAAAGGCATAGTATTATTTGAACCATTGGTATTTCGTTTTCCCTCTTTTTTTGTTAGAATGTGTTGAAGGAACTCGAGAGACGGAAGACTGATTTGAACAGCGTCACCGAGAGCAGTGCAGCACTGCAGAGCTTGGTGGAGGGCAGTGAAAGTGCCTTGGAAGAGAAACTGTGTCTCCTTAATGCTGGCTGGAGCCGCGTCCGCACCTGGACTGAAGACTGGTGCAACACTCTCTTGGTGAGTTCGCGAAAGTAACAGGCACAGGACTCAGTTGTTACTCACTACTGCAATGTCAAGGGCATTATGTTTGTTTCTCTCGTAGCCCTTAAGTTTGTTTCTCTCGTAGCCCTTGATTACGACCTCTGCACAAACACCTCCAATTAAAAAAAGTCGCAATGTTTCTCACACCTGTTAATTACTGGGTACTGTAAAGGCTTGTCAATTCTGATTTCACTCCTAATTCACGCATGTGGAAATATAATGGGAAAATACCAGGACATACACATTTTGATGCAGAAATCACCATATTCAGCCTGGGTATACTCCATTGTTGAGAGCTCTACTCATAATAGGAGCTATTTATTGCACTTGTCAAAGTCTAAATCCCAGACACAGATTTTTAACAGGTCGATAAATAACATCTACCCCTTGGGGCAGGTGTAATCAAGACCTGAGTCTCCTACTCCTCAGAGCGCAAGAAGCTACCATTCTGTTCTACCCTTACAGCAGCACAGAGTCGTTCAGTCCTAGATTAGAAAACCAATAGGTGCCTCTGAACTAGTGAGGTCTAGTGTGTATAAGTAAGAGATTCTTCTTCCTGTTTTATGCTTAGGGAAATACCATCCTATTTTCAGCTTATTTCTTTACGGCAAAAGATGCTGAAGCACCACCTTTGTTTTCCACTTTGACAAAAAAAAAAATTCTTTTGGAACGCAGAGAGCAAGACAGCATAACTTCCTACTTAATTTTCTAGAGGGTGCATAACTATCTGTACTGAAAATTTTAAAAAAGGCACAATGTATGTGATCTGCCAAATGAGTTTTGGCAGGATTGTGCAATACAGCTCTAAATTCACTTCCAAGCAGGTACCCAGACTGAATTGCCTATCCCTCACAGCACTCTGGCCAGGAAAATACAGCAGGAGTACCTCTTCACAACCACACTGCCAAGATATGGTTTCAATCTCATGTGTTGCTTTTAGCTTCCACCTTGATTAAATTATATTCACTCTTTCTACACTTTCAGGGAGTGTGTAGATATATTAAGAAATAATATTATAAAAAATGAGCATTATTCAGGTTTGTGAACAAGTAAATAGAACACTTTGGCAGAGCCTTACTTGAAATATAACTCAGAATTTCCACAGCATATGGGAGAAAAATCTTTTGGCTCCCAGAAAAGGACAAGCCTTGCCCTTCTTTCTATCATATGCAAAGGTGCTGTGACCGAAGGAAGGAAACACCTATTTATAAGAACTTGCAGGCTCTCCCTGAAAGAATAGGCATGGATTTGGGGGTGTTAGTAGTCCTGGTGTTTTGTTTTTGTTGTCAGTGTTGGCTTGCTGGTTTCTTCTTGGTTGTACTCATAACATCCAGTAGCATATCATTTAATAAAATGCGCTCTGGGTTTCCTTCTTAGAATCATCAAAGCCAGATGGAGATCTTTGATGAGAATGTTGCCCATATAAGCACCTGGCTGTACCAGGCTGAAGCTTTACTAGATGAGACTGAGAAGAAACCTGCAAGCAAGAAAGAAGACACTGTGAAGGTGAAGATGCCATATTTTTGTTCACAAAAACATGCAAGGGCTTTCCTTCCTTTTTCCTATTTGACATATTTGTTCTATCTCCCGCTTCTTTGCTTTCCAGTGTTTGATGTCTGAACTGGAAGATGTTAGTCTACGAGTAGACAATGTTCGTGATCAGGCTGTTATACTGATAAACAGTCGGGGAACCTCTTGCCGTGAACTTGTAGAGCCCAAACTAGCTGAGTTAAACCGTGACTTTGAAAAAGTGTCACTCCACATCAAGGCTGCGCAGGTATGGCTAATAGATGGCTGCTATGTTTGCCCTACTTCCCATGAGGATAAACATTTTGATATTCTCCATCATAGCTTTTATTCTGGGTGAACATGCACGACAGACTGGAACATGTGCTACCATGAACACGATGCATAGTTTAAAAGTATGGCTAGTTTAAAAAATGTTTAAAAACTGAATTATTTTCCGACTATTAATTGTATTGTAAATATTGAATATTGTGGATTTGCCCATGGCAGACATTTCCAGAGTTTCATTTAAAAAAATGAATTAGAATTGGTAGGGATAGGTTGGCCTACTAGTTTTATTAATTTGGGTGCTGCTTAACATTTTCAATGACTTAGAACTCCTCACCAAACATGTAATCCTGAAAATTTCTCATCTACAAGTGACATTGCAAATAACACTGCATTATCTTTGTGATTTATACAATGTTCCAGACTTCAAATGTCTAAGGGTCCAAATTTCAAAACTTTATGCACCCGTAAAAGATTTTTATATGCTCATTTACAGCCATTTTCAGCCACAAACAATGGCTCTTATTGCACAGAATCAATATCTGCTGTGTTTTACGACTATAGGTGATACTTGCGAGTGTAAAAAATCCACATTGCATATGAATATAATGCAGTATAATGCTTGATTTAGGTGTTATTCCAATGGAAGCCAACACTGATAATTTACTGAACGCACAGAAAATTGTAACTGTTTGGGTGTTCTCAAACATTTGCAGTGTTATGTCCCACACTTGTTACATCTCTGTGTGTAGGATGCTGGCTCTTTATGTGATATAGCAGAAATCTGATATATCTTGTAAAGAGTCCAGGGGTTTCCTTGTAAGTGGACAGGGGCTTGCTCTAGCAATCCCGTGGTGCTCTATTAGGGATAGTGTGTCGAGCAGCCTTAGGCTTAACCAAGATGAATGCAAGACATCTGCAAATACAGACAATGATCAATAAATGACGCACACAACTCAAGAAGATCCACAACAATTTATAAAAATAGCAAATATCTTTATATATGTTTAGGCATTAGAGAAAAATCATTTAAGTAAGTACGTTTTTAAATATGAATTCTTTTTGGTTAAAAAAGTGGGCATTTGAGTCCTGCAATGTTATCACGTGGAAGGAAGAACAAGTTCTGCAAACAGGTATAGTACAGCAAATTACGGGACCAATCTCCAGGAGTTAAGGTGAGTGGTGGGCAAGATCCAAGGCAGCACCAGCAGTGCACCACCAGTGGCACAAGGGTGGCCGGGTGCAGGGTGCAAAACAGCATCGGAAGCCCAGTGTTATTCCATGGAGATCACTCTCTGCGAAAAGAGGCTGCAGGCTCTGGCTAGGAGGCCAGTCGAGCTGAACCAACAGGGGGGCTCAGGCCTCACGATGCTCGGGGACGTAGGGACACCTTTGGTCCTCTTCTCTATGGCCCAGGGGAGACAGGAGCAGAGGTGTCCTTCGGCATGGGTTTTTCCTTACAGGAGCAGCCGCGGTAGAGGGGGCCTGCGTGCAGACGCTGCAGGCAACGTCAGAGGGTCCACGAGGGGTGAAATCACAATGGACTCGGGCTCTGAAGAGCTGGGGGAACTTGTTGGCATCATTGGCCCATTTCAGCTCGGGCTTGGAGCGACGGGTGCCGTAGTGGCTTTAGGGTCCTTTCTTTTAGAGTTGCTGCAAGATGCAGGGAACAGTTCCACTGTCCCTTGTGAGGTCTTGGTTCTTTATCAAAGGAGTGCAGTCCTCCCAAGGGTCTGGAGGCAACAGCTGCAGGACGAGTCTACTTTGGATCAGTTTTCAACGAGAGATTCAGACAGGCCGGCGGGGCTGGGACCATGTCAGCTGCACTGTGGCTCATCGGTGTCTTCTCTCTTCTTAGGTCATCATGATCTGCTTCACTGCTGCCAGGGACTCCCGGGGTGTTAGGGGAGTGTAGGGTAATAGCCAATGGGCTACTGACCCTTGGGGTCACTACTCCCCCTATATGACCACTTCCTGTGGGAAGTGGGCATAACCCTGTCCCAGAATTCCTAAGTATGCCATCACAAAGATGGCTTACGCTAAAAAATCGTGTCCACCTCAATGTAGTCCACCTTAGGTCTGGTACTAGCCTTGAGGTGGAAAGCCTACCTCACGACTAATTTTCCCACCTGTCCAGGTGCCAAGGGGCTCTGGACGGAGGGGGAAGGTTAGCTTCCTCTCCTGTGAGGGGAGCCAGACTCGCATTCCAAAGGCAGCAGCTCTTTGAAGCTTGCCGGCCTGGGGAGGCTTATCAGCAGGTCATCATGTAGGTGGGGGTGTTATACACTCTTCCCAGACAGGCCTTTGTTCTGGGCCTCCTGGAAGCAGAGGCTCTCACCCTAGGAGGTCAGAACAGTGTCTCGGGTGACAGGCTGGCAGAAACCAGTAAGGGAGCACAACAGAGCCTGGTAGGTTTTCAGAGGGCACCTCTAAGGTGCCTTCTGGGTGCATGTATTTGTAAATCCATCACTGGAATCAGTGTGGGTTTATCAATACAAGATGTTTGATACATCATGTAACTGGGGAACTCGTTTTCACCAGTGTCAGCGCGTTTTAAAAATGGATTCCCTGTCCACTTCCACTGGCAGTAATAGGACTGACCAGCACAGGGGCATATCTGCTCATGCAGGTATGCTCTCACATGTAATATTCAGTACCCTGCATTAGGGCTGTCAGGCCTGCTGTAGGGACAACTTACAAATATCACATGCAGATTTAGGGGACATGGTACACAGGGATGTTTTCACTTTTGTCTGCACCAAGACACGCAGCATGTAATGGCAGTCTCGCATGTGCCTGGTGAGGGGTCACTCAGGGTGGCACAATTCCTGCTCCTGCCCTTAGGGTCCCTGATGAGTACTTCAGGCCCTAAGTACCAGAGGGGTACCATTTACTAGAGACTTACAGAGGGTGCTAAAGGTTTTGCCAATTGTTGAAAATAATTGAACATTTTTAAGGAAAGAACTTTGGTACTAGAGACCTGGTTAGCAGGAGCCCAGTACACTTCAGTCAGAGTTGCATCAAATACAGGCAAAATGTCTGTGTGTGTGGGGGAGGGGGGTCCTGCAACAAGAACCCAGCTCCCTACAGCCTAGGTCAATATATAAATTCAGAGACATAAAACCATATCCCATTAGCTTACTTGGTGACCCATATTACATTACCCAGTCTAAGAACCTGTATACCCCTTAAGGTTGTGGAAAGAAAAATTCAAAATGTTCATATACTTTCTGCCCTGGACATAGGAGACTGGACGGTCTCCTTGGACTTACATGATGTTCATGTTCTTTTTTTCCCAAAGCTTTATTTATATAGTTTTTCAAGGTAATAACATTACATATCCATCAACATGTTTTATAGTTGCTGTCACTTTAGTTTCGGCTGGTCAAACATGAACACACAGTGGTTGAGCAGGACGTGCATTTTGTATATACCCATCCTTCAGTCCCACAGGTGTTGCCTACATTCAAGGTAGGCCAGGATCGTTTTCAGTTTGCTGTGCTCCCCTTGTTGGAGGTGGCGATCAGAGGCATCTGGCCTGCAGTGGAGGGCCAGCTCCACATGGGAAACAGCCATTATAATGCGGTCATAACCAAGCATGACCATTACCACGAATCCTCTACAACAAGCATGCCTTTACCACGCATGCCTTTACAACTAAATCGGGCATGCGTGGTAAAAGTATATTCTTTGTAATGGCTGTTTCCTGTCGTTAGTTTGCCTTCTGTTTCCGTTTTTGTTACACCATGCGAGAGAGCAGTGTCTTTTCACTTTTCCCAGAAGAATACTGTAGGCTGTGCTTCTCCTGAGTATCAGAAACAACGACCGGTGCGCGAATAGACTCCCTGTGCTCTGAGTGAGGAGGTTGTGCTGTAAAATATAGCAAATCCCGGTGAGCTCCTTCTGTATGCTCTGCAGTGTTTATCCAAGAATGGGGTTTTGTAGGTAGACAAGTACTTTTACCTCACAATGCTTGTATAAGCCACGCGAGGGGCTTAACAGCATGCACTTTCCATACTTGCAGGAGCTTCTCGACGAGCTGGGAATGAATATTTGTCATAGATTTCAGAGATAGTAATGGCGACAGGAAAATTATAGCGCTGCTCCTAGTCAGGAATGCAATCATGAGACCCAAGCACTTCCTCACGTCGATCCTTGCTATAAACCTAACATTCCCCTAAAATCGATTCAGACTTGTGTCAAAGTACTCACGTATGCAAGGCATTCTCAGCAAGCTTCAACCAGTCTGCTCCACCGGCAAATTATCTTCCTCCCAGCATGCTGCTCCTCCAGCGCATACAAATATTGCCCCCAGTAATAAGCTAGACGAAGAACAGGAGGAGGGTGTGAGAAATGGAGCAGACCAGAGACGACGGCAGAAGGAGAGTGGAGGGAAGAAGCAAGACCACGTACTGCAGGGGAGGAGTGCAAGAAAGCGCAAGCAACACCAGGGCAGCAGGCCAAGAGAAAGTGAAATTGGAAGCGTGGGGAGTCGATGACCAATGAGAAGAAAAGAAATGAATAACGTTGACAATGGTAAGTACCTGCAGCGTGGTGGTGTGTGTTCAGCTGTGAGTGATTGTGTGTGCTTGTGTTAATTCTTACCACGCATATGTCTTTACCAACCATGCCTTTACCACAAACCTTTCATCGTAAAAGCATATGTAATAAAGCCATATGCGTTGTAAATATTTTCATACTTAATGCATGTGTGGTAATGAGGCATGCGTTGTACTGACGGTGAAGTAAATGCATGCGTGGTAGTTGCATGAGATGTTCCATCATACAACAGCTCCACATTAACCTACTGGAGCTATGGGCCATCCCTTTAGCTTAGAAGGCTTTCCAGACATATATCGGGGGCTGAGTAGTTTCTCATGTGCAACATCACTGGTATGTAGTATTGCACCAAGCAGGACTGTGTAGAGTACCGTGTCCTGTGCCTAGAGGATTTGCAAATCTGGAGATGGCTGGAGAGATCAAAACGTCTTCCTACTCGCCAACCACCTGGCAAGTTCCCTAAATCCCATAGCTGAAGAACTGGGGGAATGCCATCAGGTAGATCAAAGTTGGCATTCACATCCAAAGATGGCACAGGACATATTTGAGCTGTGCAGACTAGATCTCCTCATCACTGTTAAGAATGTGCAATGTTTGCAATTTTGTGCTTTGGATTTTTGGTGAGAACACTATTTAGAAGATGGATTCCGGCTGGAATGGAACAAGGGACTGCAGTACACCTTCCTGCCACTACTTCTCCTTCGCTGAGTACTGAAGAGGATCAAGGAAGACAGGGCTCCTCATCTTATTGGTCCGAGACTGGGCCAGAAATGTCCAGTACTTGAAACTCTTGAACGTGAGCATCTGCCCTCCAATCAGGCTACAACTTTGTCAGGAACTCCTGTCTCAGCAGCAGGACAGGGTCCTCCACCCGAATCTTTGCAACTTCCACCTCCACTTGTGGAGATTGAACAGCGGTAATTGACTATGTTCCATTTGGCACCTAATGTGGTGGATGCCATCCTTGGCACCAAACTCTCCTCAACAAAATCCATCTGTTCTCGGACAAGTTTGTCACCTGCTGTGGTATCCAGGACACAGTCCTACTGGCGAAGCTGTCAGAGATCCTTTATTTTGGTTAGTCAAGAGCCCTGCAAGGCATTGCAGTGACCACTGTAAAAGGTTATTTGTCTTACACATACATTCAAGGCACTACACAACCCATGCCCACCTACCTTAACAATCGCATCTATTTCCCCCAGAGACCTGCGCTCCGCAGGACTCCTTACATACATCTCATGCATATACAGAACCAGATCTAGAGGACGGGCATTCTCTTACATCGATCCTAAATCGTGGAATGACCTCCAACTCCACATCAGAGCCTCCTCCTCTTTTCTTGAATTCTGCAAGAAGCTGAAGATCTGGCTTTTCAATTAACCAGCCTACCATAGGAAGAGCTAGGCACATACACCTGCTCAGCACCAGGAACCCCTAGTGGGTGATAATGCGCTTTGCAAATGCACATAACATAACTATTGTCTGCCCTTTCAACATGTGCTGGACCACCGCCTTTGTTTAATTCGCCTGTTTTGATGATTATTAAAGGTTTGTGACGCATTCCCTCCCAAACCATTTGTGATGCCACAGTGGAACTTTAACTTGGTCTTGATTTTCCTCATATGTACACTTTAAGAGTCTATGCATAGTCTCTCGCTGCGTCCCTTGACTATAAAGACTGTCTTCCTCATTGTGATTACCTCAGCTCGTCATGCAATTGAGTTGCAGGCAATTTCAGTGCAACTACCATACACCACCACCTTTCCATCTTACAGAAAGTTGTGACTCCCTTTCACGTTGGGCAATTGTTCACTCTACCAGTGTTTTTTGCTCATCACCCTTCGAAAGAGGCTTAGAGGCTTCATTGTTTGGACCCCAAGAGGTCTTTAAGCTTTTACATTGATTGTGCCAAGAGCCTTTGAGCGGCGATCAGCTTTTAGTGGAATTTTCTGAATAGAAGAAAGGGAAGGTGGTACAGAAGGGGTCCTGTGGAGGTGGACCATCCTCTGCATTTAGAACTGCTGTGCAATTGTGAAGAAGCGGCCTACTGATGGCCCGAGGGACAAGCCCACCACTACTGTGTTGGCAAGACGGTTGCCTGTCATTGATATCTGCCGGGCTGCAACGTGGTGATCAGTGCATATGCAAAGCATTTCTGTCTGGACAGGCAGGAAGGACACTTCGCCCTCTCAGTTCTGCAAGATGTTTTGGTGCGAGTCCACTCCACAGACCCTCTACCTTGGAGAGGTACTGCTTTGGTGTCCATTCTAAGGTGAGGAATGTGAGGTTTGAAGTATACATCACAAGAACAAGTTACTTAACTTTGGTATCACATGATAGCACGCGGGAGAACTGCTACAAAATTCTCTGGCACATGGAGATATTTGGGGAAGTGAGGAATCTGCACTTTGAGTATCCACCAGAAAGAACATTACCAAAAGTAACTTGTACTTTTTCACATGGAAACAGGACTTCCTTAAAAAAAAAAAGAAAGAAACTAAATGTGTCACTCTATTCTTTTGTGGGGTTAAGATTGGCATGAACTACAAAAGTTGTTACATTTTCTGGCATATGCACATTGGTTTGAGAAACAGCATATATTAGTAAAACGACTAGAAGGTAGGGGAACTCCTTTGCCAGTGTGATTTCATAATTGGTCCCATTCATATAGTCTTTGGTTCCTAGTGACCATGTCAAGGCCTCGCTCTTCTACTGACCTTACCAGCAATACCTAAACATTTGGGATAATGCAACATTGATTACGCTTAACCATCCAAGGACCTAGACAATGGCGATACCCACCCTATTTATGGTATCCAGACATGGCCTCGCTTGTGTAGTGGCTGTGAGCCACCTTCAAAGTGCGCTTGAATATGCCAATACCACAAATTGACAATTCCACACACTAAGATTTACTTTGACAATGCGTCATTTCTGTTGTACCTTTCTTTCTTTTCCATACTTCTGATATTTTTTTATGCTTCCTCTGGTTGACTGAGTTTATTGTAACTCTTAGTTTATTGTAGGTCTTACTTTTTCAGTGTTCTTCCTTTTTTGCTGTAAGAAGATATCAATCTTCATTGTTGTTTCACTTGTAAAGATCATTGACGCAGAATTTGGCAGGGTCTTGGCAAATGAAAACGTTAAATAAATACATTAATGAACTTAATCAGTTACCTGTTAGTTAGGTAGTTAGTTAGTTAGTTATTTAGTTTAGTGTGTCCACTTGACTTCCCAGTGCTTCATTCATGTGAAATGTACTCAATTTGGAGGGTGCTTTTCTGATTTGTTTGAAATACTGAATGGGAGTGCAAAAGAAGTTAGAACCCACCAGTCCTGTGGTTATTCTGATGGGCCTGTAGCTGAACTTGCCGGACTCATAGGGATTAGGAAATCCTGGGTAAATCCGTGAGACTTGGGTGTTTGCGGAGAAAAAAGGAGAGTTTCTGAGGAAATAGGGTCCATTTACCATTATAATTTCTTGTTTGTTAGGGTACACCTCGTAATCGCGCACTATTCCCTACTGCCCCGTATTCCAGTACCTTAGTTGAAGGGATACTGGAAACAGGCTGATTTAACGTTATCCTTATGATTGTTTTCATGTTGCAGGCGCAGGTTAGCCACGAGCCGCTCAAAAACACTACTTCTCTGCAAGACACACAAGACAGTGAAATTTTTCCAGAGGATCTGGACGCATTCGAGTCAGATTTGCAGAATATGCTAAAAGTTGTGGATAAACACCTGAAGTCAACGGAAGAGGATGAAAAGGTGAGCAGTTAACAAAAGTGTGTTTGGCTTGTTGACTTTGAAAGCAATGTTTCTGATGTGGTCCATGTATGAATGGCGCTGGGTTAAAAATTCTCTCCTTGCTTCGGGGGGGGGAGGGGGTGGGCACCTACGAAGGGATTCAGGTAAAGACATCTATCCCCTACTTGGGCATTGAACTGGCTCAGTCGGTGTCCCAAACGGTTACGCTCAACTATACCAGATTAGCCTCTCAAATTGCTCAAGACCTCCATCAGTGGAAACAGCACCAGTTATCCCTCCTGGGACGGGTGGCTGCCATCAAAATGTCTATCCTGCCCAAAGCACTATACCTTTTCCAAACAATACCGGTTTGGCCACCACCCGGCACTATTCAGAAATTGCAACAAGCAATTCAGCACTTTGTATGGGCGGGGGCTAGGCCTCGGTTACGCAGGGAGCTGGGCTACTTATGGCCGGAAGAGGGGGGGTTTGGGGATACCGAATGTTCTGGAATATTTCAGGGCGGCACAGCTCCGCTATCTAGTGGAGTGGAATAGATCTGAATCCAAAAAGAGATGGCTATTTCAGGATACAGCGCTGGCCAAGTTATCGCTTTGGAAGGTCCCCTTTCTTAAACATGAGGATCGACCTCCCAATCTCCGGGGCTCTCACATCACGCACACGGTGCTTCGAGTTTGGGACGGAGTCGCCATTAGGAAGGGGCTGTCCTCTTTCCCTTCGTCCATGACTCCCATCCTTGACAACAAGGACTTTACCCCGGGAGCTGACGAAAGGGCGTTCCCGAGATGGAGGGAGGTGGAAGGCAAGGCAGCAGGGCACTTCTTAGATTTGGAGGGGATCCTATCTTTCCGGGACATACGTGCAGAATATGGCATCCCAGAGACCGAACGGTTTCACTATCTACAACTGAGACACTGGTTACTCAATACGGAGGTGCTGCCAAAGGTCTCTCGGAAGCTGACGAAATTTGAAAAATGGCTTTACACGAAGAACACGGATAAGAAAATGATCTCTGAGCTCTATGATGTGTTACACCCTCAAGCCCAAAAGAATACACGGCTGGTCAGATGAGATGGGTGGGAGAATTGGGGAAAGAACTCACAGCAAAGGAGTGGACTGATATCTACTACTGTGCTACTCACACAGCACGAAATACTGCTAGCAGGGAGACGGCAGTTAAAGTGGCTATGTATTGGTACTTGACCCCGGTCCGTCTTCACAGGGGGAACCCTGATCGCAGCCCAACCTGCTGGCGTGGGGTGGATGGCACGTTGGTTCACTTATTATGGGAATGCACAGAATTGATGAGTTATTGGACGGCGATACTGGACGATGTAGATCGCTAATTTGACACGCAGATCCCGAGATTCCCTGCTTATGTGGTCTTGTCCTACCTAATCCGCTGACGTATCCACTAAGGTCCCGCAAGGGGAAACAAATGGGGTTGGCATTGGGGGCGGCTCTCCAAAACATCTTATCGCATTGGGGAACGCGGGTGAAGCCGACTTATTTAGGGTGGCTACACAGGCTTTGGTATATCTTGGGTATGGAACACATACAGGCCTCACTCACTAACTCCATGACAAGCTTCAATGAAACCTGGCAACCGCTCCTTTCCCTATTGTCAACGGAAATTAATGAAATCACATGCCCTAGATATCTGCGCCTTCTCCGCCTGACGAGCTCTGCATTGCCGACATAGTAAGGTGGCAGTCCACGTATGCCTGCGCCGCTAATAGTTGTCAGATCAGCCATTCCCAAGCACACCAGTTCGAGGGAGGGGGGGGGAGGGGTTCTGTTCCTTTTTTTTGTTTTTGGTATTTCTGTTACTTTTCTTCTTCAAAGGCATTGCTATCTCAGTATTGGCGCGAGATGCCGGACTATATCGTATCATTCTGGACAATTTAGTAGGCCCCCCGAGGCCATGTTGGGGGCGCCCAGTTATCGCATGTTAAGGATGAATATGGAAGGTAGCCGGCTCTGTATAGCGAACAGCATATTTTAGGCTTATGGAAATGTTTGTTATACTATTGCTGAATGCCAATAAAAACAAAGTTAAACCTAAAAATTCTCTCCTATCTCTGCGACCTTGACACTTAGCCTGAGCACCATCTATTATTTTGTCAGCTTTTCATGCAAACCTGAAGTTTATGTGTAGCTTCTCATTACTTATATTTATATTCAGAGCTCTACACACACCTTGTAGTACTTCATTATTAAATAAGAACATGTCCCAAATTACACAAATGTAAAAAGACAATAATTCTATAAAATATCTAAAAACATGAGGAACGTAGTCTACAAAATAAATTTCTAGAAGAGCAGCATATCATCAATGGAATACAAATTAGCATTTACCATCATACCATGCCAAACCCATTTTGGATTAAATGAGGGAATCACACATCTTTCAGTCACACATCTTTGTAAGCTTCAGTGCGATCCTGCCTATTGGTGGGGGCTGTCCCTGTACTAAAATATATGTAAACAATGCTATGATGTTCTACTCAAAAATAAAGTCAAATTGTAGAGAGAAAGCAACAGTGTACCAGTCAAGAATTGTGAGCAACACCCAACAACCAGTATGTCACTACCAACAGATAAGTGTTGATTTAAATAGGCGGAAGTTAAACAGATGTGTATTTTTAGGAAGAAAATGAAGTATACTATGATAGCTCCATGTTGCATTTATTAGACCAGAAAAATAAAACTACAAGAAGCATAAAAAGGCCTCATTCAACCCCACTTTCTCTTTAGTCACTTAGAATTGGCCTGCCTGATTCACTTGTGACAGTCAGTTCCTCCATATGCAGCTGATCACTTAGTATTGGGTTTTCAACTATGTCGTACATTGTATAGCTGTAGTCCTAAGCTCATTGAACTTGACACTTTTTGTAAATAGTTTTGCTAGTCAATATTGACTCACATTGTGGCACGTGGGCAGAGAAGGATAAGTGCACCTGTTTCCTCAGCATGCTTTTCACAGGCACAAGAAGGGCATTCAGTCACTTTAGTAGAGATGTTTTGAGGAAGAATACTCAATGCAAATTAAATTATAAGATTGCATGTTGGGATAGAGGTGCACAGACGTCATAGCCCTCTTGTCCACAACAGAGTTCAGTGTCATTCGTACTGTATGGCTAAACTATTTGTGCTCATGTGTGCCAGTATGCTTCACTGAGCATGCAGTCAATAACCGTTCCTAATTAATCCAGTAGTACCTTTAAAAAAAGTACTGGGGCAACACAGCTGTGCACAATGCACATTTATAAGAAAAAGCAAAGCCACAGTTACATGACCAACCAATGCCACCTGTATTAGAAGAAACACATATTCCAGGGCCTGTTTTCAATTCTATCTTCATGAAGGCAGCTGCACTCACATCCTGCAAGTTCTACATTTTTCTTAAAAATAATGTTTTTATTTGTTTTTTCTGCAAACATTACACTGTGCTCAACAGTGCACCAGCAACCACAACAACATTGGGGTGAAGTACATTTGTCCAAAGTTGCCAATAGGACAGTGCATTATCAATTTGTTTCCAGCAATTGGGCGAGTATTGAGGTGCATAGCATGCTACATAGTCTTCTATCCTACATTGTTAGAAGCATGTCAAATGGGGTCTTTCCTCGCTTTCTCCCATTTCTATACCGTAATGGTTCACCCAGGGACCCCATACTTTATGGAACTCCTTTGGGCACCCTCTGGCTTTATAAGTAACATTTTCCGCAGCCATGTATAGGTCCATCCCTATTTTCCATTCCCAGAGGGTTGGCTACTCCGGGGCTCCCAAATGCTTAGCCACATCCCTTTTGCCACCATGAGGCCCAAATTACTCAAAAGGAGCTTGGCTCTAGGGATTTAGGTAAACCTGCCCTTAACATTACAACAGTGTATCTAGACCGTGGTCTGGGTGGAAATCTAGAAACCACATGGAAAAAGCGCATCTTCATAAGACTAGAGCACTATAAAGACATTCTAGTTGCAGATGTGTGCTGCACAAGTACCAATAACATAAAATATCATAACTACTGGTTAAACAATAATTTTAATAATGTGAAGCCTCGATCTCTTGAATGGCATGTCAGTAGTTGCAAAAAGATCACATAAAGGCCATTTCTGACACCTGCTCTTTCACAGAGGCTCATTTCCTAACAATGCCATCCTCCAATTTTTTTTTAGATTGAGATGGAAAGGGCCCAGATCGAGGAGGCGCTGCGGAGGGGAGAGCAGCTGCTCCAGCAATCGATAGAGGACAACAAGAGAGAGAGAATACGACTGCAGCTCCTGCTGCTGCAGACAAGATACAATAATTTAAAGGTCAGAATGAAAGAGAATCAATGGTGTTCACATAATAACGTGTGGATTGGGCAAATGGTCTTTGGGTAAAAAACTGTTATAGATACATATCACGTGCCAGATGTGTTCCCACGCTAGGGTCAAAATGGGTAGTTTGCAGCATCATGGTGACTTTTCTGTTAGTATTTATATAATGCTTCACTGCCTTTTGGGTACCTCAAGTTCGATGTTGTGAGACTAAACCACTGTCCATACATTTGCTATCCATTACCATCATTGTATGTGCTTTGTGTTTTTGATTTGATTACCCCATCAGCAGATTGGATCAGACAGAGTATAAGACCCATAGGTATTACAAGTGCCTGCAATAGGAAATGTAGAGGGGGCTGCATAGTCAAGACTTGCATTGATCAAAATGTGTTGCATTATTAGGTGGTTACTGAGTAAGTGTAAACCCATTTTGGTATCATGGAACTGTATGGAGGAGACTGTTACCTTGGGGCCGCAATTAGTCTAAGTAAGGATGGCAGGGAGTTCCAGAGAGTAAAAGCAAGGACCTTTAACTTTAAGTGTTCAAAGCGTGGAGTTTTCAGGAGAAAATATCCAGAAGGTTAGACTTATCTCATAGAAGAATACCTCTGGTGTGAAAGTAAAGAGCATTTTGAAAGATGTACTTAAGGGCTGCACTGAGCTTTGAAACCAGCTCTCACCTAAGTAGAAAACCAATAAAGTATAATTTGCAGTGGTTCAGTATAGCTGTGTTTGGGAGGCCCAGCCATACATCTCACAGTGTTAATTTGGATGACCAGTTAGCATTATAACAAAGATTTATGATATCTTAAACGCAGAGTATTGCGTTCGTTAAGGTGAGAGCCTATGGTGGCAAAGACCATTAGGTGTCCACCCTTCTAAGAGAGGAATGGCATCACTTAACAAAGCTTGTGTAGATGAAAAGAGCGGGTCAACATCAAAGATGGAACTTTTGCAGTAAAGCTCAGTTTACTGTCAGATTTAATGATTATAGACAATAGGGATGGGCCCTGACAAAGTCAACTGCATCCAAAAGCAATCATACTGAAAAACCTTTTAGGTTTTTAGAATAATCCTCACCCACCAACCTGGTTGGTGGCATGCTTCATCATTGGGTTCCCACCAATGATGAAGCATGCCACCAACTAGGTTGGTGGGTGAGGGTTCTTTTTAAAAACCTAAAAGGTTTTTTCAGTATGATTGCCTTTGGATGCAGTTGACTTTGTCAGGGCCCGTCCCTATTGTTGTTACTGCCTATCCAGGGGAAAAGGACGTGTTCCATTTAATCTTCGCTCTTTATCTGTTGATAATGAAATTGCCAGAGTTGTATCCAGGCCAGTTTATGCTGTTTTATACAGGCATGAAGAGAAGATATATAGAAGGAGCTGGAAGCTTTAAAGTGTTAAAAAAGTGTGGACTATTTTGTCAGTCTTCTTTCATTTCACACTCTATGGTTGTTGGTATCTGGTTGGCGCTTGCAGCCCTGTTGTCACTTTTGCACTCTCGGGAGCACTGAATGTGTACACAAAAGATTCTAGTAGTTACGGCTGGATCGTACTGATGCAGCTGAATGTTTATGCACCTTATCCAAATGATGTTGGTTTGTATCCTTCTTTCGTAAAACTCAGTGCTCCATATGTTTAGGGGGTTTGGTTGTTGGGACTTCAGTTATACATTCGCTGACACACTTGGTAGATACGCCTCTGGGGGTTCTGTATGATTTGGATTTAGAGGACTTGTGGGTGAAAGAATAGGCCACAGAAAAAGTGTACTCATACTTTCCCCTGTGCAGAAAGTGTATTTGGGGTTGGATGGCCTGTTTGTTTTTCATAGATACGTGGACAGGCTTGATACAGTTGATTACGTGGGTTGACATTTCTCTGGTAGCTCCCCTCTTTCGTCATTGTACATTAGAAGAACTACAAGATCCAAAGAATCCATATAGAGCCTTCGCGCTAACACTTTCTGATAGATGCTACCTGAAAGGAGAAAGTATACATGGAAATTACACTTCAATTAGAGGTTAGTTAGAGCACCCGGATTTAAGAGGGGTCGAAGCACTATGAAGTCAGTTCTCAGCTGGTTGTAATGAGCAAATTAATGCGAATTAGAAAGTACTTATATGCGACACTTGATAAAACTTTTGGAACGCCCAGGTGAAGCAGATTTTGGATAAAAGCAACCCACCATGCCAATTCACAATTATCTGGGGTAAAGGTGCAGGCTTGTACGACTTGGGGAACAGCTTGAGGTTTTCAAGATAACCCTCATTCAGCAGTGGTTGTACAGGGACTCAGAAGATTCTAGAAAGTCATGTTGCTGGTTTGTATAGACAGAGGAAGCACAAACAAATATCACACCTGTAGAGGACGACTGAGATACGTTATTTCATGCTTCAGGGGATCATCCATGTGTTCAAAGTATACCTCAGGGTGTTGTTCTCGAGTTCCTTAATTGATTCCTCATTGCCCACCTATTAAACAATTGTCCATTTCCTACACTGATCTTGGAGCAGGAGGAAGAACTGGAGCCTACATTAAATAATGAGGACACTCTTGTCCATTAAGGGGTTTAAAATTGATAATTATTTTTGCTGGGTTGTGCCCGAGTGCACCCTACTCTCTTTAGTTTGTTGTGCAATAAAATTGTTTTAAAAAAAGCGCATTCACCTATACAAGTTAAGGACTATAAAACTATATTTCTGAGATGAATAGTATATCATGATAGGCTAAGCTTCCTGGCCTCCATATATTGCTTAACAAGAGAATGAACATAGGCATATCTCATATTTTAGCAGAATTGTAGGCCTTTGATCCTGGAAGCAAAGGGAGTGGACGGAACTGTATCCATAGCGAGGGATTTAGAAATGTCAAACTGATGCAGGTAGCTAAGAGCGAAGTGTGAATGATCGCTAGCTAATGACTGAAGCTGCAGGAGGTGCTTCTAACAATAGGCACTCATGGCCAGCATGCAGCACTCCTGGTGAAGTGATGACAGCTTATCTGGCCTATGCTCTATCAAGGCCCAGAAAGGCTTGTTGTTGGCGCTTTTTGAAGTTTATAATACTGTAGCATGATCTTCATTCAGGGCCTGTTTCACAAGGCTTTTTCTCTGAGTCATTGTGTTTTACTCCAGGCTTAGGTACGACTCACTCATATATTTCCAGGAGTAAGTAATGTGTACACATGCAAAAAACAATCCCAAAAATCTGTTTCTTGGAATAAGCAGATCTTACTCCAGCAAATTCATAAGTCACTCCTAAGCGCAGGAGAAGGAAGAGATATTTGCAGACAATTCTTTGTGAACCAGCCTTTAATAATCATGTGTAATTCATATCTATTGATGGATAAACGTCTGTGTAATGTGCCCTCGTAGTTTAAAGAAGCCCGGGTTGTGTAAAGAAGCTCATTAGTGCATTATAGATTATGGTTCGGCGGTAAAGGCAAAAAGTGTTTTTCCATTTCTGTCTTATATTTAGTAGGTGCTTTTAGCAAAGTATTAGTTGTTCTTTAGGTGTTGTGATAAACTTATCAAGATTGTTGACATATGCATGAACAGAGTTTTTTATTGTTTGCAGGAATTTAAATACTTACAGAAGCGACAGGTGGTGGAGCTGTCCCCCATGTTCACTCAGTACAAACAGGAAGAGGACAGCCTGCTGAACTGGCTGAATGAAACTGAACATGGGATGCCTGGCACAAATGAAGTAGAGGACGATCAAAAACTGCAGGTAGGGTATGAAATGCAAACAATTATAAGATCAAGCCTAACTTTTATACTCACAGAAATGATTTTCTTTCATACTGGTTATTTTTGCAAAAGGTTTAGTGGGATGCTTTCTTCACTCCTACTTGATTAAGGGATGCAGCAGGTCAGGGTGAAATCAGATCCTTCTCTCCATGCATTCAAACTCTTTCACTGTTGCACTTTCCAGTGCAGGAACTTATAACAATTTCTAAAAGGCAAACATCAGGTTGCCCCCAGCTTTTGTTGATGTAGCTTCCACTCACTCTAGGAGCTTGTTTTTAATTACATTATTCCAGCATGGCCTGGTTCCCTTGCATACTAGATGTTCAATAAATGTGTATCATTGCTTGTTTTAAACTTGCCAATAAAATGTTGGTCCTAATTTATATTTAATAAGTAGGCGGTATCTGGTCCACCTAGCTTGTGGTTCACCCTCTTTATTTAGCGTTGGAGGGACTGCTGTGTTACCAGTGGCAGACCCTATGCTGACTCCACTTGCAGAAACCTTTGACCGATGGCCCTTCACATATTGGACCGTCCTAGTTAGGG
The DNA here is from genome assembly GCA_963921515.1 of Calotriton arnoldi. Lineage (NCBI taxonomy): Eukaryota > Metazoa > Chordata > Amphibia > Caudata > Salamandridae > Calotriton > Calotriton arnoldi. The sequence continues at coordinate 1,811,201 of CAWUFW010000672.1, read as the reverse complement.
TAGTGTTGCAAAGTCATCCTGTGCCCTGGGCACCCACCAACTTTTTGCTGACTGGTACTGGTGGTAACTGACTCTGACTGACCCTGGGCTCTACCTAACCAGGCCCAGGGCCAGTGCCAAGCTGAAAGGAACACATTAGAATACAGTTAAAACACCTAACATACACTAGGGTACACTATGGTATGGTGGGGTACCCCTGTAATTGGCATGACCTACCCCATAAGCCCGTAGTATATAATAGGGCAGGGGATTGAAACTACCTCGAAGTCCCCTGTACCCTGGGGCAGGGCAGTTTAGAGGCCAGCATCCTTTTTCTACACTTGCATGTGTGCACTGCTGAAGCCTGAGGTCAGTTTAAAAGCAGCACTGGGTGCCAGGACTGCTTTTAAAAAGTAAATTGTGCCCAAACTCGACTTTGGTGGTAGGGGCACTTAAAAATGGATAACCTACAATGTTTTGGCATATTTGGGACCACCAGGGTCTCCCCTAGGTATCCCAGGGGTGGGGGGTCAGATATTTATAAGGTACACCCTTATAAAATGAGTTTTTATATGCCTGGGTAAAGTGAAATGTCACATTTCACTCCCACATTGTGGTAAAGTGCTGCCCAAATTCGACTTTGATGCCAGGAGCAGTGTGAAGTGAGGATCTGCAATATTTTTGCAGATTCAGAACCCCTAAAGTCTCCCCTAGTTGCACATGGGGTGGGGTTCCTGTAGATATAAGGCAAGTACTTATAAAATGTGTTTTTGTAAGTCCTGGTGCTGGAAAAATGGCCCAAGTTATTTTTAGGTCTCGGCCTGCACCAGCGCTTGCGCTGGTCTGGCCGAGAGTTTTAGTTAGCGGGTTTTGGAAGTGCAAACCCACTGGCTTTCGGCAGGCGACCAGCTTGCGTTCACGATGGCATGCACGCGCACAGCTGCCATCCATTCCTCGCATCGCTGGCGAGGCGCCATCTGCCTTTCCTCCCCCTCCCTCACCCCTCCTCCCCCTCCCTCACCAGAGAGCGCGTTTCCATTCCTCGCATCGCTGGCGAGATGCCATCTGCCTATCCTCCCCCTCCCTCACCCCTCCTCCCCCTCCCTCACCAGAGAGCGCGTTTCTTGGCCGCGCGTCTTATGTTAATGTTCCGATGTTGCTTGTTCTTTTGCACTTAGTGCTGACTAATCCCTTTAAAGAATTAAATCCCTTGACTGCTGTCACATTATTATTATTTTTATGTGTGTTGCGACCCTCGCTCGGTGTCATGAGAGGATTTTTTATGTAATGTCCTAGTGTTGCTTGTTCTTTGTGCACTTACTGCTGGTCAATCCCTTTGAAAAATAAAATTCTTTGACGGCGGTCACGTTATTATTGTTTTTATTCGCTTTGTTTAGCTCGCTTGGTGTCTTGTGAAAACCATTGTTCTTGGAGATCCAGTCTGTCACCGCATGATCTGCTATCCACGCAGGGGATTCGTATTTAGATTCCGCCATCCCACTTTGTGATATGTGAAGATCTGTTTACTACAGTGTGACACTTCAGAAACGGATGCTATTGGATGCGATTCACTTGTTTGTGGAAACACATGCAGATTATTATATTATAGTGCCGCTTAATAAGAAGGGATTGGCTAATTCAAACTCGTACGCACAAAGTGAATTTTCTTCTCTTGTTGAGCCTACCTGCATGCACTTTTTATGTTAATGTACTGGTGTTGCTTGTTCTTTGTGCGCTTACTGCAGGCTAATCCCTTTAAAGAATTAAATTCCTTCATGGTTGCTATATTATTATTGTTTTTATTCGCATTGCATACTACGCTCAGTGTCTCTGACACTTTGGAGCGACTGTGAAAACATACTGAAAAGAGAATACTTAGCACATCTGCTCTGTGGGGAACTATAGATCTATCTATAAGGCGTGCTGCGTAGTAGAAAATCGGAGGTTTACAACATGCGCAGTGAGACTGTAATATAAACCTACCCCTGTGGTGCTGACTCCGAAACCATTTAGTGTTGTATCTTGTATTGTGAGCATGCGCAGTAGAATGGGTTGTATTGTTTTTCTCTATCGTTTACCTGGAATAAGGTAACAGACATATTCTAAGTGTGGGGTCCTCTCTGTGATATTCACATTTCTATTTGCTCAGCACGGTACCTGGGACAAGTCTCTGAAGAAGTCATTTAAGTTATTGGACAGAGATGTCCAGGCAGGAAATAAAATAAGTGAGTTGTACTCTACATTTGGGCTTAATAATGACCACTATATTCTGTAATAGATGTGCACACTTTTGTCAGCTGCCTGCCACATCGAAGCACGCCTCACAAATGCTATAGACTACTATGGGAAATGATCTAAAAGACATTCACATTGACATTTCTGTTAGCTCGGGCATTGCCGAGACCTATTGGCTTTGCCAATGCTTGTTCCCATTGCAAATCCCCAGTTACATAGGTTAACATTGCAGGAAGTTATTAAATAATAAGTCCTGATAGGAAGGAGATAGAGCTACCGTTCAAAGACTTCTCAGAATAGTAATGCTAAATCCAACAATATCATATTGTTGAATTTCTCCTAAAGTGTACATACAAGAAGTTATAAGACTTTCTTGTTGGTAAGTCCAAATCCAGCCTTCCAGTGGTCTGCCCTGATTGGTCAGAGTTAAGTGGATTAGCCAGGCTGCCTTGAAGAGGTGATAAAGAGCCCCTGGGGTTAACCAGCTCTGCTGGGAGGGCAGTGTGCTGTTCCATAGGAATGCCAGGCCAGGGGGAGGAGTCGTAAACTATGGGCTTCAAAGGCAGAGGGATGGCCACAGTGTCAGTTTCCACTTTACACTTTTGACCCCCACCAGACCTAGGATTAGGGAAGGTATGTGCAGATGGTAGGGGGAGAGTCTATGGAAATAAGCCATCCTAGGGGGTATGTTTAGCCAGCTCTAACCTCCTTGCTGGAAAATCAGCCATTATGGATTTGGAAGATTTGATGCACTCTGGGACAAAATAATGCCACACTCTACAGGATGTGGTCATAACTATGAGGAGTTACCCTGCTCCCATTGGTCAGGAGTGACCTGCTGCTTGACCCAGAGAATTTTGAATAAGTATCTGAGAGGGGCAGAGCCCTCCAGATCTGCTGCTTGAAACTTACTGAAGCAAGACATTGCCAAGCTGAGAAGATTTTGCTGTGCAAAGATTTCTAAGGCCTGACCTCTGAAAACTGCACCATCTGACACTACAGCCCTGTGGATTATTTTGCTGAAAAAGAACTAAAGAGTGGACTCCCTGAAAGCTACAGGTTAAAAGAGCTCATCTGGAACATCACCAACTAAATCTGCACCTTGGGGAACTACCAATGGATTTGTAAGGGTGACGTCCCAGTGGATTGTGGGAACTGAAGTCCTCAACTTTCAAGGACCATCTTGGAGCTTCCAGACCCTTGGAGTGAGTTTGAGACACCTTGGGACCCTTTGAGGAACTGCAGGAAGAAGTTCAAGAAGTTTGGAGAACTTTGGAGGAACTTTGGAAAAAAGCTCCATAGAGGGACCGACTCAACCTGGTCAGCCAAGCCGCCTGCCTTCAACCGCGAGTCGGCCAAGCCATCCAGGTTCGTCCCGCTAAAAGCTCCGTCGGTCCGGCTTCCAGAGTTTGACCGGGAGTAGAAGAAATCTGAAGCCGGCGAACCTTCACCGGATCCGGCTACATGAGGAGCATCGAGAGACCCCGCGAGAAAAAGCTCCAGAAAAGTTTCTAAGTCCGCTCGTAGAAAAGTCGGCCGGGAGCAACTGCGAGAGCCAAGCCGCCTGTCTTCCATCGCTTGTCGTCCTGGGATCCTGGGTTGCCCCGCTGAAGCGCTAACGAAAAAGTTTCTAAGTCCGCTCCAGGGAAGTTGACCGGGAGTTCGTCAAAAGGCAAGCCGGCGAACCCTCACCGGATCCGGACTGGCTGGGAGCTTCGAGGGATCTCGCGAGAAAAAGCTCCAGAAAAGTTTCTAAGTGTGAAGGTAGAAACTGAGACCGGGACCTGCCGCAAGCTGTAGCCGCCCAGGGCTCCATCGCGGTTGGCCTGAAACTTTGACTTTGCCCCGGTTTATCGCGAGCAGGTATCCCAATATGGTGCTATAAACTTCTAAGTGCTATATTTTATTAAATCTTTGAAAATTCATATCTCCGGTTCCCTACATTGGATTTTTGTCGTTTTGATGTCATTGTAAAGATAAAAATATTTCCTATTTTTATGAATTGGTGTTGGATTTTTATTATGTGTTGTGTCTTAATTATTTACTGAATTGGTGTTTTTAAATGCTTTACATACCTGTCTTTGAAGTTAAGCCTGTCTGCTCGCAGCCACGTTACCAAGGGTTGAGCATAGGAGTAATTTTCTAAGACCTATGCTGAGTCCTATCATGTGTTAGTGGTCTTATTGCCAGTGGCAGACCTACATTTGCCCCTACCAATAATCCACTTTCCAACAGGTAGGTAGTCTTGTGTTCACTTTTCGTGTTTGGGGCTGCTAGTGAAAACCTAGCCATTTTTAATACGAAACCAGGGAAATGACCCCCACACGCTTGCAGAAAACTCCCAGCATGCCAGGAGCATTTCTGTTTTGTTTTTCAGTATCAGTCTCCTACTTTGGAAGTTCTTTTTTTTTTTTAGAAGAAAAATCTTTGATAAGCAGGTGCATTAAACATGGCCGTCTCTGTTAAGTTTCAGTACCTTCAGTAGAGTGGCTGCAACATCAGCTCTGCTGAAGGCACAGAGATCTCCTGCTGCCTGGCAGAGATCCCTGTTTACGGCAGTTGGTATTCTGCCAGGGGTGTAGAGTACATCCCTCTGCTGTCTTAGTAGAACTGACAACTGCCCTCCTTACTAAAAATAAGGGGCTTGGAGTCTTGTCCCTAATTTTCGTTTTCTATTGCTATATTTCTTACATCTTTCTTTGCTATTGCTATTTAATCAATACATTATCAATTGCTCATCAATGTCTGCTTATCCTGGTGGAGAGTGAGTGTCTATCCTATGCCATGGAAGGACATTGGAACTCTGTATAATTTTTAATCTGATATTTCATAATTGATTTTTTTTTACCATGTGGTTTCATGGCCTGTTCTCTCATCTTTGGATCCTGGGTTAAGATGCTACAATTTTTTTAAACTGCTATTCTTGCTTTCACCAGGTGGGAAAGAGCCTTTAAAAAACAAACCATTGCTCACAGTCCCTTTTCTTGCCTCCATGTAATGTACGGATTCTGTTTGCAACCATAAGACATTGTGGGTTCACAGTACATGTACAGATAAGAAAAATGTATGTTTGAGGCATGTGAGCTGTAGATCACATGCTTTGCATAGCCTGCCATCTATTGTTGGGTCGGGATGTTTGCACTTTGTTTGTCTTCGAAGAAGTCTTTTCCAGTCACAAGGTAGGCGACTCCTCCTTTCGGTGATAGTGCGCATAGGCATCGACTCCATTGTCAGATTGTTTTTTTCCACCATCGGGTTCGGATGTGAATTGCTGCGCTCCGGTTCGGCACCGTTTCTCGGGTTCCCTTCGACGCGCAATCCACTGCCCTCAATGGTATTGTTTCTCGATCGCGTTTCCCATTCTCTGCATATCGTTTCGACTCAAAGGCCTTCGATCGGAAAACTCGTAGAGGGCCGTTGGGCCCACCCGCGCCGGGCTCGCTAGCAGTCGATGGAATGGACTCCATTCAAGCTCTGTCCCGGGTGTCGCTCTAATTTTCTGCGCACAGACCTGCACGAAGTGTGCAACCTCTACCTATCCCAGGAACACGATAAAAAAGACTGCGACATGTGCCGATCGTTTCGATCGAAGAAGACGCTCCGTGACTGTCAGGCTCGACGTCATGAAATGCCACATCTGGGCGGCTCCGCACCGGACATCTTCGGCGAAGATTCAGACAGAGAAGAAATACACTCTCAAGGAGCCGAAGAAGAACAACATATCTCCGAGGCCGACTTCGACATGGAAGAAGAGGAGTAAGTTACACGGGTCAGCGTACCGTGAGTACAGAAACCCCCTTACCCCAGCAACACAAGACCAAAAAGGCTCCAGTCCTTCCTCTGCCTTTGGGCCAAGGTCGGCACCTTTAAAATGTTTTGGGCGCCCCGCCCTCGGGCCCGGCGCCGAAGCACAAGGAAAAGCCTTCCGGCTCGGGCTCCAGTCGGCGCCATGCCGGTGCCGAGCCGAAACCTTCGGCGTCGAAACCGAAGCATGTCGTGGTAACCATCCCACTGTTATCAAAGAGTAAATCTTTGGAGCCGAAACTTTCGATGCCGAAAACGGCGACCAAAGACAAAAAGACTCCTCCCAAAGAGCCTCGGTCCGACGTTCCACCTTCGGATCCGAAAAAGAAAGAACTGGTAATAAATCCAGACACTGGACATATCCATGCCAAATTGCCTCAAAAAAAGGAAAATGGGCCTGCAGGAGGATTACCACATTCCTCTAAAGAAGAAAAATGTGGGCACTAACTAATCACAAATACCTCCATCAGGTGTGCCTTAGACGCAGCAGCCCGAGCAGTAAACACCAGCATACTGCTACGCAGGCATGCTTGGTTGAAAATTTCAGGATTCAAACCTGAAGTGCAAGCCTCTATTCTCAACTAACCATTTGACAAGGAACACCTCTTTTGTCCAGTAGTTGACACTGCGCTGGAAAAAATGAAAAAAGACTCAGAGGTTGCCAAGTCCATGGGGGCTTTGCAGTTACCTTCAAATAGGGGATCCTTTCGTCGCTCCTTTTACAGGGGTGGCTCCAAGAATATATCCACAGAGAATGCCTCCTCCTCTTACAAGGGCAACAACCAATCGCCCTCATCAAGGGGCTATTTTAGAGGTGGGTTTAGAGGAAACAACGGTATGGGAAGAGGCATAGGCAACTCAACACGCACTTCCCCCTCAAATAACAAGCAGTAACTTCCTTCCGCTACCCGCGATCATTCCACTCCTGTCGGGGGACGTCTCTCCCAACTTCTACCTGTCTGGAATACAATCATCTCAGACAAATGGGTTCTACAAATTATCCAATATGGTTACTGCCTGGAACTTACAGACACTCCCTCAAACATTCCTCCAAGAACACACGCAATGTCACAAGAACATCTCACTCTTCTCAAGCAAGATGTTCTCTCTCTGTTGGAGAAAGGAGCTATAGAAGCAGTCCCATTACAACATCAAGGGGCCGGTGTATACTCCTGTACTTCCTAATTCCCAAGAAGGACGGCTCTCTCAGGTCTATACTAGACCTCAGAGACCTAAATCTATACATTCAATTGGACCACTTTCATATGGTGACACTCCAACAAGTGCTCCCGCTCCTTCAGCAAGGCGACTTTCTGTCCACTCTGGACTTAAAGGACGCCTATTTCCATATCCCAATACACCCTGCTCACCACAAATACCTCAGGTTCGTGGTAGCAGGCCAGCATTATCAATTCAAGGTGCTCCCATTCGGAGTAACTACCGCACCCAGGGTTTTTACCAAATGGCTGGGAGTAGTCGCAGCTCATCTACGAAGACAACACATTCATGTCTTCCCATACTTAGACGACTGGCTCATAAAACCCAGCTCACAACAAAGCTGTCTTTGTCGCACTCACAAAACCTTACAGTTGCTCCACGATCTTGGATTCACAGTAAATCTGTCCAAATCCCATCTCCAACCATCCAACACACAAGCATATTTGGGAGCCATTATAAATACACAAAAGGCTCTGGCCTACCCCAATCCGGCCAGAGTCCGCATGCAAACTCTACTCTCTCAGTTTCAGCCTCCACACTCATTGCCAGCTCGAGTGTTCATGCAGTTACTAGGGATGATGGCGTCTTGCATCCTAATAGTCCCTTACGCAAGACTTCAAATGCATTCCTGCAGGAATGCTTAGCATGTCAGTGGAACCAGGCTCAGGGTCTGTTATCAGAACTAGTGTTGGTGGACGGCCGCACCCATCGCTCTCTGCAGTGGTGGAATACACAAAACCTTTCAAAAGGGCTGCCCTTCATCGACCCGGTTCCACAGATAGTGCTAACAGCAGACGCATCGCTCACTGGTTGGGGAGCTCATCTCCACATGCACACAATTAAGGGCATGTGGAGCTTGCAGCAAAAGCAGCTTCACATAAATCATCTAGAGCTGCTAGCGATTTTTCTAGTGCTCAAAGCATTTCAAGTTCATATGGTAGGCAAAGCTGTACTAATTCGTACAGATAACATGACAGCAATGTATTACATACAAAAACAGGGGGGGCCACACTCTCTCCAGTTGGCACAACTAGCACAGACCATCTGGAGAGGGGCCATACGCCACAAAATGTATCTCCTCGCAGAACACCTTCCAGGAGTAAACAATCAGATTGCAGATCTACTCAGTCATCAAACACAACAGTTCCACGAATGGGAACTTCACCCTCAAGTTCTCCTCCCATTCTTTCAGTTGTGGGGCTTTCCAGACATAGATCTGTTCGCCACAAACCTAAACACAAAATGCCCAAGCTTAGCATCAAGGTATCCACACCCATTGTCCAAAGGCAATGAACTATGGATGAATTGGTCAGGGATATTTGCCTACGCTTTTCCGCCTCTCCCACTCATTCCATTAGTGGTTCGCAAACTCAGACAAGCGTCCCTGATACTAATCCTAGTTGCTCCCACATGGGCCTGTCAACCCTGGTTCACAACCCTGTTGGAGCTCTCAGTAGTTCCTCACCAAAAACTACATCTCACACCCAATCTCTTCACACAGAGCCATGGAGAGATAAGACATCCAGATCCCAGTCATCTCAACCTTGCGATCTGGTACCTGAAATCTTAGAGTTTGGCTACCTTAATCCCCCGCCAAACTTTATGAACATCATCAAAGAGGCTAGACGTCCAACCACAAGAGCCTGCTATGCAGCAAAGCGGAAGCGGTTTGTGATATACTGTAATAACAATCAAATCAACCCGCTTGATGCTTCAGTTCAAAACATTATGTTATTTATTACATCTGCAGTGTTCAAGTTTAGCGTACACATCCATACGCTTACATCTTGCTGCAATAGCTGCATACCTTCAGAATAGACAACATCTTTCTCTCTTCAGAGTGCCTGTCATTAAAGCATTTATGGAGGGACTTAAAAGAATAATTTCCCCAAGACTTCCACCTGCTCCAGTGTGGAATCTCAACATTGTCCTCACCAGACTGATGGGTCCACCTTTCGAGCCATTGCACAGATGTGAGCTGCAATATCTCACTTGGAAGGTAGCTTTCCTCATAGCTATCATGTCACTGAGGAGAGTAGGTGAGCTTCAGGCACTAACCATAGAAGAACCGTTTTTACAAGTACACCAAAACAAAGTGTTCTTCGGACCAACCCTAAATTCCTACCCAAGGTCGTTTCTGCCTTTCATATCAACCTGTTGAGTTGCCTGTGTTCTTCCCTCAACCAGATTCTGTGGCAGAACGTGCTTTACACACCTTAGATGTGAAAAGAGCATTACTCTACTACGTAGAAAGGACAAAACCTTTCCACATAAAGGCAATCCCATATCAAAATCAGGTATTGCATACAAGTCAATTGCATACAAACATGCTATGCAAAAGCAAAACAAACATTGACAATTCCCCCTAAAGCGCACTCCACACGCAAACTAGGGGCTTCTATGTCATTCTTAGGAAATATACCCATAGATGACATATGCAAAGCCACAACATGGTCTACACCTCACACATTCACAAAACACTATTGTGTAGATGTGTTAGCAAGACAGCAAGCTAGTGTGGGCCAAGCAGTTTTACGTACACTATTTCAGACAACTGCAACAGCTACAGGTTAGCCACCGCTTTGGGAGATAACTGCTTTTTAGTCTATGCAAAGCATGTGATCTACTGCTCACATGCCTCGAATGGAAAATGCTACTTACCACTTAGACTGGTTAAAATCATGGTCATTTTCAATTTTTGAATTAGAAGTGCACAGCTGTAGTTTACTGAGAAAAAACACAAATTTCTGTTGCACAACCAAGTTCTCTTCTTCAAGACTCAAGTCTGGAAGCAAGACATCTTGTACAATGTTGGTGGGAGAAGTGTATCAATATTAAAGGAAAATGCTACTTCCCCAGTATGCATCTGTTCTTGACATGTAGAGCTGTAGATTCACATGCGCCCACCCGCCTCACCGGGGACCAATACCTGTTGCAGTGACATCTTACTTAGATACATATATACATGGGCATCTCTTTCTACTGCTCTCACTAACTCCATGATCACCCTCTACGGGAAAACAATCTAACAATGGAGTCGATGCCCATGTGCACTATCACCGAAAGGAGGAGTCACCTACCTCGTGACTGGAAAAGACTTCTTCGAAGAAAAACAAAGTGCAAACATCCGGACCCAACACTAGATGGCAGGCTATGCAAAGCATGTGAATCTACAGCTCTACATGCCAAGAACAGATGCATACTGGGGAAGTAGCATTTTCCTTTAATATTGATACACTTCTCCCACCAACATTGTACAAGATGTCTTGCTTCCAGACTTGAGTCTTGAAGAAGAGAACTTGGTTGTGCAACAGAAATTTGTGTTTTTTCTCAGTAAACTACAGCTGTGCACTTCTAATTCAAAAATTGAAAATGACCATGATTTTAACCAGTCTAAGTGGTCCCAAGAACCAGGTCGGTCTAAACTTATTGTAAGACAAAGCAAACCAATTTAGTCTCCGAAATGACAGTCTGCGGCAATGTCCTTCCCTAGATTGCTTTCTGTAGGCTTCACCTGGCCATCATGTGGGAAGGAAGGGAGGGAGGCGCTGACACTTGCACCTGAATAGGTAGTGTCCTGTCTCCACACAAAGGGCTGATTACACCCTACTGATAGTCTGGAGCCGGGCTGGGAAGAAAGGGCTTCTGTGCACTTAAAAGACCCTTCTTTGAAGTCACCCCCCACGTCAAAGGCACAGCTGGGTATACGTACTGGGTCTCTGACCCCATCAACTCAGACACTTCTGGACCTACAACGGGACTCTGTCAGAAGAACTGCAGTGCTGCATCAAGGACTGACACACTGCTGGACTGCTGACCTGGAAGGCTTGCTTTTATGCTGTACTGCCCTGCTGCTCTCTGACCCTGCTGAGGAGAGCTGGACTCTGATCTCCAAGAGCTTCCTGGTTTGCCTCCTGTTGCTTGAGACTCGGGGATATCAAAGTCTCTACACCTGCTCCTGTGCCTGGTTCACTGGAAGTGGACCCTCATACTTGCACCAGAGAAATCGATGCATCTCCAGTCTGTGGGTAGCAGAACCTGTGCATCAAACCTGTTGCAGGAGTAGAATCCGCGCATCTCTCTCAGAACAAACGCATCGCTTTGAGAGCCCGATGCATTGGAACTGTGCATCGCCACCGCTGCAGTGTGGAGAGATCGATGCATCCCCTCGACTGCGTGGAGAAACCCGGTGCATCGCACTAAGGAACCAACACATCTAGGCGCTTCGCCTTTGGAACTGATGCATCGCCACTACTGCATGAAGCAAATCAATGCATCACCTTGACAGCGGGCTCAACATCGACTCATCGTTCGCATGCACCCCACATCTCGCTGTTCGCCTAAGTGGCTCTTGTCTGTGGCCTGCGCTCCATCACCGTTGGCTTGAACTGTTGACTTTACCGCAGTCCAGCACGACCAAATAACCCACATAGGCGCGTATTACTTTTAGCACTAGAAGTCTTTTTATACTTTAAAAATGTATGACTCAACTTCTACTTATTGGATTTTTGTCATTTTGGTCTTGATTTATTTATAAAAGTATTGTCTATTTTTCTAAACCTGTTTGGAGTCTTTTTGTCGCGTTTTCATTGTGTTTGTGTGTGTGTGTGTGTGTGTGTGTGTGTGTGTGTGTTGCACAAATACTTAACACATTGCCTCTTTAGATAAGCCTGACTGCTCTGTGGCAAGCTACCAGAGGATGAGCACAGGTTATCTTTTAATTTGTATCAATCTTACCCTGGCTAAGATTGTGGTTCCTGCATGGACAGGTTGCATACCTCTGTCAACCAGAAACCCAATTTCTAACACCTCATATTTCCTCTTGCATAAAAAAGCAAAGCATAACATTTTGTGGTTGTTTCAGTTTAGTGGAAAGATAGGTATGGCATCCTAGACCTTTACTCCCCAAATGATGCTTTTTAAATGTTATAATCTAGCTTTTTAATGTCTTCATTCTCATCATTTTGTTCTTTCAAATATCATTTATGTTTCCATGAAAGACTAATGTGTTCACAACTTAGTTTGGAGATTAAAAGGGAAGACCTTTACCTTTAGCCTTTTCTTGAGAGATGACTCTTTGGAGACTGCCAACAAGGATTCTGATACATGGCAGAGTGCTTCGGTTACTGAGTGAACTGTCACCAAGGAGCTAACTCCATCCACCCCCTTTGGAAAAATCTTGCATCCCATTTCCTCTATGCCTTTTCAAACTGTGGTGTGCTGCATGTAAATGGTCTATCATTGTGCTCTCACTTTTACAATCAAGGAAAGACAGTAAATTATTGAAACTGATGCAGGTTTTGATTCCTATTGGTTACTTTTATTCAATTACTCCAAGTCTATGTCTTTACTCCTACTGGTAACTGCTTAGTGCCCACCCAAGTTTAAGAGTTTTGTTTGTCAGAAATAGGCTTTTCTCAATTACGACAAAATCGTGTTCATTAGTTTGTTAAAGTGGTAGTGAGTGTGGCTCATTGGAGCAGCAAATCATTTTCTAAAATGAAATGCATTTTGAGCGGTCTGTCTAAAGTGTTACTAGATGCATCATACCTTAATTAAAATCCACCTGTGATTATGATGTGTGATTTTGTTTATGATTTACGGAAGACTTTATAGTCTTCTAAAGCAAGTACATGAAATGTGATGTGGTTTACTCTGTCGAAGTCCGGCTGTTCTGAGGTAATGCCTAGCCTTGCCAGTGTATTTAAGGGGCGATCCCCTGTCATTGTACCAGTATGCACTGCAAAGGAAAATCAGGCAGCGGTAGAAAATGGGTGTGTGCTCCATGTGAGCCTTTTTGGGCAGATTAAAAGTCCAGCTATCAGAACCTCGACAATACAAAGTTGTGTTTATAAAAATCACCTCAGGCTGTTTAGCTTTAGAAGTATTCTCAAACTAGCTGCTGCATATGTTTTGCTTGAAAATCTCCCCGAGCTCCACCTTTCATCCCCAGGACTTTAGTTGAGAGTCTTAACCAACTTCCTCCTCTGGCCTCTGCTTAGTTTCCAGACTCAAGAAACCACAGGAGTTTTGCTCTTGGCGCCTTATCACACAAAGTAATGAACCCCCTACATTTAAGTATGTTTACATTTTATCATTAGTATGTAACGTTTAAATTTAGAAATGGAATGTCTACAACACTTTTAGATAAGAAATGTTCTGACTTTCTCAAAAAGTTAGCTGAAGTGCTTCATGCTGTGCAGTACAACTATTTCGAGTTTTGAACTTGGCATGCACATGCTAGACATTTCTGTCCCTCTTACCTCAAATCTCATATCCTTCAAATTGATCCTCATAATTGATGTCTCCTTAAAATACTGTCTGTTTAACCAAATAGTTGAAATTGTTTGTACATTTTATGTCTGTGCAGACCTGTAACTTGTAGCCACTGAGCGGAACCTTGGGAGGGAGATAAGTTTGAACCATGTAGTGCCAAGTGCAGGCCGAAAAAACATTGTGTGACAGATTCTGCTCTCCTGGTCTGTTCATACTATGTGTTGTGCAGTATACAGAGACTTGCCTGTATTTGCAAATAATTTGGAGATGTGCTGTGTGAGCCTAGTTAAAAACCAGCATGAAGCATCAGATTTGCAGTGTTATTTTTAGAAGCATGCCAAAGAGGTTCACTTTTGAATTTGTATCACAGGAGCTGCTTCAAGAGCTGGAACAACACCGGGATGATTTTGATACTTTACAGAAGAATAGTAGCAACATTTCTCAGTACAGTCCTTCTGGGGAAGCTGAACATACTAGCCCACGCTGGGCATCCATTGATAGCCAATTTGTTTCATATCAGCTAAGCCAGTATGACAGCTCGGTGAGTAATCCTCTTGTACCATTGGTCGTTATGATTTATGATATTGTAACAACAGAGCACCCAAACAACAACAAAAACAGTAATAATGTGTGTTGGCAAATTTGAATATGTATATTACAATGAAAACATTCTATTAAAACACCGGTCCAGAATCTTTAGTCCCAAACTGAATATTATATACATTATCACTGGCTTTGTTGTTGTTGCGGTGCACTTATGGTGATACACTTTGGTGCAAACATGTGGTTTTATGGTTTGATGAGTGGCACATGCCTAAAGCCTTGTCACTAATATTTTAAGAGAGTTTAATGATGTTGAAATGCTGTGGCCTGCTCTGTGGTTCCCATATATAAGACTAAAAGGATGAGTGGACTCTTCATTTAATGTTGGTCTGCAATTCATTTGTGTGATCTGTCTGAACTTTACAGTCTATCTCCTTTGAATAACTGTTGACATAAGCTGGTGAGGCACCTGTTGTGTACAAATTCTGTGAAAGTCAAGACAGATATTCTTACTCATGTTTTGCATCCTGGACCAGCCTCGTGTGAGCCGTTATTTCCATGTGAAAAGCCATGACTGATACACTTATGGGCATTTGGTTTAAACCTTGCTCTCGCACTCCTGTGAACAAGCAGGATGCCACAGACGGGTGGCTGACGACCTGTATTTTCTTACGCAGTATCCTACCCCTGAGAGTTTTTTGGTTCAAGCAGTTAACGAGTAAAGTGAATCCTAATGCACTCCCTATGACTCTGCCTGCCAGCAAATCAAAAAGGATTGAGGCATTCATGAAGTGATTGTTCTCTTCCACCACCTTGGTATCAAGGACTGTTAATGTTGTCTGCCTATTAGGCCTTTTTATGCATGCTCTCTGGGGCATGGCCAGTGAGATCTTGCCAGTGGTCTTGGAGGAATCTTGGCATCTTTGGCTCAGACCATTCAAGATGGCATGGATGCAGCCAGACTTTTAATTATGGCTGGCCTGGATATTATTGATTGGTTGAGACAAGCGATGGGCACTCGTGGTGCTTGGGTACCATGCATGGATACGATCCACTGGCTTTTCTGGACATGTGTAGGCATCTCTTATGCATATGCCATTGGATAGGTCTTGCCTATTTCGCGAAAAGTCTGTTTCTGCAGGGTCATAATGTGTTCCTTGGGCCTTTCTACCCCTGCTCAACAAGGTCCTCATCAGTTTTGGCCCTTTTGAGGCTACTTCAGAAGGTTGGTATATAGACAATATCAGACCCCACCACCACTGCAACAGCCACCTCAGTCCCTTTGTAGCTGGTGACCTTTCTTCTCAGTCTCCTGCTCCATTGGCAATAGCCCCTAAGCGGCCTTTGGTTGCCCTTAGTGCCATACAACCACCCTGTAGGAGGCAGGATCAGACATTAACTCCCAGAGTGCCAGTCCATCACATCTGACAGATGGGTCATCCTGATCGTCCGGTAAGGCTATGTCCTCCTGTTTCTTTTCAACCCACTGCTGCCATCTTCCCCATCAAGGTGGCATTTAGAGGAGCACCTATTCATTCTTCAGCAATAGGTGCAGGCTGTATGGGGGAAAAGGGGCTGCTAAGAAGTATCTACCTCGAAAGTAGGGTTGGATTGTTACTCCCACTATTTCCTAGTGCTGAAGAAGGATGGAGGCCTTTGTTTTATTTAAGATATTTGCCCTCTGAAAGCCCTAATTCTGAAATACAAATTCACACTGAACTTAGGTCTGTCTGCCTTGGATCCGGGTGACCGGATGGTTGCCTTGGACCTACAAGATGCATACTTTCATGTACCTGTCCTTCAGTCCCGCATACGGAATAAGCGGTTCAGAGTTGGCCTGGAGCATCTTCAGTTTACCGTGCTCCCCTTTGGCCTTACCAGTGCCCCTAGGGTGTTTATGAAAGTGATGGCAGTGGTTGCCACCCATCTGCGAAGGTTGGGGATACTAGTTTTTTCCCTTACCTTGACAACTGGTTGTTGAAGGCGGGCTCACCACAGTTAGTCGTAGACCACCTCCTAATGATGGTGAACCTCCTGACATAATTGAGGTTCTGGATCAATGTGCCGAAGTCACACCTGACTCCTTCGCAGAAGCTTCTTTTTAAAGTTAACTCTGTTTTTTATTAATGTCATCAACAACTCATTCGCTTATGACAGTATCCCCCCCGTCTCACTCCCTCCTCACATTTTATATATCCCCTAATGCAATGTCCGTATTACCGTTCTCTTCTATTTATATACACTTGAGGTCCATGGGATACTTTTAGTAGGAAAGACATATTTATCCAAAACAGAAAAATAAAGCAGATAACAACATTCTAACAATTCCCGTCCCTCCCCTCCCTCCCCACACCCCACCTGGCTGTAACAGTGTCCCTGTCCATTCTGGATCTAACATATCCCTTTCTTCCTAATTTCGGAGTTCAGTGTGTATCTGGAGGCTCTCTTGTATTCGTTATCCGGAGAAGCCGGAGGTATTTTGGGCACATAATTTAGTGAAATTCCGCAGACAGTAATGTGAGAAGTAATTTCCACACCTCTTTAAATGCCACTTCAGAGTTTGTCATTGAGGCATGTATACGCTCCATCCCCAAGATGTACCACATTCTGTGTAGTCAACCTACATATGTGGGTGTAACTTGCATTCCCCAATGCGTCAAGACATTTTGGAGAGCCGCTCCGAAGGCCAGCCCCATTTGTTTCCCTTTACGGGATTTCAATGGGTACGTTAATGGATTAGGGAGCCCCAGGACAATATAGGACGGGAATCTCGGGATCTGTGTATCAAACCTTAAGTCTATATCATCCAATATTTTGGTCCAGTATTCTGATAGACATGGACATTCCCATAGCAAATGCAGCAAGGTTCCCTCCTCTTCGCACCCTCTCCAGCACATTGGACTACGATTTGGGTTTCCTTTATTAAGACGCATTGGTGCTAAGTACCAGTATGTGACTATTTTAAAGGCCGTTTCCTTGCTGGCTGTGTTCCGTGCTGTGTGTTTAGCCCTGTAATAAATTTCTCCCCATTCTTTCTTCGATAATTCTCTTCCTAGTTCTTTTTCCCATCTTCTCTGACTAGTGGTGTGATGTAGGGGGGCTGATGGTCGCAGCATATCGTACAGCTCGGAGATCAGCTTTTTATCTGAAGCTTTCATGATCAGCCATTTCTCATATCTGGTCAATTTCCGACTGACCTTTGGTTGTATATCTGGGGGAAGTAACCAATGTCGAATGTGCACATAATGAAATCTCTCTGATTCAAGTATGGAATAATCCTGCTTTAGCTGTGTAAAGGGAATGATTCCTTCTAAATCGAATAGGTGGCCCGCCGCCCTACAAGAAGAAGACTGCCATGCCGCAAATGCCTGTGTGTCTAACCCAAGTGTGAACTCTCTATTATCTGTCAGCGGTGACATTGGGGACGGGAACGTCGTGAATTCCTTTTTGATAGCTACCCTTTCCCATATCTCTAGCAGTGATCTTGTAAGGGGTGATCCACAAGGGGTGATCCCAACAGACTTTGTAGTCTATCTGCCTTCCTCAAAAAGGGTACTTTCCATAACGGTAGCCCTGCTAATGCCCTCTCCTGGAACAACCAATGCTTCTCCGAATACGATCTATTCCACTCTACTAAAAATCTTAATTGAGTCTAAAATATTTCAAGAGATTAGGAATCCCCAGCCCTCCATCCTCTGGTTTCAAATAACCCACCTCTTTCTGCATACGCGGACGTCCGCCCGCTCAGACAAAGTGAGATATATCTTTTTGTAGCTTCACAAGCATTCCTTTGGGTGGCGAGGCCGGTAGCGTCTGAAATAGATACAGTGCCTTCGGCAGAATTTACATTTTAACGGCAGCTACGGGGCGTAGAAGCGACAATCGGTGATGCTTCCAACTATTTAGTTCTCCCGTAATCTGTCGATTAAATTTGGCGTAATTAAGCCTAACCGTTTGTGCCACTGTCGAGGCTAGTTCAATCCCTAGATAGGGAATAAACTCCGCCGCGTGGGTGCCCGAAGTGTGGTGCCTCTTCGCCGCCGTATTTAGTAGTGATCCCCTTAGGTGGAGAATTTGTGATTTCCCAACGTTAACTCTGAACCCCGACACCTTCCCAAATGCCTCCATTTCCCCTAACAAGGTCGGCAGCGATCGCTCGGGAGATGCCAGTGAAGCAAGTATATCGTCAGCATATAAACTGATGGTGTGCTGTTCCCCCCCAAATGGGATCCCTGTTACTTCGGGCTAGTGGTTCAATATATAGGGCAAATAAGAGCGGCGACAACGGACACCCTTGCCTTATCCCCTGCTGGATCAGAAAGGGCCTGGAAGAAACGCCATTAACCCTGATTGTTGCCGTTGGAGAGTTGTAACAGCCCGCTATCCATGATCGAAAGCGTTCCCCTATACCGAAGTGAATTAAAGTCCGATCAAGATACCCCCAATCTACTCGGTTGAACGCCTTTTCGGCATCCACCATCAGTAGTAGGGCGTCCTTGCCTGTCTGATGTGCTTTGTCTATCAGATGTAAAATTCTTTTTGTATTGTCTCCGCTTTGCCTGCCCTGAACGAAAACGGCCTGGTCCGGCTCAACAATCCCAGGCATCAGGGGACCTAGCCGTGCGGCTAATATACTTGTGAACAATTTCAAGTCCACATTAAGAAGAGACACCGGTCGGTATGAACCGCACGCCTTCTTGTCTTTCCCCAGCTTGGTTAGGACCACGACTGCCGCTGATAGCATTTCCGAAGGTATTGAACCCTGTCCCCCACAGGAATTAAACAGCCGCGTCAAGACCGGCGCCAGGACATGGCAAAAGGCCTTATAAAACCCTCCCGAAAACCTGTCCGGTCCCGGAGATTTCAGGGGCTTAAGTCTTGCAGTCGCCACAATCACTTCTTCTAGTCTAATGGGGTCATCTAACCTCGCAGCCTGATCTGGACCTATCTTAGATGTATGGGCCTTCTCTAGGTATTTCATCATGAGCTCTTCGGATCTATGCTCCCCCGCATAAAGTTCCGCGTAAAAGTCCCGGTAAGTATATGCTATGTCTTCATCTTCCGTGAGCTCCTCCCCCTTAGTATTGATGATGGCTTGGATCCTAGTCTGTTGTGTCCGGGCTCTAAGTTTGCTCACTAACATTCTTCCCGTCCTGTCCCCCCTCCCCCCCCATGTAGTAGGAGTACTTCAGCCGAAGTGCTGCATATTCAGGTCTATCGAGATCTAACCCAGCTAGTTGCATCCTGGCCGCCTTAAGCTGCCTCCACACCCTGGGTGCCCCTGTCCGTCAGTGCACTCTTTCCAGCTCCTGGACTTGTGTTGATAGCTGGTCTCTTTTTTCTTTCTGTTCCTTATTTTCTGCTGCAGTGATTGCGATTATCTCCCCCGTACCACTGCCTTCATGGCCTCCCACAGCGTTGATAGGGACACGTCTGGGGAGTCGTTAATCTCTTGATAGTCTTTAATGCATTTATTAATTTGTGTCAGCACTGTCTCTTTATGTAAAAGACTTTCTCGTAACCTCCACCCCCTGGCGTGTCTTAGCGATGTAGGGAAGCGCAGGGAGACGGTCACCTCGTCATGGTCTGATAGCGCTGCTGGCACTATGCTCGTATCTGTCACCAGTTTGCCCAATTCCGTCGTGCCTAATAAATAATCCAAGTGGGCGTATGTACCATGAGCATGGGAGTAGAATGAATACTGCGATGCCTGAGGGTATTTCGCTCGCCATAGATCTACCAGTCCCATGGAGTCAAGCCAACGGATCCCATCCCGCGAGATCTCACCTCCCTGTGTATAACGACTTCCGGATCTGTCCTTCACAGCTTCCATAACTATATTCAAGTCCCCTCCTATGAGCGTCAGACGGATTTGACTATTCAGGACCTCTGAAAGGGCCAGTTTCAGAAACTCCTCCTGACCCGTATTGGGCCCATATACCGACCCAATCGCTATGGTTTGTCCCCCAACCTGCAGTGTGTACGCCAGAAGCCTCCCCTTGATTTCCGCTACCTTATCTTTCACCTCCCCTCGAAATCGTTTAGCAATCAGGATTGCCACCCCTGCTTTTTTATCTGCTGTGGACGAGAAGAACTGCTGGGGAAATACTCTTGACCGCATCCGGTGCCAGTCCCTAGATATTAGATGGGTCTCCTGAATATGGCACACGTCTGCTTCCGAATTCTCTAGATATGAGAGAATAGCCTTTCTCTTGGTAGGGTTGTTAAGTCCCTTCACATTAAGTGTAAGGACTTTCAAGTGATGATGCAACATATCACGTAACTAGAGAGCTTGCTAACCAGAAATATCTCTGCATCTGTGTTAGACTTGGCATCTTTTGGCGTGTTTCCCCTGACTTTTTGCTTTCTGACCTCCTGGTTTTGACTCTGTTTTTGCCGGTGTAATGATTCTGCGCACTTTCCTCACTACTGTCCAGTGGGAAAGTGCAAGTGCTCCTGTATAAAATGTGTTATGGATTGGTGTTTCCATGATTGGCCTATTTGATTTATGTGTCAGTCCCTTGTAAAGTGCACTGAGAGTGCCAGGGCCTATAGATCAAATGCTGTTGGTGGGCTGCAGCACGGATTGTGCCACCCACGCAAACAGCCCGTAAAGTGTAACTCTGGCCTGCCATTGCAGAGCCTGTGTGCAGCCTGGGGCTGCCATGTCGACTTGGCAAGTGCACACACTTGCAAGTCCCTAAACCTTCCCTTTTCTACATGTTAGTCACCCCTAAGGTAGGCCCAAGGTACCCCTGTGGGCAGGGTGCATTGTGTGTGAAAGGTAGGACATGTATCAAAACAAGAATGGGGGGAGAGCGAGGAAAGATAAAGGGACGTCCCTGTCCCCAGGTTCAATATATAAACAATGTGGACGTACTCCACTGGAAAAGACAAGGAGTTAGGACTCACTGTGGTAATAAACAGTGCCACAAAACCATTAGGTTTTATTAAAAGACTCCTCACACACCAACCTGGTTGGTGTCATGCTTCATCATTGGGGTCCCAACCGGGTGGCCGAATGCCGCCCGGTTGTGCTACAACGCCTGATTACAGCGGAGCTGGTGTGGTGTATTAGTGTGATGTGAGATGTGCAATTTAAAAATATCTCTGGGAATCCTTGCCAAATGTATTTATTGATGGCGGCCCAGGATATGTTAAAATCCGAGAGCGCAACTAATGGAGTTATTTTAAACCTATAGTTGTCTGTGATGGGTCTACATGTTTCAGCCCCTGTAAGAAAATAGAGGGGCTTTCATCAGGACCGGGTGAAAAAGGTGAGTGAGTGGCAAAATGAGGCCACGTGAGTATTAAAAAATCACAACACACACGCTAAGGTGTGTTGGAGGAAATGAGGGGAGTCGGTACTTACGACCCCACTTGGAGAAACCTGTAAAGGAAAAGACAAGACAACAACATATAAAGGAAAAAAAGGAAGCAACATAAAATGCAATCTTTGCTTGATAAGGTGCCTGTCTATGACTATATGGTGGGCATAGCAGTGAGTCCTTGTAGTCTGGTAGCCTGCTAAAACAGTATTATATTGTAAAAGTAGCTTGTAATTGTGAAAACGGCTAGTCCAGGTGAAGGAATAGCATGCTGGTCAGCAGTGACGTGATGGTATCAATAGCGAGTACTGTGAAGTACGTGCAGCATGCTAGGAGTGACAACTTCTAGGGCAAGTAACGCCCTGGGATGTCTACTGAATGCAGCGAAATTAAGCAGTATAGGTAGTACATATTCTACTAGCCAAAGTGGCCGGTGTGTCGACTGTGGCACAAGTGACCGGCACTGTTTGCAACGTGCAGCAAGTTGCTGAAAAACACGTGTTTTTAAAGAAAGTGAAGTACAAAATGCGGTTAAAAAGAGAACATAATTACACTAGAATAAAGTGTCTAGCAGCATATCAGGGCCCGGGAGGGGAATCGTCTGTAGTCACACACTGTGGCAAAAGGGGAAATGAGGAAGAAATGATGAGAGGCATCTAGACAATTGACACAACTGTATACGGAGAACGTATACGTGGCTGATCATGTCGGCAATAAAGAAAAGAATGCGCTAAACTTAGCGCACTCACGAGCAGAATAATCTTACTTGCCAAGACGGATATCCCGCTACAACCTACTTCGATCTTCCCGAGGACCCGGCTGCTGGCGTTTGTGTCGGTGCCGGGGTTTTAGTAACGGGAACGTCGGCATGAGAATACGTCCCACGGCGAAAAGGCTAGAGAGCTCACTTAGGGTGAACCACGCATGTGCGGGCGCCATGATGGAGTGATGGAAAATGTCCATACCAGCCGATGGGTGAATGCCAGAGTAATCTAAGTAGGGGGACTCGTCAAAGAATGGCAGTGCGACATGGTGAAGTCAACCTCATGTGTGCAGGATGGTGAAATGTTAAAATGGCAAGAGGTGAAAAAAGGCTAGCGCTCTCTATATGTGCTAGCCACGGATGTGACGGGCGCCATATTAGAGTGATGAAAACATTAATTCAGTCAGCCAAAAGGTGGGGGCCGGGGACCAACAGAGGACAGAATACCTAAACGGGGGGAAGGTCAATTAAATAAATTGGACATCCGGACGGGATGTGGAAAGTATACACGATAATCAAAATACCTAAAATGAGGCCATCATGAAAAAGCCCGTGGGGTGATAATTGGGCATCTATGGTCTGATCTGGTGGCACAAAAACGGGCGCTCCCGGATTGAGTGGGCAACATGTGATATTGGGAGTTGCCAGCAGATAGAAATGAGCAGAATGGTGGATACCATGTCAAAGTTTACTCATTTATCGAAGTGGCTATGATCTAAATATAGGGTAATGCCACAGTTACTTGCTGAGGGAGTTCCAAGGGATATTATCGTTTAAACCAGTCAGATGGCTGGATAAGCGATAAATCCATCGCTGTTCCTTCTCCAGTAGGCGACTTTGGATGTTGGGGGTGGTCGATTCCAATGTTTCAATTACGACCCACCGCATATCATTAGTGGTGTGTCCTGCCTCTAGGAAATGGTTTGTCATCCTGGTGGTGTTTTTCTTGCAGCGAATGGTGCTGCGATGCTCACAGATACGTGTCTTTACTTTTCTGTTGGTCATGCCTATGTATATAAGGCCACAGGGATAGGTAATGCGGTAGATGGCGTGTGCAGTGTTACAGTTGGTGTGCTTCCTGATAACCCAAGTTTTGCCTGGTTCTAGTGATAAACTTTTAGTGGTTTCAGTAATGTGACACACACTACAATTTCCGCATGGGTAATGGCCCATTATATTGGGAAGGCCCCATGCGTTAAGAACAGTATTGTTCAATTGGGGAGGTTGTTTAGGCGTGTGGATACAAGGGTGTCCTTTAGAGATCTAGACCTTCTAAAGGACAACAAGGGTTTTTCCCACTTTAGTTTCCCAGTGTGCAGTATGTTCCAGTTTTTTTAACGATTTGAGACACTTTGTTTGAAACAGAGTTGTGTGTCACCACACATGTTAGTGGAATGGAGACGCCAGGGCGTTCAATGGTCTCAAGTAAGCCCTCTCAATTCTGATTGCGGGCACGTTTTTGTGCTTTAGCTGTTATCTTTTGGGATAACCACTGTGCAGTAGCTTGACACTGAGGGCGTTTGCCTGTATTTTGAAATCACGTACGTCACTACAATTCCTGCGTAAACGTAGAAACTGGCCGTAGGGGAGGTTTTCACGTAATATTCTCGGGTGAAAACTAGAGTAGTGTAACAGTGAATTACGGGCTGTAGGTTTGAAATGAGTTTTGCTGCTAAGTATTCCATTGTCAGCTGTTATCTCCAGATCCAAGAAGACCATGTTGTGCCGATGGACATTATGGGTGAACTTTAGATTTGGGTCACAGGTGTTAATCCACTGACAGAAGGTCGTGAGGGAATCTTCGCCGCCCTCCCAGATGAGAATGATGTCATCGATGTATCGCTTATAGAATGTAATCTGATGAATTTGCGGTCTGTTGTTAAAGAAAAGATAAGTCATTTCAAAGTTGTGGACATACAGTCCAGCCACACTGGGAGCGAAGACGCTTCCCATGGAAGTTCCATATTTTTGGAGGTATATTTCGCCTTAAAATTCAAAGTAATTATCTTTGAGTGCTAGTGATGCACACTCTAAAATGAATTGTTTGGGAGTGTGGTAATTCCAAACCGTGTTGTCCAGAGCCAATTTGAGTACAGTAAGAGTGTCGTCTTGTGGCAAGCTGGTGTATAAGCTTTCCACGTCCAGACTGACAAGGAAGGAAGTTTCTGGGTTGTATGTCAAATTGTCAATCTGTCGTAGGAGGTCTTTAGTGTCCTTCAAGTAGGTGTTAGTAGACTGTACTATGGGTTGTAAAAAGAAGTCGCAGTAGCGAGAAAGGGGTTCCAGCAATGACCCTATACCCGAGACGATGGGGCGTCCAGGGGTGGTATCTTGTTCTTGTGTATCTTGGGAACCGTATAAAAATACGGAATTTTCCCTTCTGTGGTGGTGAGAAATTGGGCTTCCTGTCTGGTAATTTGCCCTGTATTTTCTGCTTCAGTCACCAAATCATGGATTTTCATTTTGAGGTGAGCACTGGGATCCTCCGTAAGTCGTTGGTAATTTTTGGTGTCATTAAGGAGGCGTTTGCACTCATTGCGGTAATCTTCTTTATTCAGAATGACAATACCTCCACCTTTATCCGCTGGTTTAATGATGATGCTTGCATTGGTTGTAAGGGTTTTTAGCGCCTGTCGCTCCTTGTTGCTCGTGTTTTGGAAAGTGTGGTCTTCCTTTAAAGCTTCGATCTCTTTGAAGACAGCTTGCTCATAGACTAGTATTTCCGGAGGTATGGCACTAGGTGGTGGAATGAAGGTAGATTTGATTTTAAAGTGGGTATCACCTTGTTGTCTGGAATCTGGTTGGACATGCCCTGGTGTGTGTGGCATGTCCTGATAGTGAATTACAGCCTATTTCGTTTTTCACTATTGCAAGGCTACCTGTTCCCCATAGGCCAGAATGGGCAGTTTTGATTATTACAGCTTATAATCCTAACTGACCCAGGGAACATGGTAGAAATTCGAGTTTAGTATGCCTGGACTCAGAATGATAAAATGCATCTTTTAGTAAAGTTGGTTTTAACATTCTGTGTTTGAAAATACCACTTTTAGAAAGTGGGTATTTTCTTGTCTAACCATCCAAGCCTGCCTCTGCTAGGTTGTGTATTCCTTGTCTGGAGTGTGAGTGACAGGGGCTGGGGGATTCCAGGAGACAGGGTGAGTCAGCACAGGGCTGAATAGCAAGATCTACATGTAGATGGGTGGGAGGAGATGCACCTGGGACCTGAATAGGGCTGGGCCTTCCCTCCACAATGCTGGCTCCACCTCCTGTGGTGCGTCTGTTGTCCCTGGCCTGCACCCTGAAAGGAAATACGGAGGCTTGTCAACAAAGTGCTCCAAGACTGACCAGAACTGGTTTGGGCCAGGCAAAGGCCTCTCTGCCTTCAGAGAACAAAGGAATTTGGGATATAAATATTGGGGCCCTGACCCCATGAATTTAGATCTCGCTGGAATCAAGGAACCTGCCAAGACGAAGAGCTGGAAGAGCTGCCAGGAGGAGTACTGCCCCTTTGCTGTGTTGCTTTGTTGGGTTGGCCTGCAGCTTCTGCTTCTGCCTTGGGCAGTGAAAGGACTGGACTGAACTTTCTACTAATTGTGCTGAGAATCTCCAAGGGCCTGAAACCGAGCTGGCCTCCTGTTAAGAAGTCTCAGGGACTGCAAAGACTTCACAACCCTCTGGGTACCGCTTCTGGAACCGCTGTTTCAGTTGCTACAGAGGAAGGGAACCGCAACCGACTCCATCGCTGGCCCGGTGTCCTGGTTGCACCGCAGACCGCACCGTCCGCATCTCGCACCGCAACCCTGGTCTCACCGACGACGTCCGACGCCATCGCCACCGAGCCGCTGCTTGCACCGTGACCTGTGGGCACCGCAGTTCGCATTGCATCGCTTCACTGTGCTGTTGCTGCAACTGGCTCAACACTCGTGACCGCATCGAAGTTGGGGCACCGCTCGCACCCTTGCGACGCACCGCTCTGACTCGAACCGCTGTCCGACGCCAGCTCCCGCACTCCGGCTTGGTCGCCTGCATCGCAACCTGCCAGCACCGCATCGAGCACCGTCTCACCCTGCACCGCACGCCTTGGACTCACCGACTCCGTCTACACGATTCTCACCGAGCCGCTGCCTGCACTGCATCGAGAGGACACCGCGCCCTGCACCGCTTCCATCTTGCACCGCAACCGCGACGTACGCCGACCGGCTCGCACACTCCGTGCCCGTCACAACGAGAAAAGGTACTGTGACCGAGTCTGTTCACGACTCTGCTGGCCCGTATCAACGCGGTCGGCTGGAACTGTTAGACTCTGTGGTTTTCAGCATCGCGGTAGACTCGGACGGAGCTACCGACTCGTACGAACTTTGTTTTTGAACTATTTCTGCAAAGAAGAAGTTATCTTGCAACGTAATCATTTTTAAAGTATTGTACTGTGGATTTTTATCGTATTTGGTCTTGTTTTAAAGTATATAAAAATATTGGATATTTTTCTAAACTGGTGTGGTGTCAGTTTGTAGTGCTTACACTGTATTACTGTTGGTTATGTGCAAATGCTTTACACACGGCCTCTAGAATAAGCCTGACTGCTCATGCCAAGCAACCAAGGGGGTGAGCAGGGGTTATTTTAGGAGTGTAACTCCCTTACCCTGACTAGGAAGAAGGGTCCCTACTTGGACAAAGGTGCAAACCCTTGCCAACTAGAGATCCCATTTCTAACATTGGTTGTCAGCGGTGAGGATAGGACTTGTGTTTGCACTTGACTTTCAGTGATTGGTGTGCACTACAACCATATCGCAGACCATTACGTACCACATACTGTCTCTTTTTCTTTTGGCCTATTTTTGATCTTGCCAGTTTTCAACTCACTACTTTCAACATGCCTGAATCAACTGCATCATCCGTTGCATCTCTGGAAGTTATCTTTGAGGAGGATAGGTTGGAATCCTACGCCGTAAAGGAGCTACGAGCGATTTGTAAAAACCTGAAAGTCCAAATTAAAGGCCTCACAAGGAAGGAGGAGCTACAGAAGGCGCTGAGGGCCTGGGTAGCAGCCAGACATGTCAGTGGGCAGCCTGGTAATCTCAGTGAGGAGGTGGAGGAGCCTATTTCCAGGGTGGATGTGCTTTTGGGTGGGGGGAACCCGCCAGGTCAGGCAGCAGCAGTCTGTCCCCAGAGGAGCTGGAGGACAGGCGGGAAGCAAGGCAGTTTGAGCTGCAGAAGCTCAGGCTGGAGAGTGAGCGGGAGGAGAAGAGGGAGGAGAGGAGATTGGCCATGGAGGAGAAGAAGATGCTCTTAGAGCATGAGAGAGAACTGAAGGAGCTAGAACTTAGGAGTAAGTCAGGCTCAGATGGTGGCAGCAATTCGTCCAGAAAGGCGGACAGGATTGTGCACATTCCCAAGAATGTAGGCAAGGAGTTCAAGAAGGGGGATGACATACAAAGGTGGTTTCAGGGTTATGAGGCAGCCATACACATGAATGGGGTCCCTGAGGAAAATTGGGGAGCAGGATTGTGGCCACTTTTCCCTGAAGAAGCAAGGGATGCTCTGATAGCTTTGGGTAAGGGGTATCACCTCACCTATGCTGACATGAAGGATGCCCTTCTCACTAAGTATGGCCTTACTCCTGAAAAGTACAGGGATCAGTTCAGGTCCAGTAAGAAGTCTGATGCCAACACTTGGTTGGAATGTGTGGATGTGTTCTGCAGGTCTCTGGATGGCTGGGTAAAGGGCAGTAATGTGACAGATTTTCAGGGGCTCTACAACTTGATTGCATGGGAGCACTTGTCTAGTCTATGTTTTGCAGATCTGCGCCAGCACCTAGTGGATAGTAAGCTAACTGACCCCAGGAAGCTTGCTATGGAGGCGGACCGCTGGGTGAGTACCAGGGTCCACAAGAAAGCGTTTGGGGGAGACTCAGCCAAAGGTGGGCAGGGTCCCCAGCAGAAAAGTGGGGGGACAAGGGTAAAGCACAGGAGTTCTCTAAAGGGCCCCAAACTAGTACCCAGGGTAAAGGTTCCCAGCCCCCAGGTAAGAAAGCAGTGGTCTCTTCAGGGAAGCCTGCTGAGACCGGCCCCCGCAAGTGTTATGCATGTGACCAGGTAGGCCACATGAGGGGGACCCCAAGTGCCCGAAGGGCCACAGCCACCCACCGGTGGACAGCCCAAGGTGTTGGCTAGTGTAGCGCTTGGGGAGGAGGGGGCCCACTGGAGGGTGGGGATCCCGCAGAAATGACCCTTGTCTCACTAGGGGACAGTGAGATGGCCCCAGGAAACCAGGTGCCCCCTAACACAAAGAAATACAGCACCTGGGTGACCATTAATGGGAATAGGGTAGAGGCTCTCAGAGACACTGGAGCCAGTGTGACCTCAGTCCGGTGTCACCTGGTGTCTGAGAAGCAAGTAGTCCCAGGAGCATTCCACCAAGTAGTTGCTGTAGACAACTCAGAGCGCCAATGTATGGTGACGCAGGTTCCCTTTGAATGGGGGGGGGGTCTCAGGTCCCTTGAGGGTGGTTGTGAGCCCTACCATGCCTGTGGATTGTCTGCTAGGAAACGACCTGGAGCAGTCTTTGTGGAAGGATGTTGAGCTCAGGTCTCACTTGGAGATGCTTGGGTTGCCAGAGTGGGCATGCGTGTCCACTCGGTCAATGGCAGCCAGGAAGGGTAGTCAAGAGGACTTGGAGCCTGAAACAGTGGTCCAAGTCCCTGCCCAGAGAAAGGGCCGGGGGCGCGGGAAACCGGCCCCTGATGTTCCCACGGACCAGGAGGAGGCGGACTTTGAGGGGGACGCCCCGGTGCCTACAGGGGAGCAGGTAGCCGAACTGTGAGACATCTCTGAGCTGACCCATTGGCAGCAAGAAGGGGGTCCCACCAGGGAGGAGTTCTGCAGGGAGCAGAAAGAGTGCCCTTCTCTAGAGGGTCTGCGGCGGCAGGCTGCAGACCAGGCAGCTGGTAACCAGTCTGTATCTCACCTGATCTATTGGGAGAATGATCTCCTGTACAGCGAACCTAAGGTCGCTGAGCCTGGGTCAGCCCGTGTGCTGGTGGTACCCCAGCGCTTCAGGACCTTCCTACTGGGTCTGGCTCATGACGTGCCTTTGGCAGGACATTTGGGGCAGGACAAGACCTTTGACAGGCTTGTCACCCACTTCTTTTGGCCCCAAATGCGAAGGCAGTCAGATGCACACTGTAGGTCTTGCCAAACTTGCCAGGCAAGTGGCAAGAGTGGAAGGAAGGTCAAAGCTCCTCTCCAACCTTTTCCTGTTGTTGGAACTCCCTTTGAAAGGGTAGGGATGGATATTGTGGGGCCACTGGATCCCAAGACAGCCATGGGCAACAGGTACATCCTGGTCTTGGTGGACCATGCCACCCGGTACCCGGAGGCAATCCCTCTCAGGACAACGACGGCGCCAGTGGTGGGCCGGGCGTTAATGGGGATCTTTTCCCGTGTGGGATTCCCCAGAGAGGTGGTTTCTGATAGGGGGACCAATTTCATATCCAAGTATATGACATCCCTGTGGAAGGAGTGTGGTGTAACCTTCAAGTTCACCACTCCTTACCACCCACAAGGAAACGGTCTGGTGGAGAGATTCAACCAGACCTTGAAAGGCATGATCAAGGGTCTAACAGAACCCATGAGGCGTAAGTGGGACGTCCTCTTGCCATGCTTACTCTTTGCATACAGGGAGGTGCCTCAGAAGTCTCTTGGGTACAGCCACTTTGAGCTCCTGTATGGCCACCCTGTCAGAGGACCTCTGAGTTTGGTAAAGGAAGGCTGGGAGGCAGCTCCCAGGAAAACTCCCCAGGGTGTGTTTAGTTGCATGCTGGCCTTTAGAAACCAAACTGCCCGCTTCAGGAAACTCGCTCAGGCGAACCTAGAAGCAAGCCAGGAAGAGGTGGTATGACCAGAATGCCACTCTGGTCGAATTTCAACCTGGGCAAAAAGTGTGGGTCATGGCCCCAGTGGAACCTTGTGCCTTGCAGGACAAGTGGACTGGGCCATATGAGGTGGTGGAGCGCAAAAGTGACGTCACCTACCTGATGAATTTGCAGCTTACTACTTCTCCGACCCTCGCCTCCACTGTCCTCCTCCCCCCCATCTCTACTAACAGATCCCTGAACCTTTGTATCTGACGTGCCAGGCCCTCCCTCCCTCCCCCCACCTAACCCCAACTGAAATCCCAACATTTCCCCCATAATGTCCAGGACCCGTGGTCCACTCCCATGTGTCCTTGGTGAAGAAAAGGTCTGGGTGCATGATGTGGTCAAATCCATACAGGCCTCCCCGCTCATGGGAATTCCCTCCCCGACACCCGCCGGGTCATAAGCATTGCACTTATCTGCCTGTTGTCCCCTCAATCGCTGTTTGAATGTGTCTTTTCTTTAGACAAAGAGTCCAGTACAGCTTGTTTCTCTTGTGCTATCATGGAGGAATCGGGCTTCCCGGCACAGTTTTTAATATGGCCTCCTCCTACTTTCTGCCATCTCCCTCTGGGTGACGACCGGCCATGTTCTCCTGTTTCTTCCTGATCTGTGTAGTCGATCCCCAAAATCTGACAGGCATCCTGGAGAGAGCGAAGTTGATGCAGTTTGTCCTGCCATTTGAATATTAGCCGGAACGGGTGTCCCCAGGAATATGCTACTCCCTGGCTCCGAAGATATGCAGTCGCAGGCCTGAATGCTCTCCTTTTCTGCAGAGTTATTGCGGCGAGATCTTGAAACAATGCAATAGGGTGGTGCTTGTACTTAAGAGGTTGCTTGTCTCGTGCCTTGCGGAGAATCATTTCTTTCAACTGGAAATGCGGCACATAGGCTAAAATATCCGGGGGAGGCGCTGGAGCTCTTTGCTGTAGTCCCACCCTATGTGCTCGATCTATTTTGATTTCAAAGTCCTGGGGGACCTCTAGGATGTATCAAAACAGGTCTTGCAAATATTGAGTGATATCCGCGCCCTCTTCTTTGGATGGGACCCCCTTAATACGAATGTTATTCCGGCGCGACCTATTTTCCAAATCTTCTGTGTGCACTTGTAGGTCAATTTGTTGTGCTTTGAGCCATATCACCTCTTGTTGTAGATGTTCCACTTCCTCCTCTCGAGCTTGATTTTGTTCCTCCATATCCGCTACTCTTGTGCCCACAGCGTCTACATCTCTCCTCACTTCTTTCAGCTCCGATGCTACGTCGCTTTTCAGAGCTTGTATGTCCTCGCGTAGAGTATTAAATAACGTCTCTAGAAAAGCGCAAGTAACCGGTGCCTCATTAGATTCGGGTTCCTGCCCCGCTGGCGGGCTGGGGGACATGCGTCCTTCCATATTGACTTGTGATGGAGGCTTGATCAGCAGGTCTTTGAGATTACGGTCTTTTTTCCCCTTACCGTAGACATGCTCGCGGTTGTACGATCGTCCCGGTCGCCTTTTGTTTTATTTCAGTATGCTATGCCTTTTTCCCTTGTTCTGACTGTCTTCGTTTCAGGGATATAGCCCGGGAGATCCATTCCGGTCTATTTCTTCTGCTCCGGGTGATAGATCGAGGCTCACCATCTCCCAGTAGCTATTCAAGCCACTTCCTTGCGCTCCGGTTTTCCTTTTCCTTTCGGAGCTCACTCTTGCAGTCACTTATCTCCCTATGCCTCCTCTGGGGACTGGTTTTAATTGGCCTCCCCCGATCTCCGTTGTTTTCTCGCCTATGTTGTCACCACTGGTTGCTATGAGCCCCCGTCTCATCCATTCCTTTACGACGCCTCGTCTGTCTCTCCTTGTTCCTTTATGTTGGTAGTGCCGCTCGGGGGGGCCTCAGTGATCCCTATATCTCCCCCGACCTCCACACGTCGTCTTCAATGTCCAGCCCTCGGTGCTCAGCAGCCAGGTACACTGGGTCCCTCGTCTCTTGTGAAACCGTTTGAGGCTACCTGTTCTATCTGGTCTGGGCCCCTTTCAGTATTCGTCGCTGTCTCGTGGGGGCCCTTCCGGAGATCGCCTTTCCCGATGTTCGGGGTCCTGGTAACCGCTGGCAGGCCTCCGCTCAGTCCCCTTACCTCTGCTCCACGTGTTAACTCTGTCTTAGGCCTGGGCTGTCCTCACTCTGGGGCCTAGGATGGTGGGCTCCGCCCTGCTGAAGTGTGCGGACCGTATCGGGTCTGGGTCTCAATCCTTGCTCTGCCCCGTCTATCGGGAACTCTACCCTGGGGCTGCTCCTCGGCGCTCCTGGCCTCTCCCGCACTCCCGCACTGCCTCTCGACTTCCCCGCTTACTTGTACTGTCAGGGGTTGGGAATATCTTCACGTCGGAGCTCAGGAGGTGCAGCTCCGCCGAACTGAAATGTGCGGGCTGATGGCACCCACTATCGGGCCTCAGGCATAAATCGCCGCACTGTCCCTGTTATCGAAGTCCCAGCCCCAGAGCGGTGGGCCCGCGTGTATGGTCTCTGCCTCGCTGCCGTGGCATCCAGCGCTCTCCTCCGTCACTCGGAGAACCCGGCCACCATCTTAACCGGGTGCAGACTCTTCCGATTTCTCAGCCACTTCACCTCCTCCTCAGTGTCTCTCATCCTCGAAAGCCACTCACTGCACTCTCGCCTCCTTCCCGCAGCTACGTTCAGGGTTTCAGGCAGTTTTCGCGGCTAAGGATGGCCCGGCGAGCAGATGGGAGCGGGGAGACGAATGAAACACGTCTCACCCGATCGCCATCTTGGCCCCGCCCCCCAGAAGCTTCTTTTTAAAGGAGCTATTATGGTCATGGTGTAGTTCAGGGCCTTTCCTCTGTCACAAGTCCAGGACATTCTGGCTGTGATCCTGATGTTTCAGCTTAGGTCCTGGGTCTCGTTGAGACAGCTCTGAGGTTTCTTGACCTGTTGGTCTTATGCATCCTGCTTGTCCACTTCTCCAGGAAGGATATGCAGGCTCTGAAGTGGGATCTAAAGTCTTAGTGGGCCCAGCACAAAGGCACCTGTTGCGTGACTGACCAAGATCTGCAGTGGTGGCTGCTTGACGGCTACCTGACCAGCATCAGACCTCTCTCTCTTCCCCACCCAGAGCTCACGCTAGTGACAGATGCATCCCTTCTTGGCAGGGAAGGTCACATGGGAGTGGTGATCATAGGGCCCTCGTGTCCGGTGGAAATCTGGCTCCACATAAAGCTGTTGGAGTTGCTGGCCATCCTCCTGGCATTGAAGACCTTCCTGCCATCCATCAAGGGAAAGCCGATGCGGGTACTCATGGACAAAAACCATCACCATCGGTACTGCGACAGGCAAGGCTGAGTGGGATTATGGGTCTTGTGCCAAAAGGTGCTATACCTCTTGAGTTGGCTGGAGCATTCAGGCGTATCCCTACTCGTGCACCATCTGGTGGAATCTTTAAATGCCATAGTGGATGAGCAGCTGTCCCAACCTGGCGGATCAGGCATGGCAGTTGCATCCCGAAGGTGCAAAGGACACCATCCACATGTGGAGAAAGCCCTGGTTGGATATTTTCGCCACTGTCCTGCCCTGAGTTCTGAAGAAGATTAGGAATGACTGGGCTGCATAATCCTAATGGCTCTGTATTGGGCCAGGAAATTGTGGTACCCAGAATTTCTGGGCATTAGCATCTGTCCTGGACCAAGCTACCATTTCAGGTGGATCTTCTGTCGTACCAACCGGGCAGGGTTCTCCATCTGAACCTGCGCAATCTGCACCTCATTGCATGGAGTCTGAGTGTTGACAGATGACTGCATTTGATACCCCCTGAGGTAGTGGATGTCATCCTCACTACCAGGCATCCCTCTACAAAGTCCATCTATGCCGGGCACTCGGAAAATGTTGTGGCCTGGTGTGGAGTCTGCAATACGGATCTTATGCAAGCCAAACTCTCTGATGTTTTGTTGTTAGTTTGTCTTTGGCCCAGCAAAGCCTTGCAGTGGGTACTATTAAAGATTATTTGTTGGCCCTTTGAGTCAATGCACAGCTGTTTGTTGCATTTGCTGACTCTCAGAACTGTCTTCCTCATTGAGATTACTTCAACTCGTCACATGAATAAGCTCCTGGTCGTCTCCATGCAGCTGCCCTACACCACCTTTTTTCCAGTAAAACTGGTGTTAAGGTCGAGGGCAACTTTTTGCGACAAGCCTCGACTCAATTTCACGTTGAACAATCCATCACCCTCCCAAAGTTCTTTGCTTCACCTCGCCCCTCAAAAGAGGAGGCAAGACTCCATCGGATGGACCTCAAAAGAGTCTTGAAGTTCTATGTTGATCGCACCAAAGACTAACAGGTTACCAGTCAGCTTTTTGTTGGGTTTCTGGGGATAAAGAAATGTAAAGCGGCAGAGACGTTTTAAGGCAAGGGCAAAGTGTGCTCTGGCCCCGGGTCCCAGACTTTCAGGGGGCCCCCTTATAAAGCCAACTCTGTTCTGCAGAGGTTTGCCCTGATGGCCTTGAATAATTCTTAAACAGATTGTTTCAAATACCGTTTTCCTTTCATTTAGTTTTAATGTGGGTGATGTGTGAGAGCCTATTACAGACATTTTGCAGTTGTGTTTGTTTCATGCAACATCCACAGAAAAGTTTCTTTTAGATCAAAACAGGACCTCACATATTCATATGTCACAGAAATTATTTGCAGTAATATTAGTGAACTGCTGTATTACAATATTAGAAATACACATCAATATCCCTTTTACAGTTTAGAAATACGTTTATTTAGACCGTAGGTCTTTAAGCAACATAAAAACATTTTACAATAAATATTTTAAAACATACAATACAATTTTCATTGACACCTTGAAGGGGCACTATTAGATGTAAACACATTTAGAATGTGGACCAGTGTGCCTGTGCTCTGTCAGTGACCTGGCCATAGAGGGCATGAAAGACCTGAAACTGGATCATAAATTCAAAGCTGTTCTGAAAAGGGGTCCCCAAATATATGTTTGGCCCAGGGCCCCCAAAATCCTTAAGATGTCCCTATAAAGCGGTGCAGAGAAGTACTTTGTGAAGGTAGATAATCATCTGCACTAAATCTGCTACGCATTGGTCTAGAAGCAGCCTAAGGGAAGCCCGAGGGCTCATTGCACCCGAGCCAAACCTGCTACCACTCCGTTGGCATGCATAGTGCCTGGCCTGGACAACTGTCAAGCTACTATATATTTTTTGGGGGCATTTGCAAGGCATGAGACATCTGTTGTAAGGAGGCTGATGGGGTGATTGCAGTAAACTGCTGCATACTCATTTCTCATCTGGACTGCCAACATGGAATTTTATTATGAACTCTTTCAACATTAGCAGTCATTTAGCATGTTTACACAAACCCTTGTCAGTAATTTTGCATTGTAAATCCTCTTCTAGAGTCACATGCGGTGCATTATTCCGCCATCTAATGGCGAGACCTGGAAATCTCCCTAAGTGTAAAACAAAAAAAAGGTTACTTAAGTGTTAACCGTGGCAAAGTTGTTATGAGTCACTATAATGTTAACCGTAAGCCCACAATGTCCAAAGAGTTGACCTTCAACACATAGAATACAGATTCCAGGATCAAGATTGTAGCTTTTTTATTTTAATGCACAGACTATACTATAGGTTGTTACTGTTGTGCAACATTGCACGCATACAATTATTTGAGTGAAAGGCCAGCCAGTGCCACCAGGAATCATACCAGTGACTGTACAAAAGAAACAGACAGCGTACCCCTATGAGTTACTTGAGTAGTCTGACAGTTATTTCACAAGACAACGGTGGTTAAACTTAAAATGCTAGAGATTGAATGCTGTATTTTCAATTTGAGTTACCATTTCCTAACTGCATAATGCACGGTTAGTTCATGAAACCTACTTCAAGCTTGCTAGTGAAATAACGTGGAGAGAGAACACTTTCCTGCAATATTCTCTGCCTTCTGCTAGGCTACATTTGCCAGTTAAATATTCTCTGAACTGTAATGACATATTATCTCACCTTTATTTTCATCAGTGCTGCATATTTATTATTAGTATGATTGCCTCTGTCTATCGCTTCAGAACTTCAAAAGGGAAGACCCTCAATTTCTGAACACAATTCGCAGGTGTAAACTTCTTCCACTGCACTTATGCTAGGCTATCCATCGGCTGACAATCCTCCAATTGAGGCTCAGAGTATAAAGACCATTTCACAATTTTTATGTCTCATTTATTCTACAGGGACTTCCTCTCCCCTTTACCTGAACATGAAATGTGTGGATGAACACACTAACTCTTCCCTTTGAAGGAGAAATGTTCATCCTTTTTTTTTTTACCCCCTGGGAATTCCCTGTCCATCCCCTTTCCCACCTCAAGCAGATTTACTCATTCTCAAAATTCCACAAAACTAGGCAGATATTTTCACCTATGTAAGTGAGTTTCCTCATTGAAATAATAATTATGTGAGTGCGGATTTGTTTAGATGCAGAAATTCATTTTTTGCAGTGTGAAATCGCTTCTAGATTCACATGCCTCGCACAATTCCGCCTTTTAAGTTTGGCCCGGAAGTGTCTATGTGGCAAAACTGTTGTATTGTGGGTGGATGTCAAAATAGGGGGAGCCATAGTTTGGCATCAATCTTGGGCCCACAAAGCCCACCATCTTAGATTCTTCTTTTCCATGGTTGGCTTTTTAGGTGTATCGAGAGAGCTCCCAAAGAATTTGTCGAAGTCTGCCGAAAACCTTAATAGAATCAGAAAGAGATCGAGAGAGTAGCTGAGATTGACACTTATGGCCTGATTATGATCTTGGCGGATGGGATGCTCCGTCACAAACGTGATGGATATCCCGTCCACCATTTTTTAATCCCATTATATCCTATGGTACTTGTAATACGGCGGACAGGATATCCATCACGTCTGTGACGGAGTATCCCATCCACCAAGATCGTAATCAGGCCTTAATGTTGGAGAGAGGTTTTCAAGCTTTTGTCAGTGGTATTTGTTGTTGTCAGAGAATAGTACCTAGTCAGCATGGGATCCTCGAGGTTTTTGCTTGCCATTTTTGATTAAGAGCATGCTCTTTGAATTGTGCCCAAACTGCCATAGGAAGTTCTCCCTAAACAACGAGCATCCATATGCAGGTTCTGCTGCCCAAGAAACCATAAGTGGGAGGATTGTTTTTCATGCTTGCTGTTCAAGCCCAAAACTTTAGTCCATCAAGACAAGATTCTTCAAAGCATGGTGGTCAGCTGCTGACATGGCTGGGGTTTGAAGTTAGGAATACAGAGAAGGGGTGCTCCGTCCATGGAGGAGATTGTTTTCTCTGACGATGATGAGACCAAGGAGGCTCAGGGGAAATGCAGAGGCTCAGACCTCGAGGAAATGTCAACAGAGTTTAGGACTACCTTAGAAAACAAGGTCCTAAACATACTGTGCCCCAGGCCCGAAAACCATCAGAGACACCAAAGGAGGAGGCATCAACACTACCACCTAAGATGCAAAAGCACAACTCTTTGAGTGAAACCACTAGGTTGTAGACACCCAAGCCCTCTATGGTGAATAAATACTGCAGTTGGACAAGCTCAAGGCACTTTCCATCTTACTGTGCAGGAAAAGAGCACTGGTAAAGATATGCCGAAGAGGGTCTCCTTAACTTCTGAGGATGGTTGCATACAAAGGGGGAGGGGGAGAGGAAGGCCAAGCATGCTCAAAAGAAAAGTCTCAGGGGTATGGAAAACCTCTGACATCATTGACATCGAGTGGAGGAAGACGTCACTGGAGGTTGAGATAGAGAACCTGATGAGGGAAAATAAGACTTTTGAGCACATATTGTCTGTACAGAAGGATCCTAAGCCTTTGGGGGTTAAGGAGCTGAGGTAGGAGGTGGAACCACCACAGCAAGATCAACCACAGCAGCAGCTAGAACAGGACCTGGAGATGGAAGAAGGGTAATATCTTTTTACTCATCCAGACTTGGAGGAAATACTCTTTCTCACAGACAAGGAACAGCCACAGTGGAAAGATGTTGAGGCCTCCCTACAGAAGGAGACTGATATGTTTCCCTTCAAGCCGTCCACTCCATACAATATTTCTACATACAACGGTGTGGTTAAAAGGGCAGTTGACACCTTTGGGCTGGAAATGGAGGTAGAGAAAGAGGGAACACGTTTCCTGCTAAAACAAAAACAGCGCCCAGTTTATTAGAAAAATCAGTTCCTTCCCATCTTTCCAAGCATGACAACAAGGGAAAGATGTCTTCACAATGCCAGCAACACCCAAGGCAGTGACCTCCTTGCACAGCAAAGTATATGCCTTCTTAAAAAGACCCATAGTACACTTGGGAACATGTTGAGGCAGACTCCACAGTGAGGAAGAGAACCGTGTGACCCACATCCATGGAGCATCCCCTGGACAAAGAGAGCAAGAGATTAAAGGTGGTGGATAGGATGTTGGAGTTGAGCGGCTGGCACCCAATGTCATATAGCCAACTTCAACCGTCTCCTCAGTAGACACACAGGCCAAAAGTATTGTTGAAAAGGCAAGAACATTGCCATCTCTTGCCTGAAGTCAGCCTTGGAAGCTGCAGACACAGGAAGCAGGCAGCTCACTACGCATCTCAGGATTTAAACCTGTGGTTTAGGCACATTTTGTAGATGCCTCTTTCAGAAAACCACCTCTTTGGCCCAGGAGTAAACCCATCTCTGGAGGCATTGAAAAAGTCTAACAAGACTGCCAAAACCATGGGGTCTATAGACCTTCCTTTATAAGGAGAATCACACAACCTTTAGTACACAGGCCCCAAGACAAACTGCAGGTAACCAGTTCTTGTCCAGCCAGTGACAGCAGCAACAGGCACCAAACCCATTTTTTCGAAGCAGGGGAAAACCAGGAGGAGGGAACTCCAGAGGGACTGCCTCAGGTTCATCAAGGTGACTCACTCACATCCTCCCTCCGCACACAAAAAACACCTGTAGGAGGAAGGATAAATAGCTACCTAACCAAATAGAAGTCAGTTATTAAGGACAATTCGTTGTTAAATATAATACAACATGGCTATTGTATTGACTTTATATAGAAACCTCCACCAAAACCACCAAAACACGAGAGATACTAAAAAGATCAATTGAAAATCCTACAAACAGAAGTGTAGGAGGTGCTGTAAGCAGCAAAGGTGTGCACTCTACTTTCGAGTTCTGAAGCAAGATGACTGTGCGACCTAGTCTAGATCTCAGGTTTGCGAATAGGTTTATAAAAACACAACAGTTTAAATGACAACCTTTCAAGAGGTCATACTTCTGCTAGAAAGAGGGAGACTACCTGCCAACAGCGCGCCTGTTTTCACACACCCTGCAAATCGAACACTGCTCAGGTTTTTGATGAAAGAGGTAGATTATCAGTTCAAGGTCTTACCTTTAAGGCATAAAATCTGGACATGGGGTCTTCACCAAGACCACATTCAAGCAGTACCAACGCTCACTGGAAAGGATGATATCTGTTTTACACTTACTGGGGGTTTTCAGTGAATTGGGGAATGTCATCTCCCACTCCAGACACCGGGAAAACATTTCTTGGGCAGACCTGAACATAACTACAGCAGTGGCCTACCTGACATCAAGGAGAGAGTGATTGATGCTAACCTAGGCTCGCCTGTACACGATTTCTCAATCTCTGACAGTGAGGATGCTAATGGAACTATTGGTGATGACAGAATCATGTATTCACCTTATTCCAAACACAGGGTTGTTACACATGAGACCTGTTTAGGAGGGGTTAAACAACCAATGGACACAAGCAATGGGAAATTAGGAGGATCTAGTGGTTGTAACAGTCAAGATCAGCAGAAAAATCAGGTGGTGGAATGCAGACAACATGCTAAAATGAATACCATTCTTGGCACCCCTATTGCAGATCATCCTAATAACAGACACTTCACAAATAGGCTGGGGAGCAAATATGGCCACCCTCAAAGTAAGTGCCCTGTGGTTTACACAGGAATCAACCGAACACATCAGCTTCCTGGAACGAAAATGTTGTTTCTAACATTGAAGCCTTTCCACAGCCAAGTGCAGAACAAGACAGTACAGTTACTAACAGACAGTACAATGACAGTACTCTACCTTAACAGGAAGTAACATATCTTACCCACTCATAAAGCTAATGCAAGCCACCTGGTGACAGGCCATTGCAAAGAACTTCGCAAACCATGTCCCG
Source organism: Calotriton arnoldi (assembly GCA_963921515.1). Taxonomy (NCBI): domain Eukaryota; kingdom Metazoa; phylum Chordata; class Amphibia; order Caudata; family Salamandridae; genus Calotriton; species Calotriton arnoldi. Next base: position 1,770,949 of record CAWUFW010000672.1, on the reverse strand, counting down.
ACAGATGCAGATGCTGCACATACCAGTGGGAACTAAGACAATCTCTAGCAGGCACAATCTTCTATCAGTAGGGAATGCCTCAAATAGATCTTATTGCAACATCAGAAATTCAAATTGCCGGACATTCAAATCCAGACATATGCTTTTACTACAGTACCACTGATTCCAACAGCTCTGGAAAAATTCAGAGCATCCAACATGGCATTGATTTTAATATCTCCCAAGTGGCCTTGCCAGCCCTGGTTCTCACACCTGGTGTCGAAGCAACAGTATGTAAAAATGACCCTACAGTAGGACAATCTAGTGATGTAACAGGGGAGGGTTTTTCATCCGAACCCAGGGGTAACTCAGCTGATGGCTTGTACAAACCGTTGAACTGCGTTCTAAGCAAGCCAACTAAATCCTAGTGACCAGGCAATTAGCACATTCAGCCAGGAAACAAAAAGACTAAAATGGCTTAATGGGCAACATTTAAATGCAAAGCATCTACAGGGCAGCCACATGGTCCTCAGGACCACTTTTACAATCTACTGATGTGTTTACGTACAGTCATGGAAAGAGGTTCGAATGGGTCAAGCTGTATTAAGGAATCTATTCACGTCCACTCCCTATTCTAACTCTCCTTCCTAACGGAAGCAATATTGCTGCATAGTCTGTGCAAAGCATGCAGTACTAGAAGAGCTTTCACATTGCAAAATAAACCAGTTATATAACTGTAATTAAGGTTTTGCTGCTTTAAGCTCTTCCAGATTCACATGCAACCCAAGGGACCTCAAATTAGGAGGAGGTTTGTGGAGACGGGGGAAAAAAGAATCCAAGATGGTGGGCATGCACAGGAAAATTGTTGGCTTGTGGTCAATGTCATAGTATTGCTCCACCTATGTCGACGCCCATTCATAATACAAACGTTTAGCAACAGAGACACTTCCTGGACATAAACTCTTGAAGGCAGAATTGGGCAACGCATGTGAATCTAGAAGAATGTTTAGTTACAAAATCATAATTACAGGTAACTGGGGTTTCTTTTGTTTCAATATTTGCCCTCCAAGGTTTGGGAAATGGTAAGATGATTTAACATATCTGCCAAAAGTAGAAATCCTCAACTATCTTGTTAATCTTATTTTTTCTTCTAGCCTACAAGTGCTCGGAAGAGGAGCACTGCAGGGTATGCACCCGGAGTTGGATCATCACTCTTTCCTTCCAGCTACCTTGTACAGATCAACAAAGTATTACTTGCTATGGCTGATGTGGAGTTATTGCTCAGTGCTCCTGAGCTCAACAGTGGCGTCTATGAAGACTTCTCTACCCAGGAAGACTCCTTGAAGGTAAATTACATTTTTACAGTGGTGAAACCAATCAAAACATATCATGATAAAATGCATTCTCCAGAACGGTCAAGAGAAATTTGTGTTTTCATCTGCCAAATTAGGAATCAAAAAGGGTATCTATTTCACAGTCGATTGCTTGAAATTACGACCGCTAATGTAAAAAGTTGGTAGTTCCTGCAGGTCCAAGAAATTGAATAAAGGCTGATGGTCTTCTTTCCACCAAAAGAGTTAAATATGCTGAGTCTATGGTGATAAGTAATGGTGTGGATTTTTCTAGTATGAATCAGAATGCATAAAAATTTAACAAAGGGACTATGATCAACTATTTCCTACTGCACAGTTTTACACAGAGATGATTAATGATGTAACTAGTCCAAACGCAGACCACAGAACTTCCAAAATGTGGGAGGGGTTGAATGTCACTGAACTGTTGCTCTTTTCAAGCAACATTTCAGTTTCGCTGGGTAAAGCATTTATACTGATGTGGGCAGAGGAGAATCTAGGATTATCAAGATGATTCTGAGTCCTAAAGTAAACCACTCATACATCCTCGGTTGCAATCTAAAAAGAAATGTGTAATATTCATTTGGTCCAATAGAACTAGATGATAGACGTAGTAGAGATGTTTCTGGTGAAAAAGGAAATATAAAATCAGAAAGGATAGGGGTCTGTACACATATGTTAACTGGGTGTCCTCAATTAGCTCGTGCATCTGTTTGAGGCGCAGAAATCTTTCCCCAGTTTAGCCAGTGAAAATCTGTGGCATTGGTTCTTTGTCAGTATATCCTGACATTCATTTGTTGCCAACCGTCAGCAAAACTGATGCAAGACTGAAGAGATTAAAGAAATGAGAAATATTCGGGAACTGGATTTGTGAGAGCACAGTGCAGGTTGTACTCTCTAAGTGGTAAGAGTATGCCCAGAAGTGGGTCTCTTGCTCACTGTGCCACTGGAACAAAGCTATACCTGACTGATGAGCTCTAATCAGGGTGAGGCTGATTTTGAATTGTTTGTGTTCCAGTTCAACGTGGACCTGTCCTGGCAGTTCTGGCTGGACTGCTCCTATTAGAGCAGGATCAAGACTGATTTGAATATGGCTGGGTCCGCACTGAGGGGCATGTTGAGCAAAGAACGAAGAGTTGGGATGCCACCCGAGTGATCGCCATTGTTTAAACAAATTGCAAGCATTCCCCCCATCACCTTTTGTGTGTTTGATGCAATGTCCTAAGTGGCAAGGGTATTCCCAAACGTGGGTCTCCTGCTCACGGTACCACTGGAACGGAGCTATACCCGACTTATGAGCCCTAATCAGGGTGAAACTGGTCTTAGGTTGCAGTTCATGAAGGGTCTATCCTTGCAGTTCAGGTTGGACTGCTTCTATTGGAAAAGGTTTAAGACTGATTGCATATGGCTAGGTTCAAACTGAGGTTGCATAGTCAGGAAAGAACAATGGGTTGGAATGTTACATCAAATGGTTGCCAGTGGTTATACAAATTGCAAGCGTTCCTCCCATCATCTTTTGTGTGTTTGATGTACATTGGTATTTAATAGGTGCTTTAGTATGGTTACAGCTTCTCTACATTTTGTAGATGTAAGTATGGATTGGAGTCACTCCATGTGAGTAACATTACTGCATTTGAGAAAGAGGATTAGGAAAAGCAGTGAAGTAATAACATGTATATATCTATCAGGTTAGACTTGTGCATGCTTCAGAGTTCTAGCATTGGAAGCCATGACATGGGTGGTGAGGATTTTGCCCCAGGTTTTGTGAAAGAGCATAAACTTGCCAAACACCTCTTTAAAGCAACAAGGGATTTCCAGATTGTGGTCATAGCCCATAGGTCCACGTGTTCAAGTTCGGCGTAACGGTTTAATACCAAAAGTTATTTTTATGCTTTGATTCAATAAAGGATGACAAACATGCATAATTGCCCTTCAGTTTAGTGTTCGTGCTGCCTCCTCTCTACCCATGTCCCCATGCAAATGTATTTCTTGAAGTTTCATTGTGGTATTTTTCACTGTCTTTATTTGCACGAGAGGGTAGGTTTTGAAGCTCTTGTCTCACTTTGCTTGCAGAACATTAAAGACCAGCTGGAGAAACTTGGGGAGCAGATTGCAGTGATTCATGAAAAGCAGCCTGATGTTATACTGGAGGCGTCTGGCCCGGAAGCTGTACAAATTGGAGATGCTCTGACCCAGCTGAATGCAGAATGGGATAGGATCAACCGAATGTATAATGACCGTAAGAGGTATGCCTTCTCTGTTTTCTTTCACTTTGCTGTGAGGTTTGTGTCTGAATTGCGCAAGTGGATTTTGATAGCTATAGAACCTATGTTTACAGAGACTGAGTTCTTTCTGTACATATGCTTTTAATGAGGTGTTTCCTTGATACAATTTTCTTTTTCTGTGAATCACTTAAAAATGAGTTTTCATGGACACATCAATGTTCCACTTTCGAAGAAAGACCCACAATTGGCACACTTCGGGCCCATTCGCAAAGGCATTTTGGAGCACATAAAGTAGTTCTCATGTAGTACTTATTCATGCATGCTTAAAATCCCTTGTGAATTTTCTCCAAAGCATCTAAAATTGGAATATTAAGATAATATTGATATACAATTCAAACAAATAGAAAGACTTGTGTCCTCTTTGCACTTTTACTGATGGAGAATTGGACTTTTCAGGGTTCAGTCACAAAGTCATGTAAGAGTACTTAAGAGTACTCCTGAGTATTACTCCAGTACTCATAAACGGTTTTTGTGACCTAGCCTCTGTGTCCGTAAGAGACAGATTTCAGACGGGTGTGAGGGAGAGATTCTCTACTGTTTAGAAAATTAAATATTAGCCGATTTTTTAAGTATATAGTCATACAAAAGCAAAATGTAAAGGTGAACTTTTTTTAAACGCTCTGTAAATGTGAAGGTAATTGACGTTGCTATCCTTAGCTTCATTCCTGTCAGCAGTGCATGAATACCTCAAGGTGGCCTCAGATGTAGCCCTGGTATGCGCCGACAAAAGGACAGCATGCTAAAAGCTCCAACCTTACAATCAAAATGTTATCATTTGTGAATTAAATAACATATTTTGTCATTTCTGTATTTCCTTGTTGTACATTTGTTTCTGTACTTCTGTGCATGTATTGTTTTGAAGTTCAAACCATTGAAATTGCATTAGTCATTGTTGCTGGCTTCCAGTGTTGATTCATTGGGGGGTTGGGGGGGGGGGTAACAGAATTTGAATGGTTATGAATGGCTTCTCTAGGCCCGTTGAAACTTTTGCTTTCTCAGTTTAAAAGAGATTTTATTTGTTGAAAATATAAAACATGTTACAGTTATCAAATAAATACTACATAAGCATAAAATAACATTACTGGGTCATATGGGGGGGAAAGGAAAAGAAACAAAAGAGAGAAAAAGAGGGGGACAGATAGATAGAAAAGGGAGAGGAAATATAAACTCCATGTTGATCCTAATAAGAAAAGACAACAGTTATGTAAGACAGTCCATCTAACCGGCGTTGCATTGTAATAATAACCAACTTGCAATGTAATACAAACAAGAAATAACAGTATAGTACAGTAAGTTGATAGCAGAAATATGGAATATCACGGAGGTCGGGCAACCTCTTGCTGAGCAGGAGACAAAGAAAATGAGCGTTTAGCACTACAATCAATAAACAACGTGACAGGTAACCATATAGCGGAGCGCTTCATAGCTAAGTGGATGGGATGAACAAAAGCCGTATCCAACCTGTGATGATAACACACCGCGTACCACCAGGCCTGAGATGATAAAGTCGTAAAATCTATCCAATTTTTGGTGATCTGTTGGAAGGCAACTGCCAACAGAATATCCACAATTTTGGTATTGGAGGTGTGGTCTTCCCATATAGGGGAAACGTTACCTAGGAAAAGATGTGTAAAAGAAAGAGGGAAGTTGGAATTGAATATAGAATTAATTTGACCCCAAACAGATGTCCAGAATGTATGTAAATGGGGACAAGTGAATAGCATGCGATTTAAATCAGCGAGTGGAGATGAGCAGGACCAACAAGTGTCTGGGATGGTGACGTGTCTTTTATGTAAGATGACTGGGTGTAATAGAAGCCTGTTATAAATAAAAAAATAATGTCTGGGTGACATTAGCCACCCTAGAAGTTTTCCTGATTTTGAGCCATATTTTGTTCCATAGAGACGAGGGCCAATCCACTCCAAAGTCCTCCTCCCAAGCCAGCTCAACCCATGTCTTTAGTCTAACAAGTTGTGAGGATCGGATGAAGGCATAAATGCTAGAAGCTCTAGGAGACGTGAGAAGAAAGGGTAATAAGTTGTTGATCACAGGAGCTGTCGAATGTGACTGGAAGTGGGCAAGCGCAATAGAAAGGGCCTGTGTGAGTAAATTATATTTGGAGTGGCAGGAGGTGGGTAGGTGAAAAAGAGGACCTGCTTCTGCAAAAGATAACATTTGATTATGAGAGAACAATTGGTGCGTCCAGATTAAACCTCTATTTCTCCAAAATTTCCAGTAAAAAGGTTTCCCTTGAATTAAAATGGAAGTATTGTGCCATAAAGGGGAATTAAGAAAGGAAACAAGATCGGTGGGGGGAGTGGATGGGAGAAAGCCTAAAAGCTTGCACGTATGTTTAAGAATAGGGGTAGATAGAGATGGTGGTCTGCGAGCAAAGGAAATAAATTCTTTAAAAGAGAAAGGTGAGATAAAAGCTCGCTCGAGCGTTACCCAATTAGGACAGTCCGCTGAAATCTCGGAAAGCCATCTCGAGGCTTGACGAATTAGAAAGGATTTGTGATAAGTGGGGAAATCCGGATAGTTAACTCCGCCTTCTGCTTTAGTTTTCATTAAACGCAAAAGAGACATGCGGGGCTTTTTCTTATTCCACAGAAATGACGATAGCAGAGAGTTAATCTTTGAAAACGTTTTTAGAGGAATGGGGACAGGTATATTAGAGGTAGTAAACAGTACCAACGGGGTAAGCACCATTTTCATGGTATCTAAACGACCCCACCAAGAGAGATATAATGGGTGCCATCTGGTCGTCAAAGAAGAGATTTTGTGTAGGCATTTCTCCATACAGAGAGATGTTGTTGTCGATACTGAAGGAGTGAAATGCATACCCAAATATTTTATGTGATGTGGGCTCCATGTAAAGTTAGAGGGACGAAAATCTTCTTTAAAAGTGTATTTGGTTAAGGGCAGTATTTCACATTTATCCCGGTTGAGCTTATATCCGGAAACAGAAGCAAAGAGGTCTACTTCATGTAAGAAAGCCGGGACAGAGGATTGAGGGTCGGAAAGAAATAATAAAATATCATCAGCATACGCTGCCAACTTAATCTGGATGTCTTTGGTTTCAAATCCTTTTATATCAAGATTTTGTCGAATTCTGGACAGAAATGGTTCCAGAGCTAGATTAAAAAGGAACGGGGATAATGGACATCCCTGACGGACCCCTCTTTTTAACTCAAAGAATGAGGAGGAAGAACCATTCACGAGAACAGCGGCACGTGGACTAGAATATAGGATTGAAATTAAAGAAATAATTTTGGGTCCAAAACCAAACCATTCCAATGTATGAAATAGGTATGACCAGTTCACTCGATCGAATGCCTTCTCAGCGTCCAGGGCTATGGCTGCTAATGAGTGGGGTAAGTGAGGGGATTTTGATAAAATATCAAAGAACAAGCGTGTATTGTCAGAAAGGAGATGACCCTTGACAAAACCCGATTGCTCAGGACCTAACAATTGGGGAAGGAACGAGTGTAGACGGATAGCAAGAGCTTTAGAAAAAGTTTTATAATCAATGTTTACAAGAGAAATGGGTCTGTAATTTTTACAATATTGTAAGTCCTTCTCATCTTTGGGAATTAAACATATTAGTGCATCTAGAAAGGAGCCAGAGGATTTACCAGATTGTGTAAAAACATTTAAAAGATCAAGCAACCTGGGAAGACGGATCGGGGCGAAATGGGTAAAAAATTCTACCGTAAATCCATCAGGACCCGGGGCTTTGTCTTTTTTGAGTGATTGCAGAGCGCGAAGAAGTTCTTGTTGTGATAGGTTAGCCTCTAAGGGGGTAAAATCTATTGGAGTGGAGGAGTGTTTCTGTATGCTAGAAAGGAAGTGTGTAATGTCAGAGTCTGAGGGTGAGGTCTCAGGAGAGTATAAGGTTTTATAGAAAAGAAGAAATTCATCTAAAATCTCTGAGTCCTTGGTACGTAGTGTGTTATTTCCATCAAAGATTGCGTTAATATCAAACTTGTTATGTTTTACTTTTAAGTAATTTGCTAGAAGTTTGCCAGCCTTATTCTGACCTCCATAAAATTTGGCACTGGATTTCAATAAATTAAGGGAGGCATTGTCAGTTGATTCTTTGCTGAATTGGAATTTAGCCCTAAGAAGTCTTGAGAGGCAGTCCGTGGATTTCGAGGAATAATAGGATTGTTCTAGGTTCTTTATCTCAGCCAAAAGGTCATTGGAAGCTATACGGGCTTTTTTACGTTTTTTGGAGACGAAACTAATGATGAAATCTCTGGCCGCTGCCTTAAATGCGTCACAAATAGTGGAAAAATGTAAAGTGTCTGTTTGATTCAATAAATAATATTCATTACAAAATTAAACAAAGGAGGAGTGAAAGTTAGGATCTAGAAGAAGTGAGTTATTAAATCTCCATCTTCTAGGTGAGTTTGGTTTTAAAACTAAATCCAATTGAATAGAGATAGGGGCATGGTCGGAAATCAAAATAGAGCCAATTTCTGCGCCTCTTAGGGCTTGGGAGATATTGTGTGAAACAAAAAGATAATCAAATCTAGATTGAGTATGGTGGACTGGTGAGAAAAATGTGAATTCTTCGGTGGTAAGATTGCATATTCTCCAGGAATCAATAAGTTTATATTGTTTAATGGTTTGCGTGAATAATTTGTGAGCTGTATGAGGTTTAAAAGAAACTTGTGAGTTTCGGTCTATGAAAGGATCTATCACTTGGTTGCAATCCCCAGCAAGGACGAAGTTATCATCAATATATGAAGAAATTTGCTGAGACAAGAGTGACCAAAACTGGGGATCGCCATTGGTGGGAGCATAAACATTAAACACAGATAATGGAACATTTCCTATTAGTAGTTTAGTAAATAACCATCTACCATCATTGTCGGAATGTTGAGAAAGCAAAGAGACTTTTAGCGATTTATGGCACAAAGTGATCACTCCATTGCGCTTACCATCGCCAGGTGAGAAAAAGACATTCCCGACCCATCCTTTCTTCAACTTCAAAGATTCACTATCATTTAGATGAGACTCCTGCAAACAGACAATATGCGCGCCTAATCTAGATAGGTGTGTTAGTACACGCTGTCGTTTAATGGGGGAATTCAGACCCCTGACATTCCATGAAACGATTTTCAGTGACATAAGGGTGTCAATAACATAGCCAAAAAGGGAAGGCCCATAAGGACCGTTACAAGACAAGAAATGTGGTTTGCAACAAACCAACTAGAGAAGTACATCATTTTAGAGAAAAAACACATTAAGAGCAATAAACGGATAGGTGAACTGGATAGATGAGATTGAGAAGAAATGTATAGAGAGAGCGGAGGAAAAAGAGTGATATACAACAGCAAAATAAAAGCAGAGGAGGAAAAAGACGAGGGAAAGGGGAGGACCAGAACAAAGAGGTAGCAGTAAAGAGAAATAAATGAGAATAATGGACAAACGTAAGGGAACTTGAAAACAGACAATAAGAAGGGTACAACGTACCTACATTAAGAGACATCACAGGTGGGTGGGGAGGGGATGAGCCACGAGGAAGAATGACGAGTCCGCACTCTACGGACCGAAACGCGAACAAACCACAGCAACTCAAATAGGGAAAGGGCATGTAGTGAGTGCACATACCAAGGGACCTGTAGGGAAGAGGAAAGAACAAAAGGCATCAATGTTTCTCGACACACAAGAACAAAACAAACATAATATAGATGCATTGTTAGAACAAAGACGACAAAACTATTTTGGAAAGTCCAAAATGGAAAGTGACCAATTAAATATTTAAAAGGACTAATAGACTCTACGCGAGCTTACGGTTTCAAATTTGATAGGACAACTGGAAATATTATAGAGTAACAAAGACTTCCTGAAAAGAAAAACATCAGCCTATTAATGCATGCAACTTGTCAAAAACAAGAGTGAAAGTATGACAGGAGTTATGACCCAGACAACCAGCTGAGGAAGACGAAGCACCAGAGGCGTCCATAGGTACAGTTTTGAAGGAATTGATGAAACTCTTCAATTTAGCCGGGTCCTCATAAGACGTTGTTTTGTTGTTATATGTAACCTTGAAGAGGCAGGGATGGAAGAGACCGTACCTGGCTCCCATTTCACGTAGAGCAGGTCTCATGCTCAAGAATTCTTTGCGTCGATTAGCTGTGAGTCTAGCATAGTCTTGAGCAAAAAATAAGGTAGATCCAGACCATGAGATATGTTGAATAGACTTGGCAGCAGAGAGCACCTTGAGGAGATCCGTATACTCCAGAAAATACATGATAACCCCTCTTGGTCTCTGTGAGGAAGTGGTATCCGTGCGTTGTCGACCTAATCTATGGGCCCGTTGGATATTGAGTGAGGTCCCTTCAGGTAAGTGAAGCACTTTTGGAAGGAAAGACTTGAAGAACAATATGGGGTCCGACCCTTCTGAATTTTCTGGCAGACCATAAATGCGGAGGTTATTCCTCCTATTTCGATTTTCCAATTCTTCGACTTGTTGTTGTAAAGAAGAGACTTGGGACTGAAGCGTAGAGATCTTCCCATGGGAGTGCGTCAACGAGGAGACCTCCTGTTCTACTGTAGTGAGGCGTTCATTCATCTGTGACCAGTTATCCGTTAGAAACTGCAGTTTAGTAGAAGTGTCTTCCATGAAAGGGCGAAGTGCCCTAATCTCCTCTAACAGGATATCCAGCGACGCAGGAGAAGAGACTTTAGGTGGCGAGGGTGGATTTTGTTTCAGTCTTTTCGATGTGACTTTACCAACCATGGAAGAACCTGGAGGGAGAGGAGAAGCTGTCTTGGAGATAGGGACCAACGACTCTTCCATCTTTGAAAATTCTGTGAAAATTTTTGAATTTTTGATGAAAGTGTGAGTAACTCGCGACGTAGAGGCTCCCAGCTTCTTTAATCTGCCCATATGAGGAAGAATATGAAGATATAGTTTATGACAGTGATCAAATTGAAGTCGAAGGCGCTCCCGATGAGGAGGGGTGAGTGACCAAGCTGTAGCCGGAGTGCGGGTCAGGCCAAACAAGGACAGGTAAACATGCTGAGTATTAAGGAGAGAGTAATAGAATTGCAAATCCTCCGATATTTGACTAAAACTCAAGGGACAGCATTTGAAGCCTGCTCACATTGTTGGAAACCCTCTTAGTGTCACTTGTGCTGAGAAGTATACAGTCAGGCAATAATGATTATGAGGATATAGCAGGTACTCTCTACTGCCTCAAATATATCTGTGAGGTTCTGTCTTTAAAATGGCCAAGAGGATGAAATATATGTGGTAGTAAAATCCTTTATTAATCAAAGTGGTAAATGGAGGAGCTCACGTGTGAGAGAATAAGAAAACCATTTGCGTGCTGCAGCCAGCGCCATTTCCTCGCCGAAGATTTCTCCTCAGGAAAAACCAAGATGGCGGCCGCGATCCGCTGTAAATCGGCGACGACAAAAAAGGATGATTTCTCTGCCCTCCAGGATCAGGAAAGCTTCAGGAAACGGACCGCGCAGGTTAGCACGCACTCCGACATCCAAAGCTGTTCAAATGAGGAAGATATGGCACCGTAGAATAAGTTTGCCGCGTCCGGCTCCGCAGAGTGTTACGGAGGCGCCGCCATTCCGATCGGGCGCTAAGCCACGCCCCCTCCCCGTTGAAACTTTTAACTACCCATGTCTTTCAGAAGCTTGCCCTAGTCTCTGCCCATACCATTAGGGTCGAACAAGCTGCCTAATCACTGAAGATTTCAGTCATTTGAATGAGAGTATTTGCATGCATTAGTTATTAAAAACTTGAAGCGTTTTGAGTACATCAGATAACGGAAATATTCCGTGTTCAATAGTTTCCTGGATGCCTTTCTTCTATGTCTTGCCTCGAGTCACACTTCAACTAAGGTTGTTGTATAGGAACATAATTATAAAAATGAGAAGAGGTGTTGCCTTATTGTTTCCTAACACCAGCTTCTATTACCACACCACATGCCCTTTCCCACTTTGGCCCCTTTGGCTAGTAGAAAGAACTAAGTAGATTATGTACATTTTCTTATATTTGTTTTGCAGGGTTATTGCAACTTATCAAGGTATTTCAGTATTACAGCAAAATCAAAGTTGGTTGGCCTTGCACATGGTACCCCCGCGGTAAATAGTAATACTGAGGCTGGTGTCCCATGTTGTCCAAGCATATGTGTTCACAATAAAATTCAGTGGTGAGGGGGTTCAAATGACAGCTTCTTGGAGTGGATTCAGTCATATAGCGTGCCTTTTTTCGTCTAACTGGTAGGCTTATCTCCATGCACAAATCACCCACTGGGAGAGAGGTATCAACAGTAAATGAATGAGCCATGCCTCTAAGACAGTGTTTCCCAAATGATGGGTCTTGAGCCGATTTTTGGTGGGTCTTGAAAGTGCAACCAATAAATAAAGATGCCTTTAAACTCTGTATTTAACTTGTCACATTTGCTGCGTTTCAAAGACAAAGGTGAAATGTCAGGCTATGTCTTTTGACAAATTGCTTCTTATATTTTTTAACCCGGGGATTGGTGTTTACATTCTCCTCTCACTTTGCAGTCAGAGAAAGAAAAGTAGAGTGAATTACGTGTCAATCTTGCTGGGGTAAATGTAAATACTGTGAATGAAGTGTACACATTCATTAATTAGGAAAGCAAAAATTAAGCACATTTTTTGTAATTCTGAAGTGTGATGCAAACAATGATTTAAATATGATTGAAACAAATTAAGACACTTTAGTTGGTGATGCGCAAATGACAAATATTCACTGAAACCTGATTTCCACACATTATTATTTGTGTTCAGTATAGGTTTTTTTCAGTAAAACTGTATGTCTGTGCAAATTTAGTGGATGTTTCAATGGAAAATATGCTGTCTGTAAATGAAAGCGTGCCACCACATGCTCGCCTCATATCAATTAAAGCTAGTTGGGTCGTGAAAGTTTGACATGCTAAAAAGTGGGACTTGATTCTATAACGGTTGGGAAGTACTGCTCTATAGAATCGTCCTTCCGTTATCAAGCTTTTCACCTGATTTAACGTGGCTCTTGTAAGTACAGAGAAACTTAAATACTGAGTGATCCAGGGGACAATCTCACTTAATGCACAGTGATCTCCATTTTTTATCACAATTGTGACAATGAACTCTGTATAGTGAGAACTAAGAATCTACAGGGTAAGAAAGAAAGTACTTTAAAGGCGCCAGAGAAGCCTACAAGACTGTCTACAATGTTCCTCTCCCTGTCCATGGCCCCCTACAATGTTGCAGATGGAGAGCTTTTGAATTCCTGCCTCCTTACTGCTAGACCTGCATGTGCACCCAACCATTCAGCTTAGGAATGGGAGGTGTCCTGTTAAATCAAGCATTGGCTGTTTACTAGTATGGAGAGCAAGAGGTGATGGGACTGTAATAAGTTCTTGCTGCCGTCCTGTCAAGCAATAATGAAAGGATACACGGTCAGTTCTTGGGTACCTCCATGCTGGTTTTCAATGTACGTTATGCTTCCTAAGAAGACCTGTGTGCCTCCCCCTGCTTTCGCCTTTCACTTGACAGTACATCGCACTGCTTTAGTCACCCTGTCTCTCATTGAATGAATTTTCATTTCATTCCAATGCCAGAAGCAGCACTAAATTCCTCTGCCCGGGCTTCATTCTCTCCTCTGCTTGCCCGTCTACAAGATAGTTTCAGTTACTCTTGTTCTCTTTAGAGAAGGGCTGAGCCACAAATGCATGCCTGGCCTATTTTTTCATCTGCCTACTCTGTAACTATATCGAAATCTGCTAATAATAATGATTAAAATGTTTAGCGCCCCCTTCTGAGGATTATACCGGTTGTTAAAGCCCCTGAACCCAAATTATAGGCCAGAGGCACAGTCACAAGGGCCTGTTACGTTGGAGGAGGTCTTTTAACAACTGGTGTAGCCCGAGGCAGAAGAGCTATAAGGCTACTAGAACACTCCACCCGCTGAGGGTAAAATATTCTAAACTAAAATGAGAGAAAAAGAAAGCCTATACCAGCCATTATTGTCCCTGCTCCACTTCTTTGCCTCAGTGAAGCTCCCAACATTTTAATGATGCAATAACTGGTATTTACCTTGTTCAAGTATATCTAGCAAACCATGACCCTTTTCAGCATTGACTTTTGTGGCACTATCTAGTGTGACAGTTCAAAAACTAGTCTCTCTCTCTCGTAGTTTGTGAACATTCACTGTAGAAACATCCCATGTCCCAAAACTCATTCTTTTTCTCTTCCATCATACCCCAACCTTGCCATTACCAATAAAGCATATGTGGCCACCAACAGCATCAATTTGGACCTCTTCGTGTTTCACAGTCTTGCTTCTTTTTGATACTTGGCATCTGCTTTGGGATTCCTCATCTCCAAACTATTTGAAAACGTTCAAACTTACTACCAATCTGTGTACTATCGAGACAGCCTTCTCTTAGCAGTTGGGGGGTGGGGGGGAGGGTGGTGATTGGCTGAATGCCCCATCAACCTATCCATCAAAGGGTGACCCTGTTGTGTTTAACATGGTAGTCCCTTCAGATTGCACAGATGTTGCTACGGATAAGATGCATAACTGTGCAGCTACGTGACGCTTGCCCATTCCATGAGGACACTGTGCTCTACTGATGAAAGGAAGCAACTCTTTTTGACTTCTTCTCTTTTATAAAACTACCTGAAGCCCTACTTAATTGACAACATTGTCAGCAAAGCAGCCAAAAATCGGTCTTACCAAGATGGAAAATATGTGAAATATTGTGAATAATGAGATACTTTATCCGTTTGCCTGATTAACTGTTAAACTTCAGCAATTGATTTTCACAGTGACTCAATGAATAGTCTCTGAAGTTAATTTAATTTTGATAAATTAAGGTTTGTATCTTTGAATTTTATGCCTCATTTTTCGCACCAAGTTATTACAATTTCTATCGGAATTAAAACTGGACGTGGGCCAGATCCTGCAAAAGCAGTCTATTTCTAGACCATGCTGGGCACGTGTCACCAAATAGTCACCAATAATATCCTTCTCTTGGAAAACTGTGGCAGCAGTAATTTTCTCGGAGTAATTCCATGCATAAAAAGTATGAATGCAGAATTTCCACCAAGAAGCAAATGTAAATTTTGTGTCTACCATGGGAAAATATTTGCCCCATGGAGCGAACCCCTTTCCCTTATCCTCATAAGTAGGGTGGTGTTTTTTTTCTCGTTCCACCCTGGAAATACACTTACTCCTGCCCTTTATAGGAGTCTATAAGCAAGCATACCTATGGTGGGAAAATACCTGTTGCAGCTATGTGAATACCTTTAAACGTTAAGTTTGGTAGCTGCACATCTACTGTTGTAGGTTGAACAACCCAGGAAAACCTAGAAACTCATCACTAACCCTGAATTTCAACTTGTTATATTCACCAAGCGCATAATACCCATGACGGATATATGAAAACCTTTGGGAATCATGCCTGGGGACATTAGGACTCTGCGCTCACTGCCTGCTCCCACCTCAAGGACAAGCTGCCTCTGTGCGCGCATCCCCGATAGAACCTATCTGCACAAGAACACACATTGAGTGCATTATCATTGCATTTTACCCCACCATGCACCCTTTGCATGGAAAGTAGCTCTGTATTCAAGACTGCCTTAATCCCTAGCGCAGGAGCACCAGATTTAAATGCTCCACCTGCTCCACAGACAGGCTCACAATTTCCAATTTACAAAATATTGAAAGAAAGATTGAATGCTTTAGAATTTATTAAAAACATGAACGGCCCGATAAAAAAAACACACAATTTCCTATACTGCACCCCATCACTGCAGCTCTCTGGACTAGACTCCATTCTTCATGAATTGGACTCTTCTGCATTAGACTGCTTCCTTCCGTGAAAAAGTAATAAATGACTGCATCTTCACTATAGTTTTGACTGTATACCAATTGAGCATTGAGAGATGTTTCTGTTTTTTTCGGGGGGATAATGGCAGTATTTTTTTCAGAGCTTTTGTAAGAACTTGAGAGCGAGGCCTACTTTCTGGAGCCCAAACTGTTCTCAGCAGTAGAAACTTCTAAAAGGTAACATTTGTCGGTCTTTCTCCCTTCTTGTTATAATGTGGTACATTTCAAGTGGAAAGTGGGCACATTATACTTAGTTACTTTTTGAGGCACACTCATGCAAGTATATCCAAATACAGTGACAAAGTAAAATGTGCCTCTTCAAGCTTGAAATTTGTTACAGAATAGCAAAGAGAGAAAAGATGCTGGCTGCCAAATAAATGTTAACTTCCAGATGTTAAAGTTGGAAAAAAGTGACAGACGTTACACAGGAAAAAAGTCGTTATTTTTCGTATCTGTATTGTAGACTTAAACTCCTATGTTCATGCCATTTTTGTACTTTTACACCATAAAATGGTAATGCTTTATGTGGGAAAAGGTTATTTTTGTATATCTGTGCAGAAATGCACTGGTGTGTGTGTGTATATATAATATGCCTTTGACAGTGCAACAATTGTGGGTGTTGGTGATGTGTGACAATGATCAGCGGACTGTTTGTGTCCTTTCTCTTACTAGCTTGTTTGACACCTCTGCTTCACCACTTTATTGTCCTTTGGACTCCTCAAAAATATGTGTACAACACCTAAACAAAACAATGGCTACAGAAGGGCAAGTTGTCACACTCATGTACAAGACAAAAGAATTTGCCTATAGACCCTCTGCCCGCAAGCACCTACAGCTGGCTAACGTAAACAGGCAAAATCTACATACGTCTCACCATCAAGTGGCTCTTCTCTGGGATGTTCCAAAACGTAACTTACACTTCAACTTGTCAGTAGGTTCAGGGAACTGGCTCCTTAGTTCTTTTCCATCTGTAGTCTCTGTTGCTTTTTTATGTTTATTTTTTGTTTTGTTTTACAAGAGCTGTGGAAAATATATAAATGGGTCTCTAGCCAGACCTAAAACAAAGTGGAATCTTCGTTCTTGCCGTTTGTTGACTTGACTAGTAGAGTGTACGAGTGACTGTTTCTTCAGACATGCCAGCCAAAGCATTATTGTTCACATTTAGGAGTGTAATCTGCATGTAAGATGTATAGTGCATACGAATCGATTTTTGTTCATTTGATCTTATTTTGTTAACCAAGCTTACGACTGTATCATATTCTATCTCCCATCAGTGGCTCAGATAAGGATATTGAAGAGTGGAGACAGTTTCATTGCGATCTGAATGATTTCACCCAGTGGGTGACGGAGGCAGAGCGGTTGCTGGATGATGGCTATTTGCCGGATGGCAGCCTGGATGTGGAGAAGGCCAGGATGCATCAGCAAGTGAGTGGAGATCTTCCAGTTTGCAGAAAAACTGAGTGTTGAGTGTCTTAGCACATCATTCATTAGAGAACCTTCTGTTTAGCAAGTGGGGGTGTTTTTTTAGGGGAATAATTAAATAATGCTTAGTGCCTATTAAATTGGAAGTCGTCTTTATCCTGTTTCAAAGTACTTCTCTGTAACCAGGATTTGTTTTGTATAGACGTATTTTCACCCCAGTGCTTCGATATCTTCTGTGTTTCTGTTTGACTAGGACCATTACTTCTCTGTTTATTTTCTGTCAAATTACATGTATTATATATTATATGTATGGGTATACTACTGGGTGTAATTATCTTAAAAGACAGTAGTTTGGAGAAGGCAGTGCTGTTCACAGAGCAGTTCCCTAAGCATTATTGACCTCTGAAAATAGCTTTTGTTGTTGCTGGTAACAAAGTGCCTTCTAAATAAAGAAAATGGCACGCGTTCGGAAACCTTTTTCTAACATGCATTTATTTTCTAATGAAGAGCTGTACCTGGTGGTAGGGTAAAACATTGCATATTTTAATCTGTCCCTGTTACAGGTATCTTCTCATAAAACTAGTGAGACGTACTGTGCAATTGAGGATTTTGAAGCAATTAGTTTCTGACTGTGATTTCATGCAATTGTGTGTTCATTTTAGATACTGGTGGGCTTTTCAGAATCTTGCGGTCACTGCTCGACACCAGTAAAAATGTTGGACTTTTAGCATTTTTATATGATTGACTGCATCATTGAAAAGTAGTGCATATTCGAGAAAGTAGAAGTTTCCTTCTCTCTGTGTACTCTATTTATTGTTTTTTTATTATTCAAACCGGAGATCATGTCCAGGACATCCTGATATACAAGATCAAAATTTGTGACACACAATGCTTTTTCGGCACACATTCAGCTGCGTTTTTTTACGACAAGTATCGACTTCCGGTAGCATTGCATTTGGTTTGCTTTGGTTTTGTTGATCTTATTTCTGGGGCACTGTTTCATGGCTCCACTGTCATGGCCACTAATGACAGCACAATTTTATCTCATTCTGGCAGGAGCTGGAGGAAGGATTGAGCAGCCACCAGCCATTCTTTTTCAACCTGAACCGGACTGGAGAGCTAATCCTACAGAAACTCCCCAGCACTGATGGAAGCTTCCTGCAGGAGAAGCTGGCTGCCTTGAATAAGAGGTGGAAGGCAATCTCTGCCGATATCTCCGATAGGCAACAGAGGTAACGTTCTCAAGGACGATGTAGAACATCTGTTTAAGAGACAGGACACTTAAATCCACAAAATTTGAGCTTCTAAATCTTTGTTCCCTACTTGTGTCGACTCATCAATTACCTCTACAATTCCTTGTTTTATATTCTTCAGTACATAACTCAAAGGTACTACTTCTAGTACAAGCGAGCATCAAAAGATCCGAAACATGCTTTTCCATATTTCTGAACGATTGCCAATCTGACATCAGCTACGTAACTGTGAGTTACGCGGATGTTTTAAACTGAGGGTTCTGAGTGACATCAGATAGACAACAAGAGTGAAGTTTGAGTTGTCTATGATGTCACTTTGAACTCCAAGCTGAAAAACATCCACGTAACTCAGTTAGCCATCTATAATTTTATCTTCTGTATAAGCCCCCCAAATCATCTGCCCATGCTTATAACTGATAGGCTGAGGCAAAGGATTAACGGGGGAGCCATACTTAATATAGCCTGTACTCCCTGTCCCACATGTGAAAAAATTCCTTACCTTACCAACCTCTGTCACCTTCCTTGCTTTTTTTCCATTTCTGATTCTGTGCTTTCAGCTTTTATTCAAAGCAAACATGTGGCGTTGCACTGATAGGCTGACAGGCTTCGTAAAGGATTGTGTATGATATTAAACTCAGAAATGTACGTATCTTGCATAGGATTGCAGGTCCATACCCCAGATTTAAATTGCAATGCAGTTGCCTTTGAATGGCCAGTCGCTAAGTAACTGACAGTCCTGACTGTTCCACTGACCTGCAGCTCAGCTGCACATCGCAAGTAGTCAGCCATGGATGTCCAAATCTGGTAATCTGCGTCTACCAAACATGGATACTCCAGCTTGTGTCTGATATGGTTGAAAGACACCTTGAGTCATTGCAAAGAGGACTGTTCGACAATCACTTGCTATTTGAAGGCACGCAGAGCTCGATATACAGAAACCATTGTTTAACTTGTCGTAGGCTCAGTCGTTCAAGAAGTAAATTGACTAGATCCACAAGGTATTATGGACACTGGATAACACCGTCTTACAAGTTTGCTTTGTTAAAATATGTTTTTGAATTTAATTTTCTTTACTAGGATGAAGGAAGAAAGCCCCCAATTATCTGAGTACAAGAAGAAGCTTGATGAGTTTAGCATCTGGTTAGAGAAGGCCGAATATGCTTCTAGATCAGGACCCGCTTATGATGACAAACAGCTTGGAGAGCTGAAGGTAAATAGCACAAAATTCACTTTGTATTTTAATCAATGCATAATTCGGATTGTTTGTGTAATGAGGGCAGAGAATGCATATTTTCACACATTTTAAAAGCAGAACTGATTATGTTGTTTTGAAGAAAGCAATCTTTCTCTCCCTTCCTCGCTCTTCCTGTCTTTCTCTCTCTCTTATCTTTCTCTCACACGAGTCATGCAAAGTCACATATTCAGTCTGGATGTCTGTCTAATTGTCATGATTTGAATAAGCTCGCTGTGCCCAAAGTAGTGCAATTTCTGAAAAAATTCTGTTTTAGGAACTAAAGGCTTTGTTTGTTCTTAATACACCTTGGGAAAACTTTCTCATCCCTAACTTGGTGGGCCAGGCTCCTTCAAAAGAGAAATATGGGACTTTTCAATGTACGTTTTTAGGTCTCGGCCTGGCGTTGGAGCGCGCATGCGCTCCTCACCTGCGAGAGCTATAGTAAACAGTATGAAGAAGGGGACTTTGATCCACGCCCCTCTGTCACAACCTTTTTCCATTGGCTTAGGTAGTGATTAATGTATTTTCTGTGCTTCTGGTTTGCTGGCTGTCACTTTTGCTGACGCCCTTGCAGTTTTCGGATGCCGCCCGTGACAAGCGCATCTGTTTTCACTCAGCCCAGACGCAAAGACAAGCGGCTGAATGAAAACAAATGGTGAGCGGTTTTTTTTCTCTTTGTGCTTCACGGCTGTTGTGAAGACTTTTCTTATCTGCTTGTTTATTTAACAAGCAGATAAGAAAAGTCTTCACGAGGGCTGTGAAGCAGAGAGCCACGGCGCACAGGCATTCCGAGGGCGCCTGTTCCCAGCACCCTGCCCCTCAGTGTCCTGCATGAATGCAGAGCGGACTAAGGTCGATTGTCTTGAAGGCCATAACTCCTGCAGACGGATTTTCTTTTCTTGAAATGTAAACCCTTCCGCTGTCTGTAGGAGGAAGGAATCATCCATTTTGCAGATAAACGTACAACTCACAACGAGAGCGGCCCAACCATGGGGCCTGGCATTCCCACGCGCCATGCATGCCAACAGACCCGCTTCAGGCGGGAGACTCCCGAATTTTTTAAGACGAAAATGTCTTTCGCTCTCAGCTTAAATAAAAGTCAATAGAGAAAGTGCATATTCCCGTTTTTTTTTTTATTTTATAAATACTCCATTTTCGTGGTCTAAAATGTTTCCATTTATAATGCGCATTTTATTTACTCAAATAACTGGCGACTCCGAAATGTCCAGCCTTCTGGATGTCCGTTTACCAGCTTCCGCGCGCGGTCTCTTTCAAGGGTCCAATTTTTAACGTTAGTGAATCTTCACTCATCCGAAGATCAGCGATGGCCGCCTACTGTTTACACACCATTCCAACGACTTCACAGTGGGACCTTAGTGGCGCATTAAAGACTCCTTTCCGGAGGCTGTTTAAGTGGAAATTATAGTCTAATGATTCCACCGGGGGTAAATAAAGCGGGTTTAGCGGCCCAGAGGGGTTCACAGATGACGTAACCAGAGGCTAACTTGAAGTGTGAATTAGCTATCCAAGGAACCATCCGTTCCCTCTACTCGCCCTACTCCCACGCACAGCCAATGAGAAGAGAGTTCACAGCTTCAGCTGCTAAAAGGGGACCACGCTGTTGTTGATAGTTATTCCTTCTGGTTCTTCTCAAGTGGCGACGAGGGAAAAAAAAATACTAACTTTGCTCTTAACACATTTAGTAGATCAGAAGAATGAAAACCAACTGTAATGAAACATCTTAATACATGACTAAATCGCTGTTCTGTCAGGTCAAGAAGATGTTGCCTGTTGGGATTTTAAAACCGATACCTCCATTGGTACATTTAAAGTAAGTGAATACAAACTGCTTTTGGTTAAAAAAAAAAAACACGAGTGACTGTAGCTGTGGGAGGGAGATCTGAACACTTGACATAATAGAAACTCCTTTTACCTCCGTATGGATTACACAATTCAAATCGTAATTTATGTGCACAGGTGAAGCAAAGCCCTAACAATTCTTCATCGAGGATGCGGCCTACAAATTCAGACACGTAACTTGGTAGATCAGCTGACAAGAGTGTGTGTTTAAATATATTCTGCACGCTTAAAACCGTTGCGCCATACTCCCAGGGTCTGTCTAAAAATTCTCAGGGCCTTACCATCTTTTTGGTCATTATGGTTTTTGAGGGGGGATTATTTTCGACGGGGACTAAAAATCCACCTGTCTGTTAGGGGCCTTTCTAAGGTCGATCTTTTACTCCACTATATGCGCGCTCTGGGGCTTCCATTTGGAGGTCAACAGCGTGTTACAAAAACCCTAAATAAATAGGGCCACACAGCAGGGAGCTGCGGGCTAAAGACGTTGATTGTTTAAAGGAGGTGATACATCATCCTTTTCTCCTGTGTTCAAAGTCCCTGCATATTAGGTGGTAAGTTAGTGTTCTTGGCTGCAGGTCTGTTGGTCTTTGCGAGTAGAAATGTCTAAGTATGCTTTTTTTTTTTTTTAAAGCATATTTGCGTGTTTTTTTTTACTGTCCTTCCAGTGCTGCATGGCTGAACACTTAAAAGGTCCCAAAGGCCAGACCTATTATCTTCCTCCCGAGGGAAGAGGAAATGGGCACATTCCAATCATTCCTGCATGAATGTGGAAAGCATTGTGTGAAGCGCGAGGGGAGGGAAGGGGGTGGGGAGGCTGAGTGCAAGGAGACCCCAGATGGAATACCAGGCCTGTCCGTCACGTGTGCCCCAGCACAGGCCAGCCGGTCCCTCCTTTGTGCCTTCACAAACGCCAGTCGCCCTTCTGTGCCCTTACACGGTGTTGTCTGTCACTCTCCTATGCTTTTACCGGGTACGGTCGTTTGTGTGCCTTTTAAACAGGCCTGTCACTCTCCTGTCCCCTAAACAAGGCAACCTCTCAGCCTCTCATTCAGGACTGTTTACCATGTTTTTGTGTCCTCATACATGGGGATTCGTCACTGCTCTATACCCATACAAAGGCCGCACTACAACTTGGACTGTAATAACTGTGTCCTTACAGCTTGTTTATTTCATTTTTTCAGGTAAGTTTTGTACAATTGTATAGCAAGGGCACGGGGGCGATTAAGTGATTTGCCCAGATTCACACGGTCTTAAGCAGATGCTGAGGCTCAAACACTGATCCCCACATCACGATGCACTTCGACCATTGAATATAACTCTAGCGTCTCAAGGTCTGCGTGTGCCCCTGTCTCTATGTGAAGTGGAGGTCTGCGTGTGCCCCTGTCTCTATGTGAAGTGGAGGTCTGCGTGTGTCCCTGTCTGTCTGAAGTGGAGGTCTGCGTGTGCCCCTGTCTCTAAGTGAAGTGGAGGTCTGCGTGTGTCCCTGTACGTCTGAAGTGGAGGTCTGCGTGTGTCCCTGTCTCTATGTGAAGTGGAGGTCTGCGTGTGTCCCTGTCTCTATGTGAAGTGGATGTCTGCGTGTGTCCCTGTCTCTATGTGAAGTGGAGGTCTGCGTGTGTCCCTGTCTCTATGTGAAGTGGAGGTCTGCGTGTGTCCCTGTCTCTATGTGAAGTGGAGGTCTGCGTGTGCCCCTGTTTCTATGTGAAGTGGAGGTCTGCGTGTGTCCCTGTCTCTATGTGAAGTGGAGGTCTGCGTGTGTCCCTGTCTCTATGTGAAGTGGATGTCTGCGTGTGTCCCTGTCTCTGTGTGAAGTGGAGGTCTGCGTGTGTCCCTGTCTCTATGTGAAGTGGAGGTCTGCGCGTGTCCCTGTCTCTATGTGCACCTTTCCTGATTGATCTTGCAGTTCTCTGCGTAAGCTGGACTGGTAACCTAGTCATGTTAAAGTGTGATTAACTTGGGATGGTAGGGGTTCGCCTCCAGGTGTCTTGACAAATTCAGTCTGTGGGCGAGTATTCACGACCGGGCACAATTGAAATATCTGAAGCTGAGGCTCAAGGCACCGTGGTTTCTCACAGTGGGCCATAAGGTGTGAAGACTACATGCACATTCAATCCTTGGCCTCTCTGCAGAGCGATGCTCGTATATGTGCTAGTGTTAATTGTGTGACAGAGGTACACAGCTGTCGAAATCTGGGAGCAGCATAGGAAACGACAATGCAGTGGGGAAGTTGTATTCGTGGGGGCAGGGCTTTAAGTGGACCGGGCCTCACCGGTGCTGAGCACCGGCAGTAACTTTATCCTATTAGCATTACAAATACATTATATTTATTTTGATTAACAAAACTCACATTGACACAAGCCATTAACATTTACAAAGCCAATAGCTCGCACTCATATAAATGCAATTAATAACTTTTCCATTTACAAATTTTAACACTATTTGCATTTTACATTACAATCATTTTAATAAATTTTTACAAAACAAACAATATAAAAAACAATGTCATTTACAAGGCCATTTACTCAAAACAATGTCACTGCAAGACCTATTACATTGTAAATGCTTGTTGTAACTTATGGTTAGAAAATTAATGATTTGTTCATATTTTGCTAGGTGATGATGGAGGTCATTATAACTGTTTTTGAAAAGTTTGAACTTTTATCCCTAAATTGTACCCATGTGCTGGCAAATTTAGTACCAGCTGGCCCAACCAAAAATTCAGAAATGTTGCTTACAGTTCTATTTTCTATGTAATCATGAACATCAAAACATAACAGCAATTGTACCCAAAATAGTTTTAAAAGTCTTCTTAAGTTGAAGTATTCTTCTGCATTAAGTGTGTGGGTGTAGGTGTTTTGTGGGTGTATTCATGTGTTTGTGTGTGTACTCTCTTGTCCAGAGCTTTGCAGTGATAGTCAACCTTCTCCGATGTGATACTGTAGGCATACTTGATGTTTCATTCTCATCATAAACAAGGCTGCTGCTAACATTGTTTCCTAAAAGGTCACTATCATTTTGAAGAATATTTGTGGTGAATGGATTTGTTAGAATGTAATTAAAAGTTACTTTTCAATATAAACTCGGTTATACATGGATAACTTACTCTTAACTTCTTGAATGTACTGTATCGCTGGATTAAAATATTGTTCTTTCCGATTTATGCCTTATTAGGCCAAAAATAGCCAGTATTACATTGGTGTGTTCAGGATCCCCAAAAGTTACAATTTCCATGGTTGAACAGACTTCACCCATTTTTTGGTCTCATTCTCTCCTTTTATGCCAGGGACAAAAAAAACTGCATCTTATTTTTCCTTCTTATGCACATTATTTTGCAGATTTCTGAATCACTGCACCATCTACTACTGCAGGACATAGCCTGCTGATAGAGCATGCTTATCAGCCATGATGAATCACTCTATACTGCTTGAGATAAGGGACATCATAATTTGTGTCATGGCTTCTCTGCTAGTCTCTTTCGCAAGGTTCAAAAGAACTACTATCAAAGCAGCCTAGAATTGCCACCCAATTCCTTTTGTGCATTTCAACATATAGACCAGTCCTGTGGGGAGGCCATGTGTTCTGTCGGTGTGGCCAAGTAAAGGAATGCTCTTCCACTCTCTTTGAAAGAAATAGATAATCACACTTTGTTTATCCATGAGGTGAAAATGTTCCTATTCCAGTATGCCACTCCTACTGTTTGTTAATAGCTCCAGTTCTGTTTATACTTCTACCTACAGATTCCTCACCTTATGCATCGTCCCAGGCACTAGACTGAATCCGTAAATATAAAATGGCTCTCCTGTGCCAGCAGGTGATGCCGTGGCTTCATCTAAACTACGGCTCCTCACCTTGACGATTGCAAAGCTCTGTACTTGCATATCAGTAAAGCCACACAAAATAGACTTCAGACTATTCAGAATGCGGCTGCTCGTCTGGTCCTGGATGTTCCAAAACATCTGCCAGCATTCGGTCCCTGCACTGGCTGCTGTTCAGGAAGCGTGTGACTTTCAAAGCCCTCTGTATAGTTCACATTGCCCTCCACTGCCAGGGACCGCTGCACTTGGGGGGATGGTCCTTTCGGGTCGCCTCTGCCACACTGTGAAATATGAGAGCTATTTACATTGCAAGTCTTTCCTCCCATGCTGCCGTTCACAAGCTGTGGAAAACTTCTTCTCCCTCTCCCTTCCGTGATGGATAGGTCTGATCTCTTCTCTTGTAGTCGCTCTTACTCTTTGCTAGCGCTTTGACACCCTTGGGTATAATGCGCTCTATAAATTCTCAAAATACAAATGTGACATCAAGGAGCCATATATGGCACCGCCTGGCATGCTGACATCAGTTCCTTTTATCCATGCCTTTCAACAGAGATCCGGAATGCACTCTATGGATTTTACCTGTCCACTCCTGTGGCAGTGCTTGGAGTTTATGCTCCCGTTTTGTACCTAGTCTTGTTGCGAACTTCCTGCTTGTCCTTATCTCATCTTCATCCAGTGAGTGTTCGAATTTCTTTGAATTATGGAATTCCCATGCAGGTCTGTGAACCTTTTGACCCTCCAGATCCCACAACAGGTCTAGCTCCAGTAGTGATTCTGTGATGACTCAGCAGTATCTTGTCTGAAGTACCATTCTCCCACTTTGGCTTGACATCGTCCTCACACTTAGCTCCTCCACAAATGGGTAGAGGTCTCATTTCATGAGCATGCAAGGGAGATGGCTTTCCTGGAAACGCGTGCTGATCCTGTTAAGGTGCCCCCCTTCACCCAGGCTTTGTTGGTGATGTTCTGCCTTCCTTCGATCTCCTGTCTCCTAGCCCCAAGCTCCCGTCAGATCTTTGGACCTCTCCTCTGCCAGAGGCTCCTACCCTGGTGTCAGTCTAACTCACTGGTCTGCTCCACAACAGTTCTACCTCAAAGTCTCAGGTTCTTCTGCTAGGGGTTGTGTCAGTTTATTTGGCTTTCATACTAGTGCTGGTGGCATGAATTGCGGCATTCTCGACTCAGTGGCATAATGAAACTTAAGGGGGCCCCCCCTGCAAAGTACATGGAGGGCCCGCCCTCCGGACTCACTCAGGAGCTCTCAGACCAGGGTACTGTACTAAGGGGCCCCCCCTGGAACTAGGACCCCCGCACTGCAGGGGCATTTGTTACGCCACTGTCTCAACTCCACCTCCTCCCATTTCTCAGTGATGGGATACTGTTCTGATGATGCTAACCATTCAGTCAAGATTTGTGTGGATTATGAGCCCCATTAAGCCAGGCTGCCCAGATTTCAGGACTTTGGCTGTGCTATTGACTCGGATACATACTTTGAGGCTTTACCTATATCGTCATATGTTGATGCCGCTGTTCTATTTGGATTTCCATTTTGCCAGTGGTTTGATCTCGGAGTGTGAGTTTTATTGGATTGGTTTGTTGACAGAAATCTTGCAGTCTTATTTCTCCTAATTGAAATCCTTTTTTTCCCTGCTTAGATGCGCTCAGGGTCTCAGTTGGGATGGTCTAGGGTAGGCCTTTTTTGGCTCCATCTGTTACGAACTGGCATGCTCTCCATCTTTGGTCCTGATTGGCACTTCCTTTGCGTCTTCCACCTGTCCTCTGCTGGAGGAATGGCAGTGTGTTGATGTATTGGGGAAGAACGTGTTCTTTTTGGGGGCCTCGCCCTCCATTCCTGTAATGTCATGAGTTCTCCCTTTGGGTTTTGCCAGAGATGGTGGTTCTGTCGCTACTAGATCACATAAATGGCCTCTTTGTGGAAGTGGTGCGTGTTGGGTTTTACGTCTTTTGACAGGTTCTCCATTCTGATTTGATTCAATGGCCTTTGTCCGCAGGCCCATGGATTCATCTGTGTACTTGCATCGCTTTGTCGATTTGTGCCTCTCAGAACTCCTAAGAAGATTGAAGCTGCCCTATTGGATTCACCCTTTGATTGTTCTCACCTTTTTGGTGCAGGCTCTAGAGACGTTGGGTTCAGAAGTCATTCTTCAGAGTAATCCCTCCTGCTTATCAACTCTGTGAGTAATCTGGGTTTTCGGATGGTTTCTTGGGGTCCTGGCCCTACAAGGATGAACCAGTGTGTGGTTGGTTTGGCCTAGTTCACATTCTGCCGTCCCACCTTAGTATTTCCACCTTCTTTGGTCTTCAGATTTTGCCTGTTCTGGCATGAGAGGTAGGCTGTTGTTTTCGTTTTTTTTTTCTGTGCTGTTGCTCTGGTATTTTGTGGTGCAGCGCATGACATATTGAATGTGCATTTCCTCCTTCTTTGGGTGGTCTCAGGGCATGCAGCTTGCTCTGGTGCTGCTTGATTTTTCCAACTAATTTCCCATGTGGATTGTGTATCGGTCTTAGATACTTAGATTCTTGCTGTACCCTGTTATTCATGTCTGCTGGGCACTCTGTCTTCTTGCCTGTATCTGCGTTTCAACAGGGGTTGGTTGTCCTTGGTTGTGAGCCCTCTCTTTCATTGTATGTGCTGGCTGCCAGGAAATCTGCTTCTGGGAGCACCTTGGATTGAATGGTCTTCTTGGCTCTCCTTTAGCTTCACAGTTTGCCCGAGTTTCTGTTTGCTTTGGTACTTCATGTCCACTGGTCCCTGGTTCTCAACTCTTGTGGGTTGCCTTTGCCAGGCTGCTAAGGTGTCACCCTGTCTTCAATAGTTGAGATTTGGGTGTTGTCTTGCTGAGTCTTTGATTGTTACTATTTATCCTTGTTTTAGTAAAAATGGTGGTGTGAGAGGGTTGCATTTTAACTGGGAGGTGGATGAGTTGGTGCCCTTGCTCCAGGGTGTCTTGTGGTTGCGCCTGTTGCGAGCCTTTTGTACCAGTTTACCTTGCTGGCTTTAGCAGATAAATGAATAGTGGTTCCTTATACAATAATCTCAACAAGCAATAGTTGAAGCTGAGTGACATTTTTAATCAAAACATACAGTAAAAATTAACGACGATGTGGGTGCCAGTGACAAATGTGCTCGGTGCTCTCTTGTTTGATGCACACATGTGATGAGGATTATTCGTGTGCACATCATATAACAAAGAACGGCACACACGCCCCATTAAATTCTAATGCACAATGTCATTGGTTCTGTGCAAGTCTTCGACTTGTAATTTAACGGGCCATGCAGTTCTTTCCTATATGATATGCACAATGATCATCTTCAGTGCGCTTTGAAAAATAAAGTGGTCTTTAGAAGTAAAAAATAAATACATCAGTAATCATTCTGGGATTTTCAAATATTACCAGCAAGTGGAGCAGTGCTTTCATTTTTGGCAATGAAACAAACTGCGACAATCAATTTGAAAGAGAATAGCTCTAGGAAAGTTCCCACACTCTTCACTTAGGTTTTACCATACTGTGAGACATTTCTCAACTAAGCTAGACAATTTACTACAAAAGGTGTTCCAGAGTTCTCTGTGCTAATGAGATCCAAAATGGTAGGTCTAAGCCTCAATTAAATTCCTCACCATCTCTGTCGAAACTACTCCCATGGACTGCCTCCTCCAGACCCAGAAGATTAAAGAAAGTAAATCCCACCAGTATGGGTACATGTCGTCCCACACACTTGTGTATAATGGCCCACTTTGTCTTCGAGACCTCTTCTTTCAAAGAAGCGCGCATCATAGGTCCTCATTGCCAGGCAGATGTAACAGGAGAGGCTTTGTCAGGGAATGCTTTGCAGAGAGGCGGAAGGTCATCTCCCTTCCTTGAGTAGGAAATGTTGTAAATTAACCTTGAGCCCCAGAGAACTATGCCACAGTAAGGGAATGCATGTACCAGCGTAGATTTGTTATTTAAAAGAAGGGAAAATGACAATCATATAAAGTCACCTTTTGTAGCATTGAAAATGAAAAGGAAAATGTAACTGCTGGTTTTATTTGCCTTTGTTACTTATTGGTTAGTCATTTCATAACTGAAGCAAGCAAAACAAACTTTTAAACAAAAAGGTACACTTTTAAAAGACTGCTGCTACTTGAAAAATCATATCCACAAGCCCGTAGTAACTCCATGGTTGCAAGAACAACATTTTACTTTAGAGATTACCTACAAGGCAATGAGATTACCATCTAGTAGTTTCGCATAACTTTAAATCTTTTATTGGAAGGGTGAAAATAGCTTTTTTCAACTTGTAAATCACATGCCCTTCTTTGGTGTAACAAGATTTCATCTCAGCTGAGTTAGGTTTTTCTCCACATGTGTGTGGTGAAAGGTTTCTCTACATTTTGCTGGATTACAAAAATATCAACTATGCCAATTTCACAGCATCAATAGTGTTCATGTCTTGGGGAAAAGCACATGCAGTGTGTAACTGTTCATCTGTTCTTCGCTCCACCAAAGTCCAAGAACCAACTATCCAGAGTCCAACAGCTCAAACAATTGCAGGGAAAAGATGCCAAAAAGATGGGTATCTTTACATTAACTGGTAGACTGTTTCCTCCAAAGGCAGTTGTTTTCTGCCAGTTAAACTTATGTTTTAACCAGTTATTACAGAATTTTACATTAATACGTCTTTGCATTTACCATCTTTCATGATTCAAAGAATTAATGTCTCTCCTACTTGATCCCACTGATAGAAGCGATGCTATTACAGTTATTTAACACACCACATCACACATACAGATGAGATCTACTTAAAGACAGTTTTTGTCGATTATGGCGGTTGTTCCAAGAGAGACTGTTTGTAAACCTGTAACAGTGTTATGGATCATGCCATGCTTTGCATTATGTACGAACCAAGCAAAAAAGCCATTACATGACGTTGCTGACTTCATTCAGATGGTGTCCTGTGGGTTTGCTTTGAGCTGGAAAGGAGGTAGTAGCAATCCGGATCTTCAGCATGACTTCTTGGTCTTCGCTTGTGTAGTGTTTAAGGAAATTCAGTACATGGTGGGTGCGCTGATTGGTATAGCATTGAAAGTTACAGAATGAGACTATCCACAAGACAGACTCTCCCTATAGAGCTCCAGACTAGGCACATCGGGGCCCTAGAATTTGGCTAGACTCCATAAGTTTTGGTAGTGGGACCTATCTCGTGTTGGACCAACGGGAGAGCCTAGTGATGTATGAACATTAGGCATTAGATGCCTGTTCACGTCTTTCTCAAAAGTTGCAATTGTGTTTTACAAAGGCCTTCACAAGCCTGATCTTAGTTGTTCAGTTTTCTTTTTAAAGACTCTTTATGCACAGTAAGAATCTGGGGCAACTTGTGATTTTGGTGCATTGGCTCACAGGCACGGTGGGTTGTTCTGGGTTTTTTATATTGCAAAGTGAGAGAACATTTAACAGTGGAGTGTTGTCTGGGTTGGACTGGGACAGAACATAGGCTCAGGAACCAAATTAAGTGGCCCCTATTAGTGAAACAGATAGCTAAAAAAGTGTCCTACATTTCAAAATCATGGCAGTTTTAAACTTATAAAGACAAGTTGTATACGTGTGAAAGGTAAGGGAGACTTTATGCCCCTGTGCTTGCTGCAGGCAGTAATTTTAGTAATATCAGAGAAATAAACAGTAAAATCCGGCCCACCAGACACTAATACAGGCCCACAAACCGCCAAAAGCCAGTCCATGCACTGATCTCTGAGACCAGCCCTTTGGGCACTGCCAGATTGCCCTAAAGGTCTGTACCGTGGATGTTGTAGGCATTTCATTTGTAGCCACCATAACACATAACGAAATACATTCCATCCAAATCTGTCGAATAGATCTCTGTTTCTAGAGTGTTTGGATATCAGCATTTACAACTCAGGAAAGTTCCCGTCTGGACATTACCAGACAGTTTTGAATAAATTAGCCTGCTGTATGTTCCATTGAACTGTGTTAACCATACAGCACGAGCTATTACTTTAAACCATGAGTAGGCACTGCACCAAAAAACAGAAAGGACATAACTTTTTTTTTCAACTCAAAGCAATTGCATACATTCGTGAAATAGACTGCAGAGATCAGCAACCACCAGTAAAATATACTGAATGTGTTTGCCATTGCTGCTGCTTTAGGTTTCGTATGCTGAACAGTACATTGCTTCCTGGAACCTCCAAAAGAACAAATCACTTGTGCCTTGAAATGTTACTAGTTGTTGGTAATATATATACTAGCAGCCTTTTACGCCGGCTTTTTTCTGCCTCCTGTTAGGTTGTGGCCAAGGAGATTGAAATGCATGGTGAGAAACTAAAATGGTTGAGCAAGACAGGCCCAGAGATACTTTCAGATAAAAGCTGTAGCCTGCAGGAGAAAGATAAACTTACCGCCAGATTAAGGACCATCGGCATGAACTGGAACAAGGTATGACTTTCACGCTATTGATTTCTTATCTGTGCTGAAACGTGTCTGGCAGCTACTGACATCGCTCCTAAGAAATAGATGAAGTTAAAAGGCATTTCACTTGCCAACAAATCTTTTCTATCAGTCTTCAATCGCTGCTTAATTTACTCATGAATTGATTTGTGCATGATCGACTACCACAATAACTAAAAAGATCTGCCCACGCCAATGTCCTCCCTATCTAACTTCTTGCTACCTCGCTGCCCATTATGTCGACTATTTCCCTATCTTGCCTTCCTCCCACGGTCTCTTTTTTCCGCTTCCATTATTTACTTCTCTCACTAGGACACTTTCTTCTGGGAAATTAAGTCAAGTTTCTCCACCTAAATTTGTTTTCACTTTTTGATAATTTGTTAAGTGGCTTTGCAGAGTCTTAATCTCTTTATCTTGTGAAAAGTCGACATTCTGTCGACAAAATGCAAATCGAAGACCTGTTTCTCATTCTGAAAGTTTTTTTTTACAGATGCACACTTTTTTGAACATATGGAAACAAATGTTCATTGGCCATTTCTGGTCTCTGTGTGGGAAAATGGGTGCTACTTAATGTTTCAAAAGCCTCATCCCAGATTCTGTGTGAAGTATAACTCGTTAGTGCATTCACCCATGCTGGTGCATTCTTTAACTTCATGCTAAGAGGGAGAACTCTAGTAAACCTCCAGGAATGTAATGGCATTCTGTTGAACATCCCTTTGGTTAGGAATGTTGAATTAAATGTGTCAGTCTTATTCAACTTGATTTGGATGACATTAGGAGAAATTTACTGTTGTTCAAGAAAATTATCAACTGACATGGTGCAAATAGCATTCTATTGGTCATTGTTTTCTCTTTACTCCCAGTCACTGGGGAAACACATTTCTTTACAACAGAGAGACGCAACCAATACTTTTCCGCTCTCTGTGCCTTCATGGATTTTCCTGCTGTTCTGCCACAACACAAAATGCTCTAATTCACTGTGACAAAGAGCACAACTAAAGGTTTGTTTGTGGGCTGACACGAGTGACTGCACGGAGCAGGCCACTTTAAGTGATATTGTCCAAGGCCTAAAATTATTTTATTGCAGAAACCTTTTCCTATCAATGGCCAGTGATTCCATTCGCTTACAAAATTTCAAAATACTTTCATGGCCGAACTGAAAATTAGGCTTATGGACTATTTGATATCAGATAAACTGGAGTCTATTTTTGGAGTAGATGTGGTATCTAATGAGTATATTAATGGAGGTTGCTTTATGGAATAAACAGAGATGTCACTTAGTTGCTGTTCTGTGCTCCCGTTGCAGGTGTGCAGAGATGTGCCCGACCGTGTCAGAGAATTGGAGGACTATGTTCAGCCACCGCGATACGTGGCTCCACAAAACCCATCTGGTAAGTCTTGATGGAATAATGATGATGTGTTTAATTCTTGCCTTTGTAAACATTTCCAGTTTACACTGACCTTGTAGTGGAGAATTTTTATTTTCTTCATATATATGGCCCCCTTCATCACAGCCGTTGCTTTATTGGAATGCAATTTGGTTTCCTAATCACAACTCTAGAGTGCAGCATCTAGTTTAATATTGGTTCTTGAGAGGGCTCTCTGCTTGTCTTGTGCTCATGCAAAGGATGGGATAGGTAAAATGGATTACTTAGCAGTATGGCACTGGAGGATGCTTTAAAACCATTACCATCTATTAGATATAGCCTAAGAACGTTGTCATGGTTGTCTGACTTCCCATGTCCCTTTCCATTCACATGTGACCTTAAGTGCACCAGGTACTAAAATCTGTAACAGAGACATCATCTAGATATTTAAGAGTAAGGGTGAAATGGATAACTAAAGGAGGACACTACATGGCACCATACTTGTGCGTTATCCCACAGATCCAGTCTGAACCTGTAGCCATAGGTCAGTGAAAGGGGGCATACCCTTTCTACAGCTGTGCTCAACACCCCATCCATTATTTTAGCCATATGTGGAGGACAGGATGAGTGTATGACACTGAGATTTTGAGTAGGATCCTAGTGGGTTGTGAACTATGTCAAGGAAAGTGAGACACAAGTGAGACACCCCTATCTGATGTCTGCCAGTCATGTCACTTCTTATTGTGATACAGCCTGACTGTGGCCATGAATGAACATGTGGGATTTCATGTGTTAATACAGATGCTGTCAGACTCCGTTAAGAGGAGCTGCAGAGCAAACAGGGGCTACTCTACTCCTCTTGTGGTGGTTGTGGTAGTCTGCCACTGGTGTCCTGGGTCCCATCCTACTGCAGCTCTGCAGACTGGACCAAGTACCACCCTTCCCCATTCGACTCTCAAGGTAGCAAGTGTAAGCTGTCACTTGGTTCCCAGGGTGGTAGTGTTGGGGTTAAGAGGTGGGAAATTAACAATTAACCAACAGACACAATAATGTATTTTCAAGCTCAGTTTTATTCGTATATGTAAAAGAAAGTATTTTAATAGCACAACAGAACTCAGTACTATACAATTTGAATGGAAGGTAATGTATGGTTGTAATCTGCCACTTTCATCAGTGAGGCGCTTTTCTCCCTTCTTTTCACCGCTAAGGTTGGGATCCCATAAGTACAGTCTCGAGATGCTAAAGGGCTTAGGCATTGTCATGAAAAGGTGCAGATAATGTCACATAGTCTCACTAATCAAATGTGCAACTCAGTGAATTTTTTTGGACCCCACTAGCAAAAGTCTCAAGCACATGTGGCAGACTTGTGTGCATGTGCTCGTTTGTTGCAGGTGCAGGCTAAGCCCCGTGCTTAATTTCCAGTTATCATTGCAGTTGAAGCAGTGCAACTGGTGAGGGTTGTGGCCCCGCCCTCATGGTGGTTGCATTGTTCATGGAACAGTATTGATGGGATGAAATTAGTGAGGCTAGATCTGCGCGCAACTCTTGACTTCCTCAGCGACATCTTCCCTTTCAGTTACAGACAGGTGCTCAACTTCTCTAGTTGCGGTCTCCACACTGACTCATTCATGGTGGTGTATCTCCATCAGTTGAACCTTTTTGGTGATTCTGGACTTCCCCACCTTAGAGACAACAGAGCTTCACACTCTCTAACTAAGTTCTGCAGCAGTGACGCGAGTTTTGAGGAGAATGGTGTAACTGTTTTTGATAGCTAGTGTCAACGTTTTTTAAAGTGAGACTGATTCTGTGAAATTGAAAGAAAACATGGGCCCCTATTCGCAATTATTTTATTGCAATAACATTAAGTCTCACCGAAGATCACCTAAAGCCTCTCTAAACTGTACCACTGGATTACATTATTGCCTCTGCCCGTATAGGTTTCCTTGAGCCCGAACAGTGCCACCTTTACTAAATGTTCTGCCCATACAAGGGACAACAGCTGCAAGTGTTAGGAGGAACTGCTTACTGCTTTACCAACGAGTTGTTGCAGCTGTGTAAGTGTGGTTCAACTCAACTCATGGTGTCAGGAATGGCTCTACCGGCAAGTTATTTGTATTGCAAGCATGGGGGCATTGTGGGCTTATGATCAGCATCATAGTGAGTGATACTGACTCCCCCCATGTCGATGCACAAAGAAAAAAAAAACATCTTGATTGGCATTAAACAATTTGGTTCCTAACCACAAGATGGCAGAATAATGCACAGAAAGTGTATGTGTAAGATCTTCAAGCTGAAAATCATTGTTTACAGGAAAGTAGCTTGTATCATTTTAGAACTATTTTCATGACCTCAAATTTCATGATTTGATGGGCGTGAGTAACACTGTACAGCATCATTGGGATGTTTGAGGGGGGGTTGATGCTTGCCGTTGTCATGGATTTCCCAGATTTGAAGGGCAGTGATAGATGGTGTTGCTGGTTTGACTTGTGTGAGTTGTGAATTGCTCCTATGGTGGATAGTACTTTATAGTTGCATGCTTGCAGCTTATATGTTGAAGTTCACAAGCACTTCCCAATATCAACAGAAGGGTTCAAAGTATTACAAATTAAAAGTCTTAGTTTTCCCTGTCATCTCTTTTTGGACCTATTTTTAGCACTGCGGATCATCAGCGGGGGCTAAAACATGAAACAAGGTGAAAAAGCATTTAAAGAATAATGAACCTGCTAGAGCTATCTGAGACATTTTCGTTGATGAACATTAGATTACAAAAGTGACCAAATCAGATCATATGAAAAGAACCTTGAACAAGGTGAATCACATAAAATATACCTTTTAAATTCTGTCCTTCATGTATAATCCATTTCCCTTGGAACATCCATTTCCCTTGCTTGCCACAGGATCACATTAAACACAAATGCTTCATATGTAAGGAATTTCATCACAAGAATAGTATTAAACTTGGGGAGGATAGAGTAATAGTACAATATACCCAGAAGTAGCACTAGGGACTACTAAGTACCCAAAGTGAACAGAATAGAAGTACCAGAAAAGCACCAAAATGAAGGGTGATGTGGATTATGAAAAGGAGGATCAAAAGCATTCAGAATCTGGTGCAGTGGTGTCGGAACCTGCATATTGCAGTGCTTCAAGAATACTGCATGGAATAACAATACTGACCTTGAAAAGAGACAGCAATGCAAAATACTGACTGCAGACCGAAGGAAGTGACCCAATTAGGGTCACCCGGGTCACTCACGACCACCTCTCAGCCTTCCATACAAATGAAGAGTCGGTCAGACAGTAGAGAATACAAACCAATATATGTTTATTCAGATACGCTCGAGTGGAGCCCGGTCTGCCCAGTCTCTTAGGAGTGCTGCAGAGAGGGACTGACATCAGCAAGCATAACGATACATCATGTACATTTCAGACCCAATAAAGGCACGCCCATAATGGAATTTTCCAAGCAGATGCAGCTAAACAATGGAGTACAGAAGGATAGGTTCCGATTCAGAGGCCGGACACACATTATCTCCTACCCAAGGTCATTCTGTCCGTGCCCCGCCGCTAGACTAGTGGGAGAAGGCCTCTATCTAGTGAGAAAGGTATGCGCTAATAAGAACAGTGTATTCATTAGCTAAACAAGGCCCAACCTTGGAGAAACGAAACTTTGCACAACCCATTTTCTTTAAGAGGCAAGAAGCAGTTTCGAGCATGGTTCAAAATGGCGGCTAAACATAAAATGGTGCCGCCAATGCTAACTTACATAGAACAATGCACAGGCAAAATAACAAAAACATTTACATTTCTACAGACCCTCCTTTTAGCATCAGCTAACTATTTTAGGAAATGATCAAAGAAAATATAGCATGTTCGAGGACAAAAGAACATCAGTATTAGGAGCTGGTCATAGGTTCAGTATCAGAGATGGAGGCTGCAAGGAAAGATATAGTCTCAAAAATACCTTCATCAATCTGCATCAAATCATCAATATCCTTTTGTAACATAATTGCAGCATTAGTATCATGAATTGACAATTTCTGTTTGCGAGTGAGGATATTAATACAATAGGAACAACAAGCTGGGAGACATTGTATGCAGAGGCAACATGTGAAGAAGATACCGGCAACTACTGCCAAGAAAGTGAGAATCTTCCAACCCCAGGACGTTAGCGTGTTCAAAAAACCCCCGACAGGGTCCAAGTACCTACTTCTTGGTGTATTTCAGCGGATAGTCTATGTAATTTTTGTATAGCCGAATAAACATTAGGAGCGTTATCAGGTATGTAAACACAACAGCTGCTGCCAATGACGCGACAGGCCCCTCCCCTATCTGCAAGTATAACGTCTAGCACCATCCTGTTCTGCAAAGTGACTAATCTCGTAGCCTGGAGCTCAGCAGTGATATTTGTCACTATCCCAGCAGTCGTATTGATAACCCCCTCAACAACTCTTGTCAGCTGACGAATTTGAAGGCTATTAGCCATGGGGCCCCAATAAGGTAGTAGGCCTTTCACAGCGTCCCCAAATTGCTGTGCGGTGGTGTCAGTCTGATCTATATCTTTCGTATTAACAACCCTCTTGTCTCCGGACAGGAATGGACTTCTACGTTGCAGTCGGTGAGTTTTGTGATAGTTAGACGGGGCAACATATACAGGGGGAAGAAGAAATGAGAGATAACATGTACCAGACCATCCCCTCGGGAGCCAGACGTGAGCTTGTGATCCACAGACAAAATAAACATTATAGGGTAGAATCAAAGGCGGACTATTTGTCGTATTCAATCTGTAGGTAAAATTACATTTACTGTCCCCCACCTTTATCTCCCCAGTCCCCTGGACACAAAAACTAGCTGTCGTATTAACCACTGACACAGGTATCGGCTTATCTTTGGTAATATTGCGACCTTGGAAGGATTGAAAATACTCAGATGTGTTAAACCGTTGGAAATCAGCCATTTCCATGCGAAACCAGGCATTATCCTTTACTTTACGATATGTATTCAAACATGACTTTGAGGACAATGTGCCTAGAGTCGCTTGTCCTGCCGGTCTTATGGGGGTAAACCCTTGGTAGAAGTGTAAATATTCAGTCGTAGTGTGAGAATCAGAGGATGTCATACCCAAAGTAGAAAGATGAAATTGGAAGTACACTAGTCGAAACAATTCGTACCAACCATTGCAGCTGCCAGTATACGACAGTGGCATCGACAACAAATTGTCGCTCTTATGAGTGACCGAAGGAAGTAACCCACAAACCCAACAATTAGTGGTATTGGACACATTATGAGCCTGATGCAACATTTGTATAAATACATTGTCTGTGTAGGACTTTCTATGCGCATCTTTGTGAGGGGCTAGAGTAACAAAAATGTGTTCAGGGGAGCGGGAGTTGTACCAACCAAGGAATGTACAGAAATTTTCTCCTCTAAAAACCAGCATATTCCAAGTATTGTTGCTACTGCAATCACAACTATTAATATGGCAATTATTTTACTCTTTGTCGACCAACCCCTCATTGAGCGCGGCGGTGCAAATGGCTGTTCCTCCTCATCAATAGGCCGGCCAAAGGGATGCACAATTAAACAAGGAATGAAGTGCCACAAAAATAATAGTGCAACAAAAATGATAGTAAAGGTAAGTGTTCCCAGTGTCCGTCTGAGCCTCACTGGTACAGGCTCCTATTGTTCATCAATATGTTGGCGCTCTTGAGCACCGGCGGTGGAGCTTCCTCAGTCCTAAGCTCATGATGTATCCCACTTCGATCAGGATAATGTACCCCCAAAGGGATACCTTTTGAACTATCCTGTCCAATGTTTGAAAACAAACAGTGCACAAGTCTCACATCACCCTAAACTAATTCCGTTGGTACTATCACAATACACCTGACTTACACAGTCCTTCCCTATCTAATCTGACTTCTCCTTCTGTGCACTGTCCCTCAACCGAGGACGCAAATTGTACCTGGCAGCCCCAGGCACCATTGGATCAATGAACAGCGGCTCCTTAATAGCTCGTATTTCTGGGGGGACTGCTTCATTTAGCACTTCATCATTTTCCAAATCCGTTTGGGTCCAAGTTAGCTTTGCATCACTGAAGGTGACGAACTGAGGCACCTTCTCGCACTCAGAGTCCCCTATTCCGTCCCTCACCCATTGATCATAGGGCAAGGGCAGGGGTATCCTGCGGCAGTGGGCAGCGTGGATCCAGTTCTTTTGGCCGGCGACCTTCACAGCAGTTCGAATGGCCAGGAGGACTTGTTCCGGTCCCTTCCAACGAGGCTCCAAACTCTTCTTCCGCTGGAAGTTTTTGATGAGTATAAAATCTCCAGGCCGAATGTCGTGTCCGGGTCCCTCTGGTGTAGCGGGTAGGGACTCACGGACCTGTTGGTGAATAGAACGCAAATTTTCAGTTAGCTGGTACAGGTAGTCAATTAACAAGGGGTACTCAATATCAGAGAACCGACAGGGTCGCGGGATGCTCCAGACATTTGCCGGGCGTCCAAACACGACCTCGTATGGTGACAATCCTGTTCTAGAATGTGCTGTTGTTCTTGTCGACAAAGGAGCTAATGGTAGAGCATCTGGCCATTGTAACCCTGTCATCTCCTGAATCTTTGCCAATTTCAGTTTGAGAGTTCCATTGTACTTCTCAACCAATCCTGCTGACTGTGGGTTATTTGCAGCATGAAACTTCTGTTTTATGTGCAACCCATCGCAAATTAACTGAATGACCTTGGCATTAAAATGACTTCCGTTATCACTCCAAATCAAACAGGGCAAGCCGAAATGAGGAAAGAACTCCTTAAGGAGTACCTTTGCAGTCGTGACAGCTGTATTGTCTTTAGTGGGGTAAGCCTCAACCCATTTGCTAAATGCGAAGACAACCACCAACACATACTTCAAAAATATTACACCTGTCTAACTCTATATAGTCCATCTGAAGGACCTCAAAGAGGAAAGTGGGTGTTGCAAAATTACCGGGTGGTGTAGGGGTACCCTTTCCAGGATTGTGCATCATACACACCATACAGTATTTCACTAAATGTGCAGCTGTTTTTGGGATGTTGTCATTCTGCCATACAGGGTCTAACAACTTACAAATACCTTTAGCGCTGATATGGGCTGGGCCATGAGCCATGGTAACTACAGGGAGAACATATGCATCTGGCAACATCCATCTCTGCTTTCCTGGCTTATCAATAAAACATCCCTCATCGTTCAATTGGGCTGTACTTTCTTGCCACATTGCTAATTCTTCTATTGTGGCCTCGCCACAAACATTCTCTTTATTTTAGTCCGTGCCGTTTCCTTAGCTGTCTGATCAGCCAAAGCATTCCCCCTCCCTACATCGTCAGTAATTTTCCTATGGGCGCTACACTTCACTATTGCCAACTTCTTAGGGAGTGTCAATGCAGACAAGAGCCTCAATATAAGGTGACCATTTTGGATCTTTGTACCGTGGGAAGTAAGGAACCCTCTCTCAGCCCAGAGTCGCCCGAAATTGTGCACGACCCCGAAGGCATACTGGCTGTCAGTATAAATATTGACAACCAGTCCCTCGCTCAATTCACAAGCTCGAATAAGGGCGGCTAACTCAGCTGCTTGGGCTGACTGATAAGGGACTTGTGATGTCTCTACGACTGTATCCAATGTAGTGATAGCATAATCAGCAGTTGTAGTGCCATCTGGTAATTTGAAACAAGAGCCATCAACATATTTCCTTTCGTCTCTTCTTCCATCCGGAAGATACAATCATGTTTCTCGTTTTCATCATTTTCAGAAGGGAGGGGTAGTACCGTGGCTGGGTTCAGAGTGGCACATCTTTTAATCGTAATATGTTTGGCGAACAAGGTCAATTCATAGCCAGTTAGACGTGCACTGGTGAGGTGCTGTGTCTTTGTCTTATTCAAAAGTGTATCCACAGCATGGGGTACCATGACTGTGAGGTCAGTATCAAGTACGAGTCCAGCCGATTGTCTTATAGAGACAGCCACAGCAGCGACTGCTCTTAGACAGCTCGGGAGGGCTCTTGCGGCGCCAACTGAAGGAAGTGACCCTATTAGGGTCACCCGGGTCACTCACGACCACCTTTCAGCCTACCCTACAAATGAAGAGTCGGTCAGACAGTAGAGAATACAAACCAATTTATGTTTATTCAGATACGCTCGAGAGGAGCCCGGTCTGCCCAGTCTCTTAGGAGTGCTGCAGAGAGGGACTGACATCAGCAAGCATAATGATACATCATGTATATTTCAGACCCAATGAAGGCACACCCATAATGGATTTTTCCAAGCAGATGCAGCTAAACAACAGAGTACAGAAGGATAGGTTTCGATTCAGAGGCCGGGCACACATTATCTCCTACCCAAGGTCATTCTGTCCGTGCCCCGCCACTAGACTAATGGGAGAAGGCCTCTATCTAGTGAGAAAGGTATGTGCTAATAAGAACAGTGTATTCATTAGCTAAACAAGGCCCAAACTTGGAGAAACGAAACTTTCCACAACCCATTTTCTTGAAGAGGCAAGAAGCAGTTTCGAGCATGGTTCGAAATGGTGGCTAAACATAAAATGGTGCCACCAATGCTAACTTACATAGAACAATGCACAGGCAAAATAACGAAAACATTTACATTTCTACAAGACCCAACTCCAAAATAGCATCAACTCTGAAACTAAATTATTTTCAGAGACTTTGTGGTCTGATACACAGGATAAATCAGTGAAATTGGATGTGACACAAAATAGAATGTAGTTGGATTTGGAATAAGGGCACAGTCTGACTAAGCCTTCACATTCACACCTAGAGTAATGTTTTTCTCAGTTGTGTGGGCCTTTTTTGTTTCTCCTAATGCTTTTGTGGTATCCTCTACTGTGTTTTTTGCAATGAGTTTTCTCTGCTTCTGTTGGTTATCTTCCCCAATGTGTTTAAGGTTGTGGCTCACTCTTCCAAATATGCCACCTCCCCATTGTATGACTGATTGGTAGATTTTCAATTGCTTTGGAGATTTTCTAGCAGGGCTCTTTGAAAATGTTTCAGTTTAAATGTTGTGTGTGGAATGGTACAGCATGCGTGAAACATTGAGGGTAAATACAGTTATTTCAGACCTACACAGAAGTTGGGTTTTAGGTTAGTGGATGACCTGCACACAGATTGAAATCTGTACTGTATTAAGATTGTCTTTGCCTCAGTCTATAGCTGTAGGCCTAATTCAAGACTTTGATCTAAACATTTGATGTTGATTCCCTATTCTCTGGGTAGCGGGACATTGGATATCATTATTGACTTATCACATAATCAGTCCATCTACTTACCATTTTTATTCTTGAGATCAGATTACATGTATCAATAGTGTGTTGATAAGGCCCACTTTGAAGTGCGGATTGACCTGCAGTGGGTGGGAAATAGAGGTAAATGAAGCAGAAGAATTCAGATGTGATTAACCTTTGTGCAGGTTCTCAAAAGTCAACCAGAGAACTAAGAAATGGTCTGGGATTACGATATATTTTAAAGGATGAAATGGCTTCTGGAAAGAAAGGAAATCC
The DNA here is from genome assembly GCA_963921515.1 of Calotriton arnoldi. NCBI lineage: Eukaryota > Metazoa > Chordata > Amphibia > Caudata > Salamandridae > Calotriton > Calotriton arnoldi. The sequence continues at coordinate 1,728,496 of CAWUFW010000672.1, read as the reverse complement.
TAAACCATGAAGTATTGGTCCTGCATGGAGACAAGCTTCCTCCTTTTGCAACATACAGAAATATTGCTAAAAAAAAATCAAGCAAAATATTTCCTTGACTAAAACAAAATTGCTGCATGAGTAAGTCTGCATGGAAGAAAGTTGCTGTTTCCTGAAACAACAAAAAAGATAAAAGCAGCTGAAAATTGTCAAATTCATTGTCTAACAGCAATATCAGCTAATTTAAAAGATCCACACACAGTTTGTCATTACTGAAGACGCAAATTTCATGTATGTTTAAATTGTTCCATTGTAAAAGTTTACAGATATATTCTTTATTATGCTTTTCAAGGTTTCTGGACATCAGTAGAAAGTAATATTATTATCATGCCCCAAGCAGGCTATATAGTTGTTAGAACGAATTAGAAATGCACACAAATCATGTTTTTTCTCTATATTCTAGTCTATTCTCCTGTGCAAAAAGTGGTGCTGGTGTCTTCTGCAAATGAAGTTCCCCTGTCATCCCCACGTAGCTACGAGCTTCCAGTACCAGTGGATCTGGATAGGACTGCCACAGAACTGGCAGACTGGTTGGTGTTGATTGATCATATGCTTAAGTCGAACATTGTCACTGTAGGAGACACTGAAGAGATTACTCAGACCATATCCCGGATGAAAGTGAGTAGCATTCTTATTTCACTTTCTAATAGTATTACTTAGATTTAAGAAATACATACCTATATAATGTCTTTGCTGCTCTCTTTCTATGGCTGTTCTCATTCATTGTTGGCATAGAACAAACTTATATCTAGGTAATCTTTGTAAGTTCAAATCTGGGTCATGTGGATGTGTTTTTAGTCAGTATGCGCTATGAAAGCAATCTTCTGTAGATCTGGTCATGGTCAGACTTGGAATGCTTCAAAAGACTGCAGAGAATGCAAAATCAGGCAGCCAGTCAGCAATGTACCTTTAGGAAACTGAGGTTTGATGGAAGGTCTTTGGGGTCCATTGCCTGAATCTTTGGAACAGGGTCAATCCTAAACTTTGAACAGAACTGAAATAAAGCTCTCTTCAAGAGGAGTATGTCTGTCTTGCTCTGCTGATGGTAACTCAAGAAGTATTGTAGAAAAGTACAGTACCACCAAGTACCTGCCTTGGTGAAGGAAGTGACCCGATTAGGGTCACTTGCGACCACCTCTCAGCCTTCCATACAAATGAAGAGTCAGTCAGACAGTAGAGAATACAAACCAAGTTATTTATTAGTATTCGCCAGTGGCGGCTGGTGACATTTGAAAGTGGTGTGGCGTAAAACAATTGTCGTACTTCACTGCGGCGGGCGAGCGTAGGGAGCGAGCCTGAACCACCTACGGGGGCTCGGGGGGTTTTCCCCCCCGAGAATTTTTTTTTAAAAAGAGTTGGCAAATGGTGCATTTTCAAGCAAATTTGAGAGTGTGACACTATCCCGGAAGTGCTGCAGGCTGTGCTCAAAATATATATGTATCACATATATCATTGACCTTGTATTGAACCCCCATCCCCCAGCAGGCCCCTGTGTAACGCCCCTGCTGCCTCAAGGCCCCGTTTAAGGTATTGCTATGCTTCTGAGAAGTGCCGGCCATCACCTGGCTTGTCAGCAAGGCCCTGTTTCAAGTTTGCCATGCAAATCATTCAAGCCATTACGGCGCTACACAACCCGTGCATCTATTTTGACAAAATGAAGCACACCATAGCATATCATCACGTAAGGAAAAGCCACACAGTATAATAAAAAGATTTGTAACATAAAGCAATGTCATTTACATAACATAGTGCATTCTAACAAACCATTGCAAAGCATAAAGTAGCATAACACAAATGTAAAGGGTAGCATAACACAAAACACATAATATAACGAAATGAATTGTGATATTCCAGAGCGCATCCAAATCATCCCAAAAGCGAACCGCAACAGGGCCCTGCTTGTATGCACTTTTCTATCAGCGAAAGCCCACTTTGCAGCCTCAACTATTAAAAGAGAAAGCCACAATATAATGTCATAATGTGTAAACGCCATTTTGTCAGCTCGAGCTAAACATATCTCCGAGGTGCTGGAAAATTTTCGGAATTGCTCTAGCTAGAGTGTTTTTTTCCTGAGTGAGGATGTGCATTGCTGTAACCAACCAGTGGGCCTTCTGCCATATCCTGTCGCTCCTGTACCCACCCCGGCGGGATCTGTGCCCATAAGATACCCACTGTCTGTGGTGCCTGTGGCGACTAGATACCCTCCCTGCTGCTCCTGTGCCAATCCTTCAGTGCCTGTGCTCATTTGGGTCCTGACCTCCTCCGGTACCGCCCATGCACGCGCTCTGTCGCTCCTGCACAACAAAGTACCCACCTCCACCTCCGGCGTGACTGCGCTCACAGTGGGTACGTTAATGGCCGCTCGTGTACCACTAAGTTCCCACCATGCCACTGCCATTTACTAAGAACTCCCGTGTTTTACCTGTGCCCATAAAGTACCCTCCCTCTTTTGTACCAGTGAGTGCCCACAGTGTCTTTGCCCAAAAAGCAGCCATCTTCTCTACTGTACCCACCCTGCAGTGTGTGTGCTTCTAAGTACCGCGCTGTAGTGACTCTGTCCACTAATCCACTTCTGTACACAATAAATACTCACACGGATGAGCCAATGCCCACTAGGTACCCACTCGCCATCGATCTCCTGTACCCATTAGGAACCGATCGTGAGGCTCCTATAACGTATATGCCCTTTACGAGCGCATCAAGGCAGATATAGGGGGGAGCCCCGCGCTGGCACCTTCTGTGTGTATGAGCTAAAGGCGGGTGGTTGTGTGTGTCAAATGCCTCTCAGACTACAGAACGCAGAGAATGCTATGTCCAAATCTGAAATGAGATGTGCTCGCTTGCGCGTGCCTAAGTGTGTCTGTCCGAGTGTGTGTGCTTGCTTCATAGTGATAGTCTGCGTGTCACTGCATCGTAGACTGTGTGCTACTTTATGCATGTAACAGTGTGAGGGTATGCACTACTGCACTTGTGAGTCACGCTGTTTGCGAGTGGAGTAGGTGTGAGCCAGTGTATGCGTGAGCGTCTAACTCTGTGTGTGCGTGTGTGTAGAGCGAGCTACTGTATGTGGCCTACTATGTGTGTGTGCGCGTGTGTGAGCCACTGTGTTTGTGTGCGTGTCCCACTCTGCTGTGTATCTATCTATATGTGTGTTAGTGTGCGTGCACTGCTGTTTGCGTACCACTGTAAATGTGCGTAGGTATGCGCGGGTGCCTGAGTGTATAGACACACACGCGAATCCTCAGTCTGTGTGCAGTGTACGTCACACATCATCCACGGTCCTGTTCTGCTTTATTTTATTTTGATTGCGGTATAAGAACAGGTGTTACAAAAGCTGTACAACATAAATGTCTTGCGACTGCTGAGCAGAGTATAAATATTTGATGTGCGTGTCTGATGCAGACAAGTGCATTTTATCTTCTGTTCTGTGTCTTCGGTGATCCAGCAGTTCAGACTAGAGAAGGCTGTTGTCTGTACACAGAAGAGCCCCCGGACTAGAGAGCCCGGCTGCCTCCTTGCTCCGGGTCAGGGCGCTCTTCACAGGGGCAGAGGGCATCGGGTGCTATAAACAAAGCAAAAGTGGGAGGCACTGCCCACAAGACAGGAACGGTGCACTCTGTCACCAGGGGCTCTGTGAATAATTACAGTACATATGCCAACGCGCACTGGCACTGTGCGAAGCGCTGCACGCCTTGCATGGGTAAAGGGGCACTGCGCATAATCATGCATGGCGCTGGGGCACCCGTGGGTGGAAGGGGCACGTGCCCGGTACCGGAACACCACACGCAGCAGGACGCGGGGGCAAAGTGCGTGACCATGTCACTAGTGTCAGAGAAGTGTACCTTTGGCAAGGACAGGCCCCTGCAAGGGGCATTGTACAGAGGGCAGGGGTGCGTGGCACTATGCACAATTAAGGGTCTGGTGCCATGTCAGTCGCGGCTCGCAGTACTCGTGGGAGGGGTGGGGGGGGTCGCGGGGGCGACCGAGGGAAAATAACATTTTGAAAACTTACCTGACCGCCTCTTCTCCTGGTCCGCGTTGGCGCCTCTTCAGGAACAGCACTGGAGTGGCAACCCCTCAGCCAATCCTGGCGCTGCTGCAGCGCCAGGATTGGCTTAGGGCACGGTTATTCTTCGCCCGCCGCCTGCCCATTAGGAGACCGAGGAGCTCCTAATGGGCATGCGCAAGCCAGTGCAAACACAAGTGCGCATGACTGGGCACGGGCGAAAAATGTGCTCACCTTCCCCACTCATGCACACTTGTGCTGCTGACTGTCCCTGGCTGATCTGACAATGCATGTCAGTCAACATGACGCCGGACCGCCCACCCCCTTCAGACTCTGAAGGGGGTGGGCGGTCCGGCGTCATGTTGACTGACATGCATTGTCAGTTCTCCCTCGGCGTCTCTGAACTTAAGTAAACTGAGTCAGAGACGCCGAGGGAGCTGCGGGCGCGGGCGGGCGGGCGGGGGGGCAACGCCCCAATGCCCCAATGGACGCACCGCGCGTGGTATTCGCTCGAGCGGAGTCCAGTCTGACTAGCCTCCTAAGATGCTACCGAGGGGACTGACCCTCACCAACATTACATCTGTTGTTATACATTTCCAATGCCCAGCAAGACCCGCCCAGAACTGGAAATTTCCAGTTGGAGCAGGTTAACAAAGGAGACACAGAAGATGAGCTACACTCCTGGGATCGGGTACATGTTATCTCTGCTTCAAGGTTACTCTGTCCGTGTCCGCCACTGTAGGCATGAGAACGGGCTTATCTAACAAGGAAGGTATGCAAAGGCACATTCATGTATTCATTAAGACAGTGAAGCTCAACCTTGGAGAAATAAAAAAAAAATATCGAAGCTGCTTTCCGCTGAGGCAGGCAAAATGAGACAGAAGTTAGTTTCGATCATTACACAAAATGGCGGCTAAGAGCAAAATAGTGCCGCAAATGCTAACTTAAGCATAATGCTAATAGGAGTCGACGTGAAGTATTTTCTAGTCCAACAAACCTCCCTTTTAGCATTTGCCAACTAATTTTGCTACTAGTGAAAGCTAAAACACTTTACAGTACGCAATGAACATATTACAAATCTAGACATACACTATTAATACTCAAAAATGCACTCGTCAATGCACATCATGTCCTGGATATCCTGCATCATCATGGCCTTATTCTTAGAGTCATTTTCTAGGGGTTTGAGGTGAGGTGTCAACATTTGTACACAGCAGGCACAACAGGCAGGAAGGTAGTGTGTGCACAGACAACATGTTAAAATGATACCTGCTATGGCGATCAGGACGATGATAATCTTCCAACCCCAGGACGTAAATAGGCCCCAAAACCACCCAGTGAGAGACCATGTACCATTCTCTTGGTGTATGTCAGAGGCAAGTCTATGGAGCTTCTGTATAGCAACATATACATTCAGAGCGTGGTCCGGTATGTATGCACAGCAGCTTCTGCCAATGAAGTGGCAGGCCCCACCCCGATCAGCAAGGATGACATCTAACACCATCCGGTTTTGAAGAGCAACGAGTCTCGTAGCCTGGAGCTCGGCTGTAATATTAGTCAGAATTCCAGCCATTGCATTTATTACTCCTTCCACCACCCTGATGAGTCTACGAATATTGAGACTATTGGACATGGGGCCCCAAAAGGGAACAATACCCTTAATAGCATCAGTGAACTGCTACAAAGTGGTGTCTGTCTGATCTATGTCTGCGGTGTCAATAACTCGTTTAACACGAAACAGATGAGCACTCCTGCGCTGTAGTAGATGATCCCTATGATAATTGGATGGCGCTAAATACACTGGGGGAAGGAGAAATGAGAGATAACATATTCCAGACCATCCCTGAGGGAGCCAAACATAGGCCTGGATCCGCAAACGAAGTAAACATTGTGAGGGGGCAGCAGAGGTGGGCTATTTACTGTGCTTAGTACATACGTGTAATTGCAATTACTCACGCCCACCCTGACTTTTCCTTTCCCTTTAACACAGAAACTCGCTGACGTGTTAACCACCGGCACTGGCATTGCCACATCATGAGTAATATTACGTATTTGAAAGGACTTAAAATATTCAGTGACATTAAACCCCCAAAAATCCGACATTTCATTTTGAAGCCATGTTACATTTTGTTCTCTTTTGTACACATTCATGCAGGCTGTCGGGGACAATGTATCTGGGGTCCCTTGCTCCCCTGGGGTAAACCCCTGATGTACACGGATATACTCTAAGACAGTTTCATAATCAGCTAATGTCATATTCATAGTATCAGAATGATAATGGGTGTATACCATAGTAAAGAGCTGAAACCAACCTTCGCAGCTGGCGAGGTAAGAAAAAGGCATGGACCGTAATACATCATTCTTGTGTGTTACAGAAGGGAGCAACTCGCAGATCCAGCAATTTGTAACATTGGACGTACCATGGGCCTGATGCAACATGTGGAGGAACACGTTATCTACATACGTCTTTCTGTATTCACCTTTGTGAGGAGCCAGGGTGACAAACATATGTTCAGGGGTGACAAGTGTTGTACCAATCAAAGAGTGCACAGGATATTTCTCTTCTAGAAACCACATTATTCCAAGTATTGCTATTAGAGAAATCAGGACAATCACTATAAAAATCGTTTTTCCCCCTTTTGACCAACTGTGCCAACCAACCCCATCCCTCTCCGAACGTGGTGCTGCAAAAGGCTGTTCCTCCTCAACAATTGGGCGACCAAAAGGATACATGGTGATTAGAGGGGAAAAATGCAATGCAATGGGGTTGGTAATAAGGATACAAGAGGAGGGGCAAAGAGTGTCCAGCGTCCTTCAAAGCCTCGCTGGCAGACTCCTAATGTTAATCTACGGTGGTGCTACTGAGCACTACGGTGGGGCAGCGCGATCGCGGCCCGTTGAAGAAATCCCACGTCGTCCAGGATAGGGCGCCCCCCCTTTCGGGAAGACACCCTCAGCTTATCCTGTTCAGTGTCTTGGACAATGCACCAATCTCCCTTTCCCTAAGCTATCGTTGGTACCACAGACAGGGTACATGCACCCTATTCTTCATCCTCGCAGTCCATCCCTACTAATCTGACTTTTCCTTTGGTGCACTGTCCCTCCGTCGGGGATGCAAATTGTACCTAGCCACTCCGGGCACAGAGTGATCAGTAAACAGGGGCTCAAATTCAGAGGGGCCAAGGGACTGGGGCTCAAGCACTTGTGGGCCAGGTGAAGGAGAATCCTAGATTGGCCCTTATTTCAGGGGGCACCTCCTCATTTAACACTGCATTGTTCTCCTCCTCCGTTTGCACCCACGTCAGTCGGGCATCCGAAAAAGGGATGAAGGCTGGCACGTGCTCCGTCTCGGGGTCACCTATGGCATCGATCACCCACCGATCATAGGGGAGAGGCAACGGTACTTTGCGGCAGTGATTGGTGTGGATCCAGTTCTTCCGACCGGTCACCTTCACTGCACTTCTAGTGGCGAGGAGCACCTGCAGCGGCCCCTTCCAGTGGGGCTCCAAACTTCCTTACCTCTGGAAATGCTGCACAAGGATGTAGTCACCAGGTCGGATATCATGCCCAGGCCCCTCTGTTTGCGGTGGCAAAGTGTCCTGAATCTGTTGATGAATAGAACGCAAATTTTTAGTCAACTCATAGAGATAATCCACTAACAGAGGGTACTCAATTTCAGAAAAGTGTTTTGGTCACAGGACGCCCCAAACATTTGCTGGGCGGCCAAACACGACCTCATATGGGGACAATCCTGTAGCTCTGGTTGACTGAAGAGCTCACGGTAAAGCATCTGGCCATTTCAATCCTGTGCTTTCCTGAATTTTTGCCATTTTTAGTTTGAGAGTACCATTGTACTTCTCAACCAAACCTGCTGACTGGGGATGGTGTGCAGCATGGAACTTCTGCCTGATGTGTAGGCCATCACACACCAGCTGGATGACTTTTGAATTGAAGTGGCTGCCATTGTCACTCCAGATCAAATGGGGTAAACCGAAGCGAGGGAAAAACTCCTTCAGGAGGGCTTTCGCCGTCGCCAAGGCTGTGTTCTCCTTAGTGGAGTATGCCTCAACCCATTTACTGAATGCGCAAACAACCACTAACACATATTTCAAATTATTGACCCGTTCCATCTCAATGTAGTCCATCTGAAGGACTTCAAAGGGGAAGGAAGGGGGTGCAAAATTACCAGGGGGTGTAGGAGTGCCTTTTCCAGGATTATACATCATGCATACCATACAATATTTCACCAAGTGAGCAGCAGTCTTGGGGATGTTATCATTCTGCCACACAGGGTCTAGTAGTTTGCATATGCCCTTGGCGCTAATGTGAGTTGGCCCGTGCTCCATAGTGACTACAGGGAGGACATAGGCGTCCGGCAGCATCCACCTTTGCTTTCCTGATTTACCCGTCCAGCACCCTTCCTCATCTAATCATGCTGTGCTTTACTGCCATATTGCTAACTCCTCAATCATTGCCTCACTCTGTATTTCTTTAACACTATCCAGTGTATCCTCAAACATAGTAACTTCGGGTACCCATCTAGCAGGACCTGCCACAAACATCTTTTTCATTTTTGTTCGAGCCATCTCCTTAGCTGTTTGATCTGCAAATGCATTTCCCCTCCCCACATCATCAGTAATCGCCTTGTGGGCGCTGCACTTCACTATCGCTAACTTGGGGAGTGTCAGAGCTGACAAAAGCCTGTGTATCAATGGGCCGTTCTGGATCTTTAACCCGGGTGAAGTCAGGAATCCTCTCTCTGCCCAGAGCCGCCCAAAATTATGGGCAGCTCCAAAGGCGTACTGACTGTCAGTATAAATATTGACAGTCCCTCACTTAGCTCACAAGCTCGAAGAAGGGCAACTAACTCTGCAGCTTGGGCCGATTGATAGGGAACTCGTGATGTCTCGACTACTGTGTGTAAGGTAGTGATTGCATAGGCCGCAGTTGTTGTGCCATCCGGTAATTTAAAACAAGAGCCATCGACATATAGCTCTCCTTGTGGTTCAGATAGGGGAACATCAGTCAGGTCTACCCGTCCCTTCGTCTCTTCTTCAGTCCGAAAAATACAATCATGAATGTCTATTTCCTCACTTTCAGAAGGGAGGGGTAGCAACGTGGCTGGGTTCAGGGTGGCACATCTTTTGATCGTTACATGTGGTGCAAAGAGGGTCAGTTCATAACCAGTCAGACGTGCACTGGTAAGGTGCTGCGTCTTCGTTTTGTTCAAAAGTGTATCCACAGCATGAGGTACTGTGACTGTGAGATCGGTTTCAAGGACAAGCCCTGCGATTGTCGGATAGAGACAGCCATGGCCGCGACCGCTCCTAGACAGCTCGGGAGGGCTCTCGCGACGTTGTCAAGCAAAGCAAAAAAATAAGCACACGGCCTCTGCTTACCTCCAAAGGCTTGTGTTAAGACAGAAAGCGCGCAACCAGCCGTATCGTGTACATACAACACGAACGGCTTAGCATAGTCTGGCGTACCAAGCACCGGCGCAGAGCAAAGCGCAACTTTCGATTACTCAAAAGCTTGTTGACATTCAGGCGTCCAGGGCAAGGGTTCATGCATATCTTTAGTGGTTAGCTGCAACAGCAGCTTTGTTAGTAAGGAAAAGTTAGGAATCCAGTGCCGACAATACGAAGTAATGCCTATGAAAGCTCGCACATCCCTCTGAGTCTTGGGGTTGGGCATTTTAACAATAGCACTAATGCATTCAGGTGTTAGTCTCCTTCCCTCCTTCAACAGTAGGTGACCTAGGTAGGTGACCTCCTGTCGACAATATTGGAATTTTGAAAGGGACACTTTATGTCCGTGATGTGCCAAATGTAGCAACAATTTAACCGTTTCATCTTTGCAACCTTCTTCAGTGTCACAAGCAATCAAGAGATCGTCCACGTACTGCAGTAATACATTACCTGGGGGAACTGTGAGGGAATCCAATTGGCCTTTTAAAGCTTGACTATATATGCTAGGACTTTCAGTATAGCCCTTAGGAGCCCGACAGAATCTAAAGCTTCTGCCGGCTAGGGCAAATCCAAATAGATGCCTGCTATCTGGATGGATCGGAATGCTAAAGATTGCATTTTTCAAATCGATAACAGAAAAGAATTTGGCAGAGGAAGGAATCATTGTCAGAAGGGCAGTGATGTCGGGGACCACTGGGAACTGAGGGACCACAATCTTATTAACCTCACGCATATCAATCACAAAATGATAGACATCAGGATGGTCATCAGAGGAGCCCGAGGGTGCCCTCTTAAGAATGGGAAGGATAGGGCTATTACACACATTCACAGTAGTCTCTTCAACAACCCCTGACTTAATCAGGTCCTGTATAATCTGCAATAGAGCCCGTTCCCCTGCTTGCGGTATTTTGTACTGAGGAATACGAGGCAAAACAGCATTTTCTTTGATCTTAATAGAAACTGGAGGTATCTGCAACAGCCCTACGTCCGTATCACCTGTAGCCCACAACGTGGGCGGCACATCCTTGAATTCAGCAGGGAGGGGCGCATCTTTGGACAAACACTGATTGGTACTAACCACATTAGGACCCATTGTCATATAGACACCTGCCGGGGAACAATAAATTGTAGCATATAACTTCTTTAATAAATCCAATCCCATCAGATTCTCACCGCAATTGGATGTCAGCAAAAATGGCGAATCAACAGTAAAAGGACCAACGGTCAGGGCAAAGGGTTTGGATATGGGGCTCACAACCGGCACACCAGAAAAGCCTACCGAAACATTATTATGGCCAGACAGGGCTGCCCGGGGGACCAGTGAATGAGAAACAGAGCTATTCATTGCACCTGTATCCACCAAGAATTGCTTAGCTGAGCCCTGCAAGTCACCAGTAACATAAGGTCCACGCTGATCTACAGGTATCTGAACTGGTCCCTCGCCCTGTCCCTGACTGTCCTAACTGTGGGACAACCCCGTCACTTCGTCCAAATCATAGTCATCCTGGTAATACTGTTTCCCTCGAGGGTCATCAAAATAGTTCTGGTCAGAGCGACCCTGTGTCGTTTCATCTGCCTGAACCCCGTCCTGACCACCTGCTCCACGACTCCGTCCACGAGAACCCCGTCCTCTAGGGGCCGCAACTTTCTGCAGCAACAACGGGCATTCACTGCGCCAGTGTCCCTCCTCCTTACAATATGCACAGTGATTCGGCCCCGCAGGCGCAGCATTTCTGCTAGTACGGGGCAGCTGTCGGGCCGGACCAGTGCCGCGTCCTCTTCCGTTCCCCCTAGATACCTGCTGCATCAACACCTTCATTTTTAACTCCTTATTTTTCTTCTCCACCTTCTCCTTCTCTTCGTTCTCTCTATGCTCATAATACTGTGCCATACTCAATATCACTGATGGGGAGGAGAATAGTCCAAGTGCTCTCCGAAGCCTGTAACCGAGTCGCGATCTTGGGAAGCAGGTTCGTAACAAGTCTGTTAACGAACAATTGGACACCTCCTTCCATTGACAAATCCTGTCCACTGAAGTCCAAAAACACACCTTCAAACCTAGTAAAAAATCAGAAACACTTTCATCTTTCTTCTGACAACATGCTGTTAACATGTCCCAATCTATTCTTCTAGGTGGAATAAGAGAGTGCATGTAGGTAATAATTCGACCTGGCAAAGCTAGTATCTCAGCCTTAGGCTTCTCACCAGGCTTCCTCTCCTTATCCCATGCTCTGATCTCATCCCAAGTGCCACCTAATTCCTCAACATGGTCCTGTGTATGCACCTGCCGCCAAATATCAACTGGTACCAACAGACCAAAAAACATCTCAATGTCCGCCAACGTCATCACTGTCGACGATGCAGCCTCTGTCAATTCTTTATAATATGCAGTAGGATTTTTCCTAGGGTCGGGTAACTGACTCTTGAGGGACAGAACCTCACTTCTCTTCCATGGGGTATAAATCCATTGCTCCTAAAAATGACCTTCCACTCGCTGCCGTACAACAATATCTTGTGCATTTCTTACCTCCGGTATTTCGGGGTGATACAAAGGGTGGACTTCCCTCATCGGGAACTAAAGTATCGCCTTTGGACTTTTCTGAATCAACCTACCTCGATAACCAAGTAACACTGCAACATTACCAAAAACCTGATCAGGTGCCATGTTCGCTGCATATACATGGTCCCTAATATCATAAATGACCTGAGGAGCCACTCCACCAAAACACTGCTCCCATAACCCAATCAGGGTAGCCAACATGTGTTTGAGGGCATGTTGCTGCACAAACGGCTCATAGTCCTTTAACACACTCCACACATCCTCTACACTATAGATGGGGTTACGAGCCCACTGGGCGGCTTGATTAGCCACCATTTTCTTCTCCTCCTCTCCCACATCCGATCATATCAATACCCGTCCCAATCGTTCCTTAGCAGCTCCCAAGTCCCCATTTCCAAATCCACGCACTGGCTTTCCGATACTCAAGGATGTCAGGGTATGGGAGAGCAGGGAGGCAGTGGCAACAGAAGCATTTGGTACTAAAGTTATCAAAGGCTGTGAAGTAGGTACAAGAGCTGGGGAAAGAGATGCCGGAGCAACAGGTGTAGCAGGAAGACTGGGAGTCAAAGTAGCCGCAGGGAGAGAAGCTGAAAGAGAGATTGGAGAGACAGTGACCGAAGCAGCACGGTCGCTAGCAGAAGAAGCAGGAGCCGCTGAGACAGGAGGAGCAGATGGCTGGGGCTGCTGGATAGCAGGATATATTCTCTGAGGGGCATACGGAGGTGGAGGTCCGGTCTCCAATAGTTACTCCACTAACTGATCATCTTCCTCTCTAGAAACATAAGACTTAGCGCATTGTAATCAAAACTTCCTATCCGCACACTCTATTCCTTTCTCTATTTTCTGTCTATCATACGCTACAGCTTTCTGAGTCACTGTCTGCGTCCTCCCTTTTCGGGCCTCTTTTTCTGCCTTCATCTGCCTCTGCTTAGCTTCCTTCTGCCATACCTGGAGAGAATCAAACATCGACTGCCTACTTCGTTTCGCAAACAATTTATCCTGCAGGAAATTTAGTTTTTGTACATCAAAAGTACCTATTAACGGCCACTGTAACTCGGCATTGTCCCTCGTATATTTGTGCCATAATGTACTAAACATAATAGGGCCAATGCCATGCTTCACATACATTTCAAAATTCGGCGTGCCTTCCGGAGGCGCAGGCTGACTCTCTTCCAATCGAGCGTCGGTAGAACAACAACGACATCCCACACAACACAACTTGCTCAAACAAGGCATTCTCTCCCACAGACGCACGCTCACTATGTATACCAAACAAATATTTGCAAAATAGCTTCATCCAAATTGGGCCACAGGCCCTGTCAAATGCAATTCTCAAATGGTACCATATTCAAAAAGAGCCTAAACAAATCAAGCACTTGCCCAAAAACGATCAGCAGACCGTATCCAATTCAAACCAATGTAGCGCCACAACCACAAAGAACCAAAGCAGACTCACCTGGTGCACACAGGTCAAACGAATTTATTCTCCACTGCCGACTCTTCAGACCAAACGGTCAGATCCAAGGGTTTCGCCTTTCAGGACCCCAGCCGGGATGACCACTGGGCGAGGCACCGCCCGATCAGACAGGTGGGGCAACTGGGCAGTACTAGGCTCTATTGTGCAGGGATCCCCGATCCGCTTATCCAACGTGACCCGTCCCGCTCACCCGTCCGCGGGCGAGGATGGGTCACACCCGATGGAGTCCCTGTTCAGGCGCCAAATGAAGAAAGTGACCCGGTTAGGGTCACCCGGGTCACTCGCGACCACCTCTCAGCCTTCCATACAAATGAAGAGTCGGTCAGACAGTAGAGAATACAAACCAAGTTATTTATTAGTATTCGCTCGAGCGGAGTCCAGTCTGACTAGCCTCCTAAGATGCTACCGAGGGGACTGACCCTCACCAACATTACATCAGTTGTTATACATTTCCAATGCCCAGCAAGACCCGCCCAGAAGTGGAAATTTCCAGTTGGAGCAAGTTAACAAAGGAGACACAGAAGATGAGCTACACTCCTGGGATCGGGTACATGGTATGTCCGCCTCAAGGTTACTCTGTCCGTGCCCCCCACTGTAGGCATGAGAACAGGCTTATCTAAAAAGGAAGGAATGCAAAGGCACATTCATGTATTCATTAAGACAGCGAAGCTCAACCTTGGAGAAATACAAAAAAAATATCGAAGCTGCTTTCTGCTGAGGCAGGCAAAATGAGACAGAAGTTAGTTTCGATCATTACACAAAATGGCGGCTAAGAGCAAAATAGTGCCGCAAATGCTAACTTAAGCATAATGTTAATAGGAGGAGTCGACCGGAAGTATGTTCTAGTCCAACATTGGCTCCTAACTGTCAGGTATTTAACCTTGGGCTACATGCATTGTCAATGTTCCAAGATGGGAAGGATTAGGAGATGTAGCATGGAAATAGTAAACCTTGCAAGGGACAATGAAAAACTGTATGCAGAAAGGAGCATATTATAGCAAGAAACTTATTTGATTGAGACATCTAGCTGCAGATTGCTAACCTTGGAATATCCAAGGCGTCAGACTCGTTCTGGAAACTTTTGCATGAACCCTTGCACCCCAGTAGGTGGCGTCAGTCGGCTCTTCATGACGACATCAGTGTCGTCTGCGCCGAAAGTGACATCTGCATCACCTATATATCCTCGGCGCACAGACATCAGTTCTTTTCTTTCCGTGCCAGCTAGCGCAGATCCGTGAAGAGAGCTACCCTCTCACTTATTGACAGGCTTTTTTCAACGTTTTTTGGTGTGTAGGTTTTCCCTCGATGTCGAAGAAGGCTTCTGGATTCAAACCGTGCGGCACCTGCCATTGCGCCATGTCGGTGACGGATCCACACTTAAATTTGTCTCTGGTGCCTGGAGCGTGACCACGACTCAACGTCATGCTCCGACTGCTGGGCTATGGCTCCGAAGGCATAGAGGGAGCAGTCCCGAAAACTGCTTGCGGCCTGGCGTTCGTCTCCATGTTGGCGTAAGAAACACAAAGTCGAATCATGCTTCCTCTTTTCCCTGTCCGTCGGCCAATCCGATGGAGGAGCCTTGGCGCTCTAGGCCTCGTTCTGCGGAACCTGCCCCTGCATAGGTTCCCCACTTCCCTGTCTTTCCTGCAGTTGGAGCAAACCCCGCCCAGCTTAAAGAATTCTATGATGCCATGTGCCTCATGTTTGGGTGACCTGACCCTTCCAGCGCGCCTTCGGGTTCCGGAGGCTCAGAGGAAGCGCCATTCGGTTCAGCGCCGGCGGCTGCAGGCCCCGGCGCTGATGGCCTCAAATGGATCTGGTGTTGGATCCCTGCGTACATCCCCGGCGCAGGCCATCATGCCGAGACTTGCAGCGCCAGTCACATTCTTATCCCCGATGACCTGGAGCCGAATCAGTGCCTTTTGACACTGATTTTGGCACCAACGGCACCCCTGGTTCCTACGTCGGTTCCTCAGCCTTATTTTGAGGGGCTAGGATTGGAGGAGGATTAAGAGGGTCGCTGGACCCTTTACAAGACCAACATGAGCAAGAAATGGACTGGTATGAGGAATTGGGTGAGGCCAGTGGACTGGATACCTCCCCAGATTCTGGCCTGCTATCTCCCCCTACTGTGGTTATGGAGGAGGGAACTTCATATGCTGTGGTGGAGAGAAGGGTTACTGAGGTCCTGGACCTTCAGCCCCCTTTTCGGTGGGCATCAAGACGAACATCTTGACAGAGGTCCTGCAGCCAGGTGTCTCCTCCTTGGAACCCCTCCTGTCTTTCAACGAGGCCTTGATTAATGTCCTTCTGGGAGCCTGGTCCAAGCCCAGCACAGGGGCTCCTGTGAATAGGATAATCACTCGCTGCCATCGCCCTGCACCAGGTGACCCAAGATTCCTCACCAATCACCCTACCCCCGAGGGCTTGGTGGTCCAATCCTCTACCTCACAAGGCACAGTCCCTTCCGCATCCCCGGACAGGGAATCAAAGAGGCTGGATAGTTGGGGCAAGAAGATTTGTTCTTCTGCCAGCCTTGCATTGCGGGCGGGGACACTGCATGCCTATTGGTCCGCTACGGCCTCTCCTTGTGGGAAACAGTTACGCAGGTGGTGCCACATGTCCTGGAGAAGAACTGGGCTTTTCTCTTACAAGCAGTATCAGAAGGGAGGGATGCGGCCAAGTTTATCATTCATTGTGGGCTTGACACCATCGACTCGCTGGACAGAGCAATGTCATCATTGGTGGTTATTCAACAACACACCAGGCTGAGGCTGCAACCATGGCTTTGCAATGTGGTGTTCCAGTACTTAACATTTGTCAGGCAGCAACGAGGGCATCACCGCACATGTTCACTAAGCACTACTGCCTGGACAGTCAAGTCAACAGGGACGGCCTTTATGGCCACTCTGTCCTGCAGGGCTTCCTGGTCTAAACTTGTCCGCAGTTCCTCCTCCAGGGATGGTATTGCTGGGGTAAGGAATCTGCGGCTAGATGTCTCTATCAGATGGACAAGTTACTTACCTTCGGTAACGCCTTATCTGGTAGAGACATAATCTAGCTGCAGATTCCTTACTGACATACTCATCCTCCCTGCACTACGGACAGGTTTTTAGGGTCAGGGCTGATCCCTTTCAGGGTCCTAGTTCTGTACACACCACTGTCAGTGCACTTCATGGCTCCCCGCTCCTGACGTGGAAAGTTGTAAAAAGGAACTGACAGCGCGCTGAGGTGGTGCCTATATAGGTGACGTGGATGTCACTTCTGCCACGTACGACTCCGACATCACGCGGAGCCGACTGATGCCACCTACTGGCACACAAGGGTATTGTTCAAGCAAAAGTTTCCGGATCCAGCCTGAGGCCTGGGATATTCGAAGGTAAGAAATCTGCGAACAGTGATTAATTGACATGTCCTTTTTGTAATTCCTATTTGTAGAAACCACAAGGATGAAGTATGTTAATAAATAATGATTGAAAACAGGCAAAAAAAGGCACACTCAAATTAGCACAAGCTAACGGGCTACTTGATTTTACAAAATGCCATTTGTCAAATGTAATAAACAATGAGGGGGCGAAGCTGCAACATAGAAGTCACTGATCCTGCACTTAACTATTCCTGCATTATCACTGTGAACAAATCTTGCAGCATAATGTAAAATTAAACGTATGCATTCTTGGAATTTCCTTTATCCTTTGCAGATAACTAAGGAAGACCTAGAACACCGCCATCCCCAGCTTGAGTCTGTATTCACGCTGGCCCAGAACTTAAAAAATAAAACTTCTAGTACTGATGTTCGCACTGCCATTACAGAAAAGTGTAAGTCACTCACAATGTTTACAGATGTTTTTCCAGATTTGTTGGGGTCTTCTCCATACTTTAAAAAACATTAACAATTCATCATAATATGTTTTGTAATCAACACTGTACAAAAATGTTTGATATATCATAAAGAGAGATGATTTAATAACTAAAACATAAACCATATATTGAATTATATGTGAAATTGCATTATGAGTATTGTTTTCTTGTAAAAACCAGTAATATTCTGTTTCTAAAAAGGCATTTTTATAAATTGTTAGTGTAAGAACAAAAAGGGGTGGAAGGAAAGGAAAACATGTAATTGCAGGTACAAAATAAAAATATATAACCAAGACAAATTGTAAAATTAGTAGACATTGGCCACTCAAAAGTGTAATAAATGTATGTGAAATTAGTAATAGAGAATTACTAGACTAAATTAAGGTGGATGAAAGATGTTTAGTATTCCTAAACATGTATTGGGTACAACCTGATTGGGTTTTCCTAAATAAGAAAGTAGTTATCAGTGACAATAAGAAATCATGCTTTATTTGTCACTGTAGAGAACCAACATCATACCCCATTCCACCATATATTATACTATAATGGTTTTGCAGTCTACCAGTTAAGTTATTATCATAATGCAATGACAATTAATAAATCATCTAATTTACATATCACTGATCAAAATACTATCTTATAAAGTTTTGGTTAATGATGGTGTAATTGAGGTGCCAAAGTGCCATTAATTGTGGGCCACAGTCCCCCCAGAAGTTAAGAAAGGGAAATGAAAAAGCACGAGGAAGGGAGGCCTTGTCAGTAGAACTGAGCTGCCAGCTATGATTAGCTAAGATTATCTTTATAAAAAGTGACTGGATAAAAAAAAAAATCTGTTGTAATTTTTTTTTTTTTTTTTAAAGAGTGAATAGGACTTACAGATCTTGAATTAAAATGAATGTTGCATTAAATCTTATGTACAGCAGTGGTTTCCCATTTCAATTTTATTCTTTTACTTCAATTTTGTTCTGTAGTGTTTATTCCAGATCGAACATGAAGGCAATATTGCAAACTTGTAAAATGTTTGTCTGCAATTTGTTACCTAAACCTGGAATCTGTTTCCTATCAGTAACTCAGTCAATTACAGAAGCAAGTTTATCATATTGACCTAAACAGATTTAAAATTATCGAAGGAAATCGATTTTTCATTAATTAAAATCTGACTAATTCAGTTTAAATCTTTCAGTCTCCAATATTTCCAGAAAGAAGTTTTATTTTTAAATTTCATTTCATTATTATACAAAATTGTTGAGTGGAAAAAAATGATTAATCAGATTTCATATTAACAAAGGAGTTGCTAAAAAGGAAGTATGTTTAACTTTGGTTCAGGGCAGCAATTTAGATTGTGTCCTAGTAAAATTTTCATTAAAAGAGAAAGGTGATTTCCGGCTTTTTTGATGTTGTGCCATCTAGAAATATAAGCATGGTCATTGGTAGAAAGTCATTAGTTGTACAGAACTCTTTAGTTCTGTCAATATATTACATTAGAGATCTTATTACATTCTAGGGTGTGAAGAGCTCTTTCTGTAACTGGATCCGGTTGTGAAAAGAAAATGAGTAAATCAGCTGACTGAGGTGGAAAGATGAAACCACTTTTGGAAGGAATTTTAGGTTGGTTCTAAGGACCACCCTATCTCTGTGTAGCTGGAAGAAAGATTCTTCCAAGGTTAATGCCTGGAGCTAACTGATGCGCCTAAGTGAGGTAATGGCTATTAAAAACCAATTTTCCAGGACAAGAATTGTAGGGAGCAGTTGTGAAGTGGTTCAAATAGTGGATCCATAAGCCTGGTAAGTACTATATTGAGATTCCATGCTGCTGCAGGTTTGAACTC
Organism: Calotriton arnoldi; assembly: GCA_963921515.1. NCBI lineage: Eukaryota > Metazoa > Chordata > Amphibia > Caudata > Salamandridae > Calotriton > Calotriton arnoldi. The sequence continues at coordinate 1,709,256 of CAWUFW010000672.1, read as the reverse complement.
TAGGTGGAATTACTCTTTTCAGCCCTTCCATGAATGCCTTAAAAAAGGTACCTTGAACAAGGATAAATGTTGCCTGTTTTGTAGATAGGCGACAACCACAGCTAAATGTAGACATATGGAATTATAAGTGAGGCCCAGAGGTCTGCAAATGAAAAGGTCGAAAACAATGTATTGCACAGTTGCATCAAATGGATTAATTTCTTTACTGCGACAGTAGAAAATAAATCTTTTCCATTTCGCTGTGTAACATGCTCTAGTTGTAGGTCTATGTGCTTCTTTTAAGAATGCTTATGCATTAGAGGGGAGATTAAGCTAACCCAATTCTATGACCTCAGGAGCCAAATCACAAGGTTGAGCTCCTTTGGATTTGGGTGTCTGATTTCTCCGTGGTTCTGAGTGAGAAGGTCTGGGTTGAGGGGAAGCTTCTGGTGGGGAACAGCAGAGCATTCGAGCAATGTAGTGAACCATAGTTGGTGAGCCCAAGTAGGAGCTACTAGAATGGGGGTGAGAGACTTTTGCCTGAGCCTCCGAACCACAAACTGAAGCAGAGGGAGAGACGGAAACACAAATATCCCTGACCAGTTCATCCATAGAGCATTGCCTTTGGATAGTGGGTGTGGGAATCTGTAGGTGAAGTCTAGGCATTTTGCATTGTCTGCAGTTGCGAAAAATCTATCTGTGGACACCCCCACTTGTGAAAGCATGGGAGAAGGACTTGTGGGTTGAGTTCCCACTCATGGATTTGTTGCCGCATTCTGCTGATGAGATCGGCAAAGTGGTTGTCCATCCCTGGGAGGTGTTCCGCCAGCAGATGGATGTTGTGACGTATTACCCAATGCCAATTCATCTGAGATTGGCGTGATAACTGTAGAGAGTGCCGCCCCCTGTTTTTATGAATAGTACATGGTCGTCATGTTGTCCACCTGGACTAAGACAACCTTGCCTGCCAGGTGAGTTAGAAATGCTTTCAATGCTAGGTGAACAGCTTGAAGCTCAAGGTAATTGATGTGGAGACCCTAGGTGACTGGAATCCCAGAGACCGTGAACTGTGATATCCTGAAGATGAGCACCCCATCTTGTAAGGGATGCATCTAGTGTGAGAATGATCTGGGGAACAGGGTCAAGAAATGGCCACTCCTTTGATAGGTTTTGTGTCTTCCACCACTGCAGAGGGCGATGAGTGCGTCTGTCCACCAACGCTAGATCTTCTAGCTGACCTTGTGATTGAGACCATTGGCGTGCCAGACATTCTTGCAGCGGTCGCATATGCAGTACAGGCATGTGGTACTATTGCGATGCAAGATGCCATCATGCCCAAGAGTCCCATAACTGTTCTGAATGTTATGTGTTGGTTGGGTTGAAACTGCTGTAGCAGTGTTTGGATATTTTGAATCCTGGCTAGATTTAGGTATGCTAAACCCAACTATGTGCTGAGCATGGCCCATAAATACGGCTGAATCTGTAAAGGTGGAAGGTGCGATTTCTGTATGTTGGTAGCAAACCCCAGTTGATGGATAAGATGGAGAGTAGTGTGTGTGTGTTGTTGACACAGGAGATGTGTACTGGCTTTGATGAGCCAGTCGTCCAGATATGGGAAGACATGAATGTTCTGTCTGTGCAGATGTGCTGCTGCTACTACTGGAAGACATTTGGTGAACACCCAGGGTGCGGTATTGATTCCGAATGGAAGAACTTTGAACTAATAATGCTTTTTAGATAAAAGAAATCTGAGGTGGATTGGAATGTGGAAGCAAGCGTCCTTTAAGTCTAGTTCTGACATAGTCACCTTGCTGAAACAGTGGGATCACGATTGAAGAGTCACCATAGGGAAGTGTTCTGATATTATGTAATGATTTAAGGGCCTGAGATCTAAGTGAGGCCGTAGTGAGCCGTCTTTTGGGGGAATTAGAAAGTATAGGGAGTACACTCCTGTACCTTGATGTTGAAGAGGAACAGACTCTATGGCTTCTTTGAGTAAAAGATCCTCTACTTCCTGTATGAGCAGGTTGTGATGTTCTATAGCGAGATTGTGTCTGCGAGGTGGAATGTTTGGGAGTGTAGTTATGAGCTCCAGACAATAAACATGTTGGATAATGTCCAACACCCATTGATTTGATGTTATGGTTTTCCAGGCAGGGAAGAAATGTTGTACTCGCCCCCTGACAGGTGCTAAGTGGTCGGGGGGAATAAGCAGAGAGTCACTGCTTGTGGGTGGAGGTGGCACCCACACCTCTACCTTTTGAATTATTTCCTCTCTATGTGCCCCTGTAGTTTCCTCTTGAGGGGGAGGTTTGTTGCTGCCTATAGGAGGAGGTAGAGGCATCAGGTGGGGGTGTTTTGGCGCCATGTGAAGCAGTGGTTTGTAGCGCCCTCATTGATTTAGCTACTTTTGTGTCCTTTTTCATTTTTTCTAATGCGTGGTTCACCTGGGGACCAAATAGATGCTCTTTATCAAAAGGCAGATTTAATAGTGTTTGTTGCATCTCTGGCTTGAAGCCAACTATACGTAGCAAAGCATGTCCATGCAACAATACACTTGTGTTGACTCGCCTGGCTGCTGTGTCCGCTGAGTCTAGGGCACATTTAATAGAATTATTAGAGATAAACTTTCCCTCATTTACAATCTCATGTCCCCTTTTTTTATACTCATCACGGAGATGTTGGAGGAGTTCCTCCATTTCATCCCCATGTGCCCTGTCATATCTTGCTAGCAAGGCTTGAGTTTTAGTGATCCGCCAATGATTGAAGGATTGAGCTGCCATCCACTTCCCTGAGGCATCAATAAACTTGGATTCCTTATCAGGTGGAGGAGCATCATCTGAGAATTGCGAATTGGTTCTTATATGGGCATTAGATACAACTAATGAGTCTGGGGAGAGCTGACCTTTAATGTAAATAGAGTCTGAGGGTGCAGGCTTATATTTCTTGTCGACCCTGGGCTTACTTATACGGGCGCACACTGGGTCTTTGAAAATGTAATCAGCTTGTCTAAGCATACCTTTAAGCATAGGCAGGTATTGACATGCTTTATGCTTATTGGACAAAGTTTCAAAAAGGAAATCATCCTCAATAGGGTCTTTATGCAGGGGAACCTGGTGATATACTGCTGGCCTAGTGATGAGGTCTTGAAAAGATGAAACATCATCAAGGGGTGATGGTTTGGCAGGGTAGAGATCTGGGTCAGTATCATCCGGGGGATCAACATCATAATTATCCCAAGGATCTGTGTGCTGTGGTTATGAATCATCTCCTCCTCCCTGATCATCGGTGGCAGACTGTAGAGAACCTTGTGGTGTGAAGTCTTCTGGTTCACCCTGTGAATGGTGTAGTGAAGGTGGTGGTGGTAGCGGCGAAGAAAGTGGAGGAGGTGGTTGAGGTTGTAGAGAAGGAGGAAGAAGAAGATTCAAAGCACTGTTGCAAAGTCCTTTTTTCTTTTTAGCCGGCACTGTTACATCCAGGAAAACAAAGGAAAACTTGCACTTAGTTGATTTGGACACCGAGTGCACAAGTTGAGCTCAAATACCGCCAGTGCGAGGTTGTATATGAAGCTTTTTCTGCTTCGGATTGAGCCACTCCGGCATGATTTGGAGGATTGGTTCTCAAGGCAAATTGGATGTGGAAGCCAAAGGTTTTGGTACCGAAGCAGTTTTCTTTATCGGATCTGAGGTGATCTGAGCCGACAGGGGAGGAAGCGTGGTGCTCGGATCCAAAGAGGCAGGTTGTCGGCTCAGTGCTTAGTCTGAGCGACTCGTAAGAGCCAGCTGTTTTGACTTGGCTTTTGGTGCCGAGCCCGAGAGCGTGGCGTCCGTAGCAGGTGGTCAGTGCCTACTCTACCACGGCCTGCTGGCAGTGGTGGCCCGGTAGCTGAAAAGTCGGTCAAAACTGAATATTTTTTGGGAGATGGAACAGGGGCAGGGGTACTCACTGTATGCTAGACCGAAGAATGATCGTGCAACTGGAGACCAGTGTTGCGGTCGGAGGCGAAGCCCTATCTGGAGTCATGAATGGAAAAAGCCTCTTCCTATGCTGCGGAGACCTCATGAAGTTCTTCCTGTTCCTATTCAACATCTTGACCTAAGATGTCGGGTGTCTCTTCGATCTCTCTGTGCTGCATCTCTCTGCAATGCACCCGATGGTCGAGTAATGTCTTTTTCGATCGAAAGGATTGACACGTTTCACAGTCTTCTTCCTGATGGTCCAGAGACAGACATAAGTTGCAAATGTGATGGAGGTTGGTTTTCGGGTATCGTGGCAGCTGGGGCAGAAGCGAAATGGAGTTTGTTCTATTAGCATTGCATTCTTGGTCGAGGCTGGTTGAAATAAAGAGTAGGTCCAAACGAGCGAGCTCCGGAGTCCATGATTGGAGCACGTTGAATCAACAGGTGAAAGTTATCTGATTTTCCTGGTGTAAATGATGGAAAACACAACCGAAACAATACCGACGAGGGTAGCAATGAACAGCAAACCGAAAGGAACCGAAGAGTATCTCAAACCAGAGCACCACAATATGCGTCCAAACCCAATGGTGGAAAGAAAACAATCTAACAATGAACTTGCACACATCTAGATCCAACACTAGATGGCAGACGTATGCAGAGCATGTGAATCTACAGCATTACATGCCACAAACAAATGCTTACAGGGTACGTAACATATTCCATATTGTATTATTAAAAAAGGGCAAATTATTGATATCATTGCTAAAGTTAAGAGTGGATAACTGAATATGAAATCATACAAATTCTAGGTGCAAGAGTACAAGGGGGACCACTTTTCAATCAATTAATTATCTTTCTGTGTAATAATGTTTAAATTAAGATTTCTTGTTTCAAACTGACACCAAAATTCAGAAATCAAAATATTTGATTGTTTTTGGTATAATGCCATGCCAAATCAATAAGAGTCAAAATATGTTCTGTAGCAAAATTGAAAGGAAAAGCTTCTGACATATCAATGCTCATACTGTACCAGAGACTGCTGAAAATGCTCGATTTCTTTAATGAAAACAGTTATTGTATTCTCTGGTTCTGAAGTATACGTAAGAATATTGTCATATGTTGAAAATGACCTCTAATTCTTTCCAGAAGTGAGTCTTTATTGAAAAACAGATAGAAGTGGAAAAGGAGGGCAACCTTGTTTTCTACCCGATACGATGAACAAAAATAGATGTCTTAGGAGAGTAATAAAGAGGAGAAGCCATCTTCAAAAAGTTAGGGCCAATACCATACCAACCCAATCCGATGTCTTTACAGCATTCAAAGGGTTCACTACAAAGCCAATTTAAAAACTAAAGATTTTTGTATTATATTCAATTAAGTTATGGCACTATACAAAATCAATCATCCAGACGAATAGGTTTTAATAAAATGAGGCATACATTTATCTAATTGATAAGCTACAATTTGAGAAAAATAATTCTACCAAACTTAATCAGAGAAATAGGATGATAATTCTTATTGGGGAATGGACCACAATCTTTCTTAGGAATTAAATATAACATGACTTCAAGGAATGCCCCATTCAATATATTATTAGCCAGAAAATGTCTACATAAGTCAGGATGTTGTTGTGTCTGAAGTCTCAAAAAATTAAATAAAATTAGACAGGAAACCAGTTGCATCTGAGAAGTTTGCTTGCTTAAACTGCCAATAGCATTTTGAATCTCAAAACTAGACAAATATTTTTCCAACGAATACAAGTCAAGATTAGAAATCTTCAATGCTTGAAAAATATTAGTTTAACTCAGTGTTGTGCAGAATGTTTCCAGAGGTGCATTAAGTTTCATAAAATCTAGTGTAAACTTAGAAATTTACTGAAAATTAGAACATTTACAAACCACTATTCATTAATAATGGAATTTATTTGCTATTTCTCCCAGATGTTTACACTTGCAAATTTCTCACAAATGCTTAAACAGCTATCCAATAATTTATCTGTCTTATTACGACACCTGTAGTATTGTGTGCTAATCTTAAGCAAAAAAATGCACTATCAGTAGAACTCTTATTGAATTCAAACTTAGCTTTATTAAGTTGTCCAAGGCAGTCCCTGTCATTTGATATGCAATACTTCTACCCCACTGATCTAATATTCTCCAAAATGTGTTTGGATGCCTCTATTGGCGTTCACCATCCATTCCTGTACTCGTCGAGGAAAATTATTATTAATCCCGACGACATCGCCTGTTTCTATTGGCGCTCGCCATCCATCGCAGTCCAAATCTTGTTGTGATTCACTATTCCGTAGATCCGTCAGCATTCCGATATCTGGATCTTTATTCAGACACTTGGACTCCCCTTATTTGTATTGCGGTACAACAGAGGCTTTACTGGCATGGGGGCCCATCGACCTCTACTTGTGTGAAGTAGCCCTTCAGAGTTGATACCAGCCTTCCATTCATACCAAAAACCTATGTACCACGTATGTATATAGAGCCCCTAATATTGCACACACAGGAATTGTGCACGAACCTTGGATGGCTGTTGGCCACGGTTACAATTTATTTCTCAGCGCCCTGATGAAGGACTTGGCTGTAAACTTCTCACCTCCGAAACGTGCGTTGGCGCATTTCTTGTGTATTTGTTATTGTTATGTACTGTAACTTTGTGTATGTCATTGTATATATTTTGTTGTTTCTTTATTGATTTATTTATTTATGTTTTGCTTCTACTTTTGATATACACAATGTTTATTGTCTCTCGTCATGTTTATGGGGCTCCATAACAAGTGATGTCCACTGTTGTTGGCTTTTATGACAAATTTATGTATATGTGTGATATTTAAATGTTATTTATACAAATGATTTATACTCGTTGAAAATTATAATAAACTTTGAAAATTACTTGTCTTTGGGACATGAGTATTTATGGATATGTTACCTTGTTTTGAAAGTATGCTCTAGGGAGACTGTTCCTGTTGTTAGCTATTGTGTTTCCCCTGCTCTCCCTACTATTTTGATCCAGGGGCCCTCCTATGTTTTTCTATGATACTCTTAATCAAGGGCACCATAGAGCCTGTATCGCTAGAACAACACGACAAAGGAGTGTACTCTGTGTACTTTCTAATCCCCAAGTAAGAAGAGTCCCTCAGGCCCATACTAGATCACAGGCCCCTTCAAAGAGTCCATCCTGTCAGAGCTTTTCCACATGGTAATGCTCCACGACTTCATTCCACTATTGCAGCAAGGCGACTTCATGATGGCCCTCGACTTGAATGATGCATCTTGTCAAATCCCGATCCACCCTGCACATCGCTGCTACTTCAGGTTTATCGTAAGTGGACAGCACTTTCTATTCAATTTTCTGCCTTTCGGGGTAACCACCGCCCCCAGAGACTTCACCAATTGCCCTGCGGTGGTAGCTATTCATCTCCGGAGGAGTGGCATTCACGTCTTCCTGTATCTCAACCACTGGCTGCTAAAGAGTGCAAGCAAACAACAGTGTTTAGCTCACACGCAGATCACCTTGGATCTCCCCTACAATGTAGGTTTCACCCTCAACGTGGACAAGTCCCACCTCCAGCTCCTACAAATACGGCCCTTCCTAGGAGCAATTCTGAACTCAGTCACCGGGAAAGCCTGTCTCAGCCCCACAAGGGTACAAGCCTTCCAGCTCCTACTGCCTCTTTTTCAGCCAAATCATCAGCTAACAATGAGAATAGTAATGTAATGAAGAACATTTTTTTTCTATTTAGTGTGTTTTAATGGAATGAGGGGGATATATTATGGAAAGATCATTATAAAAACTTGCATTTTTTCAAGGGAATCATATCTTCTTCCTACTTCTGTTGATATAGCTGTTTGAGGAATATACAAACAAATCTCAATTTCACTCTTGTTCTCTCCCTCTTTGATATTCACACTAATGAGCAAGTTAATGTGGCCTTGAAATTAATAGATGGTACTATGGAGAAACACAAGGAAAAACACCCATTGTGTTTATGTGATAGGATTTAGATATATCCATCTTCTCTTCTCTGCATGTATTCCTTGAGCTTTTCAGGATTATTATAGCTATTTTATTCTTATGCATCATCTTAAAAAGTCATGGATAAATTAACTCATATCTTGCATTCATAGATTTCAGTGATAGTCTTAAGTCAGGAAATTATTTCCATCTATTAGCAGGCACTCTAGCATTACCCTGAGTAAAGAATAGTCTGTAGCCTGACTATAGCTGTGTCTTGTCTTTAGCTGGATTCATCTCCCTCTTCAGATCAGATCAGTTAATGTTAAGTAGAGAAAGATTAGTCTGTTTGGAATTAAAGCATTGTGCTCTCCTGAATATTAGTTGAGTCCCAATAGCTCATCATCGTAGGCAATTTTTTTAGTGAGATGGGAAAGACAGTGAAAAATAACCTTTTCTTTACATTAGAATTTTTGGAAGTTTAATTTTCTTTATATTAAGATTTCTGGAAGTTGACTGTACCCTTTAGTTCTCCCAATAAAGAATAAAACAGCTTGTAGGAGTAAATAATTTGGAAGAGTGGCTGGGGAATGTGAAAATCCTTGTGCACAGGTATAATGGCGAGCCAAAATACACAGCATTCTTATATCTTCTTGTGAAATTTGGCATTCATTCAATAAGAACCAAATTTGATAAGACTATTCATGAATATGTGACGAAACATGAAATATAAAGTAAAGTTGCCAAGGGCGCAAATATTATAGTGACATGCTTATCTTTGTGGAGAACATGGCAGGAATAGAAAGGATTTACGCAATATTCATGACAAGCTGAAAGAACTTTGAACTCTTTTCCTTATAGTAGTGCGCCACAATATTCATTTTTGTTAGTCACAAATTGGTCGCCATAACAGTTCGAGCCAGTGAGGAGTGGGAACCAACCTAACTAAGAACTCATTGAAATCCACCTCCCTAAAGGATTGGAAATGTACTCTATAGGTCATGCTGTTTTGAACCACCACATACACCTCCTTGTTTTGTTTCAAACATGCTTTAGTCATTTTAGTACAAAAAGAACGCTTGCTGTGGATGAAAGATTTATTTACGAGCGCCCATCTTCTGTGGATGGAAGGACATGCCCGCTGTGCTCCATCACCAAAAATACTCAAACTAAGAGCTGGGAGCCTGAGATGGAGTAAACTAGGAAGTACGGGATCAACAATCAAATTTTGAAACCTAAGTATGCCACCTAACCATCCCCCCATAAAAATCCCTCTAAATTTGCTCACCCGAAATGTTCTTTCCTTAGGAGTATATCATCAGTGAAATATCAAACTAAAAAGTAGCATCAAACGGTAAGGACTTTTTCTGAACTTGTCAGTCATAGCTCTGAATCACTGCTTGTAATCCTCCAGGATTTCCAGCAGTGAGTTTGGTATCAACAGCATAGTGAATGCTGTGTGGTTGAACAGCCTATCAGCTTTTATGGAGACCTAAAGACTGTTGTGATCAACTCCAAGCTATTTGCTCTGCAACATGCTGATGCTGTTCTGTTGACAATGGAGGTAGTGGCACACTCCCCTGGAGGGCTGTGTTTCATGTTTTTGCAGCAGTGTCTCCTGATAGATGTGCTTAGAGGAAATGTTTTGACGATGTATGGTCAGCTACTGTGACTGTGGCTTAAGTCATAAAACAAGTCCTTGATCCAGAGTGTGGAGGGAGTGTGACTGCTCATAGTATCAGGACTTTGCCTAGTCTTCTAGCTGGTGGAGAAGGAAAAGGATGTACTGCTTAATACTGCCATAGCCTCTAAGGGTGATCCTAGTGGGTGCCTGGCTTTGGTACTACCCTCCCCCCACCCTCTTGGCAATGTGAATTGGTCAGCGCCGGGTGAAATTCTGCTTCCATGCCCTTTCACTTGTACCAACCTGTATGACTTTTCATATTAACTTTCTAAAAGTCACAGAACTTCACACAGTGGAAGCCTCAACAGTGATGATGCTTCGAAATGATGCTTTCGAAATATAGTAAGTTAAACAAACTCCTGCCTCAGGCACAAGAAAACCATATTCTCAAAGAAATGGCATGAATGTGTATAAATGTGCTCTTAATTAGCCTGTGGAAGAAAATGTCAATTGCGGATTAAGCGATTCCTGAATCCCAGGATTTGCAATATTGGTAAATCAAAATGTCTGTACTAGAAGCGCTATTTTACACTTTCTGGTTCCCAGAAAGTGACTTTCCCGCTTCCATGAGGAATATCACCTGCCCACTGTCTTATTCTATGATGGTCAAGGTTCAAAGCTCACTAGGAGGCGTTTTCCTTTTTGTTGCCACTCATGAGCAGGGTGCACAGATCAAGGACTGCGTGGTCAAATACATTTGACTGGCCCACTAATGGGCAGGCCATCTATTCTTCTCAAAGAGTCAGCTGCTGATTCTTCTTACCGTAAACATGAGTTCTGTTTGACAGGAACTCCTGAGACTGTCCAAGAGAGAAGCCTACATCTTTATCCAAGCACGGTCATCCTGTGGGCTTGGTTGTTACTATGCTAGCGTTTTGGAAATTTAAACAGTCTGGTTATCTTAAAGCCATTTTGGAATCCAGAGGGCCGCTAACTGTGTCAATACATGGCTGCAAGTTGGAGAGTCTACCTTTTGCTTAAGGAAATCTCATGATTTTTTCTTATACAGAGCAAAATTCATACTCGAATGTTGAACTTCTTTCACTAGATTATGACTTCTGAACAATTCAAGCAATATGCGGACTAATGCCATTTGAGTATGCAGAAAGAGGTTTGGGGAGCAAATTGCTAGTTCATGTGACGGAGTTTGAAAAACAAAAAAGGTTAGTACATGTTGGCGTTCGTGCCAAAGCCAGCAATGGTCAATGGTCTGAGCGTAGAACTGGGTGTATGAACAGTTCCTTTGAGCTCAATGAGGAGAGCCCTTTCAAATTGATTTTTACTAAAGTGTTTATCTTGTGTCTACCACAATTAGCAATACCATTGTTAGACTACAGGATTTGTCTATTTATATTCCCTTCTCCAAGGAACAAGGAGAGTAAGGTGGTGCACCTGGCAAATCCAAAGCCTATATATCCTATATATAAGGAGGTGGTAGCTAGTTCAGGGGAGATTTGCAGTTACACAGAATCAGCCTACACATAAAATTGTATTAGCTCCTTGTGACTTTTCTGCAAAAATATTTTGGACCTTGCTATTAACATGGAATCACTATGGTTTTGATTGCTGTATATATAGCCTTGTGCTGTGCAAAGCGGTAAACAAACCTCTTCAATTTAGAACCAAGGTTCATTCTGCAGAAGCATCTAATGTTCCTTCTCTGATTCACCTCCATGATGTTAAAATCAGAGTGACGGCCATGTGAGATTCCGTGCATATTGGCAAACACGGATGTGTGTAGATTGATAATAAGACTATTAGCATTTTTATCACAATCTTCCCTGCTCCCTATTATAAAATACATTGCAACTTAAAGACTTGAACGTGTAAACAATTTTTATTTACATCGTACAAGTCAGAAATTTCATGTCAGCCAAAGGTGATCTAAAATTGAACCTTTTCAGATCTTATGCTATACTTGGATGGAGATTTTAAAGCTTGTGTCTGTGGAGGAAAAAAATAAAGATTTGCAAATTGTTCTTTGGGCACTAGCAGGGCACTTCATCAAAACCTCTGCCAAGCACTGCATTGAAGAGGGAGGAGTGAGAGTTGTGGGCTTCCTTTCTAAGCACACTTTGTAGTTTAGTGATTGGTTGCATAGCACTGTCAAAGAGGATCCTGCCATTTTCTGAAACAATTGAGAACTATGGTACTTTAATAGTGTTAAGTATTTTACATGAATTTATTTGGACGTATTTTCTGTTCTCTCTGCGTACCTTTTTTGACTTTTGCTATGAGATAAATTATGGGGACAAATCAGGCATTTAGAAGAAAGCACTGACACCTGAACAATGTTCTGGCAATGAAAAATGTTCTACCCGTAGGTCCAAAAGTGCCATGGAAAATGAGGTTTGATTAGTTTTACATGCAAGAAGCACCAGGTAGAATCCTTTCTGTACTGTCCCTTCTTTCTAGTCTTTGTCACCTTTCACCCCAGGCAATTTCATTTTTCATGCACAAAGGACTCTCAGTTCTATCTGCAGCCATAACCGGCATCTGTGGAAGTAAGGCCATTCTGATGGAAATTTCCATTCTTTGAGGATACTCTTTTGTCTGTCGCGGCTCATGCAAAATGCAGCAGCCTGACTTCAGACAGTTCTGTGCTTTCCCCACCACACTAGTACAGGGATGAAAATATATTTCTCTGTTGATGCCTGAAAGGTACTTTTACAGGAGGGTGCCCGAGGCAGATAGTCACCTCTGCAATTAGCACTTCAAAATTGAATTTAAAATATCCATGCATGGGCGATCCTACTGCTCTCGGAGCCCTATTGCAGTAAGTGCACTAAAATGGGCAAAGTTGTTATTCTCTGCAGAAATAGGGGAGGCTTAGCGGCACCACAGCAAACAAGCACTGGCAAAGTCAATAGACTTGACACTCACTCTCACGTGCTTACAAAAGTAATACAGATACCTTCTGCATTGCAAAACAATAGGATGATTTATTTTTGTGTATATAATGCATGGATGCGATAGAAAATTAAATGTGTCTTGAAAGAGTGTACTTTTGAGATGTAAAATAGCCCCTTGTCCAATCCAGTGGAAGCGGAGGTGTACCCGAAGCCAATACAAAGAAGGTGATACTAAAATCCTCTGGTGGGCCGATCCAAGATATAATTGACAATGTCTCAAGCCCATGGCCGGAGGTTCTGAGGCAAAAACATAATGGCTGAAGGAGGCTGAACCAAAGTCTATTTAGAGTATGTCTAGAATACAGTATGTTTGGCAGTTAGGCACAGTGACGTAATGATAGCCCTTGCAGCCCCCACAGTACGGATGGCCCCGAGCTCCAGGGGGCCCCCTCCAGCACTGTGCATGGGCGGCGGGCTTGAATTGGTCCAGGGCGTGACGGGCCCCTTCCATGTAACTCGCAGGGGGGCCCACTCAAGTTTTGTTACGCCACTGGCATGGCACAGGCACCATTAAACTTAAACACTGTTTCAGCTAAATTGCCCCTACTGTCCTACACCTTTGCCCCACGCCCCAAGTAAAAGTGATGTATTTGCAGCACTCTTCTGCAATACAGTACTGTTTCTTAACTTGCCCATGTTTATGCCATCTCTTGCTCTGTGGTAAACAATTATTCCGAAACTGGTCCAGGGCTAATAGTTTTAGCAATTGCTACCTCTATACTTCTGCTTGCAAACCCTCTTGACAGGTTTGAAACTCTTGTGATTTAACAAACATATATACCTAGCTATTAAAAGTAAGTGCGTCCTTACAATTACTTTTTGCATCTGGCTGCTTGTAGTTGTTATCCATCAGTATCTATGTAATTGATGCTGCTTGGAGTTTTCAAATGTGTGTCAAAGGATGTATTGTTATTTTACAGGCTGTCATTGGAGTCAACAGGATAGAGAGGTCACTTCGGCAGCCCCTGGTATGTTTGTCAAGGTACAACAATGGCCACCCCTCCCAACCTCCTTAACCATACAGACGTCCTTTTTTTTTCTACTGCCACACTCACATATTTGTTGCATCCCAAATTATGTGTTTGTTTTAAAACTGAACAGTATGCTGAAGCCCTTTTGCAAAGTATACTTCACACCAGTGCATAAATGGACATATAGAAGTACAGGTCCTCCCTATGTAGAGTACCTGTTTGCTTCCGAGAAGCACCAGTACTCTCCAAAAAATGTATTACAGCAGTGCTGAGAAATGCAGGTGCTCAGTACTGGACAGTACCTGTCCATTTAAAGCAATGCTTAACACTCCGCAGATGACGAAAGGAACCATTCATTAATGTGCTGAAGTTAAAGGTCTCACTTTCCATACAAGGTTATCAGGGCTTTGTATCTGAAGATTTATGTACAGTATAGTATGAAAAAATGCATGCATCAAAACCTTCCTGTTTGAAGATAAAGGCATTTTTTCAGCCTACAGTATGTGCATCTCACACCTAAAATATTCCTTACTCCTGGGGGAGCTGTAGGACACTGGGTACTTGTTGCAGTACCCCCCCCCACACTTTTTTTGCCTGGTATTTGATGCACCTTTGACTGAAGTGTACTGGGTTCCTGCTAACGAGAACCCCAGTACCAGTGTTCTTACCCCAACAATGTACAATTGTTTACCCAATTGGCAAAACCTTTAGCACCCCCTGTAAGTCCTTAGTAAATGGTACCCCTGGTACCTAGGGCCTGAGGCGCTAAAGAGGGCCCTAAGGGCAGCTGCATGAATTGTGCCATCCTAAGGGAGCCCTCACCAAGCACATGCAAGTTTGCCATTGCATGCTGCGTGTCTTGGTGAAGACAAAAGTGAAAACACGACTTGTCACACATCCCTGTGTGCCATGTCCCCTACCACTGCATGGCATATTTGTAATTCACCTCTACAGCAGGCCTAACAGCCCTAAGACAGGGTGCTGAATATTCCATGTGAGGGTATGCCTACATGAGCAGATATGCCCCAGTGCTGGGCAGTCCTGTTACTGCCAGTACAAGTGACCAGGGAAGCCATTTTAAAACATGTGCTGGACACTGGTGAAAACGAGTTCCCCAGCTATATGATGGCTTCACTGAAAATAGGGATGTTTGGCATCAAACCTCTCGTATTGGTAACCCACACTGATGCCAGTGTTGGATTTACCAATACATGCACCCAGAGTGCACCTTAGAAGTGCCCCCTGAAAACCTACCAGCCTCTGGTGTCCTTGCTGACTGGTTTCTACCAGCCTGCCACCCAAGACGCTGTTCTGACCTCCTAGGGTGAGAGTCTTTGCTCTCAGGAGACCCAGAACATAAGCCTGTCTAGGAAGAGGGTGTAGCATCCACAAGATGACCTGCTATTAGCCTCCTTAGGCCGGCAAGGTTCAAAGAAGTTGCTGCCTTTGGAATGCGAACCTGGCTCCCCTCACAGGAGAGGAAGCCACCCACCCCTGTCTAGAGCCCCCTTGGCATCTAAACAGGTGGGAAAATGAGCTAGTCAGGTAGGTGTGCCACCTCCAGTCTAGTACCACCCCTAAGGTGGGCTACTGTGAGGTGGACATGATTTTTCAGAAGTAGCCATCTTTGTGATGGCCTACCTAGGAATTCTGGGACAGGGTTATGCCCACTTCTCACAGGAAGTGGTCATATAGGGGCCGTAGTGACCCCAAGGGTCAGTAGCCCATTGGCTACTACCCTACATGCTCCTATGCTCAGTGTTTAGGGGAGCACCTGGCACCAGAGAAGAAGATCCTGATAACCTAAGAAGAGAGAGGACACTGAAGAACCGCGAAAGCCAAGAGAAAAGGAGAGGAGAGAAGAAGCAGCTGACCTAGTAACAACCCTGCCTTCCTGACTGCATCCCTCGTCAAAAACTGAGCCAAAGTCGACTCGTCCTGCAGCTGTTGACTCCAGAAACTTGGGAAGACTGCACGCCTTTGAAAAAGACTCAAGACCTCCTGTGAACAGCGGACCTTTTTTGCAGAAACTCCACAAGAGAAGACTCTAAGGGCTCCAGAACCGCCAAAACCCGACACCTGAAGCCACCACTGCACACATTGCCTCTGGCTTGAGTTGAAGTAGGCCAATGATGCCAACAAGGTTCCCCAGCCCTCCAGAGCTTGAGTCATCGTGGTTTCACCTCTCCTGGACTCCCCGACATTGCCTGCAGTCTCTGCATGCCGACCCCTCTGACCGCAACTGCTCTGGTAAGGAAGAACCTGAGGCCTACGGACACCTCTGCAACCATCGCCCCTGGGATTTGGAGAAGAGGACTAATGGTTCCCCTCCCATTTCCCCCCGACCCCGATCATCGCAAGGTTTGAGCCCACTTGCTGGTTTAGCCCGGCTGGCTTCCTAGTCAGAGCCTGCAGTTTCTTTTTACAGTGACCGTCCCCCACTGAAACGCATTGGGCTCCCGACACTGATTTGCACCCTGCACCCGGCCGCCCTTGCCTTGGATCTTGCCCACCTCTCACCTTAACTCCTGGAGATTGGTCCTGTAAGTCGATGTACTCTACCTGTCTGCAGAACTTGTTCTTCCTTCCATAGGATGAAATTGCAGAACTCAGAAATTGCACTGTGTCCACTTTTTAAAGTGAAAGCATTTATATTAAAAAATGTTCTTTCCTGATTTATTTTTCTCTGATGCCTAAACATATGAAATTAAATTAAATGAAAAACGGCATTTGATAAAGCGCACAGCTACTCAAGCAAGAGTGTCCTGGCGTATGGACAGCGGGAGGAACAAGAGTGGACTAGGTAAGTTATTAATTAAAAAGCCATGTTTTTAGATTCTTCCTAAAGGAAAGTAAGTTGGTGTTAAGCCTCAAAGTCTCAGGAAGACTATTCCAAAGTCTAGCACCCAGAAAGCCGAAAGATCTACCACCAGTACATGCAAGACGTGTTTTGGGCACGATAGCCAGGTTTGTGTTAGAAGAACGCAGGGGTCTGGAAGTAGAGTAATGATTGACTCGTTTAGTTAAGTACCCGGCTCCAACCTTGTGGAAGGCTTTGAAAAAGATGGTCAAAGCCTTAAAGTTAATCCGCTCTTTAATGCGGAGCCAGTGTAAGGATTTGAGAATCGGGGTCATACTAGCTCTAGGTCTTGGTCTCACGATGGCTCTGGCCGCAGCGTTTTGCACCACTTGTAAGCGCTGGGTCAAGGATTTGGACCGACCAAGGTACAGGCAGTTGACATAATCAAGCTTTGATGTTACAAGAGCCTGCACCACAATCCTTCTGCTCTCCAACGGTAGAAGCGGCAAAAAAAATTTAGCATTCGGAGAGTACCGAAGCAAGCACCAGTTAGCTTTTGGATCTGAGAACGCATCGACAATGTTTTGTCTATAATTATATCTAAAACTATTTGGTATTTTTATAAATTGGTGTGGATCTCCTTCTTGAGTCATGTGTGTCATTTATTAATCATTGTGTGTATTTGCAAATGTCTTGTACTCCTCTGTGTTAAGCCTAAGGCACTACCCCCTAATAAGCACTGGGATAGCATGGCAAGCCACTGTCCGCTCATAAAGGAACCCCTGGACTCTTTACACGGTATATTATCGTTTTGATATACCACATAAAGAGCCAGCTTCCTAAAGGAGCTGTCTCTATTGCTTATTAAAAAAAATCTCTTTGGTATTTCCAAAAATTGGCAAGTATGGAAATATAAGAAAAAGAAAAAAAAGCTAAAAGTCTGGGAGAGCTGCTTTGCCAGATAAAATTCCAAATGGCCATTTGCGGTAGTTTTTCTTTTTTATCTTTTTTTTTAACAGGACCCCGATGCTATCTTGTGGGCGTTTGGAGGTATGCTACATTTCATAGCACTGCATTGCAGTCAATTCCAATTGCATCTCGTTACTGGTTAAAGGTACACACTGCTGTCTATATAAGTATAAGTTGGAGAATGCCCTAAGCGTTATAATTGGGTCTAATAGAAATCATTTGTCGGCTTAAATTGCCACCAGTGCAATAACGGCAAATCAATTTCCATCATGTTTGCTGTCTGCGTAATACACTAGTGATCAAACAGATTTTACTCAAGTGAATGTTGCAGAAATATTTTTGCAAAAGTGGCAAAAATGGAGGCGACAGTAAAGACCAATATTAGCACATGCAGTTCTTCTAAATCTTGTAAAATGAGCTTCAGAGATCATTGTTAATTAGCACACATTTTCTTTAAAAATAAAGCAAACTGACTGTACACTATTTTTGTAATTTATGTGGTATAAAATCTTTCATA
Source organism: Calotriton arnoldi (assembly GCA_963921515.1). Lineage (NCBI taxonomy): Eukaryota > Metazoa > Chordata > Amphibia > Caudata > Salamandridae > Calotriton > Calotriton arnoldi. The sequence goes on along the minus strand of CAWUFW010000672.1, from coordinate 1,691,499 downwards.
TTGAAAAGTGATAAAATGTCTTTTATACACGTATTGTTTAATCATAACCAAAATAGCGTGAAATCAATCTGTGCAATTTTTATTCTGTAGCAGATACAGTTAGCTCAATTTCCTAAATGGTGTGAATGTATTTGCCCTATCATTGTTGCACCAATGCTAAATTTAGGTAAAATGACGCCTGGCCTGCAGTGTCTAACAATTGTTTCTGTTCTGTAGTGGAGATGGTGAAAAATCAGTGGGACAGTACTCAGCATGGCGTGGAGCTACGGCATCAGCAGCTAAACGAGATGCTCACCGACTCTGTCCAGTGGAATGAGCAGAAACAAGCAGTCGAGACTCTCATTGGGCAGTATGAGATTAAAGTGAGAAATCTTCCGCAAGCTTCAAGGGAGACCCTAATTAAGCAGCTGGCCGATAACAAAGTAAGACATTGTGCTGTCTTGTGGATCTCTCTTTCTTTAGTAACACACATGTTGTCCCCTTTGAGATACATTTTTGGTGTGGCTCCAAAATGCTGCACAGCCACTAAACTCCATTTATTCTATCACTCAATGTATTTAACCCCTTAGGCCCTCAGTACAAGTTCAAGGTTAAATTCTGATCGATCAGAATTACGAGTTGTGTGATAATTACCACACCCTCGCAGTTTTCCCCTGATAGAGAACCTGATTAAATTTATTGGGGATGGGGAAGGCCTGGAAAGAAAAGTAAAACATGCAGAATTTGATGTCATGAATTGATTATGCATGGTATATGTCATTATCCTTTTAAAAACTCTTAATACCGGTATCTACCACATGTGGAACTACCTCACCATGGGGTTATGTAATTAACTATGTATTGTGTTGTGTTGTGGAATTCGGATGGCCATTACTACCCCAATGTTGGCCTGAAGCGCTTACCCACACAGATAGCAAGCAACACTTTGTAGGATGTGTGGTTGGCTGAGTGTTGTTTTTGTTTTGTACCTATATGGGAAGTGTTTTCTTATCATGCGTAATGACCACCAAGGTGCAGGTATCATGTTATGGAATGCAGCGCCTGATGGGTGAGGAAAAGTAAGAGATAGACACACAAATTATAATTATGGTAAGGTCTAATCAGCTTAAATTCAGAGGAAATGGGATGCTGTGCACCTGTACATCAAAAAGGGGGGTAATCCGAGAAGTCCCAATAATTGAAATGGCAATATGTGCTAAACAGAGATGCTGTTGACTGAGTAAAAGGATATCAAAAGGGCAAGAATAGGAATAAGGAGTAGCTATGCACGATTTTGTTCATTTCTTTTTCTATATATTTCTTTTTCAATGGCAGGGATAGTGCATACTGCGAATAAATACACCCCATAAAGGAGGAAGGAAAGTGGTAGAACAATCAAGGCTCTGTCAACCTGAGTACTCAAACTTTAAAATGCCCAGATTCCACCTACTGCTGCTATTCCAAAGAAAGACAAGGTTTTCAACTGGGGTTCACTCCCCAAGCCCCTCTCAAGCTCTTGAAGCCTTCAAAGGTGGATGAGCACCAGTGGAGACCTTGTCAGTTCATGGTTCAGATGCTAGTCAGACTGGTACCCTGCTCATGCTAGAGTGAGAGACGAAGCACTTCGTAGCTTGCCGCTTGACAGTGCAAGAGCGAATGGGCTTGCCTCGTTTTACCCTGTTGTCCTTAACCCTACATGCGATCCCAGTATTCTTTTTGGATGACCGACGGTCATCTCGTATACATAAGGACGTAATCTCCTGACCTAGTAAAATCCTCCCAGAACAACTTCCACTTTCATTATTAATAGTGAGTGACATTTCAGGGTAAATAAGAGATAATGTGGTTATTGGAGACTTACCCTGCTTACATTATTTCTGCTAGACCAGCAGCGTGGCACTGACTCGGCAGTTCTCAATTTGTTCAGTCTCATCCCATGTATGGTAATACCCCACCCTATTCTGCGCTCCTTGTGAGGAGGGCAGTAGTGTGCTGCAAGCATGATTGCCTAGTCACAGATCCCATATATGTTTAATTTTCATTGCAGTAAGTGATGCATGTTTTTAGTTTAGTGCAATTAAATGTCACACTAGAAATTGCTGTGCCTTATCTCAAAGTCTGGATTGTTTTAAGGTGTGTATGTTCTTTGTAGTTTTGCAACAACCTTGTTGAATGTGATTTCTCTGCGCTCTGATTTTCAGCTTTATATAATCTCCACGTAGTGGGCCACAAAACCTAGGGTTATTCCTACTACAGATTTCCTAAAATCGCAGATTCCTGCAGAGAACAGTAAATTATGCCTGTTAGTCTGAGTCCAAAAAATAATGTGATGACTGAGGCTCGGAGAACACTCAAGCTGTTTGTTATTCAGGGAATGTAACTTCAGAACAGGCCCAAAAATTGATACATAAAGCTGAGTGCCTGGCGGTAGATGTGCTCTGCTTCAGTGGGTTGACATTTATTGACTCTTGAGTTCCTTATAAGTTGAATGCTTCATCCTAAAATTGTTTACTTCTTCCTTCCATGTACAATTAGAAAGTGAGACAACTGTATTTTTTGCAATATAGAAATAGGCTAATTGGAGGGTCTCATTTATGGTACCAATCAGGACAGGCAATGCTTTTAAAATTCACTCTCTTCTAAAGTGGTATGTTGTAACCATAAATTGGACACTCCGTTCCCACACCTGCAGCCTTAGCATTAGACTTCCACAATTTCAAGACACTTTGCATGGTCATATATATACACCGTCCCCTAAAAAAAGTCTTTCCTTCTTTTTTAACTTAACCTGTTGCAACACATCCTCACAAACTCCGATTGCCTCATCCTGCTAATGACCTGACTGTTAGGGCAGACAACGTTCTACTTTATCATCAGGCAGCTCCTCGTTGGACCTGCCCTGAAATGCTCAATGGGCCCCTCAAGGGGGCTCTTTGCCGGAGATCTTTTACCTAGTTTGCCATTAATGAAGTTTGATGAAGGTGAAAGATTTTTAATGAATGTGTAGATTGTTGAGGAAAGTGAACTTAAAATTAACTATTGACCCCCACCACTCTTATTTATTATTGTGGCGGTCCTTGTCAACGAGTAAAAACATAGTGGAATATGAACAAAAATAATGTTCTCTCTTATTCTCTGTAAATAGTCAACATGTTTCTTGCCATTTATTTAATCAAAGATCTATGGCAATTTGTCATGACCCTAAAACCCTAATCTACCAAACAATGTGACTAGAATTCAATTATAGAAGTGTACCCATATTTAGCAACCACCAAATTTGTGTAGAGTTAGGAGTACCTCTTGTGAGTTGCAGGGATACTCTGTAGCTAAAACATCCGAGCTAATACCTGATCAGGTCCCTTTGGATTCGTTGGATCTTTGAAACCACTTATTTATCGGTTTGAACACGCCCGGGGACACTGCCAGGAACCTTCCCCGTCTCTGCAATCCTAGAGATTATATATTTCCACCGACATTTACTTCACCTGGGTACACTAGTGATGTTTACCCGGAGTGTAAACAGGAACAGCATATTCTGTATCTTTTTGATCGTACTAGGGAGTGTGCATGCTGGACCTTTATTACTCCCAGTCCCTCTATTTGTTGATAACCCTCTACTATGCTTGTAAGGAAGTTGAATGTGTGGACTCGATCTGCTTCCCCAAATTGTTTGGGAAACCCACTCATGAAGCAGATCACAGTCTTGACCTTATTTGCACTCCTATCTCCCAATCGTCGGTCAAGCCGGCATATCTTTTACGTTTACATAAATTGTCTCCAGTCAGTTCGAGAGGTAAAGGTAGCTTAGACTCTCAAATCCCTAAAATCTTACTTGCTTTGTAGAGAGATCTGCAATAAAATTGTAGTAAATCTTAGATTAACTGCCTTTCCCACCACTGTTCAATCATCTTGTTCTTTCTTGAGATATCTGTAATGAAAGGATGGTACATTTTGGGTTAACTGTCCTCTCCACTGCACTTCATTCATCTCATTCATAAATGCAGTTGTCATAGAAGTTATTGTGGCTCAAGAGCTCTGTCACATCATTGTCATCCTACTACAGAACAAAACCTCCAAATGTGTTTTCCTTGCTCATTACAGGACCATTTCTAGCCTATCTATCTCGGGAAATGCCTGTGATGGTCACAAGCAAGCTGCTGAAAGCACAACAAACTTCCAGAGGTGAAGTTATCAAAACTGGTTTATTTCCCTTTCAACTGGCCATCTAGCACAGGTTCACCACCCTCCATAAGCAGTAGCTTCCTCTTGAACAACTCTTGTGCCTACATTGCACATGTCCACAGAGTGACAAATAACACATTCCATCATTAGTCTACAGCTTCTCCGTATGCTTTAGGAAGGTTAGACTGTCACACCTCCTCTTTTTAGAACTAACATCTCTACAAAGAGATACTGTTTGAAGTTTAAAGCCGTGACCGCCTGAACATTTCACTTGGTACAGCTTCAGGGCTACGATAAAGTGCATGTTTTTATTGGGTTTCATACAGAGCCATCCATAGAATTATTTGTAAGATTTTATTTTATGTGTCACAACCGGATTTAAGCGTCATGGCAGAAACTTTGCATGTTTCCAGGAATGGCCATCAAAAACAGCTGTACAATGGAAAAATATACTGTGAAACAAACCATGAAGCGGACCCGGGGTCAGGACTGGGGACACAATAATGCAATGCGAAGCAGTCTTTCTGTGTAACACAGAACTTGTTTAAACTAGTATTCTCGCAAAATTCCAAATGTACTGTTGGTCCAGTGGGTTTATTTTTGTAATTCTTCACTTTATTCTTTTGTTTATAGAAGAATAGACTTTACACTAGCAGCTGCCTTATCCTCTGACAGCCATGGTATCTCACTGCCCTATTGCACCCCTGTACACGAACACTGAGCTGCTCGGAATAGCTGCCGGTGCCTCATTTTGATAAAAACCTCAAATTTATCAGAAGTCCGAAAAATGTTCCAACAATGTTCCAAAAAATTGGGCTCGAGGATGCTGAGATGGACATGCTTCAGATGAAATGTGTGCTTGTAAATATTGATTTGATTTCACAAACCTGAGTTGGTGTTTCAAACAGTGTGTGAGCAGATAAACATGACTGTATTTTAGATACACAGAACTGGTTTGGGATGGCTTCCTTTTTCATGTGCCACTCTATGCTGTTCTGCAGACTCGTCCTTTGTGTAGTGTGACACTCCTCACAGCAGGGTTAAATCCACCTGGAGTACTCACAGCAGAGGCACAAAGAGGTGTGAACTATCTGCTCCCAGGCCGAGAATAGCCACAAAGACAGTGATCAGGAAAAAAAAGACAAACCGCTGGCCTCACCTAAAGTTCCCTTCTAACTGAACAACAGAGGACCCTGTGCCCCCCATGCCCCCAACATCTACCAAGGTGCCAGTGCTACAGGAAGGATGATTAGCGGCCCCTCTCAGCAAAAGTATCTAATGGAATTTCAATAGAAGCCATGTCTCTTTTGGCCTCACTTAGTGTCTAGGTCTCCTCCATCCTGCTTCAGAAATGTCAGCAATACACTCTCACTGTCTGGGAAAATCACCTCACCCCCATACTGTGCACAGGAGCAGGCCAGGGGTGTGTGGGACTTACAAAATGAAACCTACTGGCCTCCATTACTGTGCTTTCCTTATACATACAACGCATATATCACACTGGCCACATACATAAACACACAACATACATGGGTTATTAGAGCTAGGTATCTTTCGTATCAGCGATGGTTCTGCTGTGCCATAGAACCAACCTGGAATGGGATAAGGTAAGAAAACACTGTATTGATCTGCCTGCGCATTGGCAATATACTCTCAGCCAGTGTCAAATAACTCATTTTTTTGTGAATGGAACTCTCATTAATGCAGACTAGTTTGGAAAGATCATTAAATGAGACTTTCTAAAGAAGGCATCTGCGCCACCACCCCTTGGGCAGTGTACCGATCCTGCAGCAAGTTCGGGATAATGCTGACTGTGTTTTAAAGGATACCCTATGCTTGGCACACAGCAGGCTCGGGATGTTAATGTTTAAATGATGTTTACACTTGGACATGTATGTGTAAGCTGCCTGTTCCAGACATGGAGCACTGTATGTAATGTTGTTTCTATCTACAACTTACATCCTCAGATTTCTAGTTATCCCGGAAAGCCTCCCACAATACTCCTAAAACCATGTACGAAAAATCGACCTAGGTTTCCTTACACTTGATTCCTCTGCTTTATTTTTTCAGTCACCCTCTTCTTATCTTCCATCCTCTTCATGCCTTCTATTCCTGAGTATAGCCTCCTCTCAGTCTCATCCCTATCTTCCTTAATCTGTCTTGTAATTCTGCAGTTGGCAGACACTTCATTTTATAAATCACAACCTCTCCTTTAAAATCCTTTCCCTGCAATTTAACACTATCTAATCTCCACCATCTTGTCTATCTCACAAGCCATTCACCTGAAACCTGCTAGCCCTCACCAATGATCACACCTAAGTGGTATTAACATAATGTATCACAAAGTAACTGGAGTAAATGCATGTCATTTTTGTTAAGCACACATGACTAATCACAATAATTAACAATATTCCCCGCATTGACCACTAGCCTTGGATTACGAAGTAGCGTGCTACTCACTGTACATTGCTTCAGTGCCTCGTCAGAGGTAGTAAGTGCTATATAAAGGCAATTGCAATTACAATTAGCACCTTTGACAGTGGATCCCCTCCTGCTGCTTCTGTCACAATGGACAAACAATACTTTCCATTACTATTACCTCTGACAATAGATCCTTTCTTTCTGCTTCTGTTACATCGACAACAAAAATGCATTCGCTCACTAGTTCTCCAGCGTGGATCATCTTCTGCCGCTTCTGTGACATCAGACAAAGAATGCATTCCTTCACTAGTACTACTGACAGTGGATCCTCTCCTACTGCTTCCGTCAGATCGGACAAACAGTTCATTCTTTACAATTACCTCCGATGATGGATCCACTCCTGCTGCTTTTGTCATTTGTTATGTATATTTGTATAGCACGCTAATCACCCATAAGGGTATCAAGGCGCTCTGGAGGCAGAATGGCCGCTGCCTACTTGGTGAGATTATTCAAAAAGCCAGATCTTCAGCTTCTTGCAGAATTCGAGGAGGGATTAGGATGCCCTGATCTGGTGTGAGAGGTCGTTCCACACCTTGGGGAAGGTGTAGGAGAAGGTTTGGCCACCGTCTGTCACTTTGTGGATGTTGAATACATACACTAGTGATAGTTTGGCTGAGCGGAGGTGCCTGGGGGGTAGGTGGAAGTGTATGCCGCTGTTGAGTTAGGCAGGGCCAGTGTTGTCTAGTGCTTTGTATGTGTGTATGAGGAGTTTGAAGTGGGTGCGTTTGTATATAGGGAACGAGTGAACTTCTCTGAAATGTGGGATGATATGGGTGCGGCAAGGTAGGTTGAGGATGAACCTTGTTGCTGTATTTTGGATGGTTTGAAGCCTGTTCAGGAGCTTCTTAGTAATTCTACTGTAAAGTGCGTTGCCTTAGTCAAGTCTGCTGATAATCAGGGCTTGTGTAGCCATTTTCCTGGTGTTCTCCTCTAGCCATTTGAAGATATTTCGCACCATCCTCAGGATGTGGGAGCAAGAAGAGGTCACTGTGTTTACTTGGGTTGTTTTGTCATCCAGGATAATGGGGTGGGAATGGGGCCGAAGTCAGTTGGCCACCAGGTGGAGTCCCAAGCCGAAGCTTTCCTTCTGAAGATCACCACTTCAGTTTTTTGTTTGTGTTGAGTTTCAGACAGTTGGATATCATTCAAGTGGCTGACGCATTCATGCAGGTGGCAAAGTTGATTTTTATTGTGGGTGTCTTTTTTTTTCGACATGAGAGTTATCAGTTGGGTGTCACTTGGGTCGGAGCGTATGTTGATGTTTTGTGATCTGGTGAGTTCCGTCAGAGGGGTCATGTAAATCTTGAATAGCTACCAACTGAGAGAAGATCCTTGGGGGACTCCGCTGATGAGGTTCTCAGCACCATGGCCTGTGGGCTTATAAGGCACAGTTTTAGAGTGACTTATGAATATATAAAATCAGGCAATTCCTACATGGGAAAGGCATTTTTCCATGCCACGTGTTCCTGAAATTGCAGCATAGCCATAGTACAGTACTTCTGCTGGCAGAAGTATATTTTTGTCACATTCGTGGGTGGTGTAAATATGCACTGCAGTTCACTTTTGACATTTAACTTTCCATGCCATAGGTGCTGTTAGACCTCACATCATTGGTGTGGTTTCCCCTGACTTTTTGCCTTCTGGCCTCCTGTTTTACTGACTTCAGGATTCTGGGCAGTGTCACTGCTAGCCAGTGCTAAACTGCATATGTGCTGTACTCTAAACATAGTAAAATTGGCTTACCCACAATTGGCTTATTTATTTTACTTGTAATTCCCTAGTAAAGTGTACTGTATGTGTCCAGGGCCTGTAAATTAAATGCTTCTAGTGGGCCTGCAGCACTGATTGTGCCACCCACTTTGTGCCGTTTTAAATTGACATTTCGACCTGGCAAGTTAAGCTACTTGCCAGGCCCAAACCTTCCCTTTTATTACATATACGTCACCCCTAAGGTAGGTCCTAGCCTGCCCTGTGGGCAGGGTGCAGTGTATTTAAAAGATAGGACATATACCCCTGAGTTTTACATGTCCTGGTAGTGAAAAACTATCAAATTCGTTTTTCACTACTGCAAGGCATATCTCTCCCATGGGTTAGCATTGGGGTTGCCTTAAAACATCTTTTAAGTATAATTTCCATTTGGGAAGAGAGAGAGATTTGGAGTTTGGTGTCTCTGGACTCACAATTTAAAATCACAACGTATGGTGAAGTTGGATTTTAAATTGTAAGTATGAAAATGCCACTTTTAGTAAGTTGGCATTTTCTTACTTCTGCCTATCTCTGAATACATGACAGGGTGGAGTGACAGCTGGATTTTGTGCATTTCCTCTAGACAGTCACACACAAAGGGTGACATTCACATCCTGATGGCCCTTCACCAGGTTGACGGGCCTTCCTGAGGTAGAGTGGGAGGGAGGAGCTGACACTTGCACCTAAAAATGGCTATGCATGTTCCCACACAAAGAGCTGCATACCCCCCTGTAGTGAGTCGAGAGCCAGGGCGGGGAAGGCAGGGACGTGTGATCTTCAGCGGCCTCTTTGAAGTCTCACCCACTTCAAAGGCACAACTGGATATAAGTACTGGACCCCTGACACCATCAAATCAGAACTTTGCTGGAACCAAGGACATTCTGCAAGGAAGAAGAGCTGCTGTGCTGTAGGAGGACTGTCTCCTTGCTACTTCCTCTGCTGTGTTGGCCTGCTGCTTCTTGCCTGGGAGTGAGAAGGACTGAAGCTGCTCTCTACAACCTGCACCCAGGTTCTCCAAGGGCTTGCTGGCTTGCCTCCTGTTCTTGAAGTCTCAGGGCCATCAAAGACTTACTTCAACTCTGCTTCAGCTGCTGGACTCTGCCAACTGTGAGTCCTGCCCTTCCATGAGGTGCTAATCCAATCCAGTCCTGGGCCTTGAAAGGGGTTTCTGTAGCTGTTTTCCTGCAAAATGCGATGCAGTGATGACTTTGCACTGATCTGAACCGACTCAGTGCCCTTCAACACCGACGCAGTGCCAATCCAAAGACATCCCTGCACGGCTTGACGACGACCCAACTGCGAGGTTCGACGATGCAACACCTGCATCATAAAGAGTTCAACAATGACACGGGACTCAACTGCGACGCTCAACTTCGACGCATCGACCCAACAGCGTAAATCGGAAAAGATGCATTGAATCTTTGACGCCGGCGCTTGCTCCATCCAAGGTACTTGGATTTACCCCGGTCCAGCGCAACCTCAAGTAGCCCTTAAGAGCTATTGACTTTTAAGCTCTATATTGCACTTTATTCCTTAAAAATTCTTATTTCAAGCGCTACTTATGAGATTTTTGTCGGTTTGGTCTTGTTTTACTCAGATAAATATTCTCTATTTTTCTAGACTGGTGTGGAGTGTTTTTGTGGTGTTATCACTAGATTACTGTAATTAAAGTGTACACAAATACTTTACAAATTGCCTCTTAAGTTAAGCCTGACTGCTCTGTGCCAAGCTACCAGAGGGTGAGCACAGGTTCATATAGGTTGTGTATCTGACTTACTCTGACTAGGATTGTGGTCCCTACTTGGACAGGGTGCAAACATCTGGCAGCTAGAGATCCAATTTCTAACAGGTGTACTTTAGGGTGACACACTAAAGTACACAAAAAGTGTTGGATGGAATGCTTAAATTCATCTCAGCCACTGGTAATTACTCTGGCCGCATCACAATCCATCATTATTTTGCACACCATGCAACCTCAGTTTGGGCCTAGCTATATTCAAATCAGTCTTTACCCTGCTTCAATGGAAACAGTCCAGCCCAAACTCCCAAGCCGGTTCCTCTCTGAACCAGAATACAAGCAACCCAGGATAAGTGCTTAACTTCCAGTGTATCCCTTTGATAGGCACTTCACAGTTGATCTGGCATCTGCAGATTGCTATACAGTGTTGGCGAATCCTTCCATGCAGTAATAAGAATTTGTTTTAGTACAATTTTATATAACATTTTATACTTATATAGTACTTTATACCATGTTTCAGACGTTTCTGTTCATTGTAAACACCCAGTGTCATCCATATCCGATTTAATGTTATTTATTTTACCAAACTGTGAAGACTGGAAGGCTGAGCTGGTCTTGATTTGTTTGAAACTCATTACCTACACATCACCACATTTCCAAACTGGCAGCATGTAACTCTCTGAGCAATCCTGTAGGCTACTCCTCTGTCTAGTGGACAATGTAATATTATACTTCGGCGATGTGCTGGAGTAGCAACTGGGGTCCAGGATGGATCTTTTTGTTTTCTCAAAAGCAATGGAAACATCTCACCATCTCCTAAGATGGTGGGCCTCATTAGTGGAAGATGCCGTCATGGTCATATTGGAGACAACCCTTACAATCTGGCTCCTATCATAGCAAATGTGAGACACTGCTCTTTGCAGCATATGAAGACAGGCCAGAAATGACTCTCTGTCACTCCAGGGGGTGTCTCCTTTGTAAGCATGTGAGTCCTGCTGTGAGATTTAATAGGAAACGAGACCCAACCTTCACTCCCTGATCTTGACCACTCTTAAGAGTGGTTTGTACATCTCAACAGATTCCCAGGTGCATCATGTGGAACTGCTCCACTCTAATGGAAGAGACTCTCTGCGGTTCACATAGTAAGGGGCTTCAACGCTCCTGGTTCTTCGGGTAATGGCATGTCATAGCCAATATTGCGCCACCGTTAGTTTTCGTGAGGTTCAGTCTTGTCAAAGTATGCTGTCGGGGACTTCCTGGAGTAGTTCGTCTCTATTCCTTTATATGTGGGGTACCAATGCAGCACTAGATCTGTGGGAACCTGCTATGCCCGGTCTTTAAACCTAATGTACTTAACATCTAAGGTAATATGGACCAGCAACGGTAGCTACTGTGGTTTTGTTGACTTAGATGGCAAGTGACCCAGATTAATGCCTGGCACCATCAGCAAGTCCTGGCTTTTAGCTCCAAGCACTTTTTTTTGTTGTTTTGCGGTTTTATAAAGCGCGACTGGGCTCGAAGGTATGGAAGCGCTTTACATGAGCACCAGTTACGTTACACAAGGACACATTCATTTTTGGTAGGCACGGGGAGATTAAGTGATTTGGCCAGAATCACAGGATGTTGAGCCCACGCCGAGACTCCAACCTGGTTCCCCAGCGCCAAAGTTGGCAGCTCTGGCCGTTACGCCTCATCCTCTCCATTGTGAAACTTGTAGTTTCGTATTTCACATAAACGATTTTGACCTACCAGATCCAGCGTGCAATATGCTGTTTTCTGAAATACTAGGACTCCATGAAGTTGTCACACATGATATGGTGCTTTAAGATGGTAAAGCAGTATTTGTGTGTGTGTGTGTGTGTGTGGGGGAGGGTGGGTGTCCGGCTTCACACTACTTCTGTTTACATAACCTATTGTTACCAATTCTTTCAAATATACATAGTGGATATTGCATTGCCTCTGCCTAGAGGAGTATTTCTTTTTTTTTACCTCGTGGTATTGGCTGTTTAGTGAATCCTTCCTCTTCAAATGGGTTGCTTGTATTACAATGTTTTATGTCGCAGAAGAAAACTGACGCATCACACATTAAACTATTTAACTCATAGAGGCATTACATACATAAACACCCGTTTTTCCTTTGTTTTGTTTATTTAATGTAGCAAGCTGATTTTATGGTTGTCATTACTCAATATGCAAGCCAGACCAGTTGCATTTGCCAGTGCTGGTTATTGTCTGCAAGCAACACATTAGATTCGTGGACATATATCGATCACTCAAAACATGTAATACCCAAAGAGTGTCGGTAGAGGGAGCGTGAAAACACACTTTAGCTATTCAAACCTCTACACAATGTAGGCCAAGGCTTTCTTTTCACATTACTGGGTACTTTGTTTACCAGCCCTGAAATCGTAGCAGTTTCTTATATTTATAGTTTGTTTTCAAGTGGATTAAGTGGAAACCAAGGACCTGTTTTATTTTGAAGTCATTTGCTCTTTTTTTTATTGCCTGGGTCCTCCGACGTCTTAGGTCACTCACCCCCATTGTAGTACTGTTGACGTTTTCAGAATTGATCAGAATTTTTGGGCTGTGCCAGGAATTTGATTGGTGTTCCAAAGTGTTGTGTGCAAAGTTAATCAGCATTTGACGCAGTATTATCAGCATACTGCAAGGTTAGTCTAACATTCTGGCGTTGTTCTCATCTTAAAATACCGCATAGATTGCACAAGTCAATTTCTAAATTGTGTTATTTTGGATTTGAATATACCGTGCACAATCTAAAGAGGACGGATGAAGTAGAAAAGTGACTTGAACCAGAAGCATGAGAGTTTGACAAGAACTTTAGAGTTTGAAAAAAGCAATGAATGCGGATGTGTGTCAAGGACGTGCTGTTGATGAAGAGATTTACGTTCCTCTTTACCTCTTGCATCCTTAATTCTCGAAGATGTCTTACGAGCAGGTGACATGTCATGGCAGCTCGCATCAGCACCACTTTGGTTAGGAGAGTTTGGTCCTCCCGTTGTAAATAGAGCTAGGATGTACTTTTGTGCTGACATTTCGCCTACATTTGTGCCTTTTCTGCTAAATCTTACAAGACAAAATGATGTGATTTGACATAATCGTCCCTTGCTGCAGTTAGGAGCCTATTCTTCTGTACTATTAGTTGCATGTTCGCTTCATACTTCTATTTAACTGTATTGCCTAACAAAGCAATATCCCGTATTGATCAGCAGGCGCATTATCATTGATCCAAGAGTTTGTTGACAGTGCAATTCCACACTGCAGCAGGGAGTCCCCATCAATCCATGGTGCAGCACAAGCGTGCTGGTTTCTTGCACTCTGGGTTTGGGGAGACAGGTACAGGTGTGCGCAAGCCTCAGGTACAGGTCCTAGGTGACGAGGAGCACAGTGTGGCCTCCATCTGTGTGAAGGTTTGCGGCCAGTTGACTACGTTATGTTTTGGGGTCTGGAGAGGGGACTCTGTGGGCTGAAGGCGAGCATGTAATGTAAGCCCCTGCCCACCCATGTGGTGGAAGCGAGGCATCGTCCGCAAGTATCTCAGCCCTTTGTATGTCTGGGTGGTGTCATGCTGGAAGTTGTTTAGTTATTCTACAGGTTGTGGAAATACTTACAGACCCTGCACTACATTAAGAGTGGAATCTTTGTTATGGCTATTTTTGGTAGCTCTCTTGGGTGTCACCACAAATGGCTACAAGAGTGCTCATATTGCAACAAATAGCTCAATTAAATCACCTCGTTGCTAGGGTAGCTGGATGGAGGGTAAATGGCAAAATATAATTTTGCTTCTCGATCAGAAAATCCTTACAATGCACCTGGAAAGGGCCTGCAGTATTTGCCTTTATGCCAGTGGCTAAAAGTTATGTCAAGTGATAGGAACAGAAGGACTCAGCAATACCAGGGAAGAAAAAGAGGAGAAAGTAAGGGAGGAGAGGCTGGAACAAGAACCTTGTAAATCCTCCCTTTTCTAAAATTTGAAAACAGGTTTAATACTTATACTGAGCCACAGATCCTTAAAACTAAAAAGATTTAATTATAAGACAAGTGAAAAAAACACTATTTTCTATAAAAAAAAGAAAACAGTGGACATTAGGAAAAGGAAACTAAACTCTTAAATTAGCTTCCTGGCGATTGACATGTGATAGTTGAGAATTGAGCTACCCACTGCAGATTAAGTTTCTTTCTTGTGCTGAGTACTCACAATCGACCATTGAAATATCTTAAATTTCTGACGCGTAGCCAGAGCTCCCTGACATATTTCCTCCCAGTATTCATACCAATGATCTGCATTTGATTTTATAAAGGATATTTGTGGATTTGTGATTAATGTCAATATATTAAATGGCTTTGCTTATTGTTTTTTTTTTTCCCCGTAGTTTTATATAGCGCGAACTTGACCCGAATGTATCAGGTTTTAGAGCGCTTTACATGAGCACCAATTGTGTTACACAAGGACACATTCATTTTTTGTAGGCACGGGGGGATTAAGTGATTTGCCCTGAATCACAGGATGTTGAGCGTCAATGCTGAGACTCGAACCCCGTTTCCCAGACTAGAGATCGACCGCCCCAGCCGTTAGGCTACATCCTCTCCTTGTGGGTGTTTTTGATTCACAATGATGCTGCAGCACTTTCTTCCTGTGAGCTCTAGACTTTTAGGAGAACAGGTGACAGCAGATGGCAAGTATCACTTGGGAAACATTGTCCTTTACGTATATCCATGTATGATTTAGGATATTATTGTGCTACTAAAATTAGGTGTTTGTTTACAAACATACTTCCCTAAGGCAGTGAAGGGTTCACTTAGTGACCTTAGAATATTACAAGGTTGAAACCAGGATCAAACCCGGACCTCTAGTTAGGAAGGAGAAGGCCAGTCCTAGTGTGGGGTAAAAGTTCAGGTTCTGGGAAAGGCTCTTTTAAACAGTGAGAGAATGGAAAGTCTGGTGCAGAGAGTGTAATGTTTAGGATAAGTCCTCAGCTTAACTAAGGGAAAATAATAACCCAGGCTAGAGTAAGAGTTTGAGATTAGGACATTATGAGCCACATAGGGCTGGTGTGGTTGCCCTATTTCCTCCAAGATATTATGGTTGATGAATTTCAATCAGTTTAGCTTTACTCGCATTTCTATCGCTTTAGCAGCTAAATACTTGTGCAACCAGTGTGGCACATCTCCAAGCACCTGTTTCATGTTTTTTGCCACTCACCAGAGAAGAATATGACCTCTCAGTTGGGGAACTAACATTCTGTTTGTAATAGCTGCAGTGAAAGACCAATCAAAAGCATAGTCACTTGCTGTGCACCTCCCCCCTGCTCGGAAGGAGCCCTTTAAATATCCCACAAGTGTGGTTCACACACTGAACTGCATCTGTCGTAGTGGCTTGTGTGTCTGATGTAACATCTCCATGCAGTTCATTTTGCTGCCGTTCCAATAGTTGTCCCAGTCAAGTACTTGCTCAGCCAGTGCTGGGAATCTCTCATGTGTTGCATGCTTTTTGCCACTCCTCAGAAAACACTAATCCTTTTGTTTGGGTGGGGTTCCATGGTCCTTTGAGAAGCTTTGATGAAATAGAAAACAAAGCATTGGTGGATCCAAGTGTCCAGGACAGCCAATGCAATTTACTCCTGCTTAGAAGGGCCCCCAACACTTTCAACATTTTCCAGGCATGGGTTGCACACTGGAAATGTTGCACCAGCCATCCCGAGCCATCATGATAAGCGCACTCAAACAGTTAATTTTATGCGCATTTCAGGTCTATTGGCCATCAACCAACGAGGCCAATGCAATTAGCGGCAAGCAGTGATTGCACAATAATAGTGCAATGCACCGTCTTTCTGTCACTGAGACTAGTTTGTACACATGTTCGAGTAGGAGTGATCTCCTGAGGTAGTTTCTATGACCATGCCTCCTCACCTGTCTTCTCATGTATCTGCCCTGAAGCAGAGACATGCTAAGTGCATATGTGCACAGAATCTGGAGCCTTTACCCAGCAAAAATGCATACCTGCTTGACCACCATTGTCTTTTCTTTGTTCCCATCTCTTACTGATATGTTCACTTTTTGATGTAAGTGTGATGATGGAATGTTTCATCATTAATTTTTGCATTTGTGTTCTACGTGTGGGATGATGAACCTTTTTACTATTTCACAGTTGTTACTGCAAGACCTGAACAAAGGAGAACCCAGCATGACTGTCTTCAAGGACCTATCAAACAAGCTGCTTCGTGACTATAGCAACGACGATACCAGGAAGGTGAAAGAGACAACGGACTGCCTGTGCACCGTCTGGGTGAACATGAATCAAAGGTAACGATCACACATCGCTGCAGAGCTGTGACCATTACTGGAGACCCACTGATGGATTGTTTGGTAGTCTGACACGCAGAACTGTGATTCTATGATTTGTCAAATTTTATGGGTTTTTGGACTTCAGCGATTTATATTGAAACATTCCTAGGAGCAAAACTGTTTGACAGTGCATGGATCAGAGAAAGACGTTTATTGACAACTGGAACCAAATGAATTGACATCTATTCGCAGTTCTAAATTATGCCTTTTCTATAAACTTGATTAACATTTTTTTTTTGAGCGACTGTTACTTTGATTTGTTTCTCAAGATTGCAACAAAATAATTCAAATTTTTCTTTATTTACATGCAACTTTTTCACACTAGCAGGTAATTAATATGGTAGATGCTGTCACCAGGAAGCAACAGGGGGAGATAGTGCAAGAGCAGTTTGCAGTACTAATGTATTAAACACACATTTTATACATAGAAACCAGTTATCTAAACTCCTGTATTTTTTTTAAATTGCTAATCCCTTCATTAGCCCCTAAGTTGGCTCTGAATCTCAAAAGCTGAAGAGAACTCCCCCCGTTTTCATCAATTCCTTTAGAGGTGGCCAATCTTATTGAAAAGGAGCGAATGACACCTGAGATCTCAAGCTTTTGAGACTCAGGTGCTTTTGGCATAATACAAGCCAAATTGAAAATACCATTGGCATTCATTTTTAAGCCATTTCTGGGGGGGCAAGTTTATTTTTTTGTTTGCAGTGTTTGATTCCAGAATCTAGCCTACGCTGTGACATATAGGGTCACCTTTATATTCTCAAGGTAATCATTGCTATGCCTGTGGCTAAAGAGTGGACATAATTAGTTTCAATAGACTATGGTTATTACCACTCTTTTATAGTCATCATCTGGGATGTATATTCTACTACTTGAAGTAGAATGAGTTGGTATCGTAGACCGGTAGCGGAGGGGAAGTTAATATGTACCCCTCAATTCACATTTTTGTCCAACATAAAAACCCACAGATGAAGTGCACTCATTAATGTGTACAATCCAGTATGTTGGTGGAATCCAGAAAAGATTGACCCAGAATCTTCAGCAAGTCAACTTTTATCCAAATCTTGCAGCCCAAATACCCCTGTTTAACCAGCATGACAACCACAAAAAAGAGTCTGACTATTGCCTTCTTGTTATATTTTTTTGTGATCTTGCATCAGTTTAAGCCCAACTTTAGATATCCAGGTGTATAGTGATGAAATGTGTTTATCTAAGAGTAGCACACATTTCATCACATTCATCTGGATCTCAGAACCTCAATACTGAATGATTACATCACACGGTTTCCCATAGAAGACGTTGGTCTCTTTTATTTTGACGGGCAGTCTTCTGCTGTTGAAGTTCAGTAAGGATATTGATCCATGAAAATATGTAATATTTATAATATATCTTCTGTTCTTCAACCTATGTCAAAAGATTAAAATTGACTCTGAATTAAAGTTTTAAGTTCTAATTTCCGGTGAGGGCTAGTACTCACCATTTGTTCTGTCCCTTTTCGGAATCAAGCCAGAGCATCCATGAAGGCCTTGTTCCTTTCATTCATACAGGACACACTAACCAACCAAGGTAGAGATGTTTTGCTGCCCCTGAAATATATCCATTGCATGCATAACCAAATAGGATACAAACAGTATAAAGTGAAGTGAAGCATTGCAATGTCAGATGCCTAATCTAACAGAGCAGTACAATATGTTTTTGAAAATCCTACCAAAGGAAACGTTTGTTCTTCTAAAGCTGGCATTTCTTTGGGTTTACTGTATGGGTTTTGTTCAGGAAGCGATAATCGCTCAAGATGGATAGTCTTATTGGCACATTTTATTTGATTTTGTAGGGTACAATGCAGTGTAACAAGAAAAATAATCTTTAAGCATTGGAAAAGAAAAACTGAGGTGCATATCCAACAGTCGCTCCCTTCCCTCGCTTCAACCCCAGGCCATTACAGAAAACATTGCTCTGAACAAGTCCCTTCCCCCATGCCCCCGTCCAGGGCCAATGAACCTCACCCCGAATATGTGCGAATTTGAGTCTCAAGCATATCCACCTTGGTGGTGCCTGGCAGAAGGTCAACCACTCTATATCACTCCCAGTCCCCCCATATCTATGTGTACCCCTGGGGACAGCCTCTGGCATCGTAAACTAGTTTTTCCATTTTTATGCAGTGGCCAAGCCCTTTCTTCCACTCCTCTACTGCCGGAGGCTCTCCTCCGTCCGTATTTGTGCTATATCCCTTAGAGCACTGTGAGCCCAAGCCAAAGTAATGTGAGCTTATGTCTGCTGTTGTGCAAATCTGAATTTATGTGTAATAAGACTAACTCTGGTTCTTGTGATATTGTCCACCCTAGGACCACCCTAGGCAGAAAAGCACCTGTGTCAATAGCTTGATAATTTCGACAGCCCCAGGTTGTCTGTAGGAGGCTCTGCACAAGGTTAAGTGGCCGGGGAGGCTATCACCCCCATCCCCTATAATCTTTGTCTGGTAAGGTATGCTCTGTGGCAGAGCTCCAGTTGTATCAAGGACAGTTTAGAAGAGATTGCAGAGTGTCTTGGGGTCGCCCTGTCCTCTGCCCACTCCTTGTCTGCGAGCAAGCCTAGGTCTTGCTCCCAAACAGCTCACAAGGAATCAAAAGATTCTGTCGTGTTATTGATTATTTTGCGATAGATCGTGTCACCTTGTGGTCCCCCAGTTTGCCCATG
This sequence comes from Calotriton arnoldi, assembly GCA_963921515.1. Classification (NCBI taxonomy): domain Eukaryota; kingdom Metazoa; phylum Chordata; class Amphibia; order Caudata; family Salamandridae; genus Calotriton; species Calotriton arnoldi. The sequence goes on along the minus strand of CAWUFW010000672.1, from coordinate 1,672,316 downwards.
AGAAGCTCCGCCTCTAGTGGGTTCAATTCTGGGCAGTCTTCCAAGTCAGAGATGCATTCGGACAGGAAATGTCTGAGCTGGAGACACCGGTAGAATTGACTGCGTGACTTGAGAGTCGTCCCCTCCATAACCTCCCCCAACGTAGAGATACCTATGGCGTTCGATTTCCTAAATCCTTGTAGGTTAGCCACCTGTCCCAATAGAGTGCCCTCCCACAGAGGAGTCCGCCCGTCAACTTGTACTGCCTCCCCAATTGTCTCAAGGTGGTCTTCCACAGATTGAGCACCATCTTTGTTGCCGGTAGGAGGGTGGTGTGTGGTCTCTCCCCCCCCTGTATACCAAATGATGGATCGACACTCCCCAGAGAGCCCATTTCTCTGAAGCATATGCTGGGTCTCCTGAGGCATCACACCACCATTCATTCACAGTAATTAGGTGGGAGGCCCTATAATACGACTCAATGTCCGTGGCTGCAATTTCACCATTATATGTGGATTTGAACCACTTGGCCAGGGCAATATGTGGAAGGCCCTCATTCCACAGGACTTAATTTTATGGCAAAAGGAAGGTGAAATGTAATAGGGCTAGTTCTGCAGCTGATAAAAATAAAAACGTGGCAACGAACCACTTTAAGGATGGCAGGTCTGCCCAGGAGCAACATGGGGTCCCGCTGTCGCCGATAGTCTGCGATAGTGGGTCAGGTCGGGGGTTTCGCAGTCCCAGGAATGCAGGAGATCTCTCACTCTCTCTTCAGTCTCCTCCGCTGCCGTTCACATCTCGCTCCGCCACCCATGGGTTCCTCCTGTGGTCCCTGTCACATCCGGCACCACACGATTGCGGCATCCATGGCCAGCTGTGCTTGGCCCCATAGGACCGTCTGTTTCAGCCTGGGCCTGCAATCACTGCATACCTGCCAACTCACACAGTGCCACAGTGTGACACACAATATTGGCTCCCATCATATGGTCCCCTGGTGAGAAGCCGATATCACACTGTAGCAGGAAAAACAAGCTGAAAACCACAGTAAACAGTGGATTTCCAGCTCGTTTTCAGAGGCTTTTTATTGCTGACGTCCATTAAGGGTTGTGAAATCACATCAGCACCAGCCTCAGCAAACTTTTTCTCTGGGTTTGGAGGAGGGTGATTGGGAACGGGCAGGGGGTAAAGTGCCTCTTAAGTTCTTCGGCGGCACGAGGCCAGGTCCCGCCAAGGACCCGCCCCCTCCTCACATTGTGAAATTTCTGACTTAGTTGGCAGGTATGTCAATGTGTGTCACCCGCCCTGAGCAGGGGACCAGCCGATGGGCGCTGGGTGGGAAGGGTGAGTCTGAATTTGCAGCAAGTGGCACAGGGCAATTTAAACTTGTGGCCGCCATTTTCGGCTGTCAGCTGATGCTCTCAAGATGGATAGTTTTAAATGTTAAATCGATGTGCCTTTTATCTGTCTGCTGGTTTACATCTATGTTCAGTCCTTATTTCCACTCCTTTCATTCTTCTGTGGCTAGACCACATGTTAATGGCTTTTATCAGTAATAGGAAGTTTGTAATCATTTTTTGGACCCCCCCATTTTGTTTGCTTGAAAATTAAACGGGTTTTAAATAATCCTGGCTTCAAATTTATGAGTCCCATCTGAGAGCTCACTTAGTAATCCTAGTTTTTTGGTGTTCTGGTTATATCAAAATAGGTTAGTTAGAGCAAGAACAGGAACCCTTTTTTGTGTATAAACAATATTCAAGTCCTACTGTAGAACTGAGCTGTACGCTTTCAGTCTTTTTACCTGCTGCTTAATCCAGTCCTGTATTTCCATGCTCCTTACATAGCCAGACACGATTTCTCTAGTTAGCTTGGCAGCGCAATGCATTTTAAGCTCGCCGTTACCAAGGCTGGGTGATTTTTTTTCTTCCGGGAAAGTGTATTGATTTTGCTTAATATAAAAATGCTGACTAAAATCTACTACCGAGCACAAGCAGTTGATTTCCACAAAGTGTCTTTGAGCTCACGAGGCCCATTAAAGATGCATTTAGATTTTGTTTTTATCCTTCCTCCATCTCTCCCTTGTCATTACACCACCAATTCTCTAATGCACACTGGAACATACTGTTATCAGTGTAGAGACCCTTTAATTTGAAGGCAAATCAATTTCAATTTAATTTTATGTTTTTGTAAAGTCTAAATGCTTTGTCTGTGGAACTTCTTGACTCCTACTTTTGAGCCACATTTGTAAGTGAATAATTTTGCCTTCCAGTGTACCCAGAAATCAAGAAATTCACAGTGTACTTAATGGGTCTTTTTGAACATGCTTGTTAGGTCTCGCCTAGGCAGCGCTTGCGCTGTCTTTTTGAGACATGCTGTATTCGGGATATGGACATAAAGCTCCGCCCACTTTCCACCCATCTTTTTAATTGGCTCCTGTCCTTTGTAAATGGTGGCTTTTCATTGGTCAATAGGCTTAGTAGTCCCTCCTTAGTACCGCCTTGTCTCTTCTTGTAACCTCCCAAGAGGACACCCCCGTTACATGTGTTGTTACTCCCTAGGTTTTAATTATAGCCTCAGAGCACTATTTTCTTAAAGGGCTTCAGGTAGGACTCACGCTTGGTCCTAAGCAAGGCTCGCAGTGGTTACTCACTCGCACATCTCACATTTATATGAGACCTTCTATAAATTTCCCTTCATCAGCTCCAGTACAACCTAATCCGGAATTAATATAATAATTCTTTTGTCACATTTCAAGGCTACTAATTGTCTATATGAACATAGCTATTTGAATGTAATTGTGGTACTGTCTTGTATGCATTATGGGTAGGGTGGATTTACCATATCTTCTGCAGGGTGCAGTACCATATGTGGCCAAAAGAGGTCCCATGGGACCTCTTTTGGCCACATATGGTACTGCACCTTGCAACATGGCTAGGTAAAAAACATTGCCATTTATAATGACAATAACTCCAACTTTCCAGGGTGCAGTACCATATGTGGCCAAAAGAGGTCCAATGGGACCATGGCTAGGTAAAAAAACGTTGGCCTTTATAATTCCAATAACTCCAACTCCAGCAAATGCGAGACCAATTGCATTTCCAATGTAATAGGTCTCGCATTTGTTAAAGTTAGAGCTGTCGGCGCTGATAATGACAATGTTTTTTACTTTTGCTTTTTTATACCATTGGCAATAGAGCTATGCAAATAAAATACCTCCACTGCAAATAAAAAAACAAAAGTAAAAAACATTGTTATTTTTAACGCCAACAGCTCTAACTTTAACAAATGCAAGACCTATTGCATTGCAAATGCTTGTTTTCCTTCCTGCTTATAGCTATATATCTGTAACAAGCATGTAAAAATTAACAAGCATTGGCACAGCCAATAGGTCTAACCTTTGGGACCTTATAAGTATTTAGCCATGCAACACATTATTATGTGGGCTGCAACATGTGCTGTTGTTTTACATGCCACTGGTAACAGCCACACACACCCCCAAGGATGGGATCTCGTGTGAATTAATAAAAAGGCAATTTATATGCCCTGACTGGCTCAACTGGTCTTGAGGTAAGGTTGCGAATTCCCAGAGCAGGTCAGTGAATTCAGAGTTGTAGAGAAGATATTTAACTCTGTTATATCACCTGAGGGTTAGAAAAGGATTTTTAAAATATCCATTTCCTTTGGTTCCACATGACAGTCAAATGCACCCATAAAGGAGCTTGAAGTTACTCTGCGATTAAACTGTGCTTTCTAAAAAAAAAAAGTATTTGATTTTGTCAATAATATGGACTGCACCCCCAGCCTATAGAACCAAGCAGCTGCACCAATTGTGGAATCGCAGCCTCCAGGTAAAGCAGGCTCATACCTCACCCGTTTGTAACGTGAAAATTCAACTACTGCGCCCATTACTCCATGAGCTCGGTAGTAGTTGTCATAAAGGCATATTTCAGACACACTCTCTCAACCACAAAAACCTGGAAGCGATCCAGGGTAGGGAACTAGAGGCACGGGGTATTAGGAGTGGCAGCCTCCACATCAAACTGATTAACACAAGAAGCCTCTCCTAGTTATGGACCTAATTGCTATTATGTCTTCTATATGAGTGTAGACATCTCACAAAAAGTAAAAGACTGGTCTCACACACCACCTGGTGTCATGCTTCATCATTGACCAGTCCTCGCCCTCTAAAAACTTGGTTTGATAGAGGGCGGGCATACACCTGAAGACAGGGATGCACTTCTAAAACTAAGTGGGGGCCCTTAACAAAAAGTGAAATTTAAAAGCCATTACGGATGTCAAACCTCTTTTTACTGTGACTGACATCTGTATGGAGTTTAAAAGAAATAATCGGTGTGTTGGGGATATTATAGTCCCCCACCGTATAACTAATGGTCAACATGTTTCTGCCTAGTGGCCCAAACGGGTCCGCGGCATTCATCAGGACCTATCATACACCAACGGGCTCCTACCTTACCAATCAATATAGGTGAGGTATCCACTAAGTGGGGTGATCAAGGTCACACACCACAGAGTTGCGGCTAAATTGTTCCAGCCTGTGTAAATAAGAAAACAATAAACAATTGAAAGAATAGCAACATAGTCACACATTTTTTGTGAAGGTCATTCAAAAACGCCACGTACACATGCAGAATGAGTGAGTGGCTATAAGTGCAACAAACTGTGTCAGTCATCTGTGCACTTAAGAATAATAAGGGATGCTTGGTCCCCAAAGCTTACCCTATTCCCTGGGACCTACTTGCCCCATAGGTAGAGTGAGCGAGGAAGACCCCTTAGGTCACGCACCCTAAAAATGAGGAGAAAACGGAGAAAAAGGAGAAAAAGAGGGAGAACATCCATAATGATCAGAATAAATAATCCGCTAAAGGGAGAACTCAAGCAAAGTGATCCAAGGTCGCTTGTAATGGAAGGAAAAGCACAATGTGCGTAAAAACAGAAAATGCATACACCCACTCCAACCGTTCATACTCTTACTGTTAATGAAAGGATCTCCCGCTGTTGCACCTATGACTGCATGCCTCACCTCCTCGCTGGTAAATGAGGAGAGTCAGGGAGCGCTCTATATAGTAATGGCGCATGGGCGTGACTATACTAATTGATGAGTAATTAGGGTTAATTAACTAACTTACAGTGTCTCCGATATCCAATAGTTATTGCTGCCTGACCTGTAAATGGCTGACATCCGGTGACTTCGAAATGCCATACAGATAGCTGGCTGACCTGCCTGGCAGCCAACTAGGGGAGCGTCGGCGCAAGTGAGCAGCCGTATTTGTCAGTGTTGGATGACGCCGTCCGACCCAGTGTGGAGATGTGTTAAGTGTGCGCATGCGCAGGTGTTAATACTCTGTTCCTAAATGATCAAAAGTGGCGCCGCCCAACGTGGTCTCGATGGATGTAGCGCCGCCCTACGTGATCGCGACCTACTCGAGTATGTACGTGTATTCAAACTCTGCAAATACTAAAGATCATGGATCTTGATTATTCCATAGTGCACATATATAATGGGTGATTATGGAATCCAAGTACTCTAACGGTGTGAGTCTCATAAGCCCATAGTTGATAGGCGGGGGGTGACGTATTGAATCTAGGCAGCCTAATTAAGAGGCCCAAAACTGGCAGGTACCTTTTGGTTTTTGGCAGCAACCCTTTTACCCTACAGGTTTTGGTTTCCCTCAAGGTCCACAGCCTTTTTTATACAGAGGCCGAGGGAGGGGAAAAGGAAGAAAAAAACAGAATACCCGAGTACAATGGGAGGACCAACAAGCAGTCGCAATGGGAACCAGGAGCAGAGGGAGAGGGAACGGTCCTTCGACGAGCCGAGAGTAACAAGTATTGTTAATTTGAGCACTCATACCCTCTCCATAGATGAAGAAAAAGTCCTCTCGAAAGGCTTAGGTTTCGTACCCACACCTATGAACGACCCGTTTACACTTAACACGGAATTGGCCCAGTTCTTTAGAAAAATTAAACTCCGCAACCACTTCGGTGACATAAGAGAAGAACAGCCTGAGATGATTAATACTGGTCTGAAGAGAAAATCGACATTTGTTCCCCCATCTCACACCATTCCTTGCCACATATTGGCATTTGAACAGAGAGTTCTTAAAGAAATAGAACAGATCAAATTTGGTAAAGAAAAGGGCTTTCAAAACCTTACGAAACGAGAGCGAAAAGCACTTGAAAATCTGAAAAACAACAGCACACTTACCATCGAACCGGCTGATAAAGGCGGCGCAATTGTCCTGATGGATAAAACTATGTACAGGGACGAGTGCAACCGTTTACTTTCAGATAGCACCAGTTACGAGATCCATACAGAAGATCCCACGCCTCGGTTGACGAGGAAAATCCAGACTATGGTAGACGAGGCCTTGAGCCAGGATTGGATTACGAAACAGGAAGCTGATTTCCTTATCTGTGAGAATCCCAAAACACCAAGGTTCTACATTTTACCCAAAATCCACAAAGGAAGAATACCACCCCCAGGAAGGCCTATAGTCTCTGGTATTGGGTCCATTTTGGAGCCCCTTTCGCAATTTTGCGACTGGTTCTTGAAACCCCTAGTACAGAAATCACCATCTTACCTCAGAGACACAAAAGATGTACTGTGTCTATTGCGTGATCTACAAATTAACACAACAGAGGATATTCTTATCACTATGGACATAGAAGCATTATACACAAGTATCCCTCAAAGGCGCTCACTTGCGCCGACGCTCCCCTAGTTGGCTGCCAGGCAGGTCAGCCAGCTATCTGTATGGCATTTCGAAGTCACCGGATGTCAGCCATTTACAGGTCAGGCAGCAATAACTATTGGATATCGGAGACACTGTAAGTTAGTTAATTAACCCTAATTACTCATCAATTAGTATAGTCACGCCCATGCGCCATTACTATATAGAGCGCTCCCTGACTCTCCTCATTTACCAGCGAGGAGGTGAGGCATGCAGTCATAGGTGCAGCAGCGGGAGATCCTTTCATTAACAGTAAGAGTATGAACGGTTGGAGTGGGTGTATGCATTTTCTGTTTTTACGCACATTGTGCTTTTCCTTCCATTACAAGCGACCTTGGATCACTTTGCTTGAGTTCTCCCTTTAGCGGATTATTTATTCTGATCATTATGGATGTTCTCCCCTCTTTTTCTCCTTTTTCTCCGTTTTCTCCTCATTTTTAGGGTGCGTGACCTAAGGGGTCTTCCTCGCTCACTCTACCTATGGGGCAAGTAGGTCCCAGGGAATAGGGTAAGCTTTGGGGACCAAGCATCCTTATTATTCTTAAGTGCACAGATGACTGACACAGTTTGTTGCACTTATAGCCACTCACTCATTCTGCATGTGTACGTGGCGTTTTTGAATGACCTTCACAAAAATGTGTGACTATGTTGCTATTCTTTCAATTGTTTATTGTTTTCTTATTTACACAGGCTGGAACAATTTAGCCGCAACTCTGTGGTGTGTGACCTTGATCACCCCACTTAGTGGATACCTCACCTATATTGATTGGTAAGGTAGGAGCCCGTTGGTGTATGATAGGTCCTGATGAATGCCGCTGACCCGTTTGGGCCACTAGGCAGAAACATGTTGACCATTAGTTATACGGTGGGGGGACTATAATATCCCCAACACACCGATTATTTCTTTTAAACTCCATACAGATGTCAGTCACATTAAAAAGAGGTTTGACATCCGTAATGGCTTTTTAAATTTCACTTTTTTGTTAAGGGCCCCCACTTAGTTTTAGAAGTGCATCCCTGTCTTCAGGTGTATGCCCGCCCTCTATCAAACCAAGTTTTTAGAGGGCGAGGACTGGTCAATGATGAAGCATGACACCAGGTGGTGTGTGAGACCAGTCTTTTACTTTTTGTGAGATGTCTACACTCATATAGAAGACATAATAGCAATTAGGTCCATAACTAGGAGAGGCTTCTTGTGTTAATCATATTTCAGACACACCCTGACGAAAGACCTCCAAATTAGCTAAATGCTAAAGACTGCAAAGAAGCTGGTTGTGCTTAATCAAATTCAGGCTTAAGTCTGGTACCCGCAAAAGTAATACTTCCGCCCCAGGGAATTTTAGCGGATGAAAGCTAAAATTAAGTCCCGAACCCCGCTTAAAAGGGACCATCATCTCCAAATCAGGAATGTGTGCAATTATAAAATAGATTTGTTTTTACATTACACGTCTGTCCACCCTTCAGCAACATGTCCATTTGTCTCACATGGCGGCACCTAACAATGAGGTTGAGGCATCACACCCTCATTATTGAGCCGATGCTGGGAAGCCTACTCCCATACCACAAAGAGCCGGCGCTTCGGAGAGGCCTGTGCATGAACAAGAGCTGCCATTGTTTGTGTTACTGAATAACTAGCCCACGCAGTACAAGTGGGTAGTAGAGCAAACAAATATCGCTTCCGTCTGACCAATGGCTCTCGCCCACCTGTACTGAGCCAGTCACCAGGAGCTTCTTAGTTAACTCACCGTTCAACAGCGTTATCACTGTATCGGAAGCCCTTAAGGCTTAGCTACATTAAGTGGTTTAGACGGGGGCATGAACCTAGATATTGTGCTGTCATGAACCCCAACGAAAAACATAAATAAACAAGGGACTTTTGAAACGTGTGTGGCGGGGGAGTGAAAACGTAAATAAATGCAGGACTTTTGAAACATGCGTAGCGGGGAAGTGAAAACAAATAAACGAGGGACTTTTGAAACGTGTGTGGCGGGGGAGTGAAAACAGATAAACGAGGGACTTTTGAATCGTGCAGTGAACAAAAAAAAATGGACGGAGGACTTTTGAAAGAGACAAAGAGCTGCTGTGTTCATGGCACGGTACAAATTTAGTAGAAAAATGAGTGCAGCAAACAAACGGGAAATACAATCAGAGTGTAAGGGGACATGTAACATGGGTGGTCACCACAAAGTGAAAAACACACCCAGAGGCTGGCCAAGGAGCAATGTCTTGCCAATAAGAACAAAGGAATTCAGAAAGGCACAAGAAGGAACAAATGGAAAGTGGTGGGCATGGCCAAAGCACCCTGACCGGATACAGCATGCCTCGCAGAGCAGCGCATGAGCGCTGCTAGGCTCGACCTAAAAATGTTGTGCGGTGATCATTAGTAGAAGGATCTGTAATCAGATCCTGGTGATTGTCACGTTTCCCAAAATCTTCTTGACTTTAATGCTATTATCCTTAGAAATGTAGCTTTTTTTGGGAAGTTTGAATGGGATGTGTGTAAATGCGTACAAAATAACAACTTCCTGAACTAGTGTTACAGATAAGTAACTTACTTTTCAGTTGGTTATTCTCAAACTTGGTTTAAAGAGTGGCAGATATAGGCCCGACGTCTATCTGACGTTTGTTGCCATTATGGTAACTATTTCCTCTCCTCGTGTAGTATGTGACTCCTCTCCCATATAGAATAACTTTATGGTGATAGTTGTTTGCCTGTAGTATTATAATTAACTAAGAGTCATTTTGTTCAAACTACAGTTCTCCTCAGAGAAAAAACTAAATATAATCAGAGAAAATAAGATCAGATCTTTTTTTCATAAAGCTGTTCATGCGTTTTCAGCAATGTCTTAGCATATTATCTGAAAATGATTAGTGACAGAGTCTAGAAGAATCACACTAGTAGACAGGTGAAAAGGGAGAGTGACAAGGAAAGAAGTTTACTGTCCATAAGGCTGCCAAATGAGTTTTGGCTAGCATGTCTAAAAAACAATTTTAGGAGTTTGTCTGCATAGACCTTTGCCACACATTAGTCTAGGTGCACATGCCTTGGTTACAAATCGGTTTTGACCACATGTGACACAGTTGATGCACACATGCCTTAACCACCCATACTTTAGTCTGTGCACGCAGGATAAGGAATCATATGTGATTTATTGTGCACATGGGCTTTGGCCACAATTTTTTTTTAAACAAACTTTCTTGAGTTTTATTGAATTTGAAAAGCGTAAAATACAGATGGAAATTGTCATAGCAGTGTACATTGTAAGTGTATATAAGCAAGACAATGGAATCGGCATTTCAAGTGAATTGTATATCATGTTATAATGAAAAGTGTGATTTCGTTATCAGTTTCTGTAGACTCAATGAGGATCAACGTTTACAGAGAGATACTTTGTTGACAATTAACATTACTGAACCCCCACCCTAACCCAACTTGTCTTCTGTCTTTTGTAAAGTGATAGTTGAGGAGACTGTAGGAGGAACCCGGGAGGGGAAGGAGGACAGTGGGCCATTCATGTTTTTCCAAGCAAACTTAGGGTATCTGTCCCTATGAGTATTGGAAGCCGGCCCAGTCTCCTTGAGCATCAGTGCGACGGAGTGCCAGTGGTGTATTTGGCGTTTTTATCAGAGGGGGGGGGAGGTCCTAGCCTATATCACCTGCTCTCTGTTCTTCATTGGTCTGGAATTTCAACAATTCCAGTGGGTTATCCCAGGTCAGGTCGATGGCTCTCTTCCGATGCTCACGACATTCCTCCCTGCGCAGAGCGAGGCTTTCAGCAGTTCCCCAGTGTATAATTTCCTTCCGCCAGCTATCTGCCGAGGAAACGGTGGGGTATTTCCAGTGCCTAGTTATTTGTCTATCGGACAGTATAAGGGCTGGGTCTATAAACCGGGATAGGGTTTTGGAATGCTTAGGGCGTAGATATAGGCCCACAAACAGTGCCCCACTGTGTTTCAGTGAGGGGCTCCCACCAGGGCCAAGTGGATTTCGGCCCAGTAGGCCTTCAGTAAGGAGGACCACCATAGCATATGAAGGAGATCTGCTGGGCCGGTGTGGCATCTGGGGAAATTGTGGGAAATATCTTCTACTTTTTCTGTGGCATGAAATAGGCTCTGTGAAGTAATGAGAACGTAATTAATTTTAATCTGGAGTTACAAGATATCTTGTTGGGATATTCAATTAGGAAACGCCATTCTTTATCATGCAGGGCATGACCAAGATCTTCCTCCCACCGTGCCCTGAGGGGTGTCAGTGAGACATGTGGGTGTACTCACAGGACTTTGTACAGCCATTTGACCAAATGCCTGCCGGTTCCCATTTCGTGCACTACCTGAATCAGGGAGTGTGTCTCCTGTTCCATCCCTGTCGTTGCCATGTGTTTGCGGACATAATGAGAAATATTAGCATGTATTAGAAAGAGGGAACCCTGCAGCCCATGCGTCTGGGTAAATTCCTGGTGAGACATAAGGTTGCCATCTGCAAAGAGATTTCCCACTGTGTGTATACCTGCAGCCTCCCAAAGTCGTAAACTATGTGATGTAAGCAGGCCCAACTGTATCGCTGCACTCTCAGGGGTATGTTAGGTGCATAATGTATGGGTGGGAATTGTGGATTTTAGCTCCTGTCTCCAGTAAGTGAATGCGTTATTTAAGAGTAATGGTAAACCGGAGGGGCATGGTACACCCGGTAACAGCAATGTATGCAGTGTACCGTGTCGCAGTTTCCGTGGGGTATAGTTAATTTCAGTCAGATGAAAGCCCGCTAACCAATATGATAACCATTGCAGTTGCCCTGCATACCAGTAGTCTCTAAAGTCTGGGGCGCCCATTCCGCCCTAAATCTTGCGGGAATTGTAGTTTAGTCTGGCTCACTCTGTGTCTGCAAGCACCCCAAATCAGGTCTATCAGTAGAGTATCGAGTTGTCGAAAATAAGCTGTAAGAACCACCACTGGTAAGTTAATGAAAAAGTATAAAAGATGGGGAGCATCACCATCTTAGAAAGTGCTAGTCGTTTTGCTAAGGAAAGAGGTACGGTGATCTTGAACCAGATCTGTGAGCAGAGAGAGGTGAGTGCTTTGTTCAGATTGCCTTCCAACAGGTCGGAGGTGAATCTATAGATTTGTATGCCAAGGTAGTGGAAAGTGTGTGGGGCTGTTGGGATAGTGTTCATTCCCAATGGTATATTATCTCCCAGCATGCGGTCCTGAAAGAAGAATACATAAGATTTATTGTAGTTAACTTGTAAGCCTGTGAGATCCGCAAACTGGTTGAGCAGAGTGGCGAGTTGTGTCAAATTTATGGTTAGGTCATGTATGTATGAGGTTGTCTGCATATATGGAGATTGCATGTTGTTGTTGTCGTCCTTGTGGTATACACCAGTCGCCTGCCCTCTGTCTAATACTTTGTGCTATCGGTTCTATTGCTAGCACTAAGAGCAATAGGGGCAGAGGGCATCCCTGCCTGGTGCCGCGGAAAATTGGGTAAGTGGAGGGTATGTGAGAGCCTGTCTGTGCACGAGCCTTGGGGTTGGTGTATAAGAGTTTAATCCACCTGATATAAATCAGGGGACGCCAAATTTAGTCAGAGTTGCAAACAAGTAATTCCAGCCTAAGATGTCAAATGCCTGCTGGAGGTCAAGGGAAAGGCATCCAGCGGCAGAGCATTCTGCCTTGGCAACCTCCATCACTTGGTATAATTGTCTAATGTTTAATGAGGTACTATGGTGTAGTACAAATCCATTCTGATCTGTGTGGGTTAAGTCTGGCAATAAGGGGAGCAGCCTTTTTTACCAGGACCTTGCTCAATATTTTATACTCGGTTGAGAGCAGTGGAAATGGCCTGTATGTCATTTGGGTCGCGGCCGGGTTTGAGCAGGACGTAACTACTGCCTGGCAAGCAAGCAGTGGGCAGAAGGGAGCCAGTCTCCAGTGATGTTTTGTACAGTGTTTCCATGCGTGAGCTAGGGTGACATCAATCCTCATTCTCCACACCCCTTCTGTCTGTTTGAGTGGACCCTTGAAGGCTAGGATATCACTTGCTTGAGGGGGATGCTGTCTTCTCTTTCCCCTCACCTATGCCTTCCTCGGATGTGACCCAACTCTTTTGACAGCCTTGCCCTGTCTATCATCCGGACATCTATAAGGCATGTTCCTACACTTATTTTGCTGTGTGACTCTGGCACTATCAACCATGGTCTTCTCTACTTGTGAGCCGCCCCGCTTGTGTGCCTCTTTAGGTAAGCTGCCCATGTTGTGTGCCACCATTTGCGGGCCGCCCCCTTAATTGCCATAGTTTGTCTTAAACTTGTCACTACCAGCGATTCCTTTTATTGCCTTTGAGTTGGGTGTCACTATTTGCGGGCCACCCCCTCTATTGCCATAGTTTGTTTTGTACTGGTCACCACCAGCGATTCCTTTTACAGCTTTCAAGTTGTGTGCCACTATTTGCGGGCCGCCCGCTTTAGCACCAATATTTGTTTTAAACTGTTCACCTCCAGCGATTCTATTCACTGCTTCTGAGTTGCTCTACAATATTCCCTCATCCAATATGGCACCCACTTTTACGCTGCCTATCGCCTGTGATTCTCGCGCCATCTGCGAGCTCACTGCTAGTCCCGCCCTATGCGTACAGGCAGCTTCGGGAACACCTGGACCCGCCTTAGTCCCGCTTCTACTCCAGGTACTTATGCCGGCCGTACCTCCCCCATCGCACTCTCCTGAGCTGGCGGAGTAAGGGGTAGGTCTTCCGGCAAGGCAGCCGTGGCTGAACTGTGAATACTCTCTCCACTTTCTATTTCACGAGGACGCCGCTTGGCGCCCCCATGGTCTTTTTCCATGCCGGTCTGTTTCCGCTGGGACAAACAGACTGCCTGTAACAATTTCTTGATTTTATGCCATGTCTAGGATGTTAATACTGTTCCTCGAAGGAGCTAGTGAGCCACCCTAATTGGGTGAGTGTTTTACTGCAAATGTACCACAGTGGTTGTTTTACCACCATATTTACCTCAGTTCTTAGATGTGCTACACGTTTGCCACGATGTTTCTTCCTTTTTCACAGAGCTTACCACTTATGAGTTCTACTAACCACCTGAGCATCTAGATTTGCATGTTGTCTCCCCAGAGGCTGCTTTTATTTCAAAATCTTTGTATTGAATTTATATCAATATAAGAACAAACAAAAATGGCTACCACAGATAGTACAGTGTACCGGCTGAGTGTTACAGTTGTCTGCCAGGTATACACAGCTTGTTCACAAGTACTCAGCCCCACAATTGTCTATGCTACAGCATCCCATCAACCAACATTGATGTCATGTAAAATATTTTATCACAATCTGACATGGTGTGGAACCCATTCTCGGAAGTACTAGTGTGTTTCGCCCAGACTGTTAACCCTAAGCTGGGCGTGCCAGGATAAGAGAACTTCAGCTTGAACCCGTGACAAAGGATGAGAAAGAGAAAAGAAAAAAACACAAAGAGAAAGTAACAAAAGTGTGTAAACCAAACAGGTGTATCATGGTGAACAAGCTCCAAGTTGGGGGGGGGGGGGGCCCAGACACGGGCCAGGGCGCAAACCTTCTTGTTATGTATATGCCCCAGGTGCTCACTTTTGTCAATTAGATGTGGAACAGGTTAAGAGCCAGCAGCCGAGGGCTACACGCAAATAGGGGCAGTCCCTCAGACAAGTATGCCACCAAGGGGGACCAGATGTATTCATACCCCTTCCTCGAGACTTCAGTGATGTCCGTCAAATGCTCGAGCGCTAATGCTCTCCATAGCCTGGCGTGCCACTGCGTTATAGAGGGAGCCTCTACCTTTTTCCAGGCCGCTGCGATAGCCATCTTAGCGGCTCCTAAGCATAGCCATATGATGGAGCGGTCTCCGTACGTTTGCCTCTTCAAAATCGGGTCCCGCAGCCCAAGGAGGCTATGTTCAATGGTGCCCGAGATCGGGTAGCCTAGGATCCCTTTTATTTGTGAGAGTATTTCTTTCCAGAAGGGCTGGATGGAGGGGCAGTCCCACCAGATGTGCCTGAAGTCTCCTAACAGACCACACCCTCGCCAGCACCTATCCGATGTGGAGGGAAATATCTTTTGTAGTTTCTGGGGGTATAGGTAACAATCATACATTATTTTATAATGTGCTTCCCGGAGGTGCATAGAGCGATTATGTTGCGAGATGTACTTGTACAAGCGGACCCATTGCCTCTCCGCTACTTGTCTACCGATGGCCGCCTCCCAGAATGCCCTGTGCCGCGGAGTTGACTGAGGACTCAGATCTAGAATTAGAGAGTATAAAAAGGAGATGGTCCCCTTGGAGGCTACCCCTGATTGCGCAAGTTTCTCGATTGGGAGCAGGTCCCTGGTGGCGGCCAGCCGCACCGGGGGTTGCTGCACCCAGTGTTTAAGCTGCGTGTAGTGGAATCTCTCTGCGGGCTGAAGGCTTTGGCGCACCCTTCAAACGAGTTGAGTTCCCCTTTGTCGAATAAATGTGAGATCATAAGGCAGCCCCCCTGTCTCCATTGTGAGAACGGACCCTCGTGTAGTGCTGGGGGAAAGTCTGGATTGAAGTGTATGGGGGTGTAGGGAGAGGGGAAGGTTGTCGGGGAGAGTGTTTTCGTGAGTAGATCCCAGACCCTAAGAGTGATGGCCGTGGGGGTGCTTATGTATGCGTTGGGGGGCCATTGTTGCTTCCTTAACCACAGGAGATCCCATATGGTCCTACCCGTAATCTGACGATCCATGTGTAGCCAGTGCTTTTCGGACTCTCGAAGGGACCACTCTGTCACCACCCGGAGCTGGGCCGCCTGATAATAGGCCCAGAAATCCAGAAGGGCGAGGCCACCCCTCATTCACGGTCTGGTCAGGACTTGATTAGAAAGACAGGCTCTTTGGCCCTGCCAAATAAATTTCATAAGCATCTGTTTGAGTTCTAGAAACAGGTCCCTTCCCACATGGATCGGAAGACCCTGGAAGAGGTAGAGGAGGCGCGGTAGGACATTCATCTTTACTGCATTTATTCTCCCAATCCAGGAGATGTAGGCAGTTTTCCAGCGTACCATATCGGCCTTGATTTGGCGGAGCAAAGGTGTGTAATTGGCTGTGTATACATTGGCGATTTTTGGAGTAAGTACGTGATCTCCTTGGCCGAGCAACAGAAGGGGTAAGTCTCCTTTATTTGATCCACCACTACCCCCGGTAGGGTGAGATTGAGCAGAAATGACTTTGACCGGTTCACCTTGAATCCCGAAACTGTTTCAAAGCTATCAAGCTCTGCTTGGATCGCCGGGAGCGAGTTCAAGGGATCCGTGATAGGGAGGAGGACGTCGTCGGCAAAGAGAGAGATTTTGTGGTCGTCCGGACCAAAGGTGACCCCTTTTATGTTGGGGTTCATTCTGATCCGCGCTGCCAAGGGTTCGATACTAAACGCGAATAGCATGGGGGGCAAAGGGCAGCCCTGCCTGGTCCCCCGCGATAGCGTAAAGGCATCTGAGGCCGCCCCATTCACTATCACTCTCAACCTGGGAAGGTGGTAATTGGCCTGTATCATACCAATAAACATTTCACTGAAGCCAAAGCGTCTCAAGGATCGCAAGAGAAAGGCCCAATCGACCCGATCAAAGGCCCTCTCTGCATCCACTGAGAGGAGGGCCGCAGGAATGTTCTTCTTCTGGACCTTCTCCAGTATGTGAGTTATTCTCCGCAAATTGTCATGGGTTTGCCTACCCTTTATGAAACCCGACTGATCCGGGTCAATTAAGGCAGGAAGGAGGTTTTCCAGGCGAGTGGCCAAAATCTTAGAATACAATTTCTCTCTAGGGTCCTTCCCTGGCTTTGGGATTACCGTTACGAAAGCTTCCCCCATAGTTCCCGTTACCTGTTGGCGGCTTGCTATGTCGTTAAAAAGGGACACCAACTGGGGCGCTAGTTCAGGAGCGAACTTCCGATAGAAGTGGGCTGTAAGCCCATCTGGGCCGGGGGCCTTCTGCAACTTCAAGGCGTCTATCGCTTTCTGAACGTCGTCCCCCGTAAAGGGCCTACTAAGTTCCTCATTAGTGTGTGCAGAGACCTGAGGGAGATTAAGTGACGCTAGATGGCTTTCTTGGGCGGAGACCGCCACTGGCTCCGCGGTTCAGAGGTTACGGTAGAACTCCCCAAAGGCTTTCGTCTTACCTCTTCGTCTGTATGGGAAACTCCTGCGCCGTCAATTATCTGTTTAATATAGTCTTTTTCTTGCTTAGCCCGGAGTTGCCGTGCCAGTAGGGTACCTATCTTGTTGCTACTTTCATAGCCTCTGTATGGATTTCTCCGCCCAGTTGGTGTATATGGCTTTAAGTTTACCCTTAAGGGAGGTGACCTTGCGGAGGGTTTGAGTCGAGGGTGATTCTTGGTGGGCTTTTTCCTCTGTCTGTAGTGCCTCTTCTAAGAGGAGACGCTCCCCTTTCTGCTGGTTTCTAAGTGTGGTGGCTAACTCAATACATTTGCCCCTAATAACCGCCTTAAAAGCATCCCAATTGGTTGCAAAGGATGTGCTGGCGGGGTCATTGTCAGTAAAGTACTCCGTGATTGCCCTTCTTAATTCGTCTCTGAGAAGTCTATCCCTGCAGAGAAAATTAGGGAAGTACCATCTCCTATGTGTTGTATGTGGGTTAGGCCAATTAAGTACCAGCTCCAACGGAGCATGGTCAGAGATGCAAATCGCGTGAAAGTTTGAATCCGCCACAGAGAAGAGCAGGGCTTGTCTGAGGAAGACATAATCTATTCTAGAGTAGGTTCTGTGTGAGTGCGAGAAAAAGGAGTAGTCCCTGGAAGTATGGTGGGATTCCCTCCAAGCATCTAGTAAACCCAAACGCTGAAGGGAGGATTTGAGATTTTTGCTGAATGTCCCTCCCGCTGCCCTGTGATGTTGTGTCGTGTCAAGCATCGGGTCCCATATAAGGTTAAAGTCTCCTAAAAGTACGATGCCTCCCACCACAAACCCTTCCAACACTGTAAGAAAATTCTCTAGGAAGTCCAATTGCCCTGTGTTAGGTGCGTAGAGCATGGCGAAGGTACAGGCTCGCCCTCTAAGCTCCCCCCGCACCATCAGGAACCTCCCCGCTGTATCTGATTTTGTGGCGTGAAGATGAAAGGGGACCGAGAGCGAAAAATCTGGGGGTATCTTTTATGTTTCAATCTGGCTTCCTCCTCCCTCTTTAAGTGGGTTTCCTGGAGGGCAGCTATGAAAATCTGGTGATCAGTGAGGTACTTCCATATACTCTGCCTTTTGTTAGGGGAATTTAGGCCCCTCACATTCCAGGAGAGACAATTAACTGCCATATTGGCACGTGGAAACCCCGAGTCGGGGACTTGTCGCTACCTCCATGGCCCTGGTGGGTGGCCCGCCAACGCTCCTCCCCCTCCCCCACCCCCAAGCCCCATCCCCAGCTTTATCAGTGTGGAGACCATGATACACAACAAAATAAACATAGTAAACCAGAAAAGACAAAAACTGAGAATTGTGGGGTCCTCCGTCCCAGAGGAGGGCCTCACTTCGTCCATCTCAAGGAGCGAGCCCAATTCCGCTCCCAGGAACCCTGTTGCAAACCTGTAAGGGTACTCATATTCTGCGGGTGAGTCCGTAACAGTAATCTTCGGCCCTGCAAACAGCTAGGCACAATAGGCGCTCAGTGTCCGCCCTGCTTTCAGACTCGGCTGAAGGTGCGTCCATCAGGGCTCTCAATGCTGCCGGGACCCCAACGTAGTTCCTCAGACCCCGGCTCAGCAGCAGCCCAGCCGCGGGCAGTCTGGATGTGCGGGACCACTGAAAAAGACCCTGGACCCTTTGACTCAGTCCGGTGCTGTTTTTCCCCTCCGTCTCGCCGTGTGCCATGAATCCCCCCCGCGCCGTGCCTTCGGCGAACCTCCGTCGCTGTTCTTCGAGGTGGACACTCGTGCCGAAGATGGGGGACTGATGCCCAGCAACTCTGCCGCTTCTTCCACCTCTGTGCAGTGGAGCTGTTTGTTGTCTAATTGAAAGGCGATACCAAACGGGTAGGTCCAGCGGTATTTAATATGCTTATCTCGTAGCGCTTCTGTTACAGGTCGGAACCGCTGTCGTCTCGCCAGAGTGGCCTGCGCCACATCTTGGAATAGAGAGCATGAGGCATTTTGAAACGCTATTTTGTCCATTCCTCTTGCCTTTTGCAGAACCAACTCCTTGAGTTTGAAGGAGCTGAACTTGCTAGGACATCTTGCGGCCTCCTGTCGCTGCCGGATAGCTTCGGACCTACCCTATGCACCCGCTCAAGCCGTACCTCCAGGCCATCCTCGCCGAGGACCGTGGAGAAGAGGCCAGCCATGAATGCCTCCAAGTCCAGGCCCTCGCAGCCCTCCTCCAGGCCCCGGACCCGTATTTTGTCTCGTCAAGAGCGATCCTCCAGGTCCTCTCACTTGAGCACAGTTGGGCGTAGTTGATCTCGGAGTTCCGCCGCGTTGTCCTCCACCGGCTTCAAGCGGTCGTCCAGCTCTTGGTATTTCGCCTCCAGGTCTAGGGCACACGTGCCCACCGAATCCACATCGGCCTACAGGGCCACCAACTTGGTCCTCATTTCCGCCTTGAAAGCGTCAAAGGAGGCATCCATGTCCGCCTTGATGTCGTCCCGGAGATCTTTTCTGAACTGCCTGAGGGATGTCAGCAAGTCTTCCTGGGTAAGCACCATGGCGCCCCCCCCTTACGTCTCTCCCTCCTTTGGCAAGCCGGAACTTGAATGAGCAAAGTAGTTAGAGACCTTGTTGGCGTTAGCCTTTTTGGGTGGCATATGGGGGCAGGGAGACTGGCCAGCGCTCGGCCGCCCCTCCTCGGAGTTTGCTGTTCCCTTGGAGCGGACCACTTGCGACGCCCCCCACACCGGGCCCCGGCCCTGCGCAGATGTGTGCTGATCGACTGTTCTGGTGGGCTCTACGGGGCCCTGGAAAGAGCTCTCCCCCAGTGCTGTTCCGTTGGGGGGGCAACTAAGCACTGCGACTCTGCTGCTTGCGGCGA
Organism: Calotriton arnoldi; assembly: GCA_963921515.1. NCBI lineage: Eukaryota > Metazoa > Chordata > Amphibia > Caudata > Salamandridae > Calotriton > Calotriton arnoldi. Next base: position 1,652,566 of record CAWUFW010000672.1, on the reverse strand, counting down.
GAGGGGGCTGGTCTCACCCCTCAGCGTGCCCAGTCGCTCGATAATGAAGGTTTTCAGAAACTGGAGGGCGCCATCTTGAAACCAGGCAGCCAGTGTGTACACTTAGGCATCTCACCACACTCCTCCCGGCTGTGCCTATTATGCGGGTGGTACCCTCTCGTTACAGGGGGTGGGGCCGACAACACCCCTCATCCCCCGTTTCGCCTTCTCTTGCCCCCTTGCATCGACCTCAGTATGGGCCGTACCTCTGCCGCAGGTCCGCCGTATGGAGTCACTGTCCCCGATGAATGGCACCGCGGGGAGCATCTGTTGCGATCGGGACGCCGAAGTCACAATCTCCCCTGGGGGGAACACTTATGCTGCTGCTCGATGGCCCCGTGAAGCCTCAGCTGCCTCTCAGATGGCGGGAGCGCTGTGCCCGGATGGCACCATTGCAGGGTCAGGCACTTGATGGGGGAGGTCAGGCGTACCACCGAGCACCGTCACTGGCAGCTAGAAACAAGTGGAAGTCGCTGTACGGTACAGGGGATGGGGGGCCGGCAATCCTCACCCCCCGCCGCTTCACTTCAGACCCCCCCGCACCGACCTGGTGTCGTGCCGGTCTTCCTCAACGGGTCCGCCGCATGCCTCCATTGTCCCTGCAAGCATTCGTGTCGGTGGGGGTCCGCTGCTGCTGGGCCGACAATGTCTCTGGGGGAGGGCACCTCCCGAATCGCAGACCAGCCAGGCGGATCCGACACTGCCTCTCCGTCAGCGGGAGCATAATTCGCGCTCCGCCGCCATTTTAGGTGGCTCTGTGGCGCTCCGGCAAGGTCGCTGAATCCCCTCTGAAAACAAGAACCCAGCAGCTCCTGGGGGCTCTCCCGAGTCTGTCCACGCTACCGCCACATAGGCGCTGCTGGATCCGGATTCGGCAACGAAGTTTGTACCCTATATATTAGTTCATTGATGGGGCCTGGGCCGGAGCCGATCGGAATCACGTCCGAGCGGCCATGATGGCTGGCCACGCCCCCCAGAGGCTGCTTTTAATGTTGTTCATTATGATTTATGTTCTTTTCATTTCTGTTTTTTTGTTTTAGGTTGGTCTACTAATAAGGTACCTCATTGTTAGGTTGCTTTAAGTGCTTGGTTCACATCTGACACTAATACTGGAACCAACCACTGTGTAGATAGTATATACTTTGTCCTGAAGAATTGCTATGTGGTCCTTCAGACACATTAGGCAGGAAACATGTCGACCACCATTCCGTAGCCACCTCTGTCCATTATCTCAGTGGTGGCACACCTTTTCTGATTTTAATTGGGACCAGTGAGCTCGCTGATTAAATTTGATTTGGAGTACCACTGTGCCTCATATTAGCCCTTCCTGCACAATTCCCTCACACCTTGCACCCACATCTGCACCACGAGGCCCTATACCCACACTGCACCCAACGGCTTGGGATGAAAAGTTCTCCGATAAAGAGCCCCTTCAGGCAGTGCAGCGCCGGCCTGACGAGGAGCATGCCCTATGATGAAGCATGCAAAAACAACAGTTGATGGACAGAATGCAGAACAATGTTATACATTCACCCCAGTACAGAGATCTGGGCCTAAATCCATCGTTTTTTTTGCTCACCATGCCATTCCAGTTTGAACCCAGCCATATGCAAATCAGTCTTGACCCTGTGCCTCATGGGAACAGTCCAGCCCGAACTGCCAAGCCAGGTCCTCTCTGGACTGGAAACAAGCATCCTAGGACCGGTTTCGGGGTTTCACCCCTCTTCAGCCAGGATAGCTTGATTCCAGTGGCATGGAGAGCACGGGACCCACGTCTGGGCATACCCGTCCCACTCGGGGTGACAAATGCAAAAACAACAGTTGATGGACAGAATGCAGAAGAATGTCATACATTCACCCCAGTACAGAGATCTGGGCCTAAATCCATCGTTTTTTGCTCACCATGCCATTCCAGTTTGAACCCAGCCATATGCAAATCAGTCTTGACCCTGTGCCTCATGGGAACAGTCCAGCCCGAACTGCCAAGCCAGGTCCTCTCTGGACTGGAAACAAGCATCCTAGGACCGGTTTCGGGTTTCACCCCTCTTCAGCCAGGATAGCTTGATTCCAGTGGCATGGAGAGCACGGGACCCACGTCTGGGCATACCCGTCCCACTCGGGGTGACAAATGCAAAAACAACAGTTGATGGACAGAATGCAGAACAATGTCATACATTCACCCCAGTGATTTGCATATGGCCATGTCTGAACTGGGGTAGTGGAGTGAGCTAAAGAATGATGATGGATTAAACCCAGATCAGTTGACTGGGGGTGAGTGTTTGATTTGCTCTAACGCTCCGTCCATCGTCCCCTTTGGTATCGCTTTGTTCGCCCTAAGTTGGCAGGGTATGCCCAGACGTGGGTCCCTTGCTCACTTTGCCACTGGATTCAAGATAGCCTGGCTGATGAGGGTTTTGAACGCGAAACCGGTCCCAGGATGCTTGTTTCCGGTCCAGGAAGACATGGCTTGGCAGTTCGGGCTGGACTGTTCCCATGAGGCACAGGGTCAGACTGATTTGCATATGGCCATGTCTGAACTGGGGTGGTGGAGTGAGCTAAAGAATGATGATGGATTAAACCCAGATCAGTTGACTGGGGGTGAGTGTTTGATTTGCTCTAACGCTCCGTCCATCGTCCCCTTTGGTATCGCTTTGTTCGCCCTAAGTTGGCAGGGTATGCCCAGACGTGGGTCCCTTGCTCACTTTGCCACTGGATTCAAGATAGCCTGGCTGATGAGGGTTTTAAACCCGAAACCGGTCCCAGGATGCTTGATTCCGGTCCAGGAAGACATGGCTTGGCAGTTCGGGCTGGACTGTTCCCATGAGGCACAGGGTCAGACTGATTTGCATATGGCCATGTCTGAACTGGGGTGGTGGAGTGAGCTAAAGAATGATGATGGATTAAACCCAGATCAGTTGACTGGGGGTGAGTGTTTGATTTGCTCTAACGCTCCGTCCATCGTCCCCTTTGGTTTCGCTTTGTTCGCCCTAAGTTGGCAGGGTATGCCCAGACGTGGGTCCCTTGCTCACTTTGCCACTGGATTCAAGATAGCCTGGCTGATGAGGGTTTTGAACCCGAAACCGGTCCCAGGATGCTTGTTTCCGGTCCAGGGAAGACATGGCTTGGCAGTTCGGGCTGGACTGTTCCCATGAGGCACAGGGTCAGACTGATTTGCATATGGCCATATCTGAACTGGGGTGGTGGAGTGAGCTAAAGAATGATGATGGATTAAACCCAGATCAGTTGACTAGGGGTGAGTGTTTGATTTGCTCTAACGCTCCGTCCATCGTCCCCTTTGGTATCGCTTTGTTCGCCCTAAGTTGGCAGGGTATGCCCAGACGTGGGTCCCTTGCTCACTTTGCCACTGGATTCAAGATAGCCTGGCTGATGAGGGTTTTGAACCCGAAACCGGTCCCAGGATGCTTGTTTCCGGTCCAGGGAAGACATGGCGACATGGCTTGGCAGTTCGGGCTGGACTGTTCCCATGAGGCACAGGGTCAGACTGATTTGCATATGGCCATGTCTGAAATGGGGTGGTGGAGTGAGCTAAAGAATGATGATGGATTAAACCCAGATCAGTTGACTGGGGGTGAGTGTTTGATTTGCTCTAACGCTCCGTCCATCGTCCCCTTTGGTATCGCTATGATGAAGCATGACACCCAGCTGGGTGTGTGAGGGCTCCAAATCCCAAAGTGGGACACACCCTGTCGCCACCAGAGGGTTAGGGTGTTAGACCGACCCAGCCTCTTTCTCTTCTTCTCTCTTTCTAAGGAACTGCATACCATATCCACTTGCTTAGTCATGAAGCAGACACGGGCCCGATGCTAGCGCGCCAATGCGATGTTTGATAGCGGCTCTGGAATCCTGGATTTCTTGCAGTATAATACCCAGCTTGTCTGGTCCTTTGCTGGGGACTGTAGGGGGAATAAAGTCTACTCAAATGCGATCTGGTGATCCATCAGATCGCGCACATCCTGATTGGGAGCTATTGCGGCCTGGTTGGGTGGAGGGGGTCCTGTGTCGTGCCGTTAGTGTGACCCATGGCAACCTGAACCCCAGGTCGTGGAGCAGTGTTAAAGGTTTCAGGGAGACGTCACACCTCGTGCCTTGTGGTGGGGGGGGTGCAGGGTCTTGCTGCTTCAAAAGACAGTGTTCGGATCCTTCAAAGGTGGGTTTTCCAGCTTCCGTAGAGGGGGTATCAAAGTTGTTTATTGGCACAGCCTTAGCAAAACAAGGTGGGAGATTGGGCACTTGTTGCTCGAGAAGGCATTGTACTGGGCATGCAGGGTCACTGTATATGTAAAGGGGTGAGGCAATCAAGCAAACCAGTATTTAGGACAAAATGTTTTGTGACTGTGCATTGTGACAAACGGACGGCGCAGTTCATTCACAGCGAGGAGTGGTGGCACCAACGCAGTTGGCTAGAGCTTTTCACCTTGATGATGACATGCACAGAGAGTACCATGTTTGACTCAATATGGCCAAAGAGCATGGTGTGCAGAGGGCCCACGCAGTGCAGTGAGGGAATTCCAGCAGGGATCTGCCACAGTCCATAGCTGTAGGGCTGTTTGTGTGGCTCCAGATATTATGTGGCAGAGGGGTTGGGCTATGCCTCAGTGTCTACAACTTTGGCAAGTACAAGTTCCTGCCTGAGTTGTGGTGGACCCCAGTATGAGGTTAGTAGCAGGGATCAGCGGGATGCAGCTATGTACCTTGGAAGGGGCCTCAGATAGACAAGTATGTTGTCCTCACAGAGCTGGAGTTGAAGACAGCATTCTGTATGAGGCAAATCCCCCGGGGCCAGTGCTTCAGAGGGGAGCTTTATTGGCTGTGTCTCTGGGAGCACTGCTAGGCAGTGGTGCTTACTGTTTTGATGCGGGTGCTCTTAACAGGGATATCGTGCTGCACCCACCTCCTTTCACAGTTCATTTATGGTGTGTTCTACGTCTCGGTATGCATGCTGCTAAGATAACTCAGCCCGCCTCGTGTGGCAAATTCTTTGGGGCCGGCCCTTGAGAAGACCTAGGGCACGTCTGCGCCCCAAGGAGCACAAGAAGGCTGTGGCGAGTGCTTTGTTGTGGCTGCGCACACGCTGTGAAGGAATGCGTTGCACCCTCCTCCCAGGCCAGTCTGGAGGGTATGTGGTGTGGGGCCCATTGGTTTAGGCCTTGACGCCGCGCATTCTGACTCCACGGCCTGCCTTGCATGGAATCACCGGCTCCGACCTGTGCGGCAGCATCGCACAGGGTCGGCGCTCTGGAATGCAGTGAGGTGGTCAGGTCCTGAAGCCCAGGAGACCAGAGGCCGGACAGGGGTCTCTGCAGCTTGTCAGTCAGCTCCCAGAGGTGAGTGGAGACAGGGTTATTGCGCGCCACCAAGGCTCCATTTATAGTGTAGGAAAAGAAAGAACTCTCTTGGAACACCACATACACAAAAGAAATATATCACTCTAAATATGTCGTTCAGTCACTCGACCATACACATCCATCATAAAAAAGGCATAGGTCTGAACCCAAAGAGCAACCACATGTAACACAGAGATAAAAAAGCTCACACTTCGGGGGTAGATTCAATATTTATTATAATTCATTAGGCAAAAATATTTCGAAATATACATCAATACATAAAATTAAAACCATAATTAAAAACCATACTAAAAACATAAAAACCATTAATGAGAGACAAAAGCAAATGTGTGAAAGCAATCAAATTCATCAGATAAAGGTTATTCCCAACTGGAATCTCATATGTAAACACCATCAGTCTATTCACATCTTTGTAGTATTAGACATATGGCTGTTCCTGGATATAACCCACTATATCAGTACAGGCGTCGACGCGTTTCGGGGTCGTATATTATTGGGGTACCACCTTCATCAGGATATGCATAAAGCTTGTCTCTCGCTCAACAATTTAGAATTAAAAACACCACTATTTCAGTTACACAACTGAGGAAAGAATACACAGCTTTCTCTGAGGGTGGTCTAATTAAAATCCACCATGTCCCCACTTTTTCAAAGGAATATAATCCTGGGTTGCTTAATATATTAGTTTTAAAGCGATATTGAAGTGTCACCTTTCAACCGCAATACCATTAGGATCTTAATAAATCCTGTCCAAAGATATTTTGCTCAGGGTAGGCACATAAGCTTCACACCTCTGATTCTGGAGTAAGACCGTCGTATTCTCTCCCAGCGTGTCGTCCAAGGATCGCGCACATCCATTTATAGTGTTACTGCAGCCGCACGGTCCTTGCGGGGTCTATTTGCGGCCATTACTTGTGTCGGTAAGCCGCCCCAGCAGTCTGTAGGGCAAAGGGGACAGTTGCCATCATTCTGTCGGCCTCGGAGAACTTAGCAGGTACAGGATGGTGACGGATTATTAATTTTCCTGGGCGCCCCTCCGGAGTTTCATGAAAGTCTGTCCGCCATCTTAGGTGGCTAGCGACACCCAGGTTTTAGCCACACATAAGGCAGATGAGTACAACGTCTGCAAGGTTGATACATACATTTTTGGTAACCTACGTGAAGTGACATATGGCTGCCCTCTTATCTTTTCAATAAAGCTAGTCAGAACATTTGACCATACCACTGTTGGTATCACTGTTGGAAGCCACCATGTGTCTTGTAGCCGAAAACGGTTCACATAGTCCATTCAAAATGTTTGTGAGAGCATGATAAATCGGCCATTTGTAAACATTACAACAATTCCAAGAATGCCGCAAGTAACTTATTTGGCGCATATTCGCCCTCCCCACCCCCTCCCTCCAACAGGTTGTGCTAGTTGGGCCTTTCCAGTACAGGCATATGCCACTGCTTTATTGTTTTCTGAGAGAAACTTCTAACCACAGATTCCTCACATTTTGAATCCCCCAGACTGGATCTGAAAAACTTTCTGCAGTTGCACCCGAGCTCCGAGAGGTGGAACCATCAGACTCTGTGTTGACTCCATTCCATATCCTGATGTGATGACAGGGAGCCATAAATAGGCCAATCCCCTGTGCGCCGACTTCAGTTCCATACATTTGATGCGAATCCAGAACTCTGCTTCTAACTTTTAAGCTTTTCACAAAACAGGACAGTGTTCAAGGGCGTCTCCCCCTAATACCGGATGGTTTATGCCACACCTCATATATAGGAAGAGTTGATGTTCACTGACTCATATGATGTCTGCCTTAGGTCCGTGGACAATAGAACCACCATTTGGTATTGCAGCTTCCAGGGCAATGTGGGGTTCCATGCACTCTGCCCAGAGGCACTGAGTGTGGTGGTGGGGACTAGATCCCCACGGGCTCTCCATGATGGTCAGTAACCTGGTGGGTTCCCTAAACGCTCGAGCAGACAAATTCAGCATGCGTCATCTTGCAGATCATGAGTTGTGTCTGCATTCCAAGGTGGATCAGGGCATCTTCACTCAGAGTGTCATGCGCTTAGTAGATTCTATTTGCTGCCACCCAAAACTATCAATGCTCAGCCTGTTTTACCATGTAGCTTCCTTCTCGGGGCTCTCTGGGGATGCATTCTGCCTTTGGTGGGATTCTGGCTTCCTTAATGCATTTCTGTCAGGAGGGACAGGACCCATCTCATCTTGATCACCCCAAATTGGGCTTGGATAGTGGTAGTCCACCTGCTTCATCTTACCATCTGCCCTACACTACAACTAAATCTTTGCATGGGCCTGCTCTTCCAACAGTAGGCTAGATTTCTGCAATGGAACCTCCACAATCTACATCCCCATGTGAGGATATTTTGTGGGCTGAACTAATTGTTTTGGTCTTTTACCTGAGGTAGTGGATGTAATATTTTCTGCTCAACATTTATCCTTAAACTCTGTCTACTGTGGTCACTGGTCTAAGTTCGCTGCTTAGTGTGAGGACAGATAGTTTGATCATCTTCAAGCCAGCCTGTTATATGTTCTTATATTTTTTGCATCTGTGGCCTGGCAAGGCTTTGCTGTGGGTACAGTTTAAATTCCTTATTGGTCCTTTTGGCATTTCTTTACTTGATCAGCCCGCTGTGTTTAAATCACACATTGTGATGTTTTTCGTAAAAGGGCTCTCCTTTGTTTCCCCCAGTTACTTTTATATTGCCGCAATGGGACCTTAATTATGCACCATTTAAGTCTATACACAGATGCACTCTGCGACTTTAGACCCAGAAGATGGTTTCTGTTATTGCCATCGCTTCTGTATGTTATGTCAGTGAATTGCCGGTGTTATCTGTTTGTATACGCCCCTTTTCTCCAACAAAGTTGGTGCTTTGGATTAGAGCATTCTTCATTTCAAAAGTGGTGTTGCCTTTTCATGTGGGGCAGTCCATTACGCTCACCACATTCTTTTGTGCCACATCACTCTAAAGAGCAGCGAGACTACACCTTTTGTATTCTACGCGGGCCCTTAGTTTCGCCATTGATTGCACTAAGGAGCACCAGGTTGCCAAAAATGAACCTCCTGAGAGCCTTTGAGCTCATCCCATTTGGGCGGTGGACAAGTCTATGCCCTGGCTAGAGGTGTTCCATTGTTGGACATCTGGCAGGCTGTTGCATAGAATTCTGTCCATTTCTTCATCACTACCTGAATCGACTCAAGTCTTCAGGAAAGATCATTTTAACTACTCAGTTCTGTATGACTTCCCGGTGTAAAATCCACTCCTCAGACCCACCAGCTTTGGGTACTGCTTTATTATTAATTAAAAATTATGAGGAATTTGCGGTTTAAAATGTCCATCAGTAGAACAAGATACTTACCTTCGGTAGCGCTCTTTCTGCTGGGTAGCCTATCTAACCACAGATTTCTCACTGCTTGGCAACTTCCCCATTTTGGAGAGTGGACTTATGGAAGGTTATGAGATTCAATATTTGAAATCATAGTGTCACATCCTAATTTGTCAGTCACTTGCGTCTGAGAGCGCAGAAGTAATTGGTTAATAAACTGACATTTGCCTGCACAGGTGGCCCCTATGTCTCTCGGTGTTGTGACTTCCGTAGGTGGGGCAGAGCTGTCACAGAGTCTGATTACGCCATCTGCTGGCACGCTGGAGCTTTGCAGAAAGATTTCTGCAGCCAGTCTGGCACTAGGAATACTCGAAGGTGAGGAATGTGTCTTTATAGTATCCACCTAAAGGAGTGTTTACCGAAGTAAGCAACTTGTTCATCTGATCATGGTCAAATATGTTTGGTTTCTCCTGAAAACCAGTGAAATTATGAAATGAGATATAGCAAAGAATGGCAGTGGTTTGGCAAGTCATCAGAGCAAAATCCATTTTTAGTAATTTTGTTTTCATGTATATGCAGATGTGCAGAGAAGAATACCCTATTACAATTTATGGCAAACCCTTAATTGAGTCATGATGCCGCTCAATTCCCTCAACAAAAGCATTAAATAGCATATTACATTTGCACACTGACATTTAGGCCTCTTGCAGATACTTAAATGCCCCTGAACTTTCAGTACCTCATGTATCCTTACTCCTTATTCCTTCATCTCTCTAGTTAGCTCTCACACTGTGGTTATTTTGTGTATTTACATCATTTTAAGTAGTGTTGCCCATGGTTCATATGCATCAGAGAGCTGTACACATTGCTTGTAGTCTACATTGAAGAGAAAATAAGTTTGTATAAACTTTATAAAATAAGGGAAACGGTGTACAGTGTTCATACAGTGATCGTAATGTCAGTGTTCTAGGCTATACACCCATGCTATCATGCAGGATGGAATTTAGTCAACAGTAGAATAAACCTATTTTTGGTCTAATATTAGATGGACTAGCACTTTGGAAATTACTGTAATGTTTGGCCCAGGTTAGTACAGCTGAGAATTAGCTGTAAAATAAATGCAGTTGTACCCCTCTTAGAAATTGTATTTGTTGGGACAGAAAAGTCCTCTGCATGGTAAGAGGCATGGTATCCCTGCCCTGAGTGCCCAACTATACTGTTGTCTGGATCCCTAATGCTGATTTGTCTCTCATAGGCAAATACCGACCATGCATAATGTAGGCCTGTCTCATGGATTGCGGTCTTGTTGGACCGGAGGCTCCCAAAGCGCTACCCTCATAGTGGTGGACGGCTACCTCCTTTACCAAGAGTTAAACAGCACGGTGGTGGCAGTATACCGTGTAGTGATCAGGGCCTTTTCAACCTGTGCCACTGGAGTGAGGCCTACAGGCTCACTCACCTTTTTAAAGTTCCGCTGCTGTGTGCTTAACTCACTCTTGACATAAATCTGATGTAGAGTGCTGCGTAGAGTAGGAGTGGGGACTATGTGCTGGATTTGTGTGCCTGGGAAGGGTACAGTACAGAGGGAGAGTTGTACTGTGTAGTAAATGTGGGCTTAGTGCATGTTCTGAGTGTATGTTTGCCTGCAAGTAATACATTACATGAACGTTGTAGTGCTGAGCAGTGCATATGCAATTAAACTCATGTGCTGGATGTATGTGTGCTTGTGAGAAGTACAAAAGCTGAAGGGTGAAGTGTGGTGCAGCGTGCATATGGTAAGTATGCGTGTACAGGGTTCCATATTGGAAAGGGCCCCCCCATGTGGGCAGGGAAGGGCGCCGCTAGAGACATCGCACCCTCGCTGGGTTCTGATCGGGGAGCTGGAGGATCAAATCCCCAACCCCTGCGGAGGGAAGATTGACTTACTTCGTCTTCGCAGGTTGGGAGCATCTCTGAGAAAAGCTTCCAATGCCACTCGAGGGAGAGAGCCTGCTCTTGCAGGTGCTGTTATGTGTACCACTAGCAGCCTGATTTCTCTGAACAGGATCAGGATTTGTGAGAGCCCATGCACAGGGCACTCGCTGCACTGCTGACCGCTTCTGTACTGCAGGAGCAGGTAAGACTTGAACTGGGCCTCTGAGGCCCCGGAGTACTCTGTGCTGATGGTGCTTTAGCACCATAGACACTTTTGACTAATTCCTAAAGAATCAAACATGAACTCTTTAGTACGGCCTACTAGTGAGCATTCCCTGGATGCAGCCATCAGCAAATGGATAAAAACCCCAACCATGTCACATTGAAGAGGGTGGGACAGGGATTTGCCTTACAAACGCCAGAGCCCGGACCTCAAGGGGATTGTGGTATTACTTACAAACTCTGTTGTTCCTTTGAATGTGTTGAATTAGAAATAAAATGCTTATATTTCATATAAAAAGAGAATTTGACTGCACATTGATTTATTGCCAGTACTGTGTGCACTCTATGAGTCTTGTTCACTCACCTGTATCTCCACTCCCATCCCCCCGAGCAAGCATTTGACTGCTCATCCATAGCGACCACTGAGAGTCAAGTTATGAAGGGGTACCTGGCCCAGATGCTCAGGATCCATAGTAGGTTAGGCCACAGGACATTAGAAGATAAAAGGCCTCAACTACCATGGTAGGGCCCAGTAGCCCCTGCATGCCCCATTGCCCTCTGAAAGGGGTTCCGACAGAATTCTATTGCTTCCTCAGTCTTGTCAAAAGTTTGACATATTTGTTGTATCCCACTATGGAAAATCCAATAACTATTTAAAAAATTTAAATAAAAAAACAGAATGTGCCGAAGGCTTGAGAGTGTACGATAAAATTATTTGCTGGCTAGCAACATCTCCATAGGCAGTTTTGATTTTCGACTGAATAAATTTGTGTCCTTATATTGTGCAATGGTGTTTTGTCATATCAATGTTCAGCAGACATTGTGAAAATGTAAAACTGCACAGGAACTTTAGATGCTTTTGGTAGGTTACAACATGCTGTAACTTCTTGCATGTAGTAGTAGCTGCTAACAGCATTTAGCTATTACCCGCATTAATTTCATCATGATGAATTGTCTGCCTATATTTCGTATAGGAGCTGCACTTCTTAAACGAAATATTCCATCTTGCACTCCTGATTTATGGAATGGTGTATATTCAATAAACCAATACCGAACTATGTTTCTTCCATGCAGTAGCTCATAGTTTTCAATTCAACATTTCTGGACCATTGAATCCCTATTATGTACAACTTTGTACGATGAAATTTATGGCCTGTTGATCTCACACCTAAATCATTGAGCAACAAAGCTTAGTGTGTTGATCTGCTATAAGCCATATGTTCCTTTTCACCTGTGCCAGCAGTCCCCATCAAACAACTGCTGATGTGTGTTCCTGTCGTTGATCTTTAGGCACAAAGCGTTCTCTCTCTTGTCTTGAAGAGTCCTTAGAGAAGAAACAAATTTCCTTTGTCTTTTAGGGTTGGGGACAGACAGGCCGCCCTGGAGGCTGACTTGAAGTCGGTGCAGGCCTCCCTGAAGGATATGGAGAGCTTCCTCAAGTGGCTGCCTGAGGCAGAGACCACGGTGAATGTCTTGGCAGATGCCTCACAGCGGGAAAATGCTCTTCAGGACAGTTCCAGTGCTCGGGAACTCAAAAAGCAGATGCAGGTAGGACCAGTAATGCTGTAGCATCACCTTTTTAGACAAAGACTGTGAACACTATTGTTGTTTTTAAAAAAAACAGAAAGGCTGTTCTCGATGCACATGGTAACATGATTCTCTCTTGCTGGTTCTCTTACATGATTCTCTGTTACTAATTCATAAGCTGTGTTCATATTGTTTGTTTGATATACCAATTTTAAACTAACCCAACTAGGAAATGTTGTGACTTTCGGCACAGGAAAGAGGACTTCTTAATAACCGTAAAATAGGAGGAGGTTGAACACGGAAATTTGCTCCAAATAAAGTTAGGCACACTTTATGAAGCTGGGTCAAGGAATAGCAAGGCCCCCCTAATCTCACTGAGGATACAGGAGTCAGGAAGAGATCATGTTTGGTGTTTGTCTTCACATCCTGCCACTGATGAACCTTTTCTTCCTCCTTCCCTTATGGATTTGATCTGATATACCTGTATTTTGTTTAGAGGTCTAATCAGATAGCATGTCAGTGTAATGGATAATATTGATCCCAGAAAGAGTTCTAGAGATCAGCAGATATAAGAGTATGGGGGATGCAGATTGGCCACAATACACCTATTTCAATCTTTCTGGATTTCTTTCTTTATTTTGAAGCTAGAAGGTTGCATGGTGGTCATGTTCATTCAAAAGGCAAATGGAACATAATTCCAATAAAACCCGAAAGAATGGTCTTCAGGATTGCAATACCATAGATGGCAGCTCACAATTGGATAATGGATCACAAGGGTTACAGTCAAAGGAACTGGTGCCCATAAATTACTTCTTCGTTGCTAGCCACGTTGGGCAAAATGACACCACAGAATAAATCTGAAATGTCTTGATTGAGTTGTGAAGTTTAACAGAGGGAGGATTTGTTTGTGGTGCTAGAACTGAGGTTCTGTGATGTGTGAAATAGCAGTGCCCACGGAACTGTAAGGACAAGGATGGGAAGGTTAGTGGTGGCGAAGAGCCTAATTTTTGATGTATTATCATTCCATCTAGAAAGGTGATCCACTGAGGCATGACTTATGTTAACAGGAATGTAGTCAGCCCCACTTGCCACCACTCAAGACACTTACTATCGCGTTGGGAGATGGTTCTGTCAGAGTACAGAGAGACTGCTACTTTTCCCCAGAATATGTGCATTCTGTGGTATTGAAGGGCTAGCTTGTGCGTGTGTTACGAGATTGCATCGATTATCAAAGTCATGGATTGTTTCCAAACGGAAATAGTTGAATTCCACTGTAATCGAGTCTATTTTCGTTTGAAGATGATCTAGGATAATTTTGGTGAATGGAAGTAGGGAGTACTGAGCAACCCTTGAAAGGATTATTGATGTCTTCAACCATTGGATCGGTTCTGCATGGTGAAAAATCTTGGAACATGCACTGAGTGAATGCAATTGTAGTCTTAAACTTAAAAAAAAGGTTGAGAAGAATAAATCTTTCCTTGACTTTTCAACAGTAAGTTCTTATTTGAAAGATCGGAACACTTTATAAGGTGTTTTGAAAAAATATTTCTTTATGTCTACGGTAGACCCCAAATTGATCATAGTGCAACACTAGCGGATCCCAAATAGTTTAGCCATGCAGCAGTACAGACAACCCCTTACCGTGTCTCTCGATAAGGTAAAGCATTCTATGCAGATGATACATTTGTCTGTGGGAGTTAGCCGCGAGTAAATAGGATCAATGTTGAGCTTAGCCCGGCAAAGACTGAGGGATAAATGCCTTTGACTCAGTTCATTATCAAGAATGCAACAAATGTTTCAGCAGCCTGTCTTTGTATATAGAATGAGACTTCTTTTTACATTGTATTTTGAAGTGAAACTCTGTAGTGATGCCTGTAATTGATAGCACTTTATTAAAGTACAAATGATATGTATATTGCCGGTTCACCATCAAATTTAAATCAGCTTTAGATCTGCTTTTCTTGCAAGACACACATTTTGCGGCTGTGCCCGATAATGTCTCTTTTCCATTATGTCTGGAGTCAGGAAATTGTGAGTATTGGAAGACGGCTAGAGTAGTGATATTGCCTCTTACACAAATGGGTAATATAACGCCTAAGCATGGAAGATTTCTACTACTTATAGATGGGAATGGGAAAGAATGCAGTACTGAAAAGGCCATCTCGCTGCTGAGGAATATATAATAAGGATGTGTAAATTATAAAATTCAATTTATGTAATGCAGGTTTCAAGAACTAGGCACACATGCAGAGGAAGAACAAGATTAGTTAATTGAAGTGTGGACATTTAAATGACACATTCATACACATTTAAAGGTGGCACATTTGTCAAAGGTTTTAAAATGCATCTGACATAAGTGAGCTTTTATGGCCCTATAACGATGGCACCTATATTAAGGTCTGTTAGATATCTGCGATACTCCAACCGTATGATAGGAGAGCTTTCAAGGACTGCCTTTTTTCAGTTTGAAAAGATTTTGGAACTTTTTCAAAACATTAGAGCAGTCTATTTGTGATCCTTTGTTTTACTATATTTCTGGAAATGTGTTTGTAAAATTTTTTAGCAGGTTTATGTCTTCTGAAGAGATATACTTACAGATCCACAGAAGTAGTTTATATACTATTAAAAGTGAGTGTGCCCTCTCAGTGGATGTGTGAAATTGCCAAGGAATGGCGTTTGCATTATCTAGATAGGTCAAGGGACGGTTCTCTTATCTTAATATGAATAGATATCACATTTGTGGATGGAATGAGATTGAAGGCCAGAAGAGACAATAAAAAGGTGGGCGCCGAGATAAGGTGGGACAGGAGACATAAATTCCGAAATGTAAATTGATTTAGTTCACAATTATCTGGTTCTAGTCTTAACATATCCCCTTGTTTGTTCTAGATTATTAGATGAATTATCATTTCGTCAATTGATGCAGCACATTTTTTTTATTGATGTGCTTTATATAGCATGGCTAATCTGGAAATATGAGAGAGCTTTTCATATATCAACAGTAAAGCGCAACCCAGAATCAAGTGTGTTTAAAAATATTGCAATGAAGAGTTAAAGAGGGCGGGGTGAATGAGGGCGTGTGGGTTTTGGCTTGGGATATGATGGAATGCAGAAGAAGGAAAACATTTTATTCCATTCAGGGGTGGAAAAAGAGATAAATCACTAACAAATATGTCAATGGAGGGTGCTTTTGTGTTATTCTGAAGAGTTAAGTGGAGGGTGGCTGTGAAGATCAGGAGTTAGTGTATACCTGATTTTTCTTGGAAAGCTTTTCCAGGGCTTGTTTGGTCCGAAACTTGAGGGTTTGCAATCTGCAGGACATTTGTGCCCTTATCTCATTTGCCACCAGAGCTGGAAAATAGACAGCCAAGCTGTGGGGGCTTGTCAGCCCGTGGAGCCTCTTTGGTGGGTATGCTAATTTAATAAGCATTGGCAAAGCCAGCATGTCTGATTTGCATTGTGAGCCCTGTCAAAAATATTTTAAAACGTCTGTTGTAGTGATAAATAACAAAGTAAGATTGTTTTCTGCATACAGTGCGCATATGAGATAAAGAATATATTGTGTGTTTGTTTATTGTACATTTGAGATGTAAAATAATCCGTCATGCATCGGTGTTCGAGGGAACTCATCTGGGCAGACCTAAAGAGCACATTACTTATATTTTAAAACATTGCCAACAAAATGTTTTTCAGACGATTTCACTTTCAAGACCCACCTAATGGGTCTGCCCTCTGAGAGAAGCTTGTGAGGGTCTCTGAGGATTCGGGTAGTGTGGTCTTAATTAAGTTTTCAAAATTTGGAGGCTCCTGAGCCTGTTTGACAGACATGTCTTAAAGGTGCATTGGCGATCAGTGATCTATCACTCATCATTTCATTTGGGCTGCAGCCTACGACAGAAATCCTGGCAGCTTACATACTTCATTTGGTTGAAACTTTGGTTATTTAAATTTAAGAGAGAATGCAATAATAAAAAAAGAGTCAGTATAAGTATGAACTTTAATTAAAGCAAATTTCACGTCAAGATTCGTGCTAAGATTATTGCAGTGGTAAGCCTTTGCGGAATGACTTTATATTGCTGTGTCTACCTTTCTCCACTGACCTTGTTCCATATCTGAAAGAAGGCGGCGTGGGAAGAGGGCTCAGGCTCATTTACTTCAAGGCGCTAGTCTTCCATGTGGGGGCGGGAAGGGGTGCATGAGGGGTTGGTTCCCTGTCTCTTCAGCGTTCACGCAGGAGTCCTGCTAGTAAATCTTGGTCTCTTAACGTGACCCTAAGATCTCTCCTGCCATTCCCCCGTACCCGGAAGGGGGGGCTTCCATATGTGCAGCAAGCGCACCAGGGCCAAAAGCCAAAGGGGCCCACTGAGTACTAAATATTGCTGTAATCACAGCTGCGTAGGGGGGGGGGGCATTTCCTTCCTTGCACTAGGGCACAAGACGCACTGGCTACACCACTGTAACAGATGGCGTACTACGTTGATGACGTGTCAGCAGGTGTTGCTGCCCCATGTGGTATTCAAGTTGCCACTGTTAGGGAGCAGGCTCCGGCGGTCATTTCTCAGCCGCCTGGGTTGAGGAGGTGTGAGGCAGGATGACCAGCTACATCTCAAATATGGACACTCTCTGAGTGACAGTTGTGTCATTGCGGTGTTTGCTTCCGGGAACACGTTTTTCTCATTACCCCAGTCAAGATAATCAGTACACAGGGCCGTCTTTAACGTTGGTGGCGCCCAATGCGACAATGTTTGTTGGCGCCCCAGATGACCTCCTTCTCCAGGTATTCCCTCACTACCTCCCTCCAACAGTGCCCCTCATCTCTCCATAGCTCCTCCCTCACATGAACGTCTTTTGTTTTTATAGCGCTACTCACACCAGTCTTGGGTATCATCAGAGCACTTTACATCGCACACACATTATATAGAGACAATGAATCACACGTGTATAAATCGGTCTGCACACCTTCAGGAAGAGCCTCAAGACCTGGCTCTTCGGCTGACCCGGACCTGCAACCCCCAGCGCCTTGAGACCCTCACGGGTGAGTAGCGCGCTTCACAATTCCCTGATTGATTGATTGATTGATAAATCGGGCAATAGGACATGTTCTATAAGACAATGAAGCTTAGAAGGTATAGGGATCACATGTGTCCAATAATGGAAGGCAGTATATATTAAGAGTTCTTGATCGGGAGAAGCACAAACTCCGGATTTAATACGTAGAGTGGTTGGGGTTGGCTCTACTAATAAGAATTGTTTTCTACCCAAATGAACCTTTTTTTATTTAGCAACAATAGGAAAATAAAAGACTTGTGGGAAAAATCAGAGCGCTCTAACTTATACCATGCAGTTTGCATGCAGCTCTTTGATGATAGTTAATAGCTCACTGTGCTATATTAGGATTGTAACTTATGAACTGCAAGTAACGAAAGATCCTCTCTTACAAAAGCAGTAACCCACTGAGCTATCTACATAAAATGCACTTTGTGATGTGCATGGTTTATGTGGTTTGCAGCAGGCATATTAACCCTCTGTGTTACTTTATGATGAGCCAAGACTTCCACTAGACAAAATTTCGATCCCTCTCCAGCAGCTCAACTAATCACCAGAGTTATCTTGACATTTGTATTGTTTCCTGAAGATTGCAGGAGGCAAGGAACTCTGCAGCAGGTGCGTTCAAATCAGAATTACATTTGAAAACTCGGCGCCCCCAATGTCAGCGCCCAGCGCGGTGGCACCGGTCTCACTGCCCTAACGCCGGCCCTGTCAGTACACATTTCAACCTGACAGTTTCAGAGGCACATGTGGGAATTTGAAAGTGCCATCTGAAGTCACCCATGTTGACTGATTCCTGGGAAACTTGTTTGCAGATGTTGATCTGTAGACCTTATAAACCATAAGGAGAACTAAGGGTGCATGTCTAACAGTTTTATTGTTCATGTATTTATTTAATTTAAGTTTTTTCCTTGGCTAAAATATTCATGGGGTATTTAGGCTAGTTTAACAGCGACAGATAAAAAAATGCAAGTTTGTCGCAGAGGAAGAGATGCCTGCTACTAGTGGTGAATTAATCCCCCCCTTGCCGCCATTCTTTATGGAGTACGGTGCGCAGTGTGTTCAAAGACCAACTTTATTTCTGAAGCTAATTGAACAGTTTTCTGGCTGCAATGTTCTTTCTTTTATGTCGTCTTTAATGCCGCGCAGGGGGAGTAGAGGGTTTAATCTCACGCTGAATACTCATAAAGCTGTTGTTTAATTTGAGTATTTTTGATTAAAGTGACAGGCGTGTTTGCCTTCGGGCAGGGATTTTCTGTGCTTCCCGTCCGTGCCATTGCTCTAAAAGGCAGAGCAGCGTGTAGTTGTATTTTAAACCTCGGCGCCCCCATTTGACGGATTTCATTGCAGTTTGGCTCAGCCATCAAAGGCGCCTTGGTTTCTTGTGTTTCTTTTGTAGGAGTACAGCGTTTCGCATGATCTCTTGTGATAACGGCCGGGGCAATAATACCCTGAGCAATAAATAAATTTTGTCGAGAGTGAATCCACCTTACTGTTTTTCTTGTCTTGAAGAACAACAGCAGGTTTATATTCTGTTTGGAAATGGGATTCTCTTGATCTATGTTTGTAGGAGTTGCCCAGGTTTTCCGGGTCTTTTTTTCCCTCTTGGTGTATCCAAGTTATCACCTGTTCCTGAGTTACTAATTTGTGAACCGTGCTGAGATCACCGGAACCGGAAAGTGGACGTGGCCTGCGGGAAATGCTTCTCCCGCCGCCGCACTGCCTCCTGGGAATGTGCGGATGACGTTGGTTTCTGGGTAACACCCTTCTTGAGCCAGTTCAAGCTAGCCTGGCTGATGAGGGCTGTTAGCCCGAAACAGGTCCCAGGATGCTTGTTTCCGGTCCAGGGAAGACATGGCTTGGCAGTTCGGGCTGGACTGTTCCCATGAGGCACAGGGTCAAGACTGATTTGCATATAGCTGTGTCTGAACTGGGGTGGCGAAGTGAGCTAAAGAACGATGATGGATTCAACCCAGATCTGTGACGGGGGGTGAGTGTCTGAAAAGTTTCAGCGCTCCGTCCATCATCTCCTTGTGTTTGCTTTAATAACACTCCAGGCCACGCATAGGATGCACACGACAACCGACTTTCCTCTTAATTCTCTATTGGCATTGTTGTCTGGGTGGGTGGAAGCAAGAATGTTAAAAAAAAAAAAGCTCTCAATGCAGCAATTTGATCTGATTTGCTATGGTGAAACGCTTCTGCATGTTAATGAAATACACTTTTTTAAAATTTTGAAGAGACTTTAGCTTATTTTTACACGTTTGTTCTAAGATGTCTTTAAAAATGAAGGAGTTTCTAAAGTTAAGCGGTTCCGGACACCTTAGTTACTCTCCTTTCTTTAAGTGCAGGTAACATGTAAATAAAATGCTTGCCAGTTAATTTAATATCATTCTGAATGTCAGTGCTCAGTAAAGTAAACACCAACCCATTGTTGCTTTTGACCTAGGGCCGCATGTAAAGGCCAGGAGGGCCGCAAGTGGCCCCCGGGCCATACTTTGAGTATCACTGTTCTAGATTCCCGAGGTCAAACACCTCTGTCTTAAAGACAGAGCAGGAAAAAAATACAGATATTCACGTATATCCAGGGCCATTGGAATTATGCGGCAGGAGAGGGTCAAATTATGTGGCAGGTTTTCGTAAATTATGCGGCAAGAAAAGGCAAATTATGCGGCATCCTGCGGCACATTGTGTAATAGTATTACTTCATTATTTCATCATTTTTAAACTTGGTAACACAGTCTGTGCATTGGTTGCACCTTATGAGTACCAGTTTAACACACAAATATAGCGATCAGCAACAGAAAGGTGACCAGTCCAGTTTTGCAGATGGCCTTCCAGCGCACAGCAACACCTGCCGCTGCATTTTTAGTAACTTTTGAACCGTTTGAGCTAGAAACAATTGTTTTTGTTAAAATCTGCAGATTATGCAGCAGATGATTATGTGGCAAATCTATAAATATGAGAATCGTTGTGGCTGCGCAATCACATAATTCCAGTGGCCCTACGTATAATCTGCTCACCACTGGATGGAAAAGGAAACGTGAGAAAACATAGGCTATAAAGCACTTGCCAGGGAAGTAAAGACATTGGTCAAGCAAGAGGAGGAATAGGAGCATAGAATAGAAGTAGCAAGGAAGAGGGAAGAGGGGAAGTGGGGGCAATGAGGGCAGAGTCCAGGCAATAGGTTCAATAAAAAATGAAACAGGAAGATATTATTACCCCTATAAATACAAAAAGAAACCATATGTGAATTCAAAATGTGGAGAGAAAACTCAGGAGCATTAGTTTAATGTATTTTGGCCTAGTTTGGGCAGCCTCACTAAACACGTTATTCATGTGGTCTCTATAGTACCTCATCCTAAAGTAGCTTAGATCACCATGCCATTCATTGCTTAATGTGTCTAACATTTATCAAGTTATAAATACCTATGCCCAGTAATATTTCTTTTTTAACAGAGCGCTTCATAATGCCTTTTTGCCGTTTTTAAGCGCTGTAAATAACCGGTGTTACCATTACCCATTTTAATGGTGCTCAGTTTACCTTTTTTTGGAAAGCTGAGTTGGTCTTCCGGGATTCGAACTCATCACTTGGAGATCACTGCATATTTTAATTTTGCGGGTTCGTCTTTCTTTAAAGTATTTCTGTGGCTTGAGACAACTGCCTGATCTGTCGGTCACAGGTTTCAATTTTTTCGAGATTGCGGCTTATGCCCCATCCACCCTTCATCAGAAAAAGCAATCCTGTCACAAACTTTGTACTACGCATACAACCTCGAGGGCTATTGTGATACTAAATGCTGATTTGATATGGCATTATCCAAAATCAAAATAGGCACACTGTAGATGGCTTATGGGGTGATTCTGCTGTTGTGTGTTTTTTCAGCCGTAGGACGTTTATCCAGCTAAATATGGCTTTTTAATGTCAGCTGCAGCGGAGGGGCCACCGCGCTTTCGTCAATAATTAAATGACCCAGGCGTAATGAAATCAGTAGCAGGGGATTGCCCAGGAGGATGAATTATTCAACTTCGGAAGCTAGGCCACCAACTTTCAAAATGTCATATTTGCTCTTGCGCTGCTCTTCAGCTTCGATCCCTAGTCGCCTGGTCGGAAGTCATTTGTCCAGTTAAGCTAACCCAGGGCCTAATGTGAGGGCGGCCTTAGTGCTGGTGCGTGCTGGACTGCATGCTGGGTGCTAGGTACCGGTACCTGAGCACGACTGATTAAACCTGTGGTATGAGACTCAGTGGTCCTCTAGGAAGGTTAAAACCCGCAGTGGCTAACCCACACCCTCTCTAAAATGTTGTGTAGGGCCAATTTGGAGGGTACATTTTGTACCCGAACTCTGCACTCCATTGCCAGAGCCGTACTGCTGTCCCGGGGCACCATCTGTTCGTGTAAACACAGTGCAAAGAGGCTCTTTCAAGTGTGATCCCCTTCGTCCAGTCCTAATCATTAACCAAAGCAGTACCTACAGCTGGGATAGCAAAACTACAAGTTACAGAATGCAAATTGCTGTTGGTGAAAACATCAAGAGTGTCTGAAAGTGCCTCGCATGCTTTGGGCCCGTATGGCAGATCTATTTGTATTGTTTATATTTGTAAATGAGAGGGGAATGTTGTTACGTCACTAAATACATCTACTGCTTTGCTCGTAAAAAAAATCAATCCCTCCTCTCCCTCCTGTTATCCATGTCCTGCACGCATTTAGCTGTGGCTAATAGGCCGCACAATCAGTGGCGGCACCTCCGCTATGGCGGAAGAGCGTCGCCCCACTGAACAGAAGGAAAACGAAAATTATAATAACTATTGTTCTTATCATTTTCATTTTCCTTTGCAATCAGTGGCTCGCGGGGGGGCTGGGCACAGCAGGGGAGAGGAGTGATTTGCACTCCTTAAGTGGGCATGACTGCTTGACCGGCCCTCTCGTGCCGGCCAAACAGTCATGCGCACTTTGCATCTTCTCAACCAGGCGGCATTACGCAGCCTGGTGAGGAACATGCAAAGCCTCCCATTCCCCATCTGAGCACTGATCCACGGCATTCAGACCAATCACAACGCTGCAAGGCTCAGGGGAACCTGGGACCGGGTGCTTCCTGCTGCTGGCCAGGACAGGAAGAAGGAAGAGGATGGAGAACAGAGGAGAGGCGGCTGGCGGATGCTTCAGGTAAGCGGTTTATTTTTTATTTTTTTATTCATCCTCGTCCCCTGACTCCCCCCGCTTCACCACCCGAATCCGGTAGCAGCTGCTGCTGTGCACAATATCACACAAGAGGACAAGGAGATTAGCGGTCCTGTATACACAGTCCTCATATGTGTCAAATTAACCTAATTGTACTGTTCCGTGTGCTAAATCAGAGAGAAATGATCTCTAGATATCAGCAGGTTTTGTTTGGAAGCATGTGCTTTTAGGAACAATCGCCCTCACTCACCCGAAGGTGGCATGCTTCATCAACGGGCCGTGCTCCACACCGGGCCGCCATTGCAATGTCCGACGGGCCACAAGGGGGCACTTTACCAGAGATCTTTTTCAAAATGCCTGATGAACACAGCTGGCCTGTGAGTGATATGCTAGGGTCTACAATCATGACCATGATTGTAATCCCCAGCATAACGCAGGTCTATAGGTGACCAACACTCTTTTGCAACTAGAGACAGGGATCATTAATTCCCCATTTCACTGTCACTCTTATTTTAATCTCAACATTAACCAGTGAGATCACATTAGATATATTGATACATATGGTCCATAGTTGATTTTAGTTTCACACTTTTGCCAATCTTCTCACTTTTTTGATAGATCACTCACAGTCCAGCTGTGTTCATCAGGCATTTTGAAAAAGATTTCCAGTAAAGTGCCCCCTTGCTGGGCTCGCGGGGCATTGCAGTGCCGCCCTGGCTTGGAGCACAGCCCGATGATGAGGCATGCCACCTTTGTGAAATAAGCCGCACATTCTTGACAAGCAGATTTCTGAGGCAACTGTTAGTTTTAGTAGTTTTTGTAGCCTCACTCACCCTACAGGGCGGCTTCAAGGCGCTTGAAACGGCGCCACTTGCAAGTACCCATTAGATGTGCAACAGATTGAAAAGTTAATGTTACTCAATTAAAAACAAAATTATAGTTGGGCACAATATATAAAATTGTGAATTAAATAGGACCCTCGTGGAATTGTGTTTGTGTGTGGCGGGGGGTTGGGTGTTTCCCTCGTCGCTCCTTTGTAGTCTGGGGCCAAGCTACATCCGTTCTGATATCGGCTCCTTTGCTTGACTAACCTGCGTGACCGTGGGAATCGCACGTTATAGCGCCGCGCCGCTGCAAAAACTCATTGCCCATGGACTCGATATAGAGCTAATACAATACACAGCTTGATATGGGTAAGCAGAGTTAGGGATGAAAAAGTGCCTCTTACAGTGAGTGGCACTGCTGTAAGGCGTTCTCAGTCACTGCTGTAAAGCGTTCTCAGTCAGGGTTTCACTGCACGTAGCGCCTCTCCGTGTGGCGCGCTCTGCCCCCCCACCACAAACCCATGCACCTGCCAGTGATTTATTAGCCCGTAGCGCGTGACTGGTCTAATTAGAGCAGGCATCTCCCTCTCTGCTCTTCTCCGGCTCCCGGCGCACCCCACGTCGCAGCCTCTGCCAGAGACAGAGCGCTGCACATCACTCGCCGGGGCTCAGTCAGTGTGCGCACCGCGGCTGCTGCCGGCTCAGTCTCCGCTGCACGCCCTCTCCGGGACTGCGCCGTGCTCCCTCCAGCTGCTGTCACTTCACGGACCAAGTATCACTCTGCGCTGTGAGTGGTACCCGGGCACCAGGCGACTTCGCATCGCGAGCTGCCGCCGAGCCGGGCTCACCAGAGGGGCTTTCCTTGGGCGATCGCTGCTGTTTTTGTTCGTTTCACTTTTTTACTTCAACAACTGGGTTTATTAAATGGAATATTCCAAATCTACTTCACTATCGCGAGCGGAGGTTTAGATTCTGTTAAAGTCTTGAGAAGGCGCGGAGGAGCGCAGCCCCCTTACTTTTTGTCTGCGGAGGAAACTTCGACCTCAGCCCCCCAGCCTTGGTAGCCAACGTGGTCCGGGGCTCCCCCCTTCCCCATGGGCCGGTGCGCTCAGAGGGCTGGCCCCTCGCCTCCCGAGGGCCAGGAGGAGGACCCGACCGACGCCTCCCGTTGAGGATGCACATTCCGAGGTGTCTTCAGAAGTGCGGCAACCTTAAAATGATGGCGGTGGTGAGGTCGTCTCTGCAGAAAGTTGTGGTCTTGTTGCACCGCCTGCAGAGGATGGCCGTCTCGTCCCCGCGCTACCAGAAGCTTTACAAGGTAAGGGGGCACCCAAACTGACCGGACACTTTTAATTTTTTTATTTTACAGAGTTTTATGTATAGCGCGAACTTGACCCGAAGGTATCGGGTATCAGAGCGCGTTACATAGCACCAGTTGCGTTACATGAGGACACATTCGTTTTGGTAGGCACGGGGAGTTTAAGTGATTTGCCCGGAATCACAGGATGTTGTGTTCAGCGTTATTGCCGAGACTCGAACCCAGTTCCGCCGGGATTCGAGGTCCGACGGACCTAGCCGTTAGGCCAACTCCTCTCCCGACACGTTATGCCTAGCGAGCTAGAAACAGACGCTTTGTGCCTAGTGAGCTAGAAACATGAAAACTACTTTTTCTACTATTCTAACTGCTAACTGTAAATTCATTTGTAAGAATTGCCCAAATTTCAAAGTGCTATATATTAAATCTTCAATCTTTCCCTTCTGGTCTAAGTTGTTGTGTTATGAGTATTTTTGTAGCGAAAGAGAAGTATTGGTGACTTTTAGGAGTCATAATAGGAAAGTTTTGTTTTAGCCAAAAGGCTGCTTTACGGAGCTCAGTCAGTCCCAGGCTAATTTAGGATGACGGGTGTGTACAAAAATACTAGTCACATATCAGTAAAGTTGGGGCATTCACTAATGCTTGTTCATCTGTTTTTTGACGTGTGAGTGCTGTTTGCTTGTGTGGCTGTGGTGACAGTGCAGCCGTCGTATTTCACGTGGTTAGCGGCGCGCGGCTGCCCCGCTATAATGGATCATTGCTTCCTAACACAGATAGATGTTTCTTCATCAGCTCTCCTGACAGAGACAGATTGGAGGCTTTCCCGCCAAGGGATCCCTCTGGCTGGCATCTCTGTGCCGCTTGCCTTTGGGAGCCGTAGCTCTCACAGCTGCGAGTTCCTTGGAAAGCCCTCACCTTCGCTCCTGGTTGGACTGACCCTCTCTGCTGCCCGCTCCTGGAAGGACTGGCCCCATATGTTGCTTGCTCCTGTGACAATTGGTTCTCTTTATTGCTCGCTCCTGTGAAGACTGCCAGCTTCCTATGCTAGCTCCTGTGAGCCCTACAACTCTGCCCTGCTCACTCCTGGGAGCCCTACCCCTGTGCCCTGATCACTCCTGGGAGCCCTACCCCGCTGCCCTGCTCACTCCTGGGAGCCCTACCCCGCTGCCCTGCTCACTCCTGGGAGCCCTACCCCGCTGCCCTGCTCACTCCTGGGAGCCCTACCCCTCTGACCTGCTCACGCCTGGGAGCCCTAGCCCGCTGTGCTGCTCACTCCTGGGATCCCTAGCCAACTGTGCTGCTCACTCCTGGGAGCCTGGCCCGCTGTGCTGCTCACTCCTGGGAGCCCTAGCCTTCTGTGCTGCTCACTCCTGGGAACCCTGGCCCACTGTGCTGCTCACTCCTGGGAGCCCTGGCCCGCTGTGCTGCTCACTCCTGGGAGCCCTGGCCCGCTGTGCTGCTCACTCCTGGGAGCCCTAGCCCGCTGTGCTGCTCACGCCTGGGAGCCCTAGCCCGCTGTGCTGCTCACTCCTGGGAGCCCTGGCCCGCGGTGCTGCTCACGCCTGGGAGCCCTAGCCCGCTGTGCTGCTCACTCCTGGGATCCCTAGCCAACTGTGCTGCTCACTCCTGGGAGCCTGGCCCGCTGTGCTGCTCACTCCTGGGAGCCCTAGCCTTCTGTGCTGCTCACTCCTGGGAGCCCTGGCCCACTGTGCTGCTCACTCCTGGGAGCCCTGGCCCGCTGTGCTGCTCACTCCTGGGAGCCCTGGCCCGCTGTGCTGCTCACTCCTGGGAGCCCTAGCCCGCTGTGCTGCTCACGCCTGGGAGCCCTAGCCCGCTGTGCTGCTCACTCCTGGGAGCCCTGGCCCGCGGTGCTGCTCACTCCTGGGAGCCCTAGCCCGCTGTGCTGCTCACGCCTGGGAGCCCTAGCCCACTGTGCTGCTCACTCCTGGGAGCCTGGCCCGCTGTGCTGCTCACTCCTGGGAGCCCTAGCCTTCTGTGTTGCTCACTCCTGGGAGCCCTGGCCGGCTGTGCTGCTCACTCCTGGGAGCCCAGCCGGCTGTGCTGCTCACTCCTGGGAGCCCTAGCCCGCTGTGCTGCTCATGCCTGGGAGCCCTAGCCCGCTGTGCTGCTCACTCCTGGGAGCCCTGGCCCGCTGCTCACTCCTGGGAGCCCTGGCCCGCTGCTCACTCCTGGAAGCCCTGGCCCGCTGCGCTGCTCACTCCTGGAAGCCCTGGCCTGCTACGCTCACTCCTGGAAGCCCTGGCCCGCTGTGCTGCTCACTCCTGGGAGCCCTGGCCCACTGCGCTGCACACTCCTGTGAGCCTGAATCCGCTGTGCTGTTCACTCCTGTGAGCCCAAATCCGCTGTGCTGCTCACTCCGGGGTGTGTAAACCCGCTGTACTGCTCACTCCTGGGAGCCCTGGCCTGCTGTGCTGCTCACTCCTGGCAGCCCAAATCCGCTGGGCTGCTCACTCCTGGGTGCCTGAACCTGCTGTGCTGCTCACTCCTGGGAGCCCAGCCTGCTGTGCTGCTCACTCCTGGGAGCCTGGCCCGCAGTGCTGCTCACTCCTGAGAGCCCTAGCCTGCTGTGCTGCACACTCCTGGGAGCCCTGGCCCGCTGTGCTGCTCACTCCTGGGAGCCCTAGCCTGCTGTGCTGCTCACTCCTGGGAGCCGTAGCTCGCTGTGCTGCTCACTCCTGGGAGCCTTAGCCCGCTGTGCTGCTCACTCCTAGGAGCCCTAGCCCGCTGTGCTGCTCACTCCTGGGAGCCGTAGCTCGCTGTGCTGCTCACTCCTGGGAGCCTTAGCCCACTGTGCTGCTCACTCCTAGGAGCCCTAGCCCACTGTGCTGCTCACTCCTGAAAGCCCTGGCCCAGTGTGCTGCTCACTCCTGGGAACCCTAGCCCCCTGCTTTGCTCACTCCTGGGAGCCCTAGCTCGCTGTGCTGCTCACTCTGGGGAGCCCTAGCACGCTGTGCTGCTCACTCCTGGGAGCCCTAGCCCTCTGCTGCTCACTCCTGGGAGCCCTAGCCCTTTGCGCTGCTTGATCGTTGGAGCCCTAGACCTCTGTGCTACTTTCTTATGGGAGCCCTGGCTCTTCGCACTGCTCACTTTTGTGAGCTCTAGCCCTCCTCGCTGTTTGCAGCTGAGAGCCTTAGTCCCCAGTGCTGCTTGCTCTTTGGAGCCCAAGCCCCTTGCACTGCTTGCTCCTGGGAGCCCCTAGCCCTCTGCTGTGTTTGCTCCTGGGAACCCTGCTATCCGCAGTGCCTGCTTCCTGGAGCCATGTTTATCTGCATTGCTCACTCAAAGGAGCCCTGGCTCTCTGCATTGCTCACTCTTGGGAGCCCTTTGAAGTACTTGCTCCTGGGAGCCATAGTTCTCTGCAATGCTCACTCCTGGGAGCCCTGGCACTCTGCAGCACTCACTCCTGGGAACTATGGTTTTCTGCATTGCTCATTCCAGGGAGCTCTGGCTCTCTGTGCTGCTCACTTCTAGGATCCTTAATCCTCTGTTTTGTTTGCTCCTGGGAGCCCTGGTCTCCAGTGTGCTCGCTTCTGGAAACCATGGTTCCCTTCACTGCTCGCTCCTGGAAGTCCTGATGCCCTGCTGTGCTCACTCCTGGGAGCCCTGGCTGTCCACATAGCTCACTACTGGAAGCCCTATGCACTTCTTGCTCCTGGGAGCTCAGTTCCCTGCAATGCTCAGTCTTGAGAGCCCTGGCCCTCACCAGCGCTAGCACCTGGAAACTATGGTTCATTGCATTGCTCAGTCCCGGGAGCCCTAGCTCTCCACACTGCTTGCTACCGGAGGTCTAGCCCTCTCCATTCCTCCCACCTGGGAGGACTGGCCATCTCAACTGCTCGTTTCTGCGATGACTGGACCTCTCGGCTGCTCGCTCCTGGAAGCCCTGGCTCTCCATGCTGCTCGCTCTTGGAAGCCCTGGCTCTCCATGCTGCTTGCTCCTGGAAGCCCTGGCTCTCCATGCTGCTCGCTCCTGGAAGCTCTGGCTCTCCAATGCTGCTTGCTCCTGGGAGCCCTGGCTCTCCATACTGCTCGCTCCTGGGAGCCCTGGCTCTCCATGCTACTCACTCCTGGAAACCCTGGCTCTCCATGCTGCTCGCTCTGGCTCTCCACACTGCTCACTCCTGGGAGCCCTGGCTCTCTATGCTGCTCGCTCCTGGGAGCCCTGGCTCTCCATACTGCTAGCTCCTGGGAGCCCTGGCTCTACATGCTGCTCGATCCTGAAAGCCCTGGCTCTCTATTCTACTCGCTCCTGGGAGGCCTGGCTCTCCCTGCTGCTTGCTCCTGGGAGCCCTGGCTCTCCATACTGCTCGCTCCTGGGAGCCCTGGCTCTCCATACTGCTCGCTCCTGGGAGCCCTGGCTCTACATGCTGCTCGCTCCTGGAAGCCCTGGCTCTCTATTCTACTCGCTCCTGTGAGCCCTGACTCTCCATGCTGCTCGCTCCTGGAAGCCCTGGCTCTCCATTCTGCTCGCTCCTGGGAGCCCTGGCTCTCCATGTTGCTCGCTCCTGGCAGCCCTGGCTCTCCATGCTGCTCGCTCCTGGGAGCCCTGGCTCTCCATGTTGCTCGCTCCTGGCAGCCCTGGCTCTCCATGCTGCTCGCTCCTGGGAGCCCTGGCTCTCCATGCTGCTCGCTCCTGGAAGCCCGGGCTCTCCATGCTGCTCACTCTTGGGAGCCCTGGCTGCCTCCTTCCCGCTGCTTGCTACTGTGAGTGCTGGCCGCTCTGTTGCTCCACAGGTGAACCCAGCGATACCAAAGGGGATGATGGACGGAGCGTTAGAGCAAATCAAACACTCTCCCTCAGTCAAATGATCTGGGTTTAATCCATCATCATTCTTTAGCTCACTCCACCACCCCAGGTCAGACATGGCCATATGCAAATCAGTCTGACCCTGTGCCTCATGGGAACAGTCCAGCCCGAACTGCCAAGCCATGTCTTCCCTGGACCGGAAACAAGCATCCTGGGACCTGTTTCGGGCTAACAGCCCTCATCAGCCAGGCTAGCTTGAACTGGCTGATGAAGGGTGTTACCCAGAAACCAATGTCATCCATACATTCCCAGGAGGCAGTGCGGCGGCGGGAGAAGCATTTCCCGCAGGCCACGTCCACTTTCCGGTTCCGGTGATCTCAGCACGGTTCACAAATTAGTAACTCAGGAACAGGTGATAACTTGGATACACCAAGAGGGAAAAAAAGACCCGGAAAACCTGGGCAACCCTACAAACATAGATCAAGAGAATCTCATGCTCACTTTGCCACTGGATTCAAGATAGCCTGGCTGATGAGGGTTTTGAACCCGAAACCGGTCCTAGGATGCTTGTTTCCAGTCCAGGGAGGACCTGGCTTGGCAGTTCGGGCTGGACTGTTCCCATGAGGCACAGGGTCAGACTGATTTGCATATGGCCATGTCTGAACTGGGGTGGTGGAGTGAGCTAAAGAATGATGATGGATTAAACCCAGATCAGTTGACTGGGGGTGAGTGTTTGATTTGCTCTAGCACTCCGTCCATCATCCCCTTTGGTTTCGCTTTGTTCGCCCTAAGTTGGCAGGGTATGCCCAGGCGTGGGTCCCTTGCTCACTTTGCCACTGGATTCAAGATAGCCTGGCTGATGAGGGTTTTGAACCCGGAAACCGGTCCCAGGATGCTTGTTTCCGGTCCAGGGAAGACATGGCTTGGCAGTTCGGGCTGGACTGTTCCCATGAGGCACAGGGTCAGACTGATTTGCATATGGCCATGTCTGAACTGGGGTGGTGGAGTGAGCTAAAGAATGATGATGGATTAAACCCAGATCAGTTGACTGGGGGTGAGTGTTTGATTTGCTCTAGCACTCCGTCCATCATCCCCTTTGGTACCACAGGTGAACCCTGGCACTCTGCACAGCGCACTCGTCGTTGCCCAGGCCCTGTTCTGTGCTCATTCCTTGGCAGGGCTTTAAGTGGGATGAAAAAACTGGGGGTCTCTCAAAGGGGCCTGGCCAATGTAATTAAAGGCATGGCTTAAAAACACGTAAGCTAAAAATCTGTGCTTAGCATAGTGTGTCGCCCGACTTGTATTTTGCTGTTTGTCATTGCATCCAGATACATGATACAACCAGTAACATCATACCTACAACAAGTCAGGACAATTGGCTTCATCAATGGTTGTTAGTTGCATAAGATAAATAAGCAGCAACTTTGGCTTGTATATAATATTGAAAAAGCTTCCACTTAAAGCCCTGGCGACACCACGACAATGTTGTTGCTCCTGAGTTTTAGAAAGAGAAGGGAAATCCAGAGGGAAAATGACTCCCTTTAAAGGATTTCCCTTCCCCTACAACGCTCACCTGTCATGACGTCATGCTGTAACTTCTCCACTAGTGAGAAGTGAGCAGTGTGAGCACGCGCACATGATGTGCCTGCTGTCACTACAGTCCGGAAAAAAACGGATCGCCCGTGCCAGGCCACAAAACAGAGCCCGATAGAGACCTGTTTCGAGGCCCCTTTAAATAACTGCCGGTGCTCAGCACTCGTGAGACCCAGCCCACTTAAAGCCCTGCTCCTTGGGGTTCAGTCCTTTTTCACTGCTCACGCCTAAGAGTGCTCAATCAGTAATCAAGAAAGTGCAATATTTGTTTGCCACACTGTCAGGGTAGAATGATGCCACAGCAGTGGAAACCCAAGTTTAGGTTTTCGTTGCTCTGATGGTCAAGTAGTGGTAAAGCAGGCTTCGAAACCTGCGAAAAGGCAGATGTTGTTCACCCTCCTCCCGAGGGTCTGGTGAGACCCGAGAGAGGCAGGGGGATGTAGCTTTGATTGTGGGGGTGCCACCTTTCTCAGAGAAAAATGCTGACCTTTGGCGGTGTGTTTTGGGTTTACGGAAGGGCCAAGAGGTGGGTGGTACTTGAATACCAGTTTATGTAAAACCCTCTGTTCTTTTAACAGCACAGCAATCCTGTCTCATTTACTTTACACTCAATTTAGGAAGTCTTTAGACAGCATTGCAATTATTGTAAAGCTTTTCTAATTTATATTTGCTGTTTTAAGCTTAAGGGGAAAAATGCAGGAATTTCAGAGTTTTCTGGCTTTTTAAGAATCTTTTTTTAGTATAAAGATATGGGCCAGGCCGATAAAATGCTGGCCAGGTGCCAACCCTGTTTGAGCACAGGACAAATACAGCCATGTGTTTAGTGCACAGCCTGTCGTGAATGTGCTTTGGTATTCTTGTGAGAGTAATGTATCCTCCTCTTGCAATGTGTAGGAGTGAAGTGCCGCGTCTTGCAATCGCTCAGGGACGTACATATCAATCGTGCAACTGGTGCAGTTGCACCAGGGGCCCCTGCTATGAAGGGCACTCTGCACCCTGCTTATTGCTGTATTTCCCTACGTAAACAGCGGGTAGAGGGTCTGTTTTCCGTGCTTGCATTAGGGCCCAAAGCCAGAGAAGTTTAAAGGCATGGTCTAAGTGGGCAATTCCCGTGGCCACCACCTTCCGAGGCCCCCTGGAAAAGTGACTTTCTCTCTTAGCTCGCATCTGTCTATTTCTCCATCTCACCATTTAATGCATTATTAAATATTGTTTGGCATCTGGGGCTTAAATTAGCAGAAAATAGGCAATAAAATACAAAGCAGTTCTGAACAGGGCACCCCTACAGTATGCCTTGTCCGTGGTCCCCGAAATCCTCAAAATTACATGCCTGCCAACAACTCACATGGTATCAGGTCCCATCACAGGCTCTCCCAGTGAGGATCCGATATCACACGGTGGCAGGGGAAACGAGCTGAAACCCACTGTAAATAGTGGTTTCCCGCCCATTTTCCGAGGCATTGAACTGCCGACGTCCATTAAGGGGTGCCAAAACACACCAGGACATCGACACCAGCCTCAGCAAGATTTTTATTGGGGAGGGGGGCATTGGGGGCGGTGGGGTTCAAAAGTGCCTCGAAGGTACTTCTCAGCAAGAGTCCCCACCCCCTCCTCACACGGTGTGATTGTTCTTCAAGTTGGCAGGTATGAAAGGGCACTCCCCACAGCCCCTTTGTTACGCCGTCGCTGGCCCTTCACGAATCTCAATTCTTCAGAGAGAAACGTGGATACTGTGAACAGCCATGTTTAAGGAAATAGTTCGCTTAAAATGCATTCTTTTCCTAGGTTTAACTTGACTTCACAGGATTCAGCATCTCTTCCTCATGTTAGCGCGACAGGGTACCGTGCGGGTAAACAGCAGTTAATCATAAAGCGAACGGATGGCATTGCTATGCCCAGCTTTCTCCAGCGGGTGGCAGCATAAGGCAACGATAACTAGCTAGCCAGCCATTGCTACAAAGTGGATACGGTACCGGCTTATTTTCTCATTGACTTACTTGTTGTCTTCGCTCGCCTTGTTCAGGTCCACTGATGTCACTCTTCCATTGTAAGTGGAGTTAAGCACGCCTATGGTTAACACACACATGACACATCTACCTTGAAGGCTCAGTAATGAAGGTTAAGATGTTCCTCTCGAGAAGGCAAAATAATACGCATTTTGTTTTACATTCAAGAGTAATCGACGTAACTTTGAATCCTGCATAAGACCTATATATGTATGCATGGACCATTTTGTTCTGTAGTACTTGCCTACCCTCCTCGTCACACTGTTTATGCGCAAAAAAAGTCGACTAGCGTTTGCTGCTAAGTTTATTATATTACAGCACATATTCACACTCTGTAAGGAACGGCCAAACGCAATACCTAGAAGCCGCCATTGGCTCCTGTCCTTTCACTGTATTCTGAGTTAAGCCAGGGACATGAGGTAGTAGTGACAGTAGAGAGTGTCAGGGTGACAGCGTTTGGTGATATTTCGGGACCGGTGATAAGAGCCTTCCAGCCCAAATGCTGCCTGAGGCGACATTTGTCCCCCCCTCGTGTGGCTCTCCTCCGCGTTCATTATTGCAGGCCATAAATTACTAGTTAACGCTCTTATTTGAGGGGCAATGACACTTCATGTTGTAGTAAAGCAATGGAGAAAATTCATTATATCATGTAAATTATCACAGCCCGGTAAAGCCCCCTATAGGCCTTTATTAAGTGATTTCACCTCAGAATCAATGCTGTGGGTCTACAAACTCTCATGGGGGCCAGGGATGGGCCTCGGATCAACTTTTAGCTTCAGATATTCCTAACTGAAAGCCCAGAATGTTCGAACCTACGGGCAGTATCACTATAAAAGTAGTGTCTTTAGTTTACCTGGAACAGGATGTGACGTCATCAGACGTGTTCCGCTTTTCTCTCATTCTATGATTTGTAAAAAGGGAGAGAGACAGAGTTTCCTTGTGCCGATTAATCAGCATAGGTCCTCTGCTATAATTTGATCCCTTCTTGATGTCTTCGGCAGGGCCAGCGAAGAGCCAACTTGGTTGTCCATCAGGATAACGCCTACAGGGAGCCATCATGGTGTATGTTGGAGCAGCGCTTGCTTTGCTGCGGCCGGGCAATCAATAGTGGCCAGGAAATGAAGACATAAATTGTGCATTTTGTGATGCCTTGCTGCTTATCTCATTAGGCGTTCCATAAAAGAACAGCTTTGCTCTGGAGACCTGGAAGAACGATATTAAATGCCTTTGTTTTCCATTATCTCGTTGCTGCTTTGGTGACAAATGGATTGTGCCTGGTG
Source organism: Calotriton arnoldi (assembly GCA_963921515.1). Classification (NCBI taxonomy): domain Eukaryota; kingdom Metazoa; phylum Chordata; class Amphibia; order Caudata; family Salamandridae; genus Calotriton; species Calotriton arnoldi. The sequence goes on along the minus strand of CAWUFW010000672.1, from coordinate 1,618,135 downwards.
CCTACGTTTAATGTAAAATTTGTTCCATTTTTGCCATGTAAACATGGAAATAATTTGAATGATGTAATGGCCAAATTTTTTAATGCTGTTCTGCTTTTTGAAGAAAGTGTAATTCTGCACACTTCGACACCTCAAATAAGAGTGTGCTCAAATGCAAACTGTGCAAGGTCTGGGAGAGGGAGGCTGAAGTGAAGAATCTGTACTGGCATTCCTGGTATTCTGCCCCATCTTCTACCAAAAGAAAGCCATTTTTTATTGTTTAAGGCTTTAATAGGTATTTCCCACGCCACATTGTCATTCTCACAAAATAGGAATGAGAGGCATGGGTATACCGCAGTGTCAGGGCTTTCACATATAGAACCAAAGCCCGCTGGCGGAAGCAATCCATTCTCATGGTGGGATCTCTGTGTTCCTGTTTACTCTGGATAAAGGAACAAAATGGGGCGAGGAGGGGTTTCCTGTAAACCCTTAATTTTATTTGACTTACTTGGGAACTTCAGTGGAGAAAGAGTAGCAGGCTGATGGGTCAGATAACGGAAAGATTGGCATCACATAGTAAACTTAGAGAAGCATGCGGTGTGTAAGAGTGTCCTGAATTTGGATCACAGGTTAATTTGTGATGGGCACAGAGGTGCTTTTTTTGTGTTGTGGTGCTGTGGGTGAGGTGATTCAATGGTAGGGTTGGAAACCCACGCAGTAGTCCCAGTGCAGGAATATTGTTGTCTCCCTTTGTTTAAGTAATGACTCTTTCCTCCTTTTTTTGGGATCTTTTGGAGTGTCAGGCATTACCTTTGGTAGCCCAGAGCGAGGTACTCTTATCAAAGAGGAGTACCCTCACCTTAGAGGGGAGTCTTGCCTACCTCAGACCCACCTAAGCCACCCTAATGTATTTTTAAAAGGAATTTCACCCACTGTGGTTACTTTACAGCGGCATGCTTCATCATCGAGTCCTCGCCACAGATACAAAGAGGTATCTTGGGTGGGCTCAACCTTGTAAATTCAAGGGAGCTTTTCGAGTGGCTTAGGGGGACTCCTAGACTTAAAATTGCCTCGGGGTGCCCTCAATTCACTGATGGTACTTTTTTTATCACAGGATTAAAAACAGTGATTAAAAAACCCTGACAAGATTAAAAACAGTGTTCGATGCTATTGGAGCAATTTATGTACTTCTGCATCTATGGTCTACATGTTTCAGCCTCAATATGCCCCAAAAGGTCACTTGACTTTCATCAGGACCAGGTATAAAGATCCCTAACTATACTTTTTAGGTCTCGCCTAGCGACGCAGCGCATGCGCTGCTCGCCATGGCGAAATGTAAATGTAAATCCAGTAGCTGAAGTGAAATAATAAACTCGGATCTGCTGAACTCCACTTCTTTTTCTGTTGTAATGACGGATGTAACGACACAGCAGGAGCAAAATACCAGTCTGTGGCACACTATGCTAAGCACTGTTTTTTAGTGTAGGTTTTTTAAGCCACGCCCTTAATTATCGCGGCCACCTCCCCCACCCCCTTGAGAGACCCCCCAGTTTTTTCATTCCACTTAAAGCCCTGCCGGTGGTTAGTGCACTTGTTGCAGAGATTTGTGTGCAGGCCAGTCACAGGTCTGCGTCATCATAAAACAACAGAGAGGGTTCATGTCCCTGCTGTAAAGCACAACGTAAAGCGCACGTCACTGATTTCTGCTTTATTCAGGTAGCTCAGTGGGTTACGGCTTTTGTCGCAGAGGTCCTTGTGTTACGCGAAGGTCATAATGTACAATCCTTGTACAGCGGCACAGTGAGTTATAAACCAGCCCCAAACAGCTGCACGCAAACTGCAAGAAACGCACTGTTGTTTTCTTCAATCTTTACCTTTTTATAAGGCTTCTTAGGGTAGTGATAAATGCATACTAGTAAAGATAATCTCAAACCCTGTGTTTTGTGGACCCCCACACACGTTTTAAATCCTGACTTTGCGTTTCTGACACCCTGCCTCGGGCCGAGTAGCGTTTTAAAATAAATGGGAGAAAACTGAGTAAGTGCCATATAAATGTTTATTGTTGTAATTGCTCGTGCAGACAGATACATATGACATTCTTACAGGGCAAGAGCACCTCTACCAGAAAGGAGGTAGAAACGGAAAGCCCCTCCCTCCAAACCATAGTTTCTTCTTCTTAGCACCTGTGAAGTCATAACAAGCGGAGTGCCTTTGTTTCCACCATCACACTGGCATTTAGGTGTGAGACTGCAGATAGCTCCGCACCAGCATGAACAACAAGCATTTGCAATGCAACAGGTCTCACATTTATGCGAGTTTGAGCTATTGGCATTGTAAATGATAATTCCTTTATTTATATTTTGATTTTTGAAACATAAATAAAACGCATTGTCATTTACAATGCCAATAGCTTAAACTTGCGTAAATGCAAGACCTATTGCATTGCAAATGCTTGTTAATATATTGTTAGGACTATCTCCTAGTACATGCACCCCATTCAGTGCTCTATTGCTCTGTCACACACTCATTCCAGCATGCCACCCACGTACACACCCTCCTGAGGGACCTCCCAAGTAAGGTTCCTGTAGGTAAGAGAGAAACACATTGTTATACACCAATGTAGTCATTATTTCTGTTCACAGCAATGCTGTATTATGAATTACACACATTACCATTCTTTGTGAAAGAAAGCACACAAACACTCGCATGCACTGTATAATATGAGACGTAATGTTGAGTGGGCACATTGTCAACTTGTCATAGTGAAGCTCCATGCATGTGTGTGCGCAAAGTGACCAAACGCAACGTACACATATACTTTTTAATTCCCTAGCTCATGATCCATAGGGATAATAAGGAGGTGTCAGCCTCGTAGTCACATACTGCAAGAAATAAATAAGTCAACGTAAAGTCAGAATTGATTGCTATCCCAAATAGAAAATCAGTTCACGGGCACAGTTCAGTCAAGACAAAGAACCAACGTCTTCAAGAAATAGCATTCAGCCTGTTAGCACTTGACTAAAGCAAGACCCAGGTGACATTAGTTGACTGCATTCAACATGGCGGCCCACATTATTCAGCTCCCTTTGCTTCTTGATCCTACTTCCCCTGCCTAGAATATTAAGGTGTTAGTGAGTCAGCCAAAACTTTATTAGTGATTAATAAATATCTTCTCAGAATTCCCTACAAAATAACCCTTAAAACACTGGATCGAGGTTACTCACAGGAAAGCATTCCCATTGCAAATTCAGCCCTGATAGACCCTGTAGTCCAAAAAATAGACTAACATTAAACAAAACTGGTTCCCCTTATATCATTCAATAAGAGTCTTAAGCAGTCACTTTCTAGGCTTACTCAGTACTCTATAACCAAAGAGATGGGAGTAAAAGTGTTATAGGAGGTTGGTTTCACTTTCAATATTAAAAAAATTATAGCAGGAGGCAACCCACACTCAATAGTTCAAAATCTCCCTAAACGGGCCCAGGGACTCACTCTAGTTGTTTTGAAAGGTCTCTCGCCCACTATTATTTCTGGTGGAATGCTTCCTCATAGAGTGCCCGCCAAGAAATCCTCTGTATCTGGTCGAGCTCTACCATGCACCTCAAGGGAGCCATTTTTTAGGAGAAGGGATCTCAGTTTAAACATGCGCAGTGGGTACCTCTGCAAGTGTCCTTCATTAGGAAGTCCCCTGACACAATTAAAAACGAATGCAATGCGTATGGAAATACTTAGTAGTTCCAGCAGTTATGGGTCTGCATGTTTCACACACTCTAATCGCCCATACGTACTTTGTGACTTTCCTCTGGACCACTCTTTGATCCCTATTAATCAAACTCTTAATGAACATCTGATTCCGTAATTTGCTCATGCATTTCACCTATTCACACTATTGCCATGCATACAGACTGGGAGCCCTTCTCTTTTTCTGTGGCAGAGAAGGGAGAGCATTAATGTTGCATGCTTTTATCACTATTTTACACTCTTCACCGTGATCATTACACACGTGTTCTCTGCAAAATAACAAACAAAGCACACATTCTGCCACACAGATGTTGCCCACACAATGTGGTTACGGGAATATAGGATACAAGTTCAGAGAAGCATTTTGTTCAGTATTCTTGTTAATGTGACGTTTTTTCATGCACATCAATCAATAGACCTGCAGGAGTGGTGTATTTCCTATGGCCACTAGGGTGTTGAAGTCGGGCAGACCTTGTTGTCGCACACCGTAGAGAGCGAGAACATCCGCACTTACTGCATCAAAGGACCCGCCCCCATCGGTACCGCCTCTGCCACATGACATGCAAGGAGAGTTCCCCGATCTTTAAAAATGGCGCCAGGCAGAGCTTCAGATTAACATACAGGAGCTGGAGTCTGTAAATAGGTACCAATGCATTCCTTTGACTAAGTATGTGGGGGCGAGGGGCCCTTTTACCACCAAGAAATATCCTGCTATATAAAATCCTAAAATAGTCTGTATTTTGTTCTCTTTTGTGTAGTCGGAGAAGTAATTGCAAAGCCTATACATTTGACAATAGTACCAGTTAACCGGATATCGTCCCCTCTGAGGCATAGAGTCATTGCTCCTTTGCATGTGTATATACCTTTACAAACTAATTTGTGTTTTATGTGTATCTCATCCTGTAGCACTTGACTGATTAACAGACACACAGGATGTACATCAAAGATCATCTTTTATGCTATCATAATATATAGTGTTTCCCTCCTCCCATTCTAGCTTCACAGGATCCCATTAGGTCACCCTAAGAGATCTGTAGGAAATGCAAACTAATCAATTTATGTTGGAAGGATCTAGAAATCAATGAGTATTGATATTGCGCAGTCCTGCCAAGTACCACGCATCAGGCGTTAGACTAACGCATTTCAGTGTGGTGCTCCGCATCACCGCACTGAAATGCATTGTCACGCATATGCATAGTGCCTCAGCTGTCACTGAAATGCAGCCTAACACTGTTATGGAGTGTGTGTGGCAGCTGGCAGTGCGCGGCATGTGCGTGCTGCTCCCTCAGGCTTGGGGCTCGCAGCTGAGCTAAGGCTGCTACAATGTTTCTGTTATCATTATGATTCCCGCAGCGCGACTCTGAATCAGACAGCCTCATGAAACACACTTTGTTCTAATTAGGCTCGTCATGAACGCTTTACCGCACATCTTAAACACTAGACTGCACAATAAAGTTGTACAAGGATGAAGAACACATACACAATGGGTCCTCGTTAGCGATTGGACTAATAGCACAGTTCACTACTTCCATTTGACGGGCTGTACTATTACCTACACCTTAAAGGGCACCCTCTGCGACTCTTTTTAACCCTCAGCGACTTTTTTAAAACAATCTACTGGCACGCGGTCTAGTTTCCCAGATGTCGGAAGAAGCGTTGGATACGTGAGTCACTTGGTTACTGAGGAAACACCTACGCAGGCCGGTGAAGTCGGGCGCCGACAGAGGTGTTGAAGACACTGGTGCGATACCTAAACTGCCCGCAGGATGACAGTAAGGCAGCTTGGCGCGGTCGGGCGCTGTGCGGTCTGCGGCAAGCACTGCTGGACCCCGGGCTGTGTCAGGCGCTGCACTGCAAGCGGTGTTCAGCTATACAAACTCTGCCCGCTATCTCATACTTGCCCTCCAGCAACGCTTGGTGCAGCCCACACTTGTGAAGCCTGAAATGTGGCTGGACCTAGTGCAGCTACTTTTACTAACTCTGGAGGTGTGTGGGGCCCTTCTGGTGCCTTACCTGGACAAGATGGTGAGGATCCTGCACCGAACCATTGTGGACCCCTTCCCTGAGGTGAAGAAAGAGGGCTGCAAGTCTGCGTCGAGCTATGCCAAGAGCATTCCAGGTATCTGAATTATTCCTTGGTGATATCAGAAGAGTGTTCAAACTCTTCAACCTAGTAGCATCCTGGGCACAATCCCCAGTGGCATCCTTGAAAGCTGCCTCCAGTGGCATCTTGGACACCATCTCCGGTGGCATTCAGGGTACCATTACCCAGTGGCATCATCAGCATCATCTCTAAGTCAAGTGGCATCCCGGGCAGATGTCACCGGTGTCTGCCTGACGTCACGAGGTAGTGCCCAATGGCTACTACCTAGAGAAAGCCGGGCCCAGTCAGGTGGATGTGTGATACAAAATCTGGTGCCGTGGGAGGACGTCACGTCCTGCTGCCAGAGCACAGGGAGTTAGTTGTGGAGGAAGGCGAATGGCAATCACGGCACTTGCAGCACTGCCTGCTGATCGCACCGCCCTGGGCCGCCCACACTGTCAGCAGATGTTAATAAGTAAGGAGCGGGGTTTCGGGTTTCCACTTCGTCCATAAGTTTGTTTCAGGAAACCCATTCATTAATAGCAGCTTAAAAGTGTACAACAAGAGGTTTCGGTATGTTTGGAAAGCGCTGTGAAAGTTGTATGCCCGTTGTGTGGTGCTTTTTAAGCAAAACGGTGCAGTGCTTAGAACTCCAGCCTTCTTGTTTGTGTTCATGGACATGTAGGTGTTTGTAATTAAAATATAGACAGTGAACAATAAATAATTAAAAGATCTACTCACACCTCAGTCATTGCGGCCATGGCCCGCTAGCTGCCGCCGGCTCGCCTCGCAAAGAGTAAGTGTCTGAGTGACAGGTATCTCATAGGCTAGATAGGTTGCTATGCATTGCACAAATGGTTGTAATTTGTGATATTTATATGTTTCCCTCGTCTTTATTGCTTCATTTTGTTCGTGAGAAAGTGTCACTCATACTCGTTGAAATGTCACTCATGATAACACTGAAATTATGAAAATGTCACACATGGCATTCTGAAATCTTGGCAGCTATGATTGCGGCCAAAACACAGCTTGGAAGAAGGTGGCCATAATCTCTTTATGACTTCTGAAACCTAAGTCCTGATAGTCCACCTCAAAGCTCTTATTAATAAGATTTATTTTCGATCTTGCCTTAAAAAAAAGGTCGACAAGATATTACTTTCCCAATTTAGTACAAAATTACAGAGTTTACAGCTTTGGATAATGTCTGAGTCTTGTTTGTTGTTTGGGGTGGTAGAAAATGGATAGGTAGGTTTGTCCTAAGAAATCCTTATGCACCCTTACATTCTCTGTAACTGGTATGTACCTGTTTTTTCAAGACATTCCCTCACTTTTCTAGCACCACTAGTATCTCAATATATTGCTTTTACCTCTGCTGCTCTGCTGCTTTACATCTTTTGTTGCACATGCTTGCAATTTACTGGTTTTAGTGTTTCAATGGAATGTTTGCCACAATATTGTGTGTAAAATATCATCCACTATGAAAATAGTGTGCCGTGTACAGACCATGCATATGTTGTCATTGTAAGTATATATCAGCAAGTGTAAATTTAATGTACTTAACTCCATATCTACTTACTGTGAAGCTCTGTCTGTCTATCTAGCTCTATGTGTGTGTGTATACTAGGCCAGTGATGTCATCAGTGATGTCACTGACCATGTCATGAGTGATGTAATATGTGATGTCATCAGCAATGCATTGCGGGGGCGAGAGTTTTAGTTAGCTCAGCTAACTATAACGGCTGAATTTCACAGGTTTTGTACAAGTGAAATGTCAGCCTAACTATAACGTTCTTGTAACGTGTTTTTTTCTGTGAATTTCTAAGGTTTTTAAATGCCAATTCCTAACTATAACCTCCCTGAAACCTGTGTTTTTTTTCAGTGTATATATATATATATATATATATATATATATATATATATATATATATATATATATACACACATAGAGACAGATAGAGCTTCATGGTAAGTGGTATATATATATATATATATATATATATATATATATATATATATATATATATATATACTGCTCCTGAATGTCACCTTTACTCCGGCGCACTCGCAGGCGGGTGCCTCAATCACGGGGGTGTACCCGTGTCGTCTATGTATCACGGCTCCAAGCTCAGGATAATAGTCCTGAATAAAGAGGCTCTCGCGGGGGTGAGTTTCAAAGTTTTATTCCTTCAACTCGGGCAAACAAACGCGTTTCGGCTAGTCGCCTTCCTCGGTGTCATCAGACACGCCGGAAACGCTTCTCAAATTATGCACATTACAAATTCATGAAAAGTGAAAACGGACATTATTCAACATATCCCGTTTCTCATTAGAAATCTCAGTGCCATCTTTGCATGCCTCAAAGAAAAATGCATTGTATATACAGAGGGCAAGTAAATCAATATGGTCCAGTAGTATTTAATTCACAGGCCCTGGGTATATGGTATAGCAGTTTACAAGGGACTTCTAAGTAAATTAAATATGTCAGTCAAGGGGAAGCCAGTTTTACCATGTTTAAAAGACAGAGCACAAGCACTTTAGCACTAGTTAGCAGTGGTAAAGTGCACAGAATCCTATGGCCAGCAAAAATGAATTCAGTAAAAATAGAAGGGGTGAAGGCAAAATGTTTTGAGGAAGACTACTCTAAGGCTGACTGGTCTCACGCAACTGTTTTATGATGGATTTAGTACAAAATACCCTGATTGCTTCTATTTGTTACCCTGCGAGGTTCAGGGAGGATGACCCTATAAATTATTTTTATGTGTGAAGCTTCCTTTACTGAACGCTGTAATAAAAATTGAGAATGAACAGGCACGAAAGGATTCTGCTATTCTTTTTTTGCAGTCATGAATCAGTTTGCGCAGAAAGAATGTACTGATAAATGTTTTTCTGAGAAGTCGGTATCCGAGAGTCTTCTTCCTGGAAAATAAAATCCATACCCGGTAATTGAAAAAGAGCACCTTAGCAATGAGTAGCAGCCTTTTTTTGTTGACTATAAAATTACGTATGGTACATTATCTGCAGCATCAATGTAATAAGGTGGACAATGAGATGTGTTGCTGTGACCCGTTACATCACTGGAGCCAGACTTCGCACGGAGGAACAAACGTGAATGGTAGACTTTGCCATTTTAAGGAATGGCTGTTGCGGGCTTCAGGACCCTAGGGTTTCATGCAGAGTGAAAGGACGTGAGTCTAAGGGGCCTAGATGGTTCAGAGTTATACAGCATGATCTTGCCCATTTCAGTACAACCAATCCAACTCCTCCTAATTTTCCATGTGATATTGATTCATTTGTTTATTTATTTTGCTTTTTTTAACACACTATAAACCTCCGAATTTGCTGTACTTTGTATTAACTTATCTTCTTTAGTTGGTGATGACTCAATGACCTGTGTTTTTATCCTTCCTATACCACTCACCTCCTTATTTGCCTGTGCTTTCCACTTTCGCCAGCTCTGTCATTTTGTTCTGCACTAATACATCCCTGCTCCCTTGCACCCATCTCCCCTTCCACAGCTCCCTACTTCCTTTCATGCTGCGCTCTGTGCAGACCCCTTCACCTTACCCTGTCCTTGCATGCCTTCCCTGTCCCGCCACTGTCCGTGACCATCGGCCATGCTTGACTTTACTCCTTCAGTGCCTGTTTCCCGCTCTTTCTTTCTCCCAGCCTTTCCCACTTTCAGCATCTTCCCCCGCCACCCCTTCCAAGTATCTTTCCAGTATCCCCTGCGCACTGTCTCCTTCAGTCATTCAGATACTGCACAATGCACATTTCACATTCAAGTCACTTATCAGCTACCAGAATAATGGGTACGAGGCAAATGGCAGTTATTCTGCAGGGCTTTGATTACAGTGGAATTTCCTAACCATCTCTAAGCACTCTCCTGTCTTCCATCATTTCTAAATCTTTGAGTCTTTGTGGAAGCTGTAATTTACTCTTCGCTTAGCGGTGAAGCGGAATCCTTAAGAAATCAGCTCGAGTCCACCAGAACAGGCACTTTTTTTGTAGATTATTTTTTTAAGAATGCATTAGCTTTTTGTATAAATAAGATGGATTATAGATTTCATCAAAAAAAGGCAATGAGCTATATTTCCATTAAAATGGTAGATTTAAATTAGAGACCAAGAAATCCTACATCACTGGTTTCGGGGTAGGTACGCCACTTGAAGACCACCCCCAGCACTTCACTGTGGTGGCGTGGTCACAGCGATTGTCGCTGTCTTGAGGAAGGATCAGCCAATAGCACGCCACAGTCTCTTTCTTCTGCAGTACCTTATCATATCCATATCTTACTTTTTTTGGGTGGATGTCATGTAACTCTGGAAATCTAATCCTTCTTTCTGTGTTTTCCCTGTTTTTAGGTCTTGCCCTGAAAGCCAGCGCTTCAGCGCTGGCTCTGGGTGAGACATTTTGTAGTGGGCTTGCAGAAATGCGACCACAACTTTTGGCTGGCCTAGAGCATGCGAGTACGTGCACAGTAACGCGCATTCCTCGCATGCTCCAGGCGCCATGTGTCCTTCCTCTCACTTGCTCCTCCCCCTCCCCCACCACAGAGCGCTTCTCGGGGCCGCGCGGCCATGTCACTTTCACGGCCGCGCGTCACTTGCTCTCCCGCTCCTCCCCCACCACAGAGCGCGTCTCGCACGGCCGCGCGGCCAATGCGTGTTTTTGTTAGTTAATTTGCTGCTCGTGTTCATAGCTCCGCTCCGTATCTCTGAGCGCTGTTTATTATCCCATCCCGCTTTTGTGCATGGGAAAGGGCGGGGGCAACGGTTACGGCAGCAGCATGGTTTCGCCATGCAAGTGTGTTTTAACAGTAGAAACTGGAAGCAAATTACATTTTAGAGCGTTTTTATGCCGAAGACGTTTGTCCGTTAAAGGAAACCTCCGCATTAGAAGAGTACCACCTCCTAACGGTGCTTGCAACCCCTTTTGGAGTTAGAAGGTGATTCCACCCCATCACATATACACACATCTGTTTTAACAATCCCTCACGAGCCTTGTCTGGTTGCTGGATCGCTCGCCAACGGATGCTGTCGTCAGAGCAGCAGATGAGGGTTTTTGGGCTTTAAACGCCAAGCTAAACAAGCCCAAATATCGCGACAAGTGCGAATATGCACAACTTATAAATAAAAACGCTTACTTAAGCAAGTACCCTTTCAGTATTAATCACAAACTGGAACGATCTAATTCTCCTAAGCGTTTAGAATGTTTTGAAGTATTATAAAAAGGTTGCAAATGTTCAACTCCTTTCCACAGCGAATGCAGTGAAAGACCGTCACGGCTGCTTCAAAATGGCTCTGCAAAACGGGCACATACTTTAACGTTTTGCCTCTGTCTTCTCTGTGTGTCCTACATCCAGACTTTTAACGTGAAGCTCTCCTCAGTTTGTGTCTAGACAAACCCACCGCCGTGATACAGTTTTATTACACTGGTTTGGCATAATCTAATTTTACGGTTAAGTTCTTCAAAGTAGTACTGTATTGGCCAGTTAAACTGTCGAGTTCACTTACCTGTTTTCCGTTCATATCTATTCAAAAGAAGGCAATGACCGAGTCTAAGCTGGTCACCTTGCAGAAGGTCTGAAGGAGCAAGAAGATTGCAGATGAGTCTCCACAAAGTTTAGTCGGGATGCAACAGCAGTGCTTGTGTAGCAGTCTTTATCTCCTAGGAACTGGTAAGCAACGCTTGAGTGCTACACGGTTTGAATCGCAGAGTTACGAGCGAAATGCAAAGTTTTTTTGGGGCCTGATCATACACACTGGCTGTGCTTTGCTCACAAGTGTGCCATTCGTGAACAAATACTTTTCAGTATCTCCTAACGTACATTTTAATGGCATATGTTTTAAGCGAGTGAAAGCTTAAACCAAACTTTGACTGAAAAATTGTGAGCTATCCCTAAATCAAAAGTGTTGATAAGCAAAGCACTTGCTTAACGTTCCTTTCCAGAATAAGAACACCATACCTGTCAAATCACTGATTTGGCCGGTGTTGCAATAATATACCCCTATACGCAGCATGCCTGGGGGCTTTGAATAGGTTATCCTCTTTGTAAACATGCATCATCCTCCGAAGAATCTTTTTTCTCCGTTCACTTTAATGGTAGGACTTTAAGTGGCGGGGGTCCTGCTTCTGCTCAGCTCTGACAGTAATTAAAAATAAGACATTTACAAATGACCCTGTTTGGATACTCCACTTTAGAAATAATACACTGATCTCTAGTTTGAATATGTTTTGTTGCTGTTAAGGTAGTCAGTCAGTGATGCTGTCTGCTTCACGTTGTACTAAACGGTGCATGCTATATGTGTCCCTGCTTCCCCATGCTGTCCGTGTTGTAAATTCCCTGCTCCCACCCCTCCCCCCCCCCACGTTGCCTGTGTTGTCCACATCCCTCCTCCTTTCCCTTTTCTGGGCGTATGGACCAGGCTGGCCAGGAGATAAATGGAGAGCTAGCTGCTGACAGCTCCCTTGGACTCTATCGGCAGCCGTTCCCTCCGTACTGCAGCCTTTCTTCTGCACAGCTGGCAGTCAGTCTTGGCAAGCCCAGGGGAATATTTAATACCTGTATATGTATAGCAACGGCCGTGGTAGTGCAACATAGTGCACCCAGCGCTGTATATTCCTATCCAGGAACTTCTAGTGACGGCCTGTGGTAGTGCACCATAAATCACCCTGCGCTGACACTGGCTCTGCCGGAATCTCTAATGTGTTGCATGGCTAAATACTTAACAAGCATTGGCATAGCCAATAGGTCTCGCCTTTGGGACCTTATAAGTGTTTAGCCATGCAACAGTTGATGTTGTTGCACCAAGGATATTGTGCTGCATAACTAAATACTTATAAGGTCCCAAAGGCGAGACCTATTGGCTATGCCAATGCTTGTTTGTATGTGTATGTGTGACTGAAAACGTTGGAAATTAGTCCCTGCTTATCTAAAGACATGACCTAGCTTCCTGTTTTGTCCTTTTTTCCTTTCTGTGTACAGTGCTTGTATGACAACACATGAAATATCTAATGTCAGACCAGAAGACTCTTTAACAACTGTTTATTAAATCCCTGCTTATGCACTTTGAGACTACTGCAGCTCTCAGCCTTGGTTAAAGCTGTCAACTACATCCCCCTTTAAAGTTGACGTCTGGCATTGTGATTTCTGCAGTATATTAAACAAATCTAAATTTCCTCAGTCAGGAAAGCATGAATGAAAATAGATGAAAAAGTGGTGAGTCTTGTGTAAAAGAGCAACAAAAACTGAATTGGTAATAGGCGATTCCTTGCTGAAGTGGAGACTGCATGATAGTTACAAGGAATGTGGTTTAACAAATGTTACAGCCTTTGTGTTTTGTTTGACAGATTCACTATCATCATATTTATTTATTACTTCCTCGCCCCTTGTATGATAGGAAAGTGTCCCCATGTGCCAGATTATAGATTAGCAGCCTGATTTATATCTTGGTGGTCTTACCGTCGTCCCGCCGCTGCAGCTGTCCCAAATACTCTGTCGATCTGATGGCGGTCCGCCCACTGTATTTAGATGTTGCGGCTAGAGAGAGAAGACCGCCGCGGTGGCAGTCTTGTCAGCTGGCTCATAGTACTCTGCTGCTGCCAGGCTTGCGGGTTCCTGTCAAGCAGATTTAAATGTTCCCATTGTGCTGGAGGTGTCCTGGTGGCGGAGTCATGACCTAGTGATGTGCTGCTGGTATAAAGACAGGTAAGTACTACGTATCATTATCGTAAAAACATATATATGTTGTGTATGTGTCGTATATGCAGGTTATGTGTACTGTCTATTTTGTTGGATGTAAAATGACAGGAGGCAATAGCAAATGTTACCATGCACTCCATAGGACAAGTGAAAAGAAGCCTATCTTCGATTTGGGTGACAAAGGGGTTGCTGACCGTTGTGGTCAGGGAGCAGCAGCACAGGTAGGACCTGGACCAGTGGTTAATTTGTAAAAAAAAGTACTGGGGCTCTCGCCAGGAAGCAGCTTGCACCAGCCCATTTCTCCTGTTAGCGCCACGTAGAACAGAGCCAACTACTAACCATGAAAATGGCGAGAGGATGTGGCATAATGGCCAGAGCCTCCGACTTCGGAGCTGGGGAACCAAGTTCAATTCTCGGCATCAGCTAAAAATTCTGTGATTCTGGGAAAACTACTTAAACTCCTTGTACCTATCATAAATGAATGTGTCCTTAACTGGTGCTCATGAAAGCGCCGGTGACTCAAATTAAGCACTGACCTGGACAATGTCGTACAAGACAGATTCCGAAGTGGGACCCCAAAAAGCTGTGAGTTTTCACCTCTTTTCTTTCCATTCCGTCGCCTTGAGCTTGGCGGTGACCCAGCCACAGTTGCCTCAACGGAAAGGCACATCATAATCAGGACGGCGGGAACCCTGGCGGGACACCTTCTGAGAGCTGGTTCTGCCTATCCCTATGCGGGAGCAGGAGTCTTGACAAAGTCGACGGGACTGCGGCAGTCTTCCCTTCAGTGCCCAGCCAACATCTAAATCGGGTGGGCATTCTGCCAAGATCTAAATCAGGCCCTATGTGCCCCATGCTCAAACACACATAAACCAAAAGGATCAATTGCTATTGCTTTCTCTCTGCCTGAATAACTGGCTGAAATACAAATTTCACAATATTGCATATTGCCCATAAATGGATTCTCCCATATAAATTATTGGTTTCAAATCTAAACACTCATGTGAAGAAGCATCTTTGAGTGACAGCATACGGTGCAGGTCTGTTCTGGAACTGCATCTTTCATTGCCTGTATATTGTGCTATTTTGATCACTAGTTGTCAAGCAGTTGCATCCTGTACTGGAGGAAAGGATTTGGGATGCTGTGGAGTATGCAATGCAGCACATGGGAAGTTAATGCGAGATGGTCTCGCGAGGTGTGCCGCCACAGCTTGTAAGATGCATGCGCCACCAGCTGAGGATGAAGAGGGGCTAACGACCATGGAAGGCAGGTCTCCCAATCTGGTGCTTGAGCGCACATTAAAGAAGACAGATTACACTATTAGTAGACTGAACTCCAGCGGTGGGGATTTCGATCAATGGATGTGCCTTTTGCTTCGAAAGTAGAGTATTTTTGTTGCACACCTGATTTGAGTTTACGAGTGTATTTATGGCACTTATGCTGCTTGCTGACTCCCAATCAACTACGCCAAGGACAGCAGGGAGACAGTGACAGTTTGGTGTGATCTGGCCATTAATCTCATTTTTCTAGAGAGGGAAGCATTACAATCTATCATTCCCTCCTCACTGTAGGTTTCCTATTACGAAACAAACAAAAATATCGTCCAATCAAGAGGCTGCAAAAAGCTGCTCTGCTCTCAGGAGGAGACATGTGTTCCATTAGTGCGCCTTTTTTTGTGCTTCTAAATTAGTTCCACTGAGTTTTTCAGTTGTACGTTCTTTGCTTTCATTTTAAAAATATTAACTGACTAACCATGGCATCTTTCCTACTTCTTCTGACAACATTAACAGACTGGTCATTGTCTTTTGATGCAAGTCAATAACAGCTACCCATGATGCTTCCTAGTTTTCTTTTGGTGTGTGCATATCAAGAACAATCTCTGAACTATGTTTGGGTGTGAAGGGCGCGGATCCATCCTGGCCAGTCTACAGGCTGCCCAGGGTCTATGATTTTGCATGGGTTTTTTGGGGGAATATCTCGGAACCACCAAGAAGTGGACACAACTTAAGTGCAGGTAAATTTCCTACCTTCGGTTGATGGTGATACTTCCTGTGATTTGCCAGCAACCTTTCTGTCTCAGCTTCGCACTAGTGTGCTGCCAATGCATTGTGGGACACATATACGTCCACCCCCAAATTTATAGCCTGTAACAGAAAGAGACCTTGATTTCGTCTGTTTCCGTGGCTTGTTATATGGCCACTGAAAAATGTTGACCATTACGCTGATGCATTACTGAAAGCACCGATCATTAGTACAATTCATATGAGGTGCTTACGGTGAGAGAAAAGTGGTCCCTTATTAGGTAACCAAACGTTATACACTTTACTAAGAAAAGAAAAATTGGTGGACTTTGTTTATCTTGATGACTCGACTGTTTGAGGTTTTTTTAAGATAGTTGAACAGGTTTTTCGAATAACCTCAATGCGGCTTCTTTGAACCTATGTCTTTGGGTTGGTAATCCCAGCAAGAATAGCTGGCATTTAATCATTTTGCTTATCCCACATGAGCGAGCGTGGCAGCCCTTTTTCCTATTTATCCTTTGAAAAATACCTTTCAATTAACCTGCCCAGGGACCTGTGAGGCTCTGTACACTTGTGAGTTCCAGTACAAGAAGCCGAAGCTATGTTACATTGTAATGTTTGTTCTTTCTTTAGGTGTTGCTGCTATTTTGTATTGCTTTTAATTCCAAAGCGTGCTCATTGGACCCCTGAAATAGAGATTCCCTTCACGTGACCTCCTCGAAAACATCCAGTAAATTAATCATTTGGTCCATTGCAGCATCCCTAAAATGACTCTTGTGTTATTTTCTAATACTTGTCAGACATCTCATGTGTCGCGATGGCATGTCACCCACTGTTCCAAACAGATGACTGTAATAAAACACGACATTCTGCCAGCACAAAAATTTTCAAGCCAATCTTGCTGCCAATCATTGCAAATGAACATGTCCGCCCATGCAAGTTATAATATTTGTTTTCCCGCAGAACGCCTCAGAAAATGTTAGTTGGAGAAACAGAAAGGGATTGACTGGCTGTTGCGGGAAATTCTGCTCACATTTAGCCGTCTTTGTGTTTTTTTTTTAAAAACTATGCCCGAATATAAACTTGGAATTTTCTATTAACAATTGTAATTTGTCGATGACTGCAACACTATAGAGGAATTGTCATTGGGAAAAAATACGTTCAGTCTGTGAGCATGGCGTCACGCCGACATCTTGGGGTGCCTCCGCCACGTTCAGTACTGGATGAAGAATAAATTCAAATTTCTCAGACAAACGAAGACAGAGAGATTACCTGTAGAAAAAACCCTAAAAGTGTATTTACCATTCACCTACCTCAATCATTGGCAAAGCATCACTTACAATAGTCAACTCTGGTTGTATAATCCCGATTCACAATATCACAAGATTACAAACACAAAATACCCTGTTGCTGTGTAGAGGAGGCTTCTTCTGAGTAGGAAATGTCATTTTGACTCATTGAGAATTGGAAAATAAGAAGATGAAAGGACTCCATTCCCCCTCCTTTCCAGTCCACAGTTCAATATATCAAGGCTTTGCGATCGGTGGAATAAAAAAAAAAAATTAGGTCTAATGGGAAAGCAGGAATGGAGATCCGCTGTTTCTCTTATGGCTTCATGGCAGCATTCACAATGAATCACAAAATAAATTCTGCTTCATGCATATTAATGAGGCGTGACTTTTTGTGAATCCTTGCAAATGGTTGTTTTGCGTTGTGCTCCAGTTATACATAAGTTGCAGCGCAAAACCGGAGTCAGGCTGCCAAGCAGTCGCTGTGCAGAAAAATAAAATACAGACTACTTTGTGTCCCAACCATTGTACATCGAACCCTTAGTTTGTTATGTAGCCTTTTTCTGCTACTGAAAACTACCTGCAGAAAAGAGATAACGAGGTTTCGTATGGCCAGACTGGGCGTCTGTACCAGAGTCTTCTTTGGAGTGCTGAAAAGAGTACATCAGACTGTCATAATGAGCCTTTTCAGAGATAAGCATACATCTGTCCGTAAACTGACGACTAGTAGTATAGTTATCATGACAATAGCTGCCAATCTGACCTGAATATCATTGTCATAATAGTGTCTAACCTAAATATTATGTCCTAAATATTGATTACGAAGGTATCACCTCACCATTGGGGTTAATAGTAGACAGTCTACATCCAAAGGGATGATATTTTTATAAACAATATTTAGGACACGGTTTTTATGTCGGATTATATTTCTGACAGCAATGTTTATCAGCTAAAACCCAACAGCTGGTGGAGAATGACCTCCAATGCCATTTGTCCCACTCATGATGCATTCTGAGGCAAGGGCATAGGATCCCTAAAGATCACCCCCTACATTACCGCCGCACAACAAAAATGAGGTACAAGTGCTCCCTCATAATCCTTCAGGTAAAAACACAAAGCACTCCTGGGATAAAATACCTCCATTGTGGGACTGCTTAGAAATACTTCCTTTTAAGTCTAGTGGAAAACATCTCCACTCATACAGGCTTCCAACATATCAATCAAACACCAGCAACAGACTCCAATATCCAATCAGTCTACAGCAACTTACCCTCAGGTTATCATCAATTTACAAATTATATTCACTATAACCCATTTATTGTGTTCTCACTTATAAATATATATATATGGTTGCTTGTCTGTAGTATGCCTGAAGAATACTGAATTGGGAAAATGGGTGACTATCATTGCTAAAAAAAAACATGAAGTGAAAGAAAAACTATATCAGCGCCATGTACAACCCACATATTTTGTTTTATACTGCATGATGTACATCAAATTGCATATAATTAAATTTGACAATGTCTGACGGTGTCAATCCATAGTCCACTATCATTGTTCAACTGTGGAATTTTGATCGGCATGTTGCTTAACCCCAACTTTCCCTTAGTTGGTCTGCTTTGCCCATAAATTAGGAACTGATTGAAGTAGTGTAGTTGAAACAAAAATAATATTTATTGAAACTAAGAAGTCAAAAACATAAGTTTTCCAAGAGTTACTTGTACATTTGTCGTCATGATGGTCAAAGGAGTCATTTTAAGAATATTAGGAAACACTTTTTATACAGACCATTCTGTTCCTTTGTTCTGTAGTTACTGGCTTCTTGTGGACTTTAAGTTTTCTTTTAGAAACCAATGACTACCATATTGTTTTAGTTTCCCATAGTGAAAAAATTATTTCCCTGAGGATAGCACAGTTATTATTTATCTCCTCTGTGCTGGGTGTAAGTGTCTGTCAGGAGCATTATTGACACATGTAAACAAAGAGTATGTAAATGAAATAATACACTAATCCCCTTATGTCTCCAACAGTTTAATTTGATACGCTTGGTCTTATCAGGCCTGCGTGTCCATTATCATTACGTTGCCATTATCACTTTTCTCCGCGAGGCATCGCATGGATCTGCCGTGCACTCTTGTGTATGGTTGAGAAACATCTCGAATGGTTACAGAGCAATCCGAGCTTGCAAAGTGCTTGAAACCGCCTTCTAAATTTGGAGCACCTCTGAAGTCTCATTGTATCTACATACATCTGTGGACAAGGTACTGTACAGCCACCAAGGGAGTAGTCAGGAAATGTAAATACCCCCCACTTTGAAACAAAGTTGTGATGGGTCTAAGCAAGGGAATCAGATGAGTCCGACCCTCCCCAGAAGAGCTCCTGTGTTTCTTCCCTCCAAGCATCTATCCATTCAGCCTTTCACCCATCTATTCACCTGCTGATTTCCACCATTTCACTTTTACAATGTCATCCATTAATTTTGTTATCTATTAGTCAGCCTTTCACCATTCTATCCATCTTTCACTAATTCACCCTTTTACCCACCCATGCACCCTTTCATCCACCCATGCATCCTTTCACCCATCTACCCAACCACCCGTTCATCCATCCTTTCATCCAGCCACCCTTACATCCATCTTTTCATCCTTCCACCAACCCATCCATATTTTCACTCACACATCCTTTCCCGCACCCACACATCCTTTCCCCCACACACACATCATTTCCCCCACCCACCCATCCTTTCACCCACCCACCCATCCTTCCTTTCACCCACCCATGAATCATCTCACCCATCCATCCTTTCCCCCACCCACACATCCTTTCCCCCACCCACACATCCTTACCCCCACCCACACATCCTTCCCCATCCACCCATCCTTCACCCACCCACACATCCTTTCACCCACCCACGTATCCTTTCAACCACCCACGCATCCTTTCTCCAAGCCCCTCTTTCAAACATCCTTTCCCGGAACCATCCTTTCACCCAACCTTTTACCATCCACTCTTTCACCTATCCTTCGTTTTAACCTTCCATCTTTCTTTCCCGATTCTTCAACCTATCTTTCTCCAGCGTTAATTATGAGTTTTTGTCTGCTGAGTTGCAGAAAGAGGCCATTAAGAGCTCCACCCCGCTGTAGTTGATAAAACACGGTGTTCAAAAGACCTTTAGAAGCCACTATTAACCTGCCAATACTTGTTCATTAAACAAAGCTCTAGATAGTTATGCTAATCCCCCATTGCATGTAAATTTATTCAAAAACTGTTTTAGTGGACAAGTGGAATTACTTGAAATGGAAGCTTCATGTACTTCTCATAGTACATTCTGTTTCAGCAGGTCTTGTGCTGAGAGGGCTGGTACGCTCTTTGTATATCAACTCTATAAGTATCAAGATAATCTAAAACCTCTTGCCAAGTAATAAGTTTTTGTGAGATAAAGAAGGAGCCCAATTTTCCAAGACCACAGTCCTTCCATCTCTTAAGCTTGCTAGAATGGATTTGAAGCCCAAAGACCTTGCACTCCTCCAAGTTCAAATAATAAAATCCACCAAACCCGGCCTGTTTAAAAAGGACTGAAGTCTATCGGAAAGGTCCCGAATCGTCTTATATCGGGTCTTTTTTGGTAATTTAGCTGTTTTAAAAAAAATAGGAACCTGCAATCCTGACTCCTGAATCATTCTATCATAAAAAAACATATCAAACAAACCATCGGGATCCAATAAACGAGCTGAGAGATCCAGAGCCGCTGCCATATAATAAATACGAATATTTGGTAATGCTAGACCCCCTTGCGTGGTTCCTAGCTGTAATATAGGCAGCTTAACCCTGGATACTTTTCGATTCCAAACAAAATCCCTAATCATTGATTCAATATCTTTAAAGAAATGGGAATGAATTTTTAACGGAACATTTATAAAAAGAAAAACCAATAAGGGAAGTATCGACATTTTAATAAGTGCGACCCGGCCAATCAAAGTTAATGGTAGGAGAATCCATCTATCAAGCAAAATTTTAATTTTATTACGCATTACTAAATAGTTTAAATTAAATAGTTGTTCAAATTGGTTGGAGACGTAAATGCCCAAGTATCTAATCGGTTCTGTTTTTAAAGCTTGGGATTTTAAGTTCAATGGTAAAAATTACAGTCCACATTCAGAACTAAAACCTCAGTTTTATTTTGATTTATTTTATATCCACCTATCAATTCATATTTACTGAATTCATATAGAACCAGATCGAGATTTAATTTGTCTGGTTGCAGGTATAAAATTATATCGTGAGCGAATAATTTAATTTTCGCCATCCCTTCTATTGGTGGTTTAATTTCGGGATTTCCGCGAATTCTTAATGCTAGCGGCTCGATGAAAAAAGTAAACAAAATAGGGGACAACGGGCAGCCCTGTCTAGTGCCTCGATTTATACTAATTACCCCTACCGTATTGGCGTTAATTACCACCCGAGCTTGGGCTCCTTGATAAATGATTTTCAACATATTAATTACCTGAACAGGAAGCCAAATTTTTGCATTCCGATAAAGAGTGCATCCCAGTTCACCAGGTCGAATGCCTTCTCGGCATCGACCATTGTGATTAAAGTTGGAATTTTATTATTAGTAACATAATCAAGGGCCTGAATTAAAAATCCCGTATTTGAAGACATAGACCTCCCTGCCACAAAACCGGACTGATCAGGGTGGATTAACGCCTTAGCGATGGGGATAAACGTTGAGCCCATATTTTCATAAAAATCTTAAAATCCGCATTAAGCAAACTAATCGGCCTGTAAGAGTTGACATCCTTATAGTTCTTACCCTTCTTGACAAAACTAATAATAATGGACTCCTTAAAACTGGGAGGCACCGCGCCTCCCAATTTAATAACATTAAATAATTTTGCCAAAAAGGGAGTCAACTCTTTAGAGAAGATCTTATAAAATTCAATTGGGAGCCCATCTGCTCCACAGGCCTTCGCCCCTGCTATTGATTTTACCGTATCTATGATTTCAGCCGCCAAAATTTCACGCTCAAGTTGTTCAGCTGACGCGCCTGATAAGATAGGAAGATTTACTTCAACAAAATATTTACTGATATAGTCTACATCTACCTCGTAATTTGTAGAATACAGTTGTGAGTAATGTTCCAAAAAGACTTGTGCTATATCATCTTTGTCTCTACAGATATTTTGGGTCTTGGGATCAATTATTTCGGAAATTAAGGCTTTCTCCTGTTTTAATTTGGTTTGCCCAGCAAGCATCTTTCCCACCATTTGATTCTCCTCGTAAACTTTCTGTTGAAAAGTCTTGGAGCTATTAATTTCTTCAAGTAAGAAAAATTCTTTTAAGGCTAGCTTTGCCTTTTCTAGCTGGGTGGTAACATCTTTACTCCCTTGTGGCAGAGTATTTCTCAGGTTCATGGCATCATTTACAGCTTGTTGAAGTTGGTTTATCCTGACCCGCCTTTTTCTCAGCTACGCAATTATCTGTCCCCGCATTGCTGCCTTAAACCCACCCCATACCGAAAAGATTTCTGCTGTATCTTCATTTATACAAAAAAACTCAATTATCCACTTTTTGGTTTGTACTACCCAGTTGGAATCTTGCAGGAGTAAACGATCCATCTGCCACCTGGATTGCGTCTTTACTCCCACTTCAATTTCGAACTCTATTGTTATAAGGGAATGATCTGAAAATGGATTAGCCCCTATCGTCGATATCTAAAACCTTCAAAGATCGTGAAGTGAGGAAAAAATCGATCCGGGAGGCCGTATGAAATTGATTAGAATGACAGGTGAATTTTGCCGCAGTAGGGTTAGATTTACGCCATTGGTCGACCAATAGATACTCCTGTTTTATGGCCTCCAATACTTTCTTAGTTTGAGGTTTCAGTTCTTTTTCTTTTTATTCGAGGTGTCTTTCTTCAGATCCTGAATAAAATTGAAATCTCCGCCCAAAATTATTTGTCCCGAGGCCCCTGAGTATCTCCCGATCTTTTAGGGCTGTGGTATCATCCACTATTGGGCCATAGTAGTTGATAAAGTTTAGAATTGTCCCATTTAACTTAGCCTCAACCCACAGCCACCGCCCCAGGGATCTCTCCTAATTTGACCGAATACCCAAGGGAGACTATGGCAAAAATATATAGCAACTCCTCTTTTGGCCAACCCAGCTGAAGCAAAAAAGCATGAGAAAAAAACCTAGGGAGATATAACTTTGGGAGATTTGTTTTTAGATGAGTTTCCTGAAAAAATAATACTTGTGGGGAGGAAGACACTAGCCACCTTATTAAAGCTCCGTATTTGGATTTATTTAATATTCCATTCACATTGATAGATATAATACGGCATAAATTAATCATTCTCTCCTAAAAAAAAAAATACCAAATAAAAATAAAAAGATTTAAACATTCCCATATTCCTAAAAGATTTTACACTAAGCCCCCTACTCCTGCTCTTTTTACTGCTGTTTTTTCTGCCCTGTTCCCCACCCCCTTCAACCCACCCCTCCGGAGAGGTACACCACCACGCTAACCACCTCTCCGTCTTTAGATAGATCTGATAATCGTTTAAAAACGGGCTTTTTGGAATATTTGCAGATTCTAAGTTTTATAAATAAATTTAATATGTTGTCATGTGGGTTTCCATCTGCTCAGGTCAATGCCCTGTATAAAGCTAAATTAGAAGGAGTGGGTAACTGGTACACCTTACTGAGAAAGGGTCAAGAGTCTCCTCTGGTTGAAGAAGTTTTGACCAAAATTACTCGTGAAACTGATTGTTCTTTCACGAGACAGGAGTGGGAACAGATTTCCCAGTTAGGAAGTAAGTCCCTTAGAGCTGCTAATTTTAAAAGGATGTCCTTTTTATCTCGTTGGCTGGCCTATCTTACTCCAAAGGCTCTTAATAAACGTTTTCCGGGAGTAGAAAATAAATGTTTTCGTTGCCAGCTTCAAGATGGGGGTGATTGGCTTCATATATTTTTATATGCCCGAAGCTTGAATTATTTTGGCGGGAGATCTTTACGTCAATAAGCCTGGCTATTGAAAAAACGCTCAACCCCGAAGCTGAGATGGCTCTCTTTGGCATTTCTAGAAAAAGATCTGATTTGTCTAAGGCCGAAGAGCCATATTCAGCAATCTGTTCTTTAGTAGCCCGCTCCTTAATCCTCCAAAACTGGAGGTCTGAGGATATACCATCTTATTTAAAGTGGGTGAATAAAATGCAAAAGATAAAAAGGTTTGAAGAGGCTTATGCAAAAAGAGTTGGGGCAATGAAAAAGTTCACTAATATCTGGAAATTTTTTGATAGTGGTAAATCCAAGTATGGCATATAGCACTGTAATATGTGGCTGTTTTTCTATTTTCTATGTAATATAAAATCTTTGTACAGGTATGTTTGCACATTTATGTCGTAGGGGTTTTTTTTTGTTTTTTTTGCAAAACCAGTATGTCCACCAAATTAATAAAATGTGTTTATTGGTTGGGCTAAGGTAAAATATAAAAAAATAAGGTTATTTATCCTGGCCATATTATTTTATTCTGCACTGTTAGCACTTTATAGAAATGATGATTGTAGAATTGTAAATACTCGGCATTTTTTATGCATTAATGTGTGTTTGTATTGTTAGCATTGTTTGTACAATAGAAATTAAGGTATGGGGAACCTGTAAAAAAAAGGAAGAAAAAAAGAAGAAGAAAAAAAAAGATATATATATATATATATATATATATATATTTTT
Organism: Calotriton arnoldi; assembly: GCA_963921515.1. Lineage (NCBI taxonomy): Eukaryota > Metazoa > Chordata > Amphibia > Caudata > Salamandridae > Calotriton > Calotriton arnoldi. The sequence goes on along the minus strand of CAWUFW010000672.1, from coordinate 1,593,588 downwards.
TTATTTTTTTTCTCCTGTCTTTTATCTTTTATCATTAATATTATCAAAATGTTATTTATGGTAATTAATAGATTTTACATGTTTTTTCAATGACTGTTTTATTATGGATCATTGTTTATTGTAGATTTCTCTTCACCCATCTGCTCTGCTCAATAAAATTTAAAAAAAAAAAAAAAAGTATCAAGATAATCAGACTTTGCGTGCTAATTTTAGTGATTGTAATGAAACATATAGTAATGAAACGTTCCACTTTCCCCACTTCCTCTGTATGAGTCTTATATGTGTACACACATAAAATATGGAGTGTTCGTTGTCCTTGTGTTGTCGTGCCATGATGAGATTAATTTGGATATTTTTTCTGTTTCCCCCTGGTTAAGAGCTCGGTTGTGGCACAGACTAATAACAGCCCATAATAGCTACACTTGGTTTTGTGGTATCGTACACAGCTGTCTTACCTGACAATTTCATTTTTAAAATTTGAAATCTTAAAATGGCACTAAAGGTTACAGAAGGCTAAAGAAAACAGAAATTAATAATGGAGAATTCGAGGCTAAAAGGGAGATGGGACTTGCAATCCACTAAGAACCACAAACTGCTCCCAAATAGTTAAAAGCACCCAAAATGTTTCCCAGCCCTAAAGAGAGTCAACATGTTTTGTGCTGCTCTAAATGCATTAATCACAGCCCTCACAATCGAGGCATTTATCTGATCACCTTAAATTGTGACACTTTTGGGGATGGCAGATAATTATTCCATTCCAGGTTCTAACCATCTTGTAGAAGAAGAAAACGTCATAGGGAGTATCCTTTAGCGCTACAAGATTTGAACTTGCGACCTTCAAGTTGCCTAGAGATTTCTACAGTAGGAACGTCAATCCACTCAATCTTTCTAAATGGTTATATCGGCTGGTTAAGTATCCACTGGTAAGCTCAGTGGACTATGAAAGCCATTGAAGAGATGTGTATTCAATCACGAACGTCTACGTCTTAGGGTCTTCTGCATTTCTTCTTTTCTTGTGCAGTACTGCCAGGTTGTAGTGCCTAGACGCCGAAGGGCATTAGCTCGCGCTCTGTAAATATAAAATCAAAGAGCAAGAGTGTATCAGCAGGTATTATAGCTCAGTAGGCTAAGAAAGCCATTGAAGAGGCGTGTATTCGACAGGTGTATCGGTAGGTAATATAGCTCAGTCAGCTAAGAAAGCCTTTGAAGAGATGTGTAGTCCACAAGTGCCAGCTTCTTATAGTAACTCTAGGGATTAGTATATCTGCTGCAGTGCACTATGCAATCCTCCGGTTACAGGTTTGAATTCCAGAAGATTGCTTAGAGGGTTGTTGCCGAGATTCAGGTGTAACCTGCAGATTCCAAGATCCAGCCAAGTTCTGGTCGGATAGCTTAGCTGGTTATGCAGAGGATGCAAAGACTAGCAGGCAGCACAATTTCGAAACGTTGCACACCAAACTCGTGGTGTCATTCTTCCATTTGTGATAAAACGAGAACTATTGAGTTAGATGTTAATTAACAGCTGTTATTGAGCACCAATAAACAATAGTTTTTTTGTGTGCTGGTCATTAATAGTAGAATTATTCACCAAAGCCCACAATACAGCACATATATTCTGCATTCAGGAGACATCTTGCTTCTTTATTCCCAGAAACTCAGGGGGCAGCGCTGATACAGCCCCAATATTAAGTTTGAAAGATGTAGCATTGTGATTGGTCTGAGTGTCGTGACACGGCGCTCACCCAGGGGCTGGAGGGGTGGGCATGTTCTCCATGCAGGCTGTAATGCAGTCTGCATGGAGAACAGGGAAGTGCGCATGTCTGTTTTGGGCGGCCCGAGAGGGCCGAACAAACAGTCATTGCGCACAGGAGTGTTCTACCACTCCTCCCCTGCTCTGCAGCCCGCCCCGCCCCCTCACGCACGCTGCCGCAGCAGGAGGACAAAATAAAATGATAATAACATTGTTATTATCATTTTATTTTTTCCTTTCTTTTGCTGCTTCCTGGGGGCGGGGCGACGCTCCTCTGCCTTAGTGGAGGAGCCGCCGCTGATGTCTACGCTGCTGAGAAGTCCATCCTCGTCCTCCTCCTACTGTATAATAACCGACCGACCCCGCTACAGTAATACAACCACACTTAATTGACTAAAATTAAAATTTTGAAATGTTAAGAGATTGTCAGCAGGTGGGCAAGAGGAACCTTCACCACCCCCTTTCTCGCTTTGCATGCATGCTAATGTAAACGCTCTTATCTTCATTTTGCAGCCTGTACATTTTTGTTTGTGTGCATCTTTAGGTCTCGCCTGAGACAGCGCATGCACTGTTTCTTGTGAGTCTATTGTTCTTTAGGAGCTTCGAGGCCGCCCATCACCTACTATTGATAGACTAGCTCCTCACTCTCTCTTCTCTTGCTTTTATTTGTCCGCGGCAGCTGGTTCCATTTTGCAGGTTTCGCTTGCTTCACACGGTTTTGGCACGTTTTTGTTTTCATTTTTTTACATTCGACACAGAGGGGGAAAAAAGCATTGGTAAAGCTAATAGATCTTGCCTATGGGACATCTATTGTTTTTGTCAAAATATTTTGGGGAAACGCTGGCCGGGTAACAGCGTTTTTTCCATAAGTTAGCCATGGAGTGCAACATGGCTAAAAATATTGACTAAGCCAATAGCTCTTGTGGGAGAGCAACTGGCTTTGCCTATGCCTGTTAAACTTACTACCGATAACCAGGTGCAACCCACTGCCTTGCACTTGCTTCTTTTGCACTTCCACAAAAGATCAGCCACACCTCCTTTAAGGTCCAGCACTAGCAGCAGCAAACCACCTGAACAGGAGGAGGCTGGGGTTTTCACAAAGTGCTTACCATTGCTTCCCAAGGAGATCTGAATCACTCAATCAGGCAAGGGATGTGGGACTAACACTCGGCAGCTGAGGCTCACCCCGTTCCCCACTCCTGCTGCAGGCCTCAGCCCCGTGCCCCATACACCACCTCCTTCCTCATGGACTCTGGGGAGAGAAGCTCTTTTCTGTTGAACTCTAGCTGCAGGTTTCCATTTTTTTCCTACGACAGAGCCCTCATATGCAAATAATGTCCATGTCCAGGGCATGCCCCTGTGAGCAGATAGAAGACAGACTGAGGCAAGGGACTGAGTACTGCCAAGGTGCTGGTCACAGTATGGAATCCTAATTGCTGCCAGCCTGGCTCTCTGCCTCCCTCCTTTCCTCCTCCTGATCCGAGGCTGATAGAATCAGCGGCAAGAGTGAGGCTTCGAACCCGAGCTGGCGCTGGTGCAGCTCATCGGTGCAGCTCGCAGCAGCTCGACGCTCGCTGGCAAAAAGAAATGACTCTGGTCTGTCTGAAGACAAAAGTTTTTCTCATATTTTTGCCCAATGTAAACTTCAGACAAATTTGCGATTTCGAAGTTTACAGGCCAAATGTATTGTGAACTTGTTGCTACTTTTTGCTGTGTTTTTTTAATACAAAAGATGAAATAAGCATAGAATAAATACCAAGCGTTGGCAAAGCCAGTAGGTCTCGCCTATGCGAGGTCTATTGGCTTTGTCAATGTTTTTAGCCGTGTTGCAGAGCAGGGTGGCCGCGCCTCAACATGGCTGAAAGGCAAGAAAATGAAAGCACTATGACGTGGCCAGTGTTGACCTTGTCCTCGCGCTTCTATTTTCTTTACCTTCAACCATGTTGCACAGCGGCCGCGCTGCTGTACAATATGTCAAAAAAAAAAACACAAAACACTTGATCCAGCTGTCTCTTACAATATCCTTAAATAAGAACCATGGTGTCTTAAACCTCACAAAACTGAAATCTCCATTGGTTCAAAATACCATTGTTATGTGAAACACCAATTCTTTGTTGTCATTTTTTTCGTTTTGTGGTGTCTTTTTCCAGTTTTGGTTCAAAGCAAAAACCAGGCACATGATACTGTTTTTTAAATTCTTTTTATTTAAACCAAAAAATAAAGAATTTCACCACATTACGTAATAGTTGCACGTCATTACATTTCTATGATGGCATATACAAGTTATTATGCGGTTTGAGTGTCCTCCTCATTCAGTTCCAATACTTTGCTATTCGGAACACAAATGGACGTTTACCAGGAGATGTAGCCAATTTGCCAGTTGGTCTCGCCTACCTTTCCACCATGCAAGCGAGACCAATCGGCATTGCCAATGCTTGTCTATAGTAGTTTCAATGTCTATCGAGATCAGTGTTGTTTCCGCCACATTTCTGCTACAGTTTTCTGGTGACCAGTAGGTGACACTGAAATGGGGTGCAAACTGGTGTTCTTTAAACCTGGCTCAGTTTCCTTACATACATTGCTACGTGCGGAGCAGGACTTATGTCTAATCTACCAAGGCTGAAACCAAAAAGCTCCAGTGGGCGGGTCGAACACAGAAAAGGAGGAAACCAATAAGAGCAAAGCAACTGAGACTGATATGAAAGCCATCCAATCTTGAGCTAACTTACCTCGGTGGAGTATTATATACAAGTCTATCTGCAACAAGGTTGAGCAAAAAGAATGCCACTGGGTTGGTTAAAAGTTTGAACTCTCGAAAACGGCAGGTTAGCAAATGCTATGTAAAAACTGTGTGTTATTGGCATAGTGTAGCATAACGGTCATGGTCAATGTTGCATTAGTCTCTTTCCTGCTTCTGACACAAAATATGTATTTGGAATTCCTCTCACTGCTTTGCAATAGCTAAAGTATCAGAGCAAGTTTTTTCAGCTTAGATTTATCTGCTCTTATTTTTATTGTGTTCATTGTTGCTGCTTTTACCTGTTGTGAGAACAAAGGCCGGCTGGGTACATTTGTGCCCTTGATCACACAACAGAGTGTGTCCCTAGGAGCCGACCACACAGCACATTGAAAGAAGCATGATTCATCTTGAACGTCCACAGTGAAAGGGGACAGGAGCTATCATTGTAAATTTATCTTCTCTGAGGATGAGAGATCAATCAACCGGCTTTTCATTCTAGCATGAGAAAAAGCCTCAGTGTGTGAGTGATGAGAAGTCGTTTTCTAAATCAAGTACATATTTATTTTTATTTCTCTGTTTTATATAGTGAGATCAAGACCCTAATACGTGACTAAGTGCTTTGCTTTACATAGGGAAATTTTCAATACATAAACATTTCAAAACACTGAGGACAAGTTACAGGATGACAGTATACTTGGGCACGAGAGGTAGTTCAAGAAATAATTCAGCAAGGAGGCCATACATGCCAACATTTTGGAAAAGGGAAAGTGGGAGATTTTTTTTAAATAATCGGGAGAATGTATTACTCCCATTAACTTCTGTTGCGGCCTGCATCTGGTTTCCTGGCTCGTGTGGGACTTGCAAGTATGCTGCTGCAGGTGCGGATATCAGAAATGCAAATATAAGTTTTTTCCCTACCTGTCAGGAGCACAGAGAAATCGCTACGGCAGGCAGAGAGAGCGTGACAAAAATGTTGTGCACTTGCTTGCAGGAGCAGGTTACTGGCAGTGCATAATTCGAGTTACACAAAACCAGTCCCTGCAGTCTGAAGCCCGCCGAGGGGTTGGGTTTTTGCATGCAGGAAATGGGAGGTGGGAGACTAGCCTTGAAATTGGTAATCTTCCGCCTGAATCGGGAGTGTTGTCATGTAAGGGAGGCCAAAAATTGTATGGCCAGGGAGCCAGGCACATAGTCTTCCTCTTCATTAAGGAGAAATCGCCCGCCATTAAGGAGCAGTTTACACAGGCCTGTTTAGGGTGAGTTCCGGATATTTAACCGCGGGGCAAATTTCGACACCGCTGGATGCCGCGCAGTGATTGGCGTTTGTTTTTTCTTTTTATGGGGGGTGCTCTGCGAGCCCCCACTGCTCTCACCACTGTGCCCTCGGGCATTTTGCCTCCCACAGCTGCAACGCTGTTTAATTAAGTGCTGCAGTGTGTTATGTCGGCGGGGTCGCGGGTGACAGCGACCTCGCCAGTCTCAGGGTATAAGTGGTTACGTGCACTGGCCCGCCCTAGAAATAATTCACGCTCACACACAGGGTCTGGTGTCGTGGCTTCCGCGGTTGTGCGCCCTACTGCCCTCACGCGCGCGCCACCGTTTATTTTATTGCCTCGGGTCACATGACCCAACGTGGCGTGCCCGTTACGTCACGGGCACGACATAACATTCCTCCCCAACAAACAACAAACAATAAATTCACCAGGATGGCATTTGACAGTCTATGATAGTCTCTCATAGTCTATTGCACACTACAAACCGTGATAAGCACCCCACAAAAAAAGAACAGTCTTACATGAAGTAGTCTCGCAACCTGCGAGTCGGCTCAGGATTCTTGCGCAGTCGGTATTGGGAGGAGCCACGCCACTCCAGCTCTCTCTCTTCAGTCTCTCCCTGCAGGTCACCACGATCTTCCGCCAGACGGCAAGGCCCGTCACCTGGGGCACTCACCACTGGCCTCGCAGCGGTGGCCGGGGCTGAGTTAGAGATGTCCTGAGGTCCCGGCGCTGGTACTGTATCTGACCATGAGCCCGCGGCCTCGTTCATCACTCCTGGAGACCTTGGTGGATCCTGCTGCACGCCCTCCGGACCGGCCGTCGACGTTTGCTGGAACACCTTGAACCAGGACACATTCCTCGTTACCAGGTCTCTTCCCCTCTTTGCGATGACTCAGGTACCTTTTATGTTGACAATGGTCCATGGGTCTTTCTCGTACGGCAACCGGAATTTCCCACCAGGCGTTCGGTTTTTGAGCAGCACGAGATCACCCTTTGCCAATCTCACTGGCTGAGCCCGTCGCCGACGGCTGACTTGAGTGTGGGCCCGGGCGCGTTGCGCCTCTACCTGGGCCTCATCTGGCACGGCTGGACACCATTGAGGGTGATGGGGAATGGAATCAGTGACAACGCGCCCCATGATGAGGTGGGCTGGGGCCACGCCGGTGGTGGTGTGGGGTGTCTGGCGATAGCTTCGTAGAAAAGTGAAGATAGCTAGTTCCACGGATTGTTGCTTTCCGTGAGCGATGCGTATCACCTTGTTTAGCGTGCGCATAAATCTTTCTACTTCTCCGTTGGCCTGGGGCCACCTTGGCGTGATTCTCCGATGCCGTATGCCCAACGCGGCAAAATACGCAGCCAGCTCCTGCCCTTGAAACGGGGGTCTGTTGTCCGTTCTCAGTTCCTGAATGAGACCATGAGTCGCCATGATCTTTTCCAGCTTTGGGATGACTTCCCCGGCATTAGGGGATGCTATGATTTCGACCTCCGGGTACTTGGAGTGGTCATCGATGGCTACGAACATGTACCTCCCGTCTGGCAAGCTTCCGAAATCCAAACTGACTCGCGACCAGGGCTTTGGGGGCCTGGGTTCCGCAATGATGGGAGCCGGACGCGGAGCTTCTCCGGTAACTTGGCACCACTGGCAAGAGCGGACGGTGGCTTCCACGAGTTCGTCCATGAGGGGGAACCATACTTTGGTCCGTAGCCGCGACTTAGTCTTAACCATTCCTTGGTGTCCTACATGGGCCAGCTGAACTACTCGATCCGTCAGGGCCGACGGTATCACTAGTCGGGGCCCCCGCAGTAGACATCCCGTGGAGTCTTCGGTGAGTTCCTCCCTGACATGAAACAGACTTTCCATGACACGTTGAGCCTCCACAGTCAATACTTTCCACTCCTCTCTCGCCCGATTCCAGTTGTTTTGCCTCAGGGCCATCTTGGCGCGTTGTAGGCATTCGTCCTTGCTCGTCTCCTCCCATAAGTCTTCCATGGAGAGTGGGATTGGGCAGGACCGGGCTGTAATGCACCGAACATATTCCTCCGTATCAGCGGCATCCTCCTTCTCCCGATCCGTGGCTGCCCTGGGATGGCGCGACAGGTAGTACGCCGGGTTTTTGATCCCGGTTGATACTCCACCCGGCAGTTATAGTCCTGTAACTGCAGCATCCATTTCTCAATCCGCGGGCGGCTTGGTGGATGTCCCAGAGAATAAAGCTACCAGGGGTTTATGGTCCGTCGCCACAACAAAGGGTTTGCCATAGACGTAAAGGTGAAAATGACGGCACCCCCAGTGAATGGCAATGGCCTCCTTCTCTATCTGGGAATACCGTTGCTCCGTATCCGTGAGGGAGCGGCTGGCGAAAGCTACCGGAGCCCAGTCTTCCTCGGCGTGTCATCGCTGGAGCAGCACGGCTGGGATCAAAGAACGCAAGGGTGGTTGCTTCCGATAGCGCCTCTTTGATGTCCTGAAAAGCCTTGACCTGCCCCGCACCCCAGGTCCAGGGGACGGAGTCCTTCGTGAGTTCCCTCAGTGGTTGAGTGAGCGTCGTGAGGTCTCGAATGAACCGCCCACAATAGTTCACCATACCAAGGAAGCTGCGGACCTCCGTAACATTAGTGGGAGCAGCTGCTTTCTTGATGTCGCGGACTTTGTCTGGATCCGGATTGACTCCTTCCTCCGAAAAGGTGTATCCAAAGAATTGTATTTTCCTTTTGAGGAATTCGCACTTTTCTCTATGGAGGGTGAGTCCGGCGTCCTGTAGCCTCCGCAGTACCTGAGCCAGGCGGGCGTTGTGTTCAGTGATGGTTTTGGCGTGGACCATGATGTCATCACTGACATTTATGACCCCGGGAATGTCCGTGATTAGCTCCTGGATCACGTTTTGGAAAACCTCCGCCGCACTGGATACTCCGAAACTTAGGCGAGTGTACCTGCGAAGTCCCACATGAGTGGAGAAGGTGGTTATATTGCGGGAGGCCTCATCTAGTACGAGCTGGTGGTACCCGGATCGTAGGTCTAATTTCGAGAACCAGCACGCTCCTGCCATCTCCCGATTAGATCGTCTATAGTGGGCGTGATGTGGCGTTCTCGTTTGATGGCAGCGTTCGGCAGCCGCATGTCCACGCAGATTCTGACTGCGCCTGGTTGTTTCGGCTTCCTGGTGACGACGATTGGGGAGACCCACGGGGTAGGCCCCGTTACCTTCTCGATGATGCCCGCCGCCTCTAGTTTCTTCAGCTCCTCTTCCACTTGGGGCGCAAGTGGAACGCCACCCGCCGGTGTCGTAGGGCGACCGGTCGCACTGTGGGGTCAATGTGGAGGTGCACTTCCTTGCCTTTGAACCTTCCTATTCCCTCGAATGTGGTTGCAAATTCCTCCAATATGTGGTGGACTGATTCCTGGTGCACGCCGAAAGCAAATGTCACCACCCCTAGATCCTCAGCAGCGCGGCACCCTAATAGCATGCCTTGTCCATCCTCCGTGACATACACGTTAGCGGTGATGGAGCTGGTGCCATGGGAGACACGAGTTTTGAACCTCCCTCTTATCTTTAGTGGGGTGTCCTGGCCGTATGCAAAGACGGTTATTGCTGTGGGGTGTAGCACGGGAGCAGGGTCCATGGTTTCGTACAGGGCGGCGGCCATGATGTTGATCGTGGCGCCAGTGTCCACTACAGCAGTGACGTCCTGTTGGTCTACCTGTATTTGGCACTGGGGGAGTCGTCGGGCTTTCCGAGTGGTAGTTCCGATCATGTGTACCTTATGGATTACCCTTTCTTCGTCGTCATCGTCCATGTCGCTGGGTTCTCCACTGCCTTCCGGAACAGCGTTGACCACCTGTCTGGGTTTTCGGTGTTTCTTGGACCTGCAAACCTTCTCGAAGTGATTGTACCGTCCACATCCTGAGCACCGCTTGCCTTTAGCTGGACACTCAGCTGCTGTGTGGGGTGGTCCACCACAGTACCCACAGGTCCTCGTCTGTCCCGTGGTTGCAGTCCCTGTACCTCTCTTGTTCCACCGCGGTGGTGGCCTTGTCGCGACGGCATTCACCGGTTCGATCTTGACCGGTGATTGGAGGGCGGCCTCCATGTGGGCCGCTCGGGCCTTTGAGAGTTCTTTGGTGCGCCCAAGTGTTAGTATGTCCGTGAGTGGTTTCCCGGATTCCTCAAGGATCCTTTCGCGAAGTTTCGCTGATGCGCAACCTTGAATTATCTGTCCCCTTATCTCCTCTGTTTCGTCTCTGAACCCGCACGTGGCCGCTAGATTCTTGAGCCGGGCGTGAAAGGTGTCGAGGGACTCCTCGGGGAGCTGACGCGCTTGTCGGAATATGAACCGTTCGTAATCCTGGTTAGCCATCGGTTCGAAGTACCCGTTGAGGGCATTGATCAGCGTGTGGTGCGTTCTGGGCGTGGCTTCGGCAAGTGTCTTGGTTATACTATGAATGTCCTTCCCTCCTAGGTGCAGTAGCATGGCCCTCTTCTGGTCCTTATGGACCTTCGTAGCCTCAAAGAAAATGATCAACCTTTCAACCCAGTCCTTCCACTTGGGCGCAAGTGCTGATGGGGACCCCTCTACCACGAAGGGCTCAATGGGCGGAATGGCGGACATGTTGATTCCTTGGCACCACTTGCCGGCGGGTCGTCTTCGCTGCCACGCCTGTCGCCGGGCGCGGGGATGAGTCCTCCTTGTGGACTGAGCCGGGCAGTAGTGCTGTTACTTGCTCAGCCACCTTCGTGCTGCACTGGGTCGTGGGGCCTTGTGGGTCTTATGTGTGTCTCCCTCGTGGTGGCTGTGGACGTGTTGGTGCACCCCAGGGTCTTCCTTTCCCCACCTAAGCCAGAGCACGCTTGGAGCAGCAGGGGGAATGACGTTGCTGCCAGGGACAGGGTAATTGGCACGCCGGAGACAGCACTGCACTGATGCGTTCCTTGAGCAGTGTGCGCGTCTGCAGCCTAGTGCCCACGTGGACGAGGACACGCTGCAGCGGCAGGGCCGCCACTCACCGGTGGGCGCCGACGTGTAGAGCGCCGCTGCACAGGCGGGGGTCACCTCGTCCTTCTCGCGGGCTTGCGGTGTTTCGGGGCCTCCCACGCGCCGGGCACGAGCACCGCGAGGCACCAATCGCACCTCTGGGGCCGCCACGCAGCGCGGAGGCAGGGCACACGCGGCACGCCCACCCTCGTCGCCAGCTGTTATGTCGGCGGGGTCGCGGGTGACAGCGACCTCGCCAGTCTCAGGGTATAAGTGGTTACGTGCACTGGCCCGCCCTAGAAATAATTCACGCTCACACACAGGGTCTGGTGTCGTGGCTTCTGCGGTTGTGCGCCCTACTGCCCTCACGCGCGCGCCACCGTTTATTTTATTGCCTCGGGTCACATGACCCAACGTGGCGTGCCCGTTACGTCACGGGCACGACATAACACAGTGTAGGTAGCGAAATGTCCATTGGCATAATAAACGCGGGCCAAAGTTTGCCTATGGTTTAGGGTCTTCTTCCATCCATGTAGTTGTGAAAGAAGATAATTCCAGCAGGAGTTCACGGGAGTCGCTTCCCCCGTCATTCCAGTTCCAGGTCAGCTTATTAGCAAATTTTATGTATTTGAAACAGTTGCTTTCTGTGAAGCTTCGAGTAAGCGTGGGGGCCCATGCTGGAGACGTCCCTGCTCTCAGCACTCAAGACCCTCAAGCTGTTCAGGCACAGCATGGCACATGAACCCTCATCACATGAAAACAAGTGCGTCCCACGGCCTATCCCCCGGAGTACCCTCTAGATTTGGGTCAGCCAATGAGGACTCTCCTCGTAAATGCTGTGACGCACACTGGAATAAGCTCCCCTGGGTGTCACCAGTCCACATAAAGCGCCATGCTTGTGGGCTGCAGTCGGCCGGTGAGCTGCTTGTGCGTATTCTGAGCAGTGGTCTTTGTCGAGGAGAGCAGTGTTGGATTGGGATTAACAACCGGCCCGGGCACGATAAAAACAAGTGGCCCACATTTGCATATTGCCTGACCGCAAATCACTGCTTCGGTGAAATTTTATTTTAAAAAAGGGGGGGGTTAAAAAAAAAATCACTGATTAGTTTACACTGGTGAAACACACCTGAAAACAAATGTTAACCCCCTTTTTCACTTTTGCTCAGGCCCCCTGCCCCCGCTCAATATGCATATATTAATGGCCGGCCCAGCGAGAGAAAGGGAGTGACACCTCTGCCCGTTGATAAAAGGGAGGTAATGGATGCCTATCTACCACCAAAAAGTCCACTCAGGCACCCACTGGGCATCCGAACAATGCAGAAACCGTCCAAATCAGCCCCCCCGCTGCTCAGAAAAGCAGTCCACAGCTGGAATTAGGATACCGGCCCCTCGGGCATTGCCGAGTGCACGCGTTACCAATCCGACCCTGAGGAGAGCAATGCTTAATTTATAAAATTAATAAATATGTGCAATATTCCCAAATACCTAGGATCCTGCTGGCGTATCCCGGGGTTGCCGTATATCAAGGCTGTCTTGATTCCTCCACATGCCTCTTTCTTCAGTTACTCCTGACTTTCATTTTCATCCCAGCTTTATCCTTCTGTCACAGTTTTTCTGTTTTTATCTTCTGCCATTATCCATTTCTTGCCTTTTCCTCTCTCTAGCACTGGTTATGTCTCATTTTCTGGTTAAATCTCAGTCCCCAAAAATGAGTGCAAGTACTCACCACCAGCACAGATTATGCACTGGAGGTGAAGTCGGAAATCTGATGCATTTTGTCAGTTTACAGCCCGATCTTTTCAGAGTTAAGGACCACGACTCAAGCATGATACGTCGCTGCAACAAAAGCAATCCTCATGAAACCGCTAGATAAATGGCGCCGTCATATGCTTGTTTATCATTGTTCACGCTCCTATTAACTCAAACTAACAAGAAGCGCAACTGATGGACTGAGCAGAGAGCCCATGGAATATAGAGCCAAGGAGGACTCAGTCAAAATGATTGAACTATTCCTACTTATCCACGGTCGCCACATCTCAAAGCTTAAGCCGACTTCACAAAAATCAGCAGCTGTGGAAGTAGCAAAGCCAAAAGTGGTGCTTTAATAAGGCAGTTATGGACAGCTGCCTTATGGTGCCAACACGTGGCCACCCATCCGTCTAGCAGAGCTCTATAAAGTGATCCAGTCGTAGTGTGTGTAACTTTTGACCATGTCCAGAGTCATTTTTACCACCACAGAATGCAGCTACCTCGGACTTCGAGGTATTCTTAATCTCAGTGGTGCTTAATTTGCGCCAGTGTTTGCAGGAGGTGGGCATTGGTACTCGTTTCTGGGTACCAGTACTTAATTTTTCATCATCAGATTTTGGCAAGAGACAGAAATGCATAAAAGGTGGAAAGAAGGAACAAGAGAAAGACAGAAAACGGTGACCGGGATGAAAAGTAACCTGCAACAGTGAGATAAGGAGACAGGAAGTGTAGGTGGTGGAAGGCGGCGGCATGAGGTGGATTCATAAAGAGGCAGCTTTTGGTATAGGGCAACCCCAGCAGTCGGCTTTTAAGATATATGATGGCCCCAGTGGCGTAGCTGAGGGGGGGTGGGGGAGGGGGAGGCTTTTCAGCACTCCCCCGAATCTCCCCCCGCTCTTCACTGCAGCCGTCGCGGGGCGGCAGACGCAGGGTCCTCCACAGGCAGCCAGGTGGCTAGCTACGCCACTGGATGGCCCCATGCTCTTAATTGTTTTTTCAAATATACACTGTGCACTCTACGGTGTAAATAGAGGGCAATTTTGAGGTTTTGCCCATTTTTTCAGATACATTTACAATGTTAACCCCCTTTTTCTGTGTATTTATTTTTAAATATGAAGGAAAATGAAAATAGTTCTTTTGGAGAGGTTTTTAAAGCTGACACTAATCATTTCCAGGCCAGTGGCTGTGCAGATTGACAGGTTGCAAAGGTAATAAAATATCATTCACGGATTCTGATAGCATTAAAATCATGCTTTGAAGTACGAGTGCTCATTTATTTGTTAAATAAATGTGAAAATAAACTACTTACAGCTCCATGTTTCACGAACCCAAATATATATCTGATTAATCACAGATACAATCAGCAAGGCATAAATAAGGATAAATACAGCCGGAAATGTTTGAAAAAATGTTAAAAAAAAGGAATACCATAAAATCATAAGCCATAGGTGTAAATCAGCTGCTGGAAAGGCGTTCTTTGTTATTTCTGGAAATAACTCTGCTTCAGTAGATTTGTCATCCACTGAAAACTTCCATCACTCCTCCTACCCTGGTGAACTGTATCGGGCCTGCAGCTCGGTAATCCAGGTGGTGTGTGGATGCAAGGTCTGAGCTACAAAGAGGTGTTCACTGGCTCTGTCTTTTGCGAGCTGTGTTCTTCTAACTCTTGAATCCGGGAAAGATGACGATATTTCGCTGAAAGTAATGTGAATTATTTTAACTATCAAATTTGTAAGATGTAATGTTCTCATTGTTGGTTAGCGTGAATTTATGACAATTGACGTACAGCTTGAAGTCCTTTAAGGCATATTTGGGACAAGTGGCTTAGCTGTCAAATGCAAGAAGCGCACCAGAATTATCAAACCTAAGATCAAGCGTCTTCTGATTGGTGCCTGTGTGCCCAAAGCTCCTGGTTGCCATCTGAATACCTTTGAATATAAAGATAAGGAATCTACTCTACCTTCATTGAGCAAGTGTGTTAAAAATCGTTTTGTGTTGATAGTTTCTCTTAATTTTACTCAGACTGACTGCTGCCGAACTTCTAGGAATGATAGTGAGTTTCCGCTCCTCCAAGTGGAGCCGCCACTGGATGACCAACCAATGATCTAAGGGCAGAAATGCCCACACGCATCTCAAGAACTACAACACCCACAGGCTGATACTGAGTGAAGCCATGCTTTGACATTGTTCCATGTTTCTGGTTTGATGGATTCATTCATTGAGATTTTTCACAGGCGCCACCAGGGCCGGCGCTATGGATGTGCCAAAGACAAAGTTGTAGCCTTGACGAGCTAGCCATCTGAGCTCCTTCAGGGCCACATTCTCCAACACACCAGTAGCTTGCATTGCAGCACTTGGTATTCTAGGTGCATGGAGGGGATTGACTGACGACAAGGCTTTCCTCTACAAAACCCTTTAATCCGGTTGGCACTTCTTAATCCCTTCCCCTCTCTGCACCCTTTCAAGGGTGAGTGGTTGATTAGCTTGTTTCTGAACATCCTTCGTGCAAGGCACGTCAAGTCTTTTAAGAAGGAACCTAACTCCAGGCCTGTGACACTGATTAGTTACTTCAAAAATTCCTTGAACTGCTAGGAATCATGTGTCCACATTGTACTCTGTGACAGGCTGAAGATGAGAGATTTTGGCCCTTTCCAGTGGGATAAGGAGGAGAGATGAATGAGTTCCACCATCTCTGCATTAGTAGTCGCTGTCCTCAAGCTTGTCCCATTCCAAGATGGCCTTCTTTAAAACAACTATTAAAACAACTCTTTATGCGACAGAGGCATCTTATTTTCACTCGAGGTTGAAGACTGCTGGATTCGGGAGGACCTAGCTCTTCATCTCCACTTTCTAGAGTTTTCTGTTGGAACTCTAGTCCTCCCAGCGTTTTTTTTGAGTGTAGGAAAGTGTGACTCGCCTGCATGTCCAGAGATCCTTGGACAATGGGGAGGACACTGGGGGCCAGAAGCAGGCCGTACTGCAGTGAAAGAAACATCTCTTTTTCACCCAGCTCAAAAACAATATAGACATAACCACTCCAACAAGAAACCATTTTGCCATGAAATAATACCAAAAAAAAACATGTTTGGGGCAGCACCGTGGTTGTAGACAAGGGATTCCCTGCACTGCCACTCACTGAACGGGAATGAAAGGATGCAGGAATTGCTAGCTGTAAGATGGGCCTGAATTAGCCCTCACTCGGAGGTAAGCGGCGTAGGGCCCTAAGTAAGGATACACCTTGGACCTACTAACAGTAAGTTTCTCCTTGTGCATTGTACCGTAGCAATCCACTTTTCATGCAGCCATTTTTTACTCTGTTCTGGGAAGTGTTTTGTGTGGACTCCAAAGCCTCGAAGATCCCAGGTAGGATGGTCCTCGAGCGACAAATGTTGAATGTCTCTTGAGTGGCCTGGCCCACTATGAACATGAGCTGTGCAGAAGTGCCAATAAGGGGGTCAGCATTTTTTTTCAAGCTAAATGGGGGAGGGTGAATCTTCTAAATGCTGCTTTGGAAAAGTTGTTGCCTTTTGTGTTACTAATAAGGAGGAGTGTTACCACCTGCTGTGAAGCAGCCCAGAACCAGCAAGGGGCGTGGCCACACAGACTTATTACGTGCTGCAAATATTTCTGGAATTTGATGTCCGAGCTTCTGATTTGATCCCCAGCTCTGTGTTTAGCTTTGATACTGCTTATAGTAAATACAACTCAGTCTAAGCTTGTGCTGAAAGGAGTTAATCGAACGCTTTAGCCCATGATCGGTACAGAGCAAAAGGAGCACAGAAGAAGGGAGCGATGTCTTTCCTTAAAGAGCTTGCAATCTATAAGGAAGACGTGGAAATGACACGTGAAATGTAGCACTCGCAGAGTGCTTGGGGTCTGTTGCCTCATCAATACTGATCAATAATGGTTTACAGCCTGATTGTTTTCAGTGCAGTGAACAAAGCTCACATTTGATTGGCTGCTTGACACTATGATTTATTATTCACGTTTGTCACTCTTATCCTTTTTGTGTCTGAGAAGTAAAGCGGATGGAGTGCGAGAACAGAATCGACATACAAGAAAGACGGTATACAGTGACAAAGTGGCATAGAGGTAGTTCAGTTGTTTCTTATGAGGACCTCTTTTGTTGATATTCCCAGACCTGCTGATCATGGAATAATTTCCATTGTGTGATAAAATTGGGTGGGGGCGGTGAGGCCTGGGGCAGAGGAACAGCAATCATGGGTGGCCCAGGAGAGAGGGCAGAATTTTGGATCGCAGGCACTGCTTGAATAGCTGCACCTCCTGCAGTCCCAGCAGGTTAAACCAAGGTACTGACACTGCCTTTCATGTTGTAGAGACTGTTGCAAAACCTACAGTGGACTACAAGTGTAGTGCCACTACGCACATGCTGGAGACCTTCTCTGTTTAAGAGTGCCCAGCTCACATTGGCGTTCACTGTGTTGCTAAAACCTTTTCGATAAATGCCTATATGAAGTACACCAATGCTGTCTGGCACGTGCCGGCACTAGGACGCCATAGTGATTCTGTCTTCTTTAGTCTACCACACACCCATGTTTCTACACCTCACCCCATTCTCTCCCTGTCCATATATACATAACACCTTTCCCGATTTCTCTAATTCACCTTTTTTTAACCTAATTTCTCACTAAACCTCTCCTCCTTTCTATATCTCTACTCATTTCTTTATCAATTCTTTTCTGCTTAGCCTATCTACCTTGCTCCTCTCTACTACACAATTGTAACTTCCTTCTCTCTTCCTCGCCTGTCTCCTTTTAGCCCTGTATGTCTATATATCCCCTCCATCTCTATCTTCTTTTCAACTTTGCTTCCTCTACCACATCTTTCTGTCTAATAATTTATCACTCTTCCTCACCCCTCTATCTTCCTCACTCCTTTCTTATACGTTACCTGTCTCTGAGTTTTCCTCTACTTGTATAGCTACTTCATCTTACCTCTCATTTTCGTCTCACCGTCTCCGCTCAAACTCTGCCTAGTCTTTCCATCTCACAGTCTAATACCCGTCTTTCTCCACTTAACTGTTTTGTGTCTTTATACTTCTAACTGGCCTCCCTCTACCTCCTTTTATACACCATGACCTTTTTCTTCACGGTCTCTCTACATCTTGCTTATATTTCAGTAATGCACTTCTCCCTACCTCACCTCTTTCTTGAACCCTCGTTCTTCCTACTTCCACCTAACTCTTCCTCACCTCTCTCTCTGAGCCCCCCTTATTTATACCTCTCCCTCACCTTTTGCTCATCTCTTCTCTTCCTAACCTCTGTGGGACTCTCTGTCCCTCTCCTTCACACTCTTTCTCTCTCCCCTACGTCTTATTCGACAGAATTAAGTCACTCCTGAAGGGAGAAAGGCACAGCCAAAGCAGAGAGAGGCTGGAACCAGGGAATGGCCTATTGGACAAAAATGTCACCAGAAGGAATTAAAAAAATCCACTGAAGAGTTTTTTTTTTTCTTCTACTTTCACTCTTGCAGCGAGAATTACAATTGTTAATGGATTTGTGATCACGGAAATAAAACACTTCTAAACACAATTAAAATTCCTGTGTACTTCTCTTTTTATACTGTACTGCACGTCTTAGGTAAATATCCACCCGTTCATCTTTCCAGTGTCTTTCTCAGAATGGCAGGAACTGGTAGACCAGGCCCTGAATTTCACATAAAACAGTGGTGTGGAGAAAAAAAACAATGTGCACATCTAAAGGTCAGAATGATTGGCTTTATCAGTCTTCATTTTGCAAGTTCTCATTCTTGAAGCCCTGGAGAGCATGTTTTTGTGGGGGTACAGGTTACTGCCAGAATGTGGCCTAACACGTTCTCAGAGACAAATGACCTTTGAAGCTGGCGCGATTCATAGCCAGGGCACATTCAACCAATCGATGCACTTTCACAGGATACGGTCCAATGCCATTGCTCATTCTGCTGGGTAAAAGTAAATTTCCTAAATTGGTGTCTCTGCCCTTTGAGTTGGGACTGGACATGTGGGCTGAAGGGCTAGCATTCTCTGGAGGCCATCTTTGAAGAAGTGTCAACAATATAATCGTATGAGAAAAGCTAACTGTTTGAATTCTGTATTTTGAAAGAACGTATGACCCACAAAGGTGCACATGGACCTTTTTTCTGACATTGTGCTTCATGTGTCTGTGTTGGAAATGTTTGTGTACACAAAAAACAGTAGCATCGAACAAGAAGCAGAGTGAGCCAAGGGAAGGTTATAGTCATTCTTTAAGGGCAAGGCCATCGGAATTGTGCACCACGCAAGATCAAATTATGTGGGAGGTTTGACAAAATTATGTGGCAAGAAATGACCAATTATGTGGTGTAATGCAACACATTTTGTGATACTATTACTTCATAATTTTGTCATTTTAATCCTTCCAAACAAGAGAGCGTGTGCCCTATCTGTTGCAAGATGTGTTAACTTACAGTGGACTTAGAGCCCTCTCATTGTTTATCTTCGGTTGGCTTCATCGTCATTCTCATTTGCTGGCTTCCTAATCATTACCATGTGTGAGCTTTCCTTCTTCTTTTTGAGATTGTCCCTCCCCTGGGGCAGGCATGTATTACTATGTCCTTGCACTGCTCACTTTTTCAGGCGCTACATTTGTTTTTTGTTTAAGAAATCTACGAGAGTGCATGTGTTTTCCAGCTGTCTCTCTAATGTGCTTCTCTTCCACTCGCCATGCTGTTCTCTCATGCACATGAGCTCTCCATCCCCATGAGGCCCTTTTGTGCTCTGCCGCCCATGTTGCTTTCTCTCCCTTATCCTCCTCCAGCTCCAGATGTTCTCTCTCTCACCTACCCTGCACACACCAAGTTACTCTCTTTCTCAACTGTTTCTTCCCCCATGCCATCTGTGTTGCTTTAGTATCACCATGCTGCTTTAACTACCACTGTCCCGTGTTGCTTTCACATCCCCCTGTTGTTGTTGCTTTTCCCACCCTGACCGTGTTGCTTCCCCCACTCTGACCGTGATGATTCTCCTCAGAAACAAAAGACACACAATTGATGGACGGAATGCAGAACAAATCAAAACATTCACCCCCAGTCAAGAGATCAGGGTTAAATCCATAATTCTTTTGCTCACCATGCCACCCCAGTTTAGACCTGGCCATGTGCAAATCAGTCTTGACCCTGTGCCTCATGGGAACAGTCCAGCCCAAACTGCCAAGCCAGGTCCTCCCTGGACCGGAAACAAGCATCCTAGGACCGGTTTCGGGGTTTCACCCCTCTTCAGCCAGGATAGCTTGATTCCAGTGGCACAGTGAGCCCAGGACCCACGTCTGGGCATACCTGGCGCACTTAGGGCGAGAAAGCAAAAGACACACAATTGATGGACGGAATGCAGAACAAATCAAAACATTCACCCCCAGTCAAGAGATCTGGGTTAAATCCATCATTCTTTTGCTCACCATGCCACCCCAGTTTAGACCTGGCCATATGCAAATCAGTCTTGACCCTGTGCCTCATGGACGGAATGCAGAACAAATCAAAACATTCACCCCCAGTCAAGAGAACTGGGGTGGCATGGTGAGCAAAAGAATGATGGATTTAACCCAGATCTCTTGACTGGGGGTGAATGTTTTGATTTGTTCTGCATTCCGTCCATCAATTGTGTGTCTTTTGCTTTCTCGCACTAAGTGCGCCAGGTATGCCCAGACGTGGGTCCTGGGCTCACTGTGCCACTGGAATCAAGCTATCCTGGCTGAAGAGCGGTGAAACCCCGAGACCGGTCCTAGGATGCTTGTTTCCGGTCCAGGGAGGACCTGGCTTGGCAGTTCGGGCTGGACTGTTCCCATGAGGCACAGGGTCTAGACTGATTTGCATATGGCCAGGTCTAAACTGGGGTGGCATGGTGAGCAAAAGAATGATGGATTTAACCCAGATCTCTTGACTGGGGGTGAATGTTTTGATTTGTTCTGCATTCCGTCCATCAATTGTGTGTCTTTGCTTTCTGCGCCCTAAGTGCGCCAGGTATGCCCAGACGTGGGTCCTGGGCTCACTGTGCCACTGGAATCAAGCTATCCTGGCTGAAGAGGGGTGAAACCCCGAACCGGTCCTAGGATGCTTGTTTCCGGTCCAGGTAGGACCTGGCTTGGCAGTTCGGGCTGGACTGTTCCCATGAGGCACAGGGTCAAGTCTGATTTGCATATGGCCAGGTCTAAACTGGGGTGGCATGGTGAGCAAAAGAATGATGGATTTAACCCAGATCTCTTGACTGGGGGTGAATGTTTTGATTTGTTCTGCATTCCGTCCATCAATTGTGTGTCTTTTGCTTTCTCCTCAGAAACAGGCGCACACATGAGGGATGCGTGTCTATAAAATGACACAATACACTTTTTTTTCCCCCACATATATCCATGCTGCACAGCATCAGGGATGCTGTAAAGCATTCCTAAAAACCATTGACAAAGCCTGTAGGTCCCAAAGGTGAGACATTTTTTTTCTTCAAAACAAATTATATTTGTGCCGACATCCACATACGGCCTATTCGGCCAAGATTACTGGTGCATACAACATCGTATACAAATACAGCCGTAGGGTCAACATCAATACTGCTAAAAACAAACAAAAAAAGAAAAAAATAACATAACGTTCCATAATACAACATAGTGTGCTATGTCTTCGCTATGCTCCCCAGCGAGATCTATTTTTTTTGCCAGTACTTATTACATATAATAACAAAGACTGAGCAAAGGTTTCACCTCATTAGTACCAGATTAACACCCAAATACACCAATAAACAACTGAAAGGTGATCAGTCCGCTTTTGCGAAGGGCATTCCACTGCACATCAGCATGTGCTGCCGCTTGTTAGTAACTTTTGGTCCTGTTTAGCTAAGAACATCTTTTTTGTTAAAATATGCGAATTATTAAGCATATGATGGATCATTTGGCATATCCATACTTATTTGGAAAACGCTGCAGCTGCAGAATCGCATAATTCCAGTGTCACCTGAGAAAAATGATGGTTATGCAGGAAACTAGCTGCGTTGTCAGCAATTTGGGAGGATGGCCCTCTGACGGATCCTCCCTTTATTAACAGGTGCATTGAAATGGTTTTGTTGGATGGGTGGTAGGATGGGTGATCGGAGGGTGTAAGTGTAAGTGTCCCTGCAGTGCGCAGGTTCCAATTCTAGTGTAGTAAACTCAGCCTTTCATCCTTCTGCTTTGAAGAAAATTAGTGCATGTAGTTTAGGTTAAAATGAGCACCTGTTTCCCAGCTACATTCAACAAAACAACCAAAGATATTGGTATTGTTTTTCAGGCATCTGGAATGTTTGTCCACAAATATTTATTTCATGGAGGATATTCCTTCTCTCAGTACAGTGTCCGTGATACGTGCGTTTTGTGGGTACGATGAGGGCTTTCTTGTTGTATAGCAAATTATGACGTTCGCAATGTTATATGAAATCAAATATTTATTGGTAAATTTTTCAAGTAATTTCGACAGGTATTTATATGGTGAGAATAGTGAATGAGTGCCATTTAGTAGCAAATATATAATCCGGCCTCCCAAATTAAAGTAACTGAGTGTTGTTCGTGGGGCATGCATCATTTGGAAAGTGTACACGCGGACGTTTATTATAAATGTTTTCAGCAGTGATAGTAGTGCAGTAGTACTATAATTTACGTGTGTTTAGTCTTTCTTGACTGAATTGGACACAAGCAGATTCCACTGTTGTGAGTTACAAAATGGCGGATGCCCACATTAGAACATGCGCGTTGTTCTGTTTGAAGACCACATGAGAGTTCTGCTTTCATAGGCGTGGTGTATAGGGTCTGTGTGCTGCAGGGATTTGAAGTGGGTAGTGAGAGGGTAAAAGTAAAATATAGGATAACTTTTTTCTATACAAGGAACTGATTCATTCAGGCGTGGAGGACGCGTGAAATGCCAATGTCAGTTAAAGGATAAAATATTCATAATTTCTCACAGATATTAATTTACATAGTGTTGGAGAAAAGATTCAATAACACCTCTCTCATCATGTAGAGTCCAGTGAAGGTTCTAAAAATAGAACATTTCATTGAAGGAGCGCTGCTTTTACAGACATATGACCGCCCTTCAAGGGCAGTAACTTCCCATACTTGATCAGAATACTTTATTTTGTGAGAAGCGAATATTTTTTGTTATTACATGTTTTATAGATCTAGCTGAAGGTCGAACTTTAATGTGAAATATCGGATATATTAAGAATTTACTATGATTATAAATGTGTTTTGAGAGCCTGTGCCGACCTTATCAGTCACTGATTGCCTCGCAAGTCCACATGCATAATAAATATCCTAGACGTTAATAATGCATTCACCAAACATAGGTACTTTAATTGCAAAAAATTAAACAATTCGACCCTATCCTTCACAGGTCTACAAGCAAATTATGAAACGGATGCCCTATATCTCGCCCATTACCTCCCTGGGAAATATAGTAAACATGATTATGTGCTACTGAAGAGATGAGCGCTTGTAAATATTTAATGTAGGCTACTGAACTACAGCAAAAGTTGCCTTCCCATCACCGGTTTCCTTCAGAGAAGAAATTGGAGGGGCATCATTAGTAAATGTCACCAGTTGATACTCTGAAAATTGTCACTCAAAGGGCAGTCAAAACACAGAGCAAACTAGTGCGCCTTCTGTGGTGGAATTGAACATTATTTAGGGTGCGTTGTATACAATAAAGTTGACTTTTAAAATGTCGACTACATTCAAGTTGCGTTGAAACTGTGGAGGCAATAATGTTGTGTTCTTCATTATTACATGACCGCTCCAAAAATCTTGAACCGTAAAAGTTATTATTGCATGCGTTCTTCAATTTATTCAGCTGTGTTCTAATAACCCATTAGTACCGCTTAACAGTTCCCATCCTTAAAACCCTGAACTAGCCCTTAATGCTGTGCTTTCATGAACCCTAAAATGCCTTAGTACCCCTTAATGCTTAATTGGGGAGAGGATGTGGCCTAATGGCTAGGACGGTCGACCTCAAATCTGGGGAACTGGGTGGGAGTCTCGGCAACGACGCTCAACATCCTGTGATTCTCGGAAAATCACTCAATCTCCCCGTGCCTAACAAAAATGAATGTGTCCTTGTGTAACACAAAACTGGTGCTCATGTAAAGCGCTCTGATACCCGATACCTTCGGGTCAAGTTTGCGCAATATAAAACTCCGAAAAAAAATGCACCCCTTCCCTGAAATCCGAAAGCCCCGAACTACTCTTTAATGCAACTAATCCTGAAACCTACCAACCCCTTTCTACTCCCTAACAAAACCCTACCCTAAACCATAAACACCTTATTACTCCTTTATGCTACCCATCCCTGAAGCCTTAATTCCCCTGAACCACCTCTTAATGCTACCCTTTTGTGAACCCTAAAAAAAGTACTTCCCCTTAATGCTGCTGTTCCCTGAATCCTGAAAAACCCCTACAAGTCCCCAGCCACTTCCCCAATCTCATTGTAAATGCTGCTCTCTACATTGGTTGAGGATACTTCCTTGCCCCTAGCCCCTTTACACTTCTATTAGGCACAAATTGTTTGATTTTTTTTTGTAGCTACAACTTTTTTTTCTTTCTATTGTTTTAGCAGATTATATTTTTCCAGTGTACCTTTTCTCACAATATTTTTAATACAAACCGAATAAAGCACCAGTTGAAGTCATGTTATTGGAATTCTGCAGAGAATATTCTACGTTGGTATGGCCTCTAAGTGCTTTCAAGTGGTTCTGAGGTTATGATTGTACACCAGAGTCAGATTACATTTGTGATGTTGTGTCCAGAAGGTGTTGGGCGTGAGGTTTTGTGGTTTTTGGCGAGTTTGCTGCATATAATGCTTTGCTAGCTTGCCCAGACCATTGTGTGCTTGGGCAGTGTTTGGCTCTTAAACTTGCGTGTGACACACCTATTTTAGGGAAAAGGCATCGACTCGATTTACTGCAGAGAGAATAGCACCTATTACACGCAGCGTTGTGGACGCCTTCATATCCATGAGAGAGCAAGCCCATAAGATATTAAAAGACTTTTGGCTGAACCAATTTTTACATTGCACTATACTGTGTTATAACATTTATATAGCACTTACTACCACTGACAAGCCTGCAAAACTCTGATTTGCATTAGTTTCTGGGGTTGAATATAGATTCTCGGGTGTGGAAGGTAGTGGGGGAGGTTTAAAGTCATGGTCCAGTAGAGAGCTTTTGTTCATACCTGCTTCCCACTATGGATAGATCACATTTACATCTTGTAATTAGGTAGATGGAAAGAGCCAGGTTTTAGTTCTTCCTCAAATTCCAGGCAGTTGATAATTCTTATTCGTAGCGGGCTCGAGTGCCAAACGTTTGCTGTTTTGAAGTGAAGTAGTATACCAAGTTCATTACTTTTGATGGGTGGCACCTCAAGAGCGTGGGCAGCCAGGCATGTCGTTGATATTTTTTACTTTACCACATTACATCTCCATAGGCTTATTCCTAGACCGGGAGTAAGGTACTTTGGCATATTTCAGTATACGCCATTTCATGGACTGTCTGATAATCAGAGCTCTAAGTTGATAGCACCCTTCCATATACTATCAATTTGGTTGTGGAATGGGTTAAATTCTTGTGGATGCCAGAGAATACCTGCAGTACTCTGAATATTGTGACAGGGAGAGAGATGTCAATGGAAGGGACCCGTAGGCCACAAGATGACTGCATTGATTTCTTGCTATTGTCATCTCCCACAATCTTTCAGGTTAGCTTTGGAAAATGTTGGCCTGTGGTATTTCCCTATTTTGTGCAAACATGTAAATCAGTGGAAACGTAGTTTTCTCTGCTCGGACAGAGTAGTCGAGTCTATCTGATTTTATGTCTTCTGGATTTCCAGTATTGGATTCCAATATTGGAAGTGGCAGCTTTGGCCTTTTCTGCTTGTGTGGGAATTCAGAGAATTGAAGATTAGGCATGTCAGAGTTTGGTATATCAGAATATAGAGTCTGCTGCCTGTACAGGTTTGTGGAAAGCATGGAACCACCCACCAACACCCAAAGATGTTCTGAATCTGACCGTACAGTATTATCAATGTGGCCTATTATGCAACCAGCTTCATCTCGCAACACAACTTGATTAGGTTTGTTAGAAGTGATTTTCTCTTTTTCTCTCCAAAAGTCCTCGACTCACTGTGAGAAGTTGGCCTGGCATATGCTGTCCACTAGTTATAGTGGGCACCTTGCACCAGTCCAAACGACCCTTATTGATGATAGGTTTAAAGACAACCTTTATTGAAAGCTATCCTAGTGGTAGCTATGGAGAGCAGCCTTCAGGCTGTCTTGAAGGAGTGTAAAGCAGCTTGGTTTACCAGATTATAACCTCTTGAATGACCAAATGAAAGGAGAACCACACCAGGTATATATAAAATATATGTATTTATTTCTAAACACTCACTGCTAATCTCTTTATGAGATTAGAGTCCAAGATACACAATATCACAGTATTAAAACGACAGTAAATAGCACAATATACAATGGGTCCCAGGGGAGGACCAAACCATATATTAAGAAAGTGGTATAAGAACCACGACTTGACTAGACACAGTGCCTAGAGCACGTAAAATCGCTGGGACCCCAAGGAACCACCCAAGGTAGTGACACAGGAGACCCACGGGGGACGTGTGCAGTGTGAGAACACAGCCGCGAGCGCCGTAGGATTCCATGCGGAAAGTCGCAGTTGGAATTTTAAAGATAAAGGACACTTAGGAGAGGACTTTGAACAAACCCCTTTAGACTGAAGGGGTTCTAGGGCCAACACTCACGGGAGCACCGGAGTACTCGAGTTACCTCACCCAGGGAAGCCGGGTGCATAGGTGTCAAAGGGTGTCGGGAATCGTCGTTGTTTTCAATGGCGATCTGCTGCAAAGTGCTGCTGCCGTGAAGAAGAAAAGTGTCCGGGATGATCCAAGCCTGGATCGAAGATGTGAAGAACCTGAAAGCAGAGGGGACAGAGTCTGGGTCACTAGCCAGTGACCAGGAGCCGAGCAATCGAATGCCCACTGATGTCGGGTGCTTCAGGTGCGAAGAGGTGAAGCTTGACTCTGCAGCCACGGAGTCCAGGAGACGTCGAGGATGACCAGGAGCCGGATTCGAGCTGTCCCACGAAGGATATCGAGTGCTGGGGTGTCGGTGCTCAGATTGAACTCAACAAGCCTTGGCAACAGCAACCCACGCAGGAAGAGAAAAGATGCTTCTGTGAGGACCAGCAAGGTCCTGGGGACTTCCCAAGCGATGGAGAGTCAGGGCACGTCTGGAGCAACCAGGGAAGCCCAATTAAAGTTAGAGTTGTCTTCTTGGGGACCCACAGGTCAACGGACCAGGGATCGCGAAGGGACCTCGAGAGGAATCACAAAATGGGGGCCCACTGAACACTCGTTGAGTGTAGGCCAGCAATCTTCAGTGTAATTACTGCTCTGGGTCAGGGCTACAAGTAACCCAAAGCTCAGCCTCAGGGGTCGCCGGAAAGCTGATGCTTCTGCAAATGGTCGCGGTGTCCAGGGGTTCGGGTTGCACGGTCTCCACGAGGGATACGGGCCTCAGACTTGCTGTGGGCACAGATCGACCTTAGAGACCTCGGGAACCCACCTCCTGTGTGGCAATATTCTTCGTAGTCCTTTTGGAGCTGCGGAGATGCCAACCGGTCAGTTGCGTTAAAGGTGCCTGCATTGCAGGGGAGTAACTCCTTTACTCCAAGGGAGATTCTTCAGTCATCCAGCGTAGTGTAGATCGTCGAAGTACTTGGTTTCTGTGTCAGAGTTTAGTCCAGGTGTAATCTAAAGTCCTGTAGTCAGGGGTTCCTACTTTATACCCAAGGAAGGGGTGGGACAAACTCTGGGGACCCACCTATGGGAGGGTCAGGAAAGAAGGGTGGCTACACCCATTTCCTTTGTCCAGTTTCACGCCAGAGCAGCGGCTGGCAGCCCCTGCAACCGGTTTGAGCTGGACTGTGCACAGGGACACCAAATGTGCCCCCAGTGCAGGCTTCAAAGCACTCTTGGAGTGCACCCACCCAGCCCCAATACACTAAAGCCTGTCTGGGAGGTGGTCACACCTCCCTGTGACAGGAAGCCTATTGTCCAGGCCTCCCCTGCTGGAGTTTCGTCCAGCAGCAGGAGGGCAGACTCGTGTCTGTGGCTGCAGCATCCATTTTGTGATGCCAGGGTTCTGTTAAGCTGGTACTGGGTGTACCGGTGGTGCCATGTTTCTCCCTCTAGTAGGGTGGAATCATACCTCCCACCCCAGTTACTGGGCTGGAGGTATGATTCCAAGGTGTTTGACACCAAACACGACATGTTTCCATGCAGCCATTCTCAAGTTAGGTTTTACCGCGAGGTTATAATGCACTTAAGAGTATATGGTCTGGCTGCATCACAAACAACCCCGGAATGAAGATTCCGAAAGCTGCAGAGGGGCTTTGCTCATGCATGGGCACCCTCTCACACGAAACCCAGCACCCTGCCTTCAGGATTGTTAAGGCCTGCCATAGGGGTGACTGATAGGTTTACATGTGCAGTGATATGGAGAGATATAGGGAACCTATATCTCAGTAAGGGGTGCATATACCACCTTACACAGGCTGCTGTAGCAGACCTGTTGTGGCATTTTAAATGGCTTCCCAGGGGTGGCACAATACATGCTGCAGCCCCTGGTAGGCTTCTGGGGTACCTAGGCCCTGGGTATATAGTATACCATATACTAGGGACTTATAAGGGTACCCCAGAATCCAACCTGGAGTGTACCTAAAGTACATACAATCAATTTAGAGTAAAAAGCAGATAGACTGGGGTCCTGATTAGCAGGGCCTCAGTCTGGCTAAGTCGAAAAACAGTGAAACATCTGCAAAAAGTGGGGGTAACTATAAGAAGCAGATCCTACTCTCCTACACGCACTTTGGCTGACAGGCATTCATTGGGATTTAATTCTGTCTAACCATTGCAGGGATGGAGGTAGGACGTGGGGCTCCGAAGGTCATTGATCTGTCCCATACTCAGTGACTGTTATTATGGAGAGTAACTCTCAGTGGCGGCTTCTCCGCTAAGGCGGAGGAGCATCGCCCCCCTGCTCTTTGAGCAATGCTAAAAAAGAAAATGATAATAACAAGATGTTATTATCATTTTATTTTTATGTGTGGGACTCGGAGATGGGGCGGGGCGGGACTGAGCTCACCAGGGCAGAGTGAGGAGTGGTTTGCACTCCCTAAGTGCGCATAACGGTTTGGCCGGCTCTCTTGGGCCGGCCAAACCATCATGCGCCCTTAGCATGTTCTCCACCTGGCAGTGTTGACCAGCCCAGTGGAGAACATGCCCGGCTTCCCAGGCACTGCCTGAGTGGCCGGACAGGCCCTGCAGACCAATCACGACGCTGCTGTTGGAGCGTTGTGATTGGCTGGGAGAGCCTGGGTGCTTCCGGTGCTGCCAGTGCCAAGTGAGGACGGAGGAGAGGGGTATGGCGAAGGTAAGTTTATTTTATTCATTTTGTCATCCCCGCCCCACCACCCCTGTTCCGAGGCAGCCACCACTGGTAACTCTTCGACTATTTGAAGAATGGTCTGGGAATACCTTACGCTTGAGCGAGAGCAGTGCATTGTTGAGTGAAGCGGACTGTGTTGGACTACTATATGCTCATTGTTATATGCTGATACTGTGGAATTGTCACAGCGAATTCCTGGGCTCGGACCAAATCCAGCATATCTGCCAGGTGTGGCTGATAGTTTTAATCCCACAAAAGCACATTTTAAACTCCTCAACAACTCTGTAGAGACATGTGTTTCATGACGTTTAACACTCCTATTTGAAAGAATAATTGGCAAAGCCAACAGGTCTGGCATGCATTTTGAGTCCTGACTGATATATTTTTTTTAAAGTGCTGCAGTGAAATTACAAAACAAAAACAATTGCTTTCTCCGTACAATGTATCTATGAGAAAAATAATTTAATGTGTGATATTTCTGTGTAGTCTTGAAATTTGTAAAATAGTCCCTCACGAGTTAACATTCAAGCACTAGAAAGGCTGAATCCTACTCTAAACAGCCAATAGCATGAGACGAGGGGAAATACTCCTGTGTGTGAAGCTTCTTTTTAAAGAATAGATTAAAATAGGTCAATGAGGCAGCTGCACTTTTAAGCCAAACCTAAGAAGAACATTTGAGTGGTTTTCAAAGCCTAGGTATCATTGTGCTCAGGCTCACTTTACGACCATTTATGAGCAAAAGAAACGGGCAGCACTTGTATGACACATGTTCACCACCTTTAAACAGAAAAAGTTGTTTTCAGTGGCATTGGCCTACACTTTCTATCTTTCGAACAGTAAAGCGTGCACTTTCCCCAATTCCTATGTAAAATGTAGTCTTTTTTTAGTCGATTGCCAAACTAATGTGACCCCAAGTTTAAGGAGAAGTTTTTACGGACATTTTAGTCCATCCTAGTAAATTTCAGAGCTCCCACCTTATTGTGCTTGCATAAAATCTTTGGACACAATACCCTTCTGGAAGTAGTGCATTGGTGGGGTGAGGGCTTTTTCACAAACTTTTTACAATGCTCCTTCCCAAAGAAGAGAGTCTTAGGACCCACCCTGAAATTATCAATCGGTCTGTTCATTTTGTTCTTGCCTCTGGTTGACAGACACTGCCCTCCTTCTGCTCTGCCCCCTTAGTGCCATCCCCCTTTCCCTTGCATGCTGTCTTGGCTGGATTGTGTGATTTTGAACTTCTGTTGTTATAGCTGTGGTGTGGGTTTGTTTCAAGGAACTTCTGACCTCTATTGCATTTTTTACCAAAACAGATTCCTAATGTCCTGTGAGAGAACAATAAACCTAACAAATTCAGATATCCATCTGAAAGGCATTCTGTTACCAAAATTAAGTTCTTAACCATGCAATGAGTTATATGCCCACTTCAACTTTTATACCTTAAAAAACCTCTATACTCATGTTTGGGTTCTGTTCAGAACCCAATATGATTTACAGAAAACAAAACCGTGTCCCCATCCATTTTCTTACTCCACCTCTTTTATGGGCCCATTACGAGTCGGCCATTTTCCAGCATATAGATGTAACTCAACTACAACAACCGCCCTACCTCTACTCCTCAACAACCGCCCTACCTCCACTCCTCAACCGCCCTACCTCCACTCCTCAACAACCGCCCTACCTCCACTCCTCAACAACCGCCCTACCTCCACTCCTCAACAACCGCCCTACCTCCACTCCTCAACAACCGCCCTACCTCCACTCCTCAACAGCTGCCCTACCTCCACTCCTTCTATACGTTTCCGGCTATTACACAGACCTCCGAAGAAAAAAAGCCAAAACACTTAAGACGTGTTCAACCTACTTTTGTGATTGTTTGCTAGTTTTCTAGTCTTCACTACCTCTCCTTCCATTACCCCCTCACTCCTACAAGACTGACTTTAAAGGAGCATAGATCCTTTGATAGAGCGCAGCTCCTACTCCTGAGAAACCTTGTTTCTCATTTTGGTTACTTTTTACCTTCCTCATATCCCCCAATGCCCCCTATTTACCTGTTATATTGTTTTATGACCCCGGTCTCTACTACTGTTACTTGTAAAGCGCGCTGATGCCTCCAGGGATGGGAGTTGTACTTTATGAAAATTGCAAATAAATGAGGCTGGAACGTGTTTCCCTGTGCTGTTTGTTTTTCAATCATGTTTGGAAACTGCCTTCAAAGCTATTTCCAAAGGGATGCTTCTCAAACTGTGTAGGAAATTGCTGTCACAGCCCCTGCCTCAGCCTGTTTATTTTCATTGACGCAAAAGAGTAGCAAGTGAATAATTCATCTCATTACAAGAGAAAGAGGTAGTGAGTTGGTGTTGTCTGGGTAAGGCCGGAGCTCCTTTCTAAACAGAATGCATTTTTCAGATTATACGTGTATCCGAAACAGGGGAGGTAAAAAATTGAAACTTAGTCTTATATTGCCAACTGAGGTCTGCCACTGGCAGGTATTATCCCCTTTTGTGGCAAAAAAGCCACACAATTGTGGAGATTGTCTTCAATGACAGAAACCAATTTTCATTGCGTTCCACTGAAAGAGTTGCTCAACTGTAGATAGAGCAGAACATGCCAGACCCTCCTCCTCTTGTCATAAACCACGTAAAGCATTTCCCCATTTCCCAGAAATTGACTTCAGAACTCTCCAAGTACTAGTGCTCTCACACCTGGATAGAAGTAACACCCTGCTCTACAGTCTCACTCCAGCCTTGATGGAAGTATTGTGACTCACCCAAGCCTGCATCAACTTCAACATAAGCTGCATCACATACAAGGCCACCAGATCTGATGCCCCTCCATGCCTGTCAGAGAAATTAACCAGCTCTGGTGTGTAGCACCAGACCAGTACACAAGATATCAAATGGCTAGAGGCAAAAAAAAGGGCAAAGAAGTGAAACCCAGAAGACAAGTTTCTCCAGCTGTGCTCCCAGGATCTGTGGTTACAACCCTAGCTGCATCATAAGTCACCATTTCTGCAGTTCAGAAAGGAGTAGCAGACCCACTTCTTCAGAGAACTCCACATCTCTGCATGATAGCAATCACACCGTGTTAAAATTCTGCTTCCCTGTAAATGATCCTAAATCGTATCTCAGGGTGCCAGCCCTTGTTCAGTAGCCTGTTGCTGACCAGTTAGGTTGTCCTTTCGAAAAAAAAATACCCAACCTTCCCGTCCCTGAACTCTGATAGCTTGCAACCCTGACTTTACCCCGGCCGTAGACCCCAAATAGCTCATTGACTGGGCCCAAGGCGACTGCAGAACCCTAAGTGACTGATTCCATGGAGACTCTATTAAATCTTTTGAGCAATGCAAAACTGATTTCCACATCACTGAAAAATCCTGACTTCAATATTGCCAACTGCGATACACCCCTAGCCTCCTTCACAGCCACTAGAACCCGCACACCTTTTGAGAATTTAGTCCCAGACCCTCACATGTTTACCAATCTCGATGGGAAAACAATCTCCACAAAGACATATCACCTAAATAGTGGAAGCACTTATGGTACGACAACCCAAATCCTTACGCAGTACTCCTAGAGAGAATCGGCATATAAAGCAATGTACAAATGGTACTTCACCCAATGAACCTGCACAAAATATACCACCTCTCCACTGTGTTGGCGCTGCAGGACGGACAAAGGGACAATTCCTGCATGTATTGTGGGCATGTACATTTTTCCGGACATTCTGGATGGAAATCCTGGGCCACATCAAAGGGACCCTGGTACTACACCATCCCAGCAAATCTGCTAACAGTGCTCTTAGGCATGACTCCCCCAACCATGAAAGGTATGAGCGGACAGGATACTCACCCGTCACATGACAGGAGCCTCTAAACAGCTTAAATCCATTTTCTGGACAAAAGAGGGAACCCCACCTACGGCACTTTGGTTCCATAAAAAGAGGCACGTGCTCACTATTGAACACATCACACATACCATAACACACTATCAACAAATATGTTCCCACACTTGGAAACCCCTGATAGAGTACATGTCTCGGTTAGTATATCAAATCTTCTCTCCTGACTGCCTTCATGCCCTGCAGCTTTTTGACTGACCTGCGGGGACCGAGAAACCGGTCAGACATTTACAGCAATCCGTCACACAACCCTCCTGAAACTTACATCAAACCGAGGACATTTGAATGGATCCCCTTCATCCTCCAGAACCACTCATACCCCCATAGCAGGATAAACAACCCCTCACCACACCTCCCACCCCCCTCGGACAGACACTATTTTCTCCCCCCTGGGAGCACGGCAGAAGTCCGACCAAAAGAAGTGGGGGGACTGACCAAGTTACGTGTATGCAAGTGACATCTTGGCGCATCACATCATGGAGCATGACATCGCACATGGCATCACAGGAAGCCGCATCACAAGAAGGGACATCAGTTCATAAGCCTTCACACCTTTTTAGCAGGTATATCATGAATACATTTGAGCGCATTACAAAATTTAACAAATTAGATTTTGCTTCAGAGTTGTGCCCAAAAAAGTGACGCAAGCCGACACAAAATCTAGACCTCAATTTATATATATATTTTTTTTTTTTACCTCTGCCACAAAGAAATTGGCAAGAAGGAGAAACGTAGCAGTAAATCTGTTCTGCTTAATTGCTTGCAAAGCCTGCATTTTAAAATATTTATGGTGTTAAGGCACCAGCTGCATAGTTCTTTGCGCGCTTGGTAAATCTCGGGGAATAATAATAATGGTAAGATAACTCTGGAAGTTAATGCACTGGCTGGAGAGATCTGTGTTTTGTCTCGTCCCAGTTTGGAATCAAAACAGCATAGGGGGTTAATACGTTTCCTGCAAACACATCATGTAACATGCAGATTACAATTTATTTTATTTTATGTAGATAGATAAGTAGGTTACTGCTTTCAATACAGAGATCCTTTTGTTACTCGCAGTTCATAAATTGAAATCCGTGAAAACCGTGATGTATGAAGGACATGTGGCTCCTACACCTTTTAACCCTCAGTGTCTTATGTAACAAATCCTGTACATTTACTTACACACTTATATTATTTATTGTCAATGCATAATGTGTACGTGTGATGTAAAGCACTCCAACACCCTGGATTTGGATGATGAGCGTTATAAAAGAAATAAAACAAAATAGATGTATTTAAATTGTTATTTGTGTAAATACTGGAACAGACCAACACATCTGACATTCTTACAGTGCATATATAGCTTATATACAGGGATGACCAAAGTAAAAACCATGACTCCCAAGTACCTGTGAAGTGATAACAAGCTGTGAGCCTTTGTTTCCCTCCATTACATTTGTCTCTAGGACTGAGGATCCAGATAGCTCCTAGTCGGGGTACTCAATCTAAAGGAGGCCTGATGACCCCTTCACTTCGGCTTTTGTTTTCGGCTCAGATGGAAATTAAAATAACAAAGCCCCCATGTTGCCCTGCACATTGCTGCTCAGAATAAAAGCAGACAATGTGCAGGCGCTGCTGAATGTGTCCCGGTGTCTGAAAATGACACCGGGAAGAGTTTGGCATATTTCTGCGGGCCCAGTTTCTTCGAGAGAGGCCAGTAATGCCAATCGTAATTACAATCACCAGTCTGTCCTGCAATCTCCATCAGTGTGCACAACAGCTTTTAGCGGGTCCAGGCCTTTACTTGTTGCTTGGAGTACTCTGCGACACGGGATGCTGATGGACCGGATGTAGTTTGGGAACTGGAACTAGTGCATTTTTTACTATCATCGCTAAAAGCTGTTGTGCATGCTGATGGAGATTGCAGGACAAGACTGGTGATTGTAATTACGATTGGCATTACTGTCCTCTCTTGAATTGACTCCACCCAGTACGAATTTGCCACCCCGAGGAAGTCAAAGGCATATACGCCGTATGACGAAACATGTGTTGGCTGTTTTGTTCTTGACTGCTTGTCCTTGTATCTACGTCTGATGAACCACGGGATAAAAATGGAATAAAGAAAACTTGAATTTCTTCTACTTCAGAAATTTGATAATTGACTTTTTGAGTGCTCAGGACTCTTCTTTTGTTTGTTTATGTAGGGGTTATGTTTTGAGTTTGCTGGTAGCCATCCTTTGTTCTATAGCACCACCAGATTATATGAGTAGCATATTGCCGGTCCCCAACATTCAGTGAACGCCCTTCATAGCCTCGCTACCTCCTCTCTTGTTTTTGGGCCCAGCTTCTTGGCAGGGGAGACAGCGGCCACCCCATGAAAAGAGTGGGTAGACGCGTTTACCCGCATGTACCCTCGACTTGTGCCCTGCCTGGTAGCCTATACTCTGCATGCTCGTACCTCTCACACTGATATGCTCTTGCCCATCAGCTTACAACACATTATGCCAAATTCATCGTCTTCACCAGGATACCACCCATATCCCTTCTCCCTAACCCCCCCCCACTCACTTCTATTCTTGGTTATCCCCCCTATCACACCCTCCCTCTCCAAGTTTCGCACCACTTTCCTATCCCCATCCAAGAAGGAACTACAACCGGACATTTGAAATTCTTTTACTACTGTAATAGCATTAACTTGGTCTTAGTACACATTTTGATGTGCCTGCTGTAGCGCTACACTAAAATAATGAAAAGATTTGCTAAATAAAGAAAAAAATTAAAAATAAATAAATGTAAGTCCGTTTTTATATAGCGCAGCTACTCACCCTTACGGGTCTCAA
Organism: Calotriton arnoldi; assembly: GCA_963921515.1. Classification (NCBI taxonomy): domain Eukaryota; kingdom Metazoa; phylum Chordata; class Amphibia; order Caudata; family Salamandridae; genus Calotriton; species Calotriton arnoldi. The sequence goes on along the minus strand of CAWUFW010000672.1, from coordinate 1,557,882 downwards.
GGCGCTGGGGGCCGTAGTGGAAATTAAGTGAGCTATTGCCCAGAGTCACATGGTGCTGAGCTGAGCTGCCGCCGGAGCCGGGGATCGAACCGTGAACCCTGTGCTCCGAAGTCAGCTGCCCTGGCCGCTGCACCACACCTCTCCACAAGAACAAAAGAACAAGCATTGGTAATGCCTCAGTTTCGCCAATGTAATGAATAAAGAGCTATTTTCATCACTCATCGTCTGGGAGAAGGAAAGAGCTCCCTGACATAACACGGGAGTGGAGAGGATGTAATGCAGTGACCAGAGCTGCTTACTCGAGAGCTGGGGATCCCGGTTCGAGTCTCGGCGGCGCTGCCCAACATCCTGTGATTCTATGCAAATCTCACTTAATTCCACCAAAGCGAATGTTAACAGTATTTCATCTGCGGGAATCTGATAAGAGAAGCAGTCAAGGAACAAGCATTGGTAAATGCAGAAAAATATGCTACAACCAATAGAAATGGAGGAAAGGTAAATGGCACGCACAGGAACCAATGAGAAGCCAGTAAAGAGAGGAGGTGGGATGTAAGTCCCTTTTAAGTTTATATTAAAAACAATAGATTTCTCGAGTACAGCGCAAGCGCTGTGCAGGCAAAACCTAAAAAAAAACCTGCCACGGAGACAGTTCATTTAAAAAGGCAGTTGCAAAAAAGTCCTGCAATTAACATGTTTACCCAAAACGAATGGTGCAGTCGAGAAATGGCATGGCACAGTCAAAGAGCAATGGAGCCCGAGCCACAGTCCTATGTATTAAAGCAATACCTGCCATTTGGTTAGTGGGTATCAAAGCTAACATGCTAGATTTGAACATCATTAATGAAAAAATCCATGTGGTGGTTGCCTGGCCCATAGCCAAGCAGACAAATTGGAAGAGCAGGAACATCTGGTGCAAGAAAACATAGAATACAATCCAGCATGATTGTTCTGTGTTGCATTCATCTTCGTCTGGTATGAAAAGCCATCAGTATGTTGCATCCTATCTTATAAAAAAAGCAAAATTGTGCTCACAAAAACTGACTTTTAAATATATTTGTTAATCTTTACACAGTCACCAACTTTTGCAAGGAAAGCAGACCGATCAATTCTTAATTTAGCCTATTGGGGATGACATGTGAATTCCTCATTTCCCTTTTCCCGTATGTCTTTCTTTCCCGAATCCCACTCACTTCTCCTCAGTGGTAAGCATGCTTTGTTTATAATTTCCATTGGGATGTCAAATGACTTTCTCATTTCCCTTTCTCCTTATGTCTTTCCTTGTCTCCCAGACTCTACTCCTCAGTCGTAAGCATGCCCTGTTTTTAATTTTCAATGAATGATGCATCTTTATCAAGCTTTCTTGTGTATTCCCTTTCTTCTATCGTGGCAAAGCCTTCCTTCTGTGTACAGATAACCTAATTTAAGCTTCTGCAGCTATGCAGACTGTGTCAACAGTGCTCTGAAGATGTCTTCGGGGAATGCTGTTGGAAATCAACATCATAAGCGCTCAATGATTCCCTCTGCTCTCCTTGAAAAGACCCTTTCCTTTCCTTTCATTTCCCCTTCATCTTAAACATTTCTTTTGGTTAAAATTAACTTGCATGTCTAGCTTGTTAAAGAAATGTAATGTGGGTTGAGAGATTTCTGTACTCCTATTACATATGAACTGTTGGGGGGAGCGATCTACTTTGGGCATTGGTAAGCTGCTGTATTGATGCACTTTACAAGAAACAAGATGGCTTCCATAGCGGTCACAGGACAGAAATCCGGGCTAAGAGGAGAGATTGTAATCGGGCATTTGAAAGGCCTTTTGCTTTGGAGGACTAGTGTGACCTATTGTTCCCTGTGTATGTTGAATATGGTTTTTAATCTGTGCTATCCTACACCACCCTGCAGATCACGCAGTCCCAGAGGAAGACGGTTTGAGGATATAAATCCAGGAGTGAGGGACAGGAAATTGCTGGTGGGAGCACGACTCTTGTGTAGCTGACCCCCTTGGGCATTTCTTACCAAACTAGTCTGAACATATCTCAAGTGCCAGCCAGATCTGTGTTTTTCTGGGAAAAATCTTCATAACCCTGCAGCATGATACATCTTGTGTAAGGATACTGTTCAGAGGCATTGATTAAACCCTAAAGGTTCCTCCACTATGGTACAGAAACCTTACTTTCGCTCTACATTGGATTTCAAATTTGTAGTGCTCTCAAAATTAGTTCCAATTTTATATCCTTCAGATTCCGGGTAATTCCAACCTTTTAAAGGAATTGACAGTCTTTTGATGAATCGAGTAACTATGTAAATATGATCTGATAGAGACGTCTAACCGCAGATTCTTTACCTTGGAATTTTCCCCAGGCGTCAGACTGGATCCGGAAACTTTTCTACATCAGTTCCTCTGCGCATCAGTAGAGGGCGTCGAGCGAGTTCGTAACAACGTCGTCCACCGAATGTGTCACCGGCAGAGTCCATATAAGCCCTTCCCCGACGCGCTGACGTCAGTTTTCTTCCTTTCCGCACTTCCATGCGGATCCGGTGAGCAGTACTGCCGATGAAACGTTGTGCTTTTTTCTGGATATTTTTGGGGTCCTGTGGACTACGATGTCGACTCCACCCCCCCCCCATTCTATTTGCATGTGGTGTCTGGGCATGCACCCTGACTCCGAACGCTGCGGCTCATGTCTTCAGCTTCAGTCATCGGTGTTGTAGGAGTGCTGCATGACAATGTTAGCGACGCAGTGATCGAAGGTTCCTCGTCGTTTGCGGTCCTCTTCTCCCTGCGAGGACCGCTCGAAGGCCAGTCCCCGAAGTCCTTCATCATAGCTGTCAGCTGGTAAGTCACACCATAGATGGTCGGCGCCGTGGCCTTCCCCGACTTCACCGCGTACGCGCAGTGTCCCTAACACGCCTCCTATTCCTTCGATTTCGGGGTCGGAGCGAGAATCTGTCCAGCGCCTTCTGGCAACTCTGTCTCAGAGGAGGGAATACTATCTCTCCCTTCATGGCGTTTATGGTTCTCAACCTCCCTCTGGTACGCACCTCGGCCCCAAGGAGGTCGGTGAAGCCTTGACTGACTCTAAACCGGCAGGGCCACCCTCGGTGTCAGCAAGGCCCTCCTAATCCATGATCAAACCCTTATTGGCTCCGGGGCACAGCCTTTTGGGGTTCCCACCTGTGATGCCAGTGTTAGATCCACCAGCGCCGCCATCAGCGTCAATTGCCCCTTCTTTGTCTCTCCTTCCCGACACCGATGTGTCGCTTCTTCGATGCCTGTTGAAGTCGGTGGAACAGTTCTTTTCGGGCTACCTTCCTCTGCTTTCAGAGGAGCCCCCTTCTTTTTTCCCCTTGGGACACAGGTATTTTGGTGAAGTCAATTATGACATAACTGACATTCCTCAGCCTCCTTCAGAGTTTCATAGGGTGTCTGACCTTGGTGAGGCTAGTGGCCTTGATTCTTCACCATCCTCGGGCTTGTTTTCTCCTCCTAGCCTCGCTTCGGAGGCTAGCCCAGCTTTTGGGGAGAGTTGCAGTGTTTCTGGGGCTGCAGCTTCCTTCTGTGTAGGTGGCCATTGATCCCCTACTTTGGGGGCTTCATCAGGGCCAGATGAGGACTGAACGTGTGCTCCCCTTCAGTGAAGCCCTCTTTGATATTCTGTTGGGCATTTGGGCTAAACCCGTTTCAAGGGCCTCCGTGGACCGGTCTATAGCTCAAAGCACCATCCTGCGCCTGGACACCCACTCTGTCTTTTCAGACAGCCTACTGGATGCTCTTGGTCGATATCTCTTTTCTGCCACCAGCTCCTCCTTGTGGTCTCTTAATACCACTTGTGTTTTGGGCCGTTTTTTTCACGTGTTGTGGGATTCGGTCTCGCGCCTTGTCCTTTTTGTCCCTGAAGACACTCGGGACACTCTTACTCAGATGGTCCAGGATGGCTGCCAGGCGGCTAAATTGCTGATTCATTGTGGCATGGATACCACAGAATCTGTCGGACAAGCCACGGCTCTCTTGGTAACTCTTCGCCAGCGTGCCTGGCTATGCACCTCTGGCTTCTTTGAGGCTGTTCAGTCTGCCTTGGTGGACATGCCCCCCGATGGTCAATACCTGTTTGGCTCTCAAGCTGACTCCGCTCTACGCTGTTTTCGGGATAGTCGGAGTGGTGCGAAATCTTAACCCATTGCTTGCTATACCATCCTCTTCTCCCTGTACTCAGTCTGGCCGAGGACGGTCTCCTTGATTTCTTTTCTCTGTGAGCTGTTTTAGGGCAGTGCCTTTCGGCTTCTCCCTTTTACTCGTCGCCTCCGAGTGGCATCCGGTATGGTGCTCCTGCCCGGCAGGTATTTTCCTTACTTGCTCTCTTACCCTGTCGATGACACATTGGCCAAGGGGTTCTTCCTTCCTCTCTATCTGACGCCTTTCTTCCCTAGCAAACGCAAGGGAAGGGGCATGGTTTTTGGCTTCAGGTGCATTCTCTGACCCTGACCTTGATGATGTTTCTTCTTTTCCCTCTTCAGACGCTAGCCCTTCTTGTGCTGGCTCTTGCTATGCACGGGCAAAACGGGTTTCTGCCCCTTCTTTCCTCTTCTTTCTTTTAGGTCCCTTACAGACGTGCCATGTCCGTATCTAGGCATGGGTGGCCTACTCTGCTGATCCTTTCTCGTCTATGCCTCTGCATGGCCTGCTTTACTCTGCTTCTGCACTGCACAAAGCTACTGTTACTTTTTGCCTTGGTCAATGTTGTGTTGTTGAAGACGTTTCCATCACACCTCCGTTGCCAACCCCAATGTTGGTACTGGCCTGGTTGTTCTACAGATGTGCCTTCTGCCCCTTTGGGGTTTATAGCCATTTTTTCTACTTTCATCTCTTCTTGATCATGGATTCCTTGCCCTTCCACTCTGGGTTGGTTTGTACGGAGGTTGTTGATCCTGGGTATTCTTTCCAGGGTGTTTTCCCTCGCTTCTCGCCTGTGCAGATACTGTTCCAACCCCTTGGGTGTTTCGCTCTCCCTCTCCTAGGGAGTATACCTATTATGATTTTGGGTGACGTCAGGACCCTTTCACATGATGACACATGGCTTGTTTTCAAGGCACAGATCGTCCTGTGTACCCGTGATCTTTACTTTTCCTTCTAGTCCACATCCTCGTATGGCTGTAGGCACTACCTCTGCATTGTTACTTATGTTCTTTCCGCTGGTTCCGTGGTTTGGACCTTCGTTTGTGGCATTGGTCTTTCCATGCTAGTTCCTCTTCTTGTCCGCCGTTTCGGCCAGGTTCCTTTCTGTCTGTTATTCTTCCCTCAGATGGGGACTAGTTATCTGCGTAGGCCTCCCTGTGCTGGCCTTGTTCAACTTGACCCTTTTACAATTCCCCATAGTGGTCTCTTGGCCACCTGCCTATCACCACTCAGTCGGTGTTGTTGTTTCTGCTTCTTTTCCTTTTTTATGCAGCCTTGCGGTTGGTTGCCCGCTTGCTGTTGTTCCACCGTGGCACCAGCCAACGTAGTGGCCGTTTATATGTGCCCTTTCTTGGACACCTCTTGTTATACGGGGAGGAGTGGGCTTGTGTGTGTGTGTTGTGTGTGTGTGTGTCTGTTTGTTTCCGTATCTTTTATACCTTTCTTTGTTAGGTATCTCTATAGTGAGTGATCTTCTCCTGTCTGTCTTACAGAGTGTGTTTCTGCTTACGTTGTTGCTCTCTGCCTCGTACCCTGGGAAGGCCTCCGCATGTTGTTGCTCCTTGCCCCCACCCCTTGTGAGGAATTTACATTGCTCAGTCCCAGTGGGCTCCTTTCCCTCTCCGAATGTTCCCTCTGACCATGTGTGGTCTGTGGCCTTCATTGTTGTCATTGCCCACATTCCTTTTCTTACACTATTAGTTGGTGCTCTCTGTATTCCTTGCTTCTATGGCTAGGAGTTTTGCCTCAATTATTTTGACTACTGTCCTTGGCCTTCCGTTCGGATTCTTGGCCCGGTTGACTTTCAGGGAACGATGTAGTATTATGCTTCTATGGACTGTTCTTTCCAACTCATCTTTAGTCTTCTTCCCATGTTTTTGCCCAAGTTGCGGATTCAGTTCCGTACGGGCTTCTCCTCAATGTTTCTGGTGAGATCTCTCTCTCTCACCTCCCTTCCTGGCAGCCGGTCTCTCTTTTCCTTCTTATTTCAGACTAGTTAGCCTGGTCATGGATCTTTCCTACGATTCGTTTGCAGACCCTCCTCCGGGGATGACATTGCTTAGGTATCTCAATCTAAGGTAAGGAATCTGCGGCTAGACATCTCTATCAGATGAATAAGTCACTTACCTTTGGTAGCGCCTTATCTGGTAGAGACCAGATCTAGCCGCAGATTCCTTACCGACCCACCCATTCTCCCCGCTCTGCAACCTGATTCTCTCTCTTTCTCAAAAAAAAGAAGTAATAGCATATATACGTAACGGTAAAACTAATGTGATTGTTTTTCAAAAAGAAGATTCTTTTTGGGCACACTATTTTCGTTGCAGTTTCTATATGTGGCTCCGCAATTTAGCGCGGAAAGTAGTTGTGGAAGAAACTGACGTCAGCAAGTCGGAGGAGGGCTTATATGGACTCAGCCGATGTCACAACTGGTGGAGGACGGCGTTACGGGGGTCCCTCAATGCCCTCTAATGACACGCAGATGTACTGCTGTAGAAAAGTTTCCGGAACCATTCTGGTGCCTGGGGATAATTCTACGGTAAGGAATCTGCGGCTAGATCTTGTCTCTACCAGATAAGGCGTTACCGAAGGTAAGTAACTTATTCTTCCTCTCTTATGACTCGGGAGCTTCTGTCTCTTTGTATTTGATATTCTTTTGATGTCCTTGAATCTCAAGTCGTGTCTCTTACGAAAGGCAAACATTTAAGAATTCACTCTCATCAGATCTCAAATGCCAAAGTAATCTGACACCAAGCAACAGTGATACACACAGGAAGATTTTTCATTTATTTATGTTATTTTTGATCTTTGTTCCTTGGAGACATGTTTCTTTTATTCAGAACCTGTTAAATAATCTGCGACTTTTCAATGAACACTTTTTTCTTAATATTGGTTTTGGGAAAACTCTGAATGATTTAATGTGTGTTTTAGAGTGATCTGCTTGTTGCAGATGCAGGCTTAAACAGGATGATGTTATACAACTGAGCAACATTCTTTTCAAATTTGAGGTACCCTACCTATTTCTGGGTCATGCATATTTTTACAGTTATATTCCCTAAAATGGCAGATGTCTTTTCACACTACTTATTCAGTGAATGTGGGCGATTAGCGTCGATTCTTTCTCCCAGAGACCCTATTTGGTTTTGTTGGAGTAATCTTGGAGATCAGCCTTGTGGGTGGCCTTTGTGGTTGTTGTCAACAGAGAGCGTGTTACTGTGCAGCCCTCACAGGCCATGTCTAAACCCCTTTATTTCCCTGCCAACCCCTGAATGTAGTGTCAGCATTTTTAATGTGTGCCTCACTTTGGGAATTTAGAATCCAAAAGTGTGAAGTGCAGACATATTCAACTCGTTTGTCGAAGTCTCACAGGTTTGTCAGGGTAGAGCTGCAAAGGTCATCAGTCATTGTGCTTCTGAGGAGAAACTGATTGAGTGAATTTTAAGCTAGACCTTTGCCCCTTAGTTTGGTATTTCATCCAGATGTGTAGTATTAATGATCATAATGAGGTCCTCAAAATTGAGTTTTCTCGGTGCGGAGAACTTTGTTGGAATTCAGCAGCCCCCTTCCTTTCTGAGGCGATTGATGACGTAAATTAATGGAGTCAGTGATGCGGGCAGCCATTCTTCAAGCTAACCTTCCCGCCTTGTGCTGCTGCATCGCGCTGAAGGGGGTTGTCACTCCCGCGCTTGAGAGCAGTAAATCACCGCTTCAGACTAGAAAGCTGCTTTCTCTTCTCATTAGCTGCATCTTTTCACTGGCACAGACCTTGCAGATTCATCTCTACTAGAAGCTTGTTCACTTGACCTTCGTTTGTAGCAACTTGCTGTTTTTAGAAATTGAGTTGACTGCATAGAGCAGTGATTGCCTGGTAATTAAACCTGGTGACGTTAGCAGTCTGATCCTTTCCCTAAAACTGCTGTTGTGGTCAGTTAGCGGTACCAGGATGGGAGGCAGACGTACTGAACGCCTGCCTCCCAACCTGGTACCGCTAACTGACCAACGGGTCTGTTTGTAAGTTTGTTGATGTGCTGGAGAAACACAAACGAGGACACAGCAGGAGGTGTAATACAGGCCCCTGCATCACAAGGTGAGGGGGGAGGGGTCAACTCTCCAGGAGAGCCCCATCCCTTAAAGAGACGCACTCATTGAGCCCAAGGCCAATGAATATCTGAGAGATATGAGAGACTCGGGCGGGGTGGGGGCCATCACAGTGGTTAATTTGTAGGAAAAATATACGTGCTGGCCTGGGGCTCTTGTCAGGAGGCAGCTTGCACCAGCCTATTTCTCCTGTTAGCGCTGCCTAAAACAGAGCCAACTACTAACCATGAAATTGGGGAGAGGATGTGGCTTAATTGCCAGAGATGCAAATCACTGAATCTCTCATAAATAAATGTGTCCTTAACTGGTGTTCATGAAAAGTGTTGGTGTTGATGATTAAGAGCTGGTGCTGAGCACCGTAAACCACCGTCTCAAATTAAGCACATGGCCATCGTCACATTCTGCATGGGGGGGCCCCATCATTTTGCTTTACACCACTAGACATGACTGACCCCAGTCTTCCTTAATACTCCGTTTTCGGTATTTGTCAGTCACAAATTTCCTGAAATAAATCCTAGTTCGGAAATAGAGTCGAACTGCCACACTTTTTTTTAACAATTAGAGCAACATACCACAATGATGAAGGTGACTGCAGCTATTTTGTGGTTTAAAGCTCTCAAGCATGAATGAGTAGCCTTTACAGTCCTGTTTTTTTATTCTTTGTATCCTGGGCTTGTAGCCCTGATTTTATAATTGGAATAAAAAAAGGGACCACAAATTCCAGAATATATTCCCAAAACCTTGGCTGGTGATCTACTCACTCGTGGACATGGGAAGCTTTAGAACTCTGGTGAAGCCTATCGGAAAGTGAGCCACAGTGGCTATAGAGTTATTCCTCATTTCCAAACTTTTAATTCACAGGCGGAAGTTTAATATTATACATAGAAGCCCATTGAAGCCTTTCACAAAGCAGCAATAGCAAGCATCCTGTATAGAAAGATAAGTGTTAAGAACAATAAAACCTTTCCATATAACACTGTTCACTTTCCAGTGCAGGTCGTGTGTAATCATTTTCTTGAAATTTAGGCTCAAATTAGACAGCAAAGTCTTTTTTTTTTTTTGCATTATATAAGAACCGTACCAAGGCCCAAGCAACTTGTCTATCTTTTAAGGCGTGCCTTGTTCTAGCTGCGTGCTTCAAAACAGAGGCTATTTCAAACCTAAGAGCAGATTGTTACCACATGCTCCATGTCTTTTGTCTGAGCTTCTGATTCTACATGTTTTAGCAGCACTACTACAGGCCTTCCCTCTCGAAGGAAATCAGAAAGGAAGGAGGCTGTTCTAGTGGTCATGGGAAACGGGTAGACTCTCTTGATTTTGCAGTGGACTCCCAGTAGTGTTCAGCCAAAATGCCACATATTAAGTGGTAAATTGTACTCTGTAAACGGATCTTTGCTGGGTTGAAACTTAGGGCCACATGTATGAAGCCTTTTTGAGGTCGCAAATGGGCCGATTTGCAGAATCGGCCCTTTTACGAATGCAAAAAGGCATTTTGACATGCACCAAACCCAAATAGCGATTCGGTAACCTGTTACCGAATCGCAATTTGGGTTTGCGATTCGGTATTAGGAAGAGGCGTGTTTAGGGCGTCCCTTCCTAATACCGAATTGCATTGGTATGTATGAATGTTTTGTGACTGAAATGCGTCGCAAATCATTCACATTTCACCACCTACTTCAAGTAGGTGGTAACCCATTCGCAAATGGAAAGGGGTCCCCAAGGGACACCTTCCCCTTTGTGAATGTTTGTAAAAGCATTTTTTAAGAGCAGGCAGTGGTCCCACGGACCACTGCCTACTCTTAAAAAAATGAAAAGAAAACTTTCCACTTTTTCTTTTTTTAATGCACCCGTTTTCCTTTAAGGAAAATGGGCTGCATTTAAAAAAAAAAAAAAAAAAAAATTGCTTTGTCTAAAAGCAATCACGGTCATGGTGGTCTGCTGACCCCAGCAGGCCACCATCCCTGTGTTTTTAGCGACTCCTAATGGGTCACATATAGCGATCTACCTCATTAATATTCAAGAGGTAGGTCTTTTTGCGACCCACTGGGAATCGCAAATGAAACTCAAAACAGTTTCATACATTTGAAATAGCAATTTCCTAATTGCGATTCGTAGGAAATCGCAATTAGGAACTCGCTATTTCAAACTTTCATGCATGTGTCCCTTAGTGTTTTATTGGAAGTCTGCAACTTTGCTAGTAGGAAAAACATGTTTATTTGTGTAAATTTAATTGTTAGGCATACTGCAGTATTACAGTCCTAATAGTTTTCCACTTAGCGGTCTTGCAGTAGGCCTGTGGTCTGCCGATGTATGTACTAGTCCAACCTAGATTCAGGAGGAACAGGTCGGTGACAGATTTCTAGGAGTGGGGGACTCAAGGATTGGATAAAAGAATAGGAGAGCCCTGGCTGGTGTACCGGGTGTACTGGGTCGTACCGGGTCATAGCAAAGAGTGGGAGCTGGATTGGGTGGTTATTTAGTTGGGGTCACGGTAAAGAGGGAAAAGAAACAGAAAGAGGGGTAAGGAGTATGGATAAATTAAGGTAAGAACGGGGAAATCGAGGCTGGAAAAAATGGGGTTGTAAGGCTAGCGGAACACAGCCAGAGCAAATTCATGGGGGCACGATGTGTATAACCATGGAGGCAGAACTTTATTGCAGCGCTGTGGATCCACTTCATGCAGGGCTTTCGGTTATAATGATACCCTGCTCTCCCAAATCAAATACCATTTATAGGAGCTTTTTGAGTGGGAATTTTCACTCAGTCAACCAAGAGGGAATCTAGACAGTGCCCACTGAGCCTCTTGCAACTCTACCTTACAACTACCATTAAGGACCATTGCATTTTTGTTGGTGACGACCTATTTTCTAAAACTGCCCTGGAAAAACACCAGTTATTGTCTTAGGCTTTGCACATCAAATGGCTATCTGCATTAGAAAATGACTCCACAGTCTCCTGCTAAATGTGTGCCATGCCGGATATGATGCATGCTATTAGCAACATGATTTTGTCTCTGGTGAGAAATGCTGCATTGCTGTTTTTGCTCGCCAACTGACATTTTTTATGGCCAAGCCTAGATACTGCTAATATAAGAAGTATATTGACATTTTAAGGAAGCTGTGCATTAGTAAAATGCTGGTCTATAGGCAATGGGATTTATAATGCAATTGGAAACCGGCACTGCGTATCTGCAGCCAAAATCAGATGCCACCGGAAACCCCGGACACTAAGAAATAGCTGCCTTTTGTTGATGCGCCTCGGCAGCCGATAGGGATTTCTGCATCTTTCTGCCCTGGCACACTTCCTTTCAGGTAAACAATTGTCTTGTGCAGGAAGGATGGGTACATTAATCTAGGTTTTCCATGATCTACCTGTTAGTCTGAATGAACAGTAGCTTGCATTAGAATTCAGTTTTGCACTGATGTCCAGACATATGTGCTCTGTAGAGTGTGGCGAAAGTGAGTACTGAGCTTTGAGAGGCCAGGCTTGTGCGTCAGATCTACAGATGGAATGTTTAATTACTTCAGTGTGAAACTGCACATCTTGCACTCAGGAGCCCCGAATTAACAAATGACTTTTGCTGACATTAATCATCCCTGCCAGTCTGTGACAGTCATTATAAATAGAGATAACAACTTCTCCAGGGGATTGTGAGCGCTGCCGCCATTTAATTTCATTACTGTATTGAGAGACGCCAATGAGGATCTGCGCCGCTGGCTTCAGGAGAAGCTACTGCAACATAGGGGACCTGTCCAAGTGTCTAGTCCTCTGAGACGTCACAGCCCTGTAACGATGAGGCGCGGCACCTGATGCGTATTGAGTCGAGACCTAATTGCTGTTATCAGGCAGTGGCGCCTTATGTGTTTTGGAGCGAAAAACCTTCTTCTGGAGCTTGTATTGATCGGTTGGTGTCTATCGACGACAACACTGTTGTCAGCGCTGGAGCAGATAATGCTTGTTCAATTCACAAATAATTGCATGCTGTGATCCAATGTTTCCCGGCCAATAGAGATACAGCTACCCGCTGCCGCTGCCTTTACTATTCTCCTTTCCAGACTCTAGTCTATTGATGTTCCATACCCGGCTTTGACCAGGACTTTCCCAAGACTTGAGTATTGCCATGAGCAACACTGCTTTTCCGTATTCAATGGCTCGTCAGTTCACTGCTAAGTGGAGATTTCCATGCCCTTCTCGATGCCACCTTTCAAGTGTTGTCTTGCTATCCTATTCGAAAGCCTTCTCTGTATAGTATCATACTGAAGAGCCGAGATCATTTGGTGGCCAGCAGAAATCAGGTGTCCCACCTCGTTTTGTACTCTGGGTATCACCTGTTAAGATTGTTCCAGCAGTAGACTCCTTCAGTATCTGGTTAAAAATTGTCAACGAAGTTAAGGCCAAGCCCAATTGAACTTCTTGAGGTGCTGAATTATGGGAGTAACAATACTTCACCTCAAATGCAAGCTTTTTTTAAACCCAGTCAAGAGAACATAGTTGCACATTCCCAGAACTGGTCCTTTCTCAATAAATTCGCCTCTGTGTTTACAGTACTGGCATATACAGATACAATAGGACTATTCATAAGAAAGGCCATTGTCTCATTATTAAAGTTCCTGTGAACGTGTTTTGCAGTGAAAGAAAATATTTTAAAAATTAAATAGCTGTGGCATGTTCTGGTTGTTAAAGTCAACATATTGTAGGGCTTACTTACGTCACAGTACAGTTACCTTAATTGTAGGCATGGGTGAATTTTTCTCTAAGCTTGAGTAATATCGCATTATTTCTGAAATGTTTTGTTCCACTTTTTATGGAAAATCCCCATAATTATACCTGGTCCTGTAATTAAAGACCGTTCAGGTTAAAAATCATACAAAGGTAAAATTGCACCAGAATGAGAGTGGCTGTTGTTGCAGATCTTGTATTTTTGCACAATTTGTTTAGCATGAAATGTGTCCTCGCATCTAGAAAAGTGGTGCAGACAAATTTAGTGCTAAAAAAATAGCACTAAATGCCAGTTTTCCATTTTGCACAATTTTTCTAAGATTGCGTAATTATGCAAAAGGCTTAATTGCGCCAACACAAAAGACTATTTCTAAGGTCTTTTCTAACATGCAATATCAAAACATTGTAATTCCACCACTCAGATAGTTTGTTTATTATTTTTTATTTGGGATTTTGTGTATAGTGCTGATACTTTATACCATTGGCACTTTCTGGAAAGGTTTGGGGTCAGTACTCTAGTCAGCAGCGCCAGAGACAAATCTTGGATTCTGGCCTCTGGGTAAAAGTGCCCTTAAGCAGCAAGGGGAGATGAGTTTTCAGACCTCTCCAGAATCCGGCTTTTGCAAGCCTTAGGTGTGGTGTGGGAGTTCCAGCGCGGAGAACCTTGTGCATTTTGGGGTCTACCAATAAGTTTCTATTATTTAGACTGATCTGTGCTCTATAGCAGTGGTTCTTAACCTTTGGTCCATGGACCCCTGGGGCTGCGACATTGGAGGCTGAAAAATAAGTTAGTATCCTCAGCTTGATTCGTGGGATCAGTGCGAGCGCATCAACAGAATATAGTATGGATTATGAGTGGCCTCAGTTGAATTTAGACAAGCTCCAACTTTCCCATTAGATTAAAATGTTGTGTTTTTATACTTGTTTGTGAATTAACTAAAATATATCATTTGTGTATTTGTTTGATTAATGCTTGTTTCGGTATTTTTTGTGTAATGTTTTGTGCTTAGGGGTGGGCCCCCGGCTTCTAGTAATTGCTCAGTGGGGGTCCTCGGATTTCAATAATGATTCAGTTGGGGCCCCTGGGTTCCATTAACGATTAAGTGGGGCTCCACAGAAGTCAAAATATTTAGAATCACTGCTCTATAGGATCAGGTAGGCTGACCACAGATCTCTAGAAATGATATCCGGTAAGACATTGGAGAGGTGTATTGATACCTGACACATAGTGTATTGTAGAACGTGCACACGGTTTAGACGTAAGGTTGCTGTTTACCACGAGCCGGTGCATTGGCATCAGTGTTGGAGTGAATGAGTGATTCAACTGGATGATGTACCTTCAACATACTTCTGGGTTCCTTGGAGTTTAAAACCGGGTATACACTGTGATGTAGTAGTTCAGTCTCAACCAGCACTTTATTGGAGAAGTGTCAGTGTGGCTTGTACTTCAGATTGGAATTGCAGGTGGTAGTAGAACATTTTGATGATGTCGTTGACTTAATGATAATAGTCAGTCAGAAGTCAAACAGAGCCTCAAGATTTCACTCTTCCTGGGTAGGCTGGATACTTGCGACTTAAAAGGGAAGGCCCGAGGGTTTAGGTAGTGTCGAAAGCTGGATATGGCTTAGATGTATACAGTCAGTGCCTGCCCTTCTACATGCAGAATTGTAGATGTTCCACGTAGTCGCCAACTTAATGTAATTCTCTGGATCACCTCTGTTGCGTTAAATGTTCCTTTCCGTTATTCGCTTGATATTTTAGATTTTTTTGATAATCCTCAGAAGGTTATGTAGATGTTAAAAGACTCTTGGAAACAACAGCGATTTACGACACATTGCAGGTAAAGGTGAGTGTTTTGGAGAGGAAGGCACGGAGTTTGAGCTGTTGATTCCTACTCTCAAGGCAAGATATGAAACAACAGAGCTGTGCTCTGATGTCAGCAGGTGCAGACAGGTAGATTGTGATAGGATTGTGATTGACCACCACAGCAGCAATGGAGAGGTCCAGTAAAAGTAGCTTTCAAGCTACACCTCACTCAAAGGTCAGTAGTCGTTCTTTGCTCATATTAAATAGTGACATACACTGCCATGGGCAGAAGGCGATGAGGGTGTACGAGTCCAGGTAAGGGAAGCATTGTCTAGTGCCAGTTAATTAATGGGCCTTTGCCAAACAGCGAAAGCCTGAGGTCTGTCGAGCATTGCTGGTGATGCCCTACCAGTGGAATTTGTTCTAGTGGAGAATTTGATTATCTGGGAGATGGATCCAGTGACCATTTAGTGGTGGTTAATTTGTAAAAAAGTTAAGTGCTCGTGTTCTTGTCAGGAGGCAGCTTTCACCAGCCTACTTCTCCTGTTAGCTCCGCCTAAAACACAATCAACTACTAACCATTAAAGTGGGGAAAGGATGTGCCGTAATGGCCAGAGCTGCCGACTTCGGAGCTGGAGAACCAGGTTCGAATCTCTGCGTTGGCTCAACATCCTGTGATTCTGGGCAAATCACTTAATCTACCCATACCTATCATAATTGAATGTGTCCTTAACTGGTGCGCATGAAAAACGCCGCTGTTGATGATTAAGGGACGGCGCTGGGCACCGGAAACCACCGGCTCAAATTAAGCACTGCCATTGAGGCATTAATGAAGGAGTTGATGGGTATTGGTCGGACTGGCTGCCCCAAGTTGAAAACATGTCTGTTGATAGTGACGTTTTAGTGACTTATAGCAGCCTACCCATGCCGTGTTTGCAGGCTGAAAAAAAGCTGTCAGTGGTATGCTGACTTCTCCATGCCATTTATTGTGATGAAAGAGGAGTTTTTTTGGCCACTGCATATTGATCGTAAGGTTGAATCAGCTGAAAAAACTCTCAAGCTTCACAGGCCTATGCATTAGTGGCTTATCCAGGCCAGGTTTTCGCTGTGCGTTCCGGGATTTATATTTCTTATTTTATAATGGGATGAGCTGGACTACACGTTCCAGAGAGGAGAGAAAAACTTGGACTGGGTGAGCTAATCACAGTAGTTGTTCGAATAGCTTCGTGGATGGTGCTGTGGTGGCAAGCTCCATGTAAACCCTATACAGTGCTATTAAAGAGCGGGCACTTCTTAAGCGCTACTCGGTTGCCAAAGTCACCAGCGATGATAGATCAATAGTGTGAGGGGGCTTCTACGCATATAGATGAAAAATAAATTTTTAAAAAATGAAAATATTTAGGGAAGTGCATGGCAGGTGTATCTGAAACCACACTGTTGCATGCAAACTCACTACATCTGAGTGATCCCTTTGGCCACATCTGCCATATTTGCACCCTAGGCAGCAGCAGTGCTTGAACAGTTCTTATGGGCTGTGACTAATGCCCCTGGGCTGTAAAACCACCTCACTGAACAAGGAGAGAAAACCTAATACTGTATGTAGTTATTGTTTGTATCGGTGTGCATTTATCCAAAATATCTCCCATAGGGTGTTTGACATTTGTGCTTTCCTCATATTAAAGGAGAGGCCACGGGATTTCGCAGATCATTACGTTGTGCCTTTCAATTTAAGTTATGGTGTTATTGATTTGGCAAATTAGGTGTTTTTTAATGGATACACAGCCTGCCTAGATGCTTCTCAACTCCTGACGGGTTTAATATCGGAGGCCTGCAGCCCCTCCGCCGGCTGCACTCACCCAGCCCCCTCCTCTCTCACCAGTCCCCTCCTGCTCTCACCCAGTCCCCTCCTGCTCTCACCCAGCCCTCCCCCTGCACTCACCCAGCCCTCCCACTGCACTCACCCATACCCCTCCTGCTGAGGGCAGCTCTACCCAGATAGTTCTAGAGCTCATTATACAGTGCAAGCCAGATGCTTTGGATTTGCCAATGCTCGTTTCATGTCCGCTTTCAGGACACCGCCGTTTTGGAATATACTAGTGGGATGAAAACGCAGTCTAGTGTAAAACTACTCTTTTCCCTTTTTCTCTGTAGAGTCCATTTAGGAAGGTTTACTAGAACCTCGTAATGTTTTGTGAGTGAAATGGGCCCTCATTTCTTTGCTGCGCATATCTGGTTTGCTTCACTGACACCAGCTCAAGGGGAAAGCAGTCACTCCGTCAACACTGAGCTCACTTATTCAGGGCACATTGCAACAATTAAACCTTGGTCAGAATAGACTTGTCATGCTGCCTGCCTGTTCGAGCCTGGCACGTCGGTGATGTCATACTTTTCCAAAACATATATTCAGACCAATATATGCCAGCTGATTTCACTTGCCTGTTCCTGTGCATTCGGTCGCCACTGTAATATCTGAAGCCCTGTTCACTGACAGCTGAATGTCGATAATCCCGAGCAATGATTCACGGGACACCGACTGACACAAGTAATGGCTATTTTGTTACACTAGGTGTGCAGGCAAGGCAGAAGAAACCACTTATCAATGGCTAGAGCGAAGATGAACGCCTCTGCGACAGGAGTCACGGTGACAGGGGCCTGGCAGCAAGCAATATATGTGCGACTAATATCAGAGTTTGGAGAAATCATCTTGGTTCCCTTGCAAGAGTTCCTGGCACGTGCAAGCTGCATGCCTCTGACGCATCAGCAACTCTGGTGAAGGACGCGGGGAGCGACGGGAATCTTGGGAGGCCAGAGGGGAAACCTCGCCGAAGGCCCGACAGGCCAGAAACCGAGACGGGTACCCCAAAAAAAAAGGGGGGGGGGGGCAACAAAGAAGCAGGAGAAACCGAAGCCTGCGAAAAGGAACAAACCCCGCAAACTGGGCAAGGTCTAGGGGCGCAAGGAAGGGCCAATCAGAGGACAGCACACCTTTTGAGCTACCCTATCAGGGAAGGGCTTTAGGGCGATACAGAGTGGGTGATGGCAGGGGCAGCAACGGCCTTCAACCCCCCTACCACCGGTAAGGAAATCCCACCCATCCACACCGAGGTAGGTCAAGGGAGGGTATGCGTCGCAGGGGCGGCAGAAAGAACGGCGGTCTGCTCACAACGGACAAGGGCCTCAGGGTGGCCAGGTAGCGCAGGGCATGATATGGGCACACGTGTGAATGAAGCCTTGGAGCGCTTAAAAGCAGTGCAACCGGAGGGAGACCACGAGGACATTTGCGGTTGTCGCTGCTCGGGCACAGCACTTGCCTCCCAGGTGTGATGTGATGTGGTGAGGACTCGGCCTTAAGATGGCAGTGAAGGAAGCAAGTGGAGCAGCATAGAATACCTCAAGCAGTCACCGTTGTAGAGAGTCTAAGTGGTTAATGAAACAAATGATTTATGATGATAAATTTGTGAAAATAAAATGATGCCTCAACTTGATTTCCACCTGCCAGTTGAGGAATGTTTAATAAAACTGCACCGCATAATTCCATCAACATTTACTGCAATTTATCAGCAAACAACGAACGGAAGTGGCCCAGGTGCAGGTGTTTTGTTTCTGGGCCACATTCTGCTCAGCTAGAAGAGACATGAATAGTCTTTCTTTGTTTTAGGTAATTCATTTAATTAAAAAAAATAATATATATAACGGTTTACAGAATGTTAATAAATACACACGTCAGTTTAGATTATTTCTCTTCCTTTTGATCATTATCCTTCACAGTTGCCCTAGAATGGTTGTGAATTATTTCAGCCATTACTTGAATTTAATTATGAATTAATTTTATTCTAGCATGTAACCATATTTCCCAGGCCTCGCTAGAGTTCATTTGCTAGATAGCTGCCATCAAAGACAGATGTGGAAAAACTACGCCATTATCTAGAAAGCGGTAGCCCAGCGCGTACTAGAAAGGGCCAATGCGGGCTTATTTCAGACACGCTGTGTTCCCTCAAAGATGGAGATTTTAACATTGATCAGTGCATCGAATCAGCGAGGGAGGTCGCCACTGGTGTTAGAAAAGAAGTCTAGGGGGGAAGAAGCTAGTAAAGGTTTGATGTAGGAGGTGTTTATTTTGCTGGACTGTATGAACCTTCATCTCATGAAGGAATGGATTGTCTGCTAATGCTCTCTTGCTCTACCTCGCTTTTTCTCTGTTGTCTACTCATCCTTGCGGCGTGGCTGAGCCAAAGATCAGTGGCCCAAAACGAAATCGAACTAGATTTCTAAATATTGGTATTAAATGAAAGAAAGAAATGAGCTTCACACAGTCAATATATATATATATATATATATATATATATATATATATACACACACACACACACACACACACACACACACACACACACACCCCTACTTCCACAGAAAAACAAGGGCACTCACACGATGTCTGTAAAATCTTCACAATACATCTTTATTGCATAGGGCCTCCCTCGACCCTGCAATTGAAAGAGACGCGTTTCGGCAGTTCTCACTGCCTTTATCAATCTAAAAGATGCCTTCACGTTGCTTCATTTACATAGGTAAAAATGGCAAACATGAATGATGTACTACGATTCTGCTGCAGTTCTGTACCAATCAGTTTGTTGATTACTCCATATGCTGCCAGAGTGGGAAGAACCTTTAGTTTAAGGTGACAGCCTGTATTATTTTAAATTGAAACCTAAGTAGGTAAATGTCAAAAGCATTTTTCCTTTTTGTTAGATAACGACAGCTGTCATCACTCATTAGTCCACCCTGCAGTATTATTTAGGGACTCGACTGGAATGTCAGAACCGACAATACCACAAACTCCTCCTCCGTTTACCAACATGATTACCCTCAAGCACGGCAAAACTCCGACAATCGATGCTGCCTTTTTGTCATGGATTCACTTGTTTCCATTTCACCCTGGACCTCATCGAGCAACTCCGAGGATCTATTACATATAGCTCGCCCTTAATACTTGGAATACTGCGAGTCCCATAATCCTTCAGGTGAGCTCCGCTTGGGTAATTGTAATCCGAGACCACCAGCAACATTAAAATTGTTCTTTGCAGTGTCGAGGGGAGCCCCTCCATGAAAGATATACAAAAGGAGTTCACAGAGATCACCGCTTGAGTAATACTCACTTAGTGCCCAGTCACCAGTACAACACCGGCCTTCTGAGTGAGGCTTAGGTCCATGGCGTCGCAACCCGGTCCCCGCGCTGGAAATCAACCGACTTCCCCTTGCTGGGTCCTCGCCTTCACCACCAACTGTGCCTCTAATTCATCTTCCCGATGGATATACTGGGGGCCACCGATCAAGCACTTGCCATCCTCACATTTTGCTGCAGTAAATATCAATATATATATATATATATATATATATATATATATATATATATATCTCTAGCACACGAGCTCCTACTGGAATCACTGGGGACCCGTGAGAAGTGGCACACTCGCCGGCAGAGCGTACCGGCATAAATATTCCTTTACCAAAACCAATATGCGTGCTCTCAGGAAAAACACAGATCCACGGCTCAAAATGCTGACTGCGAAAACGTTTAATTACATGACGCGTTTCGAATGCTACTGCATTCTTGGTCACATGTAAAGTGCACACCAAATGAAAAGCCTTAAATACAGTCACATGGTAATTGAGTTCAAAACAAATGCAAACAGTCGTAAAGCAGGGCGGCCATGTTGGACAGGTGTAAAGTCAATGAAAAGTATACATACTTAAAATGAATTCACATACTGTTGTCTTTGAAAATCAATCATTAGGATAGATATCCCAGTATAATCAAAATAATTCACAAAATGCGTGGGAAAAATACGTGAAAAACATATATATAGAACACATCAATGTATAATAATTTCTATGCTGATACTGAGATACAACCCAAGTGGGCCGAAATTAAATCAAGTTGTCAGACAGCCTCAGAGCCAAAGACAATACAATGAATAAGCATGTCAGTCATGTACACTGTTAATGTAAACATAAAATAAGCAGTATAGTTATACATAACGAACATGCAGGTGGAAAAAGAAGAAGAAGGAGCCTCCAAAATAACACAGGCTTTACTGAGAATCCCGGGCAAGTGCCCTTGTACGTACCAATGACAGAACTTATCTGTGGCTCAACTTTCCTGACAAAATGCTGGCTAAAGACAACAATAATGCAAACATGTAAGACCGCTACCTTGAAGTCAAACAGGTATGTCCTGCTGCAATAATAAGTAAAAACAATATTACCATATGGCGAGGTGATCAAAAAAGTGAAACATGAAGAAAAGGTTAGGCGGCCCGTGCTCATGGTGTCAAGTGAAGTGGGCCCCTTCCTTTCCTCCTGCAAAGGAAACAAAAAACATACCAGTTAAAAACAATGACCTCCTAACCAGAGGTCAACTACAAATACAGTTTCAAATGCACTATGTTATGAAAAAAGAGGAGAGAGAGCGAACAGTACCCAAAGGTATAGTCACATGAATGTCACAAAATAATGTAGGCTAATACAGGTACGATTCCACCGGAGGAGAGACAGATACTGAAATCGACAGTAAACAATGAGGTGAAGAATACAATGTAGAAAAATATAACATAACAAATCCTCAGTGTGGCCTATACTGTTTTGAGGTGTACGGCCAATTCTTCATCCTGGTTGAGCCCCCCGGGAATCTTCGTTTGGAGCTCAACAATATACTTGGATTCTTTCTGTCTCAATCTGAGTGTTCTGTCCCCTCCCCTAGGGTCATTGGTGATTTGCTCTAAGATGAAATAGCTGAGAGCTGAGGAATCAGAAAAATGTTTAGCCTGATAATGTCGAGCCACAGGATACTTGGGGTCGTTATTGGTAATGGCACGCATGTGTTCTAAAACGCGTTTCTTAGCCATCAAGGTAGTACTCCCAATATACCATAATTTGCATGGGCATTCTATTGCATATATCACAAATCTAGTGCTGCAAGTAAGGAATTGTTTAATGACCCTCGTAAAGTTCCCAACAGTGTACTCTTTGCGAAACAAACTGTGTCTACATGCTTTGCAATGTCCACAGGGAAAGAAACCCTGTAGACTATGTTCACTAACAGTGGTATGTCTGGTAATGTCACTGTGGACGAGCATGTCCCGAATATTCTTACTTCGTCTGAATGTAATACTGGGTCTTGTTGTAATCGATCCCCCTATAGTTGTGTCATTTTTGAGGGTTTCCCAATTCTTGGCCAGGATGTGTTTAACGTTCCTGATATCTGAATGATACGATAATATCATTCTGGTATTGTCATCACATGTCCCATCACTAAGTGAAATCTTGTCAGTCAAAGTATCCTCTCTGTTGATCCTCTCTACTTTCTCTATGGCTCTCTTCAATACCCAATTGGGGTAACCCCTTTCTCTGAATCTCTCCAACATGTTGTCACGTTCAATGATAAAAGATTCATTGGTATTGCAGTTTCTTCTTGCCCTCAGCAGCTCACCAAAGGGAATGCTCCACTTGAGCGTCTCTGGATGACTGCTGAGGGCATGAAGAATACTGTTGCCAGCAGTCGATTTGCGAAAGAGTGAGGTGTGAATCTTATTGTTCTTGATAACAAGCTTAACATCTAAATATTCCACCTCTGTATTGCTGATCTTACCAGACAGTAGTATGTTGCATGTGTTAATATTCAGTTTGTCAATGAAGTCCTGAGCTTCTTTCTCCGAACCCCTCCAGACAATGAACAGATCGTCAATATAACGGAGCCACATGACGACCCGCCCAAAGTCACTGGAGAGGGCAGGGTCAAGAAAGATCTCCTCTTCCCACAAACCCATGAAGAGATTCGCTAGACTAGGAGCAAAGCAAGATCCCATCGCTGTTCCAGTAGTCTGAATGAACAGCGCACCATCAAATAAGAAGATGTTATTCTTAAGACAGAACTTGATCATTTCCAGGATCATATAACTATGCTCCAAGAATCGAATATTTCTCCTCATGAGAAAATGTCTACAGGCCAACAGACCTTGTTCATGGTCAATGATGGTGTATAGTGAATGTACATCCAATACAATGAACCTGTACTCAAAGTCCCATACAATATTCTGTGTTTTGACTAAAAATCCTTGGTATCACGAACATAGCTGGGAAGATTCATAACGTGTTCCCTAAGAAAATGGTCAATATATTTCGACACGTGTTCAGCCACACTGCCTCTAGAGGACACGATAGGTCGTCCTGGAGGGTTGGTAATATCTTTATGCACCTTAGGAAGCAGATACAATACAGGCAAAATGGGGTAATCTTTCTTCAAATAGCTGTACTCATCACATGTGATGATACCCCTGTCCCTCCATTCAATCAGTTTATCCCATAAGGTAGTTATGCTGTCATTGTAAACATCTTTGGTGA
This sequence comes from Calotriton arnoldi, assembly GCA_963921515.1. Lineage (NCBI taxonomy): Eukaryota > Metazoa > Chordata > Amphibia > Caudata > Salamandridae > Calotriton > Calotriton arnoldi. Next base: position 1,534,694 of record CAWUFW010000672.1, on the reverse strand, counting down.
CAGGGAGATAAAAGTTATGGTCTCTAAGTTGGCGAAGTGCTTCATTAATATATTGTTCCCTATCAAGGATCACAATATTCCCACCCTTGTCCGAGGGGCGGATGATGATATCTTCATCATCCGCAAGTGTCTTGAGTGCATGTCTTTGTTCAAAAGTCAAATTCTGGGATCTTTGTGGGGTTCTGTATTTCTTATGTCTCAAGTCAGTGAGAGCTTTAGTGACATTCTCATTAAAAGTATCAATCCCATCATGGGGAAGAATGGGAAAAAATGTGGACTCAGGTTTAAAATTGGTGTTAGCTGCAGAGTCATATGTGATGTCAAGGTCGGAAAGAATACTTGTTTCATTAGCATTCAAGTACCTATTATCAGGATTATGTTCAAGTTCCACCATGGTAACCAAGGTGTTGATGTCCCCTATAGTTAGGTCACTGTCACTAGTAGTAGGTCTAGATGTAATGGGTGCATTGTGGTTCAAACGTTTTAATTTGTGCCATTTCTTAAGTTTGAGCTTCCTTACAAACCTAAAAATGTCTATTCTGGTGTTAGTATATTCAAAGGAAGAAGAAGGGCAAAAGGACAAACCTAGGCATAAAGTACGTTTCTCAATATCACTGAGTGTTCTTTTAGACAAGTTAATAATGGTTTTATTCACCATAGTCATATCCATTATTTGGCTTTTCCGGCGCGTGTCCTGTTGTTTCCCATGGCGCCCCGTTCCTTGTCTTTTCTGCCACCGTTGTCTGATACGTCTTCGTCTGTTCCTTCTCTTCCTCTGCCTCTGCCCCGACCTCGTCCTCTTGGTTTCGGTTTCGGTGTATCCCGTGTCGTTATACGGCCCCTGCGCATGTGTCTGTATTCGTCTCAAAAATTGACTGGTCTTGGCATCACATCACTGCTGGATGCCATGTTGGTACATGGATCAGAGTCACTGCCACTTGCCGCTGACGTCTCCGAGATGGAACTTTCTGTGGGTTCCATCTGTCTTGCTTTCAAGTATCTGTTGTCTGCGTATAAGTGGTCGTATTTCCTGCTGAATGTCAAAATTCTGCCACTCTCATAGTCCGCATAATCCCTATTAAGTTTTCTTTGTTTGCGTGCCTTTATGTCGTCTTCGTGCTTCTTCATCCGATCCTTCATTTCTTCAAGTGCTTTGTTCAGCAATGTTTGTTCAATATTGCTGCTGAGATCTTCAAGTAATCCCTTGATCTGTGCCAATAATACATCACGATCTATCCACGCATACTTAATGAGAATTTCTAACATTCTTTTTGAGCTATGAGCAGAATTAAGAGACCATTCCTCTAACATTTTCGGATTGGGAGACTCATATGATGGAGCAGTGAATATTCTCAGTCCTCTTGGAGCCATTGATTGGTCTACATAATGTTGGAGCGAAGTTGCTTCCCACCATTTGGATATTTCAGAACGTTTTAATTTCTCTAATTTCTTGAGTTTGTCCGCTGTAGGTTGAACAGATTTCGTATGATCATCCATGTTGTGTGTTGCCCCTGGTTTCCGAGTGAACATAACAAGAGCAGCTGCTCTCCTGTCGCTTTCCTCCTCCATGGTGCACAAACGCTCGCACGTATAGCTAGAGTCGTGGTCTGGTAACCCCTGCCTAAATGCAGGTTCTTCTTGCCAATGTCATGCCTCGTTAGAGAAACGGGCAGTGCAGGTACAGATTTCCAAAAGGATAATAAAGGAGAAACGTGGTATATAGCGAATCAGCTATATGGAGATCTGGTAATCGGCGAGTCCAACTGCTGCGCCGTGCGTGGAGGAGGCGAGATAATGAAAACGGGCACTATCAGCCGCTGCCTCGGGAGGGGGGAAAACAACAAACACCCTCCGGTGTCGGGAAATCCCTCCCCGCACAAAGGACGGACAAAAAATGCACCCGCTTACCTCGACATCCAGGTCCACGTAACAGACTCTCTCCTTCTCCTTACAATGTCCTGACAGAATAAACAACGGCCGGTCCAAGCGTGTTCCTCAATATTCCTCTAGCACACGAGCTCCTACTGGAATCACTGGGGACCCGTGAGAAGTGGCACACTCGCCGGCAGAGCGTACCGGCATAAATATTCCTTTACCAAAACCAATATGCGTGCTCTCAGGAAAAACACAGATCCACGGCTCAAAATGTTGTCTGCGAAAACGTTTAATTACATGAAGCGTTTCGAATGCTACTGCATTCTTGGTCACATGTAAAGTGCACACCAAATGAAAAGCCTTAAATACAGTCACATGGTAATTGAGTTCAAAACAAATGCAAACAGTCGTAAAGCAGGGCGGCCATGTTGGACAGGTGTAAAGTCAATGAAAAGTATACATACTTAAAATGAATTCACATACTGTTGTCTTTGAAAATCAATCATTAGGATAGATATCCCAGTATAATCAAAATAATTCACAAAATGCGTGGGAAAAATACGTGAAAAACATATATATAGAACACATCAATGTATAATAATTTCTATGCTGATACTGAGATACAACCCAAGTGGGCCGAAATTAAATCAAGTTGTCAGACAGCCTCAGAGCCAAAGACAATACAATGAATAAGCATGTCAGTCATGTACACTGTTAATGTAAACGTAAAATAAGCAGTATAGTTATACATAACGAACATGCAGGTGGAAAAAGAAGAAGGAGCCTCCAAAATAACACAGGCTTTACTGAGAATATATATTTTTTTCCCATCAAAAGTTCACCGCACTCCAGAAGTCGTCTTTTGAAAAAAGCCTTTAATAAAGCATAAGTTCCACCACAATTATTACCACCAAACGTTTCGACCAAGAAATGGTCTTTGTCACGGCCATTTCTTGGTCGAAACGTTGGGTGGTGGTAATGGTGGGGGAACTTGTGCTTTATTAAAGGCTTTTTTCAAAAGACGACTTCTGGAGCGCGGTGAACTATTTGATGGGAAAGAAAGTTGCGAGGTATGGTCTAACCTCGACACAAGCACCAGCTGAGTCAAGAGCGCACCGATTGTGGACCGTTTGTTTGAGGATATATATATATATATATATATATATATATATATATATATATATATATATATATATATATATATATATATAGATAGATAGAGAGAGAGAGACTGAGACTGAGACTGAGACTGAGACTGAGAGACTGAGACTGCCGACTGAGAAAGCTCCGCTTTTGAGGTGGTGCAAAGGTGCTGGTACTGTAGTTAACTACTGTGGAAAGCAAAGCAGATCTACACAAATCTTGCAGCGTGGCCCTTCCTCTCAACAGTTCGGTTTGTCCAGGTTTGGACCAACCAGTGAGTTGACCAAATGCAAGGTGCCACAGGCCTACTCCTGGGGACCCGGGCTGTTTTACATAGCACCCAACACCAGAGTCTTTTGGTTGAGGTTTCGGCCAGCAAGGTTGGTAATGCTACCTAGAGAATAATCTTGTTGTATAAATATTTCTTTTCCTATGGACACAGACAAAAAATGTAATTGTATTTTGCTCCAGTAAATGTTTTTTCATCACATTCATATTATGCGAGAGTATTATCTGGTTCTGTGGGATTAAACTACTACTTCTGCCTTGTGTTTGTGCTACCCTACTTCCAGCCAAGTTTTACTCCAGAATGTCTCCATAGGACTTGAGCGAGCAAATGACACGCCCTAACCTTAAAGTAGTGAGACACCTGGTGATGTAGATATACATTTCACAGGCTTATGGTGACAAAACAAATTATGTCAAAATAGGGGTCTGAATAGAATATTGTGTTCCTTTCAGGTAAATCACAGTAGGTAGTTCTTTTATATTCCTTCATTTGTTTGGGTGCCAGAAAAGGCTTGAATTTAGATTGCCTGTGCGCCCAGAGCTTAATTGAATATTTCTTGTGTGTAAACTGCTGTTGAGCTCTTGCAAAGCTATCTCCTGCAACTCTGCAGTGGCAAGGAGTTCCAGACACACGCAGAACATTTCCAGCATTGCCAGCAGCAGTGCAAGCTGCCCTCATACACAAACGGGGTACAGCACAGTGACAGAGAAGAGGCGGGCTCTGTCCCCACACAGAGAGCAGCTCAAGTATGTGGCTGCCCTGCAAGGTTGATGTAGTGAAATAATAGGAATACATTCTATAGACACATGCAGAACAGGCACCATATGTAGAACAGCTGTAAAAAAAAAAGCATATTATCAGAGAAAGGGATAACATTGTTTACTTTATGCTGCCTTAGATAACAGATAATTACTCTTGTTGTTTTGGCATGTATTAATTAGAGGAGATTACTCAAACCAGCTTTCACTGGATTACAGAAAAAGATTTTTTAGATTCCAGTACCCTACGTTAAATTGCAGGCAACAGTTCCTTGGTCCTCGGAAATATTAGTTCACAGAAAAATATTAATCTGGATAATTTATTCTGCATTGCATTGAAAGACTTTACCATTACAATACACAGAAGCCTGCAATCCCAGTATAAAATCTGTTTCTATTTTCCTTATTACAGTCATGTTATGGTGCTTCTAGTCACATGTATTAAGAAAAGGACATAGCTGCTCTGCTGTAATAACTTATTACAGTTGACTTGTGATGTCATAATGCCTGTTGCCAGCAGCCAAGGTTAATGGCAGGCCTCAGCATTAATGCAGCTGCACTTTAAGCAATAAAACAGAGAACTCAGTGGGAGGGGGGTGGTCGGTCCACCCCAGGCGGCACGAGTTTTGGGGGCGGCGGCCTCCCCCGAGCTCTTACCTGCCGTCTCGGGCGGCAATCGCCAGCAACCCCCAAACCTCCCCCCACTCTTCAATGCGGCTGGGGCGGCAAACGCAGGGACCGCCCCAGGCGGTCTAAGGTCTAGCTACGCCAGTGGGAGAACTGTTTTTTTGTTCTTATGATTTGTTTTTCTAAAATGAACACTGATCAGCAGATGGGAGAGCTCTATGGCAACGTGTTTATTTTTAGCATTCAGTTCATTATAAGAAATAAAGAATCTCTCTGCATATTACTGCTCATTCTGAGCTACAGTTCTCTTTTTATTCGGATTTACACTGAATTGGTTGTTTTTTGTAACACGTTACTAACTGCTTTTGGATGTGTTTAAATCCGCACTGCAGATTATAATTTAATTCTTGTGTCTACAGCTGTACTATCTTTCATTCGAAGGAGCAAGACCCCAATTTAAGAGGTTTGTGTCAAGCATTATGAGGGACCAAGCATTGCAAGTAATAAAATATCCTCTGTCCTACTTTAAAAGGCTGTTGCTAGTCACCTTGGAATTCCATGACATTTTGAAGGAACTATGCCTTTGATATCATTCAGCTGTATGGTCGTTGAATGCCTCAATGATTTGCAATGTCATTATGTTTGGCCGTAAGTACTGTATCCCGTATATAACATCACTATGTACTTTATTGTGGGAGAGGATTATTCCATTCTCATGATCCCTATACGAGATAAGGGAAGACTGTACTGACTTAGATTACAGAGCTAGATGGCTACGGATACTTTATCATGCACTAGATTACAGAAAGACTTTAATTTGATTACTCCGAATCAGAAACCAAATACTTATTACTTTGCAATAGATGACAAGTCAGCTGCTTTTACTTGTTGTTTGATAAATTATACTGGTCTGAATTTGGGCTTCCCGTACGCCAGTGGCTTTGTTACCTCCCCTGAAAGGGAATTTGAAGACTCACTAAGGCTGTCGACTGAAAAAAGCTCCTCTTTTGAGGAGGTGGTCTGCAGATCCTCAAAGGTGCGGATACTGTATTTACCTACCATGGAAAGCAAAGCAAATCTGTTTCCAGAAATCTTGCAACCTGGCCCTTCCACTTAAGTCCATGTTTGGATCAACCAGTTAGTTGACCCAGTGCAGGTGCCTCAGGCCTACTCCTGGGGACCCGGAATGTTTTACACAGCACCCGACACCAAAGAGTCTTCTGGTTGAGGCTTTGGCTGGCAAGGTGACTCTGAATCAAAGCTCATTGATGGCAAGAAGGTTTTCTTCACTAGCTTGGCTTTGACGTCTCTCAATGCACTTTGCTTCTTATGATGCTATACTCGAGCTAATCGTACATGGCAAGTGAGATCTTGAACACCCTCCATGAGGAGTTCCTCAGTGGCTTTGCCCAAACTGTCCACAATGGACTAGATGCAGCCAAATGCATTTTATAAGCCTGTCTGGATGCTTCAGACTGTGTTGGACGTGATGTGTGCTCCAGTGTGATGATTTGGTGTCATATTTGGAAGTGCTCTGTGGGTTTTTCAAAGACCTTCTGTTGAGGAATCTGCTGTTAGACATAGTATGCAGCAGAAAGAACATTACCAAATGCAAGTAATTTGTTCTTCTGCAACTCTCTACACGAAGACGTCAAATGTTAGGACCACTTAGACCACTTCTGAAAGAAACTCAAAACACTTCATTTTAATTCACATGTGAACATCTAATCTCCTCTATTTCTCCTTTTGCACAGAAAATTTAGATGCCACTTTCTTTCCAAAATTAATATTGCCTAACAGTAGTGCCTGTTATATTTTCTCTTTCCGCCTCGATTTCTTCGCAGTCACATTTCCTAAATTACATTTTTGTGTCCAAATGCTTGGTTATGCTACATTTCATGTTCTGACATGTATACATATATGTACTTCTGAGATCCCAACTCCTGCTTAATTGTTATTTGTAAAGCTTCCTGCCAAGAAGCACTTTATAAAGAAGAACCTTAAACATTTGTTAAAGATGAACATTTTCTTAGAAAAGTTCAGGGCTAATATAGCTAAATCCAAAATATAAAGAATGTCAACATTCCCCATTAGTCATTCAATCTGAAACCAGATCATTCAACCAGTGCACTACTCAAGATGTCACAAATATCCTCACTGGTGAAAATGCTGGGGACATCACATACAACATAACCAGTGACATCTGTATCCTGTCTATGGCAATGCAATCTTTGCTGTGCATGTGAGAAGTCATCTGTCAACTATTCTCTGTACATTGTCAGTGAGGACATCTAGTTTCAGACATTGGCACTGCAGTCTTCCGGCACTCTTAGTGCAAGGACAAGCGGTATTACTAGCTACCTTATCTTGAGGGCCTACTAAGCACAATGCTTTGGACATTCCCAGGCAGCTGTGGGTACTGGATTGGCCTTTGGGGACTGTATGGAGCGGTTGGCCTGTGGCCATCCCTAGACCCAAAGCCCCCATCCCCAGAGTCTACTGGTCGTGGACTTCAATTCCCAATAGATTCAGTGCAAAAGACACAGCCTTGGGCCACACCCTGCTCATAGGCCCCTTGCTCCCTGATTTTGAGATTGTGGCCTGTGCACTGTGAGTACAAGGCCTCTACCTGCATCATAAGTCCCTGACCAACACTGTTACAGCCCATGGCCATGTCCTACAAGCTCTGGGTGCCAGGCAATAATATCCTGTACTCAATTCCCACTACCTTAAAGCCAGCTAGACACAGTCTTTCACAGATTCCTAATCCTCCATGTTTGTTAACATTGAAGGAAAACAATGAAAAATGGAGGAAGAGCAGAAAATAGCCATGCACAGTAGGTTTTGTGAGCATGGGCTAGGAGCAGGGAGTAGTAAAAGGCCATGCCCTTCTAACAGAGCACGCTGCACTCATCGATGAACAGTGGTCAAAGTATATCATAACAAAACAAGAAAAGGCATGGTTCTTTATTTAGAAAATAGCTTCTAATATAAGAAAGTAATTCATTCATATTTTCCTAAAAAACTAATTTTTTAAACACATAAACACTCAAATATGTGTCTGATAGTGAGCTCCCTTAATGCATTGGACATTATCTCATACATGATAAGATGAGATCACATATTACATAGCTAGTAACAAGTATTACATGACCATTCACATCTTGAATGTCTCCACTGAAGTTAATATGAGAACTTGGAGCTGAGTTCAAGGATTGGGTAAAGGCTAGGCCCTACACCCACAGTCTTTACATAGGGGCATTCAGTGCAGCCCGGGCTGTGTGCTCAGAGTCAGTTCGGCATGGCCAAAGTACACTCTAGCCTCTATGCTGATCCAGGCCCCACCCAGTCAGATAGAAGGCCACACCCTGCGCTCAGGACACACTGGCCACCGTGGAAGAGGCCTCTGGCATTGGTAACCTCTGAGTGCAGAGACTGGCTTAAGGTCAGTCCCTGTGCCCTAAGTGTATTGCTCTAGGTTTAGCCCAGTGAACAATAAACTGCAATGTCCTTGAACAGCTTAGTTGATGTCATTGGTAATGTCTAGCATTATGCAATATGTTTTTCACCAGTGATGCCATTCGTGATGTAATTTGTGATAACTGTGACATCACGTAATAGGTCATGAGTTGTGCCTTGCTGTAATTGTAGTTGAATAGCTTATCATAATTTGAAAAATTGAGTGGTGTTTATAATTTGAATTGTAACCATACTGTCCCTCAGTCTGGAGCTATCAGGAAAAGATGTAAATAATGAAGTTGTGTGTTTTGGGTCCGTTCCATTGCGTTTCCTCCCTTTCTCTCTGTCGATTTCTATCACTCACTTTAGCATTCTCTATTTTCCTCATTTCTCTCTCTAATCTGCTATTATCTTTCGGGTGACTAGTGGCTTTTGGTGATACTTGATCTACTTTTTGGGACTCAAATGTCTGCTAATATTGCATGATGGGTACTTGAATAACTACTTGTCTATACATTTCAGCTGTTGCACAGATTTTGGGGGGGATTTCAACACTAGCTGATTGCGAGCTCTCAAAAATGATATTCTAGCTGTGGCTGTTGAAAAATAGCTTCTATCACATAACTACACAACTTTTTGTGACTGGAAGCGAGTAGATTTTGTAATCTTGTTGGTAGGTTGTTGCAAATTCTACTATGACAGGTAGGTTACAAGGAAGTCTATTAGTATTGGTCAGTGGTAGAGCTGCTTCCCCCATTCTGTTGTTTGGTGTCCAGAACTCTCACCTTGGTCTCTGTGATGTTCACAGTCATGTAGGCAGTGGCGGGACAAGAAACAAGGCTAAAATATGGCCCTCCATTGTTTCCTTGCTTATCCGCTATGACATAAGCAGCCATTAAGTGGCTGATGAGAAGCTTGTGGTGGGCCAAGGCATCCATCGTGCAATGCCATTCAGGTTTGGGAGTGTGACCATGTCACTTTCGCTATCCCTAACATTTCGATGAATCAACATCTGTTGTGGTTGATTAGAAGTTGCACCTCAAGGGCCACACAGTGAGGATAGAATTTGTCTCAAGATCAGAGTTTGACTAAATGTATCAAAACATCAGTAATCTGTTGTCCACCAAACAGCACCAAATTCGAGAAATAATTCTTATCGTACATTGATATCGCCCAATATGGATCTGTCACAACTTGAGCGCAAAGGGTGTTATGCTGTACCACTAGATACAAACATGTGAGGCATATTAAAATAGGCTTTGCCCAGGGTGATTCTAATTGAACCCTGTTGTTGCGGGTCCAAGACAGTGACTTGACTCTGAGACCCTCTGAGGTGAGAGGGTCTGATAAAATCTTGAAAGTCAAGGACAGCTTGCAGGTTGGCTGTTCCCCACTTGGGCATCTTCCCAGATTTTATGTTGACACTGTATTTTTTGCAGAGCTGTTTAGGGCTCAACTGAGAGAAAAACAGCAAACACCAGGAAGTCACAATAGAAGAACTTTGGCCAGCAATCAATCAGTTCAGAGATTACCAGGCATTTACCATGGGTAGGAATCGCAGTTCCCAAATTAGAAGGAAATCTAGGACAACAAATTCAAATAGGAAGAGTTTATATCAATATCACCCCTCAGTGCACGTAGAAGGATCATGTGGTGTACTGCCGGATTGAAAACAGAGCTGAGGCTCTAGACTGCTGTCAGCTTGTAAATGATTTTAGTTGCTGCGCTTTGGAATCCCGGCTGCGATTAATGTAACGACGGCGCTTGTGTTCTAATGAGCTTGTGCCCTCCTGTGGCACTGCGGATTGTACCATCAGCCACCTTACAAGAGGCAGTTTTCATTACTATGCGCAACCCTGAAGTAGCTTATTGTTTGCTTGAGAAGCCTACGTGGATCTCCAACAAGACACTGAAGGAATGTAAATTTTATCTGGGGTTTGAAGCAAGTCACCTGTGCCTGAATACAGTTTGAGAGTACGTCAAGGATGTAGCCCTCCCTACTGTTATATACTTATGCCCTTACTGATTTGCCGCCTGCTGCATTTGTTCAATTCTAAGGCCTTGCTGTAGATTACCACCCTCCCCACATTAGTAGTGTCACCTTTTCATTGACCAGCATGTCACAAGGTTCTCATTGAGACATACACCTTGCAATAGATACCTCACCTTATAAATATCTTCCAAGCACCAGGCTTGATCTGGAAACATTAATTTTTTCACCAACAAAAGCTGTTTAGCGTCGTAAGGTGGTGCCATGCAGCATCAACTGGCACTCCGTCATTTCCTGTTTACCTGCACCTCATCGATGCAGATGTGGAACCGTTCTCTATACTTCACCAATGAAATTCCTCAGATTTTGGCAGTGACATTGTAAAATTTAATTTCCTAAAATTTCAGGTTTAAGTCCTGTCACAGATGGTGTAACAAGATGTCCTGGTTGGACCCATATGACATCTATGGGTGGTGCCTTGGAATGGAAAATGAGCCCTTGGCCTGCAGCTCCCGTTCCTTCAGGTGCCTGAAGGCCATTACGAGGCTGGAGGCTAAGCTATTTTTGGCTAAAGCCTTCAAGGATGTGTCATAGAATTCTCCTCTTTCAAGTAAGTCCCTATACTTGGAACAATCTCAAGAGATCTTTCCACAAAAAGCACCATATGATGGAGAAATGCACTTCTTCGTCCAGCAAACGGCCCCACTGCCAGGACCATTTGGATTATCAACGCTGTTCTGAGATGTCAAGCTCATCAGCTGAGCTTTGTCCCACTTTGAAAAAAAAGATGAAGCTGGAATTTCTGACTTCATCAGCTGACCGTACACATGCCAAGGTCTTTTGACTAGCTGTTCTGAATCCCTTAAAGACAACTCTGTTATGCTCTGGGCAGACCCCAAGGGTAGACCCGATCCTGCAGGTTTGGTGACACTGGTGGCTCGACCCAGGACTCTGTACCTCTACAGGCTCCGGCCTCAGCACCTCCAACGTAGTCGGTGCTTCCCACTGTGCATTTAGCACACCTACAAGGCTAACAACTGGCGCCACTCCACTCTACTACACTCTACGACACATTACTCCATTCTTCTCTACACCACTCTAAGCGACCCCACTCCACCACATTCTATGCCATTCCACTCTACGCCTCTCCACTCTATGCCCCTCCACTCTACACCACTCTTCACCCCTGTACTCCACTCTACACCCCTCCTTTCAACGACACTCCACGCCACGCTTTTCTACATCACTTACTTTTAGCATAGCTGAACAGCAGCCACACTGGTGTACAACATGGCTAAAACGCATTGCAAAGCCAACAGCTCTTGCATAGGTGAGAACTATTGGCTTTGCCAATGCTTGTTCTATGTTGCTAACTCACTGCTGCATAGGTTTTTGGACATTCAGAGATATGATAACCAACTGATTGCACACATCTGTCTGCAACAGATGCATTTACGACTTGAGCCACAGTATAATTCCCTACAGTTGTTTGCAGGCAGATCGCTGCAGCAGGTGCATTAACCCCCAGATGCATTATACCAGAAGATACACTGTAAGATAGCTCAGTAGTTAATGCTTCTACTGTGGTAAACCAAGAACACTGGAATACCCCAGGTTTGATTCATGGTGTTGCCAATTCGGTCGTTCATTCTTCTAGAGCGAATAAAGTAGACAAGCACTGACTTGTTACTCCGATTATTAACTGCAAGACTGCGGTTAAGAATTGGATGTCTAAAACGCAAATAAAACGTGTGTTTGCACCTCCATTTGTAAAAGTAAAAAGAAGGGAAAAGGCTGCGTCTAAAAGGCGTCATTTTGGTGTAGCTGGGGCTTAAACTCCGGATTTTGCTGTAAGGTAAGATGGCGGCCGTGGTCGAATCTGTCACTCTCCATTGAGTTTTCTTAATTCATTCTTCCGTTCCGTGACACAATTGCAGGTTCAAGTCCCAGACACCGTAGCCTATTAAGTTTGATGAAATCCGCCTTCTTTGGTAATTGTAACATTTGTTTTTTACAGTCCTTTGACTGCATAAATATCCCTTTATTATTTTGAATTGCTTTGTAGCAGCTGCTGCCTCTGGTTGCATGCGGAGCTATACAGAACGCTTTCGACACAATATTAAATTGTGCCTTGCAGCATCTGAGGTGTTCCAAGGGCTGTTCAGACGCCTGCTCCGCTGCGATAAAGGTTGTCGCGTTTTTCAGCCTCGTGTACATCTTTATGCATAATCATGTGTGACATATTTCTAGCCTCTCGGTAGTCAGCAGCATAACTCTTTGTTAACTGCTGTGTGCGACTTCCTTATGCCAACTGCATGCACATCAATTAGCCGGAGAAGAATGCAGCTAATCAGCAGAGGCAGAAAATATATGACTTCCCGTCTGTCATTGTAATTCAGGACCGCGATAGCTCGTGTTCTCTGCAGCGCTCTTGTTTTTCATCTGTTTCCGGCTGGATTACAAAATGGAGGCATTGGGAAGGTGAGGGGGACGTGGGCGAACCGTGTGAGGTCTCAAAGACACAAGGTTTGGTAAAGGCAATAGGTCATCCTTTAATGTGCCGATACAAGTAAATACAGGTATTCCGAAATGCTGTTGGCATGTGGCAAAAATGCCATATTGACTTTGCCACTTTGAGAGATAATTGAATGTGACAAGCAGTGTTGTGATGTAGCGTACTTTACAGATGTAAAATAGTCCCTCAAGCATTACGTTGGAAGCACTTCGTAGGAGGTGGAATAATGCACCAAACATCCAACAGCACAAGGTGACAGAGTATGGATTTCAGGGTGGAGAAAAAGCTCAATCTATGTATTCAATTTTAAACATAGGTCTGCAGACAGCTGCACGACTAAAACAGGCCGAAACGTGTAGACTGCACGTTATCAACCAATGTTTGGTGTATTTGGACTATTGCGATTCTAAAGCCATTAGTGCGCCTCATCAACCGTCTCAAGGACCACATTAAATCCGTAGTCAAGGCGCTTCACTGACTACTATGGAGGAGGCAAACGTGCTTCCAATTGTGTGTTATCCTCAAGCCCACTGAAAGGTCCAAAGCTCGCCTATCCAGGATCTTCCATGCATACCAAGCACCTCAGGGAGGTGAGCCAGACCAGATTATTATGCAACCAACTAAGTACAAGAAGGTCGGGGAAAGATCCCTTAACCCTAATGCTTGATCCACCAGAGCACGTTTACATCCATCTCAAACTTAGACATTTTTAGGTAGAGCCTGGGCAGCACATGCGCTGCTCTGCTAGGCATACTGTATTCAGGTAGGGATTTGAAGCTCCGCCAACTCTCCGCCCATATTTTTCATTGGCTTGTGCCATTGTCCACTGTAAACTGTGGCTGTTCATTGGTCAATAGGCTTAGTAGTCCCTCCTTAGTACCGCCTTGTCTCATTTTGTAACCTCCCATGGCGACACCCCCTGTTACGTGTGTTGTTACTCGGTAGGCTTTAATTACAGCCTCCGAGCACTATTTTCTCAAATAGCTTTGTCCTGCCTGCTGTTGCAGGCAGGACACACTCTCTCCTAACTCTTTATTTTTAATTTTTATAGCACGGGCGCCGAACACATTTGCAATGCAATAGGTCTCGCATTTGCGAGAGTTTAAGCTATTGGCATTGTAAATGACAATGCCTTTTATTTATCTGTTTTAAAAACGACACATAAATAAAAGGCATAGCTCAAACTCTCGTAAATGCGAGACCTATTGCATTGCAAATGCTTGTTTTAGATGGGGCAAGACATGGACGCCTACCTGTTGTAATGGCCTTTGGCTCACAGACAAACTGATCTGGAAGCCTAATCTTTTTTATCAAATTAAAATATCCTCCGGTCTACTCCTTTCACAGTACTTGATAGCACCTATAAAGGTATCTTTATTATGTACAAGTTGCATGTAAACTTTAATGAGGCCCTTGAGCAGTATGAAGAACACCAAAAATGAAGGAATGACTACTGTGGAAACAATTTACTTGATGGTCATGTTGGGTGAGTAAATGTCAAAAGAATGCCGGGAATAGTTGGATATTTGGGATTTGAGCAGCAGAATGCCCCAAAGTGCTTCTTATGTAAGTACATAATATCCACTTATTGGTATTCAAAGGTTCAGACTCCGTAATCTCACGGAATGCTCTTTTTTGCTTAGATTTTGCTAAAAAGTGCCACGTGATGAAGGGTAATTGAGAAGATGATCAGTAGTAAAATTTTTAAGAGGACATCTAGGAGGCACCAAACGGACTTCTACTTTGCAGGAAGGGTGATGCATGCAATTGTCTTCCAGTATAAATCACTAGTGTAGGTCATAGTGGCTTGTGGCAGGCTAAACATGTAAGATGTTTTGTGGGGCCCACATCAACAAATGAATCCAGGCCCTTTGTAGGAGGCGGGCTCGTTTCAAAGTTTAATATAAATACCCTGCAGAGAAAGAGAAAATACTGCAGGCCTAGCTTCCGGCACCATGTGCTTTTATTAACTGTGTTAGCTGTCTCACCATTAATAAATCGGGTTCCTTTGTTTTGAAACCTATAAATAAATATTGTAGAACTCGCAAGGGGCACTGAAAAAGCATGGGGCCTGAAGAATAATGAATTCTCTGTTCTCCTGTCTGACAGGTCTGGGCTTTTTTAACAACAGACTTTTAGGTTTTGGGCTGGTTCACAAATAAATGAGAAAATCCTCTCTGCCGTTGTAACATTTCTACAATTTGTGTAATTTTACTCCTCTTTAGCAGTTTTCAAAATTAACAAGTGTGTGCAAGCTAAATAATACATTTCGAAGTTCAGGAAGTTAAACTCTAGCCCTACGACTCAATCGTGCAGAGCAGGAAATACGTAAGTGTAGGGAAAATGTTCAATTACACATTTCTTGGTTTCTTCTTTTCTTTGCATGGAAAACAATCTATCATGTGGAGAAGTTACTTCTCATTTCCCGCCCTTAGTACAAAATAAAAGGTGCATATTTAAAAGTGCAATTCATGTGGAAAAAAACACTGCAAAGCTTTGTGACCGCACACAAACCTATAACTTGTTGGTTTTGACGACATTGTCATTGCCACCTCACATGGCACTCCCATTAGTTTTGAGAACAAATGGCACCATGTAGGAACCACTGGTGTTTCAGGTGATTTATTTATTTATTTGTTTATATAGCGCTAGAATCGACCCCCGAAGGAGTATCTCTGCGCTTAGAGCGGACTGTGAGGGTGTGAAGCAACTCCAGCAGAGTTTAACAGGCGCGGAAAAGGGTGGTCTTAAGCAACTTCCTGAATTGTAAGTGATCTAGACACTGTCTCAAGGACAGGGGGAGTTCGTTCCAGTAACGAGGGCCAAGATGGGAAAGAGCTCTTCCTCCTAGTCTTGACTTACTTACTCGAGGCACCACCAGAAGGTGTTTAGCACTCGAGCGGAGGGATCTTGATGGTATTTCTCAGAAAGCTAGGATGGGCCCAAGTTAAGCAGTGCCTTATGAATGGTGCATCAGATTTTAAATTTGACCCGTTGGCGGATAGGGAGCCAATGCAGCTTCATGAGAAGAGGGCGAGAGGGGGTCCTAGAGGGGGCAATAAGGACCAACCGCGCCTCAGTGTTCTGAACTACCTGCAGTCTGCTGAGTGAAGCATCATTAGCAGAGATCAGCAGGCCGTTACAGTAGTCCAGACGACTTAATACCAGCGCCTGGACTAGAGTTTTCCGGGTGGAGTCAGGAAGCAGGGGGAAAACTCGGCAGTTCAGGCCTATTACATGAAAACAGGAACCAGCTGTCTGAGCAGCGTGCTCCTTCAGACTGAGGGCTTGATCTAAACGGATACCCATATTTTTGACTGTAAACTTGGGAGCGGGATGGGGACCTAGGTCGGTCGGCCACCAATCTGGGGTCCATAGGAGGGGGGCCTCTCCAAAGAGCATTATCTCTGTTTTTCCCACATTACACTGGAGGAAATTATTCTTCATCCAGTGTGATATGGCTCTCATCCCATTGTAGAAGGCTAGCCGTACCGCCGAGGTGAATTTATCGAATGGAAAGAGTAACTGGGTATCGTCGGCATATGATATGGGATTGAACCCATGTGTCCTCAGAAGATTGGCCAAGGGAGCAATATAGATGTTGAATAATGTAGGGCTCAGACATGAGCCCTGGGGTACCCCCTTGGTCAAATCTATAGGGGCCGAGTGATACGGGCCTAGGTTGACAATCTGGGAGCGATCAGACAGAAAGCTCCTCATCCATTGTAAGGCTGATTTTCTTAGCCCAACCTCTTCCAACCTTTTGATCAAAATACTGTGGGAAACTGTCGAACGCTGCGGATAGGTCCAACAGCACCAGAATCATAGAGTGCCTTTATCTAGGGTCATCTTGATGTTATCTGTGACCGCTAGTAATGCTGATTCGGTGCTGTATTTGGGCCTAAAACTGGACTGGGAAGGATCTAAACATCCTGTCAGTTCGACATAGTTGGAAAGGTGGGTATTGACATGTTTTTCCATTAGTTTGCTCAGGAACGGAAGGAGTGAAATAGGACGGAGGTTAGAGAAATCCGTCCACGGTGTTTTAGTGCTCTTACGAATGGGTCTAACCTGAGCAACCTTCCACTCCAGCGGTACATGGCCTTCCGTTAGAGAGAGATTAATAAGAGATCGCACCGATTCGAACTGTAGATGGCCCTCAGACCTTTTCAGAGTTCATTGGCCTGTGATTTTCCCTGCTGCCAGTCACGGCTTTCATTGTTTGCCACCTCCTAGTCTGTCTGTGAAGTCCAGGGTGTCATGGACAGAGAACACAGACTATCAAATAAGGAGGCATGAACTACGTGACTCAGCCCCAGGCACAACAGGCACACCTGATGGAGTCTGTCACATGCATTTGTTTGCAACAGTCCCTAGAGGGTTTAAAACCTGTTGTTTTGGGGGAAGACCGGTTTTATAGAAATTATGAGGAACACGTTTCTGAGAGATGAGAGGGAGCACCGGATCCACGCCTGGTGGCATGGAAAGAAAGGAACTACATTAGCGCTCGGGAGTGGCACCTATAGAAGCCCGCACATCATTTCTGGAGAGGAACAGCGTCAGTGTGAGCTGTGCTGTGCCACCTATCGGCACACAGAGGTACTGCTGAAAAGTTTCAGAATCCAGTCTGATACCTGGTGAATATTCAAAGGGCGAGAAATTCAATGTTTCATACAGTCTGTACCAGAAAGAGCGTTACCAATCGTAACTTGTTCTTCCACTGCAGATCACTTGTTTCTGATATCTGTAAACATGCATTCCCACATATAGATTACTATCGTAAGGAGAAAAGAGGGGAGCCCACATTCTAAAGGGCCTCGAAGCCCTGCGCAAACCAAAAAAAAAAGGTGATACAATGCCCTGCAGGGCTCACCACCACACCATGCCACCCAGGTCAAATCATAGGACCACTCCTTTCTGCGATGAAGAGTCGAAGGCTCCCACAGATTATGCAAAACTAGGTCCATCCACCACTACTCCCAAGGTAATTTTCCTACCTCAACTCAAATGATAGAAAATCCACAATTTGAATGAATTTTCTGCATTTCCAATTTTCCAGTTTCCTTCTGAAACCAAAAATACTAAGTCTGTGATTTATGACAGCAGATGCCACATTTTGCAGATATGTTTTACATCCATGCTCAAATTCAAGTTTTGAAAACTGCCTCCAAAGTGTGTTGCACAAAGTTTTAGCAAGTAGGGAAATAGGCAGATAATTGTAGCTTGGCTGTCTGACCCTAATGTCAGCAAATCTGTATTACATTTAAGGAGGCTTCAGTCACTCAGTCAAATACTTTTATTCGGCTGTTAGCAATAAAAAGATAAAAACATAAACATACTTACATATAAGCAGCATAACATCACAATAAAATGATGCATATATATCTCAGGGTACAAAATGCAGTCTTATGACTAAAACAAAAACTGACCAGGTTGAAACAGTCAAGTCAAGACTCAGTTTGACAAAGACTTTAAAGGCTGGTTACAACAAAGGCAGGGGCTCTGGCCTGGGATAGAAAATCCAAGTTTCTCATGAAACGTTAGAGTTCTCCGCTTTCGTAATTCTGAGTGCTTGTTGAATAGAAGTTATAACAGCTAAACAACATTGCTCTGAATCTAAAAGCTGTCAACGTTGCTGGCTTAAAATCTGTGATCTAAAACATAAGAACGCAATAATGGACACACAAGTCGCAGTGTGGGGAAAGCATAAAAACCACAAAAGAGCTTAACATGGACACATGTTTGCTTGGAGATGTCATTGCAAGGACAAAGGGGTAGAGTGGAGAACCAAATGCCCTGTTGAGGATCAGCTGCCAAAAAGTGCAAAGTGCTTAATCTAAAACGGGTTTAATAAAATCTTAGTTTGGGCTTTAAGATCGACAATAAGTATGGGTCCATCCCTTCAGCATATTTTATATCTAGATAGCGGCAGACCGTACTCATAGATGACCATTTAGAGAGTCTGTCCTGATCTCTATGTTGATAAGAGATTTCACCCGGTTCTTTGTGCTATTATCAATTACATTAGGTGAGAGAAACAAATTTGACAAGCCAAGTTTGGAAAAATTCCTCTTAACATAAGCTAACCAGGGGATGAGGTCCAAACGATCTTCTCTCAAGCAATCTTCAACGACCAATTGGATAAATGTAGTGTGGGGCGAGTGCCAGTTCTTAACCCAAAGAAACAACGGTGCAGCCTTAACTATGTCCTCCAGAAAAGGGAGCCCAAGTTCCAAATGGACGATAAGACTGGCGGTACGCTTGGAAGAAGCCAACAATCTGCCATAAATTTGTTCTCATCCGATTGCAAGCTTCCAGGTGTTGTGAAGCCCCAAACACCTGTCCCACAAGTTCCCAGAGAAAACATTTGCTTCTGTACAAAGCCATTAGCTCTTTAATGGGTTTATATCTAATTTCTTAGAGAATTTAAAAATCACATCTGTAGCCCTGGCAAGTTTACAAGCTCTCTGGCTCAGGAGCTTATCCCATCTCAAATTATCCGTCAGCAAGATCCCAAGGTAATTAAAACTCTGCACCTTGGTAATTGGGATACCATCTATGGTGTGTGTTCGTGAACAGGTTTTTTTTGGTCCACAGGTAATAATATGTGATATCTGAAAGAGACACGTTAGTGATAGATTCCTTACCTTAGAATATCCCCAGGCGTCAGGCTGGATCCGGAAAGTTTTGCGTAGCAGTACCCTTGCGCGTCGGTAGGCGGCGTCGTGCGGCTCCGCGTCCGTCGTCGGCGTCGTGATCGCCGGGATGACGTCGCGGGCAGTACTTAGGCGCCGCCCCTGCGCGCTGACGTCAGTTCTTCTTTTCCGCGCCAGCAAGCGCAGATCCGGGAAGAGCAGTGCCCTGGTCAATTTTTGACCATACTTTTTGGTGATTTTTTCACTGTTTTTTCCAACTTTAAGGTGTCGTAGGGATGCCCGGCTTCAAGCGATGCGGCGCCTGTGCGCGGATGATGTCCGTCACCGACCCGCATTGGGAGTGTCTCTTCTGCCTCGGCCGAGGCCACGACACCGAGTCTTGTCCCGAATGCCAGGCCCTCAACCCGAAAGCTTTGCGAGAGCGGTCTCGAAAGCTTCTCGAGGCCCGGCATTCGGC
This sequence comes from Calotriton arnoldi, assembly GCA_963921515.1. NCBI lineage: Eukaryota > Metazoa > Chordata > Amphibia > Caudata > Salamandridae > Calotriton > Calotriton arnoldi. Next base: position 1,514,925 of record CAWUFW010000672.1, on the reverse strand, counting down.
TCCACGGAAGCCCCGGTCGCGTGAGAGGTCCAGGGGTCGCTCGCGGAGTGCACACCGGTCGTCGGCGTCGAAGTCTTCTTCGTCCGGTAAGTCTAAGCACAAGAAGTCCAAGAAGCATCGTCGCTCTCGGACTTCGCCTCGCCGGTCTCGCGACTCGGCTGAGGCCCCTCCCGGCACCGTCCCCGCGGCCCCGGACTTGCCTGTGGAGTCGCCCCGACATACCCGCCCTTCCCGGGTTCGGGGGCGGATCCGGCCAAGGTACAGGAGTTCCTGTCGGCCATGGCCCGCCTCTTCGGGCCTTCAGGCCCCTCCGGTGCGCCTTCGGGCCCCGCGGGCCCTGATGGGGTTGCTCCGGCGTCGCCGGCGGCTCCGGCCCCGGCGTCGCCCGTGCCTCCAGCCTCGATCCCGGCTCCGGCTTCGGCCCCGGCCTCGATCCCGGCTCCACAACCCCCATCGACGCCGGTCGACCTCACGACACCTCCGCCGGCGCCGATGTCTCCGGTGCCGTTCTCGACGCCGCCCTGGGCTCCGGGCGGCGTCGTCCCCCAGTTCCTTCCGGCTCCGGACATGGACCCGGAGCGACGTCGCTCGACGCCGGCTCCGGCGCCGATGGGACCTTGGGTCCCAAATGTCCCTCCTCCTCCTTATTTTGAACCAGAGGAGGACCAGGAGGACTGGGAGGGGTCTGATGACCCTCTGACGCGCAACTGTCAGTATGATGAGGACTGGACAGAGAGTCTAGGGGAGGCCAGTGGTCTGGATACTTCCCCTGACACTGGCATGCTGTCTCCTCCCGTGGCTACGGAGGAGGGGGCCAATTTTGGTACGGTGTTGCGTAGGGCTGCTGGGGCCTTACGTCTCCAGCTCCCTATTTTGACGGTCAAGCCTAACATCTTGACAGAGGTGCTTCAGCCGGCAGCCTCCTCTGCGGAGACTGTGCTGCCGTTTAACGACGCCCTCACTGACGTTCTTTTGGGCGCCTGGTCCAAGCCCAACACAGGGGCTCCTGTGGATCGGAACGTGTCACGACGCCATCGCCCCGCTCCGGGCGACCCCCTGTTTCTTTCTGTCCACCCCACTCCTGAGAGCTTGGTTGTCCAAGCCTCCGCTTCCCAAACCGCCTTCCCTACCGCTCCTCCGGATAGGGAATCCAAACGCCTGGATCAGTTTGGGAAGAAAGGTTTTTCTTCCTCCAGTGCTGGCTTGCGGTCCGTTAACATCGCTTGTCTTTTGGGCCGATATACCCACTCCCTGTGGGATTCGGTGGCGGATGTTTTGCCCCAGTGCCCTGAGGAGGTCCAGGCACTGCTTTCCCGCGCCATTGCGGAAGGAAGGGATGCGGCAAAATACACTATCCGTTGTGGCCTTGACACCGCCGACTCGCTGGGCAGGTCGATTGCAACGACGGTGGCGCTCCGGCGCCACGCCTGGCTGAGAACCACTGGTTTTTCAGGGGATGTCCAGAATACTCTCATGGACATGCCCTTTGATGGAGTCGGTCTTTTTGGGTCCAAAGCAGACCATGCGTTGGAGCGCTTTAAGGACTCACGGGCTACTGCCAAGTCCCTGGGCCTTTCTGCTACACGCCCTCCGCTGCCTTCTGCTTTTCGCCCCTATCGTGGCCACGGTAGGGGCGCCCTTCACGTCAGCAGCCCAGCCACCGGCCCGCGCAGCAGGCGTCTTCGCGTGGCCGAGGACGTGGATTCCGCCGTGGCGGAGCGGGCAACCAGCGTGCGGGTCAGGCCACCACCTCCAACCCGTCCGCGGCCTCCAAGCCCTCCTAGTCCCTCCTTTCAGGTGCACGGCACGCCAGTAGGGGGCAGGGTCCGCCATCACCTTCCCCACTGGCGCACCATCACCTCGGACAGGTGGGTCTTGGACATTGTCCGAAGGGGCTACTCCCTCCCCTTCGAGACCACCCCCCAGCCATGCCACCTCAATTCCACCGCATGTCAGGGGATCACTTGGTGCTTCTACAGAAGGAAGTCACGGCCCTCTTGACCAAGAGGGCCATCGAGCATGTTCCGACCCCAGAAGTAGGGCGTGGTTGCTACTCCCACTACTTTCTGGTGCCCAAAAGGACAAGGAGGACATGCGTCCTATCTTGGACCTCCGGAACGTCAATCGCTTCCTCCGGAAGGAGAAGTTCAAGATGCTCACCCTAGCTCAGGTCTTGACTGCCCTCGACCCTGGAGACTGGTTGGTAGCGTTGGACTTGCAGGACGCGTATTTCCACATCCCCGTCCTGCCGGCCCACCGGCGTTACCTTCGGTTCACGGTAGGCCCCGAGCATTTTCAGTTCACCGTGCTCCCCTTTGGCCTTACCAGTGCCCCTCGGGTGTTCACGAAAGTGATGGCGGTGGTCGCAGCTCATCTGCGCCGGGCAGGGGTTTCAGTCTTCCCCTACCTCGACGACTGGCTGCTGAAGGCGGGCTCGTCCCAGGCAGTCGTCTCCCACCTCCAGACTACGGCCGAACTCCTGCACTCGCTGGGGTTCTCCATCAATGTGCCGAAGTCGCATCTAATTCCTTCTCCACAGCTCCTTTTCATCGGAGCAGTTCTGGACACGACGCAGTTTCGGGCCTATCCTCCCGAACGGCGAGTCCGGGATATTCAGGCTATGATTCCGATCTTTCGGCCTTTATCCTGGGTTTCGGTACGGATGACCCTGAGGCTGCTGGGCCTCATGGCCTCCTGCATCCTGCTGGTCAATCATGCCAGATGGCATATGCGGGCTCTGCAGTGGGACCTGAAGTTCCAGTGGGCGCAGCACCAGGGCAACCTGTCCGATCACGTCCAGATCTCGGAGGGGACTGCAAAACAGTTGCAGTGGTGGCTCTCGAACCGGCAATGGGTCATGGGCAGATCCCTCTCCCTTCCCCAGCCAGAGCATACAGTTGTGACGGACGCGTCCCTTCTGGGATGGGGCGGTCACATGGGAGAGGCGGAGATCAGAGGCCTCTGGTCTCCGGCGGAGTCCCGGCTCCATATCAACCTTCTGGAGCTCCGGGCGATCCGGCTTGCACTCAAGGCATTCCTTCCCTCTGTCAAAGGGAAGGTAGTGCAGGTGTTCACAGACAACACCACCGCCATGAGGTACTGCAACAAACAGGGCGGGGTGGGGTCTTGGACCCTTTGTCAGGAGGCTCTGCGCCTCTGGACATGGCTGGAACATCAGGGCATGTTCCTGATGGTTCAACACCTGGCAGGTTCTCTGAACGCCAGGGCGGACGAACTCAGCCGCAGGTGCATGATGGATCACGAATGGCGTCTTCACTCGGAAGTGGCGCAAGGACTCTTTCTACAGTGGGGAGAGCCTTGGTTAGATCTATTCGCCACCGAAGAGAACGCGCAATGTCATCAGTTCTGCGCGTTGGAATTTCCAAGGCGGCACTCGCTCGGCGACGCTTTTCGTCGCGAGTGGAGTTGCGGTCTGTTGTACGCCTTTCCGCCTATACCACTTCTACCCAGAGTGTTCAAGAAGATTCGGCACGACCGGGCCCAAGTCATTCTTGTGGCTCCGGACTGGGCTCGAAGAGTTTGGTATCCCGAGCTACTCAATATGAGCATAGATCCCCCGATCCGTCTGCCTCTTCGGGAGGATCTTCTGTCGCAGCAGCAGGGGACGGTCCTCCACCCGAACCTGTCCAGTCTACACCTGCTTGCGTGGAGATTGAGCGGCGGCAGTTGATTCCTTTCGACTTGCCTCCCGAAGTTTGTGATGTGATTCTGGCAGCCAGGCGTCCCTCCACTAAGGTGGTATACGCCTGCAGGTGGAACAAATTTGTGGCATGGTGCACAGCAAAGGCTGTGGATCCCCTTTCTGCCCCTCTTTCTGAGGTCCTTCTGTTCCTTCTCTCTCTGGCCCAACAGGGTTCTGCCCTGGGTACCATCAAGGGTTATCTTTGTGCTGTCTCGGCCTTCCTCAGGCTCCCTGATCAGCCCTCCCTTTTCAAGTCCCCTGTTGTTAACAGGTTCTTAAAAGGCATTACTCACCTCTTCCCTCCTGTTCCGTTTGTAATGCCTCAGTGGGACTTGAACTTGGTTCTTACCTTTTAATGTGCGCTCCCTTTGAGCCTCTGCATAACTGTCCTCTTCGTCTTCTGACTCTGAAGACTGCCTTTCTGGTGGCCATCACCTCCGCTCGGCGGGTGAGTGAGCTCCAGGCTCTATCTTGCAAACCTCCCTTTCTGTCTGTTCATCCAGACAAGGTTGTTCTTCGGACGCGTCCGTCCTTCTTGCCAAAGGTGGTTACTGCTTTCCACATTGGGCAGACCATCACTTTGCCCACCTTCTTTCCGCCTCCGCATCCTTCCAGAGAGGAAGAGAGGCTCCACCGTCTGGACCCAAAACGTGCGCTCTCCTTCTATATCGACCGCACAAAACACTTCCGGGTGGATGACCAGCTCTTTGTTGGCTACGTGGGCGCCAAAAAGGTCGGGCGGTGCACAAGAGGACCGTCTCCCGCTGGGTTACCTTGTGCATCAAGACCTGCTATTCTTTGGCCAAGAAGGAGCCTCCTGTTGGGCTGCGTGCCCATTCCACCAGGGCAACGGCTGCTACCACGGCCTTGGGCCGCGGTGTTCCGCTGCCGGTTATCTGTCAGGCAGCTACGTGGGCCTCGCTGCACACGTTTACTAAGCATTACTGCCTTGACAGTCAGGTCCGGAGGGACGGCTTCTTTGGCCGTTCTGTCCTCCAGGACTTCCTTGTCTGATCTTTGTTCGCAGACCCACCACCGGGGTTGGTATTGCTAGGGTATCTATTCTAAGGTAAGGAATCTATCACTAACGTGTCTCTTTCAGATGCACAAGTTACTAACTTGTGTAACGATATATCTGTAAGAGACAGTAGTTAGTGATAGATTCCTTACCGCCCCACCCATCCTCCCCGTTCTGCGAACTGATTTCTAGGGTTAAGGACATCCCTTTCAGGGCCCTAGTATTTTTCAGACACCTGTGTCAGCTTCTTGCATGGCTCTGCGTTCCTGGCGCGGAAAGTCGTGTACAGAACTGACGTCAGCGCGCAGGGGCGGCGCCTAAGTACTGCCCGCGACGTCATCCCGGCGATCACGACGCCGACGACGGACGCGGAGCCGCACGACGCCGCCTACCGACGCGCAAGGGTACTGCTACGCAAAACTTTCCGGATCCAGCCTGGCGCCTGGGGATATTCTAAGGTAAGGAATCTATCACTAACTACTGTCTCTTACAGATATATCGTTACACAAGTTAGTAACTTGTGCTTCTGGTGGTTTATTTTCAAATTTAACCCCCTAATAAAATCAATTAAAAAATCCAGTAGCAACTGCAGTCCATTTGCAGTGTGGGCAATTAAAACCATGTCATCCACTTAAAGTAAAATGGGAACTGGACAAAGCCCAACCATGGGTAGATCCTTGCCTCTGGACACAGGCACCTCCCCAAGAGTATTAATATAAAAAAGAAATAAAAAAAGGAGCTAAAATATATCCTTGACTCACACCTTTGCTGGAACAAAAGGCAGGAGAGCACTCACCGTTGTTACCAAATCGGACCAGAGCCGTCGTACCACAGTGCAGACATTTCAAAAGGTCAATTAGGGCTACTTCAATCCCTGCTTTGCCCACCATAACTTATCCCTGTTGACCAGGTCGAACTCACTGGAGAGGTCCATAAAGGCCATGTGGAGAGCTCCTCCCCTTGCCTGGGTATATTTCCCAGATAGCAAGAGCAGATTCAGGGTTTGCTCAACCGTACCAACCCCTGGACAAAAACAATATTGCACTTCCGAGAAATAATATTTCTCCACAGCCTTATCTTATCATTTTTGCAGAATTACCCTCCCAAGGATCTTTACGGAGGAATCAAGGAGGGAAATTGGTCAGTAGAAGGTTGGACTACTTCTATCCCCCTTTTTAGGTCTCGCCTACGCAGCGCGCATGCGCTGCTTAGGAAAAAAGACCTTTTGGGATCGCTTCGGCTTTTCAGCCAAAAACGTGCACGCGTTCCATTGCCTTCAATGGCAACGCGTGCACGTTTGGCGATTCACTTGCGGGCGCGAGCTGTGGCAGTATCTGTTTCTAATTAACTTGGAAACAGATGGTGCCCCTGCTCGCGCCCGCAACGGAAACGCTGTGTGTGTCAGTCAGCCACAGACATGAACCCGTGCCTCAGTGACGCGTGTACAAGTAACGCAGCCCTTTTAATGGGTTGGTTTCACAGACTTCAAACTGCACAGGGGCCTCCGCTGATGGGCTTCTGTTGGGGGCTACTCTCTGTTTGACTTTCCTTGCGCATTATTCCCCCATAATTGGTAACTCCGAGCACTGCTTAAGTGAATGCGCTTGGCAGCAGCAGCAGCTGGTCGCCATTCAAGGCCTGCGCGCAGAGTGACGGCTGAGAGTGTGGCGGGCCGCCGCCATCACTGGGGCTTGGTTAATCGCATACAATCCGGCGAAAAGTGGAATGGCATTAACAAAGCGCAGGACTACCTTTTAATTATTAAAGAGCCTCCCAATATCTTGCTGTATCTTTTGTCCACGCCTACCACTTGCCGCAGTCGTTTTTTCCCCCTTTCGTTTTGTTATTGCGCGCGCGCTCCTAACGATTCTCGTTTTTTTGTTGGGGGGGGGTGCGCGAGGGATGTTTCTTGTGGCTGAAAGCATGCAGCCGGGGCAGTCCACGGCCAGATTGCAGTGACCCGGCAGAGGCCCGCGCGCGGCTCTAACTGCTGGAGTTGCAGCGTTGTGTTGGTGAGGAATGAGGTGCATTGGAAGAGCCCTGTTCGGACTCCAGTGCTGGAACAGCAGTGTGCTGCAGACCAGGACTGATGAGGTTTGGCAGAGCTGCGCGTGGGTCCCTGCGGAAGAACAGTAGATTTGCAGATGATTTTATTTTTTGAAAGTTTTATATAAAGGTGAACGAGGGTGTGCGGGAGATATATTTCTTTGTAGTTGAGTCGCCTGCTCCTCTCTACACACTGCCAGCCCTTGATGTGATGGCGCTTCGGTGACCCCGAGAACGTCACCCTGCAGGTTGTGCGTATACTCTGCCCTGCATGCTTTCCATCTGGGCATATTGAGCCCATATGCCATGCCAGGCTTATACTTGTGCCCAGTGTTGCACATAAATAAGTTGCTACTTTCTGCTTGCTGCCCTGCGTATACTGTGGGTTAGGTAACAATTTGGTGCGAACCCTGAATTCGGTGCTGGGCAGGCAGCCTACACTAGGTCTCCACTTCGTGCTGTGGATGCACACGGTTGCTCAGCTCTGTACTCACCACGGAGAACATATATTCAGAGATGCACATGCACTCGGCGCCGCCCTACATTTAAGCGCTGTTTCCATCCCAGTTCCTTTTTCGATCTTCTCTCATACTTCCCCCACCTTCACAGTTTTGCTCTGACTTCCGCCACTCATTCTCTCACCCTCATCTCTCTGGTTCTCCACCTGCACCACTCATTCTTCCACCCACTCCAGCTTCACCAGTTCACTTTCTCACCACTAACTTCAGCCCTCTCTTCCTTACCTCGCTCTCCCCTATCGTTCCTTCTCATGCACATTCCTCAGTAACTTACTCTGCGCACAGACAACAGGGACAAGAAATCGCCCATAAAAAAATATAAACAGTTAACCTCCACTGCTCGTTGAATGAGCCTCGGTTGTCCTCCCTATTCAGCAGTTTGACCCTTTTCTGACCTCTTGCCCCCTGACAAACGCTTTCTAATGAAGCCCTGCAGCCAGAGGCATTGGATACCCCACCTATGGACATCGCTCATAATTCAGGACTGCCACAGAAGCGCCGGTACTCAGACAGCACAAAGGAAGGTTAACATGCTCTCCTGAGGTACGAGGACCACTGAAAGAGATGCCCTGGCTTTTCATTACGAAGGAATGGCGTCAAAAGCTCCATAAATATGTTGGCCAGGCCTTCTTTTTTGTTGTTGCAGTTTTATAGAGCGCGAACTCGACCCGAAGGTATTGGAGCGCTTTACATGACCACCAGACATTACACAAGGACACATTCATTTTTTGATAGGCACGGGGCGATTAGGTAATTTGACCAGGATCACAAGATGTTGAGCCGAGACTCGAACCTGGTTTCCAAGCTCTAAAGTCGGGAGCTGTGGCTGTGAGGAAATAGTATCTATGCCCTTTTGTTTTTTTTAGTTCAGATCTTGTTCTCTTTCCTACAGTTAGGCTGTGAACTGAAACCTTCTGTGAACGGCATATTATTTGTGTTTACATTTCGCATACAAGCTGCTCTTCGGCTGCACACACACTGCTTTGGTTCCACCTGGCGCCATCTTGACAGCATTTATATTTGTAGTAGAATTTATATCGAAGCAGGAAGTCAGCATCGAATGTTACCTAAAACTGTGTGGACAAAATGTAAAATCTGAGAATCATTGGTAAAAGGCCCGGTGGAGAGCATGTGCTATTTCTTACTACTGCTTAACAATCTGCATATAATGCAGACCTTGTTTTGTAAGAGGACAATTTAATGCCTCTTACTAATGGAATATATTAATTTGCTGTGATTAATATTATGTCTAACTGTTAATACGTCGGGTGAAGCAACCCATAGGCAGAAGGAGATATGTAATAGTCGATCATTTGCCACTTTGGGAACTAGGAGACCTGGGCTCTTGAGTTAACAGGTTTGTAGTGCTGTGTTTTACTGATCATCTGATGTCAGTGTTGGACTTGGCACAGGTATCAACAGGGAGAGAGAGGAGAGGTACTGAAGCCAGTTCACTTCCCCGCGTATGAATGTATAAATCAAGGAGAACTAGCTATAATGTGGGGGCTCCTAGTGTATGTTTGTACAGGGGAACCACATTTGTGTTTTTAGAAGACCCTCACTCACCAACCTAGTTGGTGACATGCTTCATCATTGGGTCCCACCCAAGGTACCGAATGCACCTTGGGTGTGCTTCAACGCCTGGATACAGCGGAGCAGGTTTTGTGCAGTAAGTGTGCAGTGAAGGGGAATGAATGTGAATTAAAAAAACTGTCCAGACGGTCCCAAGTAACAACAAGCATTGGCATAGCCAATAGGTCTTGCATTTGGGACCTTATAAGTATTTAGTTATGCAGCACAATATCCTTGGTGCAAAAACATCAACTGTTGCATGGCTAATCACTTATAAGGTCCCAAAGGCGAGACCTATTGGCTATGCCAATGCTTGTTTAAATATTAGGATGATGATGGACTTCTTGCAGGAATTTGGAATATCACCTCTTATCGCCGCACGATAAACATTTGTTGGCAGGGGTGCCTGAAAGTTGTGATTCTGTCTGGAAATGTCAATGGGCACTCCATCTTGCCCTGGCACCTTTCTTGCCGGTGACTTTAATATGGCTTTCGTTACTGCGCTAACTTCAATAGAATCACTTAGAACTAGGATTTCGACTCCACCAGGAGTGTGGGATGGAGGGTCATAGCTGAATATTTTAGAAAAGTGTCTGACCCTCTCCAGTACTGGAAAATTATATTTAATTCTAGGCTGATTGTCATCAGTAATCACTTCTCAAAAGGCCCTGGAGTCCCTAAGTTCAGAAGCGGCTTGCAAATCCTCCCATGCCTGCCTCCCTACCTCCTGTTTCCTCTTATCTAGAGTGGATTTATATGCGGCCCTAGCAAATCTAACCTCCTCGACATTGCAAGGTAATGCTTTGGAAACCTTTTTTAGCTGTTTTAAAGCTACAGTGCAAGCAGTGCTAAAACACTTCGGTGGGGGGGGAGGGGTATGCTTTTTCCTGGCAAATAGCAAGCTTAAAGCTCGTTTACAGAGGCCTTCGAAATTTACAAGAACTTCTCCAACCTATGCCTTCTCAGATAGACAAACATCACTTCCTCTAGATTTAATGTGATTAGGCTCTCAACATTTTTTCCATGATCCACATTTGCCCATTTGAAGCAAATGCCATGGTTTGTAGAGAACTGAAGATCAGGGGCAAGACTGCACATTTGAGATTTGGACAAGGGACATTTTAAACTAACAACAATAGGGTTATGGTTGCTGATAATGGAGGGAAAAATATAAGAGTCCTGGGGACTTTATAAGGGGAGAACAATATAACATCTATTGTAGATTCCTTCCCTGTATAAGTTGGTAGAATAAAATCACCTTCCTTAACAATGTATGAACTGAAAAGTAAACTGTGTTTGTTTGTCACCTGGTTCAACGCAGACCCATATGGTGTATGAATAAAATGTGTTAAATTTTCTTCTTGCCAATCCGCAACCCCACAAACATGGTCACCTCTGAAAAGGCTATTAGAAATATTAAAATCACCCATCCAGAGAATGCCCCCCCCTGTCTGGGGGTCTCTAGCAATAATAAGTTAAAAATTGGTCTAGATCACTTATCAGGTCGACAGGATGATTTGAAAAAAATTTAAATTAATCAATAAACGATCAAAAGCCAAAAAGAATAGCATGCACAGAGCTTGACAACAGGGGGTACACAGCAACGTTTCAACTTTCAAATTGCTTATTGCAATAGAAATGAGCACCCCTAGTCCCCTCTTCGCCCTGCCTAAGGGGGATGGTGTGTCGGCTACGCTAAAGGATCGAAACCCATTAACTTGAAAGTCCTCAAGGGCCCAGGTCTCTTGGTAGCATACTAAATCATGCTTATTAATGAGTTCCAGCCAGTCCTCATTATCCAGCTTCTTTCTGATTCCCGATATGTTCCAAGGCAGGAAATGAAGACTATCTGACCAGTGTCAACTCTGGTAGTGGGTTTGGTCGAAGTCTCTCCCCTGCAAATCTTGAGGTCAGCATCAGGAGAAGGGGAGGATGCAGATGCAGCCGGTCATTCTACGTCCGACATGCATGAAAGGGGAGTGAGACGGTTTTCAAGAACAAAGGGATTAGTGGTCTGAGCAACTGGGTTGGGGCCTGGACCTGGTATATTATGAGCCATTGGTGGCCGATAAAAGAAGCTCAATGGGAGCACACAAATCTTACACATCCTGCTCACATGATGATCCAATCTCCGCAGTAGTTCGCTTACCAGGTGGGAGTTCCTGAAATTTCGGCCCAAGAAGATTTGGGAGAATAGCCCAGCCAACCGACCCTCCTGACCGTGAGGATTTCATCCACGCGATCAAACGTCTAGCCTGAGTTTGATTTACACTAATGGGCGACTTTATTTTTTAAGCCATGCCATGCCAGTCCTCATGCATGCCTACGTTCACAGGAGGGACGCTTTCAAGTATGATGACATACGGTGTGCATTCGGGCAGGTGTTGTGGGGGGTCCCACACTCCTGTCCCCCATCCATGTTGCTCTTTTAACCAGCATACTTGTGAGAGCGAATGTTAACCACTGGGGCAGGTTTCAGGAGCTGTGGATGAGTTACCAGGTTGGGTATGGGTTGGTTAGTGAGGGTGAGAGTGAAATTGGCGGGTTCTAAAGAAAACGGGCCATTTCAAGGCGTGACTGATACTGCCTCAGGATGAAAGTTGGTTGCACGAGTGTGATTATTCGTGTGACACAAATCTGTAAATGCTAGCTCTCTGTCTCACAAGGACTTAATCTGCATGGAAATGTCCCGCCAGAGGTCCTTCAGAAAAAAAAAAGTTATCAAACAGAGGTTTGCACACGTCCTGTAATACTGCCTCAATGTCTGCCCTAGTTAAGAGGGCCTTGAGGGGAGCAGAGGATTCGGGCTTTGTACGTGATTTTTTCACGCCTGTAGCAACCTTTTGTGCATTGTCATGGCGTGTTTTCTGCTTTGCCGGTGGAGACTTTTGTGCTGCTGGGGGAGGGCTGCTTAGGTTAACAATAGAGTAGCTTACCAACGATTCGTGGGTAATGCATGGATTTGAGATGACCGCATGCCCTGTAGGTCTTGCTAGTCGAGAATTTAAGGATAGATCAGGATTGCTATCCATGGTCTTAATCAGGGTGTCCGCCTGTAGAGGGTTTGCAAGCCCAGGGAGTCATTGGTCTCAATTAACTTTTGAACAGCGTCGATACGACTCTCAACTGTCTCTAGCTCTGTGGAGATTGCTCCCATAGTTGAAGACAGGTAGGAGGTAATTGGTGGGGTAATGAGAGTCCCCTTGTCACCCAATTTCTTTTGAGTGCTGAGATTCTTTTCCCCCATTGTTATATTTAACAGGTAGCCAACAAGAGAGTAACAGAAAGATAGCACCTACCTTAACTCAATGCTGACCTTAGGGGCTGTAAGGAATGTCTAGGGGCCCAGGGCCAGGATAGTGGATCCAGGCCAGCCTCTCCCCGCCACGGACGGGCGCGTCCCACGCTGCGGGAGCGTCTCTGCCCTTAAGAGGGCTCAGGCAACTAGTGGGCGCTGTTGAGGCCGCCTCCTGGCGGGAAAAGTGCAGTGGTGCCTTCTGGGGGATGGAGTCCCCTTGCGGTGGTGCTGTGAAGCACTGAACTGTCCCCTCCAGAGGGTCAAAATCGGCCACACCAGTTCCGGATGGCCACTCAGATACTTTCTGTGTATGTCCCCTCCATTTCTCCATTTTCTCATACCAATTTAAGGTTAGTTCATCATTTGTATGGGAGGTGGGCACATGCACTTAGTTTTGGATGCCAGAACTTATATTTCATCATTAGATTTGGGCAAGTCGCCAGTCAAAGTTTTTGTGTTCCATGCGTCCAGCTCTGGGACTGGTTTCATGCAGTTCTTGACTTTTGCATATTCCTGCAAGGCAGTTTAAACAACCTTTTCTGCCCTCTAACGTAAGCCGGAAATTGGGGTGGGGTTTAGAGCTCCCTCTCTGGGGAGACCAAAAGCAAAGGTTCTAAAGAGGGAGAGACCTCTTCTCTTAACTACTTCTCAACTTGTTGTGGGTAACAGTTCTGGGTTAAATGGATCACAGAGGGGACAAGGCTTGCCCCTAACTAGAAAAGTATCTACTGCCTCCCATCCTCCATGATGGAGAGTCTTTTCCCCTACAAAGGACCCGAGGAGTGTTTTGGAGCAGCACTGCAGTTCACATTGTCTGGCCAGCTCTGTCCAAATACCATTTTATGTATCATCCATGTGCAGGAAATCAAAATGGATCCTGGGTTCTACCAGTCATGCACAGCTCATATACTTCATGTACATCCGACTGTACATGCAGACGGTGATCATACCTGCTCCATCTATGCCCCACGTGGATGGAGCGAAGTACCCATTTGTGGGGCCTGATAGCTAGACCAGTAGGCAACTCTCCCTGGTGGCAACAGGGAGGGCTAACACTTCACTGTTGTCTATTGCTGCCGCCACAGCCCAGTGAGCTGAAGGTGTTCACGCTAAGAGAAAGAAGGTGCTCGTGGTGTGCCCCTCCAGACCACACAACTCAGCCTGGGTCACAATTTGTCTCTCTCTCACAGTGAACTCTAAGCTTACATGCTAGGAGTCCACACATACGTTATTGTTGTTATTGGTGGTAAAAAAAAACAAAAAGCCATTGGAAAGTCGGTATGGGAAATGCAGGGCAGGGGCGCACCTTTTCCTGGGTCATTGAGGAGACCTTTTCTCTACCGACATTATGAAGCTGACACTACAAACCACTAATTGCCTATAGCCAGCTGACTCGGGCACCATTTTAAACATTTAAGAAGCCTGATGCCCCGACCCTTAGAAGCAGCCAATAGTCGAGATCAGAGGCTTCGGCTGTGCCCCTAGGATCTAGATCTAGATGACTAGTTCCTCAAGATGCTAAGAGACTAGGCCATGCGTAGAGGGATCACTAATCACATCACCTGCAATGGGGCCTAAGGGCAGGTGGGCAAAAGTCTGTGGTGGGGAAAGCAGGATAGGACACCACAAAACACTTTACAACACCAACAATGAACATTAGTGCACAAAAACAATAAATGCATTTCAAACCCTGAAAAATAAGCTGTGCAGCCAGCGCTCCAAGAGGCCAATTTTGGTGCCATGTTAAACATTTACAACATTGACAAAGCTTTGTCAATGCTTGTTTTACTTTGTCATGTTTTTTTACCAAACGTTCTTGTTAAAGGAGCTGCTGGGCCCTCACCAATCTAAAAAAAACATTAGCTAAAAGCGAAAAATATTTTTTTGGTCTCGAAAAACACTCATTGCCTTAGTAGTCCCTGACACTGAAAGGAAATTCTTTGGGTGTGGAAATGCTCCTTGTGAAAGTGCAGAATGCTGTCACTCACAGAAGTTAGCCAAGCGCTGATGTCGGCTGAAACATGGCCCTGTGCTGTATGCTGTAGTGGGCAGAAGAAAAATGTGATTGACAATAACTAGCCAATGGTTGAAGAGGGGTTGGCTGAAAGTCTATAAGTATATTATGCATAAAATGTTAGCAAAATCAAAAGGTATAGACTAACTCCAGACCTAGAAACCTGATACTGCTGGTAGAGTTCACAGTTTACGATCATGTATTGCGAGGTCACCTTTAAGGCAGCTCAAGATCGGGAATGACTAAATGTTAACATATATGCATTAATAGTTAATTAATGATCTGTCGCTGTATATCCGTCAAAGTCCTCGGTTAGAAAGCCAGCTAAAACTGTTTTAGTGCCAGCTCAACGTGTATTACAGCCGTATGTTGTGGACACTCACCAGTGTGCCATCCCCGATGCGAAAAAAATGTTCACCCGAGTAAATATTAGCCATTTTTTCAAAATGATTTATAACCATGCTTCAGAATATTCATTGTTTGATTGCACAGGCTTGTGTTCATTTCCTCGCCGATGTTTGTGCCGTTGCTTTGCTGCTCCCTGGAGACAGATCCCTCGTTTTCTGACTCTTTGATGCTGCTTTTCGAAAATGAAAAATCCCATTTAATTTGGTGTCATGCTCTTATCTGTGGACTCTGGGCGCTTGGCTTTGTCTATCAGTTTGAACAATTTACGCAGAATAAAATGTGTTTGCTGAACTTTTGTTTGGGAGGCTGGGGATAGAGAGGCATATTTGCCAACCATCATTAAAGCAACAGCTGTGCGCCAAGATGGCTGCTCCCGCCACCCTTGGAACATTCATAGAGAAAACACAGAGCTACAAACTCTTCCCTTTCAGGAGATAGTGGACCAAAATGGTTTATGTATTTTTTTTTTTAAGGTCTGACGTTTGCCTAGACCTTTTGTTTGAATATACTTAGTTATAGGAGCTTTCAGATATCCCTCTTCAGCTATTGGGTTGATGTCATTCAAATTTTTTCACCCACTACTGCATACAGCATTGGATCAGCCCACTCTAACCATTGGCTAACTTCGCTGCGAGTGACGCCATTCTTCTCTTTCACAAGTAGTACATCCACACACAAAGTAGTTCCCTTCATTGCCAAGGACTGCTATGGCAATGTGCGCTTTGTTGGGATCAAAAACATACTTTTGCTTTTAGGCATTTTTTTTTTTTAGTTTGACGAGGGCCCGACAGCTACCCCAACAATAAAAGCTTTGCAAAAACCATGATACAGCAAAACAAACATTGACAAGGCCAAAAGGCTGGCGACCAGTGCCAGACCTATTGGCTTTGCCAATGTTTGTTCTTTTAAACATTTGATGCAGCGTGAACTGAGCTACAAGAACAGCAGGGAATATTAAAGACAATGATGTTATAGCTGTCCAAGCACCTCAAATACTGTTGTGTCCTGTACATAGAACTGCACTGTGTATGTAGAAGAGAAGTAGGATATTCTTGAAACTAAAGAGTAACAGGGATGTAGAATTTTATAAAATACCTGCTTGTGCAAGGGGTAGGTTGCTTCAGAAATCCACTTGTCCTTGTAAAAAGAATCCACTAGTCCATTTACCGACGTGCAGTGAGGTAACAAATTATTGCAGCGGTCTTACATCACTACTCTGATAACAACACCTCACATTAAAGTCGGATATGTTTTCTTGCAAGGCTTTGGATTGTCCACCTTTCCACAAAGCTACATGCAGCGACTGGAAGCAGGCAGGAAGCAGTAGTTCCAGGGTGGAATTGACTGTGAGTCTGTCCACACCTGCAAAATGGCAAGTGTAAGGGTGGGTATTCACAAACATCTCTCCAATCTTTTGCCACAGGGGAGTATCAAGAAAATTAAAATACCCCCCACTTTGAACCTAAGCAAGCAAGCGAGGCATTTGAGCCCAAACCTCCCTAGAAGAGCTCCCTTGTCTCTACCACACAAGAAGTGGTCTAGTCAACCTTTCACCCTTCCATCCACCCGCTGATATCCACCATTTCACCTTTACATTTTCTCATCCGTTAACTCTTCCATCCATCATTCAATCTTTAACCATTCCATTCATCCATTAGCCATTCCACCATTCATACAGATATCCATTATCTATGCTTGCATCCATCTAATACATACATCTACCTACGCATCCATCATTTGACATATCCATCCGTCAATAAAGCCTTTCATACATCAATTGATTTTTTAGTCCATTCAGTCATCCAGCCATCATCCATCCTCTCCGATTTCCATTTACTTTGCCATCTCTCCATTCTATATGGATGCTATATACACATTTTGCAGTTCAGGGAGCTTGTGCCCAAACCAAAGCTGGGATTAGAACCTGAGATGCAAGATAAAAAGTTAAGCCACTGCACATAGACTTGGGTGCTCATTAAAAGCTTGGCAGTAGCCTGCCAGGTCATCCACCCGCCTCATCTAGAGATTTCCACCTGCCTGTAGGGGACGCTCTGTAATGAAAATGCATCCGCCGATTAGGCAGATACACTTTCATCACTGTTCAAAGTCGAGTGCCTTGCATGGCGATTCCACAAAGGAAGAATCAGCAACAGTAGCCCTGTCCTAAGTAGAACTGGGACTAGCAACTCTGTGACCTGGCGACTCGCTAGCGGACAGGCTGCCAGGTCAAGGGTTTCCAGTAGCAGGTCAAGCCGAAGCTCCACTGACAGAAAGCTTGCAGTTCTGCCACCTCTAAATGGGGCGTGGAAGTGGCAAGTTTGACAGGAGAGCCGCCATAAACTGGTAGTGCTCCCATCTCGCCAAACTCTAAATGAGCCCTTTAGTTTCTTTTTTTTTTAACTATACCCATTTGATTAACAGTTCTTTCATTGACTGCATAAGATATTGTGGATTTCATTGGGGAATGTATAGCATTGTGTGTCGCAGCCTCAGCTGGCCTCTCCATTGCACATAATAGTGTGCGGCAAGTTCCCAACATCCGTTGCCATGGCTCTAGCGATGTTCTGCGGCCCAGCATCTGCATAGCCCTCAGTGCGTTTCACCTACGCTTTAATGGTGCAAAAGCAAAGCCGCCACCAACGTGACTGTGTGTTTTGCACATCACAGATTATTTGTATTGTCTGCTTTTATAAGCGCTGTTAACAAGGATTATTGATCGCCCGTATGTTTGGGTATGGTGGTCATCTTCATGCCGTACAAGACAAATGTTTAAGCGCATTGGAAATTATACACCAATAGGAATGTTGCAGTGCAAGTTGAAGTTAAAGTATACGATGGGTGATTTTATTCCATAACAAATTAGGCATTTGGGGTGGAGAAGGGTGGGCCCACATAGTTCTCCATTGGACTGAAAAAGTTGCCTCAAAAAGTGCTTACACTTGTAATCAGGATATGTTACATTGGCTGCTCTTGCTGATATTGCATCAGTATTTAACCCGATCACAAAGAAATAAATATATCAAGCTGAAACTGAATAGTTCGGTCTGGACATTCTGAACAATTGCTTAATTAGGAGAATAGACTGTTAACTTTGACGTGAACCCTTGTGCACTGTCTGGAAATGAAAAGGAGGCAATTTGCGAAGCTGCAACACTATATTTTAGTCTGTTTAATCGCCAGGCTTTAATTGGAACTTTGCACGGTTTAAAATGACCTTCAATTTCGGAACTTCTTGATAAGTAAATTTTTCAACTGAGCAATTTAGCTGGTCGATATTTCCTGGTTGTGAGTGACTGGTTTCATGGACAATTTTTCACAACAATCTAGAACAGAGGTCTTCAAACTTTTTGATGCCGAGACCCCCCTGTCAAAATTGTTTAGGCGTAAGGACCTCCTCCTGACAAAAATTTCTAGAACTTGGTCCTCTTCATCATTGACAACTATAGACAACCATAAAAGCCCCCAATTCCAACAGCAAATCATTTTTACAGTGGGGAAATAATATTAAACAGTGTTTATCAAACAAAAGATCAGTGAGCGTGGGGGCGTCAAAGGTGTAGCTAAAATCAAAAGGCCTCATTTATGAGGAA
The DNA here is from genome assembly GCA_963921515.1 of Calotriton arnoldi. Lineage (NCBI taxonomy): Eukaryota > Metazoa > Chordata > Amphibia > Caudata > Salamandridae > Calotriton > Calotriton arnoldi. The sequence continues at coordinate 1,496,758 of CAWUFW010000672.1, read as the reverse complement.
TTGGCCTAGGCCACCGCCGCAAGTCTTCTTGCTGCGCTGCCCTATTCCAATGTGAAAGGGCAGGAATGCACCTTATTTATGAAATATGGTGCATTCCTGTCCTTTCCCAGTGTGTTGGCGCACAAATTGCTGCCTAGCGCCAATGTAGGCAGGATTGTTTTTGTGCAGGAAGGTGCCCCAAGAGGGGCTTTCCTATTTCTTTGTGAGCTGCAGAGTGCAGCACACATGGAAAGAGGAAAAAATACGAGGAGACATGAAAACATTTCTCCTCATTACGCCGGCTGTGGGGATGCGTAAGGTTTTGGAGCTGCCTCAGGTTTAAATGGTTTTGTAAATCTGGGGCACTGTCAAAATCCTTGGGTGTTGCGTGGGAACACCCACCGCACTGCCCATGGAACTCCTACTTGACAGACTAAGGCAAGGCAGCGACTTGTGCTGCTTTGTCTTACTCCATATGTATGAGGCCACGCAGGGTGAATTTGCGTCGCCTCGTAGATTCGATTGCGACGCTTGTGCCACCAGACCTTAAAAAAAATGATGCTCTGGCAGCTCAAGCCTCATAAATTAGCCCCAAAATATTTTGCTAGTTTTTTAGGTCTTTCACCATCAGGTAGCTACATATAAAATAATGGGTAGCTTAAATGAAAAATACATTTTAAAAAGTTGTTACTAGGTGGGAAATGCACTGTAGTACATTAGGAAACCTCTATTAGTTAATGCACTGCAGAGGTCTGTGTGTAACCAGAGAGCCACAGAATTAAATTTGGTTGGTGCAGTGGGGAATAGTGGCTTGTGGATTTTTAGTGCTATGAGGTCACAGCCTGTGACAGAAAGCACTGTGAAAGTGTAAGTCATTAATTTATTCTTGCATTACACACATTATAAGGTAGACTGCTACAAACTGTGCAAATAGATTTAGGATACAATGGAGCTTCCAAAATGTAGATTATAGTAATACTAGAACATGAATAATGCATATTTTTTTTTTTGCATAACTGTCCCTTTAACACCTCCTCAGAGGTACTAAGCGATTAAAAACATGCAGTTCACAGCCCAGTTATTAACTCTTCTTACTACCACTAAAGAATTTGCAGATTAACTCAAAACGCACATTTGCATTTCATTCAGGCACCCTGGCACAAAGGATTGTTTCACCTGTCTGCCCAGCCTCTTCCTTTCACAGAACAGGAGACTCCATTACCTTCAGCTGAAGCATTTTAACAACTGGAATGAAGCGTCCTGGTTTTCAAAAGGAAGAGCACATGTTTTAGATTCCAGGCAGAAGTGAGGCCTGGAAATGCGCGACCCCCTTCCCAGGACTCCAGGGCCCCCCTGGGGGTCGCGCCCCACAGATTGAAGACCTCTGATCTAGAACGTAACTCCTGTAAATACTGTAAGTCCCTTGATTCTGTGAATTTGGGTTGTTCTGATGCTCTAAAGTGACTAAGGTGCTGTGTTGCACTATCCCCAAAAAAAAAAACTAAATAAGTAGAGGTTAGCCTTTTCCTGTCTGTATTATTGTTGCTGCATAACCAATCATCATCACTTTTTTGTTCTCTTGTGCATCGCCATTTTCCCCACTCCCCGATAACCCTCTCCTTTCCTTCCTCTTCCCACTACTCACAAATCTGATACTACAGCACAGCAAAGTTCTAACTTGAAATGGCTGTACCCACCCATCCCTCTTAACATTTAGAGATTGTGTGAAATGTATGTTCTTTTCTTACATTTGGGCACATTTATATTGTTTCCTGTACCATCATTCACTTCAGCTGCCAATGAACGTGACTGTCATATAACAGTTTTTCTTTTGACTTGAACTTGTTCACTACATCTAGAAATTAAACTTTGGTCCTCTCCGAGTGAGAAAGTTGCATCACTCATTTCACGAGACTCTAAATGCCTCCCGTCCCCAAAAATAAACTTTTGTGGCTGCCTCATTTTATGTTAGTTTGCAAGGTGCAAAAGCCAGAAAGTGTAGCCAAAGCCATGCTCCTTGCCATAAGAGAGAGCCAGCTTCTGCACCATGTCCATGATCTGTGTAACAGATTTATAGAGCGGCCAAGCTTTTATTTATCTCATGGCTGAAGGCAATCTTTTTCATGTTTTACATCAGTTCAGTTTATGAGGATTTTTTAATGATTGTAAGTTTGAGAACAGAAATACTAAGGGCCTGATTACGACTTTGGCGGTTCGGCGCTGGGTCCGCCCCATCGCCGCACCACCAAAGCCATGGTCGGGCCGCCCGCCAGATTACGAGTGTAACTCGTGTCTGGTGGGATTTTGTTTTGACGTTTCCACGGCAGTGTCCTGAAAATGGCCACCACAATGGGAATGCCAAAAACTGTTTCTGCACGTCATGTTGTGCCCCCCTGCATGCACCGCAGGGTGCAGAGGCACAAGGGGGCCCTTCGTTTCCTCTCTGCCAGGGTTTTCATGGAGGGGAAACCGCCATGAAAACCCTGGCGGAGAGGAACCTTGCAATATGCTTGGCGGGACTGCGATGGTCCCGCCCACCATATTGATGCCTCCTTCTCACTGCTGCAACACCGCCAGGGAACTGCGGTTCCCTGGTGGCTGCGGCGGGGCAACGGACCCTTGTTACCCCACTGGCTGTAAAAACCTTTAAGATATTACATGTCATTGTGGTAGCTCATGTTTACATTTCACACGTTTTACTTCATTTAATTCCCTAAGAGTGTTTGCTTTTCCAGGATGTGTTTTTTATAGCTTGTGTATGCATCATATTAATGTTGTATTGTGCGTACTGTGAACTGTACGTTTCTGTGCGAGCTCAGGTTACTTAAGGCTTCCTAATGGGCCACGATTGAGAGTTCTGGCGTTTAAGCTGAAGAGTTTCTCACAGTGTTTTTCAGTGGGTAATAAAAGTGTTCAGAATACATGCTCACCCAGTCCTTGGCCCCTCTACAGAGCACAAAAGGCAATGATGACGTGCAGCTTGTAATTGTGAGTATATTCAAAAGTGTGCGAAGGCGGTATAAAGCTATCGTAATCTCGACTGGGCAGAAGTAAAATAAAATCAGCTGCTTACAGGTGAATGTGTGCGAGTTATGGTGAAGTGAATGAGTTACAAGGAAGTGTGCACAGGAGAGAGTGAAAAGATGGTGCAGAAGAGGAAAGAGATGTGTGACATATGCAACTGCAGAATTTTAGAAAGATGTGGTGAGGAAAAGGGGGCAAATGTCTCCAGAGAGGCTGCACTTGAAACTTTTGTGAAGCAGAGAATAGAAGTGATTGTGACCCTTTGAAGGCCACCACCCCTTCAACAGGCCTCAGTAATATGTAATTTAAGCTCATATTTTCAGAATTGAAACCTTATCAGATTTATTTTTTCACAACAATATTTTTGGTACTCATTTATCGGATACTGCTAAAAGGCATTGGCAAAGACAACTGGTCTGATTTCATTTAGGTGCATGTCCATTGTTGTGTGATGTGTCTGGTGATGTGCCTGGATGCAATAACAATATTTTCACACAGAGGCACTAAAATACTAGTCTCGTGGCCATCTGTGTAAAGCACAGGATTTTAGTTTAGATGCTTTAAGCCACGCCCCTATTTACAAAGGCCACACCCCTATTTACAAAGGCCAACCCCCTTGGAAATGATTCATAGTTACCTTTCTTTTGCTATTCTTCTTTTAGAGATCCCCGCGTTTTTCCTCCGACATAAAGGCCTGCTAAAGGCACCGGTCAAACACCTTCCATGGAAGGAAGCAAGACAGAGATCAAAATTACCCTACATTCCGGTTTGTCTCTTTCATTCTTCAGCCACTAGTAGTACTAAGTAAACGTTCAAGAGAATAGCCTCCCCCCCCCTTTTATTTTTTCAAGCAATGTTTTTTATTTTTGCTGGTGGAGATCATTATTTCTGACTTGTGATTTAATCGGCTGTACGCTGCCATGGTTTTACTCTCTGTGGCTCTTTTCCGCTCTCTCAAAAATATTAGTTAACCTTTAAACGCGATGGGACTGCTGTATTGCCAAGAGCGGAAACAACGCCCTGTACCACATGGCAAATTTGGTCTAGAATGTAATAAAGCCCGGTGGGTGGTGCTCGGGGTCATACTTCCAGGCGCGGTGAGAGCCCTATTACCTCAGAATCATTGCTAATGCAGCCCAGGTGTTCACTCCTGTTGTGAGAAAGCCCTGGTTGTAATGCAGCCTTGCACACTTGATTAAAAGCCGTATATCTCTGTCTAGGAATTGGCCAAGAGAATGTGTTGTGTTTTCTAGCGGACACTTGGTGATTACCACAGCCTTGGTAGCAAATAAGGAAAAGAGCATATTGTGTTTCCCTACAATTTGGGGTGGATCACAACCGGGAACACCACGTCCCCAACCCCTATCTTTGGTAAGCACTGTTGTTCAGCCGGGCCCATAGAAACCAGCACTTCCAAAAGGCGGAACCCGCAAATCGCTGTCACTGGAAAAGGTTGGTGTTCCTCTTCCAATGAATATCACATAATTGCCTTTAATTTGATTGCACCCTTACGTCATCAAGAGAAACTGCTGGATCCAGCTATTTGTGGTGCCTCCACTTTGGCAGTGAGGTTTGTGCACCTTCCGTACAGGTGTTGCAATGTTTGGGCGAGAGTGGAGAGCACCGAGAGATAGTAGCCTTGACCATCAGGTGCAGTATCAGCAACCGCACACGCGCTCCTCGCTGTGCCAGTGCATGCTGCCATTGGGTACACATATCTGAAAGAGACACGTTAGTGACAGATTCCTTACCTTAGAATATCCCCAGGCGTCAGGCTGGATCCGGAAAGTTTTTGCGTAGCAGTACCCTTGCGCGTCGGTAGGCGGCGTCGTGCGGCTCCGCGTCCGTCGTCGGCGTCGTGATCGCCGGGATGACGTCGCGGGCAGTACTTAGGCGCCGCCCCTGCGCGCTGACGTCAGTTCTTCTTTTTCCGCGCCAGCAAGCGCAGATCCGGGAAGAGCAGTGCCCTAGTCATTTTTTGACTAACTTTTTTGGTGAATTTTTTCACTGTTTTTCCAATCGACTTCAAGGTGTCGTAGGGATGCCCGGGTTTAAACGTTGCGGCGACTGTGCTCGGATGATGTCCATCACAGACCCGCATCGGGAGTGTCTCTTCTGCCTCGGCCGAGGCCACGTCACGGAGTCTTGTTCCGACTGCCGGGCCCTCAATCCGAAAGCTTTGCGAGAGCGGTCTCGAAAGCTCCTCGAGGCCCGGCATTCGGCTCCGCGCAAGCCCCGGTCGCGTGAGAGGTCCAGGGGTCGATCGCGGAGTCCACACCGGTCGTCTGCATCAAAGTCTTCTTCGTCCGGTAAGTCCAAACACAAAAAGTCCAAAAAGCATCGTCGCTCTGGGACTTCGCCTCGTCGGTCTCGCGACTCGGCTGAGGCCCCTCCCGGCACCGTCCCCGTCCCCGTCCCCGCGGCCCCGGACATGCCTGAGGAGTCGCACCCGCAATACCCCTCCTTCCCGGGTTCGGGTGCGGATCCGGCCCAAGTACAGGACTTCCTGTCGGCCATGGCCCGCCTCTTCGGGCCTCAAGGTCCCTCCGGTGCGCCTTCGGGCCCCGCGGGCCCTGATGGGGTTGCTCCGGCGTCGCCGACGGCTCCGGCCCCGGCGTCGCCCGTGCCTCCTGCCTCGATCCCGGCTCCGGCCCCGGCCTCGATCCCGGCTCCACAACCCCCATCGACGCCGGTCGACCTAACGACACCTCCGCCGGCGCCGATGTCTCCGGTGCCGTTCTTGACGCCGCCTGGGGCTCCGGGCGGCGTCGTCCCCCAGTTCCTTCCGGCTCCGGACATGGACCCGGACCGACGTCGCTCGACGCCGGTTCCAGCGCCGATGGGACCTTGGGTCCCAAATGTCCCGCCTCCTCCTTATTTTGAACCAGAGGAGGACCAGGAGGACTGGGAGGGGTCTGATGACCCTCTGACACAACAGTGTCAGTACGATGAGGACTGGACAGAGGGTCTCGGGATGCCAGTGGTCTAGATACTTCCCCTGACACTGGCATGCTGTCTCCTCCCGTGGCTACGGAGAAGGGGGCCAATTTTGCAACGGTGTTGCGTAGGGCGGCTGGGGCCTTACGTCTCCAACTCCCTACTGTGGCGGTCAAGACTAATATCTTGACAGAGGTGCTTCAGCCGGCAGCCTCCTCTACGGAGACTGTGCTGCCGTTTAACAACGCCCTCACTGACGTTCTTTTGGGCGCCTGGTCCAAGCCCAACACAGGGGCTCCTGTGGATAGGAATGTGTCCCGACGCCATCGCCCAGCTCCGGGCGACCCCATGTTTCTCTCTGTCCACCCCACTCCTGAGAGCTTGGTTGTCCAAGCCTCCGCTTCCCAAACCGCCTTCCCTACCGCCCTCCGGATAGGGAATCCAAACGCCTGGATCAATTTGGGAAGAAGGGTTTTTCTTCCTCCAGTGCTGGCTTGCGGTCCATCAACACCGCTTGTCTTTTGGGCCGATATACCCACTCCTTGTGGGATTCGGTGGCGACTGTTTTGCCCCAGTGTTCTGAGGAGGTCCAGACACTGCTTTCCCGCGCCATTGCGGAAGGAAGGGATGCGGCCAAATACACCATACGATGTGGCCTTGATACCGCCGACTCGCTGGGCAGGTCTATTGCAACGACGGTGGCGCTGCGACGCCACGCCTGGCTGAGAACCACTGGTTTTTCAGGGGATGTCCAGAATACTCTCATGGACATGCCCTTTGATGGAGTCGGTCTTTTTGGGTCCAAAGCAGACCATGCGTTGGAGCGCTTTAAGGACTCGCGGGCTACTGCCAAGTCCCTGGGCCTTTCTGCTACACGCCCTCCGCTGACTTCTGCTTTTCGCCCCTATCGTGGCCACGGTAGGGGCGCCCCGTCACGTCAGCAGCCCAGCCACCGGCCCGCGCAGCAGGCGTCTTCGCGTGGCCGAGGACGTGGATTCCGCCGTGGCGGATCGGGCAACCAGCGCGCGGGTCAGGCCACCACCTCCAACCCGTCCGCGGCCTCCAAGCCCTCCTAGTCCCTCCTTTCAGGTGCACAGCACGCCAGTAGGGGGCAGGGTCCGCCATCACCTTCCCCGCTGGCGTACCATCACCTCGGACAGGTGGGTCTTGGACATTGTCCGAAGGGGCTACTCCCTCCCCTTCGAGACCACCCCCCCAGCCATGCCACCTCAATTCCACCGCATGTCAGAGGATCACTTGGTACTTCTGCAGAAGGAAGTCACGGCCCTCTTGGCCAAGAGGGCCATCGAGCATGTTCCGACCCCAGAAGTAGGGCGTGGTTGCTACTCCCACTACTTCCTGGTGCCCAAAAAGGACAAGGAGGACATGCGTCCTATCTTGGACCTCCGGAACGTCAATCGCTTCCTCCGGAAGGAGAAGTTCAAGATGCTCACCCTAGCTCAGGTCTTGACTGCCCTCGACCCTAGAGACTGGTTGGTAGCGTTGGACTTGCAGGACGCATATTTCCACATCCCCGTCCTGCCGGCCCACCGGCGTTACCTTCGGTTCACGGTAGGCCCGAACATTTTCAGTTCACCGTGCTCCCCTTTGGCCTTACCAGTGCCCCTCGGGTGTTCACGAAAGTGATGGCGGTGGTCGCAGCTCATCTGCGCCGGGCAGGGGTTTCAGTCTTCCCCTACCTCGACGACTGGCTGCTGAAGGCGGGCTCGTCCCAGGCAGTCGTCTCCCACCTCCAGACTACGGCCGAACTCCTGCACTCGCTGGGGTTCTCCATCAATGTGCCGAAGTCGCATCTGATTCCTTCTCCACAGCTCCTTTTCATCGGAGCAGTTCTGGACACGACGCAGTTTCGGGCCTATCCTCCCGAACGGCGAGTCCGGGATATTCAGGCTATGATTCCGATCTTTCAGCCTTTATCCTGGGTTTCGGTACGGATGACCCTGAGGCTGCTGGGCCTCATGGCCTCCTGCATCCTGCTGGTCAATCATGCCAGATGGCATATGCGGGCTCTGCAGTGGGACCTGAAGTTCCAGTGGGCGCAGCACCAGGGCAACCTGTCCGATCACGTCCAGATCTCGGAGGGGACTGCAAAACAGTTGCAGTGGTGGCTCTCGAACCGGCAATGGGTCATGGGCAGATCCCTCTCCCTTCCCCAGCCAGAGCACACAGTTGTGACAGACGCGTCCCTTCTGGGATGGGGCGGTCACATGGGAGAGGCGGAGATCAGAGGCCTCTGGTCTCCGGCGGAGTCCCGGCTCCATATCAACCTTCTGGAGCTCCGGGCGATCCGACTTGCACTCAAGGCATTCCTTCCCTCTGTCAAAGGGAAGGTAGTGCAGGTGTTCACCGACAACACCACCGCCATGTGGTACTGCAACAAACAGGGCGGGGTGGGGTCGTGGACCCTTTGTCAGGAGGCTCTGCGCCTCTGGACATGGCTGGAACATCAGGGCATGTTCCTCATGGTTCAACACCTGGCAGGTTCCCTGAACGCCAGGGCGGACGAACTCAGCCGCAGGTGCATGATGGATCACGAATGGCGTCTTCACTCGGAAGTGGCGCAAGGACTCTTTCTACAGTGGGGAGAGCCTTGGTTAGATCTATTCGCCACCGAAGAGAACGCGCAATGTCATCAGTTCTGCGCGTTGGAATTTCCAAGGCGGCACTCGCTCGGCGACGCTTTTCGTCGCGAGTGGAGTTGCGGTCTGTTGTACGCCTTTCCGCCTATACCACTTCTACCCAGAGTGTTGAAGAAGATTCGGCACGACCGGGCCCAAGTCATTCTTGTGGCTCCGGACTGGGCTCGAAGAGTTTGGTATCCCGAGCTACTCAATATGAGCGTAGATCCCCGATCCGTCTGCCTCTTCGGGAGGATCTTCTGTCGCAGCAGCAGGGGACGGTCCTCCACCCGAACCTGTCCAGTCTACACCTGCTTGCGTGGAGATTGAGCAGCGGCAGTTGATTCCTTTCGACTTGCCTCCCGAAGTTTGTGATGTGATTCTGGCAGCCAGGCGTCCCTCCACTAAGGTGGTATACGCCTGCAGGTGGAACAAATTTGTGGCATGGTGCACAGCAAAGGCTGTGAATCCCCTCTCTGCCCCTCTTTCTGAGGTTCTTCTGTTCCTCCTTTCACTGGCCCAACAGGGTTCTGCCCTGGGTACCATCAAGGGTTATCTTTGTGCTATCTCGGCCTTCCTCAGGCTCCCTGATCAGCCCTCCCTTTTCAAGTCCCCTGTTGTTAACAGGTTCTTAAAAGGCATTACTCACCTCTTCCCTCCTGTTCCGTTTGTGATGCCTCAGTGGGACTTGAACTTGGTTCTTACCTTTTTAATGTGCGCTCCCTTTGAGCCTCTACATAACTGTCCTCTTCGTCTTCTAACTCTGAAGACAGCCTTTCTGGTGGCCATCACCTCCGCTCGGCGGGTGAGTGAGCTCCAGGCTCTATCTTGCAAACCTCCCTTTCTGTCTGTTTATCCAGACAAGGTTGTTCTTCGGACGCGTCCGTCCTTCTTGCCAAAGGTGGTTACTGCTTTCCACATTGGGCAGACCATCACTTTGCCCACCTTCTTTCCGCCTCCGCATCCTTCCAGAGAGGAAGAGAGGCTCCACCGTCTGGACCCAAAACGTGCGCTCTCCTTCTATATTGACCGCACAAAACACTTCCGGGTGGATGACCAGCTCTTTGTTGGCTACGTGGGCGCCAAAAAAAGGTCGGGCGGTGCACAAACGAACCATCTCCCGCTGGGTTACCTTGTGCTTCAAAACCTGCTATTCTTTGGCTAAAAAGGAGCCTCCTGTTGGGCTGCGTGCCCATTCCACCAGGGCAACCGCTGCTACCACGGCCTTGGGCCGCGGTGTTCCGCTGCCGGTTATCTGTCAGGCAGCTACGTGGGCCTCGCTGCACACGTTTACAAAGCATTACTGCCTTGACAGTCAGGTCCGGAGGGACGGCTTCTTTGGCCGTTCTGTCCTCCAGGACTTCCTTGTCTGATCTTTGTTCGCAGACCCACCACCGGGGTTGGTATTGCTGGGGTATCTATTCTAAGGTAAGGAATCTGTCACTAACGTGTCTCTTTCAGATGCACAAGTTACTAACTTGTGTAACGATATATCTGTAAGAGACAGTAGTTAGTGACAGATTCCTTACCGCCCCACCCATCCTCCCCATTCTGCGAACTGATTTCTAGGGTTAAGGACATCCCTTTCAGGGCCCTAGTATTTTCAGACACCTATGTCAGCTTCTTGCATGGCTCTGCGTTCCTGGCGCGGAAAGTCGTGTACAGAACTGACGTAAGTGCGCAGGGGCGGCGCCTAAGTACTGCCCGCGACGTCATCCCGGCGATCACGACGCCGACGACGGACGCGGAGCCGCACGACGCCGCCTACCGACGCGCAAGGGTACTGCTACGCAAAAACTTTCCGGATCCAGCCTGACGCCTGGGGATATTCTAAGGTAAGGAATCTGTCACTAACTACTGTCTCTTACAGATATATCGTTACACAAGTTAGTAACTTGTGCAACGCAACTTGGGATCATGCACTCGATTAGCAAAAAAAAAAAAATCTCTTCAGCTTAGGCGTAAATGCTGAGAGACTGCGCCTGTGCTTTCGCGATCCCTACAGTGAAAGGTGATGCAATGGATTCAAAGATTGGGATTGCCTTTTGAGGGAAGCTGGAAAATCCTAGTCTGAAACAGGTACTACCTGTGGGGAGGGTCCCAGGGCATCACTGAAACCCTCCATGGCCTTGTCCAAATTACACCCTTGTGGGCGTTCTATCTATCCTCTTCCTAGGAGTCACACAATTAGTTTGCCTCTTGTGACCTTTACCTGTTGTTCCATGTTGATAATATGGCACGCAGTCATTCTCTCGTTTGCATGAGGCCACGCCCCGTGCGCTTAAGGGAAGAACCCCTTCACATTGTGCTTGTGCAATATGTGCATCCTCACAATGGGTATTACCTAGAGGACTAAACAATGTTGAGACCTAATATACATATATATACACTTGTGCTCCGGGGGTGCAAAAACATCGACAAATGCCCATTGCACCCCTGGGCTACTTTGGTAATAGAGCCCCAATATTTTGTTGTCAGTAGTCCACGTTCAGTCTACTTTTGTTGAGGTTTCTGCAGCTCTTGAAGCCAAGCAGCCGTTCCCCATGAACTCCTTCCTGCCAGGGATAAGTCAGACAGCTCTCCTGTCCACCTCCAGACATCTTGTCTCTCTCTAGAGGGCAGACTTCCCCAGGAACACACAGTAAAGAGCAGCACGCAAAGCACTTTCTGCACTCCCAAGCAGTCCATCTTTCCCAAAGGGGTAGTGCAATTAGCCAATTTGATACCATAGCCATGGGTCATAACTCTTATTTAGTGGCCACATAATGCATTGTAAAAAATATCTATAAGAAAGGCTCGCGCACTTAACACAGCTCTGACTTATTTATAAGGTGTTACATCAATTGTAAAGTCACGATGGATACTCAGCCTCCTCCAGGCAATTCTTCTTCCTGTTGTTGTGTTTTCCTTAACAAACAAAAATCTGAAAAGCTCAGCTGTTTGCAATGTTTGTCAGTGGTTTTCCATATATGGTATGTCACCTAAGTAAAAGATAAAAATGTTTTTTCTCATTCCGAACTATGGCAGGCAATGGGTGAAGAGTGGCAGAAGCTCCAGAAAAAAATTTGGAGTGTGGAGAAAAAAAGATAAGAACTAAAGAAAGACGAGGAGGGTTTGGGCAGAAGGATGGGCATAGGGAGTGAACGCGTATGGAAAAGGTTTGCGATCACAAACAGAAATAAATAAAATGCACAAGATGGACAACACTAATATTTGTAATTTTAAAGTCATTGTAATTTGAAAAAACACAGAGAATTTTTAAAGCAGTAACTAAGAGGGTCTTTTCTCAATTATCCCGTAATTGAATATCTTCAACAGCAGTGCTCATGACCTCAACTGTGTTTCTGAAAAAATATATTGCACATTTGTTTCTTAAAAAGAAAGGAAATTCTAGGGATTCAGTACAAAATGCCAGCTGAAATTAGCAAATATTGTAGTAGACAAATAATCATTTTCTAAGTTGCATTTGCAACCTTCGAGATGGTAATCCAATAGAGGTCCCAAAACGAGTGTCAATGACTGGATCCGGTAACAACATTTATAATTGGTAAACTGGAATTTTCATCCATATAGCTGCAATTTGCTTTGGCCCTTGGTAGTCCTACTTATTTAGTTATAACACAACAAATCCTCGGGTCTATGCTAGCACAAAGACAAACTAAGAAACGATGGACTAGTGTCTCACAAAATCTCCACAGGGGAGAAATCCCTTTTAGGACGAATACCCTCACCCACCATAGGTGGCATGCTTCATCATATGGGTTTCTCCTCCCAATGGGAAAACCTAGTCCCACTGAGGGCTACAACTCCCTCACTGTGAGGAAGGAGCTCTGGGATGTTTTTTTGGGTAGTGCTACACTGTTAAGGATGCTAAAATCCCATATGAGAGTTTCTGGTGTAGTGAGGACGCGGCGCAAAAAGGTAAAGAAGTGGGTTAAAATAGTGAGATTAAAACTACCTAGTGGGGGCAAAACAAAACTCTTTATTCACTTGCTCGCACTGGTAGGGTTAAAAAGCAGTGCAATAAGCAGTATGGATTTAAACTGCTAAGTGTCAAAAAACGGTCGACATGTTTCAGCCTGAGTGATCTAAACAAGTATCTAGGCTTTCATCAGGACCAAAAAAGAACTAAAGCTGCTGCTAATTCAAAGTGAAAGAAAAGATTATACAAAACCAGTAATCCTATGTTTTGTTGTAGAGTATTACTGGAAATACCCAAGAGTTTTGGATAAGTAGCCACACCTCAACCTGGCAACAGCTCAGGGAAGGGGGCCCCGCTCTCTCCGTCGGTACCCCGTCGCGGTACAGGACCTCCGGCCGCAGCTCCTGTACCGCGACGGGGTACCACTAGGTAGTTTTAATCTCACTATTTTAACCCACTTCTTTACCTTTTTGCACTGCGTCCTCACTACACCAGAAACTCTCATATGAGATTTTAGCATCCTTAACAGTGTAGCACTACCCAAAAAAACATCCCAGAGCTCCTTCCTCACAGTGAGGGAGTTGTAGCCCTCAGTGGGACTAGGTTTTCCCATTGGGAGGAGAAACCCATATGATGAAGCATGCCACCTATGGTGGGTGAGGGTATTCGTCCTAAAAGGGATTTCTCCCCTGTGGAGATTTTGTGAGACACTAGTCCGTCTTTTCTTAGTTTGTCTTCGTGCTAGCATAGACCCGAGGATTTGTTGTGTTATAACTGTATTTGAAAAGGGGATATTTTCCTTGCAGATCTTTAAACTATCTCCTTTGGACCCTCTCCTCCTGTTCTTTGTGTTACTAGTCCTACTTATTTGCCTCTTTGTGCTCACTTATTCAATTTTGTCGGAACGAAGCCCACTAAATTTACTAAAAGAGTTAATTACGTTAATGTGATGGGTAGTTTCTTTGATTGTTGCGTGGAGGACAAACTGTTTACCTGTTGTCGGAAAGTGGAGTATTATGTGGTGTGGGGTTAGATCTCACCATTAAATACTATCATGATACTCCCAAGGATGGTCCTTGGATTCAGACTAATAAATCCTTAGCTTAGTCCTGGTAGTGTGGCAAACAGCAGTCAGGCTTTACTAGAGGAACATGTGTTAAGCATTTCAGAGTACCAACATGGACGATAAATAATTGACACGACTCATGAGAAATCCGACACAATTTATAAAAATAGTGTGCATTTTTATCGTAATTTAGACACCACAATGGACAGAATAACATACATATAACCGGAGTTATAGATTTATGAAGCAATATTAAATCAGTGCAAAATAATACATGAAAAAAATAACATTGCGGTCAGTGGGAAAAACCACTTATGACAATCGGTCACTTTCAGGTCGAGTTAAGTGGAACCCTTACAGGATTAAGGTCATGTGGGCTCCTTGATCAGGCCAGGACAGTCAGATAAAATTTTACCTAGCCCGCGGAGGGCGGGTGCAGAGTTGTCCTGGCTGACTGTGGTACAGAAGAGGAACCTCGGGGACGCTGGTTTACCGCTTACACAGCACTGCAAGAAACAGAATGCAAAAACACAGCAGATACACAGCTGCTAAAGTTGGATGAAGGTTGCACAGTGTTCCCTGTAGATGCAGCATCGAATGTGGGGGTTAGTTGCCGGATTGGTGACCAACAAGCCGTGCCAGTGGTAAGCAAAGCAAATAGGCACTGGAACTTCACTGGGTCCCACGGAGTGAGATAGCGTCAGAGTTCGAAGTGGGCTGATTTCACCTTATATCGCTATTTGTTTTATATTGGGAGTCACAGCCTAATTACCAGTATTTTTGTCTCACTCTGTTTTTTTTTATGTTTATTCGCGCAAAGCACAAAGCTATATTTAAGGTTACTTTTTCCGCGTCACTTCTTCACTCTATTTAAACTCCACACCCCCACTCTTATTGTCTCTCTCCTTCTCTCTCTCTCCCCTCTCTAATTCTCTCTCTACTTAATTAACTCTCCCTCTCTATCTTTTTAGCCTTTCATTCTCTCTCACCCCTTTATCTGTTTCTCTTTCAAACTCCTTCATTCACTCTCTCTCCCCTTCTTTCTCTCTCTCTATCCCGCTCCACTCTTTATTCTATGTACACCCTTTCTCTCTCTCTTTCTCTCTAATTGGGCATTATATCTTCACTCTATCTCTCACTCTGCAACACCACAGCATCACTCTGCATCACCACAGCATCACTCTGCATCACCACAGCAGCACTCAGCGCAACCACAGCATCAATCAGAGCCAGCACAGCATCAATCAGAGCCAGCACAGCATCACTCAGCACCAACACAGCATCGCTCAGCGCCACCACAGCATCACTCAGTGTCACCACAGCATCGCTCAGCGCCACCACAGCATCGCTCAGCGCCACCACTCAGCGCTACCACAGCATCACTCAGGGCCACCACAGCATCACTCAGCACCACCACAGCATCACTCAGCACCACCACAGCATCACTCAGCGCCAAGACAATATCACTCAGCACCACCACAGCATCACTCAGCACCACCACAGCATCACTCAGCACAACAGCAGTATCACTCAGCAAGACCTGAGTATCATTCAGCATCACCTCAGCATCGTCTCCGCAACAGTCACCACCACCACCACTACCACCTCAGCATCACTCAGCACCACCTCAGCCTGCTCTCGGAATCTGGCATCTGTTGATTCTCCCCTAGCGTCTGGCCGCTGCTAGTGTTATAATACAGGTACTAGTTCCCAACCTTCACCCTCCGATTGTTTATGCCCCCTCAAAAAAAAAGCTTTAACAAACAACCATTGCAATAGGCAGAAACAAGTTGCCAGCATTGCAAGAACAAAAGAAAACTGAGGACATTTTTTTATTGTAAATACTTTTTTTAATATGGTCGTTCAGTTTTACATAATGCCTTCTTGGTCATATATAAAGTAACAAAAATGCTTCTGACACTTTTTTATTATAACTTTTCAGCATGCTGCACAGCAGCCACACTTCTCTACAGCACAGCTTGAAGACATTGGCAAAGTCAATAGCTCTGGCTAAACACTTATAAGGCCCCAAAGGCGAGACCTATTGGCTATGCCAATGCTTGTTTGCTTTGGTGCTGTGGGCAAAGTCCTGTTGTCGGTGACACAGGCCTCCTCTTGGTCCTTCCTTGATGCAAGTTGTTCAGATCTGAGGTTCAGGTGTCAGAGGGGTCCCTTAAATCCTATATTTAGGGGAGTTAGGGTTGTGGGAGCTAGTAGCCAATGGGCAGGTAATCCCTGCAGCTAGTCTGAGGTGACCACATCCGTGTTTGTAAGTCACCTTTTCTAGCCAGAACCCTCTATTCTGCCATTCCTAAAGATGGCAGAAATCAAATTGTGGTATACAGACTAGGCTGCTTACCCTGGAGGTGTGACTAGCCTTCTGGGGGTGTACACCTCCCTACATGGCTAATTTCCCACGTGCCCAAGTGAAAATGTGTCTGGGGCAGGGTGAGGGCTGTTTCCTCCCCTGGGAGTCAGTCCTGATGCACATCAGAGGCAGGGCAGCCTTTGTAGCTCACCGCCTTGATGTGCCACTTCACTATCCTGCTGGGGAGGAACGAGGTGTGACCTCCTTCCTGCCCATACCTTTGTTCCTGAATCATGAGAGTGATCACACTGCTTAGCAGGAGGTCAGAATCTTGTCTTGGCTGCAGCAGGAGCAATAAAGCGCGGGCTGGCCAGCTAGAGTACAGAGAAGCTGGGGCAACCAGGTGGGCAACCTCGAAGGTCGCTACCTGGGTGCATGCCACAACACCCAGGGCACGAAATTTGTGTCAGTGGTGAGAAGGCACACTGTTTGATACCAAACATGACCTATTTCGCCAGTACCATAATTGAGCTGCCAACCTCGAGAATGCCTAGGTGGCATCCCATGTTATCCTATGGACCACTAACACTTATAGTAGTGTCCAGTGGGGAATGCCACTAGAGGGACGTATAGGCTTGCACTTATATGTCCTCACCTTTAATGTACTGCACCCTACCTCGTGGGCTGAGGAGGCCTACCTTAGGTGTGCCTGACATATATTAACGATAGTGCATTTGGCGGTGCCAAACATGGTGAGGGCACAATAGAGTTCAAGCAGTTTGCACTGCTCCCGCAATCTGCAATGGCAGGCCTGCTGTCAGTAGTTTGCTTGGGCCACCTGGGGTCGCACAAAACCACGCTGCTGCCCTGGGGAGAACTATACCACCTATGCCCTTGGTACCCCTGGTACCATATACTAGGGATTCAGAAGAGGGTAAAGTCTTGGCCAGTTTGGAATTACCAAGTCGAACATAACAGTTTTGGGAGAGCACACAGGCACTGGGGTCAGTACACCATACTCCAGTGCACTATCTAAGTCATGACCATCAGCGTTTGGAGCTACACATGAGTGGTGACCATACAAAAGGGCACTTTCCTTCAACTGCTGTCACTAGTGGTTTTCTTCAACAGGAGAGGGAAAGTGTGGTTGCACTTGCAGTTGGAGCACATTTCAAAATTTGTAGTAATTCATGAAGAACTTAGGCAGCACCAACATCCAGTATTACTGCACACTGAACTGCACTAGGTGAACCTATCCTAAAGCAGAAATGTGATACTAAAGTCCTTTTTCAACTCATATTTATTTTTGGGGGGTTTTATTTTCCTAATGGGTACCAAAATCGACTGAACTTTATATAGTAGGTGATGTGTAAATATGTTCAGGAGTTGTAAAATAGTTCATCTTTCCTAAATGCGGGAGGACCGCTTTGCAGTTTTCCCAACAGTGGGCATCGCATCAGGCTGGTGTTACTGGCTAGCTGCCTCGGGTGAATGCCAGGTCTCCATCTCATCATCTGAGTTTGAGCAATTAAGTACAGTATGTTTCAGAACCATCAAAACTTTCGAGGCTGCCCACGGTTCCCGTATGATCTAGCCGGAGCATGGTCATTATTTTAATGGTGCAGTGTTGCTAACCCACCTTCAATTACACTCTTGCTCATTCACTTGCCACAGGGGCCTTAATGGCGCTCAGCAATATTTCATTAAAATATGTGTTTATATTTTAAGAATCCAGTCAGCAGAGCAGCATCGTGCACTATGATTTGACATTATGGGGAGAATCATTTTTTAATTGGAGGCATGTCCTCTTTTCTTCTCAGGCTGATGCTTTTTAATGGATGTTAGGGAGTGGTTATCCTGATTAATAGGGAAAATGCGCTTTGAAGTAATGTTTGATTGCTTTCATGGTTGCCATCTAACCCATACTTTTCAGCATAATCACCGGTCAATTACAAAATATGGCTTTTTATCGCTTTATATTGTTCTGGTAGGAAATTTAATCTACAGGTGAAATCTTAAAATAAGAAATTTGCATACTTTTTTTCATTATTTAAAAATATGTTGTTGGACGACCTACATGCTATACAAATGTAAATGTACAATGCATAATTTGTTGCAGTGTTTGCCGGTGCTCAACATTGGCACTTATGTTTAAACAGCAGCACTTAGACCCTTTGTGAAATTAGTTGTATATGAATATAATAAAATTACCTTGTCTCTTGGGAACCTCACTGTGATCTGAATCTGGACTTTTACAGGTTAAATATTTGTTATAACAAACACTGCACTATCTGGGCAGATTGTGTTTTTTTGCATTTTTTGCTTTTTGCAATGTGTCTCTCTGTGTCTGCGCTAGCGCTTCCACAAACACACGTTGGCTTTCAGAGTCTTGGCTTTAGCTCAGTACAATCCATGCAACCATTAATCCTTTCGCAGCAGAAGCTTTGAAGTGGTCTTCTCTGCTTCCTCTCACAGCCTCTAGGTGTTTATATATGTGTGGTAAATATCAGTTATCTTTCCTCCTCGTCGGAATATAGATACAGGCAGGACTGACCCAAAGACTTTATCCTGGCTCGTTCTGACGTGTTTCAAATTAGCACGCGCTCCAGAAGGCACTGGAGCAAGAGACCATTTGCTAATTAGACAGTGCCGCAAATGCCAGAGTTCGGCAAAGGCCCAGAGTGCCCCACTCCAATGCAAAACATTCTACCCACGCCAATCTGCCCCACTCGAATCCAAAACAATTGGCCCCACTATAATCTTCTCCAGTCTGCCCCACTCCATTCCAAAACAATCTGCCACACTCCAACCCCAAAAAAAGTTCCCCACTCCAATCCGCTTCACTCCAATCCACCCCACTCTAATACACCCCACTCCAATCCACTCAAATCCAATCCAATCCAGCTCACTCCAATCTGCCCCACTCCAATCCAAAACAATCAGCTCCACTCCAATTTACACCACTACAATCTTCCCCCCTACAAACTGCCCTACTCCATTCCAAAGCAATCTGCCCCACTACAATCCAAAACAGTCTGCCCCACTCCAATCCTCTTCACTTCAATCCACCCCATTCCAATCCAATCCACCCAATCCATTCCACCCATTCCAATCCAAACTACTCTTCCCCAATCCAATCCACCCCACTACGTCAATCCACTCCAAACCATTCCACTCCACTCCACGCCACTCTACGACACTCCACTTTAACACTGCACTCTACAACACTCTCTGCCACTGAACTCGACTCCCCTCTACTCAACTACACTCTACTCCCCCTACACCACTGTACGACACTCTACTCCAACAAAATCTAGTCTACGACACTCTACTCCTCCCACTCCAATCTAGGACACTGGCCACTACCTTGTAGCAGCAATCCACATAAATACACTCCACTTCATGCCACATAATTCCAATCAGAAAAAAAGGGAGTTAGGCCCATGGGGCAAGGCACAGGCAGGGCCGTTTATATATACTTGAAAAAAGAATGAGCCTGTACCTTGCGTTCTTTGTTTAGTATACAATTTCACTAAATAGTCAAACCCATCGATTTCGGTTTGAGCAGGTATTTTATTTTAACCTTTTTATTTTCACTAGATTCTTATTTTTTGCTGCTTTTTTGATCAGAAAAAAACATGTCTGGTCATATCAAAAATTCTAGACATAAATGTGCTATACAACATATATTTACATAAATCAGTGTGTGACTTTTACAAAAAAGAAAATCTAATACATATATCACATCCAATACATATATCACAATTGTTATTCTCAATTTTAATCCTGAAACTCTTAAAGCGTCTATATTCAGTATCCCAAATCAATACAGGGGAAACTATTATTTTAGAAATCTTCTCAGATTAAATTTTATTCATTATTCCTCTGTATTTTTATGTGCCGTGTGCCTGTGCCATGTGCCGACGCTGCTTTCGAGTCCTGGGAGTTGAATACCAGGAATCTCATCAGGGCTTTTGAATTTTGACAGCCATGGTGGTTTCTGAGAATTCTTACTAATCTTCACCTTAAGGTATACGCTTCACCAAAGGACATTTACTCTCAATCACTAGGGATTCTTATCTTTGTCTTTTTATAAGGCAATTGCATCTAGTTTCCTTATTTGCCGGGCATTTTCGCTATCGGCTTTTCAAACGCTACCTGGATCACCTCCTCTCTTGTAGCGGCGCTCGCTGATTTAGATTAACTTGCGTTCTCTATTCTCTGACTTGGTTGAACTGCAATTGCTTTCATCTCCTGATCCCTCTCTGCCTCCGTTTGGTCAGCACACGGCACATAAAAATACAGAGGAATAATGAATAAAATTTAATCTGAGAAGATTTCTAAAATAATAGTTTCCCCTGTATTGATTTGGGATACTGAATATAGACGCTTTAAGAGTTTCAGGATTAAAATTGAGACTAACAATTGTGATATATGTATTGGATGTGATATATGTATTAGATTTTCTTTTCTGTAAAAGTCACACACTGATTTATGTAAATATATGTTGTATAGCACATTTATGTCTAGAATTTTTGATATGACCAGACACATGTTTTTTTCTGATCAAAAAAGCAGCAAAAAATAAGAATCTAGTGAAAATAAAAAGGTTAAAATAAAATACCTGCTCAAACTGAAATCGATGGGTTTGACTATTTAGTGAAATTGTATACTAAACAAAGAACGCAAGGTACAGGCTCATTCTTTTTTCAAACATAATTCCAATCAGCATAATCTCACTTAATGCCACACAGTTCCACGCAACACATTTCGACTCCACATATTTCCATTCCACACCACATAATTCGGCAACAAACCACATAATTCATCTCAACACATTTACACAACATACCACATACATCCAATCCGCACCACAGAATACCATTATATGCCACAAAATTCAACAACACACCACATAATTAAACTCAACATACCACTATACAACACAAAATACCATTCCACATAATTACACTCACGACACACAATCCCACTCCACATAATTCCAGTACACTCAAGACCACATAATTACTATCCACATAATTCCACTGCACACCATGCCACATAATTCCACTACACACATCCACTCCACGCCACACAATTCCGCAACTAACAATTCCAATCCAACTCTCATAATTCCACTCCACACCACATAAAACCTCTCCACTCCATAACACACGGGTAAAAGACACTGTTATTTACAAAGCCAATAGCTCTAGCTCTTGCAAATGCCAGTCCTATTGAGATTGCCAATACTTGTGCTAATTTGCCATTTAGGTTCTTCAGTTTTTGAAGTACCTAAATGCTGTAGTGAGAAGTCTGCACCTCTGACACCATTGCCATAAAATTCACCAATCCCTTACTGATCCTCAACCAGTGATGGTGCACTGCATCTCCCAAGAGCACTGTGGAGTTCTGTGTGCACGCTAAGTTTTCCTCTCAATGATGACTGTGTTGGCTGATCCGGTTGGGCATTGCTATGCTTCCATAGAGTGGTCTGCACCCATAAAACCATTCTATCATGAGTTTGGCCCATCCTCTGACAAACCAGTTTGATGGTGGATAACACCCACTTTGCTGAACATCTTTTGTATTCTTGGTTGTCCGTAGGTTGGTACACTCTCAAGGGTGCTATGATGAGGGATCAAGGCTGTTATCCCTGTGGTCAACTAATGCCCAAGGGCCTTAAATTGCCTTAGACTTTAATTGCCTCCTGTATGTGTATAAGGGTGTGCAATTTTGCAGAGCTGTAGAAAATCATAATAAATAACAAATTGACAAAACAAACTAGCTTCAGAATGGAGGAGGAGTAAACGATAACGTCAAATTCGTATTAAAGAAAGGAAAACGTTTTCTTGTATGTCTTATGGTGAAACATTTGCTATCCACCGCTAATAAGCAGTCATTTTCAGATATATTTTACTGCCCAAGGCAGTGATAGAAATACCTACCAGTGCGAGTGGCATTCAGAATGGCACAGCTTGCTGGGAGTTAGCAGGATGCCAATTTAGTTGAGGGATTTGTAAAATGTATTTTTTAAGGGAATGTTACCGGTCTGGATTATTTTCACCTGACAGAGTGAGAGTAGAATGCAAAAGTAAGCAGGATCGAGTTCCACAGACCAGAAAAGGGATCACTATGTGGGAGGCTTCTCTTTCAGACCACCCATATCTCCACTGTCTTTAGACTCTCATCAGTACATCTGTGCCCCCTGCAACAACACTACCTTGTACATGGACCCGAGGAAGGGCCACTAAATGCAAGAAATACATGACAGCAGTAAAGCCCTGTCACAAGACAGACTCTTTCTAGTCTGCTTACCAAATAATTACAACATAAACAAAGCAAACAGAGCAGCGGGGAAGATGGAGCTTCTGCAGTTCCTCTAAACCATGTTCAAGGCCACCAAATCACCATCCCTCTCCCGTCTTCCTTTTAAGCCCGTGCATACATACAGCGGTTATATTCCAGGGCCTGTACATTCGACTCAGTCTGTACAGACCACTAATTAAACCCTTAGGTGCATTATGACTGCCATTCATCAAGGCAGGGTACCCATCGGGGTGTAGCTCCAGGGTGGGTGTATGAGGTGCAGGAGTGGCCCGTGCAGGTGGGGCGGGGTGGGGGGTAATCGACAGATGACGAGGGAAAATTAATTATTTATTTCATTTTTCCTTGTCGTCGTCTGTCGAGTCCACCCCCTCACCCTGCCCCACTGCTCTTACCTGCACGGGCCGCTCTTAATGAGGTGTTACATCCACCTAAACAATGTCTTCTGTAGTAAATAGTTGGGTACAAGTGCTTTCAGTCGGGTAATGTGAAGTGTCAGTCGGATTTCACCTGGGATTTTTACATGCCCACACGAACAAAAACACACAATCTCTCTCTCTCGTCTATGTCTTAAAAGCCTTAACAAATGTTGATTTGGTTGAATAGTATTGCATTCTAAGTACCCCATACAATCCGTACTCGTCTCTTTCGACTGCCCCTTAAGCCCCCTCATGCCCGGCTTCTCATATAATGTGTTTTAACAAGCTGTCCCAGGGTGATTAATGGAAAATCTGAAGCTCACACCCCCCAATCATACTGACCAAACTACGCTACCCGATACTAATTACATTATGTTTCAATTCATTGGCAGAAAATTGCTGTGAGATGATACTTGTACTACCCAATAATTGGTGCACCCACTTGGACAAAGCCTGGGCAGGAATCTCTATTTGTGCTTCTAAATCTATAGCATGCAATTTGACCTCCTGGGCTTGTTGGACCATAAATGCCTCACCTTCACAGGTGACCTGCTGCATCCTCCAAGCCAGGCCTCTCATTCTTCCTTCTAGATTATCAAACGGTAGCCAGAGGCAAACAGTAGATCCATTTAAATCACACAAACTGACTTTTCCAAAGAGAACCCTTGATGGTGGTAAGTGCTTAAAATGGTCAACGTATTTACTGCACTGAATAATCCACTGTCTCAACACCTTCCACAAACTGTCACTTTAAAAAATCAAGCCCAGTACGTCCTGCAATCAAAAACAACTTTAACATTTCTGTGCAAAAGGCCCAAAAAATGTATTTATAGGCAAAGCGCTTAAATCAAAGTTGATCATTGCCTGATCATTGTATATTACAATGTAATCAAAGAGGCCAGAAAAACATAGTTTAGGAACATGATCTCTGCAGAAGCCAACTAAAACAAAAATAAAATAAAAGGAACCTCAAAGTATCACTAGTACAATGATTCTCCTTCTTGTCTCCAGAACGTCCAACAATTATAAGAGACAAACAGTCGTATTTGGAGTTTGGTGGATGTGGGATATCTGCCAAAAAGCAGATAATGTCCTATCTGGATATTCAGAGTGTCCTCTAACTAGGCTGGCAAGACATCCACTGCCTTTCGGCAGATGTCCTGTGTCCACCAAAATCCAAATAAGGTCCAAAGACTTCAGCAATTTACAAACCAGAGTCCTCAGAAAACCTTTTCAATTCCCACCCCTGACCTTACCATTGTCAGCTTCTATGCATACCCTACACCTTTTGCCAACCACCCTAGAAGGGACTGTCTGTCCCTGGGCAAAATGGGATCCACTGGTTACACACCAAGATCTTCATCAGTGGTTTTCTCTTCTAGTGCTCTTGATCTTCACAGTCATCAATACTTTTGTCCAAAAAAAAGTTATTTTCCTGACCTTGTGAAAGACTCCTGGGATACTGCCTGCCGGAAAATCCTTGCCTGGATCCCAAAGAGCACAGTATTAAGCACCGGCCTCACCATGATGTGGATGCATTCTGGTACCTGTAGCTTTGCATACCTATCAGAACTGCGTGTGTCACAATGTAGATGGACACAAGCTGAAAGGCAAAACTGTTGTAACATCTTATCTGACATGGGGCAGATTAAGAGCTGTGCCGATGGGTAAGGGAACTGGTTCCTCCCAGGCAAAGGTTCTCAGGATACAAGAAGCTCAGTGCCCACAGGTGCATGAGCAGAAGCCCTCTTGGCATACTGTGCACAATGCCAGGCCACTGCGGTGTTCTGGTCAGGCTGGGCCATAATAGGATCTCTGTGAAGTGGGCTGTCTGCTGCCAGTTTTGAGAAACAAGCGTCTTGGGAGAGTTGAGAGAATTTTGTCAGAACCAGAGTGAAAGTAGTGGGCTGACTGAGTGCCCAGCTTATAAGGAGGTTCCAAGAAAGTAGGAGACTTTTCTTGTACAGACGTACAATGGTGCTCAAAGGCATAGCACCTAATCTGTACGTTTCATGGGATTCGCACTGATTCTCACAAGTACTCCTGAAAATGTACTCAAGTTGTTGTAGTATAATTCCAGGATGTTGAATTTCCGCCATTTAGAAAACTCTGTCTATTTGAATGTGATGGTAATATACATTTTGCTTTTTTTCTGTGCAGATATTATCTTCCCGTTCGACAACCCCTTCACTTACTCACATACAGTACAGTGTACTGCAGACTCTTACGACTGGAGTAAATTTGTGTATTAGCCACACGACGGGTGGTACAGAATAGCCTCCTCCAAGTTCCAGTCAGCTTAGATCCACAGGGAGAAGACCGTAACTTGAGACATGGATTCGTTCACCAGATGTGAAAGCTACAGCCCTATGACTCTGGAAAAGCCACCAGATGTGGACAGTTCCAAAAGCATTCCCAATGCCAGCCACACAAACCAGATCAGTGCCCTAGATAGATATCTGCAGCTCATCCTGAGGTGTCGTTGATAAATACTCCCAGTAATCAGCCGTCCTCCGGCCAATTCTAAACCAGAATTCAGAATGATAAACTTTGCCACCTCGCTCTTTTTATGCCAAATATGGGCAGGCCCATTGTAGGCTTCATCTATAAACCAAAGCCCCTTATCAGTGTACAGAATCGAACCACTCTGTCCACCATCTGAGCAGGCATGGACTAACTTTCTGAAGAGATCTGCTGTTGACTGCTGTCCACCAGTGAACTCTAACATAGTCCACCCCTGCAGTCCCTGCTAGCGACATACTATGACCTCTCCTCAACATCATCAAACGACATTCACAGAAAGGAGGATCCTAGGGTAACCTATCATGATGGATCTATGACCCTCTATCCTCCCTCTCATGTTCGCTCAGCCCTAAAGAATGGACAACCTTAGGTGGTAACTATCAAGGTAGACTGTTACATGCAGAAACACCATAAAGGGACCTGCTGAGATGACAAGGTTGGCAGCATGCCATAACCTATTCCTAAACTGGACACATATCTCTGATACCTTTTTCATCCATCACACTGCTAAGCACTGCATCCCTTTACATGATAACCGCATGTCGGTGGTCATCACACACAACATGGAAAGACTTCCCACATAGGATCAAAACAAGGACAGCACCGTTCCAACCACACACCCTACATGGCATAGAATGATACCTGTGCAAGCAAGAGCGTCAGCGCCCCACTTATGGGTAGTAAGCATTACATAAGCAGTACAATACAAAAATACTTTGCACCGTTCCCCAGAGAGATTCTAATCCAAAAAGCAGACCTAGTGAAGTTGTTTCCTTCTGTGCTCTATGGAAGGTGGAGAGGCTCCCTCATTGGACACCAGAGGAGCCTGGTCCTTCTGTTGAAGGCACGGCTAGTAGCAGAGGGAGCAGTCTGCAAACGGAGGCCTCCATGAGGTCTGAGAGAAATAATACTATTTCTTTTGTTTATATTATCACTGGAAGTCAGGCTGGGTTGGGATTCTAAATACAAATAGCCCACTCTTTGTTAATGTACAGCCAGGACCTCTGTGTTTCTCTATCATACATGCAGGTAACTTAGTCATTAGGATTTCCATCAGAGTCATATTTGTTTTTTCTTGTCTATTAATTTCAAATGCAAATACCTTGTGGATAAAGCTTCAGTCAAGTGTTGCCTGTGTGTTTGTTCTTTTTTTTCTAAATGCAAACACCTCAGCCAGGATCCGTTCAGATGTGTGCCTGTTTAAGGGATGCACCTTAGAGAGTAGGTTAATCAAGATAAATGTTTTAATATTAACGCAATTATCAATTAAAGAAATCCGCATTCCATGATAATCTCTTGTCTCTTGTTTACGTGTCAGTCTATTGGACTTGGGTGCATCTACATGGTCCAGCTTATTTAGGCATTAAAGGTCCTTTCCAGCCTGTAGCAGTACAGTTTACTGTAGCGCCAGGTTAGGGGTGAGATGAGCTCTTTCTCCCCGTCATAGATAGAGTGGTCTGAGACTTAGGGGAAATCCGGGGCAGAGCAGCGTGCACGCAAAAGCAGGAGTGCGCAAGCTGTAGTATACAGTTCACCTTGGGGCCAAAATACTTTTTGAGGACCCTGCCTGCGCTTTTGATAAGTGTCATCTGATTTCACAGCAGATGAAGGCGCAGCTTTCAAATGGGGCCTCTGACACACATTTGGACGACACTGCTTGAACCACACTCTTCTGGTGATACAGGCCGTGCCATTGGCTGCTAGTTTAACACCCTCCAATCTTTACCTTTTTGCTCACTTGGTTACTCACTGCTGCATAATTATTTCCCAGGCCCCCTAAATCCTGTCTGTGGTAGGTGCATTGTCGTTTACCTTTCCACAGTTAGGTCCAAATGCAGCCAAATCGTTTTATTGTACTTAAAATAGCACGTGGAATTGATAAATGCAGCATAATCTCTTAAACTTGATCTGCATTGATACGTTTTAGTTTTTCGTGATATACGTGATCCAG
Source organism: Calotriton arnoldi (assembly GCA_963921515.1). Classification (NCBI taxonomy): domain Eukaryota; kingdom Metazoa; phylum Chordata; class Amphibia; order Caudata; family Salamandridae; genus Calotriton; species Calotriton arnoldi. The sequence goes on along the minus strand of CAWUFW010000672.1, from coordinate 1,469,663 downwards.
CGCGATATTAGCAAACAGCATTCATACACTAGATACTCACTTGGGCCCATACATTCATACTACGCTAATACTTACTCTGGGTTTGTCAGTTGATACTCTTTATCAAATCCCTGCTACCAATTACCTTCCGATTGAAGAGTAATGACTTACCAATGAATCCTTTGCTAATTGGGAAGTTTAAAATGAGTGACATTCATTACAGTACATAATCCTGAAATAACCACTGAGTCAGGAAGTTTTAAAATGTTTATCTAAAAGTTTAGCAGAGTAAAATACAGAACCACATGGTACTAAATCGCATATCAAGGATGAAGCATAGAATAATAATTATTGATTAATGACGGTCCCTCAGAAAGGAGAAGATAGAGACAGCAGCGCAACTAAAGGTTGCATTTATATTTACCTAAGTGCGAGAACCAAACCCCTTGGCCAAGGAGTTGGAAAAGAATAGGACCAAGGAAGGATGAAGAGCAAAGACCTCCTCCAGGATCAGGACAGGACCGGTGACCTCTCTACAACGACGCCTGCGTCGTTCCCCTCTCTGATACTCGACTTCTCCTCGATTCTCCTGTGCCTTCCTTCTAATGGACACCGCCGCCCCCTCCTCAGGACCTCTCTGGACAGCGGTTCAGTCTGCAATCAATCAGCTTGACAGTCTGGAGCTCTTCTGTGCGTTCTGAGAGTAAGCTCTAGCTAATTAGCTAATTCTATATCTATTATGCCCTTCTACGCCCATGTACCTCCCATTAATGTTGCCAAAATATGGGACCACTACTTCTGATTGGACAGGGACAGGGGGTTGATTCTCACACCATATGATTTTAATACGAATTCTGAAGACCTTTGTTTTAAAATACCGCCCATCAAATTTAATACATTGGCTTTATTTCCCACCCGTCTCACGACAAAGTTTATTCATTTTCCATATACACAGTTGCAAGTTTGGCAAGAACACATGAATATATCAATATCGGCCATTAGGTCGCGGCCTTGGACGACGTCCAGGTTGACTTCATCTTTATTCTTTGGCAGCCAAGCAGGGCACATGCGCAGAATCATTGTCTCTCGAGTTTCAGATCACCAACCCCAGGCCCAAGTTTACGAACTAATAAAAGTTAAAGAAGAAAATATTAAAATCACAAATAAAATGTTTCACTGTATACCCACTCTTTCTACTCTATCCCCATTTACTTATAAATTCTATCCCGCATTAGTAGCGTTAGGAAAACGACAATTTAATAATAACACAAGAGCAAGCTGAAGCATGTGAAAACATCAAGCAGCCATTTTTAATGCACACTGCGCAGAAGCAAGAGTTTCCCACCAAGCAAAGAAAGACGTCACAACGCGTGATATGGTTGAGACATGCGCAGTGAAGTTCCCGCGCTTTAGCGGCCATTTTAGAAAAAGACAAGTGTTACTTGTTAGTTAGAACACATAGGCAAGCTTCCTTGCTATTCATGTAGTGTATGCAAAGTTAATATAAACAATACAAGATTAATAAATTAATACTGTGAGGAGATTGCATTCGAGCAAGTCTCATTTGTGAGTCCTTGCTCCATCATACGTGCATTCTGTTTGCTGTTCACAGGAGGGCGCTGTACTAGGAAAACCACTGCCGCTAAATCACCATTGCTTTTCTCCTACCGTCCTGAGTGGGGATTGTAGGCCAGACCTAATTTAGAAGGGTCAACAGCTGCATCAAAAATACATGGCAGGGAAAGTAATTACATTCTAAAGGCGACGGTTATATAAAGCCACTGGAGAAAGAGACTTAAGTAGGCAGAGGTGGGAGCTAACCAAGACGACGGAGTCACCAGGCACCGACAAGGTGATTTTTCATTCCCTCACGGCAGTATTGTTTTTCGTTTTTGTTTTCGTTTTATATACCACAAACATGAGCACCAGATTACATTACGCAAGGTCAGATTCGTTTTTTTTTATTGATATTTTTTTTTATGTTCGGGGAGATTAAGTGATTTTCCCAGAAGCACAGGATGTTGAGCCAACACCAAGACTCGAACCCGGTTCACCAGTTCTAAAGTCAGCAGCTCTGGCTGTTAGGCCACATCATCTCCCACATGTCACAGTGCCCTTTATCTACAGGTAGAGCAATATGACAAAAACACATCTTTCAAAACTCAGTAGCCTACAATGAATGTCAGACAGGAACTACTTTAGGAAAATGCATCACTGCACCTTTATGCCGCAGACAGTGCTACTGAATGATCATAGAATAGTAAAACTTGAGCAGATAGGATTCCCACCGTCTCAGTGCATAAACGTGCCAGTGGGTATGGCAAAATAGGTGCTGCTAGGAGCCATTGAGCCAGGAGGTGCAACTGATTTGGGCTTCATCGATACCCACATACTTCCAAGTCACTGTGGACACTGTCTCCAGTCCTAAACTCTTTACCTACAAGCCACTGTTTTCAGGTAGTATTAATCAAATTAGTTCAATGGAATTACAACAAGCCAACAACACCGAGAATGCATTAGGTTATCACATGAAATCCCAGGACGGGAAACCGTGTCTTTAATGGCATGGATGGTGGTGGTCATCCTAGAGCTGCATCAAGAGCCCAATACCGTGGAATTTAATTTTGCGGACGACACATTGCTGTTGTCCAAGTCTCCCATGGGCATCCAAAGGATCCTAGATAGCTTTTCTTTATTTTGTAAAAATCGAGGGCTAGAGGTCAATACAACCAAGACCAAATTTATGGTTTTCAATCCAGCCAAAACATCTCACCCAAACCCCTCCCTAAATGGCACCCTCTTAGAGAGGGTGACCGTTTTCGATTACCTTGACGTTACGTTGTCCGAAACGTTTGAATGGGGTCCACAATTAGATAAGGCAGGCTTGAGGCTAGCGCAGCTGGTGGGGGGAATCTCCAAATCATTTAGGAATTCCTTATATAAACCGCCAGGCCCTGTTGCCGAAATCTATAAAGTGCAAGTAAGGAGTGCTGCAATGTACGGGGCAGAACTATGGGGTCACCGCCCCTCTGGCGGACTGGCCAAAATAGAAAACCAATTTATGAGAAAGCTTTTGGAGTTACCGTCTAGCACTCCCCGCATCCCTCTGCGCCTGGATTTAGGAATCAAACCCATTGTAGAAGAGATTGGACTAAGACCACTGACCTACTGGCGCAGACTGTGGGCGACCCCTGAACTAGTATCCTACCAAACTGAACTCAAGGGGGTCCTGGGACTACCGGGGGTGGGAAAATTGCCATGGTTTAAGTACATCAAAGAAACTTGTGCCAGAATAGGTATGTCCAACTTGTGGACTAATCCCGAGGAAGTGTACCCAATAATATCTAGACTACAACTTGTTAGAGCTTATAGAGCACTCAAACTAGTCGACTTGCAGGCGAACACCAAACTCGGCCATTTAACGGCTGAATTCTTTAACATAAAAACTGAGTATCTTTTTAAGTCTTTTCTGGACGATATACAGCCCCCCATGGCAAGGAAGTTGTATATCCAGTTCAGAACAGGGACCCTCCCGGTTAATGCTTTCATGAACAAATGGTCAAAAGATCCTTCTGTTGGTTGTCCTGCTTGCAACAGCCCTGATGAGACCGACATACATATTCTCTTCTTCTGCCCTGGCTATAAATCTGCCAGGCGGCGTTGGCTCATACCATTATGTAGAAACATGGGCTGTACACAGTGTTTGGAGGCGTATAGAATTTTAAGATCTGATACACATCCCCCTATAGTTTTTGCCGTGTCCCGTTTTCTCAATTCTATGTGGCACAGGCTTAGGGCCTTTTTTAGCTCATCTCTGTAACGGTAAAAAAATGTTGTCCGCAGTCCTGTCGTTTTTAGTCTCAAAATTTTAACATCTTTTATCTGGTTTTAATCATTCTTCTTTTTAACCGGTGCAAAGATATTGGACAAACAAAAAAACAAAAAAAAAATCTTTTTGGGATATACTATGTAATATGCCTTCAATGAATTGTTAAGATTTGTCTATTAATGTTATACTTGTATATGAATTTTTACTTTTTATGGCCTTTTATGACCGAAATAAAGTTTGTTGAAATGGAAATGGAATTTAATTTTGAAAATGTTGGTGTCTTTAATAATTTTAATTGCTGTTTCTCTTTGTATGGAACCTTTATTGACCACAATTTTTCATCTTTCAGGCGATTACTGATGTACTAATTTGCTTCAGGCTCTTTGTGCAACCATCCCAATGAGAACAGAAACCTAGAATGTGTGAGGTTCCTGTTCTTTTCACATATGAGTACCTTAAGACTAGTAGTTTTTCACTCCTATAACATTTTCCTTCATCTCTACAAAATTGGTGTAGATGTCGGTTTATCCCATAGAGAGTCAATCCTCGATTGAAGCAATCGCTAATTGCCAAGAATAAATACGACAGGAGGCGGGGTTCGCATCTGTGCTTGCAGTGGAGGACCCACAACTCTTCCAAGAGTGTGCGTTGTCCACTTTACTTGAAGACATTGATAAATGAATTGCTGTTCCAAGGAGAGCTAATGGAGCCGCCCATAAAACATGCCAGGTTTATGGGTTGGACAGGATGATCAACAGCTTCTTGATCCATTAAGAAAAGAGGTTGTTGACATTGTTATTGGATAAGGAAGTATGAGTTCAGAGAGAATGTATGGGGAGGATGGCACTTCTAAACAAAAAGCATGATCTTTTTACTTTCTCTTAAGACCTGGTGATGCCACAATGTAGGAAGAGCCAGCCAATGTCTGGAGCGGTACCACAAAAATTTTGAGCTGTAAAAAAGTTACAATAGTTTAACAATTATAAGGACCCTATTTCATCGTGAGGCTGTAACTGTAAGCCATGTTTATAGTATGATGGCATTAGAACGCCATGAGAAGTTTGATTATGAGTAAGGCTCCCTGTTTTCCATTTTTACTGATTTTTACGGATAAAGACAGACAGAAAACAATGTGTTTTCTGTCTGCATTTATTTTTTTAAATGGATAAATACTGAAAATTGTGCTGCCTTTAAGTGACTCTCCGTGCTGTCTTTCATGAATTATAGGCCAGCAACTGAGCAGATGGACAGCATGGGGAATTAAAAACAGGATGAAATTTCTTTAAATCACGGCAAATGTCAACGTACATTTATGGTATAATGCTAGTATTCACCAGTGGATGTATTGTTATGTAATATTTGACAGGTTAAATAGCTAAAACACAACAGACATCAAAGTATGAGTGCGCGTCTATCAGTAAAATAAATATGGAAATGTACAGTTTTTCAACTTCATTTATATGCAAAACACAAAATAAATACAGATGGAAATGTTACAAAAATAAATACCATAAAACCGGGAGCCCTAATTATGAGATTAGTCCCTCCAAGGCCTAAATGGCTGACTTTGTGTTGTTGCTGATTTTTCCCTGTATGTACAGTGCTCTTTGGTGAAAGACAACGGTGTTTAATCCAACTTTGGGCCCGATTCACAAAGGGCCTCCGCACTCCGGCGAAGGCCCCGCAGTCGTGTCAGGGGCCCCGCATTCGTGGCTGGACGTTCGCAATGAGAAACTGGAGTGCATCGGTCCCACTACAATTGCGGGGTCCCCGCCGAGAGGCCCATAGGAATGAATGCGAAGCCATTCGCAATTTGCGAGTACCAAATAGGTACTCTCAAATTGCGAATGCAATTTGAAGGGTGCTAGAGGGTATTAAAGGCCACCCTGCTGCACCCCCAAATTTGGCATCTGTGCTCATGTGGCGCACACATATGCCTTAAGGGCATATGTGTGCGCCACATGGCACTTTGAAAAATGCACTTTTGTGCATTTTTCAAAGTTTTTGCAAATTACCATCAACTTGCAGTTGGTGGTAATTGGCGTTTCCTAAATGCGAAGTCGCATTTAGGAAAGGCTTTGATGCATCCCAAATAGGCAATCGCAATTTGCGATTCCCTAAAAGCAATCGCAATTTAGGTAATCGCAAAATTTGCGATTACATATATTGCGAATGGGTTTTGGGTTGATGCATCCCAATTGCCTAAATACCGGTCGCAAAGCGGCCGATTCTGCGAATCAGCCCGTTTGCGATCGGTATTTAGGTTGATGCATGTGCCCCCTAGTGTTGTATGAACATTCCTGCAAATTCAGAACCATGCATATGGTTTGCAATTGGCATCATTTTCAGTACCCACCAGCATATTAATGTATATTAGGCTATTTTACTTTACATATTATAACATCAATGAAAACAAATTATCATTTTGAGGTGTATCAGATTTTTTGGGGAGATAATAGGAATTCATCACTTATTGAAGAAAGTGCAGTATATATTTGAATCATTATTAAATTATTTTATCTGCCATTAGCTTAAAAAAAAAGTTCTAAGACAAAACAAATTCAGGGTTATGTTTTGGCTTAGTGGTTATGCTCAACCGCACCCCCTGTTTGTGGATCAGATAGTTCATATACTGTTTACATCAGGCCACCCTTCTCTATCTTGTCTGAATTCAGAGATAACTAAGCCCGCACATAGTGACAATTTACCAAATTGAATTTTGCCCACTCCTTCGGTAAGGTTATTCTAAAATCTCCAGTGGAGCATTCTATACATGTCCTAGGCCAATGCTCAGCTAAGAACTCTTTACAGTTCAGTCGGTATTACCCAGATATTTAAAGAAAATTGTTGTTATAGTTCTCTAAATGTCTGCACCATCTGGCTGTGCTGAATCTCATCAGGCACTGGATCGGGTCATCTGGCTAAGTCTCTGTTTGGACTGGGAGGTGTGATACTTGAACTATTATGAATACCTTAATGGTTGCCCTGCCTCCAGTACCTTGCCTCATCATAACCTCCTTCTGCTCCTTAACAGTAAGGCCTAAAAGAGTTCCACATTTCCTCTTGTATTCTATGTTTTGCCCTTTTTACGGAATAATCGAAATTGTTTGATCAGTCTTGCCTACAGAAAGCTCGTCTATTGTCGAAGATATGTTTGTATTCGATTCAAAACAATGCATAGATTTGGGTCAGCCCCTTACTCGTGATTGGTGGCTTTCTTCCCTATTCTATTGTCTATCCTGCTCTGGAGCATTTCGTTCTTGCTGTACTTTGACTGGAGGGCTTGTATCCTTCCATTGCTTGATGTCAAACACTTGTATTGAAGTGCGCCTTTCCCAATCTGTCGCTCCCTGCTCCCAGCGCTTCTCTTCCATTGCCCAGTCTTTATTAAAAATAACCCACCCCACCCGAAAACTTGTGCTCTGGGCGCTGCCCACCTGGGAGCCTTCTTAAAATAATTTGTAACCATTCCAAGATGTCCACCTGTTCATGAGCACACGTGCTTGGCTAGCATCTGTGAATTTATTACATTATGCGTTAACAAAATATATTCAAGGATGACTGCCACATATGCTTCTTGCAACAGCCAACTTTGAATATATTTTCATAATGGATAACAAAATATATTTACAGATGCCCACCATGCATGCAGTAGCTGGCATCTGTGAATGTATTTTTAATGCTCTAACAAAACCAGGCTATGAGTCCTGGAAGGAGACCAAAAGCACTGCCTTCTGGGCTGGAGCAGAACTCTCAGCTATCCTGGCAGAACTCGGGTACACACATGTAATGCACTTGAGCTGCTTGGGTTGAGGCTTCTTTGCTCACCTTGGTGAAATCCGGACCTATTAATGATGGTAGTGTGTCCTGATTAGCTAGCAGCAATGCTTTTAATGCACAAGCATTTCCAGTGGAAGAGTTTTGTTAATCTCCCAATAGAAGTGTTTGTCTATTTAAAGCACTGGCAACCAGGTTGGGACAGAGATGTTTGTGAGCAGTCATCTTACTGAGTTGAGTTGGTGGTAACATGGCAGCCATCTTGCTGAGATCAGAGAGTATGCGTCCAATTATATTATTTTGTGTGCTTCTGTCAGTTACAGAAATGGACTCGTAGTTGCTTAGGTGGAGTGGAGGCTATTCATATTCCTCCCAATGGTTAACCACAAACATTGAAAGTTGGTTTGAGGCTGTGAAGTTGTTTTGTTTTACTTTTTAGCCACCTCGCATAAAGGTTGTTAAGTGTACGATGCTTTGCCAGATAGTTTCCAGATTGAACAATGTTGGCAAAGCAGCCAGCCAGCGATGTAACACCTGTGTGCCCCTGGAAGCACAAGTGGATGCTCTGAAACCTGAGGCTGTATTTCCTATGATCTAAATCTAGGTAGAATCTGTAACCTGTCCTCTACAGTTTTAGGGTGTGTAAGCCCTGTGTACTTTAGCTAGGAAAAAATGTGTAACTGGTGCTTTACAGCAAGCGAGTATGTGAACCACGCGCTCTGCAGCTATGGTGGATCTCTACTGTGTGATGTGGAGCTTCTGAGATTGTCTTATCATTTTGCTGCAGCTATTTAGGATGCAGGGGTCTGGGGTCTGCTGATGGGTAGGTTGTGTAAACACTACTTTATGTCTTAGAAGCAGGATCTATGCTCACAGCTAGGCCTGATGTGCAATATATACACTACAGCGAGGGATGATACTGGGCTGCTTTTGAGCGACACAATCATCATTTGTGTCCATGTGCACACCCATATCCATAGATCGACTGACTTCGGTATGCAGTGGCACATAATACCCTCCTCAACCAAGTCAGTTTCATAATCTCAACTAAGCATGGGAGCATGCAAGAGAGAAGGCGATCTACAGACCTTGCACATAAAATCCTTGGTCTTCGGTGAAACGGGATCAAAATGTGCGAGGTAGTGTGTGAGGAGTTTCCTGTGAGCGCGTGACCCACTTTTCCACTGAAAAACCCACTGAGACTACCATTTATTTATTATGTTTATTTTACTGAGAGAACCAGACCACGTGATGACTAAATTAAAAATATTTTTGGTCCCTGCCAACCAGGAATAGTCGACATTTTCAGCTGTTCAGGCTGGCGAGTATCTTCAAATTGAAACTAGGCCCATTTTCTGGCCTGTTGTAGGAATTTGGCACCACATGACGGCCTAGGAGTGCTTTCTTACTTTGCCCTATACAAGCGCTGGTCCTGCCGCCGCACTTGAACTGGTCACCTAAACGTCAGAGGTCAGTATCACCATGCTACTAGACATGTGCCCTCCATTGCCTCTCTTCGTCGCCGGCCTTTTTAAGCTGAGCCTTATTTTTGAGGTATTCAGTCGAGCAGGCATCAGCCATGATGAGACGGGTCTGTGCCCTTGGTTCAGGGATCGATGACAGCTCCCAGAAGTCACCTGTGATGTCCGATGTCCTTCAGAGCCGGATCTGAGAAATCGCGGACCAGAAAATGCCCTTCTAAGTGGCTAATCATCTTTTAAAGAGTAAATTCTAATAAATCTCCCGAGAACTCAATATCCTGTGCCGTTTAATAACTACAAAATACGCTGCAAGAGAAGAAAATCATTGTAAAGGCACGCTATAAGTCACAGGGATCGGATAAATGATTCTAAAGTGAAACTTCTCTCAGGAACCCTCCTACCAGAATTCTTTGAAACAATTACAGAATTCTTGGAAAAATAAATACTCCAAGAAGGTGGGGTGTTTTTTGGAGGGGGGGGGAGAAGTGCAGTGCGACAGGGAAGATTGTGTCTGATAAATCGAATTGTAATTTAAAAAGCAGACTTTAACAACTTGTGTGTTTTTTGTATGTTCGCCTGTTAAATAAAACTTGTGCCGTGGATCAAACATATGATGGAAGCTAGGTTACATTATCGCTTTTAAAAAATACAATATTTTATTCTCTTGCACACCCCAAGGTATGTTTCATCTTTTGGGATTTTTTCTTGGCCTTTCCTATCTGTGTTATTTATTTAAAGAAAAAAGTGCTACGTTAAAACCTAGTTTTTAATCATTATAATCTGAAATTGATATGTAAACCAAAAAGTCAAAAACAAAGAACATTGAACAGGCTTCAGTTTCCTGGGCTCGTGTTCATTCACACTCAATGTCCCCAGATCAGGAGCATTGATTTCCAGTGGTGATGATCAGTTGTAGAAGAGCCTCTACTGTGTTATGTTGGCGTCCGTTGTATAAAGTGCATTCTACCATTACTGCAGCCTCGCATCGCTAATGGGATCTGGTCTGCTCTGAAATCCAGGATGCGAAGAGTTGAATTGCCTTGTGAAGTTGTATCATATGTATTTTGTATTTCTGGTTATTTTACAGTTTCATTAAGCATGCATGAATCATTGATATGTCAATAAGTTGTATTGTTTGATGTGTGTTGTTTTCACAAAGTATTTAGGAGCAATCGGAGGAAACAGGTATCGCCCAGAACGCAAAAGGTTTTTATTAGAACACAATCTAGGCTTTGAAGGTCAATCTATTTATGAACATCTACCACCTTATATCATTCCACATGATCAAGAAGATTTAGATGAATATGAAATAGCTGTAAAAAAATTAGAGAAACAGTTTGATGTTCAACCAAGTTTGATAGTTAACAGACATAAGTTTTTTACTAGAGAACAATTACAAGATGAATCCATAGATACTTACGTTGCTGTGTTACGAATGTTAGCGGCAGAATGTGAATTTGAAAACTTCACAGATCAACTCATACGCGATCAGATAGTAGTACGTTGCTGGGATAAGAAAGTACAAGAAAAACTCCTCACCATGAGGAATCCAAATTTAATAGAAACAATTGACATAGTAAAAGGGATTGAAGTGTCACGCAAAGCATTAAAAGAGCTCACTCGCAAAGACACTAGTGGTGTATCGGTTGTGAATGAAAAAACGGGCCCTAGACAAAACAATAGTTATAAACAAAATCCCAAAAAGAAAGTATAAAAGTGGGTTTTTCACACAGAAAAATATTTGTTTTAGGTGCGGGTATTCCTATCATGGACCCAATGGACGTCCGTGCCCTGCTAAAAATGTGAAATGTAAATTGTGTAATAAGATCGGACATTTTGCAAAAGTTTGTCAGTCACCCAAAGACAAGATCAATTCGGTCCCTGATGGAGATCTATGTGACAGTTCAGATGAAGAGGAGCTCTGTGCAAGGGGAATGAGAGATATGATTGTAGTTGTACAAGATGATGAATCTAACTGTGTAGATCCATATGAAGACATTGTAGTAGATGGGAAAAACTTGAGGCTCCTTATTGATTCTGGAGCAAGAATGACAATGGTGACCGATGAATTGTTTGCTGAGGTCTGGGGAACACGAGAGTTATTGCCTCCAGACAGGAATCCTGTAACGTACGATGGAAGGAAAATAGAATTGTCTGGATATTTTGAATGCCAACTCAAGTTTAAAGATCGCAGCATTTTTGGGAAAGTGTATGTTGCCAAAAAGGTCTAAACATACTTGGGTGGTATCACCAAGGTCTTTTGGGATGACCCTCAGACCTGGTAGAGACGTGCAAGTATCTTTAGTAACTGAGTGTGAAGGAAACAAAGAGACATTTGAAAAGGTAGAAAGCAGTAGCAAATGGATTGAGAATTTTCCAGCAGTTTTTGAAGACAAACTGGGGAAAATCAGAGGTTTCAAGCACAAAATTAAAGTAAGAGACGATGTCACTCCTGTAAAACATAAGTTGAGGAATGTACCTTTCAGTGTGCGTGAAGACTTAGAGAAGATTCTTAAAAAAATGTGTGATGAGGGTGTGATAGAACCAATAGAATCATCTTTATGGTTAAGTCCATTGGTTATTGCCAGGAAGAAGAACGGCCAACTGAGAGTCTGGGTGGACTTGAGAAGTCTAAACAAAGTTATCTGGATTGATTCCCACCCCTTACCCAGGATAGATGATATCATAAGTACATTCTCGGGTGCTAAGTTTTTTTCAAAAATAGACTTAGCATCTGCATATCATCAGGTTGTACTGGAGGAGTCGTCACGACATTTAACGGCTTTTGTTTCTCCTATGGGCTCCTATCAGTTCAAAAGGATGCCTTTCGGTCTTGCGCCGGCAGCAGCCGTATTTCAACGTGTGCTAGAGAATGTACTAGAAGGTATTGAAGGTGTGGTAACGTTCCAAGACGATATTTTAATAGCAGGCGAAAATATGTCAATTCATGATAAACGAATGCGTACAGTTTTGGAGAGATTACAAAGGTATGGAATTGTGGCTAATCGTGGGAAGTGTGAGTTTGCAAAAATACAATTGAGTATTTAGGACATGTAATTTCTGAGAAGGAGTTGAACCAAGACCTGGATTAGTCGATGCTATTGTGAAATCTCCGACCCCCAAGAGTAAAGAGAATGTGGCCTCATTCTTGGTAGTATGTGAATTTTACTCCAAATTCATTCAAAATTTCTCAGCCAAAACTGTGGGGTTAAGAGAATTGTTAAAAAAAGAGAAAAGTTTTGCATGGGAAAAAAAATGTCAAGAAGAATTTGAGAGTCTTAAAAAGAAATTGTTTCAGCGGGTGTCCTAGCCCCTTTGATCCTATACAACAATGTATTATCACTGTAGATGCAAGCAATGATGGTTTGGGTGCCACTATCGCACAGATGAAAGGGAAAATAGAAGTGACCATCGGTTTTGTTTCTAGATCATTGAGGACAAATGAAAAAGTATTCTCTGTTATAGAAAAATAACTTTTGGCTTGTTGTTGGGCTGTGGAAAGGTTCAAATGTTTTGTTTGGGGAAGGAAATTTGTTGTTAAAACTGACCACAAACCGTTAGTCAGCATTTTGAGTGGTTGTACCATTAAAGACCACACACCTAGAATAGCAAGGCTAAGTTCAAAGCTTTTACAGTATAATTTTGATGTGGAATACATCCCGGGTGGTAAGAATGTGAGGGCGGATTACTTATCTCGTTCTCCATTAAGCTTTACTGAGTATCCAGAAAATAATGATGAAAATGACGAAGAATGTTTGATCGCTAGTATTGATGTTTGCCACGACACTACTTTCACAGAACAAGAGTGGACTTTGGAATCTTCAAGGGATGTCGTGTTGAAAAGTGTAAGAGAGTATGTAATGAATGGGTGGCCAAAAGAAAAAGTTTTACCCCAGGATTTACAACCTTATTTTAAAGTTTCCGATGAATTGTCAATAGAAGAAAATGGTATGTTAGTACGGGGAGAGAAATTTATTCCACCAGTTTCGTTGAGAGATGGGATCATTGTGTATGGTCATGAAGGACACCTAGGCCAAACCATAACCAAAAGAAAAATCAGAGACAGTTATTGGTGGCCTGGAATAAATTCTGCAATTATTGCTAGTGTTCGTGCATGTGTTATTTGCGCTACTAGTGATAAGAGTCTCAAAACGGAGGCTGTTCCCCTTCAACCTGTGAAATTACCGGATTCTGTGTGGTCCAAACTTGCCATAGATTTTATTGGTCCTTTTGGTGTTCTTCCTCGGAAGTTGAGATTCGCTATTGTGTTCGTCGACTACTATAGTAAATGGTGGGAGGTGAGATTCGTTGAAGAGGCAAACACAACTAGTGTCATAAAGTTTTAAAAAAATTTATTTTTGAGGGAAGGTTTTCCAAAAGAAATTGTATCAGACAACGGTGTGCAATTTATTTCGAAAGAAATGAAAACTTTTCTTGACTCTAATGCCATAACACATAAATGTATCGCTTTATATCATCCTCAAGCAAACGGTCTAGTAGAAAAATGAACCGCACACTGTCAGAGTGTATACAGTGGGCAATTCAAAACAAGATTGATGTGCCCAAAGCTGTTGAGGAAATGCTGTGGTCTCATAGGTCATGTCCTAATGCTGTTTCTGGCCTTTCGCCATTTGAAATTCTAAGAGGGCGTCCTCCTGCGTCTAGGTTGTGCCCTGCTTGGTTACGAGAGTGTCAGAACAAAAATGTACATATGATAAATGTGGACAAAGTTGTGAGACCAAATGTGGAAAAATTTCAGGTTAAAATGAAAAATCACTATGACACTTTGCACAGAGTGAAGTCTTTTGAGAGAGATTTGCGTTTAGGAGATTGGGTTCGGGTGAAAGATCCCAACCATGTACTTAAGGGGATGTCTAAGTTTAAACCTCCTGTCAGAATTGAAGTTGTGACCAGGAATGCAGTGAGGACCAGCAGGAACGAGTGGTGGAATAAGGGAAGAGTTGTGAAGGTGCATTCTCATGATGTTCCTTCCCATGATCTTACTTCTCCATCTAATTCGTCTTTGCGTGCTCGTGTTGTTCCTTCTCCTTCTTCTTCTGACACTGATGTTTATGAGCCTAAACCATCGGTTCATCTTCTGTCTGAACGAAGGAATGATAGACGGAACATTGTTAAACCTTTGAGATTTCGTGAATGAAACTCTCCCCTTAACCTAAACTCAAACTGGTTGTATATAATCTAATACTGTGTTTATGTATTGTTAATTCTTTGTATTGCATTATTGTATAGAAGGGAGATATTGTGGTGATCTCATGTTAATCACATTCCAGCATTACATCACTGGAATGTAGAATGTCCATCGTGGATTCTGGGTTGTGTGATTCCATGTGAGTCAGTTACTTTGGCACTGCTGAAGCTGTGGCTAATAAATATACGAGTTGAAGTATTTCCGTCTGCTGACCTTCATTACCTAATACTTCACTACAGGAGGTCTATGTTATGTTGTGTTATGCAGATTGGTAGAGCACACCATAATCCCGGAGAGTATCCTACTGCTGAGCAGGTGTGAGTATAGCCAGACGTAGGGCCTAGTAGGACTACTCGAAAAGCGAGGTCTTCAGCTACTTGCAGATTTCAAGAGGTGAGGATGAGGCTGTTATGTGTAGCAGCAGGTCATTCCACACTATAGGAGTGATATAGGAGAAAGCTTGACCACTGGATCTGGTTTCTGTATATAGGAGAAAGCTTGGCCGCCGGATCTAGTTTTTCGTATGTGTGGGATGTGTGCAGGTAGGAGTCGGGATGAGTGGAGGTGTCTGAAATGTTTGAGAGCATATGTGATTATTGAGGTTGCTTTGCCAGTTTTCTGTAGTGCCTTGAAAGTGTGGATGTGGAATTCGAGTTGTGGTTGTTTGTGTATGGGGAGCAGGTGGATTGGAAACTGAGTAATTTGGCTTGAAGATTGCCTACTGTTTAGTAACGATATGATAACTGAAGGTAGTGGCTGCTGTTGGACAAAATTCATTTTCATCTTCTGATCAATTTTGACTTTTTGGTGGGTTTTTGTTTCTGTGTTCTGTTGTAAATTTCTGTATTCTGTACATTCATTTGCTTGGCCATGTTAGTGAGAGGAAGAGGGAGACATAAACTCTAAAAGTCAATGACAATCCCAAAAACCTTAAAGAGAGCACAGATTCTGAAAGTGACACAAATGTCTGGAACATGCTATAGAATGCTTTTAACATTACCAGTAGAGGGGTAACATGATTTTATTATCCTTCAAATTTTTATTTTTTTATTTTGCATTATATAAATCTTTCTTGAGGTTTTGCTTTGTTTGGAGGCGCCATATTACTCCTAAATTATCATGGAATCTGTCAAAATTAACAGACTCCATCAGCATACTCATATAAAATACCAAACCAAAGGCCTTTTTAGGAGTTGCACAGAGCGCTGTCCCCAGAGGGGATATTGTTCTGGGCAACTAGGCGTTCCTTGGTGTCTTCAGGCCCTAAATAATCAGGTCTGCAAACTCTGGTCCCCATAATTCTGGGTACAGAAACACCAGGCCCATGACTCGTTAGCAGAGCTGTGGGCAGTGGCTCTGCCCGGCCTCCTCCTCCTGCATAACTCAGCACTGAGGGGGCAAAAAAACTCCCCTGGCAGCTGAAACTAAAACGGTTCAAGAACCAATTACGTTTTTTTGGGGTGTGGGTCATTTAAAATGTTGGTTTTTATTACTGTTTTAATGTGCATGCTGGGTTTACCTGCTTCTTTCTCTTGAGTTTATACTGTTGGTTAGCCTGCTGCTTATTTATCACTTTCACATTTTAAGCCATCCAAATTAATATCTATATTTTTAAATTAAATCTTGTGTAAGTGACCACTCCTACCCAGACCTGTATTTGATGCATTCTCCTTGTGTCTAATGATAATTTAACAATCTGACGAAAAACTACCTACTGGACCCTACTGCTTTACTCTTGATAGAGCCTCTTTAGGTCTTGCCAACAGACGGCTCTAGCTGTTTTTGGGCAAACAGACATATTATATGCATTATAGATTTAGAGCGGATGTTGCATCTGGTCTATCTCAGTTCTTTGCTCCTGGTTCGATGGCATTCCTTCTTATTGCTGTGTGTGTTCCACTAAAGAATTATTTTGGTATCAATATATTTTGATGGGATAAGTTGTATCTTTTTAATGCTGAGGTCTGAACCTTCTATTGCGGCTCCTGAGGTGTTAGGCTTCCTCAGTTTCTCTCTCCCTGCTGCAGCCTTCTTTGTTCCCCCACTGTCTCTTTATGAAGCAGTATCCTCCTCTGTGCCCACTGCCCCCCTAACCGCTTCGCTGCTCAGGGCCATCCACCGCTGGGTCGGCAGGTGGCCTTCTTTAAGTGGTATTACAAATCATTCCAAGATAGTCTTGCACGTGTACACATGTGCAGCTACCTCGAGCGGCTTTCTATTTTGTTTTACGAAAAACATTTACACACAGAATGCCATTCCAAGATGTCTGCCGTGCATGCACTCATGGCTGCCATCTGGACTGGGTGGGGGGATGACGGAGGTGGGGGACGGTTGTTATCAGGCAGGATAAGCATTGTCAAAGCCAATTTGTGTCATGGGTGAGAGCTATTGGCTGTGCCAATGCTTGTTTGTCATTGTGCTATTTTGTGTTCTTTGTTATTAGAGTGCACTGCTTCATACCCTCTGTATTCGATTCTGCATTTTTAATTCGTCAATCACTTCAATTACTTTGTTTATGGAAGATGGAGCATGTTATTCTTTTTCATTCCGCCTCACGCGCAATATAGCACCCTGTAGCTTTTCTTTGGCTAGGCACAAAAGGTTCTGTGAAGAGGATATTAGAGCTGTTACTGCGATGAATGGAGACCACTCTTGCGTATCCATCGCCTCCAAATGCTGATAGATGCTGCCAGGCTCGTTCAGACGTTTCCCTCTGGTGACAGTGGAGCGGGCCTTTTCTGTTAAATCATTTGGACTGTATTGATTCCTCCAGTTCACTTTCTGTTATTTAGCTGCCAGGCTCTGAAACTGAATGTCACGTGCCTGGGGAAATCGACATTTGGAAGGAGGATAAAACATTCTGCGACGTGACGCTGCTTATGTCTTCAATAGGCAGATAACATGTTCTCCCTCAGCCCACCTTTGACATTTATTTGAGAACAACCATTCAGCAGTTCGTGAGAGCCAGGGCACTTGGGGACTTTGATCATGGAAGCGGAGAGGATCATAGGGCAGTTAGAATAATAAAAGCACCTGGTGTCAGGAACTGGCACGATTATAGGTGATCTTGGGATCTCCAAACAGGGTGAATTAGTAAGCTGCAGAATGCATGTTGCACTGGACGGGCTATATTCCATGATCTAGCGAGCTGGCAACCGTGCATATTGAGGAATCGTGACATTGAGCCAGATTGCGGCTTGTTGTATTAGGACATATAATGCATGTTTTTTCATCAGACTGTAGCTGGTCAGGAGTTTCTGAAACTGATAAAGAGAGGAAACTCGATTTAGGGTCTTATTATGAGTCAGGCGGAGCTGCATCCCTGGGGTATAGCACGCCACCGGATTCGAAGCGACCTGATGTTCTCAATTTTGGGATTGCCAGTTGTAGGATTATTGACCTTCATTTTAATAGGTGTGAATCTGCACCTGGTAAAAACACTGGGGCTCAGGGACTCAGACGGCGGGAAGAGGCTCAGGCTTACTTTCACCAGGCTCCCTTTTACAGCATCAGGGAGGCATGCAGCACTCCCTCAGCAGCCACGGAGCCTGCCCTCCACAGGACACCATCCCCACCCCACAGCAGCTGCAGAGCATACCTCTCACATTTACCACCTCCGAACTGCAGGAGGTAAATGTGAGCAGGAAAGTACCTGAAAATCGAGGAAATGTGCAGTTTTCGACCCAACAATTTTGGGTCGGTGTAGTTATTCCCCATTCTGGGCACTAAAGTTCATATTGGCCGTACACATATGGGATATACCGACTGGAGTTGTTAATTTTGATCCCAGATCTTTGCACAAACTTTATGGCCAACTTGTAATTGGGTCTTTAAGGATGATTAGGTATGTTTCTCTCCCTCTCTTACATAATGTAAAGTGCTCACTAAATTCATGCAAGACCCTTTATTAAAATTTGCCAGCCCCGGATTTGGAGGAGGCAAATGAAAGAATGTTGTTAGAGACTACGGGCCTTATTTGGCTATCTGGCTCTTTCACCAAAAAGCGTTGGATAGCCAGTTGCCGTATCACAAATGCCATATCCTAGAACACACATGTAATATGGTGGACGAGATATGTGCCACGTTTGTGAGAGAGTATCCCGTCTGCCAAACTCTAAATAAAGCCCTGTGTTTCTTTCCTCCTATCAAAAGCCTTCGGGGTACCTACTATTTCCCTCACCTTTCCATTTAAGGTCTGTCTTAGAATGGGCTCGAATGCAGAGATCTTGTTTCAGAGCAATTTATTGACCAGATTGATCAGCGTGTGGGCAATTAAGTGGGTTTGCACGTGGTTGGAGCCTACTGCTATTTGGTATTATCATCCCTCTTTTCAAGTGTTGGTGCAAAGTGTTGAGTCTTTTGAGATGTTGCGGTTGGCACTGGTATCTTCTTTGATGTGTGGAAATGCCAAGTAATGATGGTCACAATCGTCCATGGCTATGTGTTTACTAACTTCAATGCTTGCACTTTCGGTACCCACATTGTAGGCCCCCTCCAGAAAACAACAGCCCTTTGTTGGATACTCTGGACAGAATTATATTGTACATAATAGCACCTCCACAGTAGCTTCAGACCCTTCAGTTTCCGGGTGTCATCTTTTACCCACTTTCAGAGACTACAGTATAAGGTCATGAGATGCAGCGTTATATATGATCATTGTGGTCAGGGTGTTATCTGTCTTAGATGTTAACAAAATGGTGATTCCCATCCACTGTTGAGACGAAAGCTACCACCCCAGCCACCGTCTTAATCAATCTGTGTTGCACAGGCACATGTACATTTTGGTGATTGAAGTTCATAATAGGACATTAGAATTGGGTTGATATGAGAGGGGGACCAAGCAGAGACTTCACTGATGAACTAATTCCTAAAAACATGAGTCTTTAGTTCTTTCCTGAAAGGGGGGAGGTACATAGTTGGGCTCTAATTGAAGTGCTGCTGGTAAGAATGTCCCAATTTTAGGTGCTCATTCTTTAAAGGATTTTTAAGTGTCTTTTTATTTGTGGCATATGCTGTTTTGAATTGTGAGATGCTCATACTTTGCAGTGTTTTATGTGTGCTGTCCAGTTTAGTGAGATGTTTTTGGTAGGTATGTTGACAAGTTGTGGTGTAATGTCTTGTAGGTTTGGCAGGTTGTCTAGAATGGATTATGTTTCGATGGGGGCGTTGGAAAAGAACACCAAGATAATGGATGGTGCGATAACTGCAGTAAGTGCCTCCAATCAGATGAGTTTCATTTTGAGTTGTTTTTTGGGGCCACTTAGTAGGTCAGAGCCAAGTCGGTCTTGAGCTGTTTTAGTACCTGCCCCACTGTTAAGGCCACACTTTGAGGAAAATATACAAATGAGGTATCATGTGCCTATGGTGGTGTGCAGGTCGAGAGTTTAGTGCTCAACAAGTCACCGTGTGATTTTAGTTTTGTGACTAGGTGGGGCTGCCCCATGCACCGCTAGAGTAATCGTCCAGGTTTGGAATGGAAGCTTTGTAGGGGAGAAGAGTAGTGGAATCTGTTTCAGCATGTACCGAGGCACTCAAGCCTTTCTTTCGGTCAGACATGTTTGCCAGCTGTACAGTTTCTTGCGCTGAGGGCGCCTAGATACCCGAGCTTTGAATTGATGTTGGTGTGCCGGATGCCCACTCTTTCGATCTGATGTTTCAGATGATACATCCTTATGTTCAAGACAGGATTGAACTTGGAATCTCCAGTTTTGTGCACTTCAGAGTGATGTAGGAGGGAAGACCAGAAACATTCAATCTGTGCTCATACAAATTTTTAAAATCTTGATGCCGACTCTACCGAAAATATAATCAAACATCAGCGTAAGGTCATTTCTGTGCATATACCTGACTTGTGTCCACATTTTACTTTGGCAATGATACTTTTTTAGATTTAAGAAAATACGTTGTCTGTTGTTTTTGTTGTTGTTTAGGAATGGAAGGCATGTGATGGATGAGTCATTACTGTTACAGTTGGGTGGTGTTTGAGGTGAAAGTTTGTGCTGTGCCTACCTACCTGGAGGCTGTATGGACCATCTTGTTGGGGTCTGACTGTATTGATTTTATTGAGCCACATTGCACTAATGCTGTTAATGGACGCTTTGACATGATATTTAGGTAATCGTGTCTCAGTAGAATCGTGGTGGTTTAATGGGGGGTATTTGTTATTCATCGTTTGTAAGAGCGGAGTGAGGTGATGCATGCAGTATTTGTTTTTGGAGAGATTTGTGTAGGTTGTGGGCTTTCCAGCATTAATGATACTGCCTCTGATTTCGTGTATTTTGCTCTAGAGTAGTTTAACAAACTCTAGACATTCCTACAGGGCTCTGCAAGAGGTTTGTTCATGTTTTATGTCCCCACAAAGCACTATGCTGGCTTAAACTATTTGACACATGTTAGTTAATCTGTTTATGCAGATGTTCCTTTTAGTTGTTATTATACTGTTTTCTCTTCACCAGGTTGTTCAAATGCTGTTCATTTCTATTGCAGTACAGTAGGTTTTCTTGCTATTTCATGGTCATTTGGATGAATGTATGGTGACTGAATACCCCTAGACTGGTGGTTTCATCATGATACTTGAATGTTGCAGTGATTACAGTCATATTATATAAGAATGTGGGAACGAGTCCTTATTCTGTTCTGTTGAAAGTGACCAAGTTAAAAAAAAAATATTTTTATGGTCCCTGTTTTCTGGAGTTCTGGAGGTGGGATTCGAAAGACGGAGGAGCTCTGAAGAAAGACAGACACATCTACAATAACTTGGCTTTTGTAGTCTGTAGTTTACTTCTTTGTCATGCTGTTCAGAATCTTTCATGTGTTCTTTCATTGTATGTTGCAGTGCTGACATCGTTTGTAATATATTAAAATGTTTGCGAAAGTGGAGACCGGTTGAGAAAGTGATGATCATAAGCCCTCAATATTATTTTGAGATTACACTGTAAGGGTTGGGTGGTTATGAGGTCAGTGCATTATTCCACAAACTCAGTTCACCTGCATCCTGGCAGAAAACTGCCAATTTGTGTTGACTTGAAGATGGTTTTTGCTGTCCCATGAATGGGTACTAGAAGTTGACTGCAGGGGATGTTTTTTTTTTTATTTGCATGCAAATGGATTTTGTGCATCATTGCAGCAAGCGAATTGGAATTAACCTAGTTATGCCCTAGAACGAGTAGTCAATGTTGTTTTTATGGATGAAGTGCTTGATTCTTTTCTGATATCATAAGCAGCTTTTCATGAACTCTTTGTAGCGTATATTGTTTGTTTGAGTTTCACTTCCCCAAGCAATTGATGCATGCACAGGAAACCTGTACACATCTTATTTTGACAGGTCAAAGATATGAAAACTGGGCCTTATTTGGGTCTGACTGTAACTGCAGACTCTCTCTTGTGATCTGTATAGGCGCTTCCATGATTTATGTCTCAATCCAGGCCTGAGAACAATCAGGAAGTGAGCGGTCGTGGTAGTTTGCGTGGTTGATGGCCGGTGCGTAGTAACTTTTCCTCGCCGCAGTAGCCCATCGGTCTTTAGAATCCCCTTGTCTCCTAACCTTTGAAAGCAATTTGAATCGACTGCAGGATATTCTCCTGCTTGTTGCATCCCCAGCCGCAGGCAGATAGCTGTGGTGAGAATTGAATTGGCGGATCTGGCCATCTCATAGCAGGGTGTAGACACAAACAAACATCTGACGATTACTTTAGCTATCGCAGATGGCACTCTCAAAGTTTCACCACAGGTTGAAAACCTTTTTCTACTTATTCTATTGCGAACAAATAGCTAGTGCAACAGCTCAGCGTACTCCACCTTTCACCACTCCCAGGAACAATGTGCTTTAGTACAATGCAATCAATAAGTAATGATAGGGACTCCCTACTAATTCACACCAATGCTTCAGATAATTTGTGAAAATGAGTATTCTGTTATGTGATTCAAGTTTATTTTATACCTCTATCCCATCCCAGCAAGCCCATTGTTTTTCTTATTCAATTAATAGGCAGAATGTATTTACTTACAGTGATGAAGGGCGATGCTGTTTTAAAGAAATAAAATAAGGGTTTGTGTCCATTTGAAGATCAAAATACTGTCCGGGTGCATTGCTTCCTTTGTTTAAAAAACACACACAGCTTGTGTGGAATTGGTGAAACTGTGCAAGAAGTGAAATGCATATCAAACGAGATCTAACAATTATCAAGGCACATCTACAGAATATAATATCCAATTCTTGTAGCACTGCACGTATGCATTGGGTTGGAAGCTTGTTGTTGTAAGAGGATACTGGTTTAAACCACTCATTTTGCATTCCAGTGTAGCAATACTTAATGGTGTGCATTTTGGCATCTACAGCGTGACAAAGACTGCTGCAACCGTATCGCCTCGAATTACATTTTCTGGCTATCCCATTCAGTGGTATGCAGTGCTTAATTTGTAAAATAATAACTGCCGGTGCTCTCGTCAGGAGGCCACTGCAGCTTGCAACACACATAGCCCCTGCTATGCTGCCAACGATAGAAACAACACAAGTACTAACCATCAAATTCCCACAAGTGTGACTATTCGGACTATCTGAGGCCCCCAAAGCCATAAGAATGGCTTGGGAGGCAGGTAATAGTCATTTTAATGTTTATTGAATGAATAATTACCTGTTGTTGTGGTCATCTCCAAATTAGCCAGACAGCGCCACCTTATGGCAGCTGTCACAAGAGCCGGTTTTGAGAATTAAGTGCCGGTTCGAGCACGGAAACACAGCTCAAATTAAGCACTGGTCAGCACCTGCAACACTCCTCTGGAGCATACCCATGGCTCTCAATTCTATAGACCCGGCCCTGAGAAATAAGTGGTGGTGCTTAGCACCGGAATGCACCGGCACAAATTAAGCACTGGTGGTATTGTGACACCGACAATGGGCATTAATTTAGAGTTAAGACAAAAGGCAGGTTCGTGGAGAAAAAAAAATTCCTTACAGAGAGACAGTGAAAGGCTCATTATGACAGTGGGAAATTGTTCCCTCTTCATAAGGTTCAATAAACTATCTTCAACGCTTTGTTAGTGGGGAGTCTGCCATATCCGGATATGCACTGTTTGAGTAATCTTATTTGGACAGGACTATAGCCATCAATGCCTGTACTTTGTGATGGAAATTTAGAAATGTAAAAATTGGGACCATTGTCGTCAAATTAAAACAATCCTGCTTACACCACCATCTGAGTCACACATCTTGATCTTCCCAACCTCCCAGATTTTTTCCCACTGCTACAAGTTCTAGCGATTCTCCCAGAGTCGACTGCCACATCGTCTTCTTGGGATTCAGTTTAAATTGATTATCCTGTTCCACTGATCTGTTGCTTGCATAAAGACTGGCCACGTTGTTTTCTAGTTGCCTTTGTTCTAAATGTAGTTTATCAATCGACTAGGTGTCTTCAGCATAATTATAAAATCCTATTCTAAATTATGCTACCAAGCATGTCAATGGTAAGATTTACAGATTAAATAATAATGGTTAATAAAGGTGCAACTTCCGGCGTTACGTTCTAGCATACTTATATTTTTAACGCAGCCTCTCTACTGACCACAGAGCAAGCATGTTAAACCCCAGCCTTAGCCTACTCAGCCTCTGCCATCAAACTCCCTCCCTCCAATTCTGCAGAAAAAACCATAGACCGCATTTGCAACCATAGTGCCACAAACTACCCCAACTGACCAAAGACCTTCAATTTAAGTATCTCTTTACCCTCTGATTTGCCCGATCTTTGCCTCTGAGCTTCTTCCATGCAAACCACACTGACCAGAATAACATACAAAACAAAAACCTCTCTTAAAACCTACATCCTCTCCTGAGCAACTCTAAATGCCCTTGCAAGGCCTGCAAAAATAACCCTAAAGTGAAATCTACAGAGTGGTTCTTAACATCATTTCCCCAAATCCTTCAGCAGTCTATGTGCGAAGAAAAAAGAACATCATATCTTGTTTTACTTGCAACGAGACAGTTTACCTGCAAGCTGTGCAGAGAAAGTGGGAATCACAGATTATCTTGGCAAAGAATGTGTTCTTCTCACATAAACATTCCACCACCTCCAGGCCCTCTCAAGATCTTTTTAGCACCATGTTATCTCTTTGACACCTGCTCCACTACAAACTATATTAATACCTCAGACGAAATGTGGAACAGTGTCCTTTTCTTCAATAACAATCATCCAATATGAAAATCTTTCTTCAAGTCAACCTGCTATTGAAAACCATATCTTTACCTACTTCATCAATCCCCGCGATCTCTGCCTTCACTCAGTATCGTGCTGATCAGAACAACCCCATACATAATAAGCATTTGCAATGCAAAAGGTCTCGCATTTACTAAACTCTCGAAAATGCGAGACCTATTGCATTGCAAATGGTTGTTTGCAAAAGCGCCCCGTGCAGCGCTTTAATTTTAATGGCGGCCGTGCCCCTTTCCTTAGACGCGGCTCGTCTAAAGGAAGGGGCGTGTCCGCAATTAATGTGAAAGCGCCGCATGGGGCGCTTTTACAAACAAAAGTTAAAAAATAGAAAAGAAAACATGTGGTCACGTTCGGCGCCGCAAATAAACAAAAGGCGCGGCCGCCACTGTGGCATGCAGTGCTATTGAAAAAATAAATGAAGCCTAACAAGAGAGCGGGTCTTGCCTGTTTGCAAGCAGGTGAAAAGCATTTAGCGAAATAGTGCTCGGAGGCTGTAATTAAAGCCTACCGAGCAACTACACAAGTAACAGGGTGTGTCGCCATGGGAGGTTAGCAATGAAGACATGGAGGTACTAAGGAGGGACTAACAAGCCTCTTAATTAATCAGAAGCCAGCATTTAGGAAGGACAATGACACAAGCCAATGAAAAATATGGGCGGAGCTTCACTCCCATACTCCGATAACAGCATGCCTCGCAGAGCATGGCATGCGCTGCCCAGGCTGAACCTAAAAAGCACCTTCTGAGCCTTCTATCCATGGTTCAACAGGCCTTGGAATCTCTGGTCTCCCCCCAAGAGTGTACATACTGAAGAATTCCTTTTTGAAACGTAAACTTCCAAGCTGACGCACTCTTTCCAATCTAGTGTTCCAAGATCCTAACTTCGGTGACCCTACGGATGTAAACCATTAATCCCTTATGTCTTGGCTGCTGTAAAGTCCTCAAGAAAGTTGTAACCCAACAACTGCTGTACCAACTACTTTCAAAACCAGCTTTGAGATTCCATTCTGGCATATGATCAATTCACATCAAAGACATATCTTCACCTACCTTCCTTAGCAAACTGCTTAACATCATGAACTTGTGTAGTGGTGTAATGTCACAGCCCTTGCCCTGCTCAGTCTCTCCACCACATTTAACCATATTATCCATAGCATCCTAATAGCTCTTACTTTGCATTGATGCCTAAGTGGGTTTGTAAGAGCGATGTGAAAGGCAAGTTGTTATTCTCTAAATGAAAATGTTTGGTGCAAACCTGCTCGGTGGCCATTGGTACTCCCTCTGCCCCATATTCTTAGTAAATATGCATGTGAGAGGTGGTCAACTTTCAGAGCCTAAATGTAAAAGTGCGCTCCGTGAGTATCCTGATTCCAGTTCACTCTTCACATACGTTGCGTCATAGTACGCTACTTGGTGGTTGGGTGGCCATGACCTGCTTTGGTTCTTCACTGACATATGAAGCGGGAAACTTCTAAAATGACTGAATGACTAAAAATGCTACACAAGAGGTTAAGTTTTGTAGCTTGAAACCAATAACCCTGGCCACCGCACAAAAGAAGATGTTGTACCTTACCCTGTTGCTAACGCAAGAGTGTCTCGCAATCAGTAGCAGCGTATGTCTTTGAAAGAGAGTAATGAAGCTGAAAGTGCTGTTGCGCCTTTCTTCTGGAAATCACGGTGCAGCCCTGCTGTTACTGAAGCAACATGAACATTGAAGGATTTGGTGTCTGTTGTGTGGAGATTGAGGCAGCAGTGGGATTTTGGTTCATTGATCCGAGCTATAGGCTGCAGGGGATTAACATGTCACTCGTCTTCCGTATCTCATGCTGTTGAGCCAGCTAGCAAAGCGGTATGGGCCCCATAGAATTGCTGAAAAATGTAGCATAGAATTGCAGTCGATGTGCGTGACATGGCGCCTCAGTTCACCGGGGACCAGTGGTACCCAGTGTTACGGTAGGAATTCACAAAAAAGCAGCTTTGTGCCTTAGACAGTTGGACCTTTGAGACAAAATCATTCTTGTGAGATTGCCTGGTGCTTTATAATGGCTTCCGCACTGACGTATGTGCAAACATGAAGGTGAAAAGTTAGAATCCTGGCAGCGCCCAGACAGTCGATTAAAAGTTATACATTTTTACTTGGTAATAGTAATTCTGTTGTTCGCACAATACTGCTGGGGTTTTAGCTCTGTGAATGGGTATGCATTGTTTGTGTTATGCCTGCTGCTGTGGGCGTTAACAGCTGCTAATGCCCTTTGCTGATTGAGTTAAGTGCTGTTAATTGCCCTCCCTACAATTAGCAGCCAAATGCAGCCGTGCATAATGAGGATACATGGGAATTAATTACAGGTAATAACTGACTGAAAGTAGGCAATAAGTCTGTTGGCATTACTCAAAAGCATGCCCATTAACACGCCCACTGTCCCTGCCTGCTGCTTGTCTCAGCTTCACGCTGTCACCGAATCAACAAGCATTTGCAATGCAATAGGTCTCGCATTTACGCAAGATTAAGCTATTGGCATTGTAAATGACAATGCCTTTTATTTATGTTTTTAAAACGAAAACAAAAATAAAAGGCATTGTTATTTGCAATGTCAATAGCTCAAACTTGCGTAAATGCGAGACCTATTGCATTGCAAATGCTTGTTAGATTAGTGAGTAGAAACGCTCCCTTTCGGCCCGTGGGGCAAATTAATTAAATAAACAAGCGCAGCCGCTAAAGTGAAAGCGGACCGCGCTGCAAATAAATAAAAAATAGTGCTTACCGACTTATGAAGGAGACCGTGTAACACCACAAGTAAAAGATCCAGTCCTCATTGGAGGTAACAATGGCGACAGGGCAGTAACAAGGAGGGACTAACAAGCCTCATTATCAATCGGAAGTCAGCATTTACCAAGGACAATGACACCAGCCAATTAAAAATATGGGCGGAGAGAAGGCGAGGCTTCCACAGCATACTCGACTACTGCATGCCTCGCAGAGCGAGCAGCGCATGTGCGCTGCCGATACGCTCGACCTGTAAAGGCAGGTAAACGTCATCCATTAATTTCAGCATTCTGTTTGGGGTAACACTATTCGGGCATTCTGTAAGGGGTGTAATAAGCGATTCTCAGCATGCATACATTGAATGCCCAGGTTTACAGGCAGAGCCTGCTATAACATATTATAATCACAATTTCCTGCTCAGCTGGTTGCAGGGCGCCTTCTCATATGTTGCTATTAAAAATGAATGTGCCTTTTCCAGTATAAAACGAAATAAAAGGCATGACCTCTTTCGCTGAGTTTTCTGCACACTAACCATCAAATGCTGGAAGAAATATTTACAGTAATCCATCCTTCAGGTCTGAGGGCTCCAAACGTATTTCACGTGGGAAATGCTTTATGTATTTTTCATGTATTATTCACGTTGACATGCTTTAAAACGTTGTGATGTGCAGTTGACATCAGCTTCTTTCCTTTAAGGAGAGCTTGCTGCTCAGCCTGTGGACGGCACACTGTTGTCAAAGAAAATCATTTGGTTTCTCACGCAGTTTTACAGTCTGACCTTTGACCCAATGCATCTATGAAGGCGCCAACCCACGACTGACAACACTCACCACTAATCACTTATAGGGGCTCCATTTAAAGCCAGGTTATGGACTCTCGCAGCTCACTGGTGCATTCGATTCTGGGCATGAGTCCTTTGTTTATCTCGGAACCTGATTGACCCTTCCCATTGGAGCAGGGTCAAGACTGATTTGCATATGGCTGGGTCCAAACTGAGGTTGCGTGGTGTGCAAAATAACGATGGACTGGGATGCGGCCCTAGTAATTACCAGTGACTGAGATAAATTTAAGCATTCCATCCATCTGGTTTTTTTTATACCTCACTGATGACTTTTATACACAATATGGGCCTTATCTTAGCAACTTAAGCAAGAGCAAACAATTTTGTGAATGTCTTAACAGAGGGGTGCAATAGGCATACGTGGAATCGCACCACATTCTCAGATTAGCAGCACTAGTACCGAGGAGCCATGGACATGGCAACTTGGAAACCTGAAATGGCAACCACCGCTCTGTGTTGTGTTTAGCGATTGTGCTGCTAACTCGCCGAGAAGTTGTTACTGGAACTGTTGTATACAGTGTCATTTTGCACTATCCTGCGGAACGGAATCATGATACGGCTCCAGGTGTTAATGAGGATGTGCTTGAACTTTGAGGTGGACATTATTTAGGAGAGGATCAGTATTTGGGTTTTGTGGGTGGGTTTGTTCTGCTTGTGCTGCTCGTCGTGGTAGCATGTTCATGTCGTTCTGGGGAAACATTCAAAGATGAATTTGTTTTAGTAGGGAGATTTATCCCTGTTTTGTTGCCCTAGGATTGAAGTGCAATAAAAGAACAAGATGATGATGATATTAATCCCCTATTGCCAATGAAAGTGGTTTTTAACATCAGCAAACTACATGATTCTCACGTCCTCTTTGGTATTAGGCAATCACTTCCCCAAATTTAAACGAGCCATGATATAAAAAAATAAATATCTAAAATCATGCATCTAATTAATAGCAACTTGGCAAGTGTTTGCATAAAAGCTTAAAAAAACCACAAGTACAGTGCATTGCAGAAATCAGCCTCTTCTGCTTTGTATAAGAATTTTAAGGCCTATTGGCTTCAAAAACATGGTTTAAAAATAATTCTCGTTATGCTGTCCAGTCCATTAAAATTCAAATAAATTCATTTGTTTTCTTAGCTGTGATATATTGCTACACAATCTGCTCGTCGTGGGGTTTTTCTTCCCAGGTTCTTGTTTCTTGTGCTTGAAGTGTACCTATCTTAAAATGTACATATAACCTTCTAATTATTTGACTGAATTTCCCGTCAAAAACATCTGGCTTAATTACATTCAGCTACTGCAAGTGCCTTCCTATTTACAGTTGTTTTTCAATGCCCCCAGTTTACACTCAAAACGTACTAGCAAGATCTCTTTATTTAAATCCATTTTCAAATTCCACTGGGACTGTTGCCCGTAGGTTTCTGCTCCGTTTGGTGCAGGCCTAGCCGTTGCCACACCAACTCACTGAACAGTTGTGTCCTCCCAGGACACTCTTTTTCTAGATCATCAAAAATCAAGCGAGTAAGCTATCCTGGATGTTTAATACGTCACACTGACCTTGTTGCCCAATACCTTTCTTAAATTATTGTGCCATTATTCGCTCATGGATGACGGGGTCTAGAGGCAGGTATTTCTTTGAAGCATGGGTATCCTCTGTCTCCCAGGGGAAGGAGACAAACAGTGCTTATTTTGGGAACAAGACATCCTTCGTCACAGTGTGGAGGAGTGAATTCATTCATCTGTGTGAGAGAGATGTATGTGTGCATCTTCGCCTTCCGTGGGAGCAGATGCTTTTGGTTCTTAGCATATTCAAAGAGGGGCTTTGGGTCCTTTTGCTGTGATTCCATTCCTATGTTTGAGAGAGGTTCTGGGCCCCTGCTCCCAAGGGTGAAAACACCATTTAAGGGAGAACATGTGGCTTAACGGCTAGAGCTGCCAACTTTGAAGCAGGGGAATCTGGTTCGAGTCTGGCGGGAGGGTCAAACATCCTGTGATTCTCGACAAATCACGTAATCTCCCCATGCCTAAAAAATGAATGTGTCCATCTGTAATACAACTGGTTGTAATGTAAAGCTTTCTGATACCTTCAGGTCAAAATTGCGCGACATAACACTAAAAAAGAAAAAACATTTTTGCTTTTTAGCCCTGAAGAGGTTCAGATACTGGCATTTTCTATTTTTTGCTCCATAGTGTTTTGTTTTTGCATATAAATCCATGGAAATTCTTAATGTGCATTTATACTGTGCGCTTCTTAACCGTACACAATTTGGATCATCAGTGCCTCCAGAAAGGCGTGGGGAAGCTTACAGGTGTAGGTAATCTGTACATGGGCGGAGTGATTGAGCGCCGTGTGTTATGTCACAAGGCGACAGATGAGCTCTTACAAATTGATGACTCTGGCAACAGGAGTCAAAATGTTGCTAACTTTTGGCTTAAGTTTTTAAATCAATTTATGTGCTGTTTGTTCTTATTCAGTTATTGTCCAGGACAAAAAAGTGCTTGACGTCTTTGAAAGCTTTTTCACGCCCTCTCTCTTCAATACTCATCAGAGTCCAAAGGAGAGTAATGCTGCTACTGCTGTTTGTTGGCGGGAACGCGTTGGCATCTTCTAGCGCTTCAGCCCACATGTACCACTTTTCATTTTCTTAAATTAGTCCATGTTTGTCATGTTAGTGGTGTGCAGAGAGCACTTATGGTGAAGAAAAAGAAATCAGATTGCGAGCAAATCTCGGTGCTTGTGAGGTTAACCTGAAGTTTACCCTAATGGTATGTTCAAAGCACCACATACACCTTGTAGGTAGAAGGATGTATGTTGTATCCTGTGACACAAGTAGATGCTGGTAGCCAAGTAGAGTTCATAAGTACCTTTATTCAGTAGCTGGTCGTGGTATATAAAGATGGTACACAGGTACATTAGACAGGTAGTCCAAGTAAACAGGTGAAGTAGATGTAGGTTAGCCTGTAGTCAACCCTTAGTTCCATGTAATAGCAAACCCCACCAGGAGCAGCCTGCCTGCTGCTCAGCCCATCTCTAACTGTCATTCCTCACTCACACAGACACCCAACATTCTGTGCATCACTGAATCCCCAACATTCTACTATAGACACACACACTGGCTGAGCAGCAGGACGATTGATAAACTACAAGATATAAGTAAACTATGCAGGGCATAACACAGTACTTTTAGCTTCATTTCAAGGAATGTTTGTGTTCATTTTTACTTTATTTTCAGGTAGTAATTTATTTTGGTTTAAATTTGGCAGCCCTTCTAGCAGAGATGCTGTACATGTTATGAAGGCAGTACATCAGATCCGTGTTATGTGTGGCTCATAACTAAGAGCCACCCAATCGCAATTAGGAATTAGGAAATCAGTATTCCTAATGTATGAAACTGGCTGAGTTTCATTTAAGGATTCTTTGTGGGTCGCAAATCGACCTACCTCATGAAAATTAATGAGGTAGGTCGCAGTTTGCAACCCATTAGGAATCACAGCCATCACAGAGTGGCCTGCTGAGGTTAGACGACCACCATCTCTGTGATTGCTTTTTAATAAAACAAACTTTTTTGTTTTTTAAGTGCTGCCCGTTTTCATTAAAGAAAATGGAATGCGTTTAAAAAGAGAAAAATGAACCCTTGAAGTTACATTTTTAGGTCTCGCCTGAGCCAGCGCATGCGCTGCTCTGGCGAGAGTTTTAGTAAGCGGGTTTTGGAAGTGCAAACAGCAGTTTGCTGGCGACCAACTTGCGTTCACGCGAGCGTGAACGTACTCAGCTGCCAGCTTTCAGCGCCCGAGGCGCCATCTGGAGCGTGATTACTTTCACTTTTGGCGCTGCTGCGCGCGCACCACTCGCGTGTTTGCCGGCGCGCGCGCACCCCTGCTTTTACTTTTGCCGTCTTGTTTACTTTTGCCGTCTTGTTTTTAATTTTTAAAGGTGCGTCTCACTTGCTTAAATGCATGTTTTGCTGGTCACACCGTATATTAGTATGTCAGACATTCTTGCGGACATGGAACTCTTGGCTCGATTTTTATCAGTCTCCTTGCGTTCACGTGAGCGTGCTCAGCTGCCAGCTTTCAGCGCCCGAGGCGCCATCTGGAGCGTGATTACTTTTACTTTTGGCGCTGCTGCGCGCGCACCACTCGCGTGTTTGTCACACCGTATATTAGTATGTCAGACATTCTTGCGGACATGGAACTCTTGGCTTTTTATCAGTCTCCTTTGACTTCTTACGGTCCGTATGCCCGCACGCCCTCTCCTTAATAGCCCCAGCTCTCCCCCTCTTACCCCTCGCCTCGCCTTCTCCTCTCAGCAGCCCCCCTCCTCTCTCTTCCCAGCAGTTCCTTCTCTTTTACTTTCTGTCTCTGCTCTCCCTTAGCGGTCTTTGGTCTTGCTCCCCACCCTCACCCCCACAATCCACTCTCACTTGTTCTTGCTGTCTGCACCTCCAGCCCTGTGTTCCCTCACCACTCGCTCTAACTCGCCCCCCCTTCTCACACCCTCAGGTCCCTCAGCTGTTCTCCCAGCAGCAGACCCAGACTCCGTCCTCTCCTCCACACACGACGCACTCCCCTCCTGCCCTCTCTCCTAAGCAGCCCCGTTCTCACTCTCCCCTTTTCCACGCCAACCAGTTACCTCCCCTCACCTGCAGTGTTACAGCTTCCCCTTATCTTCAGTAATTTCCCTTGCCTCTCACTGTTCCTTCCCTCCACCAGTGTAGCCCCCTCCTCGGGCTCTTCTGGCCTCTGTCCGCCATACTCTCGCACCTCAACACTTCCCAGTCTCTCCTTGTCACAGCTCTCTGGCATCCCTCTGTCTTTCCACCAACAAACAGCTCTACTCCCTCCCTAATCTGTTCCTGCTCTCTTCTCTCCCCCACCCCCCATTTCCTTCTCTGTCGCTCGCGAGGCGCCATCTGGCATTCCTCCCCCTCCCTCACACGCTCCTCCCCCACCAGAGAGCGCGTCTCGCGGCCGCGCGTCTTTTTTTTTTGTGCTCTTTGTTGACTTTTGAAAATGCACAAATCAGCTGTTGCTGCTTCTGCCTCATCACACTGCATATTAGTATGTCAGACATTCTTGCGTACATGGAACTCTTGGCTCGGTTTTTATCAGTCTCCTTTGACTTCTTATGGTCCGTATGCCCGCACGCCCTCTCCTCAATAGCCCCAGCTCTCCCCCTCTTACCCCTCGCCTCCTCCTCTCAGCAGCCCCCCTCCTCTCTTCCCAGCAGTTATGTTATATCTTGAGTTCAATGCTTTTCATGCTCTGCCTGTAGAACCTTGCTATGATGTCATCTTATGGAATGTTAGCGGTCAATGTACACAGTTGGCTGGGCTGAGCAGCATGCTGGCTGCTCCTGGTGGGGTCTCTCTCTGGTCTAGCTATGGTCTTGATATGATCTTGTTATGGTCTTGTTCTAATCTTCAATAAATCTACTTGAATCATACCAACCTTCGTGGACTCAATCACTACAAGTTTTTGGCGACGAGCTTCAAAAGAACCTGCACCTACCACCTCTTCAAGACCTCAAGAAACTTTCAAAAAACACAGGACCTACTGCAACTCAAGTGAAGCTAGTCAACTGCCATCTTGACCCCACCAGTGACCTCCCATCGGTCGCCCACAGCAGTCTGCCAGTTGTTCCTGTGCGTATGGGGAAGTGCCACTACAAGAGCTGCCCATTCAAGCTTGGGCGTCTACTCCCCACTAACTCTACGCATCTTGTGCTGTGCCTGCATCCTGTGCTGTGCCTTCTGTGAGGGTAAGCCTGCCTTTCATCGTGTGTTCACTCTACGCAACCGTGCCAGCTCCGGTTTCTCTGCAGCATTTGTTTTTACATGCTGTAAATACAGCGTCTCATCAAGCAAGTCTCTGCCTGCTGACTTTCTGTTTGCCATTTCTTGCGACATCGTTGCACACAGTTCCTGCTCACAGGTCTTCCTGCCCCTCACACATGAGGTGTGAATTCAACATTATCTACAATCACGGAGACAAGCAGTGCCTAAGGTGTTGTGGAGTCAGTGACTGACAGTGTGATTTTCATCTACAGTCTGCCCAAGTACTCTAACTTCTGCTACAAAATGTGTTAGAGTGGGATTGGATCCATCAGTGTTAATTCCACCCAAAACCGTGAGTTCAAGTACTTTAAAAAAAATTCTTGTTGCAGTACTCTGTCCCGGGCAGCCACATTACATTTGGCGGTTGCAAAGTAAGGTTCAAATTTAAAATATGCGCGTGCCTTTTCAGCGCATGCAATCCTACCTGCATACAAGCAGCTCCGCGCGATCTTCTATGACGCATGTTGATTTCTCCGTGATATCTTCTGTGACGCTTGTTTCACTCTCTGCCTGCTCGACGTTTTGGTGCACTAGAGTACCGAGAGCCACTCTGCAACCACGTTAAAAACGTGCCGCCATCTTCGGATTGTCCCAACTCCGGTGTGCATCATTGAAGACTATAACCATGTTTCATGTGCCAACCACGTTGTCCGTGTTTATAAAGTTCCTTTCATATTCAATGGCGTCGGCTTGCTTCCCATTTCAAGCATTGGTGCAGCTGTTGCAGTTCCTTCGCTACCGACGGAAGGCTGTTAAAGACTCTTTACGGTATCTTTGGCGCATTTCCTGATGGGCTCACTGCAGTTGGTGAGCAGACGCTCTATGGTAGAACTTTTGTGACTGGAGGTACTTTTCTATACTTTTCAGTGTGTCTTCAGCTGTTCTTTATCGCCTCATCTTAAATACACCGCAGTACCTCTTGTGAACATTATTCTGCAGCGCGCTCGCCTGCCACAGAATTCCGGTGACAGGCACACCTGTGATTTTTTACTTCCTTTCATGTTTGTTTCATTCTTCTTTGAGTCGTGACCACAGTCCCGTCATCTCGGCACAGTATAGTTGTACTGAGGGAAATCAACTTATTGTAATCCACACAGAACAGGCTAAACAGGGTTTCTTTTAGCTTTTCACTGTTGTAGTGTGTAGTTTTTAGTATTATA
This sequence comes from Calotriton arnoldi, assembly GCA_963921515.1. Taxonomy (NCBI): domain Eukaryota; kingdom Metazoa; phylum Chordata; class Amphibia; order Caudata; family Salamandridae; genus Calotriton; species Calotriton arnoldi. Next base: position 1,434,594 of record CAWUFW010000672.1, on the reverse strand, counting down.
CGGTGCACAATGTTTCTACCTTTTCACGAGGTGTTTCACATGGGATTCAGCCCCATTTTCTACAGTGCACAACATTTTTTTGTCGTTCTGGCATCTTGTTGTTTGACTATTGTTATTCGGGTGAGTAGTCGCTCACCGGCGTGGATCACTGTGTCTGCCTTCAATTCTATTGTCCATGGACCCTAGGTATACGCCATGTTGGTAAACACCGTCAAGAGTCCATTTCACTATTCTGTTTTCCCTTCTAACAGGGGATCTTTGCAATGGGTTTTAGTCCCATTTGCAAGCAATGGGTCTTAGTCCCATCTGCTCACTGTATGATTGTACACGCATTACATGTTCATTGTTGTGTTTACCCTTCCACAGGGGATCTATGCAAGGGTGTCAGTCCCTGTGCATCAGTACGGGTTCCTACCCAGATACTTTCAGTTAACGGGTTCCTACCCAAAAAGCTAACGTTCATTTTGCTTTAGTGCACAGTGTGGAAGCTCCACACTAGTTGTCCATACACGGACATCTCTCGTTTTATTTGTTTACCCTACATAGGGTGTGCACGACTCTGTCTTCCTCCCTCCTGGGAGCTATGCAAGGGTGTTGACCCTTTGCATTAAGTAGATGGGTTCCCACCCATACGCTATTTTTTGCTTTGGGGCAGTCTTTTGTGTTTCCTTTTCCTCTATTCTTCCTCATCTTCCTTGTTTTTCTCTTCATCTCTGTTTTCCTTCTGAGGTTTTCTTCTCGTGTCTCTTGTGGATTCTGGGCTTTCCTCTGCTTTTCTGTCGTGTTTCCTTCTTCTGCAGTCATCGCAGCCTGTAGCCCTGTGTTCTGTTAGTTTTCCATTTTCAGCCTTCATTCATTCCTGTTCTGGCCAGTGGGTGTGCTTTGGGGCAGTCTTTTGTGTTTCCTTTTCTTCTCTCTCTGGCGTTGTGGTTTTCTTCTTTTCTGTTGTGTAAGAAGGGAGGATGGTTTCTATGTCTGTTTTCCTTTCTTCTCTGTTACTTGATGTTGCTCCTCTTTAGAGTGTTTTGCGGTTCTGTTTCCTCTAAGTTTTCTCTTTCTGGTTTCTTCTCTCTTTCTCTCTCATTGTGTTCTTTTATTCATTTGGGAGAAAGGGGGATATGTTATATCTTGAGTTCAATGCTTTTCATGCTCTGCCTGTAGAACCTTGCTATGATGTCATCTTATGGAATGTTAGCGGTCAATGTACACAGTTGGCTGGGCTGAGCAGCATGCTGGCTGCTCCTGGTGGGGTCTCTCTCTGGTCTAGCTATGGTCTTGATATGATCTTGTTATGGTCTTGTTCTAATCTTCAATAAATCTACTTGAATCATACCAACCTTCGTGGACTCAATCACTACAAGTTCCTTCTCTTTTACTTTCCGTCTCTGCTCTCCCGTAGCAGTCTTTGGTCTTGCTCCCCACCCTCACCCCCACAATCCACTCTCACTTGTTCTTGCTGTCTGCACCTCCAGCCCTCTGTTCCCTCACCACTCACTCTAACTCGCCCCCCCTTCTCACACCCTCAGGTCCCTCAGCTGTTTGTGGTCTCCAGCTTTTCCCCACCTGGCTCTCTCGCGCAAGCAGCGTAGCTCCCTCCACCCTTGTATTTCCTCAGCTGTGTTTGTCCTCCGTTCTGTCCCCACTACATCTCCCAGCAGCAGACCCAGACTCCGTCCTCTCCTCCACACACGACGCACTCCCCTCCTGCGCTCTCTCCTAAGCAGCCCCGTTCTCACTCTCCCCTTTTCCACGCCAACCTGTTACCTCCCCTCACCTGCAGCGTTACAGCTTCCCCTTATCTTCAGTTATTTCCCTCGCCTCTCACTGTTCCTGCCCTCCACCAGTGTAGCCCCCTCCTCGGGCTCTTCTGGCCTCTGTCGTCCATACTCTCGCACCTCAACAATTCCCAGTTTCTCCTTGTCACAGCTCTCTGGCATCCCTCTGTCTTTCCACCAACAAACAGCTGTACTTCCTCCCTAATCTGTTCCTGCTCTCTTCTCTCCCCCCCCCCCCCCCATTTCCTTCTCTGTGCTCCACTTTTAGTTTCGTCCCCAGACCTCTTCCCTGCCTAGCTCCTATGTGGTCTCCAGCCAGAGCCCCATTTAGGGCGGTGCCACAGGTGCGGCTGCACTAGTGCCAAAGCTAAACACTTACAAGGTCCCAAAGGCGAGACCTATTGGCTATGCCAATGCTTGTTTAAGAGTAGGCAATGGTTTGTGGGACCTCTTAAAAATATTATTTATATTCTCAAAGGGAAGGGGTCCGTAGGGGATCCTTTCCCCTTTGAGAATGGGTTACCACTGGTTTTAAACTGAGTGATAAAGTATTACTGTTTTAAGACTGGTATTCGGTCGCAAAACAGTAATACATACCATACCGATTTGGTATTTGGAAGGACGCCCTGAACATCCCCCTTCCAAATACCGATTTGCAAATCAAAATGCGTTTAAGTAACAAGTTACCAAATCGCATTTTGTATATTTGAAAAAGCATTTTTCCGGCTGCAAACAGCTCGATTCTGCGAATCAGGCCGTTTTCGACCGGAAAAATGCTTTGTACATCTGGCCCTATGAGAAGAGGCGAAAACAAGCGATGTTTGAATAGGGAAATGTGGACATGTCACGTCTAGTATATGACATAAAATATCCTTACACAGCTTTACATATGTACAGTACTGTGGCATGTGAGGCAGGCGGTGGTGGGTCAGCTAGGGAACAGTGTGTTCGCCATATACGGGTTCTTGAGTGCACGACTGTGGGGTTTTAGGACTCTTTAAACTCTAGACGAGAGGTTAAGGTAGCTGTAAGTTAGTTTGGAAAGGAATGCCAGGGAGAATCCCAGCAGCAAGATGGGTCTCCCTCTTAAGGGATAGCGAGTGTTTGGGAATATGGAATGATGGATGTTGGGTAGCTAGTTGGAATGGAGAAATCTTGCTTGGAATTAGTTACACAAGTCAGTTGTGCAACCGCCTAGCCACTCCATATTGGTTATTGCGTTACACAACCATAGGTTTTTTACTTGTGGTTTAGGGTGTGTAAAATTGCATGTTTATTGTAACATACACACATGAGGGGTAGTGGTATATTGTACTCTATGAACCAGGGTTAAAGTCTGAGTACCACCCATCTGGAGAGCAAAACAACTCTGGGAAGGGGCGTGACTGTAAGTACATTTTATTATGCGTGATTAATTAAAACCATTGCATACGCTACATTAACAATAAAATTATGGGATTTTTGCACTAATTAAAAAGTTACAAAATTTAAAATGCATTTGTTTTATAGATTAAAAGTCATAAAGTTGTCTCGAAGGTAATAGCACCACTGGCACAGATTTACTAGTCTGTTAGTAGTCAAATGTGTAAAAACGTTCTATTTAAACCAGTAGGGTGGTCCAGTATAACAATTACAGCACTCTATGGTGGATCTTAACTGTTAATAGTTGATTTTTTCAGTCTCAATGCTGTCAGGTCAAAAAACTTTGTTAGGCGACAGTTTAGCTGTACTAAAGTTGGGTTAAAGCACAACATCACCGCCTGCCTACAGGACCTTACTCCATGCTGGTTAAACAATGGTTTTAACAGAGTTTCTGTATGTCCTTTAGCTTCTTGCATATACATATAATATGGATCAGAGTCTCAGTGTCACTAGCACACAGACGGCAAGGCTGGTCACCCCCTCTTCTTTCCCACGGTGGAAAAAAAGGATTGATTGGGCCAACTCCCAAGCGCAGTCTTAGGAATTTTTCCTTTGTCACAAGCTTGGTTCCGACCTTGAGGAAGGGTTGAGGTTTGAGAACATCATAATTATTAAGCACAACCCATCCATGAGCTCGTTTGGATACCGCTTTCTTGTCCTCTATGGCTGATATGAGTCTTGTTGACTTTGTTACTAGTTTTTTGAAAACCAAGTGGGCCATGGAGGTGTTCCAGGCGTCTATCAGATCTAGAGTCTGCAAGGATTCCTGAAGGTACACATTAGCTGGCAGTTTTCCAGTGCGGGACAGCTTGAGCGAGAGCTGATTATTCAGGGATCCGGTGTCAGCAGCTCTGATTTTGTGCCAGCTTTTTACAAAGGCTCCCATCCTTTCTGTGACCTGGTTCTGGAGGCCAAATTCCAGCCTTATTTGGGCTGGTGAAACGTATTTGGGGAGCTGGAATATCGCTTGGTAGGAGGTTGCTATTAAGCTGTTAAGAATTGCAGCATCTCTTCCAGACAAGGATTCACTCCCATAGGTGATTGTTGGGTGCAATTTAGCTCGCATGATTTTTAGAAAGGGATCAAGCGTTGAATCCGGCAGCAGTTTCTTCAGGGGTTTTAGTGCCAAGCAGATCATGGCTCCCTTCCTTCGTAAGGATTCCAGCTGTGGCTTAAAAGAGTTATTTTGATCTAAAAGCACGCCCAGGTATTTATAATTTGTTACTTGGTCTAGGCGTTTGCCGGCCAAGTACCAGCTAGGATTTGCCTTCTTGTGATGGTTTACACCCATAACTTTTGATTTTTTGAAGTTTATTTTTAAAGCATTCCGGTTTGAGAATTTGTAGGTGGCATCTAAAAGGTGCTGAAGTCCTATTGGTGTTCTGCTGATCAGCACTAAGTCATCAGCATAAAGTAGGTTTGTCAATGTCATGCCACCTAATTTCGGGGCATGTGAGGAACAATTGTCCAGTTTGGCCGGCAAGTCCGCCAGGAAAAGGCTGAATAACAGAGGGGCCAAAACGCATCCTTGCTTTAACCCCTTTGTAGTGGTAATTCTGCTTGAGAGATGCTTCCCCGTGCCTAGTTTAATTCTAATCCATGTATTGGTGTGCAGTTGTATAAGTTGGTCTAGGAGGGGTGGTGGTATCCCCCATTCTTTCAGCTTTTGCCAGAGTCTGGCGCGGTCGACATGATCAAAGGCTGCTGAGTAGTCTATGAAGCAGAGGTATAGGGGGTATTTACCTTGCTTCGCTGCATCCATGAGCATAGTTAAGGCCATTATGTTAGTTATGGTTCCTTGCCCTTGACGGAAACCTGTTTGAGTTGTTGGTATAATGCAGTTTCTTGAGGACCAGCTAACCAAGTCTTTTAGTACAATCCCCGCGTAATATTTAGCCTCGGTGTTAGAAATGGGGATCTCCAGTTGGCCGCGGCTGGTGCCGAGGTCCAAATAGGGATCCTTCTTCCTAAGTCAGAGTAAGGGGGCTACACCCTTTGATAACCCCTGCTCAACCCTGTGGTAACGTAGCACGAGCAGACAGGCCTATCTCAGAGGCAGCGTGTGAAGCATTTATGACCATACACAATAACACAGGAGAGACGCTACAAACGGACACCACAAGTAGTTATAGAAAAATAGTTATCTTTATATAGACTGAACACGAGGCTAAAAGCACTCAAGGAACCACAATGCACACAATTACAGATTCACTTCAAAAGCAATAAAGGCACTCGAAACGGGGGTGGAACGGACTTAGTTCGGGGCCGGGGTCCACGCGACCCGGTGATGCACAATGTATCTGAGATGTAAAGGGGCACGGCACGCAGCCTCACAAGGAAGCCGCGGTGATGACAGGCGGACTCGCAGCGACCACAGCTCCCGGCTGTAGCGGTCCGCGGCGTGCACTCACGATAATCCTGGGACGGGGCTTAAAGGCGGGCACCCAGCGGTACCCGCAGGTGGTAACAAGATCCTGGAAGTGGTGACTAGTGCGGGCACTCAGCGGCACAGCTCCTCAGCTGCAACGGCCCACAATAGCGATAGCGATGATTTCCGTAGGATGGCAAATGCGGGCACTCCGCGGCACAGCTCCTCAGCTGTAGCGGCCCACAACAGCGATAGCGATGATTTCCGTAGGATGGCAAATGCGGGCACTCAGCGGCACAGCTCCTCAGCTGCAGCGGCCCACAATAGCGATAGCGATGATTTCCGTAGGATGGCAAATGCGGGCATTCAGTGGCACAGCTCCTCAGCTGCAGCGGCCCACAATAGCAATAGCGGTGATTTTCGTAGGATGGCAAATGCGGGCACTCAGCGGCACAGCTCCTCAGCTGCAGCGGCCCACAATAGCGATAGCGACTTTCAGCCTGTGTTCCCCGCAGTAGAACCAGAGGCTCCGGAATTCTCAACAGAGGCCTCACCTGCGGCTAGAATCCCCCTCAAATAGGAATCCAGACGGCTGATGGGTGAAGTCTAATGTCCCTGAGACTTCAGCAGGAGGCGAGCTCAAATCAGGCCCTTGGGTAGTTGCTTCAGCAAGATGGATGAAAGTTTCAAAGTCCTTTCCCTCTAGTTACACGGGCAGAGGTTCATCTTGGCATCCAGAAGTAACACACCCTGTAGGGGTTTCGGCGCAGATCTTTATACCCCACAAGTCTTTGTTCTCTCAAAAGTCACAAGTCACTGAACCCAGTCAGAACCAGTTCGGGGAGGTCCTGGGGGCACGTTGTTTACGAGGCGGCATCCTGCCTTTGAGGAAGAGGGGTCTGCCATCAGACGCACAGTGGGGCTGGAGCCATCATTCACCTTGCCAGGCCCAGCCCTGCTCAGACCAAAGGGTCACCTCTCCCCATACTCCAGCTGCAGATTCCTCTACTCGACCCAGGTCGGGTTCAGCCTACCCTGTCCCTCCAAAACCAGACGGCCAATACACATAACAGCAGAGCACACTGGAAGATTTAGGCAACAAAATACCCACTTTCCCAAAGTGGTATTTTCAAACACAGAATATAGAAATAACCCTCACTAAAAGATGTACTTTAATATTCTGAGCTCAGGCATACCAAATTCGACTTTCCACTTTACAAGCTGCTTCCGTGGGTGGCGCAATCAGCGCTGCAGGCCCACCAGCAGCATTCGGTCTACCAGCCCTGGGCACGCACGGTGCACGATACTAGAGACTAACAGGTAAACCAAATGAGCCAATTATGGGAACATCAATTCATACAGTCAATTTACCATAGGGAGCATTCGCGCTGTGGCACGGAATGGCCGTGGCACAGCGCCCAGAGCATCTAACACCAGCAAACACAGAGGAGACAAAAAGCGAGAAATGGAGGGGAGACCCACGCCAATGGTGCCAGGTCTAACACTCGGTATCTATGAGGGCTATCAGACGATAGTTATTTGGGTCAGATCTCGCTCCTTGCTTGTATATAGGACTGATGATTGAGCCTCTCCATGACTCTGGGATTGCTGTAGTACTTAGAGCATATCCTATGACTGGGGCTAGTGAGTTTGTGGCCTTAGTGGTTGTCTGTGTTCTGTGTCAGGTTGGACAGCAGCCCTTCCATACTTCCGCCATTGCCTGATGAACTGGCAACACTCTGTTTCCCTATCTGTACTGAGGATTGGAGTGATGGTGTTTGTAGTGTCCATCCGTTAGGAGTTAAAAGATAAAAAGCGTTCTCTCTCAAACACACAGAGCTACATGCACAGGCACACACCTTCTTCCACTCTTTCTCTTCAAGCCCCGTCATCCACCCAAGAGTTGGTGATATGAAATTTAGTTCCTTACAACATCTTTGGAAGGGAGTCAAAGCTCATTACCTCCAGGACTTCTTAGTGGAAATTCCACTTGCAGGACACACAGAATTGCTGTTGATTTTGAAAACTGCAGGGCTACTCCCTGCAGTTATACTCACTCTGGTGAAAATTAATCTCATTACCCCTGAACTGGGAGCCCAAGAAAGGAAGTCTCTGTAGGTGAAGTAGTAGGAACATGAACTCTGAATGTTGCTGGTGTGTATGTACTTCCTCACAGACACTTTGCAAAGCAAGAACTTCAATAAAGTTTTGAAGATATTAAGGACAAATTTGTTTTGGTGCTCCTCAGTGAGAAGATGCTTACAATTCTCACTCTCCAGTAGGTTTCAGAAAGCATCACATCATGTATAAAATGTAATGCTATGACCTTATATGTCTCTCTTTTGTATTACTGCTATTTTAGGTCAATGTCTACATCTGTCTCTTAGTGCTAGACAACTTGTACAGGTATCAGCTCGCTCAATAAACACAATGGCATAACATGTATCGGTCTTTCCGATAGGTGGAGCCTCTCTGGGGAGTGCACCGCCACTTGTCATTAACTGCAGTCCAGTAATATCAGATCATTGCCTGTTATTAAGTGTGGAATCATTTCGCAGTACAGGCATCTCTTTTTCAATCTTCGCCTGTGACTTTCTTTATGCACAAATAAGCTCAGAGCTGGGATTTGACAGAGCAAATAGTCTATTTAGGCAATGTTTCCCTACACGTAGCAGCTGAGAGCACTCTGCGCACGACACAGGTGATCTTTTTTTATATATATTTCTTTTACTGATTTTATAAATATTGCAACATTACAACTTCACAACTTCTCCCTACATACTCCTCGCCCCCTACCATAAAGGAGCATGCTTCAGCAATTACATTTCACCATCAATTTGTAAACAGCATCCGGGCTGTATGTGTGACACTTAAACTCAACAGTTAAGTACTTCACACCCCATCACTCCCATTTCCACTCTGTTCAATTATCTTTCTGCAGTTTCTGCACCAGCTCTGCAGCAGTTTCCTCCATCTCATGCTGTAAACCACCCTCTATCATGTCCCATTCCATTCTACCTCATTGGCCGGTCCCACTATACACCAACCTTTGTCGTACTCCACACTCAGCCCTTACACATCTTGCAAATTCCCACAGCCATTGTTTCCGGGTATGCAGCCAGTTAATCATCCACTTCAGTGCTATACTATTCTTGGCAACGACTAATCCCAGTACCTTCTCCAGATGTTTAGTGTGTTTGGTACGGGTCACCAGGCCCAGCACACAGAGCTGGATCGTTGACTGCTGTGTCATTCTGGTCAATTCCCCCAGTGTTTTGGCCACCTCCCCCACAAATCCCCCACATCTTGGCATGACCACCACATATGCATGCAAGTCCCGCTGCTACCCTGCACTTGGGACATTGCTCCACCTTGGAGAGGTCAATCCTGTGCATCCATTGTGGTGTTGTATAATCCCTATGGACACAGTTATAATGGATCAATTTAAATTGCACATTACGCGTAACCTTTCTACAATTGCCCATTCACGCTCCCCCAATTCCTCACCCATATCTTTCTCCCACTGTAGCTTCAATGTCACCATGCATCATCCGCTCTCACAACATCACCGTCCTCTCCTATGTTGAGGACAGGTAACTCATTCTTTCCCTCAAGGACAAGACGCCCAGTAGCCAGATCCTGGTCAATGCCTGCATGACTGAAATTGCCCACTGGATGAAGACCGACTGTCTAAAGCTGAACACCGACAAGACCGTAATCGTAATCTTGGAGGTTCGAGCCAGGCTTTGGCTCAGCTCAAGGTCCTCTTGGATCCTCCATTCCTAAACAAGCCGAGCTTTATTATGGCTTCTCACTGTCACATGCCAAGAAGTAAGAAAAGTGCATAAACCTTTGATGTTAAAAAGGAGAGAAAAAGATAACCATCTGGAGGGTCAATTGCATAATGCGAAACTTGAAACCTGGGATCAATCCTGTGCTTCCCACATAACCAAATTGTGTGCCCTGAGGCAAATATTTTATTTCACTGAGCCTCCTTTTCTTCGTTATCACATGAGAGTACTTTCAAATACGTGAGTTCAGGTTGTGCACAGTACGTAAACCTATTGTATTTGATTTAATAGCTTGTAGAGTAGCTCCATGTACAATAAGAATCTAGGCCACTTATAGGGGTACATATGACAACAGACTTCCTTTTAATTCACTAATGACATTGGCGTAAGGTTTGGGGACAGGAATGTTTCAGAATGCATGTTTCAAAACTATCACTTTTCATTAATGCCTCTCAATACTGTGATATAATCTGATGTACTAGGGTGAAACACTTCTGTGCACGTTAACAAAATATACTTCTTTGAATTTTGAATGAATTTTATCTTATTTTTATATGACCTTTTTTCCATGCCAAGTGTTTTCAGGGCTCGGCTCATGCACATAGTCTTAGAGCCAAGCCAGACCCTTTGCTCGACTCTCACTGTTAGTTTGTTGACTCGTGCATCTCTACATGAGTAATCAGGAATTAACATTACAATGCTGTAAAAACTCTGGTTAGATGTTTATAAATTCCTAGAAGTAGGACCCACCCCATCCTCATCCTATGCCTACACGACATTGGAACCCAAGGACACACTCTCCAATGGATCTGGTCCTTTTTGACTGGAAGGACCCAATCAGTCAGCCTAGCACTATACACCTCAGGCATCTGCGACCTCATCTGTGGAGTTCTGCAGGGATCCTCCCTGAGACCGACCCTCTTCAATGCATACATGATCCCTCTAGCCAGCATCATCCGCTCTCAAAACATCAACGTCCTCTCCTATGTCGACGACAGGTAACTCATTATTTCCCTCAAGGACAAGACGCCCAGTAGCCAGATCCTGTTCAGTGCCTGCATGACTGAAATTGCCCAGTGGACGAAGACCAAGGGGCCGATTCCGATCTCGGCCGGTAGGGCTCCGAATCGGATTCGGCTTTACCGGATCCGATTCGGAGCCCTATTTCCCAACCGAATCGTACGTGCGTCCGGGCGAGCGAGTACGATGCGTGCGCTCGCGAAATCTCCGACCGACTCGTTCGCAGGACCCAACCGCTCCGACCGACTCGCACGGGGACGACTCGCACCGCGCAATGGAGACGTTCCCCGGCCGGGTAAGTACGATGCGCATCGCGACCGCTCCGACCGACTCGCGCAGTCCGGCTCCAAGGAGCTGTCGGAGCCGCACTTTGGGGGTCCGTGTCGGACCCCCCTGGAAGCGTAGGCACGCGAGTCGCACACAGGGGGGACCCATGGGTCCCCCTTACACGTGCATGTACGGCGCGACCCGCACCGACGCGAACACGCTGTAGGGGCGCCCTTGTTCGCGTCGTGCCCATTGAGTCAATTGGAGCCCGTGTACGCGTCGTACGACTGGCTCCCATTGACTTCAATGGGAGTCCGACCGAATCGAGTCCGATGGCATACGTGCGCATCGTACTCATTCGGTCGGACTGCTAGAGTCCGATTCGGTCGGAAATCTCTCCGGGTCCGGCTCGGTCGGAGAGATTTCCGGCCCGAATTGGAATTGGCCCCCAAATGTCTAAAGCTGAACACTGACAAGACCATAATTGTGATCTTCAGGAAGAGCACTGCACCGTGGGACTCTACGTGGTGGCCAGTAGAGCACACCCACTTCCACCACCTATGCCAAGAACCTTAAGATTGTCATTGACTTCAACCTCAACATGACCCTACACGTCTTCGCCTCATGCTTCCATACCCTGAAGGAAGATTTTAAAATATCTCCCAATCAGCACCTATAAAACTGTCACCCATGCCCTCCTCTCCCGCAGGCTGAACTATGTGAACACCCTCTATATTGGAATCAACCAAAAACTCCTCAGAAGGCTGCAGACGATTCAGAATTCATCGGCCAGAATCACTCTCAACTTCCCATGCTGCACTCACGTCACACCACACCTGAAGGAGCTCCAGTGGCTCACCATACACAAACGAGCACAGTTCAAACTCCTCACCCACATTTTCAAGGCACTACATAACACAGGCCCAGCATACCTCAACAATCGCATCTGGTTTCACAAACCTTCTAGCCTGGTCCAGACTCCTACTTCCACAAATCGCAAGCATACGGAAAACAAGATCCAGCGGTCGAGCCTTCTCCTACATCGCTCCTAAAGCGTCGACCGACCTGCCACTACACATAAGAGCCTCCTCTTCACTTCGTGAATTCCACAAGAAGCTGAAGACCTGGCTTTTCGAGTAGTCCCATTCAGGCGGGCAACTAGAGCCAAATTTCGGGGGGGGGGGGGTGGGCTGAAAAAGATTTGGGGCGGGCTAATTCTTCCAGCCATAGGCAGAGTGGCTCTAAGAAGGGGTGAAAACACAACAAAAGCCTCATTAACAAGTAAATGGTCTTTTAAAGACCTGTGAAGTACTCGGGTGCGGCTGCAATTAGACGGTCGCCAGCCCGCGAAGCTGTCTCAGCCTGGGCTGACACACACGACGGGGGGGGGGGGGGGGTGAGGGGGCTGAAGCCCGGTGAGCCCAATGGGTGTTGCGCGCCTGGTCCCATTAGACCTAAGGTTTTGGTTGGATTCACACCTGCTCAGCACCAGGATACCCTCTTGGGTGATAGTGTGCTGTCCAAAGCTGCATAACATATTAACATAACAGGAAGGGGTCTAGTGAATTATTTTAAAAGATGTTTAAGGGGTGTGTCCGAGTGGAGTATATATCAACCCTTCCTCTCCCTCACCTTTGTGGTTTGACAAAGCACAGTCTTGGAGACAAAAAATGCATGTAATCTGTTTTAGCCCAGGATGCTTATTTTAATGTCCTGTATCTGCAGTGATTGCATTGTGTTGGGTTATTTTTACAGTCTCTACTCCTCGTGGATGTCTGGAAAAGGTAGCGCCTTGTATTCCGTCTTATCAGGTGCGGGCGCGCACATTGGTACAGAGACAACGGAGCTGGCTGTTTTCCCTTTTCGGCATCTGTGTTTAAGTGGAAACTTCTAACGTCGTAACGCGAGTGATGCTCGTGTCGAACAAAACATCAGACTTCCCTGGCAGAACAAACCTGGCACAGCTCAGGGAACCCGCGCTCCGGCTGGCCGTCTCGGCGGAGCCGCTCGACACGCAGTTACTAACAGTCCTTTTCGGGCGCCATGTTGTGTTTGGGGAGGGGGCTGTGAGAGGGGGAATATGCTATCCAGACTGTTTTTTTAAAAGTACTAAAGTTCTGCAGGGCGAGGGGCCTCAGGAAGTGGGAGTGTGCTTGATTTCGGAGCAGGGTTGGTGGGGAGGGGGCAGGGGGCGCGTTGATTAAAATAATAAACAAGTGCTGGTGAGGGAGGGAGATGGGTGCGTGTGGGGATGTCAGTGCGGTGACACAACGCTGGGCAGGTTTCAGGGGTTAGGGACGAGTTAAGGCTGAGGTTTAAGCGATTTCTTGTTTGATGTCGTTCCCTTTCACCCCAGCATCCCTTAGGCGGGCCGTAAGAGGCCTAGAACTGGCTTGGCCATTACCATGGCAACTAAAATTGGCCTATGATGGGAGCAGGGGCGTGGGCTCCCTACCTCCGATTTTGGTGAACTCTGAATTTTGTGTACCAGCATTTCTGCCAACTTTTGGCGACTGGCCTGTTTTTTATACCGAGAAAATGTATTTTTTTAAGACTAAAGTTGCGGTGAATTGAGCTCGTCCGGGGCACTTTGCCCCTCCCCAGCGAGTAGACTTTTCTTCCTGTGTGTAATTGAGACCGAACGCTGGGCCTGGGGCGCCAGGAGAGAAGGGCTGGGGCCTGCAGGTCATTAGTGAGGTGAGCAGAAGGGATCCGGCCCCGCCGAGAAGGCCTGCTGTGCCCGTTCAGCACCATGGGACCTAGGTCGAAAGCGCGTCTGTGATCCTGAGCACACCACACCGGCTGGGCATCAGCGTGCAGCGCCTTGGAAAAGCGGGTAGGGAGGGCCACTGCCATGCTGACTTGTGCGCCCCTGCCGCTGAGGATGGCGTGCAGTACGTGGGACCTGCGAGCCCGGGAAATGCCTCGGATTTTAAAGGGGCCCCTATAACTGGGGGTGCGGCGCTTTACTGGAGGAGTTGGGGCCTTGGTTGCTGGACCTCCACAAGAAAGATGTAGCTGTCAATGGATGCGTCATAATGATTGGCGTGAACTTCAGCCTGCAGAAGTTGCTGAACAAATTTGAAAAGGTAAGGTTAGCTGGGTGGGTGAAGCACCTGCTGCTGAGACAGGAGTCTCAAGATTTCCAATGTCAGGCCCGAGTACTTATCCTGTCCTGCATCTATTCAAGTTTTCATTGTCATACTTGAAGTATTTCCTTTTTTCCCAGCACAGTAAGAAACAGAATGCAAATGAAAAGAAAGCGGAGCCGTACCTTGCGTATTGCACCCCAGATACCAGCAGCAATCTAAGTATGCCCCGTGCTATGCATGAGTAACTGTGTGCTGATAAAAGCGGGCATACGTACCCGTTCATCCTTCAGGAGTCAATCAGATGACTACTCTTGGGGAAACAAAGGCGCATTTAATTCACAGCGCTTCGAGTTTGCAAGCTCTTGGCAGTGCTCTCTACCTGGAGAGCGAGTTCCCTGTTCTTTCTTCCTTTCCCGGGCCTCTTCTTGGTCTCCGCTCCCCTTCCCTCGGTGTGCCGCAGCCTCCTTCCTGGAAGGCCATCTTGCCATTCATTTTCTTAGTCATTGTAAGTTCAAAATCTGCTCCTTTGGAAGGTTTCAGTTCACACTGAAAAAGCACCTTTGACAGTGATTAATGTCAGACAGCTTGTTGGCAGAGTGGAGGGGAGCGTCGTCTCACCCTTTCCCACCTAAGCCTGTTGCACATCTGAGAAGGGTGGGGAAGGGGCACTCCACTGAACGCTTTTTTCCCCTTCATTGTCCTGTAGTTAGTGTTTGCTCCTGATTTCTTCTTTTGCTGTTTTTGAGCGCTTTAAGACCGACACACAAACTTATAAATACATAAAGTAGTCTTTCAGCAGTACTCGTTTACATACTCTTACACCCCTGGTGCATCGGTCCCAGATTGTCCAACTCCCAACTGTCAAAAGTGCAACGAGGGCAGAGTCCTTTCGATTTGCACTGAGCGTATATGAATAATCGATTTTCCCCATTTTAGATGTTTTGAGGCCAATTCACAAAGGCATATGAGTACTGCAGGTTCCTTCCATTTTTTCCTGCAAAATTCACAAGTTATTTGCAATTCCTGAACCTGTCTGTCAGGCAAAACTGTATATAGCTGCATGTTGATATTCATTTCTGCCTCATGAGCGGGGCGGCTTCTTTTATGCATTAAGGCTGTGCGGTGTGGCTAGTCCGTTAGAGCCAGCTGTAGGAAGTTATAGACTCCACGCATAAGTGCACATGGGTTTGCTCGGGTGATCACATCTTTCGAAGGTCAGAAACTAGCAGCCCACTCTTGTCCCCATGAAAAAAAAAAGGTTACAAAAAAATAAATCAATGCAGTGTGGCTGACCACCTTGTCTTGAGATTCTACTGTGCACTTGTATTGAAGTAACACACAAACATGAGCCCACCTCTACTTCTAACTTTTTACAACTCAGACAAGCAAAGCTCACCCTTAGAGCTGGTTTAACTACATGGGCCCATCACTAGTGAATGAATGAATGAAGTAGTTTTATAAAGCGCGCATTACGCAAGGGTGTCTTAGCGTTAAGCAGATCCAGACCGAGAGAGAGGTACCAAAGGTTTAAAGAGAGCTTGAACCTGGGCAATCAAGCTGCTTAGGTGGAAACAGCCAAGTCTTAAGCTGCTTTCTAAATAGCTGCAGTGCTGGCTGTGAACGGAGAGCCAGAGGAAGGGAGTTCCATAACTTTCCCCCCTGATATGCTAGCGATCTGCCTCCCCACTTTACTCTGTTGATTCTTGGAACCTTGACCATGAAGGCAGAACTGGATCTAAGGCTTCTGCTTGGCCAGTACAAAACTAGTCTTACTTCATGCCTCTTATAGGACAATCCTTGAACTTTGTTCTGTGATGCTGCATTACACATACTTTACAGTCCCAAGAACTTACCTGGGGTGGTTCTAAAGCATACACATCTCACTTTCAGCACTAGGTAGCACTCGTTATGCTTCAAACAGACTTACAGAGCGGCGTTAAACCGCTCTTTGCTTCATCTGCACAGTGCATGTATACATTCTGTGGTTTTGTATGTTGTGGCCTTGTTTAGGCGCTGGTTAGCATCTGATTTTCCTTTCGTGCTCCTCCAAAGTACACCAAGAATGTGTTTTTTTCAGACCTCTAAAGCCCAATCACTGAGCACGGTTGTAGATACTTTCTCTTATTGGAGCAGTATTGATGATTTGGCGATGTGAACCGGGCGCTGTTTGCCCCCTGATGAATTTTATAAGACGATATGTCAAATTGTAGTATAAAAAAGTTTGCATCTCTCTCTCTTTCACATGGAATAATGAATTATTTTCTTCTGTACCACAAACTGCAATCTGTACCACCTCTAGGTGCTTTACATTTTTGATATAACGTGAACAGAGACATTTTTTGTGTGTGTGTGTGTGTGGGGGGGGGGGGCGTTGGTTGGCAGTGACTTGCTCTGTAAAACAAACTTCAGTGGAGTCGGGAAGGCAGAATTTGAGCCACACTCAGAGCTCCTGACCACATCCCCACCCGGTAGTCTATACATCCACTTAATTTAGTTTGTTCTAGATTATTGTCTGGGTAGACTTACCAGGTGAGCCAGTGACAAACTGATTTCAAATTTTTCGGTGAGTCTGTGTTTGATGCATGCTCAGAATGTGCAGTTTTTACTAAATAAATAGCAAAGACAATCCAGGTTGGGCCTGCACTAAGATTTCTTGGTCAAGCACCCCACCCACCCCTCACACACGTAAATAACAAAAATAAAAACACAAAACATATAGAAAGCATCACAGAACCTTTGTACCGGTGCACACCAGGACAACCCATTATACTGTTTAAGCAATACGGAAAGGAGCTAATTTTGTTCCCCTCCGCACAGCCTTCCGCAAAAAAATAGGTTTTTGTGCCTTAGCAAATTAAAAAGATGCGTTGTGGAACCACTGGTAAACGCACCAATCATAGAGGAGTGTTGCGCAGGACCTTGCAGCCCCTGTGGTTCGGCTAGGGGGAAGCAGTCTCCAGCCCCCCCTTCCCCCAACCGAAGGCCTAAGAATATCTGTGAGATATGAGGTGGACCGGAAGCTCTTCAAACTGAGCGCCTCTGCCTGGCCGAGTATTGACATGCGCAGAGCGCAGCTTGCGCCTGGTACCACAAGGCTTGTTTCCTTTACACTGCCCTGGACGCATGACTCTGTACGTCTCCTGTGCCCTGGAGTGTGTCTGGAAAAGAGGGCCTATGTTTACTTTCAGAGTTCTGACACTGAGCCGATGGAGCGTGATTCAATGATGAGTCACCCGAGGAGAACACCTTGGCATCGTGTGCAGCCTACCTTATCTTCCCATCTCTAATTTGGGAATTATTTTTGTTCTGTCTCGCCTGTCATCCTTCGAGGCGTGGCTTTGACGAAACGTGCCCACAGCTTTGAGAATTAAGTGGAAAAGATTAGTTCATTTGAATGCAGGTTCCAGTTGCTTTTTTTTAAAGGAAGCAATATGAGCGCGTGGATGCGATAGATCATTGCGCCTCCGCCGGTATGGGTGTACGCTTAAATGACACTTTCACTGTGTAGACAAAAACAATTGGAGCTGTGCGAAATAACCAAATAACCAGACAAGCAACCCCTTCATCCAGTTCCAAACTCGCCTTCTCTCGGTCTCTCTTCCCTCATTCTGCTCCTCACAGCGCTTTATGGCAGCCACAGTGTGTCTAGAATCAGTCCTGTGACGGGACCATCAGTTGTAAAACGAGGAAGAAAATGTTAATTTCTTAGTTACAGTGCCGGAAATTGAAAAACATTGCTCAGTGTGCCCATAAATAGGGAGTCTGGGAAGGGAGCCACGGGGGGCGGAGTCATGTGGTGCGGCGCCACCGGAGCGGGGTGAGCCCTTGAACGCGCGAGCCGGACACCTGGATTTGCTCGAGCTCCTCTTGGAGGCTCAAGCCCAAAACGAGCCGAGATTTCTCGGAAGGTTATCTGCCCTAGTGGCTACAGCTGCTGACTCGGCCATGTGATATGCGGAACTAGGCTGGAATCCTTTAAATACCCGCAAACATCCCTGAGCATAACATGTAACGTGTCTGTAAAGCGCTCGTGTGTCCTCGGGCAAACATGCACCATTTCACCTGTCACCCGCACTCTAACCTGATAGCCCAACAGTTAGGAATAACTTCTTAACATTTGATGCCAGAAAGAAATGCCCATCTCGTGGCTGTACTGCACAGTGTGAAAGTGGAAAACCTGGGATTAATCCCGGCTTCCCTGCTTGCCCAAATTGTATGATCCTAGGATAATACTTTTTCGCCGAACCTCCTTTTTATTCACTATCACACAAGAGACCACCTTCAAATAGGTGAGTTCTGGAGGTGTGTACCAAATCCTCTTGTGTTTGATTTATTATCCTGTAACGGGGAGCCCTCTATAAGAATCTAGGCCACATATATACGGTACACTTGCCTGCTCACTAAAAATACAGTCGTCAGGGCTATAGGAGGAATGTTTCTCAGTGCAGAGATATATACTAAGGTGAAATTCTTCTGTGTGTGGTAAAGAAATACACTTTATTGAATTTTGAACAGACCATATAATTTTCTAACAAGTTACTTGCATGCCAAATATTTCCAGGGCGCTGCTAATGCTCGGGCTCTTAGAGCCAAACCAACACTTGACTCGGCTCTGGCTCTCCTGGCGAATTTGTTGGGTCACCCATCTCTACAAGGAACGTGCACATTAATATTGTTATTATTACAACCTTTGACCCCATTTGAAATTGTCAACAAGGCAATATGATAGTAAAGCTGTTATGGCTTATTTAATAGGTGACCAACAGATAACATTTTAAGCTAGTTTAGGGGGGTTGAGTCATCTGCTGGAGAGATCTGTGTGCATCCGGGTATAACACTGGCAAGTGAACTCTGTTGCTAATGGTAAAGGGTCAGCGTTCCTTTTAGGGAGTACAGCGTGTCACAGATTTGTCTGTTTTTTTTATGTATGACAACTCGAGTTTAATACTTTTGGTGCAGCGATCATTGTGCTACCGGCGGGTCACAAGATAGAATCCTGTTAAAATAGCTCAACTAGTTATGTACAGCATAATTTGAATCTTGCACGTTTTAGCTCTATCTTGTGTTATTCTAAGGTTGACAAAATAGCTTCCGATTGGTCATTATAAACAGTTATCTTTAAGTGCTAAAAATATATATCATGTGCCATTGACATCATTATTAGTGTATTTACACATATAGAAAGACAAACTTGGTACTTCTACAGAGTATGCACGGACCTACATCTAAAAGGGAGGTAGAGACCCAGAAAGTCAAAATTACTTTAAATTCTGTTATTCTCTTTGCAACCTTCGAAGATACACCTGCATGGTGTTTCTCTTTTTTCTCATGATGGGCTGCAAACAAACCACTGGACATATTTAATCATATCCGTAGCTTCTTAAAAACCCTGGATTGTTCTCGATGCATAGGTCTCACACCTCAGAGTTTCTCCTTTTCATTAACTAACAGATCAACATGACAAACAATGGAATTTCCTCTCCCTCTAAATGAGTTATCCTGCCCAAAGCACTTAGAGATTGCTACTCCTTTAACCCTACCCACTTTATTTTAAGAACAAATGTGTAGCTTTTTACATCTCAGACAGCACAAGGTCATAGTCCTAGAGAAACCCTGATATCCATTGAAGGGTTGAAATGCGTCAAGAAGTTTATCATTGGGAGCTGATGTCCCTAAGCGGTTCCGCTGAGCACTTGCGGACTCTCTCTCATCGAACAGATTATTAATCAAGTGATGATAGTATATCTAATCAACCTCCTATGAACAGCAGAGGACATACAAATTAGTTCATAAGGAGTTCCCTGTAGTCAGTTGATGTACGGCGTGGTGTGAGAATTATCATAAACTGTCCAATTTCACAGACTCCTTCACATTTACCAACCACAATCACTTCTCCAGTAGTGGTTCATAGCATTCTATTTCAATTTTTCAATGTGGATAATGTAAAAAATGTATATTGATAAATATCTTTTGACTATTACAATGATCTACAGCTTAATACCAAGATCATAAAAACAATTTGTGGTGGGAAACTCCAATAAATTATTGTATAATCGATGGGACGCTTTGATTGAATTTTGAAATGTAATTAATTTAAGTGGTGCAATTGAGAGCCACAATTGTACAGAGTAAACATTTTTTATTTAAAACAGGTGGCGGGGGTATTTTCGTTAGCCCTGGCATTTTGGGTGCTGGGTCTGGCACCAAGACTATGGGGTCGATTCCGATTCGGGCCGGAAATTTCTCCGACCGAGCCGGACCCGGAGAGATTTCCGACCGAATCGGACCCGTGCAGTCCGACCGAACGAGTAAAATGCGCACGTATGCCATCGGACCCGAGTCGGTCGGACTCCCATTGAAGTCAATGGGAGCCGGTCGCGCAACGCGTACGCGGGCTCCCATTGACTCAATGGGTGCGAGTCGGACAAGTGCGCCCCCTACAGCGGGTACGCGGCGAAGCGATTCGCGCCGTACACGCACAGGTAGGGGGGACCCATGGGTCCCCCTGTGTGCGACTCGCGCGGCTACGCGTACAGGGGGTCCGACACGGACCCCCAAAGTACGGCTCCGACAGCTCTTTCGAGCCGGAGTGCGCGGCTCGGTCGGACTGCTCGCGGCGCGCATCGTACTCACCCGGCCGGGAAACGTCTCCATTGCGCGGTGCGAGTCGAGTCCGAGCGAGTCGGTCGGTGCGGTTCGAGCCGGGAACGAGTCGGTCGGAGCGGTCGGGATGCCCGGACGAGTCGGTCGGCGATTTCGCATCGTACTCGCTCGTCCGGACGCGCGTACGGATCGGTCGGGAAACAGGGCTCCGAATCGGATCCGGTAAAGCCGAATCCGATTCGGAGCCCTACCGGCCGAGATCGGAATCGGCCCCTATGTGTCAGCTGACAATGGCTCCAGCCAGATTATCACTTATCCATGATGTGAGGTGAATGCAGGTCATCACACTGGAAAAGAGCCTACTGCATCTCCCTATTTGAAATCTTACTGGAGGTGCTGATACAGCTATGTGTGTCCCAGTGTCCGCACACAGCACCAGAACACAGGCAGGACGGTTTGCTGGGGGTGGCCAGGAACTTGGTTCTGGCTCATGAAAAGCTGCCAGAATCTCGACAGGTCAAACACGAGGAGATAATGGACGGAACGCTGAAACGTTTCAGACACTCACTCCCGGTCACAGATCTGGGTTGAATCCATCATCGTTCTTTAGCTCACTTCGCCACCCCAGTTCAGACCCAGCCATCTCGACAGGTATCACCCTTTTCCAGTAAAGGCTAGGTAAATATAGTTGCCTCATAAGCACTTTGCTGCCGTCTGTTGAGGTATTTTACCTCTGAAATATGGCTTGGGCAGGTAAATGTATACATTTTAGAGTTCTGAGCTAAGTTGGTGCATTGTTCTTTAGCATCTGTTAATACAGTGGGAAACAGTTACAGTAAAAACAAGCATTAGCAAAGCCAATGGGTCTCGCCTTTGGGACCTGGTAGTTTTGTCAGTGGTTTTTAGCTCTGCTGTACAACATCCCCGATGCTGTGCAGCATGGTTAAATGAAAAAAAAAAAAGTCTATTGCGTCATTTTTTAGGTGTTCGCACCAATAATGCCTGCACCTACAAATTGTTACACAAACCCTTTTTTTATTTGCCAATCCAACTCTGATCTGCAACTAAAAAGAAATGAAGTGTGAAAGTGTTTTTTCTTCTTTTTCGAAAAGTGGGCATAGTGAGCAATGCGGGCAGGAGGAAGCAACATGGAGAGTCAAAGCGGGTGGGGGCAACAACGTGGCAGGGGATGGGGAAGCTGAACCAACACGGGGGTACAGAAGCAATATGGAGGGCACTGGGAGGACAAACGGGGACAGTGAGAATTACATGCAGGGCAGGGGGTGGGAAAAGCAAACTGGTGAGAGAGAATTTGGGGCTGTGAGGGGGTAGAGGCACACGTGAGAGCGCAGGTGGAGGAGCACACGAGCAAGCACATCATGGAGGGGTTGGGGGAGAAACACACCGGTGAAAGAGCAGTGCGAGGAAAGGAAGAGAAATGCATTAGGGTGGCAGCTGGAAAACACATGCACTCTTATAGGATGTTTAAACATAAAGAAGGCAGCATTGACAAAGCTGATAGGTCTTGTCTATGTGAGATATATTAGCTGTATTAATGTTTTTTTAGCCATATTGTAGAAGAGTGCAGCTTTTATGTCGTTCTAAAAAGATCGTGTGGAGAAAAGTGGTTTACTGACAAAGTGCAGGTTTTAAAATTCTAGAAAGTGAATAGCGAGCAAGGGTAGTGGGTAAAAGCAAAACCACGGAACAGAACCAAGAAGAACACAAGCTACTAACATATGCACAAAACACTCACAGTGGAAGAGCAATCAGAAACACAGGAGGTAATACATGTCCATGGCTCAAGGGGAGAGAGAAGCACACAAAGAGAAAGTAAAGCTGGCACTCAAAGAGCAAACTTGAGCCACCAAATAGCAACAATGAAGTCAACCAATGGTAAGCAGTGGGCGGATTCTAAGCCCCCTTTAAGCTAACAAAATGTCTTGCAAGTGACAAAACGTAGCACCTGAAAAGGCAAGCAGCAGAAGGACTGTAATGCGTCCATGCTCCAGGGGAGGGACAAACACAAGAGGAAGGAAAGTCCACACAAGCTAACAAATAAGAAGCAAGCAAATGAGTGACAGCAAAGCCAACCAATTGCAGGCAGTGGGCAGGCTCTGAGCCCACTGTAAGTTAACCACGTCTTGCAACAGATAGAACATGCATTGTCTAGTAGCCAACATCTGAAAACTGAAATCTAACATCACACGTCCAACAACTGTCCTCCATTATGTGTTTTTGTACTTAGTACTTCACAACTTGAAAACTTCAAACTTTAAAAGTCTGTTTTTTCCTCATGTTTTTTCCACTACAATTTTGAGAGTATGCAAACCGACTACATGCCGCAGGTCAAAACCTGAAATGCAAGTGTGTCATATGCTTGTCTATATTTTGTCACTTTGGTACAGCCAAACAAAACAAGAAAGATTGCCATTTTTGAATGATGAAGAAAATACATTGATGTTTGCTTCACTGAAATCTGAAAGCTCTGGTCCTTAAGGCCTCTTTGACTAAATACACCATGCACCTCTTCCAGTTGACCTGTCTTGAACTTTTGGCCTTTGGGACCCGGCGACCCTCGACATCCAAATAGACAAAGGAAAAGGGAATGCTAGAGCTGTCACTATGATGATAATGAAGAGCAATGTTTCCCAAACTGTGGGTTGCGACCCACTGGTGGGTCATGAGACGGCTTTTGGTGGGTTGTGAAAGTCCAAGCAATGAATAAAGATGCTTTTTAATTCTGTATTTATGTTGTCACGTTTGCTGCGCTTCAATCACAGAGGTCAAATGTCAGGCTATGTCTTCGGACAAATTGCTGCTTATTATTTTTAGGTTTTGCCTGAATCATGCATGCGCTTTCCTTGCGAAATTTCTTGTAAACTAAAAAAAGCTTAAAAGGGGCTTAGAGCCTGCTCTTTACTTACCATTGGTTGCTTTGCACATCGCTCTCATTTGCTTGCTTCTTATTGGTCAGCAGCTTCAAGTTCCTCTGGGTCTTCAAGTTTCTTTCCCTGGCATGGATCATGAACCGACTACAGTGTCTAGTCTGTGGCCAGTGTCCTTGCCTGGATTCAGGCTTCTGCAAGTACTGTTTTTTTAGTTTTGGGTATGCACTCTTGAAAAGTGCATGTCTTTCCATACTTCTGTGCCCTCGGGTAGCTTTGCCCACCCCATTGCTCCTCCCACTGTCCTTTGTTGGTGCCCCCCCCCAGCTCTCTGTCGATGCTCCACCTCCTTCCCTCATGTTCGTTTTCCACCCTCCCTCCCGCTGTCCGTTCTTGCTGATCCCTCCCTCCCTCCTCTGCGCTTCCCTCGTGTGGCTTGTTTTGTGGCATCTTTTTTTTTTTTAGGGCTATCTCTTTTTTTTTAGGGCTCCTTCTGGCCCTCCCATCTGCCACAAAAAAAAAATAACAAACCAAATAGCTCTCGCATAGCCATTTGACTTTGTTAAGGTTTTATTGAAGATGTTGCTTTGCAACATTTCTTACAGTAAACAAAAAAGCACTATGACGCAGTCAACGCTGGCTTCGCCATAGCACTTTGCTTTTATTTACTTTGAACAACATTGCACAGCAGTGCGGGCGGCTGTGCAACATGTCTGAAAAGCATTGACCATGGCAATATTTATTGCATAGGCTAAACCTGTTGGCTTTACCAATGCTTATTCAACATGGGGATTGGTGTTAACAAAATCCTCTCACTTTGCAGTTAGAGATAGAAAAGTAAAGTGAATTATGTGACATCTTGCTGGGGTACACAGAGTTTGAAAGCATAGGCTGTAAAAACGCATTTTTTTGTAACATACAACAAAATGCCTGTAAATTAACTGCACGCATTCAGCACGAGGCACATTTATTTTTGTAATTCTGAAGTGTGATGGAAACAAAGGTTTTAAAAGGGTCAAAACAAATCAAGACACCTTCACTTGGTGATGAGCAAATGGGAAATATTCACTGAGACCCGATTTCCACACATCATCAGTTGTGTGTAATATAGTTTTATCAGTAAAACTGTATGTCTGTGAAAACGTAGAGACCATTTCAATGGAAAATGTGCTGTCTGTAAATGACAATGCACTACCACACAGTGCTTTAGTTACATTAAAAAAATCTCCTGCCTCATGTTTATTAAAGCTAGGTGGGTCACAAAAGATTTTGATGCTAAAAAGTGGGTGTTGGTTTTAAAAAGTTTGGGAAACACTGTTTTAGAGTATGGCGCATATGACTGTGTCAAGGCACTCCTGCATAAGGTGGCATTAGGCAAAGTGTTTTGGGCTTGTTGTAATGCCAAAGGTACCCATCATCATAAACGATGGCATTACCAGGTTTGCATCTCATGGATTTATACTGCCTGCCTGACATTTACAGCCTGTGTTCCAGCGTGAGGCTGTGTAAGTCATCTAGTTATCTACTCCAGTAAATTTGTGCTCAGGGCCATTACAGTCGTTTGGCATTAAGAATTGTGGAAGATTAATCGCTCGTCAAATCTTGATAAAATAGAGATTCGTGGCATACTTAAAATAAAAAATGGAATCATGAATAGGTAGGACATTTCTTTTCAGAATTCTAGACTATCTGTGTGAAAAATGGTGCTTCTGTATTGCAAAAGATGCTCAATGCATCGATAAGTCCTTCAATAGAGTTGAATTTTTTATTTTTTGTAATTAAAAATAAAAAATGATTAGCAAAATAACAATTTTGGTAATTCAATGCTTAATTCAACTTTACTTTTAGGTATAAATTCCATATACTAAAATGAGGGTAAAAAGAAAAGGGAATTAGGATACTTTGAGCTGGACTCCAAAAGTGGCAAGCGCATCTCACAATATAACAACAACTATTAGTAGCCCTGAAAATCCAGTTTGTTTTATACCAGACATCCACAGTTCCAACCCAAATTACTCGCCCTATCTGAAAAGATGTCCCAAGTCCTTTCAAACTTAAGAGACATTTCTAAACGGCGATAGTAGAAGCAAAATGGGGGGCTGTGTAACTGTAGCAAGCACATGAGGCTTCCAAAAGTTAACTCTGCTACTTTTTGGCGTCCTGATTTTCTTGCTATTGCATTAGCCTCGGGATGATGACTTGGGTATTATTGACCCCAGATATTGCGCCCTGCATTTGTCATAAGATGCAAGTTTGGGGTCCTATGTGTCCATGCCAATATCCCCTGACAGCAACATGTTGGTGATCCAACACAAGCTGCAGCTCTTTTATGGCTGCTTTTTGGCAGCTCTGAGCCACTGTAATATCAGAAACAGCAGCATGTCTAGGGAAAGGAACAATCCCTGACTATACCAGCCATTAGGTAACTTATTACTACTCTGTTACACAATTGAGATCAGTGTTTCCAGAATATAGTAAGATGGGTAATGAAATTATTAGGGGTGAGCGGAACTCGCCTAGTTTCATTCTGCAGAGTTACATAAAAACTCTGCAAGATTCCGCATAGTTACGCGAGCGGGCGAAATTCAGCACGTTGCACTGATTTTTAGTGCCGGGAGCTTGTTCACCGCTGTAAAATCAGCTTGAATGGCACCACGTGGTGCACCAGGGGGCAATGCTTCTTTCTGCCTCTTAAGTAGATTTTCTACTCGAGCGGCAGCTTTCTCAACATGAACGGTCGCGACCTGCCACAACCTCCCGCGTTCTAGGGGACGCACATTCTCACTCGCCAACATAATGTTGGCAAATCGCGCTCGAGAAAAACGCAGCGGTTGGCGGAGTTTTGCCTGAACTCCGATTTCCAAGTGGAACGCAGAGTGGCCAGAACTCCGCCGGCGAAGCGGAATTTATGGCCCACCCCTAGAAATTCTGAAAAAAATTGTGAATATCCCCCAGACCATAGTCACTGCTTATGTCCTACGCAGTCTCATCAGTGATGGCATCAGTAATACGATTTGAGGTATCCTCTTAGATGCCATGGATAATTTCATTTGATGTCAACAATAATGCCATTTTAGGGGGCATCTGATATCATAAGTGATGTCATGAGGAGCGCATGGGGGTGTGAGCTGTGGTTTGTATACCTTACCAGAACAATTGAATTTTAGTTTGTTTTTTCAGGTTTTGCATTTTTACTATAATGTCACTTTAACTTTGTTTTCACGGGACTTCCTGCACTTTTTATAAACAAACCAGCAAAAGAGCCATAAGCTACCACTAACAATATTTTTTAGTTAACTTTTGTTTTCTTTGACGCAGTGCGCCCAGCCCCCTTCCCACACAAACAAACACTACATGCTCTTTCGCCATCCATCCCTGATTTGGAAGGTAATTTTATTTAATACTCCCTCTGTTTTGAAAATAGATGAAGAAATAACTGCAGATAAATCACTTTTGCCATCCCTCTAAGGACGCCCCTGAACCCAATACCTTATAAAACTCATCCTCTCTCCTATCAGTCCAGAGAACTTTTTTGCCGTACTGACACTTCAGTTTAGAACTTCAGAAATCACTTTTTCTTGCTGAAAAATGCATTTTCACTATTTAGGTGTATGCCTTAATTCCCCACTAGGGTGCATGAAAACTCATCAAGACCCCTAATAGTTTCAGAGATTTTGTTTCTTCGATCATCCCAAATCGTGATTTTACGATGGCAGAAACAAGTCTGGTTAAAATCTGTCCAGTTTTTTTTCTTTTGCTGTAAGTGTTTGTTTTCCATAAGGGCATCTACGGCCAAATCATTTTTTGAATTCTCCTTAAATTTAGCGTCTTTAACAGATTTCACGAAGTTCTACAGGATCCAGTTTATGTGATTGTAGCAAACATCTGCAAAGTTAAATTCATTTTTACAAACGGAACAAAAGTTATTAAAGAGTAAAACACATTCCCATAGGGAGTGCAATGTAGCCGTAATTTCAAAGGTGCTATTGCTGAATCCATATTGTAGATTTTATTCAAACATCGCCAAAATGATTAGCAAATCAGAAATGCTGTTTCTGATGTTATGTTAAATGCATTTATTTAGCGCACGATTACCCGAGGGTGCCTTGGTGCTGGCCCCAGAGTGAGAGAAGGAAATAATTATGCTGAATTAAATAACCAGGTCTTGAGAGATTTCCTGAAGGTCTGAAGATTTTTAGAGGATTTGATAAACAGTGGAAGATTGTTCCAGGCGGTAGAAGCATCCAGCAAAAAGCTGCGACCTCCCCATTCCGCACGTTTGAATTTAGGGACAGTCACAAATTTGGCTGAGGCCGATCTTAATGCCCTGTTGGGCATGTACCAACTGAAGCTGTTTTTCAGAAATGCAGGACCATGGTCATGTAAGGCTTTGTAGGTGATACAGAGAGCCTTGAACGTAACTCTGTGCCTGATTGGCAGCCAGTAAAGTCTCTTCAGATGTTTAGACGCTGATTGATGCTTTGGGATTTTGAGAAGAAGACGAGCAGCTGCATTCTAGGTTTGAAGCTTGTTAAGAACCAACTTATGTGCATTGAGGTAAAGAGCATTGTAATAATCAAGTCTGGACATTGCAAGAGATGAGACAACTGAAAAGTGCAACTTAACCGTAAATAATGAGCCGCTGTCGTCTTCTCTGTCATGTATGTTGCACACACACGTACATATTTAAGTAATGCTCAGGTCAAGTATTCCATTCAGATGAGGGTGGAAATAAGTATGAAGTGCGAACTTTTCTTGCATATATAGCGCTTTTATCCTTGTTCCTTCCAAGTGCTGTAGAGCATCCTAGCTTGGGTCGGTATGTGCAAAATTGTTCAAAAAGGATTAATATAAAATTGGGGTAGAATTAGTTAAATGATCACCTAATTGTTGAAGATCATTTACATTCACCAACATGGCCTTTAATAGAATAATGTCACTTGGTCGTGTAAGGAGTCCAATTATTATCTTTAAATAGTACGTGAGGATGGGCTGACACTAACATTGCACGCCTGAAGTATGCTGGGTCCATCACAGGTCATGTGTAGTGTTGAGCATTTCCTGTCCTAGAGAGAAACATAGCTTTTAGATTTCGGATAACTCACTTTTAAGAGCTCATTGCAGGTTTAGTTGGTATGTATGGTGCGGGGCTTCCTTTCCTAATCCATTTTGGCATTTTCGTACATTTCCTACCAGTGAATCTTGCTTTCTTGATGTGCCCTTGTATGTAGGTACCATTTCCTCTGTCTGGTGGGTGGAATTCAACCTCTAGTGGTGCAGTACACTCTGCTTGTTGAAACTCCAGCATGGTGTACCAGGGTACCATTCACCCATCACTGTCGTTGAAGCAACATCTTTTAGGGTGCTGCATTGTGTTTATCTTAACTCTATGCGGGACAGAATCTAACCTTAAGCTGGTTGGAAGTTTGAGAGTGTACCAACTGCAACCGCTGCAGTTATTGAAAGCCAGCAATTGTTATTGGTTTGTTTCATTAGACCATCAATCCCCAGGAATGTCAATGATCGAGCATTTGTGTGCTTAACCGAGGTCGCCTCCTTCCCTCCACTCCAACTAGTGTTTAAACTGTGAAGCTATAAAATCCTCTCTTTTATTGTTCTTGCCCGAATCGTTCAAAACATCCTCCCCTGAACCTTTGCGGGTGATGGTGGGCTTTTGTGTAGTTAGAAAAAGCTGACCACATTTTTTAAGTTGGATCATGTATCCCTCAGTTACAATCCCACTGAAAGCAAGGCCATGCATTGAGGATCCTTGGTCCAGTAAATTTGTCTAGTTGCCTTTTTTTCTGTGGACATTTCCAGATGTTTTCATGATCTCCAAAAAAGAGCTTGAAAGATTTTGAAGTGAATATGCTTCAGAATGCTCGAATGTGGCGTGGAAGCCATTTTGATGGTCCCACCATAATCCGAACTACAAATACAAGTGCTGGATTGATATGTGCGCTGCTGAAAGCAGCAGAGGGATGGTATTAGTCATTTGAAACCCACAAGCCAGTGGGGGTATGCGGGAGAGAGAATTCTGTTCTGCTTAAAGTGGCATGATGGAATTTTGTGCCTCCATGTTCAGTAGGTTTTTTAGGTCTTGCCTAGCGATGCAGCGCATGCACTGCTCGCTTGCGAGATCGATTGTTGTCGATTTGTCTTCGGAAGGGGGACAGGAGATGTGCACGCCCCCGGACAGGCGATGTGCACGTGTACGGCTCGCAGCGTTTGAGCACAACGCGCTCCCCGTTGGGCCCCTCCTTCCATTGTGTGCCAGTGCTGGTCAGAGCCAGAAGCGCTGTGCCTGCCCGGACAGGAGATTCGCGCTCATTTCATGTCCGCTCTCTGCATGTTAAGCGAGCAGGCTAATATTAGCTTTGTTGGGCAGCGTGGCACGCTTTCAAAAATAGTGGCCGTGCTCCTTTCTTTTCCAAGTGCCCGCCTCCCCCACTTGCAACTCTGCTCGATTCAAGGATGAAGCACGTGACGGGCACGCTCTGACCATCCTGCCCGCGGTGTGATCGTACTGCTCTGCAGCAGTGGGTGACACTGTGACACCAAGCCGTGCTATCACGTCACTGGCACAGTCCACAGAACCTACTTTGCCTCGACTGTGCGCGCCCCTCAGTGCTGTCTTGTGTGTTTGATGCCCTTCAATACTGGGTGAAATCAGTTATATACGACGCTCTCTTACATGGCTTTCTTTGGTTCTGTGTAAGTAATATTGATCGCCTCGAGTCCCTTTGACGGCCTCTCGAGTTCCGTATTTCTACATTCGGCAATTAAAGCACAAAAACAGGTAGAATGGGGATGCGGTAAGCTGCTAATGTGAAGGGCATGAGCTCATTATGGAGGCTCTGCAGGTGCACGAGCTGCCGGAGCACAGCCCGAGGATAAGGTGCAGGAAAGCAGATATGTTACATCACCCACTCGCGAGGTCCGAATAACAACGTGCCCACAGCAGTTGGGGAGGGGGATGGTGGGGGGGGGGGGGTCAGCGCCATTGCCAGCATGTGCACTTACATTTCAGAAGGAACGCCGCAAATCATTTTCCAAGCCAAATACAGGGGACAACATGTCAAATGTTTTTACAAGCGTGTCACTGAATTTGTATCACTTACACTGTTCATCCCACTCACATGTCTTCCCCGCACCCCTTTCTCCCACCCTCAGACCAATCTGCTCCTTCTCCCACTGACCGGACTCTGACCTGCGTGTTTCTTTTCTTCCCTTACCTTTCCTCACCTCCCACTCTCAGCTTTACTACGTATTTCCTGGTTTTATGTAAAAAAACACATCTGTATTGTGTTGCAACATTTACATAGCGCTTACTACCCAATGTGGGGCGCTGAAGCGCTTGCCTAAATAGGTAGCACGCTGCACAGTGTAGGGTTGGAATTCCTTGTTTGATTTGTAACTGCAGCAGGTTGTAATACATTTAGAAATTGTGCGTACGTCATACACACATGTTTACGCACAAACATACATATCTACAAGGCATATACTGCAGCTGCAATAGATCTGGCGTTAATTTACAGTCTGGCTTTAATTTATAAATGCATCTAAAGTTATAGATGCAAAATAGCAGTTTTTATGCTGTAGCACATTAAATGTTGTCTTTGCCAGTGCTTTTTTTCACCTCCATCTCTGGATTCTTGCCAATGGTTATTATGGAAACCTAAGACTCCTCCACATAATCTTGTTTGTCTCTGGAATTTCCTGACATTAAAAAATATACTACCCCATCCCCATAGCTCACGCCGCACACACACATCCCTCACACACCTGTATGCGCTCGCAACGTTTATGCTGTAAAAAGCACTCAAGTGTACTTTCATAATAGTAAACTATTTATTTCATATCCATTATGTTTATTTCAATATACAGCCTTATTACCAGTTAGTGGTGTCACTAATCTATCGAGGTAAACAGGGCACGAATAAAAGTAAATTGAGTGTAGCGCACTCTTTAAACACATTTGCTTCTTGGCGCTTGGGCCCTGGTAGCCGCGTAATATGATGGTGTTTGCGGTCTGTAGGCTAAAAGCTATAATACCATTGCGGGCTCCTAAACACTATGATAAACTTCAGCAATATTTAACTTCAAGATCACCTAACTGGCTTGTTTTTGATCTACTGGCGGGAGGAAAGTCCTTGTTATCACCGGGCTTCGTGGTACTCTTGTGATCGACATGGAAAAGATGAGAGGCTGGGCCGAAACGGAGATAAGGGGCAGTGCTGCTTAGCGGAACTAAACAAGTAAAACGGTCCTGAAGTCAATCATTTTGAATGCCGTTAACGTTAGACATTCTTGCACCCCCACCACCAACCTTCAAACTGGCTTTTTTATCGGCGTTGTTTAACTTTATGGAACAAGTATTGTCTGAGTTGGCACCACGAAGACTGCAAGCAGACGCCAACAGCAGGTCTATTATCCAGTGTGCTGCCTCACATTGAAGGAGAGGTTATTGAGCAATGCATCTTCAGTGGCACAGGGGGCATTAAACCCCCCCTTATCAGAGTGAGACAGTCTTGCACGAGGAAGCCCGTGCGGGGGGAGGCACGTCTTCAGTAAAACTGCTTGTGGCGCCATACAAGCCTCGCAGAGCCGCTCCCACCTGCGGGCCCGGGGTGCAGAGTGTTGGTGCAACTGGTTTCTCTCCGGTGGCGGCTGCAGATCACAAGGGAGCGGTAAATCTGGGCGTGCGGATTTAAAGGGCCCGAGTCATATCATCTGGCAAATGACCTAGGGGCGAGTGGTTTGCACTCAGTGGTTGCAATTAACTTCGGCCCTCTGTTATTTACAGCACCGTGAAACTGCAGGACTTATACATTAAGCGCAACATCAAGCAAGCATTGGCAAAGTCCGAAAGATTGGCTTTTAATTCCCAAAGCATAAGTACAGTGAGGGCTCTCGCGGGCAGCACCCGCAGTCTGGGCCGCAACTTCTTCTTCTGAACAAACTGCGTTTCTCTGAAGTTGTGCCTATGCAATGTGCGTCACAGCCCCAGGGGAATCAACGCCACTCTTAGGATAATTTCCGGGGCCAGGAACGCTCCTAAACCTCCAGTGCTTAATTTGTAAAAAAAAACATAAGTGCCAGAGCCCTCGTCAGGAGGGCATCACAGCCTGCACCACCCATTGCCCCTTTCAGCGCTGCCAGTGACAGTACAATTCCTAACCACCGCACCCCTAAAAGTGTGACAATTCCAGGCCCCTAAAGCTATAAGAATGGCTTGGGCAGCAGGCATTAGTCATTTAAATGCATATCGAATTAATAAACAACTATTGTTTTGCTTATCTCTAAATTTCAAAAGCAGTGACACCATGTGGCACCTGTCATAAGTGCTGTGATGATGCTGAGCCCCGGAAACCACCGGCTCAAATTAAGCACTGCTAAATCTCCCTTTATTTCTGCTCCCTCAGCCCATTAACTTTTCCAGCTGGCAGAGGGGAAGGAAGCAAGGGATATCTCGCTGTGCTGCAGTCGCTGTTTTAGTACCCTATCGGCCCTTTACCTTCTGTTCCCACCCATTTATCTCTAACCCGATGTGGACACACATCAACACCCCCTCTCTAACCCAGCAGGTGAACCGCGGAAGATGCGTGTTTAGAGGCAAGTTGCTGATCTGATGTAACCAGCTGGAGTCTGGCCGGTGAAAAGCATCTGTTGTCACATTTTATTCACCAGCAGTAGCAAGGGAGGGCAGCAAATATCTTTCCGCCCCGGGCGCTACTGGACCAAGGGCCTGCTGATAACACTACAGCGTGTTTGTTTATATCACAGCACGACTGCCTTGAGCTTTATGGAACCGTTTGCTGTCATAACTAGAGGGCATTCCTCAAACAGCACCTTCATTGGCGTGAAAACTAAAATGTACTTTGACTTTTTCTATAAGGACCCAGGTCTTTACCTTTGCTAGCTTCCACCGAGATCATTTTGTTCACCATCCTAGGTGTAGGGGGATTGTGGGGACACATAACTCTAGTTTTAGGGGGTTTCTCACGAATTTGGACTAATTTGAGTTTCCATGTGGTAAATCAGTAGTCGTATTTTCCTATATGCCAACATTTTACAACCGCAAAGTTTTAAAAAAGAAAATCAGGGGAATGCTTTTCCCCCGTTGCCATATGTTGAACAAGAGGCAATTTTAGACAGGAAGCTGGTAAAATAAAAGCATTTTGGGCTTAAATAAACGGGAGTTTCCCGCATGAATTGGCCTGGTTGGCAGGTATATAGTTTATAGTAAGCTCTCCTTCTGTGCCACAATACCCTCGTTTGAACGTTGGCACGTAGAGGGACTAGTGATTTATAATTTCAATTGTTTCATAATTATAATTCTTGCGTTTTAGCTTAGAATTAATAGACTAAAACAATTTTCGGGAAGAAAAGAAAACGATTCTAGGTTGATTTTGAGAACAGATTTTAAGAGTTATATGAAGAGCTTAAAGTTGCATGTTTAAGAAATCAAAAGGGTAAATGATCTAAATGTTGTATCTGGAGCAGAAAGGTCAGAGGCACTAAGTGCATAAGAGTTCATTTATGATTTAAGATGAGAAATGATGGAAATTATCATTTGGTGAGCTAGTGAAAACTTGGTAAAACAAGATAGTGAATGTAAAGTTTATCATTCACCAAGTGGAGCCTGTTTCTGGAGAAGGAAGACCAAAAGCTAATTGAACAACTGCGGTTTCATTTCTTTCGTGAATTAACTCTCCTTCTCACATCCAGCCCCGTCTTGTAGCCCAATTTGTCCACTTGAATCCCTCTCCCGTTTTCTCTCCACACCAGCTCCCCTCTATTGTACACAGTAGAGCACTGGGCAGTATCACCTGCAGCATAAGTGGGGCCTCCACCTTACAGGTCAGCGCATGCTACAATGTGGTGTCACAGACTCCGTATCTACAGAGCAAATGTGTTACTTTAGAAAGAATTTCAATTTTGGAAATCAACGTAACTTTTATAGTTTTGAAACTCTTAACTGGCGTCTGTTTTGTTTAATTTATGCTGCAAAGACACAGGCTACCAGTACCTGTGCAAGGGGCTGCTGCGGAGGTAGGGCGCTCCCCCATCACACCCTGCACCTTGCTTTTATCTTTCCTTTTTATTGCATCTCTGTAACTATAGGTTTTCCAGCCAAATTCCGACCCGTCCCGAGCGTCAGAAACATAATGAACAGTGCACCATATAAAATACAAGTTGTTTGACCATCACACTTAAATTATACTTCCAATCCAAATATATAGCGTGGGGATCGTGTGTCTGCCTCACTGAGGTTGTATACTAGCTGCACTCTGCAGCTCTCTCAAATGTAAGTTCAGACCGCCCCAGTAGTAGCACGTCAGCTCTGTGTCAAATTATGACATAGTGTGCACGGGCTACTTTCACCCACCATTTGGGCACACCACTCATTACTTTTTAGGTCGAGCCTGGGCAGCGCATGAGCTGCTCTGCGGTATGCTGTATTGGAGTATGGAATTGAAGCCCGCCCACTCTCCACCCATATTTGTTATTAGCTTGTGTCATTGCCCTTCGTAAATGCTGCCTTCTGGTTCGTTAATAGGCTTGTTAGTCCCTCCTTGTCTTCATTTGTAACCTCCCATGAGGACTGGCCTTTTACACGGTACGTCATTTCCAGTCTGTAAGCACTATTTTCTTTATTGAGTTTCTCCTACTGCAGGCACAACATGCTTTTCTGCAACATTCAGCGTGCCATGCGTGCTTTCACTTTCCGAGCAGCTCGGGACAATGGCGGCCCCTTTTTAAATAGGTCTCGCATTTACAAGAGTTGGAGCTATTGGCATTGTAAATGACAATGCCTTTTAATTATGTGTTAATTAGCAAAACAGATAAATAAAAGCCATTGTCATTTACAATGGCAATAGCTTAAACTCTTGGAAATGCGAGACCTATTGCATTGCAAATGCTTGTTTTAATATGATTTTAACTGATTAATCCAACATAGACCAGCAGCATGACTCATGGCTCTTTCCAAAATCCACATTATGCTTTTTATAAATTCATATCCAGATGTTAGTAGATTGCCGGACATACTCGAGTTTATTTTCCTATCGTACTGTCATTCAAACATTTTTGGGTGCTTTTATTAAACATAATTTCTTGATGTGATGAAGATAATTATGACAAATATTATTTTAATTGGAATACTGTTTTTGTTTTTGCCTTAATTTTACTTCAAGGGAGCAGAATTGAACAGATGTTAAGATGAAAATGACCTTTACTTTTTGCTTTAAATAAAGAATGCACAGGGTGTAATGACATTTTCTAAAATTCAGGTTGATAAAATGAGCACCATTGACAACAAGAGATAATGCCACTTTAGCAGCAATTTATTCTCTGCAGTTCCATTTACATATTTTATTAAAGACCAGAATCAAACCAGTTTTCAAAATATTTGGACCAGTAACTTAATTTCTTTGTAAACATCATGCAACAACTCCCCTGGTTGGGTCCTGCAGATTTGACTGAGTTGCTTTAAGACTTTTCCTGGGTATATTTGACCGTTTACCATGACACTATTATACAATTTAATTATAATGTTTCACAGATAGATTGACTTAGGCACTGAGGACCGCAGATTTTCATGTCAAATGTGGTGTTGTTCCAAAAATAAAATTCTGGTTAAATTGCTTCTTACAACCTGTGAAGGAGGAGCATATCTCAGTAACCTTTGCAAGGATTGACATTCCATTAGACTCCTTATGAACATGAGTCACATGGTCCACAATAGGATGTTATCCGAGTTTGACATTGTGGCAGCAGACACGTGTGGTCACATTAAAAGCACTTCAAATATCTCTTGCTGAACTAGCCATAAATATTTGTGGACCCCCAGTAGCGTATTATGAAGGTTATACACAGACTTAACTGGCCACAATTATTTGTTAATGAAATCAGAAATGACATAGCAAGACATTCCTAGTGAAACTATCAATGACACGATTGATCACATTATATGCCATTACCTCTGCTTGTATTAAGCTTAGCCCAGTAATAGGACTGAATAGCTTCTTCCTTGTTAACTTTGCTATGTGAGATAGTAATGTTCTCTGCATGGAAATAATGCTATTTATATATCTGATGGGATTTTATAACTCAGTCTGTTTTCTTATTTAATAAAACGTATTCAGATGGATATTTCTAACCACTGCTTATTCACCTTCTGAATATCCCAAGGTGCCAGACTAGATGCAGAATTTGTTTCTGCAAGAGTTCCCTGACGCTGCTAGGTGATACCCTCAAATTCTGCTACGGCTGTGCCCCACTTCTGGAAATGATATCAGCGAGTCGTACATGGGTGCCATCCCTACACTAATGTCAGTTCCTTTTTAGGCCTGGCTTTAGTCAAGACCTTATGATTTTACAAAAAGTAGGTGTATAATGAGCTGTTGTTGTTCTTCAATGAGGCTCTGACGTAGGCTTGATGGTGATTGAGTCACCCTGTTGCTAGGACGCACCAGTCTGCCCAGTGTACCCAGTCTTTCTAACACTGGATCTGATGTTTGAAAGCCTAGTTCTTCTAGCTTCTGTCAGTAAAGTAAACTCCTGTACTTCCCCCATGAGCCAGATAGGGAATCGAAGTGCGTTGATACACTGGGTAAGAGGGTCTTATCGCCTGTCAGTTTGATTCTGAAGTCTTCTATTGCTTTTTGCCTTTTGGGGAGGTATACACATGCCCTTTGGGAAAAGGCAAGTGAGAATTTGGCCACTCTAGCTGTTGAGTTTCGGAACTTGTTCGCTGTGTCGGTCATGCTTTCACACCAGTGTGGTGGCCCGGTGCCATGTCTGGGTGCATGCCTCCAGTTTCTCTGGTGCAAGCATCTAGCCCAACACCCAGGACATATTGTTTGGGTTCAAGGGGACATATTGTTTGGGTTCAAGAACAACAAGTGTTTGTGTTTATTTTGTCTTTGGGACAAGTAGACCCAACCACCTGCAGCACAAACCCTTTGTCTGGCAATTTGCAGTATCACATTATGGCTCAGTGAAGGGCACTGTCTGCAGTTAAGGTAATATTTGTGTCCATATGATATTGATGTTCAAATTTGTATTTATGGTTCATTAATGCAAAGATTTTATTATTCGGCTGAGCACTCTAAGTGAATTAAGCTTGGACTGCAGTATTGACAGTGTTTCCATTATGAAAATTGTATACACGTGTTTGCAAGGTTTAACAATATGAAGTTATGTATAATGCTCCCAGAATGCTCTCTGAATAGATGCAAATATTTGCAGAAGTTTGAAAGCAAGATTGATGATTCTTTTCTTTCAAAATAAAATGTTCATTAAAAAATGCAACTAGGAAAAATAAACGTTTTGCTAAACTACTGTGAAACTTTTGGTACCATTTCTTTGAAGCATCATTTAGTAAAATGTGTTGATAGATTTTAAGTATTTCCCCAAAAATATTCATTATGGAAAATCAGTGTACCCAGTTTCAACAAGATTATAGGGAACATAAAAATGAACAAGCATTGGCAAAGCCAATAGATATGAAATTGGTGGTCAGCATTTTTAGTTTTGTCAGTGCGTGTCTTGATTTGACTTGTTCTTTGTAAAACTCTATTTTTATGGAAGCTGCCAGGCCCTCACCATTGCCATAAAACAAAAATATTTTTGGGTCTCAAAAAGCACACATTGCAACAGTAGTTCCTGGCACTGAACAAAACTACTTTGTGTGCCGATATGATCCATATGAAAGACCAGAATGCGGTCACTCACACTCAGGGCCACTGGAATAATGTGATTGTGCGGCCACAGTGATTTTCGCATTAAACACATTTGCCACATAATGCATCATCTGCTACATAATCTGCAGATTTTAACAAAAAAAATATTTTTTTGTACCTCAAACGGTTCAAAAGTTATTAAAAACGCAGAGGCACTTGTTGCCACACAGTGGAAGGCCTTTTTCCTGGTCACCTTTCTATTAACAAGTGTAAAAAGTACAAAATAACTAAGTTAATAAAAAATGTGGCGCATTATGCCACATTATTTGCCTTTTCTGGCTGCATAATTTACTCAATCCTGCTACTTAATTTGGCCCTCTCCTGCCGCATAATTCCAGTGGCCCTGCTCACACTGAAACTAGCCAATAATAGACAGAGATAATTTTAATAAGAACAAAAGGTCTTGGTTAACACCAGACCTAGTTAGGGTTCAATTCTTAAACAAAGTCATGAAAGTGTAGCCATGGTTTATGTCCTTGCATTCGTGCAGATCTATGGCTTTAATGAATTCACAAGAATTTACAGAAGTAGGCCAGGAATTCGTACTTCTAGAAAATATTTGTCAACTGCATTTTAGCACAAGCAAATATGCATGTGTAGATATGCTCATATGAAAATCTATTGAGTGTTTACAGGGTCAATTTCCGAACAGCCACTTTTTTCCCTGGAAGAAATTTTTCTTCTGGCTTTGTCAGTTGTAAATTTCTAACTGTTCTCAGTGTGGGAAAAGATAAGAGAAGAGCTGGTGAAACCCCCTAAAACGTGCAAGTTAGTAGGTTTCTTTGCACAGACTCAAATGGGCATTCCAACTCTGGAATTATTGCTTACTGCTACCTCCAGCCCCAGGTATGTAAATCTGCAGAAAGGTGGCAAAATAAGGAAATTGCTAGTATTCAAATCTTACTATAGTATGAGCCCTGGTATAACCAGGGAGCTATTATCACACCTCTTATATAATGAGATCGCTGCCATAATTTGTTGACGCACTACATAGCACCAAAGAAACTAGAGTTTTTAAATATTTTTTATAAAGGACAAGCAGATTTATGAAGCAACCTGTCCCATGGAGAAGTAGATATTTTATTAAAGTTCACACCCCTGAATATGGCGTTTAATGGATCCAGGCTCTTTGGAGAAAAAACTTGTCTTTGGAGCACTTCTTAAAGATAGCCAGCTAATTCCTTGCTTCTTGGGCTTATTATCTATGGCCTGCCAATTTCACTAGCAATACAGGAACTTTCAAGGGTATTTTCAGGCCCTTACCTTCCACCGGAGGTTACCCTCCCAGCTTTTATAACAGCCCAAGCCTTTTTGCAGCTCTAGTGGACAAGCTGGTGGTAAAGGCTGTAGCTATCAGTGAGGGCCGAAGTCCTCTTCCTCTTCATCTCCTGCCTTGGCCACTGCCAAATCACTCTGATTTCTCTCTCCAGTGATCATCTAGGACTAGCAGTGGCCAGAATTTGTTTTTTGTCTGCCTGGCTGGCATTCATTTACCTCAGCCCAGTGGTCTTGGAGGTTGGTGAGTATGGATACACCTTTCCTTTTCTAGCTAACCTCTGATGTTCTTGGACTTTGGTGGATTATGCTTCCGTGGTCTCCAGGGAAGTGAAGACTCTGCTTGCCAAAGTGTCAATAGAGAATGTTCCTGAGATAGAGAAGGGCACAGGGTGCTATTCCCTTGCATTCTTGGTATTCAAGAAAAGACGATCTGCAGATATCAATTCTAGATCTTCATGTCCTTGGACACTTTCCTTTGGAAGGCCAAATTCAAAATGCTGACTCTGGCCCAGGTCGTCTCTACTTTTAGACCTTAGGGGAATTAAAAGTGTCCTTGAACTTGCAGGGCACATATTTTCACGTGCCTGTCCTTCAGTCCTATGGGCGATTCTTCTGCTTCATGGTAGGGGCTGAACACTTTCAGCTCACTGTCCTGCACTTAGGCCCTCACATCTGCATTCCGGGTGTTTATGAGGGTGTTGGGAGTAGTCACAGCCCCTTTTCGATGGTGGGGAGGGCACTTATTCATGTAACTCAATGACTGCTGTTAAAGTTGTGGTTGCCACAGTCAGTTGTGGACCACGTACAAACATCGGTCTGGTTGCTGTCCTCCCTGGGGTTGGGCTTCTCCTTCAACAAACTGAAATCCCATTTTCATGCAGTACATACGATTCATAGTATAAGAGCTAATCTGGATATGGTGGTTTTTAAAATCTTTCCATCACCGGAATCATGTCCAGAACATTCAGGGTATGATCCTGATATTTCGAGATTGGTCCTGTGTTCCAGGCTAGATGGTTCTGAAGCTAGTGGGCTCCCGGCCCTGTTCATCCTTCTGGTGACTCATGCCTGTTGGCACATGCATGGTCTGCATGGTCTGCGGTGGTTGCAGCATTTTGGGTCCCTATTGGAAAACATCCATATTTCAAAAGTGGCACCCCATGATCTTCAGTGATGGTTGATGGATGCCAAACTTCACTGCGGTGGAGTGTTTTCCATCTCCCTGTTCAGAATTAACAGTGGTGAATGATGTGGTATGACATCTCTTAGCTGTGGGGGGAGTCACCTGGATGAACTGGAGATCAACGGCGTCTGATTTCAGATGAAGTGGAGGTGGCGTCTCAGCCTTTTAGAGCTCTAGGCCTACTGGCTGGCCTTGAACCCCTTTCTGCCTAGTATCAAGGAGAAACCTGTTCAGGTTTTGACAGTGTGACCACCATGTAGCGCTGCAACAAGCAACATGGAGTGGGGGGCTGTGTGTTCTGTGCCAAGAGATGCATAGACTATGGAAGTAGCTGGACATTCAAGGGATTCCAGAGACTTTGTCTCCTTGGGCTTCCTCAGTGCCAGGGCGGACAAGCTCAGCAGTTGTCCTCTGACCGACCTACAGTGACATCTATACCTGGAGGTGATTCAAGGAATGTTTGCCCAGTGAGGTAGCCTTGGATGGATCCTTGAGCAGCCTTAAGGATTCTCAATGTTATGCTTTTTATGCCCTCGACTTTCCGACCCATGGCTCCTTAGGAGATGTGTTCCATCTAATTTATGTGTTTCATCCTCTCCTTCTGCTTCCCTGACTTCTGAAGGAGGTATTGAGGGGCCCCGTCCAGCCCCTAATAGCAATAGCTGGGCTTGGAGGGTCTGTGACTCTGAACTGCTGTGTCTGTGCATCAGCCTTTCTCTCTGCCTGTCCCAGCAACAGGGCAGGATTGAGTGGATCCAGCTCAGTGGCTGTGACCTACCTGCAGAAGTGGGTATTGTGATTTTGGCTGCACATTGCCTGTCCACCAAGTTGAACTATTCTGGTCGCTGGGCAAGGTTTGTGGTCTTGCTCGTAAACTGTAGGGATGATCTGTTTCAAACTAAGCTTTCACATGTTGTACTTTTTGTTCCCTTATTGATCACCCATTTCGGCCTTTCTGCACTTGCTTGATCAGCCCTCCTTGTTCAAGTCATCAGTTGTGATGTGTTTTTTGAAAGAGCTCCGTTTTGTATTCCACAGTGGCACCAAATCTGGTCCTTATGTCCTTTATGTACATCCCTTTTGAACCCATGCGCAGTTTTTGAAGGCTGTGGACACCCAGGACTGCTTTCCTCATAACAATCACTTCTGCACGCTGTATCAGTAACTGCAGGCATGGTAAATGCAGCCGCCATATACCACAATCTTCACTGACAAGTTGGTGCACATGACTCTGGCATCTTCTGAAAATAGTGTTTCCTTTCCATGTAGGAAGTTCATCATGCTCCTTGCTTTCTTCCCCATGCCACATCCCTCTAAGGACGACGAGAAGCTTCCTCAGTTAGATCTGAAGAGGTTTTTTATATGGATAAGACTAAGGAGTACCGGGTGGGTGACCAACTCTTATTTGAATTTGCTGGTGCAAACACTGGAAGGGCAGTTCAGAAAAGAACCTGATCGAGATGGCTCATCCTCTGTTATAATATGGGCTATACCTTAGACAAGAAGGAGCCTCCTGTGTAGTCATTCCACCAGAACCAAGGCAGCTACTACTGCTTTGTCTCTGGGTGTTTTTATGCTGGACATCTGCCAGGCTTCTGCATGGGCGTCCATCCTCAGCTTCACCAGGCACTATTTTATCATCTCTCAGGTCCTGGGG